>CM070578.1:34322576-35572576 GCA_036346355.1 Rhipidocladum racemiflorum | reverse complement strand
ATTGAGTCCGAGCAGCAAGAAAAACTCCGAAATTCTGCATATCCAAGTGGCGGTCTTGGTGCTCCCTCATTGGGGTTTCTGCTGGCGAGAACCACTCCCATTGCTTCCAAAGTTTCCACGGGTGTTCACCATCTGTCGATCTGCTCTAGGTTTAGAGATGAGAGGGAAACAAGAATAGACAAGTAATATGGAACTTATTCGGGTAAAGGTGTAACTTTAAGGTCCAACTTTATTATTAATAACTTGGTATGGCTGCTTACAATGCCTAAGGGCCTTGCAACACATACCGCACACTCAAAGAAACAATGAAAATCCAAATCGAACTAACTCGAGTCTAACGCCTAAAGGGTGACTCTTTATTCTATGACGTGACTCGGCGAAGGAGTCTCACTATAGAACCTATGCTCACTCATCGAGAAAACCTCCACGGCCTGGTACGGGTCTTTGTGGCATAGGCGCCAAACGATTGCCATGTCCAAAGAAGCTGTGTCCTCTGTGGTAGTCGAAGAAGCGTGTCCTCATCGAGATCCGACTCCTCTGGATCTCGCTCGTGTAGCTCGAGCATCGCTCTGGTCCGGTCCGCATACAAGGTCATCTCCAACTCGTCAATCCTTCGTAGAAGGTGTGCCACATACTCCTGAGCTTCCCGCCATCTGTTCTTCTCTGTCGTGATTTCCTTGCGGGCCTTCTGTAGCTCCTTGCTTGTATTATCTAGTACATCCTCCTGGGCGACGACAAATCGTGCCAACTGTGTAACCGTGGCATCCTCATCCTGAATCGCCTTCGGGTCAAGAAGGTTATCGCTGCGCGGATGATAACGGAACACCGTACTCTCCAACTCTCTGGCGTAGATACGGGTAATGTGCCGCATTGCTCGTCGTGATACTTCTTGGATACCCATCTGCATTGTAGATCTCTGGCGGTCAGGTGTATCGGGCGATTGCCTGGGCCCTTTTTCCTAGCAGGTACCTCAATCTTCACGTCACAAGCCTTGATCAATCCCGCTTGTCTGATCACCTCCACTTGGTATTGGGGCTTCTCAAAATCTCCGAGAGTCTGAAGCATATGCCAAAGTTCCGCGGCGTGACCAACTCCCAGATCAACGTAGTTGAACTCTTCCTCCATCTGTCACAAGAGTGCTTTACGTAAGAACTCGGAATTTTTTTTTTAATTGTGACAAGGTAAGAGAAAAAAAATTTCAGCAAGAGACAAGAAAAGAGAGAAGGGGATAAGTCGAGATGTCATTTCTTATCTTGACAAATTTTTAGTTTTAGAAAATAGGTTTTATCCTCACCACGACCATTCTAGCTAGGGTTGAGCCTACAGTCAACCTGGCTCTGATACCACCTCTGTCGGGACCCCGAATTTGCAAATCCGGACCCTCTGTGTATTCAGCACTCGTCCAGAACGCAGCTTAGTGCACACTGGGCCTAAACATCGGTAAATATCACAATCATACCATTCGATATTATCAAAGTACTTTATTTAAATAACCAAACTGGTTACTTGACCTTATGGTCAAGTTACAAATGTATGCCTCTCAAGGCGAAACTTATTCAGAGAAAAATAATAGCAGCGGAAAATCAAAATAAGGTAACATCGTGGCGCCATCCAGTATACCACAGGCAACTGACTGGGCTCGCTTCCCTAAGTAGACGGATCCTCTTGGAGTTCCTCCTCCAAAGCCGTGCGATCTCCTCTTCAACCGATATTGTGTTGAGGCAAGGGTGAGTACTTGGTACTCGGCAAGTCATGCGAGAATGCAAGCTAATATACTATATGCATGGCTTGGTACAAAGGAGTAGCTCAAGGTATATTTGCAGTAAACAGCATTTGACAAGTAATATAAGTAGATTCGAAAGCAGCAGAAATAAGTAAAGCATAAATAACTTTTCAAGAAGTTTAATAAACTTTTTCCCCATCCTAAACTACATTTCCATCATCTTAAACCAACCCAACTTTCCAAATCCAAGTTGTTTTTGAGAAAATCTAACCCTTGACTGTAATTCCCGAGCGATGTCCAATACCGCGGACATGGCTATTCGAATAGATTCTATACTCTGCAGAGGTTATGCACTTTACCCACAAGATACAGTCAAACACCACAAAGGCGAGTTCCCATAACAAAGTCTTTCGGAAACCTCTAACAATACAAGTGGTCCTCCGGTTATTGGCAAGACTAACCCTTCCCTTCGCTAAGGCGAAGTCTAGGCCAATCAACCGTTAGATGGGTACTGGCCTCGGCCAGACGCTCCCCGCACAACTTACACAAAGGGTGTAGTTGACCTCCGAGGTCCCACAGTGCGTTATTAGCAACTTAGTCAACTAGGTCCGTCCCATTACTGACATGTGGTTGCACGTTAGACCAGTTCAAAGGCTTGCAAGGTTAAGTCCTTAGGGTGACCAGGCAAGACTACCCAAGAACCAAAACATCACTCCCAATGCCACAATGGCCCACCTGATTACTCTTTGCCACATGCCCTGGCCGAAAACTATTTATCAAACCCCGCTTGATTACCATGCACCACGTGCCATCAACATCACATGATACTTTTCCAAAACAGGTTCGATATATCATTAAGTCAATATTAACATTTGATTGTCCAAAATCATGTCATGAGCACGAAAGTGTGTCTAAGCAGATACTACAACGGTCTAAAACCCATGTTGGCAATCTAATAATGTCCAACTAGTAATCCACAACTAGGGTGACAAAGGGTCATGGCACATACTTAAGTAATCAAGGTGTCATACAAAGAAATTGGTATTTATCTAACCCCCATGTTTAAACCAAATATTTTTCTAATTGAACTAGCATGCAATAGTTTAAATCAAAATAGATTTCGAAATAGGATCAACATGGTCAAAGCACAACTTGCCTTCAAAAAGTACTTGTTCTTGGTCTTGAGTTGGATCCTGAGTCAAAACTTCTCCTTCGAATCCTTCCGGCACTTCAACGTCTACTCGTAAAGCGTGCAAATAGCAAATACACAAATAAACAATAGGAAAAAAGTATCCAAACATCCAAATAAAATCCATAAACAGAAAGAACATAATTTTATGGATTTTTAGAAACTGGAATCGTCAAATTTGGAGTTAAGACGCAAAAGTTATGATTATTCAAAGTTTAAATAATCATTTAAATAATTTTGCAGAGAAAAACTTTAGTCCAAAAATTAAATAAAATTCATATTTAGGTAGATCTCAATTTTATACAAATTTAGAAATTTGAATCACTCAAATCGGAGTTGAAACGCAAAAGTTATAAGCGTTTGAAGTTTGAATCTAAATTTGAATCAATAATTCGAATTAATAAATCATTTCTTTTTTTTTCGGAAATTAATTATTGCGTCATCATGGACACGTGGCAACCTCTGATTGGTTGGCTGACGTCAGCCGGTCCATGGACTCGGTCCACGCTCGGCTCGGGTCTACCGTGGACCCGGTCCACGACTCCACGTGAGACTGACATGTGGGACCACTCGGATGACGTCATTGCTGACGTCAGCGGGGCTCAGCCCACGGTACTGACAGGTGGGACCCACTGTGACGTCATGGGTGACGTCAGCGCTTGGCTGGGTCAGCCGCTGACATGCGGGCCCGCCATGTCAGCGTCACAGCGTCTGGCGACGGCGCGTCGGTCCAACTTCCCGACACGTGGCGCAATCTCGACCGTTGGTTTGAAAATCAACGGCCGCGATTAGATCCAGGGTTAACACGTTGAAACTACTCGATGATCGTGGGCCGTTCGATCTAGATCGGACGGTCCAGATCTAATCCTATAATAATCACTACTACGGCACGTGGCGATTGTGTACCGTTGGATCTTGATCCAACGGTCCAGATCTAATCGGGTTTGGAACACGTGAACTCACCTCAACCGCACGATCAAGATCGGACGGCGCACAGAGTTCGCGAGGGCGATGGCGACGCGGCGGAGCTGCAGCCACCGGAGACGGAGACGACGACGAGCCCGACGTCGCTCCGGGGTCGTTCCGGCGAAGTGGGTGGTCTCTTCGGGTGCGTCTCGAAGCGGGGACTCCGGATCTGGGCTCCTTCTCGGCGGATGACGACGGACGGCGGCGAGACGGGGCAAAAGCGGCGGAGTGGCGCTCAACTACGGCGAGCTCGCACGGCAAACGGTGACGGCCAAAGTAGATGGCTCGGGAACGGGTGCGCAAGGATGAGGGCAACCTCGGGCGTGACCAGGGCTTTAAATAGCCTCGGCGTTCATGCCCGAGACGGAAACCTAATTTACACTACGGCGGCGGGCGCGGCGGCGGAGTCCGGCCGGACTTCGGCGGAGACGACGACGATACCGTCCACGTGGCACGATCAACGGCCACGATCGCGTGGCGCGATCGGATCCGGCGGATACGGCTTTCGAGCCGTGACGGCGGATCTCACCGTTGGATCTTGATCCAACGGTTGGGATCGATTAGGGTTTTGAGCTGGTTTGGTCGAGTCACGGGGCTCGGGTTGGACTCGAGTCCGACTCGGTCGGATGAACAGTACTCGACCCGAGTTGATTTTCCAGCGATTTAATATTTAAAATAATTCCCAATACTTCATTTAATTCATTAAAAATAGCAAAAGACTCGTAAAAATTCGAAAAATTGGAAAATACTTTGGATCATTTTGGACTCAAATAAAATATTTCCAACAAAATTTTATTTGCAAAATTAAATTCTTTAATTATTTCAAAATGGAATAAATTCAAATAAATTCCAAATAAATCCAAATAAATTCCAGAAAATTCCAAAAATTCACCAAAGTGCCAAATCACACATGAATTTAAGAAAAACAAAATTTTGGGGTGTTACAGAAATGCACAGGAGATTTCGGATAGCCGATCCGGGGTCTCACAGCGGTGGTATCAGAGCCTGGACGACCGTAGGACGTGACCTAGTTAGCTTGGCAAAGCCTTAAGGACTTATATTTTTATAAAAACGTATTTACAAAAAGTTAAGTTTCTTTGCTTCTATCTCTCCTGTCTTAGTGTCTTACTCTTGTCTTGTCCTTTGTTAAAATTGGTTACTAATCCCACCTTGTTTCCAAAAATTTGTAGATGCCGGTTACCACCACCTTTGCCGCTCAGACTGGAGGCTTACGCCAGAGCTATCGCGATGTCGCAGGAGTTGGGGTTTCCCCATCGTCCTGAGTATCGGTACCAGTTTATTACTGGTCTTAGCCAGGACTTGTGGCAGGTCCGCCTGCTGGTCTTCGCGAGAAGCAGGGTTCGCGAGGAGGACCGACCCTTCTACTTCACGGCCGAGCGGTCGATTCTGGCGTATGCTTTGCAGGACGCGGCCAGAAAGGCTATCCTCATGTTGGGGCATAGCTACCGCGATCGCTTGGAGGACACCCGTGCACCGCTTGTTTCCCGTTTCGCCTCGGGGATGTACACTGCTTTGAGTTTGGATCAGAGGTCGACCCGACCGTGGTGCACCAGGGGTCACTCATCCAGGCTCTGGACGACGCCTACGTGCGGTTGACCGATGAGATGCAGAGGCAGCGTCGGGACCTGACGGCCGCGAGGGAGAGGATCCGTCAGCTTGAGGAGGAGAGGCAGGACGCCCCGCCACCGCCACCAGCCCCGGTTCCACAGTACCCGCCGATCCGCGACATACCGATGGATGCTCCGCCCGCCAAGCGTCATCAGGGTCTGAGGCTTCGTTGCCAGGCGCGCAAGTCAGTCCGTCCCCAGTCGCCGTTGGGGTTTTTGACCACTTCTGGAGGAGCAGGACCTTCGGCAGCTGCTACGCCTTCCCGCAGCAGGAGCGAGGAGGAGGAGGAGGATCCGTCCCCGCGTGGCGCTGCGAGTGATGTGAGTGACTAGTTGTCTAGCCTGAAGGACCTTTACTTTGTTCCGTGATCGTATTAGAACGATAAATAAGTGTGTTGGACTGTATCGGGCCCTTAGGCAGTTGTGATACAGCCATCTCTAAAACTATTTTGTTTGAATGGAAGTTCAGTTGGTTTTCCCTTCGGTTGGGTGCTTTTGTGGTGGTGCTCTAGTTGTGGAGGATGTGGTTTAATCCCCTGTTGCTTACCTGTGCTTTTCCCTCTTTCCTATTGCTTGACCGCCTTGTGCAGATGGAGAACCCTGGTCGTGGTCGTGGCCGTGGAAGGCCAGCAGGCCGTGGCCGAGGCCGTGGACATGCCCGAGGACAGGTGCACTTTCAGGAAGAAGCGTTTGTGGAGCCACCTCAGCAGCTGGGAGCAGAACACGGTCAGCAACCGGCAGCTCGCTTTGATCCGCCGCCCCACCCTCACCACCGCCTAATCTGGAGCAGATGATGGCGATGCAGATTCAACTCCTTCAGCGTTAGCTCAAGCGTCTGAACCAACCGCATAGCCGCGGCGACTGGCTCGATTCAACCGCCCCATCAAAGTTTGGGGAATTCATGAGGACGCGACTTCGACTTTTGCTGGTCCGAGACCCGCTAGAGGCGACGATCGCTCAAGGAGATTGAGCGCAAGCTTCACTTGGCCTGCCAAGCACGACATCGAGAGCGTGCATTTTGCTTCCTATCGGCTTAAGGGTACGGCAGCCAACCGGTGGGAGAATTATTGTCTTGCACACTGACCGAGAACATTCCATGGAATGAGTTTGTGGAAAACTGTGAGCCACCCATATCCCAAGGAGTCATGGAAATGAAGCGCCGTGAGTTTCATAGGCTTCAACAAGGGAATTTGTTCATCTCAGTACCTTAACCGGTTTACTCGGCTATCCCGCTATGCGGCCGCCGACGTCGCGACGGATGAGGCCAAGATCTGGCGCTTTATGGAGGGCATGGACCCAAATTTGAAGGTGCAGCTAGTGTCGGGCGACTTCCCGTCGTTCCAACACATGATCAACAAGGCGCTGATCCAAGAGGATGCGCAGCGTCAGTTGTTTGAGACGCGCAAGAGGACGATGCTTGTTCGAGACCGGGCGGTGCCGCAGCCTCCGCCAAGACGTTTCCAAAGAATAAAGAGCAAAGAAAGCCAGCACCCTCCAATGCAACCAGGACCCCAATGACCACCCCGCGCCCCATGGGACAAGCCCCTACCGGCAATGTAGGAGCTCAAGCTCAGAAGGGCAGTACAGCGACGGCAGGAGTGCAGTGCTTCAACTGCAGGGAGATGGGGCACTACGCCAATAACTGCCCTCACAAGCGTCAGCCTGTCAGCCCAGTGAGGTTCAACCTGGGATCGACGCCAGCACGTGCGCCAGCGCCAGCTCCAGGGAGAGGCACTCCGCAGACCCCACGCACCCCAAGGACAGCTGGGAGAGGTCGCGTGAACCACATCACGGCGGAAGAGGCTCAAGATGCGCCAGACGTGGTTTACGGTACGTTCGTTGTCAACTCAGTACCTTCTTCAGTTCTGTTTGATTCTGGTGCAACCCATTCTTTCATATCAGAGTACTTGGTTAAAAAGCATAACTGGAACACCATACAGTTAAGAAACCCTTTGCTAGTGCAATCCCCTGGAAAAGAATTAAGAACAACTACTGTTTGTCCAAAAATGGATATAGTAATAAAAGGGGTAAAGTTCCTAGCGAACTTAATACTGTTGGATACTAAGGGTATAGAAGTCATCCTTGGGATGGATTGGCTAACCAAGTATAAGGGTCGGATAGACTGTGCTAGTCGATCTATCTTGCTTACCAGCCCTGAGGGAGTTAAAGTGGAGTTTTCCTCTGAGTTTTCCTCTAAGGGGGGTAGCACCCTGAACCGGTTGAAAGGTACCTCATTGGAAAAGGTCCCGATAGTCAAGGAGTACCCGGATGTCTTCCCGGACGATTTGCCCGGGATGCCACCGGATCGAGATGTAGAGTTCGTGATTGAGTTGGTACCTGGTACGGCTCCAATCTCAAAGAGACCTTACCGGTTACCTTCCAATGAGTTGGTCGAGATGAAGAAGCAGATTGAAGAACTGCAAGTGAAGGGATTCATCAGGCCTAGTTCGTCACCTTGGGGATCGCCAGTGATCTTTGTCTCCAAGAAGGACGGTAGTCTGAGGATGTGTATAGACTACAGGTCTTTGAATGAGGTCACCATTAAGAACAAATATCCGTTGCCTAGGATAGATGATCTGTTTGATCAGTTGAAGGGAGCTCAAGTCTTCTCCAAGATAGATTTGAGATCGGGGTATCATCAGTTGAAAATAAGAAAGGAGGATATTCCGAAAACAGCCTTCACCACCCGATATGGACTGTACGAGTTTACAGTCATGTCTTTCGGGTTAACCAATGCCCCTTCATACTTCATGAATCTGATGAACAAAGTGTTTATGGAATATTTAGACAAGTTCGTCGTAGTCTTTATCGACGACATTCTGGTCTATTCCCAGAGTAGAAAAGAGCATGAAGACCATCTGCGGATCGTCCTCGAGACGTTGAGAGAGCATCAGTTGTATGCCAAGTTTAGTAAGTGTGACTTCTGGTTGAAAGAGGTATCTTTCCTGGGTCATATCATTTCTGCTGCAGGAGTAGCAGTAGATCCCGCCAAAGTGAGAGATGTTTTGGATTGGCAACAGCCGAAATCAGTCCCAGAAATCAGGAGTTTTCTTGGATTAGCTGGTTATTATCGGAGATTCATTGAAGGTTTCTCGAAGATAGCCAGATCTCTTACTCAGCTTCTGAAGAAGGAAAAGAAGTTTGAATGGACTAAAGCTTGCGAGCAGAGTTTTCAGGAGTTGAAAAAGAGATTAACCTCAGCCCCAGTGCTTGTGTTGCCGGATATTCACAAGGACTTTGAGGTGTATTGTGATGCTTCAAAACAAGGGCTTGGATGTGTTTTGATGCAAGAAGGAAAGGTAATAGCTTATGCTTCAAGACAACTGCGCCCTCATGAAGAAAATTATCCCATTCATGACTTGGAGTTGGCCGCAGTTGTACATGCGCTCAAGATATGGAGGCATTACTTGATCGGCAATAGATGCGAGATCTATACGGATCACAAGAGTCTGAAGTATATCTTCACTCAACCTGACCTCAACCTGAGGCAGAGAAGATGGTTGGAGTTGGTGAAGGATTACAATGTTGGAATTCACTACCACCCCGGAAAGGCAAATGTAGTTGCGGATGCACTAAGCAGGAAGGTTCACTGCAATAATGTGATGGGGCAGGAAGGCCAGCCAGCGCTTAGTGAGGAATTTCGGCGTCTTAACCTGGAGTTGGTAAAGGAAGGATGCATCTACAACTTGGAAGTGAAATCGACCCTTGAGGATCAGATCCGAGCGGCTCAGAAAGATGATAAGGGCATTGCGGATCTGAAAGAAGGTCTGAAGAAAGGAAAACACCCCGGATTTTCTGTGGATGACCTGGGTACGGTTTGGTTCGGAAAAAGGATAGTAGTCCCTAACCAAGAAGAGATCAAGAGTGTGGTTCTGAAGGAAGCACATGATTCGGTATACTCCATTCACCCTGGAGGTACCAAGATGTATGCGGATCTGAAGGAGAAATATTGGTGGTCTAATATGAAGAAAGAAGTTGTAGACTTCGTGGCCCGATGTGATGTGTGTCAGTTGGTGAAAGCAGAACATCAAAGACCAGCCGGTCTGTTGCAGCCCTTGCAAGTGCCTGTTTGGAAATGGGAAGAAGTTGGGATGGATTTTATAACTGGGTTACCCAAAACTAAATCCGGTTATGATTCCATTTGGGTGATTGTGAATGATTAACTAAGGTGGCTCATTTCATTCCTGTGAAGACAACTTATGCTGGTGATAAGTTAGCAGAGCTTTATATGGCCAAGATAGTATGTTTGCACGGTGTGCCCAAGAAGATTGTGTCCGATCGAGGTTCCCAGTTTACCTCAAGGTTTTGGCAGAGATTACATGAGGTGATGGGCACAAATCTGAATTTTAGCACAGCGTACCATCCCCAGACGGACGGTCAGACGGAAAGGGTGAATCAAATTCTGGAAGATATGCTCCGAGCTTGTGCTTTGACGTATAAAGGTTCTTGGGATCAGAATTTGCCTTATGCAGAGTTTGCTTACAACAACAGTTATCAAGCCAGTCTGAAGATGGCACCGTTTGAAGCTTTGTACGGAAGAAGGTGCAGGACACCTTTATATTGGAAAGAAACAGAAGGTAGTCAGATCATTGGACCTGATATCCTGAAAGAAGCCGAAGAGCAAGTCAGGGTAATTCGTGAGAATCAAGACGGCTACCAAGACAGAAAAGCTATGCAGACAATCGTCGTCGAGAATTGAGCTTTGCACCTGGTGATCATGTGTACTTGAAAGTGTCACCTTTAAAAGGAATGAGGCGTTTCCGAGTTAGTGGGAAGTTAGCGCCCCGCTATATTGGACCCTTCCGAGTGGTTGCCAGAAGAGGGGAGGTTGCTTATAAGTTGGGACTGTCGTCTCAGTTGTCAGGAGTACATGATGTTTTTCATGTATCGCAGTTGAAGAAGTGTCTCAGAGTTCCCGAGCATCAGCTGCCAGTTGAAGAGTTGGAATTGAAGGAAGATCTGTCTTATCCAGAGTTTCCTGTCAGAATTTTGGATGAAGCGGAACGCCGAACTCGAAGCCGGGTAATCAAGTTTTGCAAAGTTCAGTGGAGCAATCATTCCGAGAAAGAAGCAACCTGGGAGCGGGAAGAAGATCTTCGAGCAGAGTTTCCAGACCTTTTTCTTTCTTCTCCGGAATCTCGGGGACGAGATTCTCTCTAAGGGGGGTAGGTTTGTAACATCCTTATTTTCGCCTTCTGGAAGAAAAACCTAATTTAAATAAAGTAATTCAAAAGTTGGAGTTTCGTTGGTGTTTATATTAACCTGGCATCCAATCCAACCCAAAATCGCGATTCAATTCCCTTCCGGTCGAAAAATCGGATTTTCCAGTCCTGCCGGTACCCGAAAATTCACCCGAGTCCATAAATGCTCCAAAAATCTCCAAACCACTTTTAAAATGTTCCAAATATTCCTAAATGATTTTACGAATTTATCCTCGAATTTTTGGACCTCCGTTCCTATTTTATCTCGCGCGGCTTTTGTTAAATGCCCGTAATTCGCTCCGGAATATTAAATTCCACAAATTTCATCCAAATTCAACCCAACCAATTCCATTGAGTTCCAAATATCCTAAAATGGCTCTAGGAATTTTTCCGGAATTTTTAGGCCATTTTTTTTCCTAATTTTTCTCTAGGGCGGACCGTTTACGTAAAAGAGGGCCAATGAGGGAGTGACACGTGGCACATGAATAGTGTCATCTTCAACCTCTAGCCATGCATGGTGGGAGAGGAAGCTCCAAGCTCCATCAATGGCTACCTCTTCTTTAATTGCTCATAACTTCCTCCACGTAACTCCAATCGACGAACGGCCAGTTGCGTTGGATTCGGAGCGTCGCCCTCTTCGCATCCCCCATCACCCCTCGCCGGAGAGCTCGCCGGAATTCGCACGGGCGCCCAAAAACCGAAAACGGCCCTCATGGCTTTAATTGCTCATAACTCGGCCGTTTCTCGTCCAAACGCCGCGCCACCACTTCCAATCTCACCGTATAAAAGCCCTCTTCCCGGTGGTATGATCCTCCTTTGGCATCTCCCCTCCATTCGATCTCTAGCTCAAGAAAACCGAGCGCGGGTCACTTTTTCGGTGTTCTTCGCGTTCGTTGTTGGTTCTTCTTCTCCGGTGAGCCATTCTTCTAGTTCTTAGGTTCTTTGTGACCGTGAGGAGGTCTAGCATCTAACCCAAGCGTCGATTTTAGGTTTGATCAAGAATTGGCGACGAATTTTGTGTTTTACCACCTTCGGCCGAACCGTCGTTCGTCGTCGAATTCATCCATTCCGGTGAGTTTCAATCCAATTCCTTCATCCTAGTTGTGCCTTAGGTTGTTATTTATTGATTCCATGCTTTTGTTTGGATCAATTCCATGCAAATTTGGTGGAAAAATCAAGTTTTTGGGAAAAACCGGGTTCTTTTTCCCATTTTGGGTGCTCTCTGTTCTTTGGAGGGCCACTGCCATGCGCCCGGCCGGCCGGCCGCCATACCAGCCAGCCCGCCGCCGCCGCCATACTGCGCCGCCGGCGACCCCACGGCCGCCACTTGTGTGCCTCCCGCTCATGGCCAGCGCCTTGGCGTCGTCGCCGCCAGCCCGGCGCCACGGCGACCTCCCGCCGCCGTCGCGCTTCCCACGGCCGTGCCCCCCCACTCTCTCTCTCTCCTTTCCTCTCTCTCACTTACTTTCTCTCTCCTCCATTGCCATGCAAGGCAAGCTTCCAGAGGAAGCTTCCTCTTTTCACTTCCTCTCTATGACGCGTGGGCCCCACATGTCATACTCTCTTGGTCAGTCAAAGTCTGGTCAAAGCGCAGTCAAACGATTGACTCGGTCAAAACGGAATATTCCGGGAATATTCCCGGTTTTCGATTTATTCGAAATTCAAACTTCGGAAGCTCATAACTTCCTCATCCGAACTCCGATTGATTCCATTCAAATTTCTAAATTCATATAAAATCAAGATCTACCTGCCAGTATTATTTTTGTAATTTTTAGATTTTATTTATTTTCTGTTATTTATTTATTGCCTCGTTTTGCGCGTAGTCGAGAGCGCCGACGCGACCGCCGACCCCGCCGCCGGTTCTGCTACGTACGACGACCTACTCGCGACAGAAGGCAAGTCCCTTTGACGCATTTTGATCCTACGTTTTCAAATGTGTTTAAATGCTTTATAAACTTGCATGCTATGTTTTAAGTCGTATATCAAATATAAGGACTTAGCTAATCCAAATTGTGATTACCTCTCTTTGATATCGACAACCATATTACTTGTAACCCTAGGACATTGCTTATACCATGCTTACGCTTATATGGTATCCCTTGATCGTAGTACGGTAGAATTGCTTAGGATCTTTATCGATGAAGTTAACCCATGGGAGGGATTTCTCAAAAATGAATGTTTACCAAAATGACTTGAAAGGTATTATAATTGGTTTGATACTGTTTTTCCAAAACAAAATAAAAAGGAAAACTGGTTTGGACTTGGGCGGATTGGTATGTCGGGTGGGAGCGGATCGAGTCTTGATCCTATTGTGCAAGTACCGCCCCAAGTCATATAAGGACCGACGCTTATGATTGCCATTTTAAGCAACACCGTACTACCACATGTCTATAATGGTATGACCTGGCCCACTAATTTGTAGAAGCCTAGTTTAAACTCACCACTCGGTTGTTGTGTGAGAGCCGGAAGGAGGCTTTGTTGTTGTTGTTGTTGTTTTCCTCACACGGCGCAAGAGGGGGCTTCTGTACTGGGTGGAGAGAACCCTAACAAATGGTGAAACCTCGTGGTGGGTCTAGCTAGGTAGAAACATTGTAACGGGTGCCTTGTCACGACCTCTCCGCCGCACACCAAAGGAAGTGTGCTAATAGCTTGGCATTAAGAGATGATCGTGTCGTGTGGGTAAAGTTGTACACCTCTGCAGAGTAAAACTATTCGAATAGCCGCGCCTGCGGTCAAAGGCAAAAGCAAGGAATGCTTTCATATTGGTAGACTTTGGTTTTGTTTTAAAAATAGAAAATGTTTTGTTTTGGGATTCGGGAGTGGTTAGAACTCTCGGATGTGATTTGGCGGATAGAGCCAACCAGGTGGAAAGAACCTGTGTTTGTATTTGACAGATGGAGTCACATGATTAACCCTGATTCTTTAAAATCTGGCGGATAGAGCCGTTTATATCGGTGATGGTGGATAGAACCTCACTACGATATTATGTATTTCAATGATTAAAAAGAATTGCGAAAAGTTGCTTTGTGAAATGCTATTACCTAAGTATGGTTTAATAAAACTTGGCTTTATGCAAATGAACCCTACTAAGCTTCCTTTGGAAAGCCCACATAAGCATATTTTCCCGGACTTGCCGATGCACGTTTGTACTCACGTGCTACACCAACATGTCATCATCAGAAAATTTTCAAGATGCGACCGAGGAGGGCGAGTTCTACGCGGAGGAGTACGAGGAAGGCTGCCAGGAGGACTAGTCGCGTTCCTAGTCGTTGCCTGTGGCGTTTTGGTGTCTGCCCGTTTCGCTTTTGTTTCATTGCTTTGTTTAGGTCTTTAGACCGAGTATTGTAATAAGTGGCCATGTGGCCCATACTTGAATATTTATAATACAAGTTTCGCTTTTGTTCTAAGATCAAGTATCATCGGATCGTGTGTGTACTAGCTACTGATCTGGGACTAGTACGGAAATGCACAGGAGATTTTGGATAGCCGATCCGGGGTCTCACATTTAGGATCTCATGGGGTCCAAAATCCGAAATCTTAGCTGAAAAATCTAAAATGTCACCGGTTTTTGGAACCTTGGTATTGTACTCATCTAGCATCGTCCTGGCCATCTCAACTAGGGTCTTGTTCTTCCTCTCTACTATGCCATTCTGCTGAGGAACGTATCGAGAAAAAACTGATGCTCTATGTCTAACTCCTCACAGAAGCTGCTAAAGTAGGAGTTCTTGAACTTCGTGCCATTGTCATTGCGAATCGCTCGTAAGGCACTGGGGAGCTCAATGGACAACTTACAGACCAAACCCCTAAAGTGAGAAAACGACTCATCCTTCGAGGCCATGAAGAACACCCAAGATTACCTCGAATAATCATCGACTATGACAAGAATGTACCACTTCCCTCCTGCTGACTGCACTCGAGCCGGACCAACAGTGTCCATGTGCAAAAGCTGTCCTGGTGCATGAGTCATCACTCAGGTGACTGGAGGATGAGAAGCAGCAACCATCTTGGCATGTCAGCAAGAAGAACATACAATATCTTTGACCATCTAGAGTTTGCGCAAACCACGAATGAGATCATGACCGCTAACTCGGGTCAAATGATCAAAGCCAATGTGACCAAGTTTCCTATGTCAAAAGGAGAGATCATAGGACTCTGAAGCAATAAAACAATGAGAGAGTCTCTAGAGGAGGAAGAAAAATCAGCACGGAAGACTCCCATAATGAGAAATCCCGCAAACCAACTCCTCGAAAGAATCGAGGATCCTACAAGTGCTGCTCTTAAAGCTAACCTCGAAATTATCATCGATAAGCTGAGAAAACAGAAAGCAGATTGTATTGCAGCTTACTGACTATGGCAACGTCCTTAAGTATGAAATGATCATTAATGCAAACGGTACTCTTAGCGATGACTCTACCTGATGAAGCATCCCCAAAGGTGATCACGTTATCACCAGGAGCTCGGACTAGGGAAAAAACCATCAGGAGTCTCCGATCATATGACGTGAACAGCTAGAGTCTACCATCTAAACCTCTCCCTTCCCTGTCCTACCGACCTGAATCAAAGAGAGCGAGATGCAGATGACTCAGCACTAGGATAGATCAAAATAGATCTAGGAACCCAAAACTGAGTCACCCAAGCAGAAGAACCAGTCACAGAAGAAGATGAATGCAATGTAGTGCCTCTCGGTGACTCAACTCTCACCAAGTCGGAAATCGCCCCTGTAGGACGTTTGGGAACAGGTATTAGGTTGGTCCGACGATGTGCAAAGGTCGGACCATCCCAGTGCTCCTGCCCAAACCTCCTGCTGGTGGAAGCAAACTCATGTTGCTAATATCTACCTCGATGGGAAGAACGAGGAATTTCATGAGGACGGCGGAGTGACTGACTTGGGATAGCTCCGGGGCGAAAACCAGAGGTAGAAGCTTGAAAAGCAAGCCCCATATGCTGTCCAAAAACAGGCAACTCTCTAACCTGTCTAGAAGCAGTGTGTGCCTTAGGAGCACTCAGAGTCTGGGTATGACCCTGAATAGCCCAAAGGGCACGAACATGCTCACACCGAGTGATCTTGGCATATCTAAAGCAGAAATCAACAAGGTGTCCGTCCTTCTAACAGAAGGTGCAAGTATACTTTGCCTTAGAGGCTAAAGTAGCAGGTGGTGTCACCTTCTCGTTAGAGATCCCGTGGACCATTCCAACAGATCTAAACACAATGGTGCTCATCTTTGGAGCAACCACGATCTCTCCACACATGGAGGCACGCACAATAGTAGGCAGATGTGCCCGTGCATACTCCAAGTGATCAAACCATAGACCTTGATTAAATTTGCTAATCTTATATTGGTCTAGGATGAGATTGAGCTTCTTTTTGCCTCCAACAAACTTCTCGAGAGTGCTCATAAGATACTGACACTCTCGAAAAAGTGAGGCACAAGAAGATCAAGGGGAAGGAGTAGAAGAAGAGCTAGAAGAAGAGGATCAAACAGCGCGTGCATATCTCTCCCTATACACGGCTACCTCAATTTCGAGAGGCTCACAGGAAACACAAGGAGCATCTCTAATTCTACCAACCTAGGCCTCTAACTTCTTCCTAAGATCTGTGTGGACCTTATCCACACCATCCTTAACCCCAATACACAGCAAGCAATCATTTGGTGACTTAACTAGTAAGTCCTTAGCAAGTTGAGCACACTTGTCATTCAAAGCATCATTGTCAAGTTTTTGTTGCTTACAGCCTTCACATGAGCTGATTGTGTCCTTAGAAGCATGCAATTCAAGTTCATCATTCCTAGCAAAAAGCTTCCTAAGTTGTGAGCTCATGGCATCAATCTCAGCAAGAAGTTTAGGGCAATTATTGCAAGATGCAGTTGTGTGAGCATGAAGAAAACTAGCATCAGCAGGAATGACATCAGAAGAACTAGAGCTAGTCTTCATAGTTCTAAGACCATCAAGTTCAGAAAGCAAACTATCATGCATGGTCCTTACGTTCTCCAACTCCACAAGCAAAGCATCGCATAGAGTACAGCTATAAGAGTCTCGGGATGAACATGATTTAAGTGAAGCTAACTCCCGAGACAAGGTACCTACTTCCTTCATTAACTCCGTATACCGATCTCTAGATCTAGCATGATTTTTTCCTATCTTGTAGAGGGCATCATTGAGCTGGTCATAGGAGGGTACCTCATCCGTGTTACTATACAGCTCAGAGTCACTGACGTCATTGGTGTCCACCATGAAGCACATGCTGGAGAAGTCGTCGCAGCCCTTCATCTTCTTTTGCGGTTCATCCTCGCCCTCATCGCTTCATGTCTATGTGTCAGAGAAGTTGAGGTTGTCGAGCGCGGTGAGCATGCGGTGGAAGAGCTTCTTGTTCTTGGCAAAGTTGCGGGACATCTTTTCTCGCGCCAGCTCGCGAACTGGAGGCTTCTTGTTGCGGTTCTTGTTGGTGCAGTCATTCTTGCTCGAACTGCCTTGCTCGTTCTTGCCCTTCTCTAGTTTGGGATAGTTTGCTCGAGTATGGTTGGGGCCACCACACTCGAAGCAAGTAATAGTGCCACCTTTCTTCCTCTCTCTCACTCTCTTGTAAATGTTGGAAAATTTGCGAGCGACAAGAGCAAGCTTATTTTACGAAAATTGATCCAGAACTTCATCGCTTACATCGCAAAGAGCGTAGAGAGACAAACCTGAAGAGAAATCAAGAGAGGGTCCAGAGGAAGACACGATGGGATCAGTGACCAAGGCCATCGACTAAGATTTCGTCCGATGAGAGATGACGTCGATCTCATGAGTCCTGAGTTGGGAATAAAGCCCGTCAAGAGTCAAAGTCGACAAATCAGTAGAGTCATTGATGGTGGTCACCTTCATCTCCCAAACTCTCAAATCGAGTGCTATTAGAAAGTGCCTAGCATTCTTCGAGTCAGGGTATGTGCAACCAACTAATCGGAGATTGCTAAGGACCTTGGAGAAGCAAGCAAATCACTCATCGAGGCTCTCACTAGCGTGCTATTCAAATTTGTTGTAGGCACGCTTGTACCGGTCCTGCCTCACCGCCTTGATCTGGGTGGTACCCTCATGGTAAGCATCGATGGTCACCCAGATCTGATGAGCGGATTGTAGGTGAGAGACTCGATCATACTCACTGCGGCTAAGTCCCTATTTGAGGATGTTCCTAGCCTTAGCGTTTGCCTCAACATCAGCCATGTTTGCGGCACTAACGTTCTCATCGGTAGGAACCTCATACGGTAGTTTCACCTTCTGCCATATCGGGAAGCCCAGGGTAGTGATGTATGACTCCATCCGTATTTTCCAAAACGAATAATCAACTCCACTAAAACTTAAATGCTTCATTGAGTACTTGTCCGTCGCCATCTCTCGAGACCGGTCAAGATCTAAAGAGAGCAAAACCGGCTCTGATACTTATTGAAGGATCGAGATGGAAATCGGAGGGGGTGAATGATCCGAAATAAAATTTCCCCCCACTCAAATTACTCCAAACAATCCCCCAATAAAAATCCGAAACACCCAAAGATTTTCCTTCAAATTGGTGCTCCTCAGATTCGCAAAACCCGCAAAAACCGAAACAACTAGACAACTATGTGTACCCCTAGCTTGCATGGATGAGAGCCATGAAATATGTGAGGGATTTTTAAACCAAAATCCTGGTTGTCAAGTGTCCAAACAAAAAAGGAATCCATTCAAATACTTCTTTAATAAAAGAGATCAAGCCAAATCACAAAAGTCTCTTTTAGAAAAGCAAAAGCAGATTTTGCAGGAATTGTCCTCACTTGGAGTAGGTGGTTGGCGCATTTCTATTACTCTAAAATTTTTGGAAAATTTTCTCTTTATGAGAAATGAGTCTTGAAACACTCCACCAAAAATCACCTCAAAAATCTTTGTATAAAAATCAGTAAAAATCTAGAACCACAAATAGTCAGGAACTTCGATTAGAATGTTTAGGGCTTGTTTTTCACCTCATAGCGCTCAAACAGTGCAAACAGTAGTCTCCAAAAGTTTTCTTTTGATGAATATATGAGTCGTGCACCTTCTCCAACAAGAATCACTCAAAAAGGATATTTCTATATTCTTCTAAAAATCGAAGACTAACTGATGCGCGAAGAACAAGTTCAGGACAGATTTGCAATCTTGATATAAACTTAATCTCTTATCTATCATAGGGTGCAAGAGAGATGTAAAACCAATTGAGCACCCTCAAGACATCCTTGATCAACTGCATTTAAGAGGTGAGGACGCAAATCCAAATTGCGGGCAAGTAAATTGCGGGAATTTAAATGCAAGAAAGTAAATTCTGAATTTAAATTATGTAACGTAAAGACATAATATAAATGAAAAATTTAAATTCACAAGAATAATAAAGAAAATCTTTGCATTTTCTCGATGGTAGGTTTACAAAACCTGACTTCATGTGGGCAAAAAGCTCAAAGGAGCAACTCAAACCTTCTAATGAGGGAGGGCACCCTTCCCCCTCTATTTAGACCCTGTTTGGTATGGATGGAGCTTTCTAAAAAGAAGCTTTTAGTTGAGCTGCATGGCTGAAGGGTTGCACGACTGAACGATTGGGCTAAAGAGGTTTGGTGTTTGTCAGCTTGGCTTTTTAGTATAGCTTTTAGGTACAAGAGATGCAGGTTGGAAATGAGAGTAGAGTGGTGCGGTTTGGGATTTTATACTTGGTGGGAAGGGGTAATTTTCTTTGAACTCTAGTGGTAAAGTCATAACCCTAACCCATCGAAGCCGTAAGAAGCTACCTCAGACCAACTTTCGGCTTTTAGTTTTTTCTAGACAAATGGGTTTTTTCTAGACAAATGGGCTGTTGGCTTCTAGCTTCTAGCTGCAAAAAAGCTAGCTGTTTAGAATAGCTTTTGGCTTTCAGAGGACAGAAGCCGAAGCTGAAGCCATTCCAAACAAGGCCTTATACTACTCTTGGGCCACCTACCACCCTTGGATGAGTCTCTCAACCCTATAGCACTCCACCAAGGGCTAGGATTAACCCTCTCACACAACCATTCAAGGGCAACCCAAAACCGTACACATAGAATGGGTTTTATTGCACGGTTTTCAAAGCATACTACCTAGACCCGCTAACCTATCCACTAGACCATGATCCAATGGCCCTCATCGATCTTCGCGGCATCTAGCTAGTATCATCGCCTTTCCTTGTCTTCTTGACTTGCCCGGGCTCTGTCTCTGATCATCTTCTGGCGATCTTCGACCGTTTGGACCTCCGACGCACCTGGGCTATTCCTGGTCATCCTCCGCCTCACCATGACCTAGCACCGTCATCCTGCAACCATCAAAAACAAGGAAACACATCACATAGCAATGTCCAACAATAATATGCAATAATCATCACACATGCTCAAACAAAGATCTTATCTCAATCGTTTACCTGAAGCTGACACAACTAAAATTGCATCCTTTTGAATTTCAGTTCAAATCAAACTCAAACATGAGCATACCTTGCCCAAATAAAGTCAATTACTCATCACAAACATGGATAGACTTCCACATGGTCCTTCAAGTTTGGAAGGAGGAAGGGCACAAGAGGGAGAGGAGGTGGTGGCTGCTGCCTGGGAGGGAGAGGAGGAGGCACATAGGGGAGATGAGGGGGAGGTGGGGCTAGTTCCGCCCCCCCCTCTAAATGGGCCCAAACTCACCACAAAAAATCCATAAACAGGCTCCCATTGGCCTAATCCCCCATCTACAACTTTCTTGATTCCTAGATAAAGATCTGCAATATTACATGTATTCTTTTTTATACAACTCTCCTAAAACCACATAATTAGTTATAATCTCTTCATTAATTTCTTCTAGCTCATCATGATTTCCCAAAACGATGAAGTTTACATGCTTTGACTTCCTAGCGTTAGCTTGTATGCACAAATATTTGCTAGGATTATCATCTTCATGAAGGATCACTTCAGGGATGCGGTTACCATCTCTAGGATGGATCATGTAACACCCCAAAATTTTGCTGTTCCAAAATTCATGTGTGATTTGGCACTTTGGTGAATTTTTGGAATTTTCTGGAATTTATTTGGAATTTATTTGAATTTATTCCATTTTGAAATAATTAAAGAATTTGACTTTGCAAATAAAATTTTGTTGGAAATATTTTATTTGAGTCCAAAATGTTCCAAAATATTTTACAGAATTTTTCTGGAATTTTTTTGAGTATTTTACTATTTTTCTTGAATTAAATGAATTACTGGAAATTATTTTAATTATTAAATCGCTGGAAAATCGAGTCGGGTCAAGTATCGTTTCATCGTGGGACCCGAACCCGAGTCAGACTCGAGTCCAATCCGAGCCACGTGATCCGGTCAAACCCTGATTGATCCGGACCGTTGGATCGAAATCCAACGGTCGGAATTGGGCCACACCGATCAAACCAGATCCGGCCCGGACCCGTTGCACCGTGCGATCTCGGCCGTGGATCGGGGCCACGTGGACAGCCACGATTTCGTCGTCTTCCCGAGTCCCGATCGGACTGCGCCGCCGCGTAGCCGCCGTGTCCGTTAGGGTTTCGCGATTTGCGCGCACGTCGAGGCACTATTTAAAGCCCCGAGGCCACCCCGTTGAAGCTCTTTGCCGTGCGCACCTTTCCCCTCAAGTTTCCGAGCCCTAGCCGCCGCCGTCTAGCCGCAAAAGCTCGCCGTAGTTGCTTCTCTCTTCCACCGCGTTCCTTTGCCGATTCTGCCGACGCCCGCCATTCTCCGCCGCACCCGAAGGCAGATTTGGAATCCCCGCGATGAGGCGCACCCGTGCATACCACCCATCTCGCCGGAGAAGCCCTCGAGCGCCGTTGGTCGTGTCGTCTTCCCCAGCTCCAGTCCGCTCCCTCCGCCGTGTGGCCATCGACGTCTTCGAGCACCCTCTACCGTCCGATCAAGATCCGACGGCTACGGTAAGCCACGTGCATCTCAAACCCGTCAACCTAGATCAGATCTGGATCGTTAGATCTAGTTCCAAAGGCACATTATCCCCGTGTAGTTTGTAACGGCAGTTAGTTTAGGGTAGATCTCGACCGTCCGATCTAGATCGAACGGCCCAGATCGACCGTGTAGTTTTCAACGCGTCAACCTTAGATCTAATCACGGCCGTTGATTTTCAAATCAACGGACACGACAGCCACGCGGTGCCCTGGCCGCGCCGTGCGCACACGAGCGCGTGTCTCTGACACGCGGGGCCCGCGTGTCAGCGGGTCAGCCGAACCGCACCGTGACGCCACCCCTGACGTCACGGTGGGGCCCGCTTGTCAGTAGCGTCGTCGAGCGTGGTGACGTCAGTGCTGACGTCATCCAATGGGTCCCACCTGTCAGTGGCACACGCGCCGTGGACCGAGTCCACCGTGGACCGAGCCAAGCCGTGGGCTGAGCCCATGAGCCGGCTGACGTCAGCCAGCCAATCAGGAGCCGACGCGTGTCACCCATGACGCAATAAATAATTTCCGAAAAAGAAAATGATTTAATAATTCGGTTTAATAATTGATTTGAATTTCAAAACTTCAAACGCTTATAACTTTTGCGTTTCAACTCTGATTTGAACGATTCAAATTTCTAAAAATTCATAAAATTCAGATCTACTCAAATATGAATTTTATTTAATTTTTGGAATAAAGTTTTTCTATGTAATAATATTTAATTGATTATTTAAACTTTAAATAATCATAACTTTTGTGTTTTAACTCCGATTTGAGCGATTCCAGTTCCTAAAAATTCATAAAATTATGTTCTCTCTGTTTATGAACTTTATTTGGATGTTTGGACACTTTTTGTCTACTGTTTTATTCATTTGTTGCTATTTGCACGCGTTACGAGTAGACGTTGAAGTGCCGGAAGGATTCGAAGGAGAAATATTGACCCAGGAGCCAGCTCAGGACCAAGAACAAGTGCTATTTGAAGGCAAGTTGTGCTTTGACCATGTTGATCCTATTTTGAAACCTATTTTGATTTAATTTATTGCATGCTAGTTCAATTAGAAAATACTTTATTTAAATATGGGAAATTAGATAAATGCCAAATTCTTTGTATGACACCTTGGTTAATTATATATATGTGCCATGACCCTTGTCACCCTAGTTGTGGTTTACTAGTTGGACATTATTAAATTGCCAACATGGGAATTTAGACCGTTGTAGTATATTGCTTAGACCTGCTACGTGCTCATGACATGATTTCGGACAATCAAATGTTAACGTTGACTTAATGATATATTGAACCTGTTTTGGAAAGGTATCATGTGTTGTGATGTTGATGGCACGTGGTGCATGGTAATCAACTGGGTTTGATAAATAGCTTTTGACCGGGGCATGTGGCAAGAATGATCGGGTGGGCCGCCAGGCACCGTAACGTTGGTTTGGTTCTTCGGGTAGTCTTGCCCTGGTAACCCTAAGGACTTAACCTTGCAAGCCTTTGAACTGGGTCAATCGTGCAACCACATGTCTGTTATGGGACGGACCTAGTTGAATAAGTTGCTAATAACGTACCTGTGGAACCTCAGGTTGTCAACTACACCGCTTGTGTAAGTTGTACGGGGAGCGTCTGGGGCTGCGGCAGGTACCCATCTAACGGTGGATTGACCTAAACTTCGCCTTAGCTAAGGGAAGGGTTAGTGTGCAACAGGAGAGGACCACTTGTATTGTTAGAAGTTTAGAAAGACTTTGTTACGGGAACTCGCCTTTGTGGTGTTTGGCTGTATCTTGTGGGTAAAGTGCATAACCTCTGCAGAGTGTAAAATCTATTCGAATAGCCGTGTCCGCGGTATTGGACATCGCTCGGGAATTGCAGTCAAGGGTTAGACTTTCTTGAAAATAACTTGGACTTGAAAGGTTGGGTTTGGTTTATTAATGATGTTGATGGAAATGTGGATTAGGAATGGGAAAGATGTTGATTAAACTCCTGGAAAAGTTATTGATGTTATACTTGTTTCTACTGCTTTCGAATCTACTTATGATACTTGTTAAATGCTCTTACTGCAAATATACCTTGAGCCACTCCTTTGTATTAAGCCATGCATGTAGTATATTAGCTGCATTCTATGCATGACTTGCTGAGTACCAAGTACTCACCCTTGCCGCAATACAACACCAGTTGAGGAGGAGACTACACCAGCTTTGGAGGAGGAGCTCCAAGAGGAACCGTCTACTTAGGGAGCGAGCCCAATCAGTTGCCTGTGGTATACTGGATGGTGCCACGATGTTATCTTATTTTTGGCTGCTATTATTTCTCTCTTATTAAGTTTCGCCCTGCGTGGCGTATATTTGTAACTTGACCATAAGGTCGAGCAACCAGTTTGACTATTTAATTAAAGTACTTTATTAGTATCGAGTGGTATGATTTGTGATATTTACCGATGTTAAGACTGTGTGCACTAGCGCGTTCCTGGACTAGTGCTGAATACGCAGAGGGTCCGGATTTGCAAATTCGGGTCCCGACAGAGGTGGTATCAGAGCCATATTGACCGTAGGCTCAACCCATAGTTAGAATGGTCATAGTGAGGATAAAACCTATTTTCTAAAGCTAAAAGTTGTCAAGATAATGAATTAATTCTCGACTTACCCCTTTTCTTTCTTGTTCATACCCCTTGCTGAGTTCTTTTTGTCTTCCACATTGGTTTTAAAGTGCTGCGATCTTACGCAAGTATCCTTTAACAGATGATGATGAAGAACAACTACGCCGAGCGTGAAGGAGGCTATGCCGCCGAGTTGTGGCGTATGCTTCAGTTTCTTGGAGGTTTTGAGAGGCCGCTCTACCGAGGGACTACACTTGTGCAAGCAGGACTGGTCACAGGATGGGACGTCCGGATCACGGTGTATGCCCGAGAGAAGACCAAGTTCAGTCGCCCTTTCCACTTCACCGCTAGGAGGTCTACCTTTGAGATGGGAATCCAGGAAGTGTCGCATCGAGCGATGCAGCAGATCGCTCGCACCTACTCCAGGGAGCTGGAGGGCACAGTGTTCCATCACCACCCACGCCGAGACAGCAGAGCTCAACGGAAGCCGATAGAAGATGAGGATGCTATCGTCACTCACTTAGCCAGATTCGTCGCTGCTCAGGAGCAGGTTGAGGAAGAGAAGAAGCACTTGGAGAATGCTTGTGAGTATGTCGCTTTTGCTGCGGAAAGGATCGCAGAGTTGGAGATCGCCTTTGTATGGCCAGGTCCCGATCCGATGTTGGAGTTGGACGCCTGCAGACCGGAAGGAGGAACTGAAGAGGCGCCACAACCACAAAGAACAGATCCAGAGCCAGAGGAAGACGCGGCGTGCCGACCATACCGCAGCTTGCAGGGCATGGCGATTGTTTCGCGCCTATGCCGCAGCACCCGTACCCAGGCAGTGGAGGTTTTCTCGATGAGTGTGCGTAGGCATTGAGGTTGGGACTCCTTCGTCGAGTTGCATTATAGAATAAGAGTCACCCTTAGAGTCGATTTGGATTTTCATTGTTTGCTGAGTGTGCAGTATGTGTTGCAGGACTTTAAGCATTGTACGCAGCCATACCATGTTATTAATATTATTAATAATAAAGTTTGATTTTGAGTTACACTTTTTCCCCGCATAAGTTTTCCCTATTACTTGTCTATTCTTGATCCCTCTCATCTCTAAAACTTGGAGCAATCGACAGATGGTGAACACCCGCGGAAACCTTGGAGGCAATGGCAGTGGTTCTCGCCACCGTGAAACCCCAACAATGGAGCACCTGCACCCCAACCAGCACCGCCAGTTGACATGCAGAATTTTGGAGCTTTTCTTGCTGCTCAGACTCAGTTGATGCATGCCATGATGCAACAGATGCAGCACGTCACCGCTCAGGCCACTGCTAATCAAGTCAATCAGGGACAACGCCAGAATACAAGACTGTCAGAGTTCATGAGGACTCACCCACCCACTTTCTCCGGGAATGCTAACCCGTTGGAGGCCGATGATTGGTTAAGGTCAATTGAGAGGAAGCTACACATTGCTCAATGCATGGGAAACGAGAAGGTACTCTACGCTTCTCATCAGTTGGAAGGAACAGCCGCCGAATGGTGGGAGAACTTCTGCGCTACGCAGGAGAACCCTCAAGATATCACTTGGGAGGAGTTTACAGCTGCGTTTCGTCAGTATCACGTGCTGGAAGGAATCATGGACCTCAAGAAAGAGGAGTTGAGCATCAAGCAAGGTAATCAGCCGGTGGCCAAATACTGAACAAGTTCACACGGCTTGCATGCTACGCACCAAGACGTAGCGACAGATAAAGCCGCAGTCTCGCTTCATGAAGGGACTTAACTCAGGACTACAGGTGGACTGATCACCCACACCTTTCAGATTTTCAGGAGCTTGTGAATAAGGCGCTTATTCTTGAGGACAAGCGCAAGGAACCGGATGAGAACAGAAGCGCAGGATGCGGCATCGTGGATCGCGTTAGGGAGCACAAAGAACGTTTGAGAGTTGCGCCAAATCAGTTTTTCAGATTCCACCGCAGAATGCAACAAGGACACCGTCACGGCACCAAGACCCGTCAATCGAACTATCGGACCCGGCCCGGCCCGTAAACGCCGCTTGAGCGATCAACAAGGGACAGTGAGACGCTGCTACAACTGCAACGAGCCAGGGCACTTTGCCAACAGTTGTCCTAAGAAGACAGCAGGAGTGACCCCAGTCCACTTCAATCTGGGATCCACACCAACCAGGACGCCTCCACCAGGAGCGAACCGAGGACAACTGATCAGAGCGCACCCCGCATCGTGGTGAGAGGCCGAGTCAACCATGTCACCGCAGATGCACCGCGAGAATGCCACGGACGTCGTCTTGGGTAAGTTACTTGTTAACTCAAAGGTGCAACAGCTTTTGTTTGATTACGGAGCTTCGCATTCGTTTGTTTCACAAGGCTTTGATGCTAAAAATGATTTGGAGATTGCAAGACTTAAATGCATGCTTTTAGTTCAAACCCTGGTTAGAACTCCGAATGAAAGTAGGATGTTCTGGGGTGAGAATACTAATAGATGGGATAGAGTTCCTAGCGAACCTTATTATTTTGGAGACCCAGACCTTAGATGTTATTTTGGGAATGGATTGGTTATCCAAGCACAAGGCCGTATTGGATTGTGGATGAAGGACTATCTCAGTTGAGAGCCCGTGTGGAAAGAAAGTGGAATTTCAAGCTACCGCCGTTAGAGATGGACAATTGATGGTTAACAGCACCAAGGCAATCAGCATAGAAGATGTCTCAGTAGTGAATGAGTACCCAGATGTTTTCCCTGAAGATCTACTTGGTATGCCGCCAGACAGGGACATAGAGTTTGTACCTGGTACAGCGCCGATAGCAAAGAGACCTTATCGGATGTCCACCGAAGAATTAGTAGAGATGAAGAAGCAACTTGAAGAGTTAATGGAGAAAGGATTTATCAGACCGAGTTCGTCGCCGTGGGGAGCGCCAGTTTTGTTCGTCAAGAAGAAGGACGGGAGTTTCAGGATGTGCATTGACTACCGTGCACTTAATGAAGTCACCGTGAAGAATAAGTATCCGCTACCCAGGATTGATGATTTGTTTGATCAGCTGAGAGGAGCCGGAGTTTTCTCCAAGATTGATCTGAGATCAGGATACCATCAGTTGAAGATCCGATCAGAAGATATTCCGAAGACCGCATTCTCGTCAAGATATGGACACTACGAGTTCTGATTATGTCCTTTGGTGCGACAAATGCGCCAAAGATATTTCATGAATATGATGAATAAGGTGTTCATGGAATATTTGGACAAGTTTGTTGTTGTGTTCATAGATGATATCTTAGTCTACTCCAAGACAGAGGATGAACATGCAGAGCACTTAAGGCGAGTTTTGGAAAAACTAAGGGAACAACAACTTTTCGCCAAGTTCAGCAAGTGCGACTTTTGGAAGGACAAGGTGGAGTTCCTCGGACATGTAATGACCGCAGAAGGAGTCGCCGTTGATCCAAGCAAGGTAGAAGCTGTGCTACATTGGGAACAGCCGAAGACCGTGACCCAGATCCGGAGTTTCCTTGGAATGGTAGGTTACTACCGCCGTTTCATTGAAGGCTTTTCGACAATTGCGAAACCTCTTACGCAATTGTTGAAAAAGGAGAAGAAGTTTGCATGGACGTCAGAGTGCGAGAAAGGTTTTCAAGAACTAAAGAAGCGATTGACATCAGCACCGGTGTTAGTTTTACCGGATGTTAATCAGAGCTTTGATATTTATTGTGATGCATCGCGTCAAGGACTTGGATGTGTGCTGATGCAGAATGGAAAGGTCGTCGCTTATGCATCAAGACAGTTAAGACCACATGAGGAGAATTATCCGACGCATGACCTAGAGCTAGCTGCCGTAGTGCATGCTTTGAAATTATGGCGTCACTATTTAATTGGAAACAGATATGAAGTATACACGTACCATAAGAGTCTTAAGTACATCTTCACCCAATCAGACCTGAACATGAGACAAAGGAGGTGGTTAGAGTTGATCAAGGACTACAACGTTGGAGTCCATTATCATCCCGGAAAGGCCAACGTGGTGGCCGATGCTCTGAGTCGGAAAAGCCATACCGTGAACATGTTGCTAGCCACACGTCAGGAGGAACTATGTGAGGATTTTCATAGAATGCAGATTGAAGTCGTACCAGAAGGATTCTTGGCCGCATTGGAAGTGAAGCCTACCCTGGAGGATCAGATCCAAGGACAGGAGGATGACGACAAGATCCGCCGGATTAAGTCCAACATGGACGAAGGCAAGGCAGAGGACTTCAAGTTGGATGAACAAGGCACGTTATGGATGAAGGATCGAATTTGTGTGCCAAACAAGAAGGAACTGAAGCAGCTGATTCTAGAAGAAGCCCATGACTCTAAGTATTCAATTCATCCTGGAAGTGCCAAGATGTATCAAGATTTGAAAGAAAGATTCTGGTGGCCGAACATGAAGCATGAAGTTGCCGAGCATGTTGCGCTGTGCGACATATGCCAGAGAGTCAAGGCAATGCATCAGAGACCAGCAGGATTGCTACAGCCGTTGAAGATACCTGAGTGGAAGTGGGAGGAAATCGGAATGGACTTCATTACCGGTTTGCCTAAAACTCAAGGAGGATATGATTCTATATGGGTTATAGTGGATCTCTTGACCAAGGTCGCCCATTTTATCCCTGTGAAGACCACTTACTCGGGAGATAAGTTAGCAGAGTTGTACATGATCAGGATCGTCTGTTTGCACGGAGTGCCAAAGAAGATCGTATCGGATAGAGGTACCCAGTTTACCTCGAGGTTCTGGAATAAGCTGCATGAAACCATGGGAACCCGTTTGAACTTCAAGATACCTTATCATCCACAGACGGATGGTCAGACTGAAAGAGTCAATCAGATTCTGGAGGATATGTTAAGAGCGTGTGCATTGGCTTATGCTACCTCTTGGGATAAAAGTCTGTCGTACGCCGAGTTCAGCTACAACAACAGTTACCAAGCAAATTTGCAAATGTCACCATTTGAAGCACTATATGGTCGACCCTGTCGAACACCATTGAACTAGAATGAGATAGGTGAACGCCGTGTCTTTTGGCCGGATATTCTTCAAGAAGCCGAAGAACAGATTGCCATGATTAGGGAGAGATTAAAGATAGCCCAATCGCGACAGAAGAGTTATGCTGACAACCGTCGCCGAGACCTGAGTTTTGAACCAAAAGATTTCGTGTATCTCAGGGTCACACCGCTCAGAGGAGTAAAGAGATTCAGTGCCAAAGGAAAACTCGCGCCGAGATATGTTGGGCCATTCAAGGTTCTCAGCCGCAGAGGTGAAGTTGCTTATCAGCTAGAGTTACCGCAATCACTAGCAGGAGTGCATGACGTGTTCCACGTGTCCCAGCTGAAGAAGTGTCTCATAGTACCTGAGGAGCAGACACCGCTAGAGTCAATTGAGCTGCAAGAAGATCTGACTTACAAGGAGCACCCCGTAAAGATTTTGGACACAATGGACCGAGAGACAAGAAACAAGTCAACCCTTTTCTGCAGAGTTCAATGGAGCAACCACGCGGAGAGTGAAGCAACTTGAGAGCGCGAAGAGGATTTGAAGAAAGAGTTTCCGAACCTATTTCTTTAGAAAGCCCTGAATCTCGGGGACGAGATTCTGTTAAGGGGAGAGGTTTGTAACACCCCAAAATTTTGCTGTTCCTAAATTCATGTGTGATTTGGCACTTTGGTGAATTTTTGAAATTTTCTGGAATTTATTTGGATTTATTTGGAATTTATTTGAATTTATTCCATTTTGAAATAATTAAAGAATTTGACTTTGCAAATAAAATTTTGTTGGAAATATTTTATTTGAGTCCAAAATGTTCCAAAATATTTTCCAAAATTTTTCTGGAATTTTTCTGAGTATTTTACTATTTTTGTTGAATTAAATGAATTACTGGAAATTATTTTAATTATTAAATCGCTGGAAAATCGAGTCGGGTCAAGTACTGTTCATCCGACCGGACCCGAACCCGAGTCAGACTCGAGTCCGACCCGAGCCACGTGATCCGGTCAAACCCTGATTGATCCGGACCGTTGGATCGAAATCCAATGGTTGGAATTGGGCCGCACCGATCAAACCAGATCCGGCCTGAACCCGTTGTGCCGTGCGATCTCGGCCGTGGATCGGGGCCATGTGGACGGCCACGATTTCGTCGTCTTCCCGAGTCCCGCTCGGACTGCGCCGCCGCGTTGCCGCCGTGTCCGTTAGGGTTTCGCGATTTGCGCGCACGTCGAGGCACTATTTAAAGCCCCGAGGCCACCCCGTTGAAGCTCTTTGCCGTGCGCACCTTTCCCCTCAAGTTTCCGAGCCCTAGCCGCCGCCGTCTAGCTGCAAAAGCTCACCGTAGTTGCTTCTCTCTTCCACCGCGTTCCTTTGCCGATTCCGCCGACGCCCGCCGTTCTCCGCCGCACCCGAAGGCAGATTTGGAATCCCCGCGACGAGGCGCACCCGTGCATACCACCCATCTCGCCGGAGAAGCCCTCGAGCGCCGTTGGTCGTGTCATCTTCCCCAGCTCCGGTCCGCTCCCTCCGGCGCGTGGCCATCGACGTCTTCGAGCACCCTCAACCGTCCGATCAAGATCCGACGGCTACGGTAAGCCACGTGCATCTCAAACCCGTCAACCTAGATCAGATCTAGACCGTTGGATCTAGATCCAACGGCCCATGATCACCGTGTAGTTTGTAACGGTGTTAGCCTAGGGTAGATCTAGACTGTCCGATCTAGATCGAACGGCCCAGATCGACCGTGTAGTTTTCAACGCGTCAACCTTAGATCTAATCACGGCCATTGATTTTCAAATCAACGGACACGATTGTGCCACGTGTGCCCTGGCCGCGCCGTGCGCACACGAGCGCGTGTCTCTGACACACGGGGCCCGCGTGTCAGCGGGTCAGCCGAACCGCACCGTGACGCCACCCCTGACGTCACAGTGGGGCCCGCTTGTCAGTAGCGTCGTCGAGCGTGGTGACGTCAGTGCTGACGTCATCCAATGGGTCCCACCTGTCAGTGGCACACGCGCCGTGGACCGAGTCCACCGTGGACCGAGCCAAGCCGTGGGCTGAGCCCATGAGCCTACCGACGCCAGCCAATCAGGAGCCGACGCGTGTCACCCAGGACGCAATAAATAATTTCCGAAAAAGAAAATGATTTAATAATTCGGTTTAATAATTGATTTGAATTTCAAAACTTCAAACGCTTAGAACTTTTGCGTTTCAACTCCGATTTGAACGATTCAAATTTTAAAAAATTCATAAAATTCAGATCTACTCACATATGAATTTTATTTAATTTTTGGACTAAAGTTTTTCTCTGTAATATTATTTAATTGATTATTTAAACTTTAAATAATCATAACTTTTGTGTTTTAACTCTGATTTGAGCGATTCCAGTTCCTAAAAATTCATAAAATTATGTTCTCTCTGTTTATGAACTTTATTTGGATGTTTGGACACTTTTTGTCTACTATTTTATTCATTTGTTGCTATTTGCACTCGTTACGAGTAGACGTTGAAGTGCCGGAAGGATTCGAAGGAGAAATATTGACCCAGGAGCCAGCTCAGGACCAAGAACAAGTGCTATTTGAAGGCAAGTTGTGCTTTGACCATGTTGATCCTATTTTGAAACCTATTTTGATTTAATTTATTGCATGCTAGTTCAATTAGAAAATACTTTATTTAAATATGGGAAATTAGATAAATGTCAAATTGTTGTATGACACCTTGGTTAATTATATATATGTGCCATGACCCTTGTCACCCTAGTTGTGGTTTACTAGTTGGACATTATTAAATTGCCAACATGGGAATTTAGACCGTTGTAGTATATTGCTTAGACCTGCTACGTGCTCATGACATGATTTCGGACAATCAAATGTTAACGTTGACTTAATGATATATTGAACCTGTTTTGGAAAGGTATCATGTGTTGTGATGTTGATGGAACGTGGTGCATGGTAATCAACTGGGGTTTGATAAAAAGCTTTTGACCGGGGCATGTGGCAAGAATGATCGGGTGGGCCAGTTGTGGCACCGGAAATGTTGGTTTGGTTCTTCGGGTAGTCTTGCCCTGGTCACCCTAAGGACTTAACCTTGCAAGCCTTTGAACTGGGTCAATCGTGCAACCACATGTCTGTTATGGGACGGACCTAGTTGAATAAGTTGCTAATAACGTACCTGTGGAACCTCAGGTTGTCAACTACACCGTTTGTGTAAGTTGTACAGGGGAGCGTACCGGGGCTGCGGCCAGGTACCCACCTAACGGTGGATTGACCTAAACTTCGCCTTAGCTAAGGGAAGGGTTAGTGTGCAATCGCCGGGGAGGACCACCTGTGCTGTTAGAAGTTTCCGAAAGACTCTGTTACGGACACTCGCCTTTGTGGTGTATAGCTGTATCTTGTGGGTAAAGTGCATAACCTCTGCAGAGTGTAAAATCTATTCGAATAGCTGTGTCCGCGGTATTGGACATCGCTCGGGAATTACAGTCAAGGGTTAGACTTTCTTGAAAATAACTTGGACTTGAAAGGTTGGGTTTGGTTTATTAATGATGTGATGGAAATGTGGATTAGGAATGGGAAAGATGTTGATTAAACTCCTGGAAAAGTTATTGATGTTATACTTGTTTCTACTGCTTTCGAATCTACTTATGATACTTGTTAAATGCTCTTACTGCAAATATACCTTGAGCCACTCCTTTGTATTAAGCCATGCATGTAGTATATTAGCTGCATTCTGTGCATGACTTGCTGAGTACCAAGTACTCACCCTTGCCGCAATACAACACCAGTTGAGGAGGAGAATACACGGCTTTGGAGGAGGAGCTCCAAGAGGAACCGTCTACTTAGGAGCGAGCCCGGTCGGTTGCCTGTGGTATACTTGGATGGCGCCACGATGTTATCTTATTTTCATTGCTATTATTTCTCTCTTATTAAGTTTCGCCCTGCGTGGCGTATATTTGTAACTTGACCATAAGGTCGAGCAACCAGTTTGACTATTTAATTAAAGTACTTTATTAGTATCGAGTGGTATGATTTGTGATATTTACCGATGTTAAGACTATGTGTACTAGCGCGTTCCTGGACTAGTGCTGAATACACAGAGGGTCCGGATTTGCAAATTCGGGTCCCGACAGATCATTATAGGGATATTCTAAGTATCAGGTTGAGCTTCTTCCACTGTCTTGGGTTGTGTTCTCACTTAATCAGTTCTCTATTTCTAGTGATGTATTCGTGGAATTGAGTCCCGTGCACCTAGAGGCCTCCCCCTCTTCTTGTCATGAGGGGCAAGGGAGGATTCAATATCCTTCTGGGATATATCCACTCTTTTACGTGTATTTACTACAAGTATATGAGATCTTGTCACTCCCTTCTGAGCAGTGAAGGCATCTAGCAGATTATTAGCTATTTGTTGTAGATTATTATCCTTCGAACTATAAGTTTGGATTCTTTAGTGCGTGAGTCTAAGGACTAAATACTAGTGACATTCCAATATATTTTTTAGAGTTCTTTAATGTGGTACTTGTATCCCTCTAATACCAAAAAGTTGTCCCCATCAAAAATACAATCAGCGTACTGAGCCATGTATAGATCCCCTGTCATAGGCTCTCGGCATTTAATAATTTACATAGACTCATTACCTACATATGATCCCCAACTTCTGGTAAGGGCCCATTGTTGTATGCTACGATGAAGAGATTAGCACGTATACAACACAACCAAATTTTTGTAGATGGGAAATACTTGGTTCTTTCCCATGCACTATTTGCAAAAAGGAAATTTCATGGTATGCGGTTGGTTTGAGTTGAATTAATACAACAGTGTGCAGGACCACGTGGCCCGAATAGCTAGTAGATAACCTACAATTCTGCAAGAGTAGCCTAGCAATATGTTTTATTTTTTTAATTAATGATTATGCGAGGTCATTTTGTGTGTGGATATGAGGTACAGAATGCTCTATATTAATTCCCAGAGCCAGACAATAACCATTAAATTCCTTTGAGGTGAACTCGCCAACATTGTCCATTAGAATAGACTTGATCCTTTCTTCTGAAAAGGATGCTCTTAATTTAATAATTTGAGCAATTATTTGAGCAAAAGCATGATTCCTAGTAGATAAGAGACATACATGGGATTATTTACTAGAAGTATCTATCAGTACCATAAGATATATGAACGGACCAGATAGGGGTTGGATAGGTCCAAAAATATTACTTCGAATTCTCTCCAAAAAAAAATTATGTGATTCTTTCCTAACTTTTACACAAGAGGGTCTAATTATGAGCCTCCCTTTAGCACAAGTAGGGCATAAGAAGTATTTAGGTCAAGGGAAATCAGCAATATTTATGCTATGGCCAACAAAATTCTTAATTATTCTTCTCAACTTATTGAAACCAGGATGACTCAGTCGATCATGATAGATCTTAAATATTTCTGGGTTTTTAAGTATAGTCTTCCTTGCAACATAAACTTCAGATTTTATATATGTATAGTACAACCCGGAGGAGAAGGAAGGAAGTTTTACAACCACATGTTTATTACACCTGTTAATCTTAGTCATGAGTATGTATTCTGTAACATCCTCATTTCTGTCTCCATATAGAAACCATTTAGATGGACATCTTTAAAACTTAATAGAGTACGGCTAGACTCAAGGTATATACGGTATTCTCTATTATCATACAAGTGCTTATAGGGAGAGCTATGATGGCTCTTCTAGTGCCAACTATGAGAGCATCGCTTCCGGTCAAAGTTTGAAAATATTTAGGCTCCCTAAGAATTGAATTTGTAGTGCAATTATTTATAAGACAGATTTTCTCCTCTGTCATGGCTTATACGATGTTCTATATTAAAGGAATAAATTCAATAAAACAATTATTGCATTAGGAACATAATGTAAAAATATAGGACAAACATAGCTCAATTTAAACAAATATCATGGGATATAACACTTTATTTAACTTTTAAATGATATTCACTCAACAAGAGCGTTCCATTCTGGAACTTAGACATTAAACTGATAAATGAGACTCTTTAGGAGACTCAAAAAGAAAAATGTGACATCGATTCTCAAAAGAAGGAGTAGCTAGGAGACTATAGTAGATCTCCATATAAATCATTTATGTTCTACTGGGAACTATGGGTATTCTTCTGGACCTCTTTAAACTCTATCATAGGATTAGGGACTTTATCATCATCCTTCTCGATTTTCTACTCAACAACAGGTTGAACAATGGAGTCTGCCTCAGCCTTGTTTCCCTGATTCTTCTGGAATTTTCCAGTGGATTGCATGTAAAGGTTTAGGATCGAAAGACACGAATATAGCAATCAGAGGGGGGGTGAATGATTGTGTGGAAACTAAAACCAAATTCTTGATCTACTAAAAGTTCACCCCAAAACAGAACCAAATAATTGTATCGTATTCGACAAAAACAGAATGATAGAGGTTTGGTAAAATGCGAATTCCCAGAGATCCAACCGTCGGAACGATCTGAAATTTGGACACAAGAAACTAGAATCCAATATGAATCGAACCCAAAATGAATCAACTCGATCAGACTTACGGATCAAAAGTTATGAACCTCGCAAGCTTGCTATGACAGAAGATGACGAGAATAGATCTAACTAGAATTGTTGCTCGCCGAAAGATTTGAAGAACTTGATCTTTATTTCTCCTATATTTTGTCTAAAGTACTCCAAACAAAAGAGTACAACCCTAAAGCTTGCTCAAAGCTTGATGCCCTTCAACAGGAGACAACCCCTCCTATTTAAAGGAGCAAAACACAAGGAGTCATGAATACAATTCCTACTCCTAATCCTAGAAGGAGTCCCACTCCTAATCCTAGAAAGAGTATGTATTCAACACAACTCCTCTTGGCCCAACCTGGCCGAGTACAACTCTTGCACGCGTATGGCAACCCTACCATACTCACGTGACTAACACTTTGCACGCGAATGACCTCCTGCCATTCTTACGTGACTAACCATTCTTCACGTGCACCATTCTCTTAGCCCGAACGTCCCGCATGACATCCTTGACCACCAAGACCTCAATTCCCCCTGAACCTAGTCCCGAACCTCAGTTCCTCCATGAACCTAGTTCCGGTCCCGTCATCGACCACATTCGCCCTCGAGCAATACCTGCACATGAACAAACCACAAAACGATTCCGAGCACAAGTTCGCGACTTGACTCAACATTAGTCCATGCAAATACCCACATGAGCATTGCATAAAGTCCGCTTGAAAACAAGCATCATGAAATTCTCACAAATTTCATAATCTCAAATTCAAACCAGAATTCAATTCCAAAATTGCTCAAAACCCTAATCGAGCAAAAAACCATTCACGCCGGACCAAAAATCCGGTCCGCAAAACGTGAAAACAGTCAAAAATCCACCTTGCTTGTGGAGGAGAGTTAAATCGTACACGCGAAACTTGCTGGTTTTGGAAGTTTCAGTCCGGCTCAAAAACGTTTGAAAACACGTTCACGACGGACCAAAGAAAAGCGGTACGGCGTACAAGGGAAACTTACTGTTTCTTGAAAGTTTGGTTCGGCACAAAAGAGAACTTCACTGTTTCTTGTCAAATTGTCGAACTCATGCACAAAACACATTTTCCAAGTTCAAATCTTAGTCAATTTTTCAGCACATGATTTCACAAAAGGTCTACCAAATACTTCAGGGTGTGGTAGGTGTGTGACCAAAGGCCAATGCATCCACACCTAAGGCATGGTTGTGCAGGAGTTGCAGTCTTTTTGGCTGAGACTTGCTTCTAGAAGCTCCCTAATCCGTTTTAACTTCCCATTAGGGCTTGCATCTTCCCAAGAGATGGCAACGGGACCCAAAACCCGAAACTCGATGGGTATTTACTTCATTAGGGGCCGAGTATGAACCATTTTTCATACTCACAGGTCTATTAACGGGCAAAAGTTACTACCCAATGGGTATGGGTTCATTCTGCTATTACCCGTACCCGTTCAACCGTGGGTCTGATCCACTAGCGATATGGCCCAACTGCCCAAGGCCCAACTGTGCGGCCCAACCGGTCAGTCCATCAAAATCTCTAAACCCTAACTGCCTTATAAGATATGTTGCCCAAGGCCCAACTGTGCACTCTAGTATAATGTTTAATTTTAAATACAGATATCCATTGCATTTTCATTGAATTGCCTTATAAGGAATGCTGCTACAGCCTGTAGGGGCATCTGTCCATAATGCGGGTGTGGGCTACCCGCTGGGTCCCCATTACCCACATGGGTATTGTAACATCCCAAAATTTGCCTCTAATATATTTAGTGTGATTCTAGGATTATTTGTAATTTTTCGAATTCAATTTGAACCCTCGCGAGTAATTCAGGTTCAAGTTTATTGAACTAATCACGTTAAATAAAGATCAGGCAATTTCGAGTAAGCATAAAATTTAAAATTTTGTTGATAATTAAGATAATTGGTAGACGAGAGTGTTCGCTTCAAATATTCTCGAAAAATATGTTATATAGCATAAGTCGTTGATTTTATAAAAATCGGTACAGGTGTCTGATTCACGAAAAGAATTTTTGCGAGAAATCTGTACATCGAAAAATCACGAAACCAACTTCGTTAGGTTCCAAATAGTTCCTAGTATTTTAGAGGAGTTTTTCCGATTTTTAGAACCTCTCCGTTATTTTTTCTAACTCGTATTGAGAACGTATATACGTATATATGTGTATGCTGGTGTATTGGATGTGAGTATTGTTTCAGCCGTTCCTATTCCTTGAATGCATGAACACATCATCAGTTTCCATGTTGTTTCCTCTCCATGCGGTTGAGCCTTTCCAAGCCGTTTTGTATTCCTTTGAATGCATGAAGCACGTAGCAAGAGTAATCAACGACACCTCATGCATGTACATTACTAGTCATAGTAATTGTGCAGGAGTGTTTCTAGTCCTCCATAGTTACTAGCCACTCCTCCAGACGTTGCACTTTGCCTTAATTTTCTTCCAGCCATTTCCTACACGTTTCCTCTCCATGCATGTCGTATGGATGGATGCACTAAAGAATTCAACAATTACTCCAGCCATTTCCCATTTACATACATACGTTTCCAAACCTAGCAAATCTCAATTCCCTGCATGATAGAACTAGCTCGTAACACTCCTGTACGTTTCCATTACTAAGCAGTGCTTTCATTTCCTGCCATTTTCGTCACCGCCGCTGCCGTCTCGTTGACGCCGCCGCTGCTGTCTCGTCGACGCCGCCGCTGCTGTCTCTGTAGGGGAATGCGGTATGCTACACTTGCACAAATATGAAGAAAGAAGTTGCGGACTTCGTGGCGCGTTGTGATGTGTGCCAGCTGGTAAAAGCAGAGCATCAGAGACCCGTCGGTCTATTACAGCCTTTGCAAGTTCCTGTCTGGAAATGTGTAACACCCCAAAATTTTACTTTTCCTAAATTCATGTGTGATTTGGCACTTTGGTGAATTTTTGGAATTTTCTGGAATTTATTTGGATTTATTTGGAATTTATTTGAATTTATTCCATTTTGAAATAATTGAAGAATTTAATTTTGCAAATAAATTTTTGTTGGAAATATTTTATTTGAGTCCAAAATGATCCAAAGTATTTTCCAGAATTTTTCTGGAATTTTTCTGAGTCATTTGCTATTTTTAATGAATTAAATGAATTACTAGGAATTATTTTAAATATTAAATCGCTGGAAAATCAAACTCGGGTCAAATCTTGTTCATCCGATCGAGCCCGAGTCGGACTGTGTTCGAGTCAGGCGAGCCACGTGACTCGACCGAACCCACTCCTAACCCTAATCAATCCCAACCGTTGGATCAAGATCCAACGGCCGAGATCCGCCGACGACCGAAGCCGTGTCCGACCGGACCGATCCGCGCCGCGATCGGGGCCGTTGATCGCGCCACGTGGGCCGGCTGCGATGCGTCGTCTCGCTGAGTCCGAGCCGGACTCGCCGGTGAGCCGCCGTGGACCGACTAGGGTTCCGCCGAGCACGCCTCCGGCTATTTAATGCCGGATCGCACCCGAGGATCGCCATCCCACGCCGGTCCGAAACCTAGCTCACGCCGCTAGGATCCCCATCTCTGCCGCTATTGCTCGCCGGAGTTGGTAAAGCACTCCGCCGTTTCGCGCCGTTCGCCACCGTCCCGCCATCCTCCGCCGACGTTGACCCCGAGATCCAGATCCCTTGCGTCAAAAGGCGCACCGTGCCTACCATCCGCTTCGCGGAGGGGCCTGCAGCAGCCGTCGGGCGTGTCGCCGTCATCGACTCCGGCGCGAAGCCGCCAGACGCCATTGCCGCCGCTCGAGCTATCTCGATCGTCTGATCAAGATCGCACGATCCAGATCTTGCCACGTCATCGCACGGTGAGGTTTAATTCGATCTCTAGATCAATCTCAACCATTGGATCTAAATCCAACGGTCGATTAACCGCGTTCACCCCAAACGCGTAACACCAGATTCAATCCGGGCCGTTGATTTTCAAATCAACGGCCTAGATCTAGCCACGTGGCCGAGAAGGCCAACCGCCATCGCGATCGGCGCCAGAGAGAACGTGTCTCGACACGGGCCCGCATGTCGGCGGCCAGCCAAATCGCACCATGACGTCCACGATGACGCCATGGCGGGCCCGCATGTCGATGGCTGTCCGGTATCTTGTTGGCGTCGGCAATGACGCCACGGTGGACCCACTCGGCGCCGTGGTGAGCTCGACGTCGGCGATGACGTCACCCGAGTGACCCACATGTCGATCTCACGTGAGCCGTGGGCCAGTCCACCGTGAGACCCGAGCAAGCGTGGACCAAGTCCATGGACCGTGACGCCACCAGCCAATCGAGCCGACACGTGTCCATGCCGACGCAATAATTAATTTAGAAAAGAAAATGATTTAATAAATCGGTTTAATAATTGATTTGAATTTCAAAACTTCAAACGCTTATAACTTTTGCGTTTCAACTCCGATTTGAGCGATTCAAATTTCTAAATTTGTATAAAATTGAGATCTACCTAAATATGAATTTTATTTAATTTTTGGACTAAAGTTTTTCTCTGTAATATTATTTAATTGATTATTTAAACTTTAAATAATCATAACTTTATGCTTTAACTCCAAATTTGGCGATTTAGTTTCTAAAAATCCAGAAAATTATGTTCTCTCTGTTTATGGATTTTATTTGGAGTTTTGGGATCTTTTGCCTAGTGTTTATTTGTGTATTTGCTATTTGCACGCTTTTACGAGTAGGCGTTGAAGTCTGGGAAGGATTCGAAGGAGAAGTGTTGACTCAGGATCCAACTCAAGACCAAGAACAAGTACTTTTTGAAGGCAAGTTGTGCTTTGACCATGTTGATCCTATTTGAAATCTATTTTGATTTAAACTATCGCATGCTAGTTCAATTAGAAAGATACTTTGTTTAAACATGGGGTTAGATAAACACCAATTTGCTATATGACACCTTGATTATCTAAGTATGTGCCATGACCCTTTGTCACCCTAGTTGTGGTTTACTAGTTGGACATTATTAAATTGCCAACATGGGTTTAGGCAGATTGTAGTATCTTGCTTAGACACACTTTCGTGCTCATGACATGATTTTGGACAATCAAATGCTAATATGGACTTAATGATATATTGAACCTGTTTTGGAAAAGTATCATGTGATGTTGACACGTGGTGCATGGTAATCAAGCGGGGTTTGATAAACGCTGATTTCGGCCGGGCATGTGGCAAGAGTAATCAGTGGGCGATTGTGGCATTGGGAGTGTTGATTTGGTTTTTCGGGTAGTCTTGCCCTGGTCACTCTAAGGACTTAACCTTGCAAGCCTTTGAACTGGGTCATACTTGCAACCACATGGCTGGAATGGGACGGCCCTAGTTGACTAAGTCGCTAAGGACTCACTTGTGGAGCCTCAGGGTGTCGATTACACCGTTTGTGTGATTATGCGGGAGCGTATCGTGGGCGTGGCCAGGTACCCATCTAACGGTGTGTTGGTCCCATACTTCGCCTTGGCTAAGGGAAGGGATGGTGTAGAGCACGAACAGGAGAGGACCACTGTGTTGTTTGAGGCTTAGAAAGGCTTTGTTACGGGAACTCGCCTTTGTGGTGTTTGGTATCTTGTGGGTAAAGTGCATAACCTCTGCAGAGTGTAGAATCTATTTGAATAGCCGAGTCCACGCGATCGACAATGCTCGGAATTACAGTCAAGGGTTAGACTTTACGAAAATAACTTGGATTTGAAAAGTTGGGTTGGTTTAACAAGGAAGATGATGGAAATATGGTTTAGGATGGGAAAATGTTTGTTAAACTTCTTGAAAAGTTATTTATGCTTTACTTATTTCTACGCTTTCGAATCTACTTTTATTACTTGTCAAAAGTCATTTCATCGCAAATATACCCTGAGCTATTCCTTTGTACCAAGCCATGCATATAGTATATTAGCTTGCATTCTGTGCATGACTTCTTGAGTACCAAGTACTCACCCTTGCCTCAACACAATACTAGTTGAAGAGGAGATTACGCCGGGGAGGATTTCCAAGAAGACCCGTCTACTTAGGGATCTGAGCCCGATCGCTCTGTGGTATCTTGGATGGCGCCACGAAGTTTATTTGATTTTCATTGCTGTTATTTCTCTTTTAAAGTTTCGCCTTGCAAGGCATATATTTGTAACTTCGGCCATAAGGTCGAGTAACCCTTGATTATTTAAATAAAGTACTTTGATAGTATCGTTTGGTATGATTGTGATATATACCGATGTTAAGGCTGTGTGCACTAGCGCGTTCTGGACTAGTGCTGAATACACAGAGGGTCGGATTTGCAAATTCGGGGTCCCGACAGAGGTGGTATCGAGCCATACTTGATTTGTAGGCTCAACCCTAGCTAGAATGGTCGTAGTGAGGATAAAACCTATTTTCTAAAGCTAAAATTAGTGAAGACAAGAAATGACATCTCGACTTATCCCTTCTCTCTTTTCTTGTCTCTTGCTGAAATTTTCCCTTACCTTGTCACAATTTAAAAATTCGAGTTCTTACGTAAAGCACTCTTGTGACAGATGGAGGAAGAGTTCAACTACGTTGATCAGGGAGTTGGTCACGCCGCGGAACTTTGGCATATGCTAGGACTCTCGGAGATTTTGAGAAGCCCCAATACCAAGTAGAAGTGATCGGACAAGCGGGATTGATCAAGGCTTGTGACGTGAGGATTGAGGTACTGCTAGGAAAAAGGGCCAGGCAATCGCTCGATAACCGCCAGGAGATCTACAATGCGGATGGGTATCCAAGATGTATCACGACGAGCAATGCGGCACATTACCCGTATCTACGCCAGAGAATTGGAGAGTACGGTGTTCCGCTACCATCCGCGCTTGATAACCTTCTCGACCGAAAGAGATTCAGGATGAGGATGCCACGGTTACACGATTGGCACGATTTATTGTCGCCAGGAGGATGTACTAGATAATACAAGCAAGGAGCTCTGAAGGCCCGCAAGGAGATCACGACAGAGAAGAACGAGATGGCGGGAAGCTCAAGAGTATGTGGCGCATCTTCTGCGAAGGATTGACGAGTTGGAGATGACTTTATGCGGACGGACCCAGAGATTACTCGAGCTACACGAGCGAGATCCAGAGGAGTCGGATCTCGATGAGGACACCGCTTCTTCGACTACCACAGAGGACACGATTCTTTGGACATGGCGATCGTTACGCGCTATGCCACAAAGACCCGCATCTGTGCCGTGGAGGTTTTCTCGATGAGTGAGCATAGGTTCTATAGTGAGACTCCTTCGCCGAGTCGCGTCATAGAAGAAAGAGTCACCCTTTAGGCGTTAGACTCCAGAGTTAGTTCGATTTGGATTTTCATTGTTTGCTGAGTGTGCAGTATGTGTTGGAAGGCCCTTAGGCATTGTAAGCAGCCATACCAAGTTATTAATAATAAAGTTGGACCTTAAGTTACCCTTTCGGCCGCATAAGTTCCATATTACTTGTCTATTCTTGTTTCCCTCTCATCTCTAAACCTAGAGCAAATCGACAGATGGTGAACACCCGTGGAAACTTTGGAAGCAATGGGAGTGGATCTCGCCAACAGAACCCCAATGATGGAGCACCAAAGACCACCAGTTGATATGCAGAGTTTTGGAGCCTTTCTTGCTGCCCAGACTCGGTTGATGCATGCTATGATGCAACAAATGCAGCACGTCCTTTGCCAGGCCACGCTAATCAAGTTAATCAGGGCCACGCCAGAATACAAAGTGTCGAGTTCATGAGAACTCACCCACCCACTTTCTCTGGGAATGCCAATCCATTGGAGGCCGATGATTGGTTAAGATCAATTGAGAGGAAGCTACACATAGCTCAATGCATAGGGAATGAGAAGGTACTTTACGCTTCTCATCGCTTGGAAGGAACAAGGCCGAATGGTGGAGAACTTCGTACACGCAGAGAACCCCAAGATATCACTTGGGAAGAGTTCTGTTGCATTCGACAAGATCACGTGCCTGAAGGAATCATGGACCTTAAGAAGGAGGAGTTCAGAGCATCGAAGCAAGGTAATCACCTGGTCGACTACGAACAAGTTCACACCTAGCACGCTACGCACTGAGGATGTAGCGACAGATAAATCCAGGCAGTCTCGTTTTATGAAGGGACTTAACTCAGGATTGCAAGTAGGGTTGATCACCCACACCTTTCCGATTTCCAAGAGTTGGTAAATAAGGCGCTTATTCTTGAGGACAAAGCGCAAGGGCTGGATGAGAACAGAAGCGCAGGATGCAACGACAAGGATCACGTCGAACGCCGCTTGAGAGTTGCACCAAATCAATTCTTGATTCCAACCACGAGAATGCAACAAGGACACCTCCCCAAAGACCAAGACTCGCCAATCGTAACTATCGCACCACCCGCTAGAAACGCTTACTCCGTGCGCTAGCAAGGAACAGTGAGACGCCGCTACAACCGCAACGAGCCGTGACACTTTGCCAATGATTTGCCCAAAGAAGACAGCGAGAGCGACCCATTCGCTTCAATCTAGGAACCACCCAGCTAGGACGCCCGGCCAGAGCCACACCCTGCATCGTGGTGAGAGGCCGAGTCAACCATGTCACCGCAGATGCACCGCAGAATGCTACTGACGTCGTCCGGGTAAGTTACTTGTTAACTCAACTGCAATGCTTTGTTTGACTCGGAGCTTCGTGATTCGTTTGTTTCGCAAGGCTTTGCTACTAGAAATGACTTGAGAATTGCAAGACTTAAGTGCATGCTTTTAGTTCAAACCTGGTTAGAACTCCGAACGGAAGTAGGATGTTAGGGTGAGAATACTAATAGATGGAATAGAGTTCCTAGCAAACCTTATAATTTTGGAGACCGGACCTTAGATGTTATATTGGGAATGGATTGGTTATCCAAGCACAAGGTTGTATTGGATTGTGGGCGAAGGACTATCTCGATTGAGAGCAGTGTGGGAAGAAAGTGGAATTTCAAGCCACTGCGATTAGAGATGGACAGTTGATGGTTAACAGTACCAAGGCAATCAGCATAGAGGATGTCTCATTAGTGAATGAGTACCCAGATGTCTTTCCGAAGATCTACCCGGGTATGCCGCAGGGACATAGAGTTTGTAATAGAGCTTGTATGTACAAAGACCGATAGCAAAGAGACCCTATCGGATGTCTAATGAGGAGTTGGTAGAGATGAAGAAACAGCTAGAAGAGTTAATGGAGAAAGGATTTATCGACCGAGTTCGTCGCCGTGGGGAGCACCGGTTTTGTTTGTCAAGAAGAAGGGCGGGAGTTTCAGGATGTGCATTGACTACCGTGCACTCAATGAAGTCACCGTGAAGAATAAGTATCCGCTACCCAGATTGATGATTTGTTTGATCGGTTAAGAGGAGCCGGAGTTTTCTCCAAGATTGATCTCGAGATCGGGATACCATCGATTGAAGATCCGATCGGAAGATATTCAATCGCATTCTCGTCAAGATATGGACATTACGAGTTTCTGATTATGTCCTTTGGGTAACGAATGCGCCACTTTATTTCATGAATATGATGAATAAGGTGTTCATGGAATATTTGGACAAGTTTGTCGTCGTGTTCATAGACGATATCCTAATCTACTCCAAGACAAAGGATGAACATGCCGAACACTTAAGGCGAGTTTTGGAAAAGCCGAGGGATGACAACTTTTCGCCAAGTTCAACAAGTGTGATTTTTGGGAAGGACAAAGTGGAGTTTCTTGGACATGTAATGACTGAGAGGAGTCGCCGTAGATCCAAGCAAAGTAGAAGGCGTGTTACATTGGGAGCGACCAGGCGTGACCAGTTCGGAGTTTCCTTGGAATGGCAGGATACTACCGCCCGTTTCATTGAAGGCTTTTCGACAATTGCGAAACCTCTTACGCAATTGCTGAAGAAGGAAAAGAAGTTTGCATGGGCGCGGAATGTGAGAAAGGATTTCAGAGCTGAAAAGCGATTGACGTCGACCGGTGTTAGTTCTACCGGATGTTGCTCAAAGCTTCGATATTTATTGTGACGCATCGCGCCAAGGACTTGGATGTGTATGATGCAGAATGGAAAGGTCGCCGCCTATGCATCAAAGCGATTGAGGCCGCATGAGGAAAATTATCCGACACATGACCTAGAGTTAGCGCCGTAGTGCATGCTTTGAAGATATGGCGTCACTATCGATTGGAAGCAGATGTGAAGTATATACGGATCATAAGAGCCTTAAGTACATATTCACCCGATCGGATCTGAATATGAGGCAAAGGAGATGGCTAGAGTTGATCAAGGACTATAATGTTGGAATCCATTACCATCGGGAAGGCCAACGTAGTAGCCGATGCTCTGAGTCGGAAAAGCCATACCGTGAGTGCGTTGCTAGCCACCAGTCAAGATGAGTTATGGAAGGATTTTCAGAAAATGAGGATTGAGGTAGTACCTAGCGGATTCTTGGCCGCATTGGAAGTAAAGCCTACTTTAGAGGACCAGATCCGAGAAGGACGGAAGGATGATGACAGATCCGTAGGATTAAGTCCAAAAGGAGGAAGGCAAGGCGAGAGGACTTCAAGTTGGATGAGCAAGGCACGTTGTGGATGAAGGATCGCATTTGTGTGCCTAACAAAAAGGAGTTAAAGCAATCGATTACGGAAGAAGCCCATGACTCCAAGTACTCGATTCATCCCGAAGCGCCAAGATGTATCAGGATCTGAAGGAGAGATTACGGTGGCCGAGTATGAAACGTGAAGTTGCCGAGCATGTTGCATTGTGCGACGTATGCCAGAGAGTCAAGGGCATCGAGAGACCAGGGATTGCTACAACCGCTGAAAATACCTGAGTGGAAGTGGGAGGAAATCGGAATGGATTTCACACGGTTCTTAGAAGACTCAAGGAGGTTATGACTCCATATGGGTTATAGTGGATCGCTTGACTAAAGTAGCCCATTTTATCCCGTGAAGACCACTTACTCGGGAGATAAATTAGCGAGTTGTACATGATCAGGATTGTTTGTTTGCACGGAGTGCCAAAGAGGATTGTATCAGACAGAGGTACCCAATTTACCTCAAGGTTGGAATAAGTTGCATGAAGCCATGGGAACGTTTAAACTTCAAGATGGCTTATCATCCATGCCGGATGGACAAACCGAAAGGGTCAACCAGATTCGGAGGATATGTTGAGAGCTTGTGCATTGGCTTATGCTACCTCTTGGGATAAGAGTTTGCCGTATGCCGAGTTCGATTACAACAATAGTTATCAGGCTAGTTCTGAGATGTCACCTTTTGAGGCCTTTCAGTATGGTCGACGCTCGGACGCCATTGAATTGGAATGAGACCGGCGAGCGCCGTGTCTTTGGGCCTGATATTCTTCAAGAGGTCAAGAAACGGTCGCCATGATTAGGAAAGGTTGAAGATAGCCCAATCTCGACAAAGAGTTATCTTGACAATCGTCGCCGAGATTTGAGTTTTGAACGAGAAGACTTTGTATACCTCGAGTTACGCCTCTCGGGAGTTAAGAGGTTCCATGCCAAAGGGAAACTTGCACCCGTTATGTTGGACCATTTAAGATTTTGAGCGAGAGGCGAAGTTGCTTATCATTTGGAGTTGCCACGATCGTTAGCGGGAGTACATGATGTATTCCATGTGTCCCGATTGAAGAAGTGTCTTCTGAAGTTCCCGAGAAATGCATACACCGCTAGAGTCAATTGAGTTGCAAGAGGATTTGACCTATACGGAGTATCCCGTTAGTATTCTAGACACAATGGATCGAGAAACTAGAAAAAATACAACACGTTTCTGTTTAGTTCTGTGTTCCAACCATGCAGTGAGCGAAGCGACTTGGGAGCGAAGAGGATTTGAAGAAAGAATTTCCAAACCTATTCCTTTAGTAAGCCACGAATCTCTGGGACGAGATTCTATTAAGGGGAGGTTTGTAACACCCCAAAATTTTACTTTTCCTAAATTCATGTGTGATTTGGCACTTTGGTGAATTTTGGAATTTTCTGAATTTATTTGGATTTATTTGGAATTTATTTGAATTTATTCCATTTTGAAATAATTGAAGAATTTAATTTTGCAAATAAATTTTTGTTGGAAATATTTTATTTGAGTCCAAAATGATCCAAAGTATTTTCGAAATTTTGGAATTTTTCGAGTCATTTGCTATTTTTAATGAATTAAATGAATTACTAGGAATTATTTTAAATATTAAATCGCTGGAAAATCAAACTCGGGTCAAATCTTGTTCATCCGATCGAGGCAGTCAGGATTCGTGTTCGAGTCAGGCAGCCACGTGACTCGGCCGAACCCACTCCTAACCCTAATCAATCCCAACCGTTGGATCAAGATCCAACGGTGAGATCCGCCGACCGGCCGAGTGTCGGACCGGACCGGTCGCGCCGTCGATCGGGGCCGTTGATCGCGCCACGTGGGCGGCTGCGATGCGTCGTCTCCGGAGTCCGAGCCGGACTCGCCGGTGAAGCCGCCGTGGCCAAACTAGGGTTCCGCCTGAGCACGCCTCCGGGGCTATTTAATGCCGGATCGCACCGAGGATCGCCATCCCACGCCGGTCCCGAAACCTAGCTCACGCCGCTAGGATCCCCACCGTCTCGCTGCTATTGCTCGCCGGAGTTGGTAAAGCACTCGCCGCGGTTTCGCGCCGTTCGCCACCGTCGCCATCCTCCGCCGACGTTGACCCCAGATCCAGATCCCTTGCGTCAAGGCGCACTGCGTGCCTACCATCCACTTCGCCGGAGGCCTCGCAGCGCCGCCGGGCGTGGTTATCGCCATCGCCCGGCCACAAAGCCGCCGCCAGACGCCATTGCTGCCGCCGAAAGCTATCTCGGCCGTCCGATCAAGATCGCACGATCCAGATCTTGCCACGCTATCATGACGGTGAGGTTTCATTTACGATCTCTAGATCAATCTCAACCATTGGATCTAAATCCAACGATCCCGGATTAACCGCGTTCACCCCAAACGCGTAACACCAGATCAATCTGGGCCGTTGATTTTCAAATCAACGGCCTAGATCTAGCCACGTGGCGAAGGCCAACGCGCGCGATCGGCGGCCGGCCAGAGAGAGCGTGTCTCGACACGGGCCCGCATGTCGGCCCGGCCAAAGCGCACCATGACGTCCGCGATGATGTCATGGCGGGCCCGATGTCGCTGGTCGTCCCGGTGTCTTGGCGACGTCCAAGAATGACGTCTGATGGACCCCACAGCCGGCCGTAGGCTGAGCTCACGACGTCAGCGATGACGTCACCCGAGTGGACCCACATGTCAGTCTCACGTGGAGCCGTGGACCGAGTCCACCGTGGGCGAAACCAGCGTGGACCAAGTCCATGGACGGCCGACGCCACCACCAATCGAGGTGACACGTGTCCATGCGCAATAATTAATTTCGAAAAAAGAAAATGATTTAATAAATCGGTTTAATAATTGATTTGAATTTCAAAACTTCAAACGCTTATAACTTTTGCGTTTCAACTCCGATTTGAGCGATTCAAATTTCTAAATTTGTATAAAATTGAGATCTACCTAAATATGAATTTTATTTAATTTTTGGACTAAAGTTTTTCTCTGTAATATTATTTAATTGATTATTTAAACTTTAAATAATCATAACTTTTGCGTTTTAACTCCAAATTTGACGATTCCAGTTTCTAAAAATCCACAAAAATTATGTTCTCTCTGTTTATGGATTTTATTTGGAGTTTTGGGATCTTTTTGCATAGTGTTTATTTGTGTATTTGCTATTTGCACGCTTTACGAGTAGGCGTTGAAGTCTGGGAAGGATTCGAAGGAGAAGTGTTGACTCAGGATCCAACTCAAGACCAAGAGCAAGTACTTTTTGAAGGCAAGTTGTGCTTTGACCATGTTGATCCTATTTCGAAATCTATTTTGATTTAAACTATCGCATGCTAGTTCAATTAGAAAGATACTTTGTTTAAACATGGGGGTTAGATAAACACCAATTTGCTATATGACACCTTGATTATCTAAGTATGTGCCATGACCCTTTGTCACCCTAGTTGTGGTTTACTAGTTGGACATTATTAAATTGCCAACATGGGTTTAGACCGTTGTAGTATGCTGCTTAGACCTGCTACGTGCTCATGACATGATTTTGGACAATCAAATGCTAATATGGACTTAATGATATATTGAACCTGTTTTGGAAAAGTATCATGTGATGTTGACGACGTGGTGCATGGTAATCAAGCGGGAGTTTGATAATGATTTCGGCCAGGGGCATGTGGCAAGAGTAATCAGTGGGCGATTGTGGCATTGGGAGTGTTGATTTGGTTTTGGGTAGTCTTGCCTGGTCACTCTAAGGACTTAACCTTGCAAGCCTTTGAACTGGTCATACTTGCAACCACATGGTCGGAATGGGGCGGCCCTAGTTGACTAAGTCGCTAAGGACTCACTTGTGGAGCCTCAGGTGTCGATTACACCGTTTGTGTGATTATGCGGGGAGCGTATCGTGGTCGTGGCCAGGTACCCATCTAACGGTGTGTTGGTCCCATACTTCGCCTTGGCTAAGGGAAGGATGGTGTAGAGCACGAACCGGAGAGGACCACTGTGTTGTTTGAGGCTTAGAAAGGCTTTATTCTGAACTCGCCTTTGTGGTGTTTGGTGTATCTTGTGGGTAAAGTGCATAACCTCTGCAGAGTGTAGAATCTATTTGAATAGCCGAGTCCACAGTCTTGGACAATGCTCGGGAATTACAGTCAAGGGTTAGACTTTACGAAAATAACTTGGATTTGAAAAGTTGGGTTGGTTTAACAAGGAAGATGATGGAAATATGGTTTAGGATGGGAAAAATGTTTGTTAAACTTCTTGAAAAGTTATTTATGCTTTACTTATTTCTCTTGCTTTCGAATCTACTTTTATTACTTGTCAAAAGGCATTTCGCAAATATACCCTGAGCTATTCCTTTGTACCAAGCCATGCATATAGTATATTAGCTTGCATTCTGTGCATGACTTGTCGAGTACCAAGTACTCACCCTTGCCTCAACACAATACCAGTTGAAGAGGAGATTACGCTTTGGGGAGGATTTCCAAGAAGACCCGTCTACTTAGGGATGCGAGCCGGTCGATTGCCTGTGGTATCTTTGGATGGCGCCAAGTTTATTTGATTTTCATTCGTTATTTCTCTTTTTAAAGTTTCGCCTTGCAAGGCATATATTTGTAACTCGGCCATAAGGTCGAGTAACCCTTTGATTATTTAAATAAAGTACTTTGATAGTATCGTTTGGTATGATTGTGATATATACCGATGTTAAGACTGTGTGCACTAGCGCGTTCCTGGACTAGTGCTGAATACACAGAGGGTCCGGATTTGCAAATTCGGGGTCCCGACAAAATGGGAGGAAATTGGCATGGATTTTATAACCGGACTTCCCAAAACTAAATTCGGTTATGATTCCATCTGGGTTATTGTGGACCGATTGACCAAAGTGGCCCACTTTATTCCGGTGAAGACGACTTATGCTGGAGATAAGCTTGCCGAGTTGTATATGGCCAAGATTGTGTGTTTACACGGTGTGCCAAAGAAGATCGTGTCCGATCGAGGTTCCCAGCTCACCTCGAGGTTTTGGCAGAAGTTGCATGAAGTATTGGACACAAATCTTAATTTCAGTACTGCTTATCATCCCCAGACAGATGGCCAGACGGAAAGAATCAATCAGATCCTAGAAGATATGCTGAGAGCCTGTGCTCTGACGTACAAAGGTTCATGGGATCAGAATTTGCCTTATGCAGAATTTTCCTATAACAACAGTTATCAAGCCAGTCTGAAGATGGCCCCTTTTGAAGCTCTGTATGGAAGAAAATGCAGAACACCCTTATATTGGAAAGAGACCGAAGGTGGGCAGATAAATGGACCTGATGTACTGAAAGAAGCCGAAGAACAAGTCAGACAGATCCGTGCAAATCTGAAGACAGCCCAGTCAAGACAGAAGAGCTATGCTAATAATCGTCGACGGGAATTAAGCTTTGTACCAGGTGATCATGTGTACTTGAAGGTATCCCTGTTGAAAGGAATGAAGCGGTTTCGAGTCAGTGGAAAATTAGCGCCCCGCTATATTGGTCCATTCCTAGTGATTGCCCGAAAAGGAGAAGTGGCTTACAAGTTGGAGTTGCCTCCACAGCTGTCAGGAGTCCATTGTGACACCACGGAATGCCGAGACACCGTAAACAAATGTGAATTAGAGAATGTGACCTTATAAAGTATGAAATCGGAGATTAAAACTTTACGTTATGCAGTTTAATCGCGTTTCCGGGCCGATTTCGGAAGTTTGGGCCTTCCCGGAGGAGTTTGGGCCTTAGGGGGGGTGAGTCGTGGGCCTTGGTGGGAGAGAGTTAGGGCCCATGAGGGAGGAGAGGCAGGATTTTGGGGGCTAGGGGCGTCCCTCCCTGCCCTAGCCGCCCCTCCCCCAATCCCCATCCCTCTTGGGTGCCTCCTCCTCTCCCTCTTGGGCGCCTCCTCCCCTCCCCCCTTGGGTGCGCCCCCAATTCCTCCTCTCCACCTCCTTTGCTGCAAAGAGGAGATCCCCCACCACACAACCTCGCTGTCCCCTCCAACGGGAAGCCCCGCGACGAGGAGATCCGGCGATTCCAGCGCGAGGAGGACGTTCGGGAGGCTCGGGAGGATAGATCTCAGCGTTCGTCGTTCGTCGGGAGGAGGTAAGGCATGGGTGATCCTTGGGTTTGGGTCTAGGTACTGTTATAGGGATGAATTTCATGTTTTTAGATCAAGGGAGGTGCTGCCATGGGGTAGGATTGATGAAATCTAGAGTTGTGTTCACGTTCTGGTTCGGGCAGATTGGGAACCCGAACTAGGGCAGGCGTTTTCGCCAATTTTGAGTATGAATCTGACCGTACGGACTTTCAGGAAGTTGTAGATAATTTCCTTATCTTTCCGTGCATATAAAGAAATTGAAATTCCGCCCAGCCGTTTAGAAGTTATGGCTGTTTTACCGAGCGCTGTCAAATCTGTGACGAGATTGGGACAGTTCGTGTTCAACGTTAGATTAAACAACATTAGAATCCGAATTAGTCTTTCCCTATAACTAGAAAAAGTTGGGAAATTTCCTAAGCTACGCGGGGATGTACTCGTTTATTCAATTTGGAGTCCTAGAACAGAAGTTATGCCTTTTGGAAGGCTGCTGTCCAGAAGGGACAGATTTGTTGTTTTCTGATTTTAGGAGTTGTAAGCGAAGTCGGGGTAGTGGGATATATGTGTGCTGTTTTGTGGACTCGATTTGAGTGTGTGGCACGTGTTTGCAGGTGGTGTGCCTCCAGGAGTGCCATCAACCTCTCGTCACTCCGTTGCCCGTGGTTGAAGGCAAGTGTGTTGCGTGGATTGTATGCTATATGTGTTGCTAGAATTGATTGATAGCATTTGGAATAGATAACATGTTGTTTTGCCATGATTTACATGTTATAATTGATAGGAGGTCCTTAGGCCATGATTTAAATGTTATCGATGATATGGTGTCCTCATGCCATGATTAACAATGTTTGTTGTTGACAAATGATTCACATGCTATGTTTTGAACGGTAACCGTCAATTGTTGAATATGGTCCTACATGTGGAAATGCCATGTGTTGATATGCAATATGTCTATTTCTGTATACGTTGCTGTCCATTTTGCATACATGGCATATTTTCATGGCCTTAGGTGAGATAAGTCATAACTATTCCGGTAGGGTCGGTGAGAACAGTTATGACTAGTCCGGGGCTATTCTTTTGAGTAAGTCCTACATCGTGATTCCATCACCGAGGTGAATGGAAGCGAGTGATAGGCACCCTCCATCTTCGGGATGGAAGGGGGAAAAGGGTGCATGCCGACGGTGTGCACTCAACCATACCGGTATGAGTATTCGGAAGACATGTGCATTGCATTGCATGAATGTTATACATGAATAAAGATGTTTATGAGATGATGAGTAGAGTACTCATGAGATGCTCATGAGATGATTATCATGTTGTTTTAAAGGATGTATATAATATTAAATATGATGTGTTGTGATATAACGGTGGAGACTGGAATGATGGTTTGTTGTCTTGATCCTTGTTGATTCATTACAATACACTTTGCTGAGTTATGAACTCACGCTTGTGTTTTCGTTGTTTGTTTTTTTTAGGTACCATGAAATCGGCGCGCGGGAAAGGGATCTAGTCACACTCCTCCACGTAGTATCATAATATAGCTAATTCACCCGTTTTGGAGACACGGCAATAAGTGTCACAATAATCATTTGTGTATGGTCTTTATGTTTGGTTGTTTCCCTCATGTGTAACATGTGGGGCTATGGAGCGAGTGGTTATATCTTCCTAGACTTAAATTGATGCTTATTCTTTTTCTTACAATGCTTATTGATGTTTTAGTTGATGATTAGCTATCATTATCATTGCGTATGGAGATCTTGTTTGTCCTACATATTGTTATGATGTTATGTTGTTAAGTTTCATGCATAAACAAAGGAGATGCTGTCAAAATTTCCAATTTATGCTAAATGATTACTTGCTGTAATTTTACCTTAAACTATGGTATTAAACGTGTTATGGTCTATGTTTGGTGATATTCCGGGCTTAGTACAAGCCGGGGTGTTACATCCATGATGTCTTCCATGTGTCTCAGTTAAAGAAGTGTCTACGAGTACCCGAGTATCAGATGCCGTTGGAAGAAATGGAGCTGAAGGAAGACTTGTCGTATCCGGAGTATCCAGTCAGGATTTTAGATGAAGCCGAGCGTCGAACCCGAAGACGAGTGATCAAGTTCTGCAAAGTTCAGTGGAGCAACCATTCTGAGAAGGAAGCTACATGGGAGGGTGAAGAAGATCTTCGAGCAGAGTTCCCAGACCTTTTTCTTTCTCCGTCTGAATCTCGAGGACGAGATTCTCTCTAAGGGGGTAGGTTTGTAACATCCTCATTTTCGCCTTCTGGAGAAAAAAACTAATTTAAATAAATTAAATTCAAAATTTGGAGTTTCTTTGGTGTTTATATTAACCTGGCATCCATTCCTATCCAAAATCGGGATTTAATTCCCCTCCGGTCGAAAAATCAAATTTTCCAGTTCCCGCCGGTACCCGACATTTCACCCGAGTCCCAAAATGCTCCAAAAACCCCCAAACCACTTCAATTGTGTTCCAAATATTCCAAAATGATTTTAGAAATCATTCCCCGGATTTTTGGACCTCCGTTCCTATTTTATCTCGCGCGGCTTTTGTTTAATGCCTACGATCCGCGCCTGAATATTTAATTCCACAAATTTCATCCAAATTCAGCGGAGCCAATTTTATTGGGTCCCAAATATTCTAAAATGGCTCTAGGAATTTTTTCGGAATTTTTAGACCATTTTTCCTTATTTTTCTCTAGGGCGGATCTTTTACGTAAAAGAGGGCCAATGAGGCGTCGCCACTTGGCGTGAACAGTAGCTTCTTCTACCTTGGGCCATGGCAAACAACAAAGAAGGCTCAAGCTCTCTCCAATGGCTAGGGCATTCTTTGGATGCTCATAACTCCCTCAAATCAACTCCAAAACGCGAAGCGCCGGTTCCGTTGGATTCGTAACGTCGAGCTCTTGCCATTCCCCACCTTGATGAGACGCCAATCTCGCCGGAATTTGCACGAACGACCAAAAACCGAAACGGGCTTAAATGCTCATAACTCGAGCATTTCTTCATCAATGCGGGTGTTTCCACTTCCATTCTCTCCGTATACAAGTGCTCTTTCCGGTGGTATGATCCACTCTTTGCCTCCCTCACTCGTTTGCCCGTGAGATCAAGAAAATCAACGCCATGTGCACTTTTTTCGGTGTTCGTCGCGTTCTTGCTTGTAGATCCCTCTCCGGTGAGCCATTCTTCTTGTTCCTTGGTTCTTTGTGACCGTGAGGTAGTCTAGAAGCTCACTCAACAATCAATTTTAGGTTGCATCAAGTTTTGGAGACGAATTTCAAGCTTTTCTCGGTTCGGCCGAAAGTCCGTTCGTCACCGATTTCATCACCTCCGGTGAGATTCCACTCGATTCCTTCCTCCTATGTGTCCCTAAGGATGTTATCTATGTGATCCATGCTTTTGTTTGGGTCAATTCCGTGCAAAATTGAGGGAAAAATCGGATTTTTAGAAGGTAGTGTGCTCTCTGTTTCATTGGTTGCTCTCTGTGGTTGCTTGCGTGTGGGGCCGTGCCCACGCCGACCGGCCGGCCGCCGCTGTGGCGGCAGCGTGCGATCTTGCCTTCGCTTGGCCGGCGAGACCCCCCTCCCTCCGTGCGCCGGCCACACCCCCCTCCATTCTTGCCTCCATGGCAATGGCTTCCATGGCCACAAGCCCAAGCTTGAAGACAAGCTCCACCCTATGACATGTGGGGCCACCATGCCATAGAGATAAGACCAAGTCAAAGTCAAAGTCAGCATTTGGACCAGTCAAAAAGAGAAGGAATATTCCTGTTTTTCCAATTTTTCGAATTTCAAACTTCGGAAGCTCATAACTTCTCCGTTCGAACTCCGTTTGACTCCATTCAAATTTATAAATTCATCTAAAATCAAGATCTACCTGCCAATATTAATTTTGTAATTTTTGGATTTTATTTATTTTCTTTTATTTATTTATTGCCTCGATTTGCGTGTAGCCGACGATTCCGCCGCTGAGCTTTCCGAGTTCGACTCCTCCACCGCGACAGAAGGCAAGTCTCCTTGACGCATTTCGATCCTATGATTGTAAAATGATTTAAATTGTTTACAAAGTTGCATGGCTATGTTTAATAAAATATGTCAAATATAAGTGCTAGTTATTCCGAAATTGTTGATTCCTCCTTGGCATTGTTAATCATATCCATTGTAACACTAGGACATTGTTTATACCATGCTTATGCTTATATGGTATCCTTTGCTACATAGTACGGTAGAATGGCTTAGGACCTTTACCGATAAAAACAACCCATGGGTGGGATTATTCCAAAAAGAATGATTTCAAATGTGATTTGAAAGTTATTATTATGGTTTTAGTACTGTTTTTCTAAAATAAAAATAAAAGGAAAATGGTTTGGACTTGGGCGGATTGGGTTGTCGGGTGGGTGCGGATGGAGCACTAGCTGTCTTGTGCAAGTACCGCCCCAAGTCAATTAAGGACCAACGCTTGTGATTGTCCATTCTAAGCATAACCGTACTACCACATGTCTATAATGGTACGACCTGGCCAACTAATTTGTAGAAGCCTAGCTTAGACTCACCACTCGGTTGAATGTGAGTGCCGGATAAAGGCATTGTCGTTTTTCTCACACGGCGCAAGAGGGGGCTTCTGTACTGGGCGGATGGAACCCTAACAGCGGTGAAACCTCAGCGGGTGGGTCAAGTTAGGTAGATGCATTGTAATGGCCTTGTCATGATCTCTATGCCGGCACACCAAAGGAAGTGTGTTAATAGCTTGGCATTAAGAGTTGATCATGTCTTGTGGGTAAAGTTGTACACTTCTGCAGAGTTAAAACTATTCGAATAGCCGTGCCTACAGTCAAAGGCAAAGCGAAGAATGCTTTCATATTGGTAGACTTTGATTTTGCTTTTAAAAACTGAAAAGTGTTTTGTTTTGGGATTCGGGAGTGGTTAGAACTCTCGGATGTTGTTTGGCGGATAGAGCCAACCAGGTGGATAGAACCTGTTTTCCACTTGATGGATGGAGTCACATGATTAACCCTGATCTTTTAAAAGTTGGCGGATAGAGCCTTTATATTAGTGATGGTGGATAGAACCTCACTACAATATTAAATAATTCAATTGTTAAAAAGAATTGTTAAAAGATGCTTTGTGAAAATTATTACTTAAGTATGGTTTAATAAAATGTGGCTTTATGCAAATAAACCCTATTAAGCTTCCTTTAGAAAGCCCCACATGATCATACTTTTCCCGACTTGCTGAGTACTTTTGTACTCACGTGCTACATCAACGTTGTCATCATCAGAGAATTTTCAAGACGCAGCCGAGGAAGGCGAGTTCTTCCAGGAGGAGTACGAGGAGGATTGCCAGGAGAACTAGTTGCGTTTCTGGTCATCGCCTGTGGCGTTTGGCGTTCACTTGTTTTGGCTTTCGTTTTCCGCTGCTTTGTCTCCGGTCTTTGGACCGAGTATTGTAATAAGTGGCCATGTGGCCCATACTTGAATGTTTATGTTACAATTTTCGTTATGTTCGGCAATGAAGTATCACTGTGACTGTGTGTACTAGCTACTGATCTGGGACTAGTACGGAAATACACAAGAGATTTCGGATAGCCGATCCGGGGTCTCACACAGATCGTCCTCGCCACGCCTTAGTAGCAGCAGCGTCACCACAGCAGTCCACACATCCGGGGATGGAACGCCGTGCGTCGGTGTGCAAGCACCGGGTCGCTCGGCAGGGGCAACGAGAGGAGGTGGCTAGGGTTTCTGGTGAAACACCTCTAAACCGCACGAAAGTGTATCCTGCATCTAGCCTCCTCCCATCCTTATATAGCCACGAGGTGAAACCCTAGGCAGTCAGGGCCCATCTACGCGCTAAGCCCACGAGGTCCATTAATTACGGATCCAATCCGAATTAATGCGTCCCCACTGCTAAGTGTGTGACCTCAGAGGTTCATGCCCATTTGGACATGGATTTGGAAAACCCTTTTTCTAATCCAATAGTCGGTAGCGGCTCATGCAGAGCATGCCAACTCCCAAACACATATGATTAAAAATCGATGTAATAATCCCTTTGCCAAACTATATGAAGATCGAACTCAAGGCGAGAAGCATGTCATCCTTTGACAGTTCAATCCATCTCTCGTATCTGTGATATATTAATAAGTTGTGATTTACTTCTCAATCACGGCATGGCCATGCACTTCCTTAATCATATCACACGAGTGGCCTAGACATATATCTCCGTTACATTGGAGTGGCAAATTCCATCTTGACTGCTCACTTCCCTCTGCATGTTTCATAACAAACATGAAAGCTACCTTTATAACTATCCGGTTAGGAAATAGTGTTTGGTAACCCCAAGGTAAACTATTACACATGTAGGGAATATGACAATCTCAGGTCTAAGGATCATGCATCTACTATGTATGAGATACACTGATGACACATAAGAATGTAACATTCTCGCAGTGTCCCATTGTGGGTCTATCTAACACATGTTCTTCAACATGCGTCCACAATGTATTGATGATATCTCCATATCCCATGATCTATGAAACATGATCATCGAACAATACATATGCTGATCTATTCATCGTTGTCCTATACGATGATATCTGATCAGAGATATTTATCCAATTATATCAATAAGTAAAGAGCTTCATAAACAAGTCACACACTTGTTGATCAAAACAATGATATACATTCATTGGACCAATAATCATATTATTATTCATAAACATAGTCATGTTACAATCATCCATATGATTGCCTCAAGGGCATAACACTAACAATCTCCCACTTGCACTTGAGTCAATTAATTAAGTATCTAATACCAATAGACCTCGTGTGCGCCTCATGCTTAGGCTGTGGTAGAGGCTTTGTTAACGGATCAGCCACATTGGCTTCCGTATGTACTTTGCATATCTTCACATCACCTCTATCCACAATTTCGCGAATAAGGTGAAAGCGTCGTAGTATATGTTTGGACTTCTGATGTGATCTAGGCTCTTTTGCTTGTGCAATGGCACCACTATTATCGCAATAGATGTCCATTGGACTAGAGGCACTAGCGACCACACCAAGCTCTAAGATAAACTTCTTTATCCATACAACTTCTTTTGCGGCATCTGAAGCTGCAATGTACTCCGCTTTTGTCGTAGAGTCAGCCACCGTGCTTTGCTTGGAACTCTTCCAGCTTACTGCTCCTCCATTTAGTGTAAACACAAAACCGAATTGTGATCGAAAATCATCTTTGTCAGTTTGGAAGCTTGCATCGGTGTAACCTTTTACAACTAGTTCTTCCTCACCTCCAAAGACTAGCAACATACCCTTAGTTCTTCTCATGTACTTTAGGATGTTTTTCACGACTATCCAATGACCATCACCAGGATCCGCTTGGTATCTACTTGTGACACTTAGAGCATATGAGACATCTAGGCGCGTACAGATCATGGCATACATGATAGATCCAATAGCCGAAGCATATAGAATCTTGCTCATCCTGTCTCGCTCATCAGTTGTCGAAGGACACTGATTCTTGCTTAGACTGATGCCATGTGACATTGGCATGAAACCTCTCTTAGATTCATGCATATTGAACCATTTCAATACTTTGTCAATGTACGTTTCTTGGCTTAATCCAATCAACCATTTTGATCTATCTCTATAGATATTTATGCCCAAGATATAACATGCTTGTCCCAAGTCCTTCATTGAGAAACTCCTTTTCAACGAAGTCTTAACATCTTCAAGCATAGGAATATCATTCCCGATCAATAATATGTCATCCACATACAAGATCAGAAACACAAGTGCACTCCCACTAGCCTTCTTGTAAACACAAGGCTCTTCTTCGTTTTTGATAAAGCCAAATCCTTTGACCACTTCATCAAAACGAATGTTCCAACTCCGAGATGTTTGCTTTAACCCATAAATGGATCTCTGAAGCTTGCATATCTTTTTAGCATTTTTAGGATCAACAAAACCCTCAGGTTGTATCATGTATACATCCTCAGATAGATTCTCTTTAAGGAAAGCTGTCTTGACGTCCATCTGCCATATTTCATAATCGAAATATGCAGCAATTGCAAAAATGATCCGGACAGACTTGAGCATGGCTACCGGTGAAAAAGTTTCATCATAGTCAATTCCTTGAACTTGTTTGAAACCGTTTGCCACCAACCGTACCTTATAGATCTGAACATTTCCATCTACGTCTGTCTTCTTCTTGAAAATCCATTTGCATTCTATGGTTTTTACACCATCAGGAGGATCGACCAAGTTCCAAACTTGATTGTCATGCATGGATTGAATTTCGGATCTCATGGCTCCAAGCCATTTTTCGGAGTTTGGGTCCATCATCGCTTCTTTGTAAGTCATGGGCTCATCTTTGTCCAATAATAATATGTCATGTCCATATCTTATGGGTTCATGATGCGGCCTCCCTGACCTACGTAGGGCTGGTGTCTCTTCCACAGGTTGTACAACACTTTGTACATCTTGTGAAGGTTCAGTGGTAGCTTGAACATATTCATTCGATTCTCGAATTTCATCGAGATGCACATCACTCCCACTGATTTCTTTGGAAAGAAACTCTTTCTCCAAAAAGACACTATTTCGAGCAACAAAACCTTTGTTCTCGTTTCTTTTATAAAAGTAATATCCTTTTGTTTCTTTAGGATACCCCACAAAGAAGCATTTTTCTGATTTAGGTGCGAGTTTATCTGATTGCAAACATTTTACATAAGCCTCGCATCCCCATATCTTGAGAAATGACAATATGGGACTTCTCCCGGTCCATATCTCATATGGTGTCTTCTCAATGGATTTTGATGGGACCCTATTTAATGTGAACGCAGCTATCTCTAGAGCGAACCCCCAGAAGGATAATAACAGATCTGTTTGGCTCATCATTGACCGAACCATATCCAATAAAGTTCGATTCCGTCGTTCGGATACGCCATTCCATTGAGGCGTTCCTGGCGGAGTAAGTTGTGGAACGATTCCACATTGCTTTAGATGATCACCAAACTCTTGGCTCAAGTATTCACCCCCACGATCTGATCGTAAGTGTTTTATTGATTTGCCAAGTTGATTTTGTACTTCGTTCTGAAACTCTTTGAACCTTTCAAATGTTTCAGACTTATGCCTCATTAAATAGATATATCCATATCTACTAAAGTCATCAGTAAAAGTTACAAAGTACTGAAACCCACCTCTAGCAATCGAGCTCATTGGTGCACATACATCTGTATGTACTAGGGCCAACAATTCACTCGCCCTCTCACTAAAACCTGTGAAAGGGGTTTTTTTCATCTTGCCAAGTAAACAAGACTCACATGTTTCAAATGATTCAAAATCAAATGAGGTGAGAAGTCCATCACCATGGAGCTTCTTCATGCGCTTCTCATTTATGTGACCCAAGCGACAATGCCATAAAAAGGTAGGGTTCAAATCATTTGGTCGAGGCCTTTTGACATTAATGTTATAGACATGTTTTTCTTTGAGTTCAAGGATGTATAACCCATCCACCATGGGACAACAACCATAATACATATCATTCAAAAATATTGAACAAACAAAGTTCTTTATTCTGAATTCATAACCTTCATGTTCCAAACAGGAAGATGAAATAATGTTTCTACTCATAGATGGAACAAAATAACAATTATTAAGTTCTAAAACTAATCCTGAAGGCAAATGCAATGGGTAGGTGCCAACGGCAAGACCAGCAACTCTTGCTTTATTCCCCACGCGAATATCCACTTCTCCCTTTGCCAAGTCTCTACTCTTTGTCAGCCCCTGCATCGAATTGCAAATGTGAGCAACCGATCCGGTATCATATACCCAAGAGCTGGAATAAGAAGTAACAAGATTAATTTCTATAACATTAATACCTGAAGTGGAAGTCACACTCCCATTCCTTTTATCTGCCAGGTACTTCTCGCAGTTCTGTTTCCAATGTCCTGACTTCTTGCAATAGAAGCACTGGGTTTCAGGTTGAGTGCCGACTTTGAGCTTCTGAAGCTTAGTTTTGAGGCTCGTGATCTCATCTTGAGCCTTGCCCTTGCACTTCCTTAATCATATCACACTGTAGGGGAACGCGGTATGCTACACTAGCACAAATTAAAATTTCTACTGCAAACCAGAAAAGCTACTCGCAAGAAGGGGATCATAGATCTCTTACCACTAGACACGCAGTTGCGGAATCCTTCGCACATCGTTGTAGTGGATCGTTCATGTGCATTTGGACATGGATTCGGAAAACCCTTTTTCTAATCCAATAGTCGGTAGCGGCTCCTTACAGAGCATGCCAACTCCCAAACGCATATGATTAAAGTACTGAAGTAATAATCCCTTTGCCAAACTATATGAAGATCGAACTCAAGGCGAGAAGCATGTCATCCTTTAACAGTTCAATCCATCTCTCATATCCGTGATATATTAATAAGTTGTGATTGACTTCTCAATCATGGCATGGCCATGCACTTCCTTAATCATATCACACGAGTGGCCTAGACATATATCTCCGTTACATTGGAGTGGCAAATTCCATCTTGACTGCTCACTTCCCTTTGCATGTTTCATAGTAAACATCAAAGCTACCTTTATAACTATCCGGTTTGGAAATAGTGTTTGGTAACCCCAAGGTAAACTATTACACATGTAGGGAAGATGACAATCTCAGGTCTAAGGATCATACATCTACTATGTATGAGATACACTGATGACACATAAGAATGTAACATTCTCGCAGTGTCCCATTGTGGGTCTATCTAACACATGTTCTTCAACATGCGTCCACAATGTATTGATGATATCTCCATATCCCATGATCTATGAAACATGATCATCGAACAATACATGTGCTGATCTATTCATTGTTGTCCTATACGATGATATCCGATCAGAGATATTTATCCAATTATATCAATAAGTAAAGAGCTTCATAAACAAGTCACACACTTGTTGATCAAAACAATGATATACATTCATTGGACTAATAATCATATTATTATTCATAAACATAGTCATATTACAATCATCCATATGATTGCCTCAAGGGCATAACACTAACAGTCTCATCGCCGTGGTCGCCGTAGTCGTCGTCGCCTTCGCTTCCGCCATCGTCTACGTCATCGTCGCTGCCGGTTACGTCGCCGCCGTCGTCATCATCGCTGCCTTCGCCGCCGCCGTAGTCGCCTTCGCCGTTGCCGTCACCGTCGCCGCGCCGTTGGAGCCGCCGGTTACCGTGTCGTCGACGCACTCTCCGATCTCGCATCCCCTGCGCCGGACGGTATACCTGTTTTTCTTTTCCTTCGTATGCGCTCTATCTCTACCGATCGGTTGGTCTCGTTGCATGTATAAGTAGTACGTAGACTTGTATACGCACGTATATATTAGAAATACTAGCGCGTATGATTTTTCTATATGCATGAACTCATGTACTATGATTGGTAGATGTATATATATATATTCGCGTATATATATAGATCGATTGATTGATCTCGTCGTGTGTATTTACGCATGTTTAGATAGGTTAGCTTGTATATATATGTGGTTCCTAGAGTCTCGGCCACATGTATACATGTAGGTATATGCTCGTATATATCTGTATGTATACCTGCGGTTATTTTTGGTGATCCGTATGTATTTATTTGACCGATTCGCTAGTATAACCTTCCGTATGTATGTATACGTGTATTAGTCGGATGGTCTGCGTGTATATGTGTGTGTATATATATATATATTTTTCTTTGTTAACCAAGTCGTGGTATGCTTGCTGAAACATTCTCAAAACTGAACCACAGTACCCATGCATGGAGTTGCTCACGCCGACCAGTGCCCAGGGAAAAGAAAACTAGAAAGTTAGTTATACATGAACTTTTCCAGAAATTGCGAATTTTCTCTTTTTCGCTACAAATTCGTTCTAAGTCCAAATCGCTGGCAACAAATTTTGTTAATTAGTAAAAATTAATACCTTTCTACAGTAATTTTTATGAAATTTTATGAATAAATTTGTCCTGTTAAATTATTCGCAGAAAGTCCAAACTTACGAATTTTGTATCTCTTGAACTATACGTCCAAAAATTCCAAAAGAAATTTTGTAAATCTTAGAAAGTGCTAAACTAATTATCTGGAAGTTTTCATGAAATTATGAATTAGTTTGATTTGCGGCATTTCTCTGAATGTGTGTTTGTACGTTGTTTTGTGTGTTTAATTGGTTGTTTGCTACTCGTAGACGTTGAACTGTGCGAGAGTGCGGGAGTTGAAGACCAAGCTCAAGCCGTAGATCAAGATCATCAACTCTTTGAAGGCAAGTTGTGCTTTCACCATATTGCTCCTAGTTTTCCAAACACATTTTGATTTAAATTATGCACGTTATCTTGATTAAAATAAGTAATTTAGTTTGGGTTAAGTAGATAATCAACCTAGTTGTTAATTCCACCCTTGATGATTAATATTTGTATGTCATGTATTCCATTGTCACCATAAGTTGCGTTAAATTAGTTGGATGATATGATTGTGCCAACACGGGAGGCTAGACCGTGAGTAGTTGCTTAGCTATGTTTACGTGAAATGTGTTTCAAATGGCAAAATAATATTGACTAATGTTATATGAAATGAATTTTGGAGTTAGTGTAATCTTGCCACGTGATGATGTGAAGTATAGGTACCCTTGTGGTTCTACATGGTAATTGATATTATTGTTGGCATGCATTGCACAATAATCAAGCTAGGGTGATAAATAGATTTAGACCAGGGCAAGTGGTAAGAATGATAGGGTGGGCCATGAGTGGCACCGGGAAAGTCACTTTGGTCCTTCGGATAGTCTTGCCCTGGTCACCCTAAGGACTTAACCTTGCAAGCCTTTGAACTGGGTCAATCATGCAACCGTATGTCTGTAATGGGGCGGACCTAGTTGAGTAGGTTGCTAATAACTTGCATTTGGTACCTCAGGGTGTCAACTATACCTTTTGTGTAGTTGAACGGGAGAGCGTACCGTTGCTACGGCTAGGTACCCTATCCAACGGTTGGCTGACCTATACTTCGCCTGTACTAAGGGAAGGGATAGTGTGCAACAACCGGAGAGGTCCACTTGTATAGTTAGAGGCTTCTGAAAGGCTTTGTTATGATCACTCATTCGCATACTCTTGTATGGCGATTCATGGCAGACGTGGTGAGTTGATCGTATCTTGTGGGTAAAGTGCATAACCTCTGCAGAGTGTAAAAATCTATTCAAATAGCCGAGTCCACGGTACTGGACAACGCTCGGGGATTACAGTCAAGGGTTAGATTTTCTAAAACCAAAAATGTGGGAATGGGTGGCCGAGTGCCAGAGATAACTGCTGAAGTAAATTAGAGCTTTGAGCCGAATTGTTTAAAAAGAGATTGATAACTTATTATATAATATGATCTCACAACTTTTGAATCTATTAAGATTATTTAATCAATGCAAAATGTGGTTTGATGCAAAACAACCACTTAAGCCATGCCTTTGGAAGAAGCCATGCATATAGTAATAGGATTGCATTCCTGTGCATGACTTGCTGAGTATGTTGTATACTCACCCTTGCTTTCAACACAAACATCAGTTGAGGAGAAGACTACAACTTCAAAGAAGGCAAAGTTCCACGAGGGGGCGAGTATCTAGGAGTTGAACCTTGTCAGTTGCCTGTGGCATACGGATGGGAGTCACCGATGTTCTTCATTCCGCTGCTGATTATTCATCTTTGTTGTTGTAAGCCTTGTGAGGCAGACTATTTGTAAGATGACCTTAATGTCTTGTAACCAGTTTATATTAATGTTGAAGTACTTTATTTATATTTCCGCTGTGTATGGATGTGATATTCAACCCTGTACGACTGTGTGTACTAAAGTGATCCTGGACTAGTACAGAATACACACAGGGTTCGGATTTGCAGATTCTGGTCCCGACAGAGGTGGTATCAGAGCCATACTGACTGTAGGTCTTGACCCTAGGTAGATTGGTCGTTTTTAGGAGCTTCAAAATTATTTTCTAAAGAGAAAATTTAACTTGAAAGAATAATAAGTTCTTGACTTGTCTTATTCTCCTATTCTTTCCCCTTTGTTGAAATTTCTATTCTTCCCCACTGGTTTGAATGGAAATCTTACCTGAGTCATTCTGAATAGTTAACGATGTTCCACACTTAAGGAGAAAGTACTGGATGCCGCTGTCAACCCTGAAGATCATGGAGTGAGGAATCATCGAGCTCGAAGAGAAGTAGATTGATGAAGTCTTCCCGAAGCTTGAGGAACTAGTGCTTTGGTAGTCAGTGAGACTCATGTGTGAGAGTCGCGTCTCTTAAGATCAGAGAGTTACCCTTTTAGACGCTAAATTATTGCGTGCTTAGGTTAATTTGGTTCTTCATTGATTGCTAGGTGTGCAGTATGTGTTGCATAGCCTTTAGGCTTGGATAAGCAACCATACCAAGTTATTATGTTATGTGTTTAGGTGTTTTTGGTTAAACCTGCTTCCCTGCACTAAGATTCTTGAACCGTACCTCTGCTCTTCCCTCTCAACTAAACCTTCGTGTGTCAACAGATGGAAAGGACCGCCTACACCAGTGCTCCTGAAGCAGTTCAAGTCAGTACAGTTGCTGCTACCATTGCCAATGTTAAAGCAGAGACAAACAAGCAGCTATCCACGGTACCGGCAGTAACTAATCAGTACTGGGATCAGTTTCTCACCACTCAAACTCAGCTTATGCAGATGATGATGCAACAGATGAATGCTAATGGTGCCAAAATCAATACCCCTACAACTACAAACACAACAGCGTTTCCGCAACCAAAGTTCTCCTTATTCATGAAGACTAAACCACCCACATTTGATGGATCAGCCACTCCCAGAGATGCAGAAATTTGACTTCGCATCATAGAAGAGAAGCTAGCCTTGGTGCAATGTGAGGATGAAGAGAAAGTTACCTATGCTATTTGTCAGTTAGAAGGAGATGCATTAACCTGGCGGAAAGATTTCTATGCCACCTTTCAGGATGGACATACCCTCACTTGGATGGAGTTTGCCACCGTCTTTCGTCAGCACTTCCTGTCGTCAGAAGAGAGTGGAACCATAGTAAGACCAAGGAAGAATGATACCTCCGCACCTGATACTATACCTGGGCGTTGTTCTTTGAAGTGTTACCAACCAAACAAATCAAAAGACCGTGCATGTGTCCGTTGTGGAGAAATAGGACACACTGCTGATGAACATGCAATCAATTGTTCTAGCTGTGAAGGAAGCCACTTACCGGGAGAATGTCCCATGAACAACATCACATGCTATCTTTGTGAAGGTAGGGATCATTATCCAGCTCATTGCCCCCTGGATTCATTAGTGACCACTGTGACTCAGCGTCTGCGAGAGGATTTTCGACCCGTCATTGCTCAAGAGTTAGCAAGGAGACAAGGGTTGTCATCTGCACTTGCTGTGCCCTGTGAAGAAAAGAAGAAGCAACATGTCAACCTTATCAGTCTACCTCAGGAAATCAGTGAAACTTGGTCACCATGGAACTGTTTCTTGTGTGATAAACAAGGACACTGGGCTAGAGAATGTCCCCTTAATCCAGCAAGACAACCCCAAAATTCATGCCACAACTGTGGTGAGTTAGGTCATTTTGTTAAGGAATGTCCCCAGAAAGATCAAGCAATTTCTGAAGTCATGATCATTCCGGAAATTGGATCAGTTAAGTTTATAGCACCAAGAGTGAGTGGTAATACCATGGAAGTAACTCGCTCAAGGAGTCGGTTGAAGCAAGAAGGATTGGTTAACAAAACCCTTGTTCTCGGAGGTGAACACAAGGAATTTGAGGACAACTGCAAGCGCTAGAAAACTTGTCAAGAAGGATCACCACAACAGCAAATGAGGAGTGCCCCTCCGCAACTCAATGATCATGCTGCTCATACTTTGTTCGAGACAATTTCACCCGTGCTTCGCCCTGAAGGTCAGAATTTTCAAAACACCACCCCGGTGAAAAGATTTCAAGGAGGAAGTTTATTGTCTAGAATTTGCTTTGCTTGTCGCCAGCCAGGACATTTTGCTAATCAATGCCCTCGGAAGAAAGTGGTCACTGATGATTGCATTAATCTCTGTTCCACCTCTACCAAGAATAGAGATATGTCAGGAGGAAGCCAGCAGACATCATCCAAGCGTTGCTATTGCTGCAATAAGCCAGGTAACTATGCTAGAAGTTGTCCTAAGAGAAGTTGTGATACACCTGCCTGTTTCAATTCCAGTTTTACACCTACCAAGACATCAGTATTAGAAGCAAATTGCGAAACAAGTTGAACTGTAGTTATGCTGCCAGTGCCAAAGGTTCAGATGAAGAAGAAGGTGTGTGAATGAAGACTACACTAAGAAAATCCATGGCATAAGTTTTCTTTAAACAATGTAATGTTCCATGCATATGAGAGTGTGATTAGTTGAGAAACCTTTGTAAGAATTCTCTCGTTAAAAAAATATAGTTGGTATGTTAGTATGCCGATATGTAAAGTTTTGAAGCAAGAGTATTAATAAAGATCAGATGTCTCTATAGATCAACTAATAATGAGTTGTGTGGAATGATAGCCATTGAGCTAGAATTTGAGGCCGTGAGCACAGTGTGGTTTCATCATTAGAGCCACCGTTTGTTGTGGTACAGGTAACATGAAAGTGAGCCTAAAGGTTGTGGTTTTGAGGAAAATCTTCAATGTGTGGAAGGTTGCCAATGTTAGTATAAATAACTCACAGGGTAGGTGCAGTTGAGATGTTTGGTTACTCATTATATTGGAAACCAAGACCCTAGATGCTAGTCAGAGTGAATTAATTATCCAAGCATAAGGCGGTTGTGGTTTGTGGTCACGGAAGTGTGAGGAATCTCACGTAACCGTAGTTCGGGATGGCCAGTTGATGGTCAATGGTGTGAAGCTGTTAGTTGAGAAGAAGTACCAGTGATCGGCAAATACTCAGAGGTGCATCCATAAGACTTACTTGGTATGCCACCACATAGAGATAACGAGTTTGTGATCAAATGGGTGCCAGTAATTCCCAATAGCCAAGAAACCCTAATGGAGGGCTACCGATAAGTGGATAGAGATGAAGGAATAGATCGAGGAGATGGTTGAAATTAATCAATAATTACAGCATAGGAACCCATTACCATCCCTGCAAGTTTAATGTGGTACCCGATGCCTTGAGTCAGAAGAGTCACAGTGTGAATATACTGATCAAGGAGAATCAGGACGACATATGCAAAGTTTGTCAGAAGATGAAACTGAAGTGAGTTCATGATGCATTCCATGTATCACAACTAAAGAAATGTCTGAGAGTACCTGAGGAACAGGCACCTTTGGAAATCATTGATCTACAAGAAGATTTGATGTATAAAGAACATTCAGTGAGGATATTAGACAATGGATCATAAAACAAGAAACAAATCAACCCGTTTCTGCAGAGTTCAATGGAGTAATCACTCGGAAAGCGAAGCGACTTGGGAACGCGAAGAAGATTTGAAGAAGGAGTTTCCGAACCTATTCTCTAGTTAGCATCGAATCTCGGGGACGAGATTCTTTTAAGGGGGGGAGGTTTGTAACATCCCAAAATTTGCCTCTAAAACATTTAGTATGTTTCTGGGATTATTTGTAATTTTTCGAATTCAATTTGAACCCTCGCGAGTAATTCAGGTTCAAGTTTATTAAACTAATCACGTTAAATAAAGATCAGGCAATTTCAAGTAAGCATAAAATTTAAAATTTTGTTGATAATTAAGATAATTGGTAGACGAGAGTGTTCGCTTCAAATATTCTCGAAAAATATGTTATATAGCTTAAGTCGTTGATTTTATAAAAATCGGTACAGGTGTCTGATTCACGAAAAGAATTTTTGCGAGAAATCTGTATGTCGAAAAATCACGAAACCAACTTCGTTAGGTTCCAAATAGTTCCTAGTATTTTAGAGGAATTTTTCTGATTTTTAGAACCTCTCTATTATTTTTTTCCAACTCGTATTGAGAACGTATATACGTATATATGTGTATGCTGGTGTATTGGACGTGAGTATTGTTTCAGCCATTCCTATTCCTTGAATGCATGAACACATCATCAGTTTCCATGTTGTTTCCTCTCCATGCGGTTGAGCCTTTCCAAGCCGTTTTGTATTCCTTTGAATGCATGAAGCACGTAGCAAGAGTAATCAACGACACCTCATGCATGTACGTTCCTAGTCAAAACATTAGTAGCTCGAATCCATAACCACATGGATTAATCAGCTACTTGCTTCAGTAGAGAGACATAAGCGGTGCAATTTAGATGAGTCATGAATCCGCACAAGATGCGTGAAGAAGACAAAGCAAAAGTGTAGCCATAGGATGATCCCGGCCAACACACCAAAACATGACACAAATAGAAAATCTAAACACAACTAGTTTAGTAGCCTATTACACCCAAAAGAAAGCTAGTTTGGTTGCTTTCATAGGCGTACTCGTCGTCTTCTTCGGCGTGCCGCTATCTATGGACTTTTTCGTACTCCTTTTCTTCATCGATCCCAGCAACGATGATTCAGTTAGGGATCGATGAAGAAAAGGAGTGCGAAAAAGCCCATGGATAGCGGCACACCGAAGAAGACAGCGAGTACGCCTATGAAAGCAACAAAACTAGCTTTCTTTTGGGTATAATAGACTACTAAACTAGTTGCATTTAGCTTTTCTATTTGTGTCATGTTTTGGTGTAGTGCTGGCCAGAATCATCTTATGGTTATACTTTTGCTTTGTCTTCTTCATGCATCTTGTGCGGAATCATGACTCTTCTAAATTGCACCGCTTACATTTCTCTACTGAAGCAAGCAGCTGATTAATACATGTTTTTATGGATTCGAGCTACTAATGTTGCAAAATTAATTTTATGCTATAGTTTGTTGGTTGATGATGATTATGGGTTGATTGCTTGGGGTTTGGCGGTGTCGCAATGAAAGACATGATGTTTCGGTGTTCCTTGTTTCGCTACAATAAAGTTAATTGCTTGATTACTGATAATATCAGCAACTCATCTCATATAATCTTTTCAGTGTTCCTTGTTTCGCTATAATAAAGAAAATTGTGTCTAATGCAATAGTAAATATAAAATAAATTGTGTCTATTTTTTTTTCTACGATTAACATCCTATTACAAGTAATTTCAGCAGCACTTCTCTACACAATTATGATAACTAATGGACAAGATCCACATGAACCGATGATAGTGGTGCTAAGTAAACATCCACAATCAGCATTCACATTCCAACATTTTTATTTTGACAAAGAGAATAATGTATGGCACACAATCAATGCTCGAATTACTTTGGATCTTTCTAGAGGCATTTGGGGCACTACGTCTTTGATTACAGCAATAATAACATCACCAATACGAGCATATCGCTGATTACTAGCAGCTCCTATGACTCGAATACACATCAATTTTCAAGCTCCACTGTTATCTGCTACATTTAAAAGGGTCTAAGGTTGAATCATATTATTTTGATTTCAATTTGTTATTTTAATGCAAAAGGATGAAAGAAATATTGTCTTTCCAAAAAATCAACAAGTCTCATTTCACAAACACACAAGCTGAGGGGGAGACAACGATGGTGGAGACGGTGAGGGGGAGGGCACTCACCGAGGGGGAGATAGCAAGGGGAGCCGTCGTGGGGGGTGCAGGCGACGAGGACGGCGGGGTCGTCGGAGACGAAGCCAGACGGCGGTGCACGGGCGGAGTCGGAGGCGAGGAGGATGGCGGCGCGCGTGGGGTCTTCGACATTGTGAGGGGTGCAGGCGAGGAGGACGGCAGGGTGGTCGGAGGCGAAGCCGGTTGGCAGCGCCCGCAAGCGGAGTTGGAGGCGAGGAGGACAGCGCCGTGTGCGGGGTCTTCGATGTCGGGGGTTGGAGGCGGAGTGGCAGCGAGAGAGAGAGGGGGTTGGACTGAGGCAGCGAGAGAGAGAGAGGCGCGAATCGAACGGAGCATCTCCAATTTTTATATGAGTGGGCATCAGTACTGGGTCATGACACCAACCGGTATTGACTCCCCCATCTGTACCGGGTCATAACCTTAACTGGTACTGATTTCCTACATCAGTACCAATTATAACCCCAATCGGTACTGATGTCCAATAGGGAAAACCCCATTTGGCGCGTTGGCTGAGGGGGCATCAGTACAGGTTTAACATACCAACTGGTGCTGATGTGGTATCATTAGTACCAGTTGGTTACACCAACCGGTACTAAGCAGCCTGCTTAGTACCGGTGCTGAATTTAACCGATTTATCGGCCGATTTTTAAAGTCTTACCCCTCCGATACGGTCAAAAATCGCAGATGAGCTCCCCCAGCTAATGACGGTGGCCTCCTCGTCCTCCTCATCATCATCGTCATCGTCATCGTCAACCTCTCTGTCCTCCCGCGCACGCTTTTCCTTTTGCTGGTGGCAGTGGAAGAGCCTGGGGTACATGCTAGTACACATAGGCTTATATCAGACGCACCATCACGTGATGGTGCGTCTGATATAAGCCTTTTCTGTACTATGTGTACAGACGAAGAGAAGAGAGCGGCTAGCCACAGTTAGAAGTTCGATCGGCCGGTGATGATCAAAGACACTATGGAAACATGGTTTTATAGGTGGCCAGGATTGAAAGACAAAGAGACAAAGTACTTCAATTATGATGAACACGAAGAGCTGTCATCGAAAAGGTGCGCGGGATCGAAGACTGGAAAAGGGTGCGCGCGAAAGATGAAGAGTTGACTGTGTTAGTATCGGTTTATACACCAACCGGTGCTGATGTGGAACCATCAATACCGGTTGGTTACACCAACCGGTAATAAGCAGCCTGTTGGGTCGAGGGCTTCTTAGTACCGGGTGGTGTAACCAACCGGTACTAATGTTAGACCATCAGTACCGATTGGTATTTTAAACAGGTACTGATGTTCTCCCCGGACCAAAATACCATTGAACTGGGACTGATGTAATTGTCAGTCTCGATTCATTCATAACCAGTATTGATGGGCCGGTATGGAAGGCTAGATCTGTAGTAGTGAGGGAGAGCATGATGATTCTTAATTGGGAGTTAATATGCTTTTCTTCTTCTAGCAGAATACAGATAAGCTCAAAGTAATTCTGGAACTTGGCATGGTGGTACTGTTGCTGTAATATCGTCATATTAGGGTGAAAGGTAGACAATGTCTTACCTATTATTTCAGCATTAGTAACTTTTTGATTACAGAATATCAGTTTGGCGATAAGCTTGTACATGGCAGAGTTGTACGCTGTCATGAGCTTCAAATCCTGACAAGGTAGGAGGGTCCATTTGCCCTGTGCTTCTGGCAACATGACCGATCTTTGCTGGTTATATAATCCTTTAGGGAATTCTATAGTGCAAGCGGGTCCTCCTCCATCAAATATTCAGCCTTCAGGTCTGCATGAAGATGGTGGCTTAGGAAGTGCAGAGCCGCACACTTGGTAGCTTTGGGAAGAGCATAGGTACTAGCTTCAAGCTGGGTAATAGCAGCTCCGAGATATTGACCTTTCAGGTTAATATTTGCATCCATTTCCTACGTGAGGTAATTATTGCCATTTAGGGAGAGCTCAATAAATTCCCTCTTTGGGATGTGTGGCATATGTTGTACATAAGCAATATTGAGTTTTTACTATTGGTAAAATAGTATATTGCATGCTCTTCATTAAATCAGTAAAGTTTTGTCTATATCTATTCAGTAGGTAGTTATCTAATTTTTTTTAGAATTCTTCTATTATTTTTCATAATTCTTTACCAATTATTAAGCAATTTAAGAATTATCAAATAGCATATTATATAAATTAAGCATATATAACACATGGAATAATATTATAAAAAAAACCCAAAGATATGATGCTTCCAATGTGTGCTAAGACTATGGTTCAACAATTTACGGAAGTCCGCATACCTAGAAAAATCAATTTCTAGGATTTACTATAATTTTTCTAAACTTATTAACTATTTTTCATAATTACGGGAAACTTTAGGGTCCTTTAAATAAATTATCCATGGGCAAAAGAAATTAACCATAATTCTAGAGGTTAAAATGCAAAATTACCCTTTTTAGTTTTCAGGGATGCTTCTATACTTTTGTTTTTTTTTGTTCTAGGAAAACTATCGGGCTGTACGACTCTTGGGCCGAATGGCCCATGACAGCCCAAGTGGCCCAGGGGGCCATGAGAGAGGAGGCCACTCATCCAAGTGAAAGGCGATGACCTTTGGTCATGGGCGGTGCTTTAGGCGCAGACGGCATCACACAACTGTGGGCTGGGTGCATGAGCCATGGGTGCGGCGGCACGAGAGGGACGTGGGCGCGATGCTCACGGGGGCCTCAAGTGTGGTGCCTGCAGGGTGTGGTAGCCTGGGCAGCCGTGGGCGTGGTGGTGCAACACGACTTTGTGCGTGGCACACTACGCGCCCGCGAGTGAACGCAACCAGGCTTGCAATCGGCTAGGCAATCGGGCTTGTGTCCGGTTGGGCGGCCGACACGACCCATGTGGCATTAGTGGGCATCGAAGGGCGTGGGCAGCCAGCGCTGGGAGCCACAGTTGTGAGGCCTATACGGCAGCGTCGGGGCCAGCCGGTTGTAGCAGCGACGCATGGTTGTAGGCTGGGCGTCACGAGAAGACTAGCGCGATTGCTGACAGGGGTTCTGTGTCAACCCCCTTTTTTGTAATTTGTATTTTTGTTGAATAGAATCATTTCAAGATGAACAAAGATAACCATAACACTAATTTTTAGTTTTCAGATTAAACAAGTAGTCTAGATAATTAGGGGAATTAATCTGTAGTATTAAAAAAATGTTCGGATGCGATTAACTTACGTGTCACGAACTTATGTATGGTTTGTAGTAGATTTAATCACATCTTGTTGGTCGAATTTGATTCAGGTAGACGATCTTGATTGGCTTCGGTGGAGCTTCGTGCTGATAACATATTGTAAAATGATAGATCAATCACAATACACTTGAACAAATAGCAAGAATAGTAACAGAAAGCACACACAATATAGAAAGGCAAAGCTGTTCTCAATTTATTAGATTGATTCTCTTGTATACGGAGGTGTCATATTTATAGTAGAAGCTAGCAAACAATAGATTCATGTTCATCTATAATAAAATAAAGCTCAACCATATATTGACCATCAGGACTGAGAGTCCTTATTATTGTTGTGATACAGATAGTATCCTGGTCCAAGTTTGGAAGAACTCTATTAATTGGTGGGTGAATCCGAACCTATCTCCAAGTGTTTCTATTATATATTGGGCATTACCTTTTACAGAAAAATCAATCTAATAAAGAGAGATGATTGCCACATACTTTTGTGTGTGCTTTTAATTGTGCTTCTACTTTTGTTCATGTGTGGGTGTGCTGTTGATTAGTGCGGGTGAATGACTACATTTGACAACACGTTATCAGGACGATCGTTCTACGCATGGCCGTTGGTGATCATCTACCTGTATCGATCGACACTGCATTGAGTTCATCCTGTGACATGCGATCATCCTACCACAAGCCCTATGTAAATTCAAATTGCGTACGTCGATCTCTCATGAGCAATCATACTAAATACTATACCTATAGTTTAGTTATTGTTGATTAGATTACTGTTTAATCTTAATCTGTTCATGAAAGATTACTGTTCATCATGAAAAAATCTTCACCGGCCCGAAGGCCGCAACTCACGACTGCCATCGAGGCAACCACCGCAGCGTCACCGCACATAGTGTTGGGGAACGCGGTATGCTACACTAGCACAAATTAAAATTTCTACCGCAAAACAGAAAAGCTACTCGCAAGAAGGGGATCATAGATCTATTACCACTAGACGCGCAATTGCGGAATCCTTCGCACGTCGTTGTAGTGGATCGTTCTCGGCGCGGATTGTCCTCGCCGCGGATCGTCCTCGCCACGGATTGTCCTCGCCGCGGATCGTCCTGGCCTCGGATCGTCCTCGCCGCGGATTGTCCTCACCACGGTTCGTCCTCGCCACGTCGCAGTAGCAGCAGCGTCACCACAGCAGTCCACACATCCGGGGACGGAACGCCGTGCGTCGGTGTGCAAGCACCGGGTCGCTCAGCAGGGGCAACGAGAGGAGGTGGCTAGGGTTTCTGGCGAAACACCTCTAAACCGCATGAAAGTGTCTTCTGCGTCTAGCCTCCTCCTCTCCTTATATAGCCACGAGGTGAAACCCTAGGCAGTCAGGGCCCATCTACACGCAAAGCCCACGAGGTCCATTAATTACAGATCCAATCTGAATTAATGCGTCCCAGCCCGTTAAGTGTGTGACCCTGTAGGTTCATGCGCATTTGGACTTGGATTCGGAAAACCCTTTTTCTAATCCAATAGTCGGTAGCGGCTCCTTGTAGAGCATGCCAACTCCCAAACGCATATGATTAAAGTACTGATGTAATAATCCCTTTGCCAAACTATATGAAAATCGAACTCAAGGCGAGAAGCATGTCATCCTTTGACAGTTCAATCCATCTCTCGTATCCGTGATATATTAATAAGTTATGATTGACTTCTCAATCACGGCATGGCCATGCACTTCCTTAATTATATCACACGAGTGGCCTAGACATATATCTCCGTTACATTGGAGTGGCAAATTCCATGTTGATTGCTCACTTCCCTCTGCATGTTTCATAGTAAACATGAAAGCTACCTTTATAACTAACTGGTTAGGAAATAGTGTTTGGTAACCCCAAGGTAAACTATTACACATGTAGGGAATATGACAATCTCAGGTCTAAGGATCATACATCTACTATGTATGAGATACACTGATGACACATAAGAATGTAACATTCTCGCAGTGTCCCATTGTGGGTCTATCTAACACATGTTCTTCAACATGCGTCCACAATGTATTGATGATATCTCCATATCCCATGATCTATGAAACATGATCATCGAACAATACATGTGCTGATCTATTCATCGTTGTCCTATACGATGATATCCAATTAGAGATATTTATCCAATTATATCAATAAGTAAAGAGCTTCATAAACAAGTCACACACTTGTTGATCAAAAAAAAGATATACATTCATTGGACCAATAATCATATTATAATTCATAAACATAGTCATGTTACAATCATCCATATGATTGCCTCAAGGGCATAACACTAACAATCTCCCACTTGCACTTGAGTCAATCAATTAAGTATCTAATACCAATAGACCTCGTGTGCGCCTCATGCTTAGGCTGTGGTAGAGGCTTTGTTAACGGATCAGCCACATTGGCTTCCGTATGTACTTTGCATATCTTCACGTCACCTCTATCCACAATTTTGCGAATAAGGTGAAAGCGTCGGAGTATATGTTTGGACTTCTGATGTGATCTAGGCTCTTTTGCTTATGCAATGGCACCACTATTATCGCAATAGATGTCCATTGGACTAGAGGCACTAACGACCACACCAAGCTCTAAGATAAACTTCTTTATCCATACAGCTTCTTTTGCGGCATCTGAAGCCGCAATGTACTCCGCTTCTGTTGTAGAGTCTGCCACCGTGCTTTGCTTGGAACTCTTCCAGCTTACTGCTCCTCCATTTAGTGTAAACACAAAACCGGATTGTGATCGAAAATCGTCTTTGTCAGTTTGGAAGCTTGCATCGGTGTAACCTTTTACAACTAGTTCTTCCTCACCTCCAAAGACTAGGAACATACCCTTAGTTCTTCTCAAGTACTTTAGGATGTTTTTCACGGCTATCTAATGACCATCACCGGGATCCGCTTGGTACCTACTTGTGACACTTAGAGCATATGAGACATCTGGGCGCGTACATATCATGGCATACATGATAGATCCAATAGCCGAAGCATATGGAATCTTGCTCATCCTGTCTCGCTCATCAGTTGTCGAAGGACACTGATTCTTGCTTAGACTGATGCCATGTGACATTGGCATGAAACCTCTCTTAGATTCATGCATATTGAACCTTTTCAAAACTTTGTCAATGTACGTTTCCTGGTTTAATCCAATCAACATTTTTGATCTATCTCTATAGATCTTTATGCCCAAGATATAACATGCTTCTCCCATGTCCTTCACTGAGAAACTCCTTTTCAACGAAGTCTTAACATCTTCAAGCATAGGAATATCATTCCCGATCAATAATATGTCATCCACATACAAGATCAGAAACACAAGTGCGCTCGCACTAGCCTTCTTGTAAACACAAGGCTCTTCTTCGTTTTTGATAAAGCCAAATCCTTTGACCACTTCATCAAAACGAATGTTCCAACTCCGAGATGCTTGCTTTAACCCATAAATGGATCTCTGAAGCTTGCATATCTTTTTAGCATTTTTAGGATCAACAAAACCCTCAGGTTGTATCATGTATACATCCTCAGATAGATTTCCATTAAGGAAAGTTGTCTTGACGTCCATCTGCCATATTTCATAATCGAAATATGCAGCAATTGCTAAAATGATCCGGACAGACTTGAGCATGGCTACCGGTGAAAAAGTTTCATCATAGTCAATTCCTTGAACTTGTTTGAAACACTTTGCCACCAACTGTGCCTTATAGATCTGAACATTTCCATCTACGTCTGTCTTCTTCTTGAAAATCCATTTGCATTCTATGGTTTTTACACCATCAGGAGGATCGACCAAGTTCCAAACTTGATTGTCATGCATGGATTGAATTTCGGATCTCATGGCTCCAAGCCATTTTTCGGAGTTTAGGTCCATCATCGCTTCTTTGTAAGTCGTGGGCTCATCTTTGTCCAATAATAATATGTGATGTCCATATCTTATGGGTTCATGATGTGGCCTCCCTGACCTACGTAGGGCTGGTGTCTCTTCCACAGGTTGTACAACACTTTGTACATCTTGTGAAGGTTCAGTGGTAACTTGAACATATTCATGCGATTCTCGAATTTCATCGAGATGCACATCACTCCCACTGATTTCTTTGGAAAGAAACTCTTTCTCCAAAAAGACACCATTTCGAGCAACAAAAACTTTGTTCTCGTTTCTTTTATAAAAGTAATATCCTTTTGTTTCTTTAGGATACCCCACGAAGAAGCATTTTTCTGATTTAGGTGCGAGTTTATCTGATTGCAAACGTTTTACATAAGCCTCGCATCCCCATATCTTGAGAAATGACAATATGGGACTTCTCCCGGTCCATATCTCATTTGGTGTCTTCTCAATGGATTTTGATGGGACCCTATTTAATGTGAACGCAGCTGTCTCTAGAGCGAACCCCCAGAAGGATAATGGCAGATTTGTTTGGCTCATCATTGACCGAACCATATCGAATAAAGTTCAATTCCGTCGTTCGGATACGCCATTCCATTGAGGCGTTCCTGGCGGAGTAAGTTGTGGAACGATTCCACATTGCTTTAGATGATCACCAAACTCTTGGCTCAAGTATTCGCCACCACGATCTGATCGTAAGTGTTTTATTGATTTGCCAAGTTAATTTTTTACTTCGTTCTGAAACTCTTTGAACTTTTCAAAGGTTTCAGACTTATGCCTCATTAAATAGATATATCCATATCTACTAAAATCATCAGTAAAAGTTACAAAGTACTGAAACCCACCTCTAGCAATCGAGCTCATTGGTCCACATACATCTGTATGTACTAGGGCCAACAATTCACTCGTCCTCTCACTAAAACCTGTGAAAGGGGTTTTTGTCATCTTGCCAAGTAAACAAGACTCACATGTTTCAAATGATTCAAAATCAAATGAGGTGAGAAGTCCATCACCATGGAGCTTCTTCATGCGCTTCTCATTTATGTGACCCAAGCGACAATGCCATAAAAAGGTAGGGTTCAAATCATTTGGTCGAGGCCTTTTGACATTAATGTTATAGACATGTTTTTCTTTGAGTTCAAGGACGTATAACCCATCCACCATGGGACAACGACCATAATACATATCATTCAAAAATATTGAACAAACAAAGTTCTTTATTCTGAATTCATAACCTTCATGTTCCAAACAGGAAGATGAAATAATGTTTCTACTCATAGATGGAACAAAATAACAATTATTAAGTTTTAAAACTAATCCTGAAGGCAAATGCAATGGGTAGGTGCCAACGGCAAGACCAGCAACTCTTGCTTTATTCCCCACGCGAATATCCACTTCTCCCTTTGCCAAGTCTCTACTCTTTGTCAGCCCCTGCATCGAATTGCAAATGTGAGCAACCGATCCGATATCATATACCCAAGAGCTGGAATAAGTAGTAGCAAGATTAATTTCTATAACATTAATACCTGAAGTGGAAGTCACGCTCCCATTCCTTTTATCTGCCAGGTACTTCTCGCAATTCCGTTTCCAATGTCCTGACTTCTTGCAATAGAAGCACTGGGTTTCGGGTTGAGGGCCGACTTTGAGCTTCTGAAGCTTAGTTTTGAGGCTCGTGATCTCATCTTGAGCCTTGCCCGCCTTTGCTTTCTTCTTTTTGAAGGCAATTGTCTTCTGAACCATCATCACATGATTGGGTTTCTTCTTAATGCTTTCCTCGGCAGCCTTGAGCATCCCATGTAGCTCAGTCTGGCTCTTCTCCATGCTATTCATATGAAAATTCATAATGAATGGCTCAAAGCTCTGAGGCAGAGACTGGAGAATTACGTCTGTAGCTAGACCAATGCTAAGGGGAAACTCAAGCTTTTCCAATCTCCCAATGTAACCAATCATCTTGATTACATGTGGGCTGACCAGTTGCCTTCACTGACTTACAAGCAAACATAAGCTTTGAGATACCATACCTCTTAGCCCTTGCTTGATTTCCAAACATGCCCTTCAAGCCCACAATCATATTGTAAGCATCATGGTCCTCATATTGCTTTTACAGCTCAGAGTCCATGGTGACAAGCATGAGACAGCTGACCTCTACAGAGGCATTAACATGTTTTTCATAGTCAGCCTTCAAATTCCGAGGAGCATTTTCGGCTGGTTCATCAGGAATCAGACTCTCTAGAACATATTCTTTCTTTTCATGTTTGAGAACAATTCTCAAGTTGCGATACCAATCCACAAAATTTGTTCCATTTAGTTTTTCTCTTTCCAAAACCGATCTCAAAGCAAAACCAGGTGCAGCAGGAGGTGCCATTGAACTACAACAAAAACATGCAAAGTTTCTAAGCACTATGTTTCTGTAATACTTTTACTAAACATTTTAACAAAAGAAACTCCTATCATGTGCCCCCTTTGTGGACACATGGTGAGTATTCAAGATCCATATTCATCAAACACTAGTGAGCTTTGGCATCACTGCTAGAAATCTAATGACATAGGTAAGCAACATCTTTGCTAATTACATCTTATGTAACTCTTGTTAGTTGAGCATGAAAACAAGTAATGAATGCCTCCGTCAACTTGAGTCATGGCCAGGTCAACTCGCCCCTAGGGCTCACATGAGGGAGGGAGCACTTCCCATTTCCCGGTGCCAATTAAGAAACCTAGCCTCATGTGTGTTTTCCTAGACACCAATCGTCTTGTATCCGTTCCTTCATTACTGAAATCATATTCCAACCACTTATGTCCTTAAGCCCAAAACCGTTTTGATAGCTTAGTTAAATCAACCATTGTTATGCGCAATGTGTCCAACACATCCCTATCATCTATTAAGATAGTCACTGATATACTACATTGGCAGTCATATCAATAATGATCTAAATTCTTGATAGGTGCAACAATTGGATGGACAAGTATGATTTAAAATTTTAACTATTGGGGTGAACAATATCTACTATGAACATGGCATCACATGCAATGAGCATAAAGAAAATAGCAAGGATTAAACACACATCCACACATAATCAAATTAAGATGCGAAATAGTATGGCCCTTAGCATTAGGATCTCCATCATCATGCTTGATTGTTCACCTTGCCATCATGCTTAATGCCACCATCTTCATCATTGTAGATGCAACTCCTTATGTGACACTACGGTATGGTGTGACATTATAGAATGTGAAATTAGAGAATAAAACCTTTCGGCTTGAGGTTTTCTCGCGTTGTTGGGCCTTTTGAAGAGTTGTGTCACTCGGAGTGTCGGAACCTTATATAATGTGAATGATAAGGTCAAAAACAGTATGAGATGTGGAAATAAGGTTAAAACCATAGGGCTTGGAGGTTTATAGCGTTTCCGGGCCGTTTCCGGAGTTTTGGGCCTTTCCAGGGGGTTTTGGGCCTTTCCGGGGGGGTTTTGGGCCTTAAGGCGGGTTGTGGGCTTTGGTGGGGTGGAGTAGGAATCCATTTAGGATTAGGAAAGGGGCTTAGGGCTGGTAAAAAGGGGTCTCCCTGCCCCTTTGGGGCGTCCACCCCTGCTGCCCTTGCGCCCCACCTCTCCCCCTCCATTGCCTAGCCGCCCCACCCTTCCTCCTTTGTGCCGTGCGCCCCCCCCTTGCACCTCTCCACCTCCACATCTCCACCACCTCTCCTCCACCCCCCTTGCTGCCCTTGGGTGGCCTCCCCACCCCTGCATCCTCGTGGATCCATCCGAGGAGCGACGAGCGAGGAGCGACGAGCGAGGAGCGACGAGCGAGGAGATCTATTGGAGTTTTCGTGCGTCGGGCAAAGGTATGATCATGGGGTTTCTTGGGGTTGATCTAGGTACTGTTATTAGGGTGTTTATCAACTTTTTAGATCAATTGGTGGTGCTGGATTTGAGTAATTTGGATTAGATCTAGATGTTGCCACGTTTCTGTTTTGGGACAGCATGAGCAGTCGACCTAGGGTTCCTGTTTTCGCCAATTTAAATTTCGAATCTGACCGTACGGACTTTTAATAAGTTGTAGATAATTTCATTATCTTTCCGTGCATATAAAGAACGTTAAATTCTGCCTAGCTGTTTGAAAGTTATGACTGTTTTACCGAGCGTATTAAAATCTGTGACGCGATTGGAATATATCTCGGTAATCTGTAGATTAAACAACTTTAGAGGCCGAATCAGTCTTTCCTTATACCTAGAGAAAGTTGGGAAATTTCCTAATCTACGTGAGGATGTACTCGTTTAATTCATTCGGAGTCCCAGAGCCCAAGTTATGCCTTTTGCAAGGCTGCTGTCCCGACGGGACAGAACCTCTATTTTTAGGTTTTGCGAGAAATTGGCAATGTCGGGGTAGATGAGGGTTTGCGTACTGTTTTGTGGTTATGTTTGTGAGTGTGTGGTACCTATGTGCAGGTGGTGTGACCCCGGGAGTGCCCTCTACTTCCCGCCAATCCGTTGCACGTGGTTGAGGCAAGTGTATTGGAATGGTAGCATGTGGTTTGATTGTTTGCCTTGTTTAAATGCAAACTGTTTCCATGTTATGTGAGCTTGCCATGCTTTAATGATTGCCATTGGTATGATGAATATGCTCACTATGTTATGATGCCATGTTATCACGTACAAGTTATCTATGTTGTTGGCATATATGCATACATGGCATGACACATGGCCCGGGCGGTGAGAAAGTCATTAACTAATCCGGGAAGGTCGGTGAGAAAGTTATGACTAATCCGGAGAGCCAATAGAGTAAGTCCTACATCGTGATTCCATCTACCGTGGGTTGTGGAAGCGAGGAGTAGGCACCCTCCATCTTCGGGATGGAAGGGGAAAGGGTGCACAAGCGGGTGTGTACTCAACCATACCGGTATGAGTTTCCAAGGAGATATGAGCATCGCATCGCATTGCATATTTGATGATGATAAAGATATGTGATTATGAATGAGATGATAAACATGTTGTGTGTTGTTGCAATGTAAGTTGTTCTTTTGTTCCATTGCAATATACTTGCTGAGTGATGAACTCACGCTTGTGTTTTAGGTGGTTTTTAGGTACTTTGAGATTGGCATGCGGGAAAAAGGGGTTTAGCTACACTTCTACACGTAGCTCCACAATCATAGTCTATGATTAATCACTTGGAGACATGATATTAAGAGTTGTGCCATAAATTTAATGTATGGTTTAATTTAGCATGCTTGTGATTCCTTATTGGCTTCGTTATAGCTTATGAAGTGATTGAGCATGGTATTATTGGCGTAATTTGATGATATATCCATTTATGTTGATGTTTTAGATGTCGTGTGCTATGATATATCTTGCCATGATATTGATATTGTGTTAATTCATGTTAAAACAAAGGAGATGCTACCGAAATTTCGATTTGTAGCATTTGCTCCTTTGCTGTAATTTATGATAAATTGTGGTATTATGTTGTTGTTTAGTCTATGTTTGGTAGCATTAAGGCATTCTAGATGCCGGGGTGTTACACCTTACAACTTTGATAATGAATATTACATGAGGGTTTGAAACATCACAAGTCGACACGCAGGTCGTTATACATTTTAGATTGAAATAGCCTTATGGCTTGACACGGCACGCAGGCCATGTAAATATTACATGCATCACATACACATAGGCCATACTATTTCACACAACATCCTGCAAAAACGAGTTAAATAAAATAGATTCTACGACAGCGGGGTTCCAAGGGGCAGCGCCCCTGGCGGCGATCCCACCAAAATGATCCAATCCCCCTGGAAATTTTTTTCGGAGGATTGTGTTATGTTAAAAGAAAACGCCCTCAAAATCTCCACGGATCAATCAAATTGACCCAATCCGATTCAATCTGATTGGCTTGGTCCCATATGGTTGCGATTCGTAAACCCTGATGGCGGTAACCCGACCGGTAAGGGCAACGTCGTACCATGAACGAACTCACCCAAATCAAGATTGATTCGGTTTACACTTTCCTCAAACCCTAAACCGATCGATCTCATCGACGGCTGCCTCCACCAATTCATCACATGAATCGGTTGAACATGTAATAGATCCAATCTACTATCCTCACATACCATATGTGCAACATCCAGACCACAAATCTACGCGAGATGGCTCTGATACCACTGTTGGGGAACACGGTATGCTACACTAGCACAAATTAAAATTTCTACCGCAAACCAGAAAAGCTACTCGCAAGAAGGGGATCATAGATCTATTACCACTAGACGCGCAGTTGCGGAATCCTTCGCACGTCCTTGTAGTGGATCGTTCTCGGCGCGGATTGTCCTCGCCACGGATCGTCCTCGCCACGGATCGTCGTCGCCGCGGATCGTCCTCGCCATGGATCGTCCTCGCCACGAATCGTCCTTGCCGCGGATCGTCCTCGCCACGCCGCAGTAGCAGCAGCGTCACCACAGCAGTCCACACGTCCAGGGATGGAACGCCGTGCGTCGGTGTGCAAGCACCGGGTCGCTCGGCAGGGGCAACGAGAGGAGGTGGCTAGGGTTTCTGGCAAAACACCTCTAAACTGCACGAAAGTGTTTTCTGCGTCTAGCCTCCTCCTCTCCTTATATAGCTACGAGGTGAAACCCTAGGAAGTCAGGGCCCATCTACGCGCTAAGCCCACCAGGTCCATTAATTACGGATCCAATCCGAATTAATGCGTCCTAGCCCGTTAAGTGTGTGACCCTGTAGGTTCATGCGCATTTGGACATGGATTCGGAAAACCCTTTTTCTAATCCAATAGTCGGTAGCGGCTCCTTCCAGAGCATGCCAACTCCCAAACGCATATGATTAAAGTACTGATGTAATAATCCCTTTGCCAAACTATATGAAGATCGAACTCAAGGTGAGAAGCATGTCATCCTTTGACAGTTCAATCCATCTCTCGTATCCGTGATATATTAATAAGTTGTGATTGACTTCTCAATTACGTCATGGCCATGCACTTCCTTAATCATATCACACGAGTGGCCTAGACATATATCTCTGTTACATTGGAGTGGCAAATTCCATCTTGACTGCTCACTTCCCTCTGCATGTTTCATAGTAAACATGAAAGCTACCTTTATAACTATCCGGTTAGGAAATAGTGTTTGGTAACCCCAAGGTAAACTATTACACATGTAGGGAATATGACAATCTCAGGTCTAAGGATCATACATCTACTATGTATGAGATACACTGATGACACATAAGAATGTAACATTCTCACAGTGTCCCATTGTGGGTCTATCTAACACATGTTCTTCAACATGCGTCCACAATGTATTGATGATATCTCCATATCCCATGATCTATGAAACATGATCATCGAACAATACACGTGCTGATCTAATCATCGTTGTCCTATACGATGATATCCGATCAGAGATATTTATCGAATTATATCAATAAGTAAAGAGCTTCATAAACAAGTCACACACTTGTTGATCAAAACAATGATATACTTTCATTGGACCAATAATCATATTATTATTCATAAACATAGTCATGTTACAATCATCCATATGATTGCCTCAAAGGCATAACACTAACACACAGCCCATCACCGGCAGCAGCCTACGGTTTCCAATAGCGCTGCCTGGACCACGCTAGCCGCACGCCGTCTTGAGCCCACCTGCTGCACCCGGCTCGGCCGCCTCGACCCCATCAGCTACAAGCTACTGGCTCTACGGCCCACTACTGCGCCACCGCCTCCAGGGCCCGACGTCATTCCACCGCCCTTTAAAATACTTTATGGTACTGATAGATGCTTCTGCTAGATGGTCCCACGTATGTCTCTTATCTACTAGGAACCATGCTTCTGCAAAATTAATTACCCAAATTATTAAGTTGAGAGCACTTTTTCTAGAAGAAAGGATCAAGTCTATTCAAATAGACAATGCTGGTGAGTTTACCTTAACAACATTTAATGATTATTATATGGCTATGGGCATTAATGTAGAGCATTATGTACCCCATGTCCACACTCAAAATGGCCCTGCAGAGTCATTAATTAACAGAATAAAACTTATTGCTAGGCCACTTTTGCATAATTGTAGGCTACCCACCAGCTGTTGGGACCAAGCAGTGCTGCACGCTACACCATTAATTCAACTCAAACCCACTGCATGTCATGAAATTCCCCATTTGAAGATAGTGCGTGGAAAGAACCAAGTATTTCTCATCTATGAAAATTTGGATGTTACATATGTGCCAATCTCTCCACCACAACGTACCACCATGGGACCTCACCAAAAGTTGGGGATCTATATAGGTTATGAATCTCCGTCAATAATTAAATACCTTCATTCTATGATAGTGGATCTATACACGGCTCGGTACGCTGATTGTATTTTTATAAGGATAATTTTCTGGTATTAGCGGAAGATAAGTGCCGCATTAAAGAATACCGTTAAATTGATTGGAATGTCACTAGCATTCATTCCTTAGATCCACACACTAAAGAAACCAAACTTGAAGTTCGGAGGATAATAAATCTGCAACAAATAACTAATAATCTGCCAGATGCCTTCACTGATCATAAGAGAGTGACAAAATAACATATACCTGTTGTTGACGATCGGGATCGCCAGACCGCAGAGATGAAGTTAGTGGGGTATGTGAGCTGGGACCCAAAAGGTAGTTTTGCCCCTCGGGAGGTCGTCACTGTTGTTGCTAGGATCTATGGAAGAATGAGGCGAATGACACCTAGGATTATACTGGTTCGAGCCCCCGAGCTGGGTAATAGCTCTACTCCAGTCTTGCCCTAGGGGCGGAGGAATTGATTACGTGTGAGTAGTGAGTACAAGCAGGTGTTTTTTTCGGCCTGCCCTATCCAAGGTCTCCCTACGCATTTATATGGGGATTACAAAGTCCCTTCTCCCATTACTGGGAACGGTCAGGAGTAGTTTTCGAAAAAGGGTGGACTCACGTTCACTCCAATCGGATCTCAACTGATCCCCAGGGTTCATGACCACGTCCTGCCCTTGTGGATCTCAATAACCGCAAGCCGCTGACCCAGCCTCCCCGAGCTCCAGGTCTTGGTCGTGTGATGGCCTCCGGTTCCCTGCTCGAGGTCAAGGGGGTGCTGTCTGGACACCGGGGTTACAAGCTCGGGCTCGAGCTTGGCTCACCAAGTCGAGTTCGAGCTGGGGTCCATTTACCACGCCATTGATCGGGTAGGGTATCTTAGTCCCCGACATCTAGCCCCTAAGGTTCAAGTCTCTCCCAATTGCCGAAGAGGACCTTGAGCCTAAAAGTCTTGGAGGGGAGTGCTCCTCGGGTTAAGTTTAGCTTGATGTCACGTCGGGAGCCCTAACCTCGATCAAGATCCTTCAGGCCTCGTCGTTTATGCCTAAGCGACAGAGGCGGTTCAAGTCCCTTCGTAATGTTGCCAACTGTCTTGGCGCGATTTCCCAAGCGCACCCGGCACATCTTTTGAGGCTCAACAACCCCAGCCGTTAGAGGCCGGTTTCCTATGTATACCGGGTCACTTCATCTCCTGAGGAAAACATCCCCAAAACTTCTGCGATCCCGCATTCCTCGGTGAAACCGCTCCCCCTTCTTGCCCGAACCTTCCTTCCTCTTCCCAGCCAAGCCCTCGCGAGCTCTCATGGCCAAGTTCGGAAAGATCACGCTATCCGCGGCGAGGATGAGGGAGCTCGAGGAGTCGGGGTTGCTAGACCCGGTGACTTGGCGGCTTCTTGGAGCGGAGACCGAGCGGCAGCCTCTGGAGGATGAGCTCGTCAGCACCGAGCAATACATGCTCTTCGGCCTGCGGACGCCGGAGAGCGACTTCCTGGCCTCGGTTCTCGCCCAATGCGAGATCGAGCTCATCAACCTGGTGCCCAACTCTGTCCTCCTCCTTTCCATCTTCTCTCACTTGTGCGAGGGGTTCCTGAGGATCGTCCCTACCCCTTCTCTTTTCTTCCGCTATTTCTCCTTGTTCCGCAACGGAAAGGACCCCGTGGCCGGGTGCCTTTACTTCCAGCTGCGACCAGGGCTTCCTTGGTCCTTCCCTCTTCTCCATGCTCATGACTCCCTCGGCCCCTGGGTCGAGAGGTGGTTTTACCTAAAGAGGGGGAGGACGGCTCCCTTGCCTACGATGGGACCCCCATCAGCACCAAGTGCCAAAACCCAGAGCCGGGTGAGCTCGACGCGGACCAGGAAGCCATCACCACCATCCACATCTGCGCCACGCACGGCCTCACCGGCCAAGCCATCGCCAGCAACTTCCTGAGGAACCGGGTGTGCCCTCCGGGAAAGAGGCTCCACCCGTTCTTCGAGATCGTGGGGGCGAGACGACCCCACTCGCGAATCCCCCATCGGTAAGTCTCCTTGCCCTAATGAAGCTTCCCGAGCTCGAGCTGATTTGCGATTATACTCCTTTAAACTGACTCTCGCATGTCCCCTAGCAGTGCCAAAAGAGTCCTGGGTGGCCGCCAGGACGAACGAAATGTTCGAAAAGGCGGCCCCGACAACACGCTAGATGAGCCCATCCCGAGCTCTTCCTCGACTGCTCTGCTCTAGCGTCCTTCCCTTCTCACAAACTCTTCTTCATTCGCGCAGCAGCAAGCGGCGGCTACAGCCAGGACCCCGAGCTCACTAGGGGCTCCAGGTCCCCAGACCCGCAACTCCGGGTAAAGCCCTTCCGCAGCCCCGAGGCCTTCCTGAGTTCCAACGCCACCGGCCCAAGGCGCCTAGAGGGGGGTTTCCCAAGACCCTCCGAGGCACCCTGACCCCCAGCGCCCGTCCTCGAGGAGAAGGCTTGACACCCAGGTACGCGTGCTGCCTTGCCCTGACGTTTTTGAAGCTTTTCCTTTGCCTTGGTTTAGTAATGCCTCCTACTGCAGACACCGAGAGCCCGAGCATGCTCACAACTAGCCTTGGCAATGGTTGTTGTCCAGGGCAAGTCCAAGTCAAAGGAGGAGGTTGACTTCCAGCTGGTCTGTGGGCCGCGACCGCGCGGGGACTAGACCTCCCAGGGATCCCCCCACGAGAGCTCACCCGGGCTCCCCGAGTTGAGCCCCCGCAGCGAAGCCGCGGCAGAGGACCAAGTGATGGATGCCCCTGAGGTCGAGACCCTCGAGACCGGGGCCACGGGGGAGGCCGAGGTCGAGATCCTCGAGGCCGGAGCCACCGGGGTGGGCAAAGCCGAGGTCGAGGTCCTCGAGGTCAAAGCCACCGGGACGGGCGAGGCTGAGGTTGAGACCCTCGAGGTTGGAGCTGCCGTGGTGAATGAGGTCGTAGTCGAGGCCGAGGTTAAGATTCTCCTAGCTGGGACCACGAAGGCGTCCGCGACCGAGGTCATCCCACCCATCGAAGCCGGGACACTAGCGGCCCCCTTACGACTAGCGGGGGCGACCTTCCCCATATCGAGGCTACCGTGGGGGTCGCAGCCGAGGATGCCCCAACCTGGGACACCGATCCCGACCAAGTTGATGGCGATGGTCTCAAGGCCCGATGTAACACCCCAAAATTTTACTTTCCTTAAATTCAAGTGTGATTTGGCACTTTGGTGAATTTTTGGAATTTTTTGGAATTTATTTGGATTTATTTGGAATTTATTTGAATTTATTCCCTTTTGAAATAATTAAAGAATTTAACTTTGCAAATAAAATTTTGTTGGAAATATTTTACTTGAGTCCAAAATGTTCCAAAATATTTCCAAGATTTTTTCTGGAATTTTTCTGAGTGTTTTGCTATTTTTAATGAATTAAATGGATTTCTAGAAATTAATTTGATTATTTAATCGCTGGAAAACCTAATCGGTTTGTACTGTTCACCCGACCGAGTCTGAGTCAGACTCGAGTTCGAGTCCGACCCGAGCCACGTGTTCGAGCCGAACCCGCTCGGCCGAACCCTAACCGCGTGACCGTTGGATCTTGATCCAACGGCCACGATTGAGCCACGTCACCCGGACCCGAGCCCGACCGAGCCAGCCAGCTCACCGAGCCTGACCCGAGTCCAACTCACGCGACCGTTGGATCGTGATCCAACGGCTCTCGTTGAGCCACGTCACCCCTCTCCGAGTCCTCGTCGGACTCTGCCGCCGCCCGCGTGTGGGCCTCTGTCTCCGCGCTTTTCACGGAAGCCGAGGCCCCTATTTAAAGCGTCGCCGCCGCCATCGGGTTGCCGACTTCCGTGTGCACCCGTAGCCCTAGCCCACGTCACCTGAGCCGCCGCCGTTTGCCCGCTGGAGCTCGCCGTAGTTGTGCTAGGTGTCCGCCTCGGTTAAGCGCCGTTTCCGCCGCCGTCCACCGTCCTCCGTCGCCGTTGAACCCAGCTCTGGAACCGCAAGGACCAGCCGCGCTGGAGGGGACCTTCCACTCCGCCGGAGCACGCCCGCAGCGCCATTTCCATCGTCATCGTCTCCATCTCCGGCCAACGAGCTCCGCCGTGGACATCGCCGTGGCCTCGAAGCTTTTCAGCCGTCGGATCTTCATCGCACGGTTGAGATTGCGCCACGTCGCCCGGAGGTATTTTCCACGTTGTAATGTCCAGATCCATTTCCAACCGTTGGATCTAGATCCAACGGTTCAGATCGTGCCACGTAGCTAGAACTGCACCGTGCTAGGCTAGATCTCAGCCGTTAGATCTAGATCGAACGGCTAGGGTTAGCTGCGTTGTAAACGTTAGATTGGATCTTGACCGTCCGATCAAGATCGAATGGCCCAGATCAGCCGAGTAGTTTTCCTACGCGTGAACCCAGATCCAATCTGGGCCGTTGATTTTCAAATCAACGGCCGAGATCTAGCCATGTCTTTGGGAGGCGGCCGTCGCGGTCGGTGTCGATCCCGTCGCCGTGGCGTCCACGCGAGATGTCGGCGTGGGACTAGCGTCGGTGGCTTTCGATAACCGCACCATGGCGTCACGGCGGCGTCACGGTGGGGCCCGGTATCGACCATCCTCGGCCGGCGTGATGACGCCATCCGGCCGACGCTATCCGAGGGGCCCACCTGTCGGTGAGACACGTGAGCCGTGGACCGGGTCCACGGTGGACCGAGCCAAACCGTGCGCCGGTTCCATGGACCCGAGGCGACGTGGCGGCCTCTGATTGGTCCACGTGTCATGCTGACGCAATAATTTGATTTCCGAAAAAGAAAATGATTTATTAATTCGAATTATTGATTTCAAATTTAGATTCAAACTTCAAACGCTTATAACTTTTGCGTTTCAACTCCGATTTGAGTGATTCAAATTTCTAAATTTTCATAAAAATGAGACCTAGTCAAATATGAATTTTAATTAATTTTTGTTTATGAATATTTCTCTGTTTTTATCTAATTAATGTTTTCTTTAAACTTTAAACGGTTATAACTTTTGCATTTTAACTCCGAATTTGATGATTCCAGTTTCTAAAAATTCATAAAATTATGCTCTCTCTGTTTATGAACCTTATTTGGATGTCTGGACACTTTTTGTCTATTATTTATTTATTTATTGCTATTTGCACGCTTTACGAGTAGACGTTGAAGTGCCCGAAGGCTTCGAAGGTGAAGTGTTGACCCAAGAGCCAGCTTAAGACCAAGACCAAGTACTCTTTGAAGGCAAGTTGTGCTTTGACCATGTTGATCCCATTTTCAAATTACTTTGGGTTTAAATTATTGCATGCTAGTTTAATTAGAAAATACTTTATTTAAATTCTGGGGAAATAGATAAATGCCAAATTGTTGTATGACACCTTGGTTAATTAAATATGTGCCATGACCCCTTGTCACCCTAGTTGAGGTTTAAATAGTTGGACATTATTAAATTGCTAACATGGGAATTTAGATCATTGTAGTATATTGCTTAGACCTGCTACGTGCTCTTGACATGATTTTGGACAATCAAATGTTAATATTGACTTAATGATATATTGAACCTGTTTTGGAAAGGTATCATGTGTTGTGTTATGGATGGCACGTGGTGCATGATAATCAACTGGGGTTTGATAAATAGCTTTCGACCGGGGCATGTGGTAAGAATGATCGGGTGGGCCAGTTGTGGCACCGGGAACGTTGTTTTGGTTCTTCGGGTAGTCTTGCCCTGGTCACCCTAAGGACTTAACCTTGCAAGCCTTTCAACTGAGTCAAATGTGCAACCACATGTCTGTAATGGGACGGACCTAGTTGAATAAGTTGCTAATAACGTACCTGTGGGACCTCAGGATGTCAACTACACCCTTTGTGTAGTTGTACGGGGGAGCGTACCGGGGCTGCGGCCAGGTACCCATCTAATGGTGCTGTTATTTCTCTTTTAATAAGTTTTGCCCTGCGAGGTGTATATTTGTAACTTGACCATAAGGTCGAGCAACCCGTTTGGTTAACTATTTAAGGTACCTTATTATTTCGTTGAGTATGATTGTGATATTTACCAATGTTGAGATTGTGTGCACTAGCGCGTTCCTGGACTAGTGCTAAATACACAGAGGGTCCGGATTTGCAAATTCGGGTCCCGACAGAGGTGGTATCAGAGCCATACTGACTGTAGGCTCACCCATAGTTAGATTGGTCGTAGTGAGGATAAAACCTATTTTCTAAAGATAAAATTTGTCAAGATAATGAATGAATTCTCGACTTACCCCTTTCTTCCTTGTTCATACCCTTGCTGAGTTCTTTTCGTCTTCCACATTGATTTAAAAATGATGCGTTCTTACGCGAGCCTCTTTTGGCAGATGATGATGAAGAACAACTACGCCGAGCGTGTGGGAGGCTATGCCGCCGAGCTGTGGCGTATGCTTCAGTTTCTTGGAGGTTTTGAGAGACCGCTCTACCGAGGGACTACACTCGTGCAGGCAGGAATGGTCATAGGATGGGACGTCCGGATCACGGTGTATGCCCGAGAGAAGACGAAGTTCAGTCGCCCTTTTCACTTCACCGCCAGGAGGTCTACCTTTGAGATGGGAATCCAGGAGGTGTCGCGTCGAGCGATGCAGCAGATCGCCCGCACTTACTCCAGGGAGCTCGAAGGCATAGTGTTCCATCACCACCCACGCTGAGACAACAGAGCTCAGCGGAAGCCGATAGAAGATGAGGATGCTACCGTCACCCACTTAGCCAGGTTCGTCGCCGCTCAGGAGGAGCTGATCGATGACACAGTTCAGGAGTTGAAGATGGCTCGCGAGCAGGTTGAGGAAGAGAAGAAGCACTTAGAGAATGCTCGTGAGTACGTCGCCTATGCTGCGGAAAGGATCGCAGAGCTGGAGACCGCACTGTATGGACAGGGCCCCGATCCAGTGTTGGAGTTGGAAGCCCCAGAGCCAGAGGAGGACCCAGAAGAGGCGCCACCTGCACCCGCGCCACAGCCACAGCAACAGCCATATCCAGAACCAGAGGAGGACGCCGCGTCATCAACCACGGCCGCAGTTGTGGGGCATGGCGATTGTTTCACGCCTATGCCGCCGCACCCACCGCGAGGAGGCAGTGGAGGTTTTCTTGACGATTGAGCATAGGTTTTGCCGTTAGGACTCCTTCGTCGAGTCGCGTTTTAGAATAAGAGTCACCCTTAGAGTCGATTTGGATTTTCATTGCTTGCTGAGTGTGCAGTATGTGTTGCAGGCCCTTAGGCGTTGTAAGCAACCATACCGAGTTATTATTGGTTTAATTATTAAAAAGGAATTTGAGTTACACATCTCCCCGCATAGTTTCCCCATTACTTGTCTATGCTTGTTTCCCCCTTATCCCTAAAACTTGGAGCAATCAACAGATGGTGAACACCCGCGGAAACCTTGGAGGCAATGGAAGTGGTTCTCGCCCAGCTGGGAACCCCAATGATGGAGCACCTGCACCCCACCTAGCACCGCCAGTTGACATGCAGAATTTTGGAGCTTTTCTTGCTGCTCAGACTCAGTTGATGCATGCTATGATGCAACAGATGCAACATGTCACTGCTCAGGCCACCGCTAATCAAGTCAATCAGGGACAACGCCAGAATTAAAGACTGTCAGAGTTCATGAGGACTCATCCACCCACTTTCTTCGGGAATGCCAATCCGTTGGAGGCTGATGATTGGTTAAGGTCAATTGAGAGGAAGCTATACATTGCTCAATGCATGGGAAATGAGAAGGTACTCTACGCTTCTCATCAGTTGGAAGGGACCGCCGCAGAATGGTGGGAGAACTTCTGCGCCACGCGGGAGAACCCTTAGGACATCACTTGGGAGGAGTTTACAGCCACATTTCGCCACTATCACGTGCCTGAAGGAATTATGGACCTCAAGAAGGAAGAGTTCAGAGCACTGAAGCAAGGTAACCAGCTGGTGGCTGAATACCTGAATAAGTTCACACAGCTTGCTCGTTACGCACCTGAAGACGTAGCGACAGATAAAGCCAGACAGTCTCACTTTACGAAGGGAGTTAACTCAGGACTGCAGGTGGGACTGATCACCCACACCTTTCCAGATTTCCAAGAATTGGTGAACAAGGCGCTTATTCTTGAGGACAAGCGCAAGGAACTAGACGACAACAGGAAGCGCAGGATGCAACAGCAGGGATCACGTCAGGGAGCGCAGCAATGTTTGAGGGTTGCGCCAAATCAGTTTTTCAGATTCCAACCACATAATGCTACAAGGACACAGTCACCAGCACCAAGAACCTTCAACCCGAATTATGAGACCCCAGCTCCAGCTAGAAACGCCGCTTCAGGCAGTCAACAGGGGACAGTGAGACGCTGCTACACATGCAACGAGCCAGGGCACTTTTCCAACAGCTGCCCCAAGAAGACAGCAGGAGTGACCCCAATCCGCTTCAATCTGGGATCCACACCAGCCAGGACGCCAGCCCCAGGAGCCAACCGAGGGACAGCACAGCCAGGAGCAGCACCCCAGACCGTGGTGAGAGGCCGAGTCAACCATGTCACCGCAGAGGCACTCCAGAATGCCACGGACGTCGTATTGGGTAAGTTACTTGTCAACTCGATGCACAAGCAGCTTTTGTTTGACTACACGAGCCGCATTCGTTTGTTTCTCAAGGTTTTGCTGCTAAAAATGATTTGGAGATTGCAAGACTTAAATGCATGCTTTTAGTTCAAACCAATGGTTCCGAACTCCGAACGAAAGTAGGATGTTCTGGGGTAAGAATATTAATAGATGGGATAGAGTTCCTAGCGAACCTTATTATGTTGGAAACCCAAAACTTGGATGTTATTTTGGGAATGGATTGGTTATCCAAGCACAAGGCCATATTGGATTGTGGACGAAGGATTATTTCAGTTGAAAGCCCGTGTGGAAGGAAAGTGGAGTTCCAAGCCACCGCCGTTAGAGATGGACAGTTGATGGTTAACAGCACCAAGGCAATCAGCATAAAATATGTCTTAGTAGTGAATGAGTATCCAGATGTTTTTCCTGAAGATCTACCTGGTATGCCGCCAGACAGAGACATAGAGTTTGTGATAGAGCTTGTACCTGGTACAGCGCCGATAGCAAAGAGACCCTATCGGATGTCCACCGAAGAATTGGTAGAGATGAAGAAGCAACTTGAAGAGTTGATGGAGAAAGGATTCATCAGACCGAGTTCGTCGCCGTGGGGAGCGCCAGTTCTGTTCGTCAAGAAGAAGGACGGAAGTTTCAGGATATGCATTGACTACCGTGCACTCAATGAAGTCACCGTGAAGAATAAGTACCCTCTACCCAGGATCGATGATCTGTTTGACTAGCTGAGAGGAGCCGGAGTTTTCTCCAAGATTGATCTGAGATCGGGATACCACCAGTTGAAGATCCGATCGGAAGATATTCCGAAGACCGCATTTTCGTCAAGATATGGACATTATGAGTTTACTGTTATGTCTTTTGGTTTGACGAATGCACCAGCATATTTCATGAATATGATGAACAAGGTTTTCATGGAGTACTTGGATAAGTTTGTCGTCGTGTTCATAGATGACATTCTTGTTTACTCCAAGTCTTGAGAAAACCTGTTGAGCATTTAAGGCTAGTTCTTGAGAAGTTGCGGGAGCAGAAGTTGTTCGCCAAGTTCAGTAAGTGTGATTTTTGGAAAGACAAGGTGGAGTTCCTCGGACATGTAATGACCGCAGAAGGAGTCGCCGTCGACCCAAGCAAGGTAGAAGCTGTGTTACATTGGGAACAGCCGAAGACCGTGACCCAGATCCGGAGCTTCCTTGGTATGGCAGGTTACTACCGCCGCTTCATTGAAGGCTTTTCGACAATTGCGAAACCTCTTACGCAATTGTTGAAAAAGGAGAAGAAGTTTGCATGGACGCCGGAGTGCGAGAAAGGTTTTCAAGAGCTGAAGAAACGATTGACATCGGCCCCGGTGCTGATTCTACCGGACGTCAATCAAAACTTCGATATCTATTGCGATGCATCGCGCCAAGGACTTGGATGTGTGCTGATGCAGAATGGAAAGGTTGTTGCCTACGCATCTAGGCAGTTGAGGCCGCATGAGGAGAATTACTCGACGCATGACCTAGAGTTAGCTGCCGTAGTGCATGCTTTGAAGTTATGGCGCCATTATCTGATCGGAAACAGATGTGAAGTATACACGGATCATAAGAGTCTTAAGTACATTTTCACCCAATCAGACTTGAACATGAGGCAGAGGAGATGGTTAGAGTTGATCAAGGATTATAATGTTGGAATCCATTACCATCCAGGAAAGGCTAACGTGGTGGCCGATGCCCTAAGTCGGAAAAGCCATACTGTGAACATGTTGATAGCGACGAGTCAGGATGAGCTATGTGAGGATTTCCAGAGAATGCAGATTGAAGTGGTACCGGAAGGATTCTTGGCCACATTAGAAGTAAAGCCTACCCTAGAGGATCAGATGCGAGAAGGACAGAAGGATGATGACAAGACCCGCAAGATTAAGTCCAAGATGGACGAGGGCAAGGCAAAAGACTTCAGACTGGACGAGCAAGGCACGTTATGGATGCAGGATCGAATCTGTGTGCCAAACCAGAAGGAGCTGAAGCAATTGATTTTAGAAGAAGCCCATGACTCCAAGTATTCAATTCATCCGGGAAGTGCCAAGATGTATCAGGATTTGAAAGAAAGATTCTGGTGGCCGAGCATGAAGCGTGAAGTTGCTGAGCATGTTACGCTGTGCGACATATGTCAGAGAGTCAAGGCAATGCACCAGAGACCCGCAGGATTGCTGCAGCCTTTGAGGATACCTGAGTGGAAGTGGGAGGAAATCGGAATGGACTTCATTACCGGTTTACCCAAGACTCAAGGAGGATATGACTCCATATGGGTTATAGTGTACCGCTTGACTAAGGTCGTCCATTTTATTCCAGTAAAGACAACATATTCGGGGGATAAGTTAGCCGAGTTATACATGACCAGGATCGTCTGTATGCACGGAGTGCCGAAGAAGATTGTATCAGAAAGAGGTGCCCAGTTTACTTCGAGGTTCTGGAATAAGCTGCATGAAGCCATGGGAACCCGTTTGAACTTTAGTACGGCCTATCATCCGCAGACGTATGGGCAAACAGAAAGAGTTAATCAGATTCTAGAGGACATGCTACGAGCTTATGCATTGGCTTATGCTACCTCTTGGGATAAAAGTCTATCGTACGCTGAGTTCAGCTACAATAACAGTTATCAGGCTAGTCTGCAGATGTCACCTTTTGAGGCATTGTATGGCCGACCTTGTCGGACACCATTGAACTGGAATGAGATAGGTGAACGCCGTATCTTTGGGCCAGATATTCTCCAAGAAGCCGAAGAACAGATTGCCATGATCAGGGAGAGATTGAAGATAGCCCAATCACGACAGAAGAGTTATGCTGATAACCGTCGCCGAGACCTGAGTTTTGAACCAGAAGATTTCGTGTACCTCAGAGTCACGCCGGGCCCGCGTGTCAGCGACAGCACCGTGACGTCACCCATGACGTCATCGGTGGGTCCCACCTGTCAGCACTGTGGGCTGAGCCCCGCTGACGTCAGCAATGACGTCACCCGAGGGGACCCACCTGTCAGCGACACGTGGAGTCGTGGACCGAGTCCACGGTAGACCCGAGCCGAGCGTGGACCGAGTCCATGGACCGGTGGCCGACGCCATGAGACCAATCAGAGGCTGCCACGTGTCCTTGCTGACGCAATAATTAATTTTCGAAAAAGAAAATGATTTATTAATTCGAAATAATGATTTCAGATTTTGTTTCCAACTTCAAACGCTTATAACTTTTGCGTTTCAACTCCGATTTGAGTGATTCAAATTTCTAAATTTGTATAAAATTGAGATCTACCTAATTATGAATTTTATTTAATTTTTGGACTAAAGTTTTCCTCTGTAATATTATTTAATTGATTATTTAAACTTCAAAATGCTATAACTTTTGCATTTAAACTCCAAATTTGACGATTCCAGTTCCTAAAAATTCATAAAATTATGTTCTCTCTGTTTATGGATTTTATTTGGAGTTTTGGGATGCTTTTGCCTATCGTTTATTTGTGTATTGCTATTTGCACGCTTTACGAGTAGACGTTGAAGTGCCGGAAGGATTCGAAGGAGAAGTACTGACTCAGGATCCAACTCAAGACCAAGAACAAGTACTTTTTGAAGGCAAGTTGTGCTTTGACCATGTTGATCCTATTTTGAAATCTATTTTGGTTCAAATTATTGCATGCTAGTTCAATTAGAAAATACTTTATTTAAATATGGGAAATTAGATAAAAGCCAAATTGCTGTATGACACCTTGATTAATTAAATATGTGCCATGACCCTTGTCACCCTAGTTGTGGTTTACTAGTTGGACATTATTAAATTGCCAACATGGGAAATTAGATCGTTGTAGTATGTTGCTTAGACCTGCTACGTGCTCATGACATGATTTTGGACAATCAAGTGTTAATATTGACTTAATGATATATTGAACCTGTTTTGGAAAGGTATCATGTGATGTTGATGGCACGTGGTGCATGGTAATCAACTGGGGTTTGATAAATAGTTTTCAACCGGGGCATGTGGCAAGATTGATCAGGTGGGCCAGTTGTGGCACTGGGAATGTTGTTTTGGTTCTTCGGGTAGTCTTGCCCTGGTCACCCTAAGGACTTCACCTAGTTGACTAAGTTGCTAATAACGTACCTGTGGGACCTCAGGAGGTCAACTACACCCTTTGTGTAAGTTGTACGGGGGAGCGTACCGGGGCTGAGGCCAGGTACCCATCTAACGGTTGGTTGGCCTAAACTTCGCCTTAGCTAAGGGAAGGGTTAGTGTGCAACAACCGGGGAGGACCACCTGTATTGTTAGAAGTTTCCGAAAGACTTTGTTACGGGAACTCGCCTTTGTAGTGTTTGACTGTATCTTGTAGGTAAAGTGCATAACCTCTGCAGAGTGTACAATCTATTCGAATAACCGTGTCCGCGGTATTGGACATCGCTCGGGAATTACAGTCAAGGGTTAGATTTTCTTGAAAATAACCTGGATTTGAAAGGTTGGGTTTGGTTTACGAATGACGTTAATGGAAATGTGGATTAGGATGGGAAAGATGTTTACTAAACTCCTTGAAAAGTTATCTATGCTTTACTTGCTTCTACTGCTTTTGAATCTACTTATGATACTTATTAAATACTGTTTACTGCAAAAATACCTTAAGCCACTCCTTTGTATTAAGCCATGCATATAGCATATTAGCTTGCATTCTGTGCATGACTTGCTGAGTACCAAGTACTCACCCTTGCCACAATACAACACCAGTTGAAGAGGAGACTACACCAGCTTTGGAGGAGGAGCTCCACGAGGAACCGTCTACTTAGGGAGCGAGCCCAGTCAGTTGCCTGTGGTATACTGGATGGCGCCACGAAGTTATCTTATTTTCCGCTGCTATTATTTCTCTCTTAATAAGTTTCGCCCTGTGTGGCGTAGATTTGTAGCTTGACCATAAGGTCGAGCAACCAGTTTGACTATTTAATTAAAGTACTTTATTAGTATCGAATGGTATGATTGTGATATTTACCGATGTTAAGACTGTGTGCACTAGCGCGTTCCTGGACTAGTGCCGAATACACAGAGGGTCCGGATTTGCAAATTCGGGTCCCGACAGAGGTGGTATCAGAGCCATACTGACCGTAGGCTCAACCCTAGCTAGAATGGTCGTAGAGAGGTTAAAACCTATTTTCTAAAAAGTTAAAAGTTCATCAAGATAAGAAATGACATCTCAACTTATCCCCTTCTCTCTTTTCTTGTCTCTTGCTGAATTTTCCCTTACCTTGTCACGATTTAAAAATTTCGAGTTCTTATGTAAGCACTCTTGTGACAGATGGAGGGAGGATTCAACTACGTCGATCTGGAGGTTGGTCACGCCGCAGAACTTTGGCGTATGCTACAGACTCTCGGAGATTTTGAGAAGCCGCAATACCAAGTGGAAGTGATCAGACAAGCAGGATTGATCAAGGCGTGCGACGTGAAGATTGTGGTGCCTGCTAGGAAGAAGGGCCCAGGCAATCGCCCGATACACTGCACTGCTAGGAGGTCTACAATGCAGATGGGTATCCAAGAAGTATCACGACGAGCAATGCGGCACATTACCCGTATCTACGCCAGAGAGTTGGAGAGCACGGTGTTCCGTTATCATCCGCGCAGCAATAACCTTCTTGACCCGAAGGCGATTCATGATGAGGATGCCATGGTCACACAGTTGGCACGACTTGTTGTCGCCCAGGAGGATGTACTCGATGATACAAGCAAGGAGCTACAGAAGGCCCGCAAGGAGATTACGACAGAGAAGAACAGATGGCGGGAAGCTCAAGAGTATGTGTCACACCTTCTGCAAAGGATTGGAGAGTTAGAGACGGCATTGTACGCACCAGAACCGGAGCCAATGCTCGAGCTGCACGAGCCAGACCCGGAGGAGCCAGAGCTTGAGGAGGACACTGCTTCTTCGACTACCACCGATGACACAGTTGCTGGACATGGCAATCGTTTCGCGCCTATGCCGCAGCATCCGTACCCAGGCCGTGGAGGTTTTCTCAATGTGTGAGCGTAGGTTTTATAGAGAGACTCCTTCGCCGAGTCGCGTCATAAAGAGTCACCCTTTAGGCGTTAGACTCCAGTGTTAGTTCGATTTGGATTTTCATTGTTTGCTGAGTGTGCAGTATGTGTTGCAAGGCCCTTAGGCATTGTAAGCAACCATACCAAGTTATTAATATCAATAATAAAGTTGGACCTTAAAGTTACACCTTTCGCTCCGCATAAGTTCCATATTACTTATCTATTCTTGCCCCCTCTCATCTCTAAGACTTAGAGCAAGTCGACAGATGGTGAACACCTGCGGAAACTTTGGAAGCAATGGAAGTGGTTCTCGCCCAGCAGAAAACCCCAATGATGGAGCACCAGCACCGCCAGTTGATATGCAGAATTTTGGAGCATTTCTTGCTGCTCAGACTCAGTTGATGCATGCTATGATGCAACAAATGCAACACGTCACTGCTCAGGCCACAGCTAATCAAGTCAATCAGGGACAACGCCAGAATACAAGACTGTCAGAGTTTATGAGGACTCACCCACCCACTTTCTCTGGGAATGCCAATCCATTGGAGGCCGATGATTGGTTAAGGTCAATTGAGAGGAAGCTACACATTGCTCAATGCATAGGAAATGAGAAGGTACTCTACGCTTCTCATCAGTTGGAAGGAACAGCCGCCGAATGGTGGGAGAACTTCTGTGCCACGCAAGAGAACCCTCAAGATATCACTTGGGAAGAGTTCACGCAGTGCGTTTACGTCGATTATCACGTGCGAGAAGGAATCATGGACCTTAAGAAGGAGGAGTTCAGAGCAAGCAAGGTAATCGATCGGTGGCGACTACGAACAAGTTCACACGGCTAGCACGATGACGCACTGAGGATGTAGCGACGGATAAAGCCAGGCAGTCTCGGTTCATGAAGGGACTTAACTCGGGATTGCAGGTGGGATTGATCACCCACACCTTTCAGATTTCCAAGAATTGGTGAATAAGGCGCTTATTCTTGAGGACAAGCGCAAGGAACTGGATGAGAACAGAAGCGTAGAATGCAATAGCGAGGATCACGCCAGGAACGCATAGCGGCGTCGAGAGTTGCACCAAATCAATTTTTCAGATTCCAGCCACGAGAATGCTACAAGGACACCGTCACGGCACCAAGACCCGTCAATCGAACTACTGCACCCGACCCCGCTTAGAAACGCCGCTCCGTGCAACAAAGAAGGGACAAGAAGACGCCGCTACAAGCGCAACGAGCCAGTGACATTTTGCCAACTTGTCCAAAGAAGACAGCAGGAGTGACCCTGCTCGCTTAAACTTGGGAACCACCCAGCTAGGACGCCAGACCAGGAACCACATCCTGCATCGTGGTGAGAGGCCGAGTCAACCATGTCACCGCAGATGCTGCTGCAGAATGCTACTGACGTCGTCTTGGGTAAGTAACTTGTTAACTCAGTACACCTGCTTGATTTTGTTTGACTCGGAGCTTCAGATTCGTTTGTTTCGCAAGGCTTTGCGGCTAGAAACGATTTGGGGATTGCAAGACTTAAGTGCATGCTTTTAGTTCAAACCCTGGTTAGAACTCCGAGCGAAAGTAGGATGTTCCGGTGAGAATACTAATAGATGGAATAGAGTTCCTAGCGAACCTTATAATTTTGGAGACCCGGACCTTAGACGTTATTTTGGGAATGGGTGGTTATCCAAGCACAAGGCCGTATTGGATTGTGGGCGAAGGACTATCTCGATTGAGAGCCCGTGTGGAAAGAAAGTGGAATTTCAAGCTACTGCCGTTAGAGATGGCAGTTGATGGTTAACGACACCAAGGCAATCAACATAGAGGATGTCTCAAAGAGTGAATGAGTACCCAGATGTTTTTCCCGAAGATCTACCTGGTATGCCGCCAGACAGGGACATAGAGTTTGTGATAGAGCTTGTACCTGGTACAGCGCCGATAGCAAAGAGACCTTATCGGATGTCCACCGAGGAGTAGGTAGAGATGAAGAAACAACTAGAGGAGTTGATGGAGAAAGGATTTATCAGACCGAGTTCGTCGCCGTGGGGAGCACCAGTTTTTTTTGTCAAGAAGAAGGATGGGAGTTTCAGGATGTGCATCGACTACCGTGCACTCAATGAAGTCACCGTGAAGAATAAGTATCCGCTACCCAGGATTGATGATTTGTTCGATCAGCTGAGAGGAGCCGGAGTTTTCTCCAAGATTGATCTGAGATCGGGATACCATCAGTTGAAGATCCGATCGAAGATATCGAAGGCGCATTCGTCAAGATATGGACATTACGAGTTCTGATTATGTCTTTTGGACTGACGAATGCGCCAGCATATTTCATGAATATGATGAATAAGGTGTTCATGGAATATTTGGACAAGTTTGTTGTCGTGTTCATAGATGATATCCTAATCTACTCCAAGACAGAGGATGAACATGCCGAACACTTGAGGCGAGTTTTGGAAAAGCTGAGGGAACAACAACTCTTCGCCAAGTTCAGTAAGTGTGATTTTTGGAAGGACAAGGTGGAGTTTCTTGGACATGTAATGACCGCAGAAGGAGTCGCCGTTGATCCAAGCAAAGTAGAAGCCGTGTTACATTGGGAGCAACCGAAGACCGTGACCCAGATCCGGAGTTTCCTTGGAATGGCAGGGTACTACCGCCATTTCATTGAAGGCTTTTCGACAATTGCGAAACCTCTTACGCAATTGCTGAAAAAGGAGAAGAAGTTTGCATGGACGTCAGAATGTGAGAAAGGATTTCAGGAGCTGAAAAAGCGATTGACATCAGCACCGGTGTTAGTTCTACCGGATGTTGCTCAAAGCTTTGATATTTATTGTGACGCATCGCGCCAAGGACTTGGATGTGTCCGATGAGAATGGAAAGGTCGCCGCTTATGCATCAAGGCGATTGAGGCCGCATGAGGAGAATTATCCGACGCATGACCTAGAGTTAGCTGCCGTAGTGCATGCCTTGAAGATATGGCGTCACTATCTGATCGGGAACAGATGTGAAGTGTATACGGATCATAAGAGCCTTAAATACATATTCACCCAGTCGGATCGGAATATGAGGCAAAGGAGATGGTTAGAGTTGATCAAGGACTACAATGTTGGAATCCATTACCATCCCGGGAAGGCCAACGTAGTTGCCGATGCCTTGAGTCGGAAAAGCCATACCGTGAGTATGTTGCTAGCCACAAGTCAGGGTGAGTTATGTGAGGATTTTCAGAGAATGAAGATTGAGGTGGTACCTAGCGGATTCTTGGCCGCATTGGAAGTGAAGCCTACCCTAGAGGATCAGATCCGGGAAGGACAGAAGGATGATGACAAGATCCGCAGGATTAAGTCCATCAAGGAAGAAGGCAAGGCAGAGGACTTCAAGTTGGATGAGCAAGGCACGTTATGGATGAAGGATCGCATTTGTGTGCCCAACAAGAAGGAATTAAAGCAACTGATTTTGGAGGAAGCCCATGACTCCAAGTATTCAATTCATCCTGGAAACGCCAAAATGTATCAGATTTGAAGGAAAGATTCGGTGGCCAAGCATGAAGCGTGAAGTTGCCGAGCATGTTGCATTGTGCGATGTATGCCAGAGAGTCAAGGCAATGCATCGAGACCCGGCAGGATTACTACAAATTGAAAATACGAGTGGAAGTGGGAGGAAATCGGAATGGATTTCATTACCGGTTTGCCTAAGACTCAAGGAGTTTATGACTCCATATGGGTTATAGTGGATCGCTTGACCAAAGTAGCCCATTTTATCCCCGTGAAGACCACCTACTCGGGAGATAAGTTAGCAGAGTTGTACATGATCAGGATCGTCTGTTTGCACGGAGTGCCAAAGAGGATTGTATCGGACAGAGGTACCCAATTTACCTCAAGGTTTTGGAATAAGTTGCATGAGGCCATGGGAACCCGTTTGAACTTGATCTGACCTATCATCCACAGACGGATGGACAGACTGAAAGAGTCAACCAGATTCTGGAGGATATGTTAAGAGCATGTGCATTGGCTTATGCTACCTCTTGGGATAAGAGTTTGCCGTGTGCCGAGTTCAGTTACAATAATAGTTACCAAGCTAGTTTACAGATGTCACCTTTTGAGGCACTGTATGGACGACCCTGTCGGACGCCATTGAATTGGAATGAGACCGGCGAGCGCCGTGTCTTCGGGCCTGATATTCTTCAAGAAGCTGAAGAGCAGATTGCCATGATTAGGGAAAGGTTAAAGATAGCCCAATCACGACAGAAGAGTTATGCTGACAACCGTCGCCGAGACTTGAGTTTTGAACCAGAAGACTTTGTATACCTCAGAGTTACGCCTCTCAGGGGAGTTAAGAGGTTCCATGCCAAAGGGAAACTTGCACCCCGTTATGTTGGACCATTTAAGATTTTGAGTCGCAGAGGCGAAGTTGCTTATCAGCTGGAGTTGCCACAGTCGTTAGCAGGAGTACATGACGTATTCCATGTGTCCCAGTTGAAGAAGTGTCTCCGAGTACCTGAGGAACAGACACCGCTAGAGTCAATTGAGTTACAAGAAGATTTGACTTACAAGGAGCATCCCGTAAAGATTTTGGACACTATGGATCGAGAGACCAGAAATAAGTCAACCCGTTTCTGTAGAGTACAGTGGAGCAACCACACGGAGAGTGAAGCAACTTGGGAACGCGAAGAGGATTTGAGGAAAGAGTTTCCAAACCTATTCCTTTAGTAAGCCCTGAATCTCGGGGACGAGATTCTATTAAGGGGGGGAGGTTTGTAACACCCCAAAATTTTGCTTTTCTTAAATTCATGTGTGATTTGGCACTTTGGTGAATTTTTGGAATTTTCTGGAATTTATTTGGATTTATTTGGAATTTATTGGAATTTATTCCATTTTAAAATAATTAAAGAATTTAATTTTGCAAATAAAATTTTGTTGGAAATATTTTATTTGAGTCCCAAATACCCTAAAATATTTTCCAGAATTTTTCCGGAATTTTTCTGAGTATTTTGCTATTTTTAATGAATTAAATGAATTACTGGAAATTATTTTAAATATTAATTCGCTGGAAAATCGAGTCGGGTCAAGTACTGTTCATCCGACCGAGTCGGAACCCGAGTCGGACTCGAGTCCGACCCGAGCCAGTCGACTCGACCAAACCCACTTCTAACCCCAATCGATCCCTGTGAAATCATGTGTTAAAAAATTGGCTTAGAATTGAATTTGCAAATATGTTTGTTCATGTGTTTTTTCAATTTGACAAGAAGCAGTAAGTTTCGCTTTTGCGCCGGACCAAGATCTCAAGAAACAGTAAGTTTCCCATCTACGACGGACAAACTTTGTTGGTGCATCGTGGACATGCTTTTTAACTCATTGAGCCAAAATCAATTTTCCTCAAAAACCATTAATTTGTGCATGTACGACGGACAAAGTTTTTGGGTCTTTCGTGAACGTGTTTTTGAGGTCATGAGTAGAACTAAATCTTCCAAGAAACCAGTAAGTTTTGCTTGTACGGCGGACAAACTTCTTTGGTCGATCGTGAATGGCTTTGAGGTTTGATTTTGCATGTACGACGGACCGATTTTGTTTGTCCGTCGTGAACGTGTTTTCGCCAGAATGATTTCTTCTTGGAACCGAAACTTTCACTTGTACAACGGACCGATTTTGTCTGTCCGTTGTGAATGGTTTTTTGAGTGATTTTTCATGTGTACGACGGACCATATTTCCTTGTCCGTCGTGAATGCGTTTTTGCTGAATTAGGGTTTTGAGCAGAATTGAAATAATTTGAATTTGAGATTATGAAATTTGTGATGATTTCATGATGCTTCTTTTGAAGTGGACTTTATGCAATGCTCATGTGAGTAGTTGCATGGATTGACATTGAGTCAAGTCGTAGACTTGTGCTCGGATTTGTTTTGTGGTTTGTTCATGTGCAGGTATCGCTCGAAGACGAATGTGGTCGATGATGGGACCGGAACTAGGTTCATGGAGGAACTGAGGTTCGGGACTAGGTTCAGGAGGAACTGAGGTCTTGGTGGTCAAGGATGTCATGCGGGACGTTCGGGCTAAGAGAATGGTGCACATGAAGAATGGTTAGTCACGTGAGAATGGCAGGAGGTCATTCGCGTGCAAAGTGTTAGTCACGTGAGTATGACAGGTGGCCATACGCGTGCAAAGTGTTAGTCACGTGAGTATCGTAGGGTTGCCATACGCGTGCAAGAGTTGTACTCGGCCAGGTTGGGCCAAGTAGAGTTGTGTTGGATACGGATTCCTTCTAGGAATAGGAATCGTATTGAACTCCTTGTGGGTTGGTGCTTTAAATAGGTGGGGGTCTCTGTTGAAAGGCACCAAGTAGAGCTGAGCGCATCAAGCTTTGAGCTTGGTTTTAGGGTTTGTACTCTTTTGATGAGAGTATTTTAGACAAGAAATAAAGATCAATTCTTCCAAGATTTTTATGCTACAAGAACCACGTTGCTACAGTGTTTTCTGTTTTGGTTCTTGTTTGCATGCTTGTTCTAATTCTAGATTGGTTTTTGATCATTGAGTTTCATCTTGATTTGATCCATCAAAAACCGTTCTAGGGTATTGTTTTAGAGTTTCTCAAAGTCTAGTTGATTAATCTTTTGAAGATCTTGTTTAATCTTGAAGTTTTGATTAGATTGATTCTCGTCAAGTTCTGAAACAGCAAGCTTGCGAAGCTTATAACTTTTGATCCGTAAGTCCGATCGAGCTGATTCTTTTTGGGTTCGGTTCGTATTGGAATCTAGTTTCTTGTGTCCAAATTTCAGATCGATCCGACGGTTGGATCTCCAGGAATTCGCATTTTACCGAACCTCTATCATTCTGTTTTTGTCGAAAACGAGGCAATTATTTGGTTCTGGTTTGGGGTGAACTTTTAATAGGTCAAGAATTTGGTTTTAGCTTCCGCACAATCATCCACAGATGGATGGACAGACCGAAAGAGTCAACCAGATTCTGGAGGATATGTTGAGAGCTTGTGCATTAGCTTATGCTACCTCTTGGGATAAGAGTTTACCGTATGCCGAGTTTAGTTACAACAAAAGTTATCAAGCTAGTTTACAGATGTCACCTTTTGAGGCATCAATGGTCCATGGACGCCATTGAATTGGAATGAGACCATGAGCCGTGTCTTTGGGTGATATTCTTCAAGAGGTCAAGAAGGTCGCTATGATTAGGGAAAGGTTGAAGATAGCCCAATCTCGCAAGAGTTATCCGACAATCGCCGCGAGATTTGAGTTTTGAACCGAAGACTTTGTTTACCTCGAGTTACGCCTCGGGGAGTTAAGAGGTTCCATGCCAAAGGGAAACTTGCACCTGCTATGTTGGACCATTTAAGATTTTGAGTCGCAGAGGCTTGCTTATCACCGGAGTTGCCACGTTGAGTACATGATGTATTCCATGTGTCGCTTAAAGAAGTGTCTCCGAGTTCCCGAGGAACAGACACCGCTAGAGTCAATTGAGTTGCAAGAGGATTTGACTTATAAGGAGTATCCCGTGAGGATTCTGGACACAATGGATCGAGAAACTAGAAACAAGTCAACCCTGCTTCAGAGAGTTGTGGAGCAACCATGAAGAAAGGTTGGGAGCCAAGAGGATTTGAAGAAAGAGTTTCCAAACCTATTCTCAGAGTGAGTGAATCTACGAGATTCTATTAAGGGGAGGTTTGTAACACCCCAAAATTTTGCTTTTCTTAAATTCATGTGTGATTTGGCACTTTGGTGAATTTTGGAATTTTCTCGAATTTATTTGGATTTATTTGGAATTTATTTGAATTTATTCTATGTTGAAATAATTAAAGAATTTAATTTTGCAAATAAAATTTTGTTGGAAATATTTTATTTGAGTCCAAAATGTTCCAAAATATTTTCAAGAATTTTTACGGAATTTTTACGAGTCTTTTGCTATTTTTAATGAATTAAATGAATTATCGGGAATTATTTTAAATATTAAATCATTTGGAAAATGCGAGTGGGTTTGTCTTGTTCATCCGATCGAGCCCGAGTCGACTCGAGTTCGAGTCCGACCCGAACCCGATCGAGCCACTTGATTCGGTCGAGCCGCGTCGCCGACCCAACGAACCCTAGCCACGCCGACCGTTGGATCAAGATCCAGCGGTTGTGATTGGCGCCACGTCGCCCTAGTCGAGACCGAGTCGAACCCGTTCGTGCCCGTGCGATCGTGGCCGTCCGTCGTGCCGCGTGGACGGCTAGGATTGAGCCGCGTCGCCTCGCCGTGTCCGAGCCGGACTCCGCCGCCCGTACCGGCCTCGCCATGGAAACCGTGCGCATCTCGACGTCCGAGCCGGTATTTAAGGCGTGAGTGCGTGCCCGAGGATCACCGTCACCGTGCGCACCTTTTGCCCTAGCCGCCGCCACTTGGAGAGCTCCTCCGTGCTCACGATTCCTCGCCGGAGTTGATTAGGGTTAATTTAGGGTTTTGGCGTCGTTCCGCCGCCGTCCACCGTTCTCCGTCGTGTTGGTGGCCAGATCCGAGACCGCAAGGACGAGGCGCGTCTGGGAGTAGCAGTCACTTCGCCGGAGCGTGCTCCAAACGCCGCTTCGTAGGTCGTCATCCTCAACCCCGGCAGCCTGCGCCACCGACCTCCATCGCCGGACTCGCGAGCTCCACGGACCGTTTGATCCCCATCCGACGATCACGGTGAGTCCACGTTTCCCTGAGGCTTTAGAAGACCAGATTGGATCTGGACCGTTGGATCAAGATCCAACGGCCCACGATCACCACGTGCCGTAGCAACGTTACTGTAGGGATTGATCTGGACCGTCCGATCTAGATCGAACGGCCCACGATCATCGTGTAGTTTTTAACATGTTAACCCTAGATCTAATCGCGACCGTTGATTTCCAAATCAGCGGCCGGGATCACGCCACGTATGCCTAGTCACAGACGCGCACAAGACGCAGTGCAAGCATCGACATGCCGGGCCCGCGACGATACCCGGCGCGTCGTGCGGCAGCGACAGGGGGCCCACACGTCAGCGACGTTGAGCCTTACCACGTGGTTGCGCGCGCGCCGCTGACATGTGGGACCCACATGTCAGGAGAGGCGCGAGCCCGTGGACCGAGTCCGTGAACCGACGTCAGCCAGGCTGACGTGGCCAAATCGAGGCTGCCACGTGTCTAGGGCCGACGCAATAATTAATTTCGAAAAGAAAATGATTTATTAATTCGAATAATGATTTGATTTTGTTTCAAACTTCAAACGTTTATAACTTTTATGCTTCAACTCCGATTTGAGTGATTCAAATTTCTAAATTTGTATAAAATTGATATCTACCTAAATATGAATTTTATTTAATTTTTGGACTAAAGTTTTTCTCTGTAAAATTATTTAATTGATTATTTAAACTTTAAATAATCATAACTTTTATGCTTTAACTCCGATTTGAGCGATTCCAGTTTCCAAAAATCCAGAAAATTATGTTCTCTCTGTTTATGGATTTTATTTGGAGTTTTGGGATGTTTTTGCCTATTGTTTATTTGTGTATTGCTATTTGCACGCTTTACGAGTAGGCGTTGAAGTGGGAAGGATTCGAAGGAGAAGTGTTGACTCAGGATCCAACTCAAGACCAAGAACAAGTACTCTTTGAAGGCAAGTTGTGCTTTGACCATGTTGATCCTATTTCGAAATCTATTTTGATTTAAACTATTGCATGCTAGTTCAATTAGAAAAATACTTTAAACATGGGGGTTAGATAAGTACCAATTTCTTTGTATGACACCTTGATTATTTAAGTATGTGCCATGACCCTTGTCACCCTAGTTGTGGTTTACTAGTTGGACATAATCAAATTGCCAACATGGGTTTTAGACCGTTGTAGAATACTGCTTAGACCTGCTACGTGCTCATGACATGATTTTGGACAATCAAATGTTAATATTGACTTAATGATATATTGAACCTGTTTTGGAAAAGTATCATGTGATGTTGATGGCACGTGGTGCATGGTAATCAAGCGGGTTTGATAAATGATTTCGGCCAGGGGCATGTGGCAAGAGTAATCAGTGGGCCAGTTGTGGCATCGGGGATGTTGATTTGGTTCTTGGGTAGTCTTGCCCTGGTCACTCTAAGGACTTAACCTTGCAAGCCTTTGAACTGGGTCATACTTGCAACCACATGGCTGGAATGGGACGGCCCTAGTTGACTAAGTCGCTAAGGACTCACTTGTGGAGCCTCAGGGTGTCAGTTACACCGTTTGTGTGATTGTACGGGGGAGCGTATCGTGGCTGTGGCCAGATACCCATCTAACGGTGTGTTGGTCCCATACTTCGCCTTGGCTAAGGGAAGGGATGGTGTAGAGCACGAACCGGAGAGGACCACCTGTGTTGTTTGAGGCTTCCGAAAGGCTTTGTTACGGGAACTCGCCTTTGTGGTGTTTGACTGTATCTTGTGGGTAAAGTGCATAACCTCTGCAGAGTGTAGAATCTATTTAAATAGCCGAGTCCACGGTACTGGACAATGCTCGGGGATTACAGTCAAGGGTTAGACTTTCTGAAAATAACTTGGATTTGAAAGTTGGGTTGGCTTAATAATGAAGATGATGGAAATGTGGTTTAGGATGGGGAAAATGTTTATTCAACTTCTTGAAAAGTTATTTATGCTTTACTTATTTCTACTGCTTTCGAATCTACTTTTATTACTTGTCAAAAGCTGTTTACTGCAAATATACCTTGAGCTATTCCTTTGTACCAAGCCATGCATATAGTATATTAGCTTGCATTCTGTGCATGACTTGCTGAGTACCAAGTACTCACCCTTGCCTCAACACAATATCAGTTGAAGAAGAGACTGCACCAGCTTTGGAGGAGGAACTCCAAGAGGATCCGTCTACTTAGGGAAGCGAGCCCGATCGGTTGCACGTGGTATCTTGGATGGCGCCACGAGTTATCTTATTTTCCGCTGCTATTATTTCTCTTTTAATAAGTTTCGCCTTGCAAGGCATACATTTGTAACTTGGCCATAAGGTCGAGTAACCACCTTGGTTATTTAAATAAAGTACTTTGTTAATATCGATTGGTATGATTGTGATATTTACCGATGTTAAGACTGTGTGCACTAGCGCGTTCCTGGACTAGTGCTGAATACACAGAGGGTCAGGATTTGCAAATTCGGGGTCCCGACAGAGGTGGTATCAGAGCCATACTTGACTGTAGGCTCAACCCTAGCTAGAATGGTCGTAGTGAGGATAAAACCTATTTTCTAAAGCTAAAAATTTGTGAAGACAAGAAATGACATCTCGACTTATCCCCTTCTCTCTTTTCTTGTCTCTTGCTGAAATTTTCCCTTACCTTGTCACAATTTAAAAATTCCGAGTTCTTACGTAAAGCACTCTTGTGACAGATGGAGGAAGAGTTCAACTACGTTGATCTCGGGAGTTAGTCACGACTGAGAACTTTGGCATATGCTCTGAGACTCTCGGAGATTTTGAGAAGCCCCAATACCAAGTGGAAGTGATCGGACAAGCGGGATTGATCAAGGCTTGTGACGTGAGGATTGAGGTACTGCTAGGAAAAGGGCCCAGGAAATCGCTCGATACACCAGACCTTTGCCAGGAGATCTACAATGCAGATGGGTATCCAAGAAGTATCACGACGAGCAATGCGGCACATTACCCGTATTCACGCCAGGAGAGTTGGAGAGCACGGTGTTCCGTTATCACCAGCGCAGCGATAACCTTCTTGACCCGAAGGAGATTCAGGATGAGGATGCCACGGTTACACGGTTGGCACGATTTGTCGTCGCCAGGAGGATGTACTAGATAATACAAGCAAGGAGCTACGAAGGCGCCAAGGAGATCACGATAGAGAAGAACAGATGGCGGGAAGCTCAAGAGTATGTGGCACACCTTCTACGAAGGATTGACGAGTTGGAGATGACCTTGTACGGACCAGGACCCAGAGCCAAGATTTTCGAGCTACACGAGCCAGATCGGAGGAGTCGGATCTCGATAAGGACATCGCTTCTTCGACTACCACAGATGACACGATTCTTTGGACATGGCGATCGTTTCGCGCCTATGCCGCAAAGATCCGCACTCCAGGCCGTGGAGGTTTTCTCGATGAGTGAGCATAGGTTCTATAGTGAGACTCCTTCACGAGTCGAGTCACGAATAAAGAGTCACCCTTTAGGCGTTAGACTCGAGTTAGTTCGATTTGGATTTGCTTTGTTTCTTGAGTGTGCGTTATGTGTTGCAAGGCCCTTAGGCATTGTAAGCAGCCATACCAAGTTATTAATAATAAAGTTGGACCCTAAAGTTACCCCTTTCGCCCCGCATAAGTTCCATATTACTTGTCTATTCTTGTTTCCCTCTCATCTCTAAACCTAGAGCAAATCGACAGATGGTGAACACCCGTGGAAACTTTGGAAGCAATGGGAGTGGTTCTCGCCCAGTAGAAAACCCCAATGATGGAGCACCAGCACCGCCACTGGATATGCAGAATTTCGGAGCTTTTCTTGCTGCCCAGACTCAGTTGATGCATGCTATGATGCAACAAATGCAGCACGTCCTTCGCCAGGCCATCGCTAATCAAGTTAATCAGGGGCCACGCCAGAATACAAGGCTGTCAGAGTTCATGAGGACTCACCCACCCACTTTCTCTGGGAATGCCAATCCATTGGAGGCCGATGATTGGTTAAGATCAATCGAGAGGAAGCTGCACATAGCTCAATGCATAGGAAATGAGAAGGTACTCTACGCTTCTCATCAGCTGGAAGGAACAGCCGCCGAATGGTGGGAGAACTTCTGTGCCACGCAGGAGAACCCTCAAGATATCACTTGGGAAGAGTTCACAGCTGCATTCCGACAGTATCACGTGCCTGAAGGAATCATGGACCTTAAGAAGGAGGAGTTCGAGCATCAAGCAAGGTAATCAGCCGGTGGCCGACTACGAACAAGTTCACACAGCTAGCACGCTACGCTTTGAGGATGTAGCGACAGATAAATCCAGGCAGTCTCGTTTTATGAAGGGACTTAACTCAGGGGTTGCAAGTAGGGTTGATCACCCACACCTTTCCAGATTTCCAAGAGTTGGTGAATAAGGCGCTTATTCTTGAGGACAAGCGCAAGGAACTGGATGAGAACAGAAGCGCAGGATGCAACAAAGAAGGATCACGCCCGAGAACGCATAGCAGCGCTGAGAGTTGCACCAAATCAATTCTTGATTCCAACCACGAGAATGCAACAAGGACACCATCCCCAAGACCAAGACCTGCCAATCAACTACTGCACCCGACCCGCTAGAAACACTACTCGGGCAGTCGGCGAGGAACCGTGAGACGCTGCTACAAGCGCAACGAGCCAGGACACTTTGCCAACAGATTGTCCAAAGAAGACAGCGAGAGTGACCCAGTTCGCTTCAATCTAGGAACCACCCAGCTAGGGCGCCCGACACAGAGCCACACCCAGGCCGTGGTGAGAGGCCGAGTCAACCATGTCACCGCAGATGCAACTGCGAGAATGCTACTGACGTCGTCTTGGGTAAGTTACTTGTTAACTTTCGATACACTGCTTGATTTTGTTTGACTCTGGAGTTTCGCATTCGTTTGTTTCGCAAGGCTTTGCTACTAGAAATGATTTGAGAATTGCAAGACTTAAGTGCATGCTTTTAGTTCAAACCCCTGGTTCCGAACTCCGAACGAAAGTAGGATGTTCTAGGGTGAGAATACTGATAGGAGGAATAGAGTTCCTAGCAAACCTTATAATTTTGGAGACCCAGACCTTAGACGTCATATTGGGAATGGATTGGTTATCCAAGCACAAGGCCGTATTGGATTGTGGACGAAGGACTATCTCGATTGAGAGCAGTGTGGGAAGAAAGTGGAATTTCAAGCCACTGCGATTAGAGATGGACAGTTGATGGTTAACAGTACCAAGGCAATCAGCATAGAGGATGTCCCAGTAGTGAATGAGTACCCGATGTTTTTCCCGAAGATCTACAGTATGCCGCGGACAGGGGACATAGAGTTTGTGATAGAGCTTGTACAGTACAAAGACCGATAGCAAGGAGACCCTATCGGATGTCTACCGAGGAGTTGGTAGAGATGAAGAAACAGCTAGAAGAGTTAATGGAGAAAGGATTTATCGAGACCAAGTTAGTCGCCGTGGGGAGCACCAGTTTTGTTTGTCAAGAAGAAGGGCGGGAGTTTCAGGATGTGCATTGACTACCGTGCACTCAATGAAGTCACCGTGAAGAATAAGTATCCGCTACCCAGGATAGATGATTTGTTTGATCAGTTGAGAGGAGCCGGAGTTTTCTCCAAGATTGATCTGAGGTCGGGATACCATCGATTGAGGATCCGATCGAGAAGATATTCAAGGCGCATTCTCGTCAAGATATGGACATTACGAGTTCTGATTATGTCCTTTGGGTCGATTTAATGCGCCACTTATTTCATGAATATTATGAATAAGGTGTTCATGTAATATTTGGACAAGTTTGTCGTTGTGTTATTATACGATATCCTAATCTACTCCAAGGCAGGAGGATGAACATGCCGAACACTTAAGGCGAGTGTTGGAAAAGGCGAGGAACAGCAACTTTTCGCCAAGTTCAGCAAGTGTGATTTTTGGAAGGACAAGGTGGAGTTTCTTGGACATGTAATGACCTTAGAAGGAGTCGCCGTAGATCCAAGCAAAGTAGAAGCTGTGTTACATTGGGAACAGCCAAAGACGGTGACCCAGATTCGGAGTTTCCTTGGAATGGCAGGGTACTACCGCCGCTTCATCGAAGGCTTCTCGACAATTGCGAAACCTCTTACGCAATCTTTGAAGAAGGAAAAGAAGTTTGCATGGGCGCTTGAGAATGTGAGAAAGGATTTCAGAGCTGAAGAAGCGATTGGCGCCAAGACCGGTGTTAGTTCTACCGGATGTTGCTCAAAGCTTCGATATTTATTGTGACGCATCGCGCCAAGGACTTGGATGTGTGCTGATGCAGAATGGAAAGGTCGTCGCGTATGCATCAAGGCAGTTGAGGCCGCATGAGGAAAATTATCCGACACATGACCTAGAGTTAGCTGCCGTAGTGCATGCTTTGAAGATATGGCGTCACTATCTGATTGGAAACAGATGTGAAGTGTATACGGATCATAAGAGCCTTAAGTACATATTCACCCAGTCGGATCTGAATATGAGGGAGAGGAGATGGTTAGAGTTGATCAAGGACTATAATGTTGGAATCCATTACCATCCCGGGAAGGCCAACGTAGTAGCCGATGCTCTGAGTCGGAAAAGCCATACCGTGAGTGCGTTGCTAGCCACAAGTCAGGACGAGTTATGTGAGGATTTTCAAAAGATGAAGATTGAGGTTGTACCTAGCGGATTCTTGGCCACATTGGAAGTAAAGCCTACCTTAGAGGATCAGATCCGAGAAGGACAGAAGGATGATGACAAGATCCGCAGGATTAAGTTCATCAAGGAGGAAGGCAAGGCAGAGGACTTCAAGTTGGATGAGCAAGGCACGTTGTGGATGAAGGATCGCATTTGTGTGCCTAACAAAAAGGAGTTAAAGCAAGCGATTTTGGAAGAAGCCCATGACTCCAAGTACTCAATTCATCCTCGAAGCGCCAAGATGTATCAGGATCTGAAGGAGAGATTCGGTGGCCGAGTATGAAACGTGAAGTTGCCGAGCATGTTGCATTGTGCGGCGTATGCCGAGAGTCAAGGCAATGCATCAAAGACCAGCAGGATTGCTACAACCGCTGAAAATACGAGTGGAAGTGGGAGGAAATCGGAATGGATTTCATTACCGGTTTCTGAAGACTCAAGGAGGTTATGACTCCATATGGGTTATAGTGGATCGCTTGACTAAAGTAGCCCATTTTATCCCGTGAAGACCACTTACTCGGAGATAAATTAGCGAATTGTACATGATCGGGATTGTCTGTTTGCACGGAGTGCCAAAGAGGATTCTATCGGACAGAGGTACCCAATTTACCTCAAGGTTACGGAATAAGTTGCATGAAGCCATGGGGACCCGTTTGAACTTCAAGATGACTTATCATCCACAGATGGATGGACAGACCGAAAGAGTCAACCAGATTCTGGAGGATATGTTGAGAGCTTGTGCATTAGCTTATGCTACCTCTTGGGATAAGAGTTTACCGTATGCCGAGTTTAGTTACAACAAAAGTTATCAAGCTAGTTCTGAGATGTCACCTTTTGAGGCCTTTGTATGGTCGACCACTGTCGGACGCCATTGAATTGGAATGAGGCCGTGAGCGCCGTGTCTTTGGGCCTGATATTCTTCAAGAGGCTGAAGAAACGGTCGCTATGATTAGGGAAAGGTTGAAGATAGCCCAATCTCGACAGAAGAGTTATCTTGACAATCGTCGCGAGATTTGAGTTTTGAACGAGAAGACTTTGTTTACCTCGAGTTACGCCTCTCGGGGAGTTAAGAGGTTCCATGCCAAAGGGAAACTTGCACCGTTATGTTGGACCATTTAAGATTTTGAGTCGCAGAGGCGAAGTTGCTTATCATTTGGAGTTGCCCACGATCGTTAACAGGAGTACATGATGTATTCCATGTGTCCCGATTAAAGAAGTGTCTCAGAGTTCTGAGAGCAGACACCGCTAGAGTCAATTGAGTTGCAAGAGGATTTGACTTATAAGGAGTATCAGTGAGGATTACGGACACAATGGATCGAGAAACTAGAAACAAGTCAACCCGTTTCTGTAGAGTTCAGTGGAGCAACCATGAAGAAAGCGAAGCGACTTGGGAGCGCGAAGAGGATTTGAAGAAAGAGTTTCCAAACCTATTCTGTAGTGAGTCCTGAATCTCGGGGACGAGATTCTATTAAGGGGGGGAGGTTTGTAACACCCCAAAATTTTGCTTTTCTTAAATTCATGTGTGATTTGGCACTTTGGTGAATTTTTGGAATTTTCTGGAATTTATTTGGATTTATTTGAATTTATTCTATGTTGAAATAATTAAAGAATTTAATTTTGCAAATAAAATTTTGTTGGAAATATTTTATTTGAGTCCAAAATGTTCCAAAATATTTTCCAGAATTTTTCTGGAATTTTTCTGAGTCTTTTGCTATTTTTAATGAATTAAATGAATTACTGGGAATTATTTTAAATATTAAATCGCTGGAAAATGCGAGTGGGTTTGTACTGTTCATCCGACCGAGCCCGAGTCAGACTCGAGTTCGAGTCCGACCCGAACCCGACCGAGCCACTTGATTCGGTCGAACCGCGTCGCCGGACCCAACCCGAACCCTAGCCACGCGACCGTTGGATCAAGATCCAACGGTTGTGATTGCGCCACGTCGCCCCTAGTCGAGACCGAGTCGAACCCGTTCGTGCCCGTGCGATCGTGGCCGTCCGTCGTGCCGCGTGGACGGCTAGGATTGAGCCGCGTCGCCTCGCCGTGTCCGAGCCGGACTCCGCCGCCCGTACCGGCCTCGCCATGGAAACCGTGCGCATCTCGACGTCCGAGCCGGTATTTAAGGCGTGAGTGCGTGCGAGGATCACCGTCACCGCGGCGCACCTTTGCCCTAGCCGCCGCCACTTGGAGAGCTCCTCCGTGCTCACGATTCCTCGCCGGAGTTGATTAGGGTTAATTTAGGGTTTGGCGTCGTTCCGCCGCCGTCCACCGTTCTCCGTCGTGTTGGTGGCCAGATCCGAGACCGCAAGGACGAGCGGCGTCTGGAGTAGCGATCACGCCGGCGGGCGTGCTCAAACGCCGCTTCAGAGGTCGTCATCCTCAACCCGGCACTGCGCCACCGACCTCCATCGCCGGACTCGCGAGCTCCACGGACCGTTTGATCCCCATCAAGCGATCACGGTGAGTCCACGTTTCCCTGAGGCTTTAGAAGACCAGTTGGATGCGGACCGTTGGATCAAGATCCAACGGCCCCACGATCTGCGTGCCGTAGCAACGTTCTTGTAAGGGATTGATGCGGACCGTCCGATCTAGATCGAGCGGCCCCACGATCATCGTGTAGTTTTTAACATGTTAACCCTAGATCTAATCGCGACCGTTGATTTCCAAATCAACGGCTGGGATCACGCCACGTATGCCTAGCAGCGTCGCAGACGCGACGCGTGTGCGTGCCAGCGACATCCGGGCCCGCGACGTCGATCCGGTGCGTCGCGTGTGCAGCGGCGGCGAGGCCCTACGTCAGCGACGTTGAGCCTTACCACGTGGTTGCGCGCGAGCCGCTGACATGTGGGACCCACATGTCAGGAGAGGCGCGAGCCCGTGGACCGAGTCCGTGAACCGCTGACGTCGGCAGGCTGGCGTGGCCAAATCGAGAGGCTGCCACGTGTCTAGGTGGCGCCAATAATTAATTTCGAAAAGAAAATGATTTATTAATTCGAATAATGATTTCAGATTTTGTTTCAAACTTCAAACGTTTATAACTTTTGCGTTTCAACTCCGATTTGAGTGATTCAAATTTCTAAATTTGTATAAAATTGATATCTACCTAAATATGAATTTTATTTAATTTTTGGACTAAACTTTTTCTCTGTAAAATTATTTAATTGATTATTTAAACTTTAAATAATCATAACTTTTGCGTTTTAACTCCGATTTGAACGATTCCAGTTTCCAAAAATCCAGAAAATTATGTTCTCTCTGTTTATGGATTTTATTTGGAGTTTTGGGATGTTTTTGCCTATTGTTTATTTGTGTATTGCTATTTGCACGCTTTACGAGTAGACGTTGAAGTGCCGGAAGGATTCGAAGGAGAAGTGTTGACTCAGGATCCAACTCAAGACCAAGAACAAGTACTCTTTGAAGGCAAGTTGTGCTTTGACCATGTTGATCCTATTTCGAAATCTATTTTGATTTAAACTATTGCATGCTAGTTCAATTAGAAAAATACTTTAAACATGGGGGTTAGATAAGTACCAATTTCTTTGTATGACACCTTGATTATTTAAGTATGTGCCATGACCCTTGTCACCCTAGTTGTGGTTTTACTAGTTGGACATAATCAAATTGCCAACATGGGTTTTAGACCGTTGTAGAATCGCTTAGACACCTTTCGTGCTCATGACATGATTTTGGACAATCAAATGTTAATATTGACTTAATGATATATTGAACCTGTTTTGGAAAAGTATCATGTGATGTTGATGGCACGTGGTGCATGGTAATCAAGCGGGGTTTGATAAACGCTGATTTCGGCCAGGGCATGTGGCAAGATGTCGGGACCCGAATTTGCAAATCCGGACCCTCTGTGTATTCGGCACTAGTCCAGGAACGCGCTAGTGCACACAGTCTTAACATCGGTATATATCACAATCATACCAAACGATACTATCAAAGCACTTTATTTAAATAATCAAAGGGTTACTCGACCTTATGGCCAAGTTACAAATATATGCCTTGCAAGGCGAAACTTATTAAAAGAGAAATAATAGCAGCGGAAAATCAAATAAACTGTGGCGCCATCCAAGATACCACGTGCAACTGACCGGGCTCGCATCCCTAAGTAGACGGGTCCTCTTGGAGTTCCTCCTCCAAAGTGGCGTAATCTCCTCTTCAAGCGATATTGTGTTGGGGCAAGGGTGAGTACTTGGTACTCGACAAGTCATGCATGAATGCAAGCTAATATACTATATGCATGGCTTGGTACAAAGGAATAGCTTAAGGTATATTTATGTAAGCAACTTTTGAAAAGTAATATAAGTAGATTCGAAAGCAGTAAAAACAAGTAAAGCATAAATAACTTTTAAAAAAAAATTTAAATAACATTTTTCCCCATCCTAAACCATATTTCCATCATCTTCTTTGTTAAACCAACCCAACTTCTCAAATCCAAGTTATTTTCAGAAAATCTAACCCTTGACTGTAATTCCCGAGCATTGTCCAGTACCGTGGACTCGGCTATTCAAATAGATTCTACACTCTGCAGAGGTTATGCACTTTACCCACAAGATACAATCCACTCACCACGTCGGCCGTGAATCGCCATACAAGAGTATGCGAATGAGCGATCATAACAAAGCCTTTCGGAAGCCTCAAACAACACAGGTGGTCCTCTCCCAGACGTGCTCTACACCATCCCTTCCCTTAGCCAAGGCGAAGTATGGGACCAACACACCGTTAGATGGGTACTGGCCACGACCACGATACGCTCCCCGTACAATCACACAAACGGTGTAACTGACACCCTGAGGCTCCACAAGTGAGTCCTTAGCGACTTAGTCAACTAGGGCCGTCCCATTCCAGCCATGTGGTTGCAAGTATGACCCAGTTCAAAGGCTTGCAAGGTTAAGTCCTTAGAGTGACCAGGGCAAGACTACCCGAAAAACCAAATCAACACTCCCAATGCCACACTGGCCCACCTGATTACTCTTGCCACATGCCCTGGCCGAAATCGTTTATCAAACCCCGCTTGATTACCATGCACCACGTGCCATCAACATCACATGATACTTTTCCAAAACAGGTTCAATATATCATTAAGTCAATATTAGCATTTGATTATCCAAAATCATGTCATGAGCACGTAGCGAGTCTAAGCAAAGATACTACAACGATCTAAACCCATGTTGGCAATTTAATAATGTCCAACTAGTAAACCACAACTAGGGTGACAAAGGGTCATGGCACATACTTAAGTAATCAAGGTGTCATATAGCAAATTGGTATTTATCTAACCCCCAGGTTTAAACCAAAGTATCTTTCTAATTAAACTAGCATGCAATAGTTTAAATCAAAATAGATTTCGAAATAGGATCAACATGGTCAAAGCACAACTTGCCTTCAAAAAGCACTTGCTCTTGGTCTTGAGTTGGATCCTGAGTCAATACTTCTCCTTCGAATCCCTCTGGCACTTCAACGTCTACTCGTAAAGCGTGCAAATAGCAAATACACAAATAAACACTATGCAAAAAGATCCCAAAACTCCAAATAAAATCCATAAACAGAGAGAACATAATTTTCTGGATTTTTAGAAACTGGAATCGTCAAATTTGGAGTTAAAACGCAAAAGTTATGATTATTTAAAGTTTAAATAATCAATTAAATAATTTTACAGAGAAAAACTTTAGTCCAAAAATTAAATAAAATTCATATTTAGGTAGATCTCAATTTTATACAAATTTAGAAATTTGAATCGCTCAAATCGGAGTTGAAACGCAAAAGTTATAAGCGTTTGAAGTTTGAATCTAAATTTGAAATCATTATTTGAATTAATAAATCATTTTCTTTTTCGGAAATTAATTATTGCGTCAGCATGGACACGTGGCAGCTCCTGATTGGCCTGCTGACGTCAGCCGGTCCATGGGCTCGGTCCACGCTCGGCTCGGGTCCACGGTGGACTCGGTCCACGGCTCACGTGACTGACATATGGGCCCCACCTGCCAGCCGGCGGGTTTCACGCCGCAGCGTGGCTGCGGTGACACGTGGGCCCTCGACTCGCGGGTCAGCGTGTCGAGACACGCCTCCCCGTGCGGCGCGGCTGAGCACACGCGTGGCACAATCTCGGCCGTTGATTTGAAAATCAGCGGCCCGATTGGATCTAGACCTCACGTTCAAAACTACACGGTTGATCCGGGCCGTTCGATCTAGATCGGACGGTCCAGATCTAACCCTATCGCTACAACGCAACTAACCACAACCGTACGATCTAAATCTAACGGTTTGAAACCTAATCAAGAACGGAAAGCGATAGCAGGCGACGTGGCTCACCTCGTGCGTTGGATCTTGATCCAACGGTGCACCGAGCTTCATGGCGATGATGGCTTGCGGCGGCGTTGCGGCTGCCGCCGGCGCCGAGGACGGCGACCACCCTAACGGCGCCGGGCGTCTCCGGCCAAGTGAGTGCACCCACAGTGCGCCGACGCAAGGTTCTCGATCCGGGCTTGAAGGCGGCGGAGGATGACGAACGGCGCGGAAACGAAGAAAACCCGTGGCGGCACTCCCCAAACTTGGCGAAATCGCGAGGCGGCGGCGGCTTGGGCGTTGGAAACTAGGGCAATAAGCGCGACACGAACGGCGATCCTCGGCGATAACCCACGCCTTAAATAGCCTCGGCAGCGTACACCGCGGAAACCTAATCGACGCGGCGGCTACTGGCGGCGGAGTCCAGCTTCGATTCACGGGAAGACGACGAAATCGTGGCCGCCCACGTGTCGCGCTCAACGGCCACGATCGCCGCGGCGCGATCGGTCCGGTCCGGACACGGCTTTGGCCGGTCGGGCGGATCTCACCGTTGGATCTTGATCCAACGGTTGGGATCGATTAGGGTTAGGAGTGGGTTCGGTCGAGTCAATCGGCTCGGGTCGGACTGAGTCCGACTTCGATCGGATGAGCGATTACTTGACCCGAGTTGGATTTTCCAAATAATTAATATTTAAAATAATTCGAGAATTCATTTAATTCATTAAAAATAGCAAATGACTCGAGAAAAATTCGAGAAAATTCTGGAAAATATTTTGGATCATTTTGGACTCGAATAAAATATTTCCAACAAAATTTTATTTGCAAAATTAAATTCTTTAATTATTTCAAAATGGAATAAATTCAAATAAATTCCAAATAAACCCAAATAAATTCCAGAAAATTCCAAAAATTCACCAAAGTGCCAAATCACACATGAATTTAAGAAAAGAAAAATTTTGGGGTGTTACAAACCTCCCCCCCTTAATAGAATCTCGTCCACAGAGATTCGTGGCTTACTAAAGGAATAGGTTTGGAAATTCTTTCTTCAAATCCTCTTCGCGCTCCCAAGTTGCTTCACTTTCTTCATGGTTGCTCCACTGAACTCTACAGAATCGGGTTGACTTGTTTCTAGTTTCTCGATCCATTGTGTCTAGAATCCTCACAGGATGCTCCTTATAAGTCAAATCTTCTTGCAACTCAATTGACTCTAGCGGTGTCTGTTCCCCAGGAACTCGAAGACACTTCTTTAACTGGGACACATGGAATACGTCATGCACTCCTCGCCAACGATCGTGGCAACTCACCGGTAGGCAACTTCACCTCTGCGACTCAAAATCTTAAATGGTCCAACATAGCGGGTGCGAGTTTCCCTTTGGCATGGAACCTCTTAACTCCCCGAGGCGTAACTCGAGATATACAAAGTCTTACGGTTCAAAACTCAAATCTCGCGACGATTGTCGGCATAACTCTTACATCGAGATTGGGCTATCTTCAACCTTTCCCTAATTATGGCGACCGCTCTTGACCTCTTGAAGAATATCAGGCCCAATGACACGGCGCTCGCGGTCTCATTCCAATTCAATGGTGTCCGAAGCGAGTCGACCATACAAAGTGCCTCAAAGGTGACATCTGTAAACTAGCCTCGATAACTATTGTTGTAACTGAACTCGGCATACGGCAAACTCTTATCCCAAGAGGTAGCATAAGCCAATGCACAAGCTCTTAACATATCTTCGAATCTGGTTGACTCTTTCGGTCTGTCCATCCGTCTGTGGATGATAAGTCATCTTGAAGTTCAAACGGGTCCCAGAGCTTCATGCAACTTATTCCAGAATCTTGAGGTAAATTGGGTACCTGTCCGATACAATCCTCTTTGGCACTCGTGCAAACAAACAATCCCGATCATGTATAATTACGCTAATTTATCTCCGAGTAAGTGGTCTTCACGGGGATAAAATGGGCTACTTTAGTCAAGCGATCCACTATAACCCATATGGAGTCATAACCTCCTTGAGTCTTCGGCAAACCGGTAATGAAATCCATTCCGATTTCCTCCCACTTCCACTCAGGTATTTTTAGCGGCTGTAGCAATCCTGCTGGTTTCTGATGCATTGCCTTGACTCTCTGGCATACGTCGCACAATGCAACCTGGTCGGCAACTTCACGTTTCATACTCGGCCACCAGAATCTCTCCTTCAGATCCTGATACATCTTGGCGCTTCCAGGATGAATCGAGTACTTAGAGTCATGGGCTTCTTCCAGAATCAGTTGCTTTAACTCCTTTTTATTAGGCACACAAATGCGATCCTTCATCCACAACGTGCCTTGTTCATCCAATTTGAAGTCCTCTGCCCTGCCTTCCTCCATTTTGGACTTAATCCTACGGATCTTGTCATCATCCTTCTGTCCTTCTCGGATCTGGTCCTCTAAAGAAGGCTTTACTTCCAATGCGGCCAAGAATCCGCTAGGTACAACCTCAATCTTCATCTTTTGAAAATCCTCACATAACTCATCCTGACTTGTGGCTAGCAACGCACTCACGGTATGGCTTTTCCGACTCAGAGCATCGGCTACCACGTTGGCCTTCCCGGGATGGTAATGGATTCCCACATTATAGTCCTTGATCAACTCTAGCCATCTCCTTTGCCTCATATTCGAGATCATTGGGTGAATATGTACTTAAGGCTCTTATGATCCGTATACACCTCACATCTGTTTCCAATCAGATAGTAGCGCCATATTTTCAAAGCATGCACTACGGCTGACTAACTCTAGGTCATGTGTCGGATAATTTTTCCTCATGCGGCCTCAAGCGCCTTGATGCATAAGCGGCGACCTTTCCATTACGCATCGGCACACATCCAAGTCCTTGGCGCGTCGTCACAATAAATATCGAAGCTTTGAGCAACATCAGGTAGAACTAACACCGGTCGATGTCAATCGCTTCTTGACTCTGAAATCCTTCCTCACATTAAGGCGTCCATGCAAACTTCTTTTCCTTCTTCAGCAATTGCGTAAGAGGTTTCGCAATTGTCGAAAAGCCTTCAAGAAACGGGCGGTAATATCCTGCCATTCCAAGGAAACTCCGAATCTGGAGTCACAGTCTTGGTGCTCCCAATGTAACACAGCTTCTACTTTGCTTGGATCTCTGGCGACTCATACTGCGGTCATTACATGTCCAAGAAACTCCACCTTGTCCTTCCAAAAATCACACTTGCTTGAACTTGGCGAAAAGTTCTTTGTTCCTCGGCTTTTCCAAAACTCGCCTTAAGTGTTCGGCATGTTCATCCTCTGTCTTGGAGTAGATTAGGATATCGTCTATGAACACGACGACAAACTTGTCCAAATATTCCATGAACACCTTATTCATCATATTCATGAAATAATTTGGCGCATTATTCAGACCAAAGGACATAGCGTAGAACTCGTAATGTCCATATCTTGGCGAGAATGCGATCTTGAATATCTTACGATCGGATCTTCAAGCGATGGTATCGATCTCGAGATCAATCTTGGAGAAAACTCCGGCTCCTCTTAATCGATCAAACAAATCATCAATCCTGGTAGCGGATACTTATTTTTCACGGTGACTTCATTGAGTGCACGGTAGTCAATGCACATCCCGAAACTCCGTCCTTCTTCTTGACAAACAAAGCGGTGCTCCCCACGGCGACGAACTCGGTCTGATAAATCCTTTCTCCATTAACTCTTCCAAATTGTTTCTTCATCTCTACCAACTCCTCGGTAGACATCCGATAGGGTCTCTTTGCTATCGGTCTTGTACCGGTACAAGTTCTATCACAAACTCTATGTCCCCTGTCTGGCGGCATACCAGGTAGATTCTCGGGAAAAACATCGGGTACTCATTCACTACCGAACATCCTCTATGCTGATTGCCTTGGTACTGCGTTAACCATCAGCTGTCCATCTCTAAGCTGCAGTGGCTTGAAATTCCACTTTCTTCCCACACGGGCTCTCAATCGAGATAGTCCTTCGTCCACAATCAATACGGCCTTGTGCTTGGATAACCAATCCATTCCCAATATAACATCTAAGGTGCTGGTCTCCAAAATTATAAGGTTTGCTAGGAACTCTATTCCATCTATTAGTATTCCCACCCCGGAACATCCTACTTCCGTTCGGAGTTCGGAACCAGGGGTTTGAACTAAAAGCATGCACTTAAGTCTTGCAATCCTTAAATCATTTCTAGTAGCAAAGCCTTGTGAAACAAACGAATGCGAAGCTCCAGAGTCAAACAAAGCATTGCAGTCTTGAGTTAACAAGTAACTTACCCAAGACGACGTCGTAGCATTCTGCGGTGCATCTGCGGTGACATGGTTGACTCGGCCTCTCACCACGATGCAGGGTGTGGCTCTGAGTCTTTGGCGTCCTAGCTGGGGTGGTTCCTAGGTTGAAGCGAACTGGGTCGCTCCTGCTGTCTTCTTTGGACAAGCTGTTGGCAAAGTGTCTGGCTCGTTGCGCTTGTAGCAGCGTCTCACTGTTCCTTCTTTGCACTGGGGTAGCGTTTCTAGCGGGGCTGGGTGCAGTAGTTACGATTGACAGGTCTTGGTGCTTGAGGATGGTGCCCTTGTTGCATTCGTGGTTGGAATCTGAAGAATTGATTTGGTGCAACTCTCAAGCGCCGCTGCGCTCCCGACGTGATCCTTCTTTGTTGCATCCTGCGCTTCTGTTCTCCTCCGGTTCCTTGCGCTTGTCCTCAAGAATAAGTGCCTTATTCACCAACTCTTGGAAATCCGGAAAGGTGTGGGTGATCAACCCTACTTGCAATCTGAGTTAAGTCCCTTCATAAAACGAGGCTGTCTAGATTTATCTCTGTCGCTACATCCTCAGTGCGTAGCGTGCTAGGCTGTGTGAACTTGTTCGGGTAGTCGACCACCGGCTGATTACCTTGCTTGATGCTCTGAACTCCTCCTTCTTAAGGTCCATAATTCCTTCGAGCACGTGATCTTTGTCGAATGCAATTTGTGAACTCTTCCCAAGTGATATCTTGAGGTTCTCTGCGTGGCAGAAGTTCTCCCACCATTCGTAATTGTTCCTTCCAAGCGATGAGAGGCGTAAAGTACCTTCTCATTCCCTATGCATTGAGCTATGTGTAGCTTTCTCTCAATTGATCTTAACCAATCATCGGCCTCCAATGGATTGGCATTTCCAGAGAAAGTGGGTGGGTGAGTCCTCATGAACTCGATGACCTTGTATAGGCGTGGTCCCCGATTAACTTGATTAGCGGTGGGTGGCGATGACGTGCTGCATTTGTTGCATCATAGCATGCATCAACTGGGTCTGAGCAGCAAGAAATGCTCCAAAATTCTGCATATCATCTGGCGGTGCTGGTGCTCTATCATTAGGGTTTTCTGTTGGGCGAGATCCACTCCCATTGCTTCCAAAGTTCCCACGGGTGTTCACCATCTGTCGATTTGCTCTAGGTTCAGAGATGAGAGGGAAACGAGAATAGACAAGTGATATGGAACTTATGCGGGGCGAAAGGGGTAACTTTAAGGTCCATCTTTATTATTAGTAACTTGGTATGGCTGCTTACAATGCCTAAGGGCCTTGCAACACATACTGCACACTCAGCAAACAAAGCAAATCCAAATCGAACTAACTCTGGAGTCTAACGCCTAAAGGGTGACTCTTTATTTTATGACGCGACTCGGCGAAGGAGTCTCACTATAGAACCTAAGCTCACTCATCAAGAAAACCTCCATCTGTCACAAGAGTGCTTTACGTAAGAGTTCGAAATTTTTAAATTGTGACAAGGTAAGGGAAAATTTCAGCAAGAGACAAGAAAAGAGAGAAGGGGATAAGTCGAGATGTCATTTCTTGTCTTCACAAATTTTTAGCTTTAGAAAATAGGTTTTATCCTCACTACGACCATTCTAGCTAGGGTTGAGCCTACAGTCAAGTATGGCTCTGATACCACCTCTGTCGGGACCCCGAATTTGCAAATCCGGACCCTCTGTGTATTCAGCACTAGTCCAGGAACGCGCTAGTGCACACAGTCTTAACATCGGTATATATCACAATCATACCAAGCGATACTATCAAAGTACTTTATTCAAATAATCAAAGGGTTACTCGACCTTATGGCCAAGTTACAAATATATGCCTTGCAAGGCAGAACTTATTAAAAGAGAAATAATAGCAGCGGAAAATCAAATAAACTTCGTGGCGCCATCCAAAGATACCACAGGCAACCGATCGGGCTCGCATCCCCTAAGTGAGCGGGTCCTCTTGGAGTTCCTCCTCCAAAGTGGCGTAATCTCCTCTTCAAGCGATATTGTGTTGGGGCTAGGGTTAGTACTTGGTAATCAGCAAGTCATGCACAGAATTCATTATAATATACTATATGAATGGATTGGTACAAATGAATAGATTAAGGTATATTTGCGGTAAGCTGCTTTTTAAAAGTAATTTAAGTAGATTCGAAAGCGGTAAAAACAAGTAAAGCATAAATAACTTTTCAAAAAAGTTTAAATAACATTTTCCCCATCCTAAACCATATTTCCATCATCTTCTTTGTTAAACCAGCCCAACTTCTCAAATCCAAGTTATTTTGAAAATCTAACCCTTATTTGTAATTCCGAGCATTGTCGATCACAGTGGACTCGGCTATTCAAATAGATTCTACACTCTGCGAGAGGTTATGCACTTTACCCACAAGATACAATCCACTCACCACGTCGGTAGTGAATCGCCATACAAGAGTATGCGAATGAGCGATCATAACAAAGCCTTCGGAAGCCTCAAACAACACAGGTGGTCCTCTCGATGCGTGCTCTACACCATCCCTTCCCTTAGCCAAGGCGAAGTATGGGACCAACACACCGTTAGATGGGTACCTGGCCACGACCACGATACGCTCCCCGTACAATCACACAAGCGGTGTAATCGACACCCTGAGGCTCCACAAGTGAGTCCTTAGCGACTTAGTCAACTAGGGCCGTCCCATTCGACCATGTGGTTGCAAGTATGACCAGTTCAAAGGCTTGCAAGGTTAAGTCCTTAGAGTGACCAGGGCAAGACTAGAAAAACCAAATCAACACTCCCAATGCCACCTTTGGCCCACCTGATTACTCTTGCCACATGCCTGGTCAGCTGTTTATCAAACCCAGTTGATTACCATGCACCACGTGCCATCAACATCACATGATACTTTTCCAAAACAGGTTCAATATATCATTAAGTCAATATTAGCATTTGATTATCCAAAATCATGTCATGAGCACGTGCGGAGTCTAAGCGTTATACTACAACGATCTAAACCCATGTTGGCAATTTAATAATGTCCAACTAGTAAACCACAACTAGGGTGACAAAGGGTCATGGCACATACTTAAGTAATCAAGGTGTCATATAGCAAATTGGTCTTTATCTAACCCCCAGGTTTATACCAAAGTATCTTTCTAATTAAACTAGCATGCAATAGTTTAAATCAAAATAGTTTTCGAAATAGGATCAACATGGTCAAAGCACAACTTGCCTTCAAAAAGCACTTGCTCTTGGTCTTGAGTTGGATCTGAGTCAATACTTCTCCTTTGAATCCCTCAGGCACTTCAACGTCTACTCGTAAAGCGTGCAAATAGCAAATACACAAATAAACACTATGCAAAAGATCCCAAAACTCCAAATAAAATCCATAAACAGAGAGAACATAATTTTCTGGATTTTTAGAAACTGGAATAAATCAAATTTGGAGTTAAAGCATAAAAGTTATGATTATTTAAAGTTTAAATAATCAATTAAATAATTTTACAGAGAAAAACTTTAGTCCAAAAATTAAATAAAATTCATATTTAGGTAGATCTCAATTTTATACAAATTTAGAAATTTGAATCGCTCAAATCGGAGTTGAAACGCAAAAGTTATAAGCGTTTGAAGTTTGAATCTAAATTTGAAATCATTATTTGAATTAATAAATCATTTTCTTTTGGAAATTAATTATTGCGTCGGCATGGACACGTGGCAGCTCCTGATTGGCTCTTGGCGTCACCGGTCCATGGGCTCGGTCCACGCTCGGCTCGGGTCCACGGTGGACTCGGTCCACGGCTCACGTGGATCGACATATGGGCCCCACCGCCGCTGGGTTTCACGCCGCAGCGTGGCTGCGGTGACACGTGGGCCCTCTCGACTCGCGGTCCCGCGTGTCGAGACACGCTCCACCCAGCGTGGGCGGTGAGCACACGTGGCACAATCTCGGCCGTTGATTTGAAAATCAGCGGTCGGATTGGATCTAGACCTCACGTTCAAAACTACACGGTTGATCCGGCCGTTCGATCTAGATCGGACGGTCGAGATCTAACCCTATCGCTACAACGCAACTAACCACAACCGCATTTATCTAAATCTAACGGTTGAAACCTAATCAAGAACGGAAGCTTGATGGCGACGCGTGGCCTCACCTCGCGCGTTGGATCTTGATCCAACGGCACCGAGCTTCGCGGCGATGATGGCTTGCGGCGTTGCGGCTGCCGGCCGGCCGAGGACGGCGACCACCCTAACGGCGCTTGGGCGTCTCCGCCAAGTGAGTGCACCCACAGTGCGCCTCGGCGCAAGGTTCTCAGATCCGGGCTTGAAGGCGGCGGAGGATGACGAACGGCGCCGGAAACGAAGAAAACCCGTGGCGGCACTCCCCAAACTTCGGCGAGAAATCGCGAGGCGACGGCGGCGGCTTGGGCGTTGGAAACTAGGGCAATAGGCGCGCACACGAACGGCGATCCTCGGGCGATAACCCACGCCTTAAATAGCCTCGGCAGGCGTGCACACGGCGGAAACCTAATCGGACGCGGCGGCTACGCGGCGGCGGAGTCCAGCTCGGTTACGGGAAGACGACGAAATCGTGGCCGTCCACGTGTCGCGCTCAACGGCCACGATCGCACGGCGCGATCGGGTTCGTCGGACACGGCTTTCGGTCGAGTCAGGCGGATCTCGGCCGTTGGATCTTGATCCATCGGTTGGGTTCGATTAGGGTTAGGTGTGGGTTCGGTCGAGTCAACTGGCTCGGTCGGACTCGAGTCCGACTTCGATCGGATGAAACGATGCTTGACCCGAGTTGGATTTTCCAATAATTAATATTTAAAATAATTCCCGATAATTCATTTAATTCATTAAAAATAGCAAATGACTTTAAAAATTCGGAAAAATTCGAAAATATTTTGGATCATTTTGGACTCGAATAAAATATTTCCAACAAAATTTTATTTGCAAAATTAAATTCTTTAATTATTTCAAAATGGAATAAATTCAAATAAATTCCAAATAAACCCAAATAAATTCCAGAAAATTCCAAAAATTCACCAAAGTGCCAAATCACACATGAATTTAAGGAAAGAAAAATTTTGGGGTGTTACACAAGAGTAATCAGGTGGGCCAGTTGTGGCATCGGGGATGTTGATTTGGTTCTTCGGGTAGTCTTGCCCTGGTCACTCTAAGGACTTAACCTTGCAAGCCTTTGAACTGGGTCATACTTGCAACCACATGGCTGGAATGGGACGGCCCTAGTTGACTAAGTCGCTAAGGACTCACTTGTGGAGCCTCAGGGTGTCAATTACACCGTTTGTGTGATTATGCGGGGAGCGTATCGTGGTCGTGGCCGGATACCCATCTAACGGTGTGTTGGTCCCATACTTCGCCTTGGCTAAGGGAAGGGATGGTGTAGAGCACGAACCGGAGAGGACCACCTGTGTTGTTTGAGGCTTAGAAAGGCTTTATTCTGAGGAACTCGCCTTTGTGGTGTTTGACTGTATCTTGTGGGTAAAGTGCATAACCTCTGCAGAGTGTAGAATCTATTTAAATAGCCGAGTCCACGGTACTGGACAATGCTCGGGGATTACAGTCAAGGGTTAGACTTTCTGAAAATAACTTGGATTTGAAAGTTGGGTTGGCTTAATAATGAAGATGATGGAAATGTGGTTTAGGATGGGGAAAATGTTTATTCAACTTTTTGAAAAGTTATTTATGCTTTACTTATTTCTCAGCTTTGAATCTACTTTTATTACTTGTCAAAAGTCACATCTTGCAAATATACCTTGAGCTATTCCTTTGTACCAAGCCATGCATATAGTATATTAGCTTGCATTACATTGCATGACTTCTCGAGTACCAAGTACTCACCCTTGCCTCAACACAATATCAGTTGAAGAAGAGATGCACGACTTTGGAGGAGGAACTCCAAGAGGATCCGTCTACTTAGGGAAGCGAGCCCAGTCAGTTGCCTGTGGTATACTGGATGGCGCCACGAAGTTATCTTATTTTCCGCTGCTATTATTTCTCTTTTAATAAGTTTCGCCTTGCAAGGCATACATTTGTAACTTGGCCATAAGGTCGAGTAACCACCTTGGTTATTTAAATAAAGTACTTTGTTAATATCGATTGGTATGATTGTGATATTTACCGATGTTAAGACTGTGTGCACTAGCGCGTTCCTGGACTAGTGCTGAATACACAGAGGGTCCGGATTTGCAAATTCGGGGTCCCGACAATCTGTAGATGACTTCTTTGCACGTTTCAATAAAATTCTTAGCAATCTACGTGCTGTTGGAGTTAGCTACACTGATGCAGAAAATGCTCGACAATTGCTTAGTGCTTTGGACATGTCAGTATGGGAGATGAAAGTAACATCTATACAAGAATCTACTACCATGAGCACACTCACATTAGATGTTCTTTACTCTAAGTTGAAAACTCATGAGTTGGATGTTCTTGCCAGGAAGGGTAACATTAAATCAATTACTTTGATCTCTAACCCTAACATGTCAAATGCAAATTCTTCTTCTAGCTTTGCCTTGTCTTCCATGTCTTCTTTAACAGATGAGCAACTTGAAGAATTTCCTGAAGAAGATCTGGCATGTAACACCCCAAAATTTTGCTTTTCTTAAATTCATGTGTGATTTGGCACTTTGGTGAATTTTTGGAATTTTCTGGAATTTATTTGGATTTATTTGGAATTTATTTGAATTTATTCCATTTTGAAATAACTAAAGAATTTAATTTTGCAAATAAAATTTTGATGGAAATATTTTATTTGAGTCCAAAATGTTCCAAAATATTTTTTAAGAATTTTTCTGGAATTTTTCTGAGTATTTTGCTATTTTTAATGAATTAAATGAATTTCTGGGAAATATTTTAATTATTAAATCGCTGGAAAATGCGAGTGGGTTTGTACTGTTCATCCGACCGAGCCCGAGTCAGACTCGAGTTCGAGTCCGACCCGAGCCACGTGACTCGACCGAACCAACTCCAAAACCTAATCGATCCCAACCGTTGGATCAAGATCCAACGGTCGGATTTCCGCATCGCCGGTCGAATCCGGCCCGGATCCGATCGCGTCCCACGCGATCGTGGCCGTTGATCGTGCCACGTGGGCGGCCGTGCGTCGTCGTCCCCCGCCGAAGTCCGAGCCGGACTCCTCCGCCGCTTGTCGCCGTAGTGTGGGATTAGGGCTCCGTCCGTCGCTGCGCATGCCGAGGGCATTTAAGGCACGGTGGTACCCGAGGACCGCCGTGACCCAGCGCACTCTGCCCTATCTCCACGAGCCTCGGCCAGTAGATCCGCGGAATCGCTCGCCGGTGTCATAGCACCCTCCGCCATGCTCGCTTGATTCCGCCGCCGCCCGCCCCCCGCCATTGACCCAGATCCGAACCCCGAAGCCAGCGCACGAAGAGACCTTTCACCTCGCGAGCACGCCCCAACGCCCGTTCGTGTGGTCGCCGTCCTCGGCCGGCAGCCACAACTCGCCGTGAAGCCATCGCCGACCCCGAGCTCCACCAACCGTCCGATCAAGATCCAAGGGCTCGAGATCGCGCCACGTCACCCTCGGTGAGTTCCGTTGAAAATCCTAGATCTAATCTCAACCGTTGGATCTAGATCCAACGGCTTAGGTCGTGCCACGTGGCGGAAGCGCACCAGGCTAGATTGGATCTCGACCGTTAGATCAAGATCCAACGGCCCAGATCAACCCGTGCGCCCAAGCACTTGAGGCCCAAATCAATCCTAGCCGCCGGTTTTCAAACCAACGGCTACGACAGCTAATGCGTGTCCAGGGGAGTTTAACCGCGCCACGCGGCAGCGTGCGCGTGGTCATCGACACGCGGGCCCGCGTGTCGGCCGATCGCACCGCGTGGCGTCACCCATGACGCATCGGATGGACCCACCTATCGACCGCGGGTGAGCCTCACGACGCCGGCCGATGACGCGTCACCCGAGTGGTCCCACATGTCGGTCTCACGTGGCCGTGGACCGGTCCACGGTAGACCCGAGCCGGCGTGGACCGAGTCCATGGACCGGTGGCGTCAGCCAGACCAATCCGGTGCTGCCACGTGTCCATGCTGACGCAATAATTAATTTCCGAAAAAGAAAATGATTTATTAATTCGAAATAATGATTTCAGATTTTGTTTCAAACTTCAAACGCTTATAACTTTTGCGTTTCAACTCCGATTTGAGTGATTCAAATTTCTCAATTTGTATAAAATTGAGATCTACTTAAATATGAATTTTATTTAATTTTTGGACTAAAGTTTTTCTCTGTAAAATTATTTAATTGATTATTTGAACTTTAAATAATCATAACTTTTGCGTCTTAACTCCAAATTTGACGATTCCAGTTTCTAAAAACTCATAAAATTATGTTCTCTCTGTTTATGGATTTTATTTGGATGTTTGGACACATTTTGCCTATTGTTTATTCGTGTATTTGCTATTTGCACGCTTTACGAGTAGACGTTGAAGTGCCGGAAGGATTCGAAGGAGAAGTATTGACTCAGGATCCAACTCAAGACCAAGAACAAGTACTTTTTGAAGGCAAGTTGTGCTTTGACCATGTTGATCCTATTTTGAAATCTATTTTGATTTAACCTATTGCATGCTAAGTTCAAATAGAAAATACTTTATTTAAACATGGGGAATTAGATAAATACCAATTTGCTGTATGACACCTTGATTATTTAAGTATGTGCCATGACCCTTTGTCACCCTAGTTGTGGATTACTAGTTGGACATTATTAAATTGCCAACATGGGTTTAGACGTTGTAGTATACTACTTAGACACTTTCGTGCTCATGACATGATTTTGGACAATCAAATGTTAATATTGACTTAATGATATATTGAACCTGTTTTGGAAAGGTATCATGTGATGTTGATGGCACGTGGTGCATGGTAATCAAGCGGGGTTTGATAAGCGATTTCGGCCAGGGGCATGTGGCAAGAGTAATCAGGTGGGCGGTTGTGGCATTGGGAGTGTTGATTTGGTTCTTGGGTAGTCTTGCCTGGTCACCCTAAGGACTTAACCTTGCAAGCCTTTGAACTGGGTCTAACGTGCAACCACATGTCTGTAATGGGACGGACCTAGTTGACTAAGTTGCTAATAACGTGCACTGTGGGACCTCGGGAGGTCAACTACACCCTTTGTGTAAGTTGTGCGGGGAGCGTCGGGGTGAGGCCAGGTACCCATCTAACAGTTGATTGGCCTAGACTTCGCCTTAGCGAAGGGAAGGGTTAGTCTTAATAACCGGGAGGACCACTTGTATTGTTAGAAGTTTCCGAAAGACTTTGTTACGGGAACTCGCCTTTGTGGTGTTTGACTGTATCTTGTGGGTAAAGTGCATAACCTCTGCAGAGTTTAGAATCTATTCGAATAGCCGTGTCCGCGGTATTGGACATCGCTCGGGAATTACAGTCAAGGGTTAGATTTTCTCAAAAATAACTTTGGTTTGAAAGGTTGGGTTGGATTAATAATGAAGTTGATGGAAATGTGGTTTAGGATGGGAAAGATGTTTACCAAACTTCTTGAAAAGTTATTTATGCTTTACTTATTTCTACTGCTTTCGAATCTACTTATGTTACTTGTCAAATGCTATTTCTCGCAAATATACCTTGAGCTATTCCTTTGTACCAAGCCATGCATATAGTATATTAGCGTGCATTGCATGACTTCTTGAGTACCAAGTACTCACCCTTGCCTCAACACAACACCGCTTGAAGAGGAGACTACGCCCGACTTTGGAGGAGGAGCTCCAAGAGGATCCGTCACGTAGGGAAGCGAGCCCGATCGGTTGCCTGTGGTATCTTTGGATGGCGCCACGATGTTACCTTATTTGATTTTCATTTGCTACTATTTCTCTTTTAATAAGTATCGCCTGAGGCGTACATTTGTGACTTGACCATAAGGTCGAGTAACGATTGGTTATTTAAATAAAAGTACTTTATTAGCATCGAATGGTATGATTGTGATATTTACCGATGTTAAGACTGTGTGCACTAAGCGCGTTCTGGACTAGTGTTGAATACACAGAGGGTCGGATTTGCAAATTCGGGTCCCGACAGAGGTGGTATCGAGCCATACCGATCGTAGGCTCAACCCTAGCTAGAATGGTCGTAGTGAAGGATAAAACCTATTTTCTAAAGCTAAAATTTGTGAAGACAAGAAATGACATCTCGACTTATCCCCTTCTCTCTTTTCTTGTCTCTTGCTGAAATTTTCCCTTACCTTGTCACAATTTAAAAATTCCGAGTTCTTACGTAAAGCACTCTTGTGACAGATGGAGGAAGAGTTCAACTACGTTGATGCGGGAGTTGGCCACGTTGAGAACTTTGGCATATGCTACAAACTCTCGGAGATTTTGAGAAGCCCCAATACCAAGTGGAAGTGATCGGACAAGCGGGATTGATCAAGGCTTGTGGCGTGAAGATTGAGGTACCTGCTAGGAAGAAGGGCCAGGCAATCGCCCGATACACCGCACCTTTGCCAGGAGATCTACAATGCAGATGGGTATCCAAGAGGTATCACGACAAGCAATGCGGCACGTTACCCGTATCTACGCCAGAGAGTTGGAGAGCACGGTGTTCCGTTATCATCCACGCAGCGATAACATTCTTGACCCGAAGGCGATTCAGGATGAGGATGCCATGGTTACACAGTTGGCACGATTTGTTGTCGCCCAGGAGGATGTACTAGATGATACAAGCAAGGAGCTACAGAAGGCCCGCAAGGAGATCACGACAGAGAAGAACAGATGGCGGGAAGCTCAAGAGTATGTGGCACACCTTCTGCGAAGGATTGACGAGTTGGAGATGACTTTATGCGGACGGACTCCAGAGCCAAGACTCGAGCTACACACCCAGATCCGGAGGAGTCGATCTCGATGAGGACACCGCTTCTTCGACTACCACAGAGGACACGATTCTTTGGACATGGCAATAGTTTCGCGCCTATGCCACAAACATCCGTACTGTGTCGTGGAGGTTTTCTCGATGAGTGGCGTAGGTTCTATAGTGAGACTCCTTCACCGAGTCGCGTCATAGAATAAAGAGTCACCCTTTAGGCGTTAGACTCGGTGTTAGTTCAATTTGGATTTTCCTTGTTTCTTTGAGTGTGCATTATGTGTTGCAAGGCCCTTAGGCATTGTAAGCGACCATACCAAGTTATTAATAATAAAGTTGGACCTTAAAGTTACACCTTTCGCCCGCATAAGTTCCATATTACTTGTCTATTCTTGTTCCCCTCTCATCTCTAAACCTAGAGCAAATCGACAGATGGTGAACACCGTGGAAACTTTGGAAGCAATGGAAGTGGTTCTCGCCCAGAAAACCCCAATGAGGGAGCACCGACCGCCAGCTGGATGTGCAGAATTTGGAGCTTTTCTCGCTGCCTGCACTCGATTGATGCATGCTATGATGCAACAAATGCAACACGTCACCGCTCAGGCCTTTGCTAATCAAGTTAATCGGGGACCACGCGAGAATACAAGGCTGTCGAGTTCATGAGAACTCACCCACCCACTTTCTCCGGGAATGCCAATCCATTGGAGGCCGATGATTGGTTAAGATCAATCGAGAGGAAGCTACACATAGCTCAATGCATAGGAAATGAGAAGGTACTCTACGCTTCTCATCACTGGAAGGAACATTGCCGAATGGTGGGAGAATTTACGTGCCACGCAAGAGAACCCTCAAGATATCACTTGGGAAGAGTTCACATTTGCATTCCGACAAAGATTACGGGCCTGAAGGAATCATGGACCTTAAGAAGGAGGAGTTCGAGCAGCGAAGCAAGGTAATCGACCCGGTGGCCGACTACTGAACAAGTTCACACAGCTAGCACGCTACGCACCTGAGGATGTAGCGACAGATAAAGCCAGACAGTCTCGTTTTATGAAGGGACTTAACTCAGGATTGCAAGTAGGATTGATCACCCACACCTTCCCAGATTTCCAAGAATTGGTGAATAAGGCACTTATTCTTGAGGACAAGCGCAAGGAATTGGATGAGAACAGCGCGAGGATGCAACGCAAGGATCACACCAGGAGCATAGCAGCGCCTAAGAGTTGCACCAAATCAATTCTTGATTCCAACCACGAGAATGCAATAAGGACACCATCCCGGCACCAAGACACATCAATCGAACTACGGACCCAGCCCCGCTAGAAACGCTACTCGAGCGATCGGCAAGGAACAGTGAGACGCATTTGCTACAAGCGCAACGAGCCAGGACACTTTGCCAACGATTGTCCAAAGAAGACAGCAGGAGTGACCCCGATTCGCTTCAATCTAGGAACCACCCCAGCTAGAACGCCAAAGACCAGGAGCCACACCCCAGGCCGTGGTGAGAGGCCGAGTCAACCATGTCACCGCGGATGCAACTGCAGAATGCTACGAGACGTCGTCTTGGGTAAGTTACTTGTTAACTTCGATTACACCTGCTTGATTTTGTTTGACTCTAGAGCTTCGCATTCGTTTGTTTCGCAAGGCTTTGCTACTAGAAATGATTTGAGGATTGCAAGACTTAGATGCATGCTTTTAGTTCAAACCCTGGTTAGAACTCCGAGCGAAAGTAGGATGTTAGGGGTGAGAATACTAATAGATGGAATAGAGTTCCTAGCAAACCTTATTATTCTAGAAACCCGGACCTTAGAGCGTCATATTGGGAATGGATTGGTTATCCAAGCACAAGGCCGTATTGGATTGTGGGCGAAGGACTATCTCGATTGAGAGCCCGTGTGGGAAGAAAGTGGAATTTCAAGCCCGCTGCGATTAGAGATGGGCGATTGATGGTTAACAGTACCAAGGCAATCGGCATAGAGGATGTCTCGATAGTGAATGAGTACCCAGATGTTTTTCCCGAAGATCTACGGTATGCCGCCAGACGAGGACATAGAGTTTGTGATAGAGCTTGTACTGCACAAAGACCGATAGCAAAGAGACCCTATCGGATGTCCACCGAGGAGTTGGTTAAGATGAAGAAACAGCTAGAAGAGTTAATGGAGAAAGGATTTATCAGACCGAGTTAGTCGCCGTGGGGAGCACGATTTTGTTTGTCAAGAAAAAGGACGGAAGTTTCGGGATGTGCATCGACTACCGTGCACTCAATGAAGTCACCGTGAAGAATAAGTATCCGCTACCCAGGATTGATGATTTGTTTGATCAGGTGAGAGGAGCGGAGTTTTCTCCAAGATTGATCTCGAGATCGGGATACCATCGATTGAAGATCCGATCGAGAAGATATTCAAGGCGCATTCTCGTCAAGATATGGACATTACGAGTTCTGATTATGTCCTTTGGGTAACGAATCGCCGGCTTATTTCATGAATATGATGAATAAGGTGTTCATGGAATATTTGGACAAGTTTGTCGTCGTGTTCATAGATGATATTCTAATCTACTCCAAAGCGGAGGATGAACATGCAGGACACTTAAGGCGAGTTTTGGAAAAGTGAGGAGCGACAACTTTTCGCCAAGTTCAGCAAGTGTGATTTTTGGAAGGACAAGGTGGAGTTTCTTGGACATGTAATGACCGAGAAGGAGTCGCCGTAGACCCAAGCAAAGTAGAAGCTGTGTTACATTGGGAGGCGTAGAAGGCGTGACCAGTTCGGAGTTTCCTTGGAATGGCAGGATACTACCGCCGTTTCATCGAAGGCTTCGACAATTGCGAAACCTCTTACGCAATTGCTGAAGAAGGAAAAGAAGTTTGCATGGGCGCTGAGAATGTGAGAAAGGATTTCAGAGTGAAGAAGCGATTGAAATCAGCTCCTGTGTTATTTCTACCGGATGTTGCTCAAAGCTTCGATATTTTTGTGACGATCGCGCCAAGGACTTGGATGTGTCGATGCAGAGCGGAAAGGTCGTCGCTTATGCATCAAGGCGATTGAGGCCGCATGAGGAAAATTATCCGACACATGACCTAGTGTTAGGCCGTAGTGCATGCTTTGAAGATATGGCGTCACTATCTGATTGGAAACAGATGTGAAGTATATACGGATCATAAGAGCCTTAAGTACATATTCACCCAGTCGGATCTGAATATGAGGCAGAGGAGATGGTTAGAGTTGATCAAGGACTATAATGTTGGAATCCATTACCATCCCGGGAAGGCCAACGTAGTAGCCGATGCTCTGAGTCGGAAAAGCCGTACCGTGAGTGCGTTGCTAGCCACAAGTCAGGATGAGTTATGTGAGGATCTTCAGAAAATGAAGATTGAGGTTGTACCTAGCGGATTCTTGGCCGCATTAGAAGTAAAGCCTACCCTAGAGGATCAGATCCGAGAAGGACAGAAGAATGATGACAAAATCCGTAGGATTAAGTCCATCAAGGAAGAAGGCAAGGCAGAGGACTTCAAGTTGGATGAGCAAGGCACGTTATGGATGAAGCATCGGATTTGTGTGCCTAACAAGAAGGAGTTAAAGCAACTGATTTTGGAAGAAGCCCATGACTCCAAGTATTCAATTCATCCTGGAAGCGCCAAGATGTATCAGGATCTGAAGGAGAGATTCTGGTGGCCGAGTATGAAACGTGAAGTTGCCGAGCATGTTGCATTGTGCGACGTATGCCAGAGAGTCAAGGCAATGCATCGAGACCAGCGAGGATTGCTACGGTGCTGAAAATACCTGAGTGGAAGTGAGAGGAAATCGGAATGGATTTCATTACCGGTTTGCCGAAGACTCAAGGAGGTTATGACTCCATATGGGTTATAGTGGATCGCTTGACTAAAGTAGCCCATTTTATCCCCGTGAAGACCACTTACTCGGGAGATAAATTAAGCGTAATTGTACATGATCAGGATTGTCTGTTTGCACGGAGTGCCAAAGAGGATTGTATCGGACAGAGGTACCCAATTTACCTCAAGGTTTTGGAATAAGTTGCATGAAGCCATGGGAACCCGTTTGAACTTTAGTCTGACCTATCATCCTGCAGGCGGATGGAGCCAGGCCAGAAAGAGTCAACCAGATTCTGGAGGATATGTTGAGAGCTTGTGCATTAGCTTATGCTACCTCTTGGGATAAGAGTTTGCCGTATGCCAAGTTCAGTTACAACAATAGTTATCAGGCTAGTTTACAGATGTCACCATTTGAGGCATTGTATGGTCGACCCTGTCGGACGCCATTGAATTGGAATGAGACCGGTGAGCGCCGTGTCTTTGGGCCTGATATTCTTCAAGAGGCTGAAGAGCAGATCGCCATGATTAGGGAAAGGTTGAAAATAGCCCAATCATGACAGAAGAGTTATGCTGACAATCGTCGCAGGGATTTGAGTTTTGAACCGGAAGACTTTGTATACCTCAGAGTTACGCCTCTCAAGGGAGTTAAGAGGTTCCATGCCAAAGGGAAACTTGCACCCCGTTATGTTGGACCATTTAAGATTTTGAGCCGCAGAGGCGAAGTTGCTTATCATTGGAGTTGCCACGATCGTTAACGAGTACATGATGTATTCCATCTGTCCCGATTGAAGAAGTGTCTCAGAGTTCTGAGAGCAGACACCGCTAGAGTTAATTGAGTTGCAAGAGGATTTGACTTATAAGGAACATCCCGTGAGGATTTTAGACACAATGGATCGAGAGACCAGAAATAAGTCAACCCGTTTCTGTAGAGTTCAGTGGAGCAATCATGAAGAAAGCGAAGCGACATGGGAGCGCGAAGAGGATTTGAAGAAAGAGTTTCCAAACCTATTCTGTAGTGAGCCCTGAATCTCGGGGACGAGATTCTATTAAGGGGGGGAGGTTTGTAACACCCCAAAATTTTGCTTTTCTTAAATTCATGTGTGATTTGGCACTTTGGTGAATTTTTGGAATTTTCTGGAATTTATTTGGATTTATTTGGAATTTATTTGAATTTATTCCATTTTGAAATAATTAAAGAATTTAATTTTGCAAATAAAATTTTGTTGGAAATATTTTATTTGAGTCCAAAATGTTCCAAAATATTTTCCAGAATTTTTACGGAATTTTAAAGTATTTTGCTATTTTTAATGAATTAAATGAATTTAGGAAATATTTTAATTATTAAATCGCTGGAAAATGCGAGTGGGTTTATCTTGTTCATCGGCCGAGCCCGAGTCGGACTCGAGTTCGAGTCCGACCGAGCCACGTGACTCGACCGAACCAACTCCAAAACCTAATCGATCCCAACCAGTTGGATCAAGATCCAGCGGTCGATTTCCGCATCGCCGGTCGAATCCGGCCGGATCCGATCGCGTCCGCGATGATCGTGGCGTTGATCGTGCCACGTGGGCGGCCGTGCGTCGTCATCCCGCCGAGTCGGCCGGACTCCTCGCCTTGTCGCCGCCGTGTGGGATTAGGGCTCCGTCCCGTGCGCGCATGCCGAGGGCATTTAAGTACCGGGTGGTACCCCGAGGACCGCCGTGACCCCGCACACTCTCTGCCCTATCTCACCGAGCCTCAGCCGCCGTAGATCCGCCGGAATCGCTCGCCGGAGTCATAGCACCCCTCCGCCGCGGTTCTGCTTGATTCCGCCGCCGTCCGCCGTCCCCCGCCGCCATTGACCCCAGATCCGGAACCCCCGAAGCCAGGCGCACCCGAAGAGACCTTTCACCTCGCCGGAGCACGCCCCAAACGCCGTTCGTGTGGTCGCCGTCCTCAGCGCCGGCAGCCACAACTCCGCCGTGAAGCCATCGCCGACCCCGAGCTCCACCAACCGTCCGATCAAGATCCAAGGGCTCAGATCGCGCCACGTCACCCTCGGTGAGTTCCCCGTTGAAAATCCTAGATCTAATCTCAACCGTTGGATCTAGATCCAACGGCTTAGGTCGTGCCACGTAGCGGGAACTGCACCAGGCTAGATTGGATCTGGACCGTTAGATCAAGATCCAACGGCCCAGATCAACCCGTGCGCCCAAGCACTTGAGGCCCAAATCCAATCCTAGCCGTCGGTTTTCAAACCAACGGCTACGATCGTGCCACGTGTCCAGGGGCGAACCACCGCGCCCGCAGCGGGCGTGCGGCGTGGAGTCAGCGACACGGGGCCCGCGTGTCAGCGACCGCACCGTGACATCATCGGATGGACCCACCTGTCAGCACCGTGGGCTGAGCCCCGCTGACATCAGCGATGACGTCACCCGAGTGGTCCCACATGTCAGTCTCACGTGAGCCGTGGACCGGGTCCACGGTAGACCCGAGCCGAGCGTGGACCGAGTCCATGGACCGGTGGCGTCGGCAGACCAATCGGTGCTGCCACGTGTCCATCTTTGGCGCAATAATTAATTTCCGAAAAAGAAAATGATTTATTAATTCGAAATAATGATTTCAGATTTTGTTTCAAACTTCAAACGCTTATAACTTTTGCGTTTCAACTCCGATTTGAGTGATTCAAATTTCTAAATTTGTATAAAATTGAGATCTACTTAAATATGAATTTTATTTAATTTTTGGACTAACGTTTTTCTCTGTAAAATTATTTAATTGATTATTTGAACTTTAAATAATCATAACTTTTAAATCTTAACTCCAAATTTGTGATTCCAGTTTCTAAAAACTCATAAAATTATGTTCTCTCTGTTTATGGATTTTATTTGGATGTTTGGACACTTTTTGACTATTGTTTATTCGTGTATTTGCTATTTGCACGCTTTACGAGTAGACGTTGAAGTCTGGGAAGGATTCGAAGGAGAAGTATTGACTCAGGATCCAACTCAAGACCAAGAACAAGTACTTTTTGAAGGCAAGTTGTGCTTTGACCATGTTGATCCTATTTTGAAATCTATTTTGATTTAACCTATTGCATGCTAAGTTCAAATAGAAAATACTTTATTTAAACATGGGGAATTAGATAAATACCAATTTGCTGTATGACACCTTGATTATTTAAGTATGTGCCATGACCCTTTGTCACCCTAGTTGTGGATTACTAGTTGGACATTATTAAATTGCCAACATGGGTTTAGACGTTGTAGTATACTGCTTAGACCTGCTACGTGCTCATGACATGATTTTGGACAATCAAATGTTAATATTGACTTAATGATATATTGAACCTGTTTTGGAAAGGTATCATGTGATGTTGATGGCACGTGGTGCATGGTAATCAACTGGGGTTTGATAAACAGTTTTCGACCGGGGCATGTGGCAAGAGTAATCAGGTGGGCCAGTTGTGGCATTGGGAGTGTTGATTTGGTTCTTCGGGTAGTCTTGCCCTGGTCACCCTAAGGACTTAACCTTGCAAGCCTTTGAACTGGGTCTAACGTGCAACCACATGTCTGTAATGGGACGGACCTAGTTGACTAAGTTGCTAATAACGTACCTGTGGGACCTCAGGAGGTCAACTACACCCTTTGTGTAAGTTATGCGGGGAGGCGTCTGGGTGAGGCCAGTACCCATCTAACGGTTGATTGGCCTAGACTTCGCCTTAGCGAAGGAAGGAAGGGTTAGTCTTAATAGCAGGAGGACCACTTGTATTGTTAGAAGTTTAGAAAGACTTTGTTACGAGGAACTTCGCCTTTGTGGTGTTTGACTGTATCTTGTGGGTAAAGTGCATAACCTCTGCAGAGTTTAGAATCTATTCGAATAGCCGTGTCCGCGGTATTGGACATCGCTCGGGAATTACAGTCAAGGGTTAGATTTTCTCAAAAATAACTTTGGTTTGAAAGGTTGGGTTGGATTAATAATGAAGTTGATGGAAATGTGGTTTAGGATGGGAAAGATGTTTACCAAACTTCTTGAAAAGTTATTTATGCTTTACTTATTTCTACTGCTTTCGAATCTACTTATGTTACTTGTCAAATGCTATTTCTTTGCAAATATACCTTGAGCTATTCCTTTGTACCAAGCCATGCATATAGTATATTAGCTTTGCATTACGTGCATGACTTGCTTGAGTACCAAGTACTCACCCTTGCCTCAACACAACACCAGTTGAAGAGGAGACTACGCCCGACTTTGGAGGAGGAGCTCCAAGAGGATCCGTCTCACGTAGGGGCGAGCCCGATCGATTGCTGTGGTATCTTTGGATGGCGCCCGCGATGTTACCTTATTTGATTTTCATTGCTACTATTTCTCTTTTAATAAGTATCGCCCTGTGAGGCGTACATTTGTGACTTGACCATAAGGTCGAGTAACCAGTTTGGTTATTTAAATAAAAGTACTTTATTAGCATCGAATGGTATGATTGTGATATTTACCGATGTTAAGACTGTGTGCACTAGCGCGTTCCTGGACTAGTGTTGAATACACAGAGGGTCCGGATTTGCAAATTCGGGGTCCCGACATGGCACTACTCTCTTCTCGCTTTAACAAAGCTTTGCAGAATGTGAGAATGAGAAAGAGAGGTGGTCCTCCAAGATGCTATGAGTGTGGTGACCTCAACCATATTCGCACAAATTGTCCTAAGCTTGCAGGAAAAACATCAAAGGAGGAGAAGGACAACGACAGAAGGAATGAGAAGAAAAGGTTCTCGTCAAATGATAGGAAGAAGAAGAGCTTCATCAACCGCAAGGTGGTTCACCGAGTTCTTTCCGCTCTTGAACAAATCAATTTGAGCGATGTGGACTCGGAGAGCAGCGAAGATGATGCAACTCCAAGCAAGCATGATTTGATAGGATTATGTCTCATGGCAAGCAGCAAGGATAGCTTCACCGAGGACGACCACGACAGCGACTTCAATGAGGTAGATCCCTCTTATGATGAATTAGCTATTCTTTGTTGCTCGTCTTGGAAAATTGCTTGACAAGCGTGATAAGAAAATTAAGAAACATGATTTCATTATTGAATCATTGAATGCTGAAATTGCTAGACTTAAGACTTTGATTCCTAGTGATGATACTTGCAAATCATGTGACTTAATTTACAATGAGCTCACCTTGCTTAGGGAAGAACATGCTCTTTTGTTGCATCTAAATGAGAAAAATGAGAAACATGTTGTACATGCTAGCTGTTCCAATCGATGATTTGCATAGTTCAACTTCTTGTTCTAAATGCTCAACTCTTGAATTAAAATTGAAAGATGCAAATGCTAGGGTTTCTCAATTAAGCGATAATTTGCTTTCACATGAAATTCTCTCATGCTCAACTTGTCGCAAGCAAAAGGAAAAGTAGATGTTCCTGCAATAATTGTTTAACTCTTGCTAAGAAAGTTGATTACTTGCAAAATTCTTTGGAACGTTTCACTAATGGCAAGAAGAAGTTGAACATGATTTTGGATCAATCTAAGGTTAGCACAAACAAGAGAGGTTTAGGTTTTGATCCTTATGCCACATATGAAACTAAACCTCGTGCTTGTTGTTCAGGCTCCTTGCAAAATTGAGTTATCTAATGAGCCTAAGAAAATTGCTTTTCAATCTGCTTTGGTTTTTATCTTCTACTATGATGAATGCAAAATGTGCTTTTCTTGTTAAAGCTAAACATCATGTCAAGTACACTTGCACTCATTGTGGTAGAGATGGACACTTAGTAGATTTTTGCTTTAGACTAGCCAAACTGACAAAAGAAGGAAAGAAGCGAGGCTAGGTCAAATTTCAGCAAAGCACATTTTTATGCGCCTAGAGTGATGAAAACACCTTACATTCCTACAAACATGGGAAAAGGCAAATCTGATTTTGCGCATAAAAATTATCGTGTTGTACCTCTTGTTGTGCGTCGTGTGTCTCGATCTTTGGATTCCCAAAAATCTCATTCCTAACCCCAAGATCGAGGCCTCGACATGTTTTGCTATGTAGGCTTCTCGCAAGGAAGGAGAACATATGGCTAGTGGATTCGGATGCTCACGCCACATGTCCGGTGATAAGAATTGGTTCTCCTCCCTCACTCGTGCATCTCGTCTTGAAAGTGTTACTTTTGGAGATGCTTCTTCCTCTTCTGTTGTGGCAAAGGTACAATAAAGATAAGTGACAAGTTTATGTTCAAAGATGTGGCTCTTGTTGAAAATTTGAAATATAACTTGCTTTACATCTCACAAATGCTTGATGAAGATCTTGAGATAAGCTTTAAGAAAAATGAATGCAAAGTGCTAGATGCTTGAGGTGATCTTGTGTTCAAAATTTCGTTTTGGAAGAGTCTTTAAAGCTGATTTTGATGCATCACCTTGTTCTAAGCATAGGTGTCTAATTGCCAATGTTTCTAAAGATTTATTCTTTTAGCATCGTAGACTTGGTCATGTTGGTTTTGATCATCTTACTCGTGTAAGTGGTTTAGATCTTATACATGGCCTGCCTAAGCTTAAGGGTGATAGCAATCTAGTATGTTCTTCTTGTAGACATGGTAAGATGATTGCAGGTTCACATCCACCTCTTACCATGATGATGACAAACGCTCCAGGACAGCTTCTACATCTTGATCTGATTGGACCATCTCGAGTTCAATCCTTTGGAGGCAAGCGGTATGTGCTTGTGATTGTTGATGATTTTTCTAGATACTCTTGGGTGTATTTTATGGCATCTAAGGATGAGGCTTTTAGTCATTTTAGAAGTCTTGTTCTTAGGCTTTCTGTTGACCATCCAGGAGCTCTCAAAGCTATTAGAAGTGATAATGGAACTGAATTCAAAAATGCTTCCTTTGATCTCTTTTGTCTTTGAAAAAGGAATTGATCATCAATTTTCATCTCCTAGAGTGCCTCAACAAAATGGTGTAGTCGAAAGAAAAAGCGAGCGTTAGTTGAGATGGCTAGAACCATGTTAGATGAACATCTCTCTCCTAGAAATTTTTGGGCTGAAGCTATTTCAAGCTGCTTGTTATGTTTCAAACCGTGTCTTTTGAGATCAAAATTGGGTAAGACTCCATATGAACTTCGGTTTGGACATAGACCTTCTGTTTCTCACTTTCGAGTTTTTGGATGCAAATGTTTTGTCTTGAAATCTAGAAATCTTGATAAATTTGAAGCTAGATCAACTGATGGCATTTTCTTGGATATCCTGCTCATACTCGTGGCTATCGTGTGCTTGTTTTGGAGACTAACAAAATTGTGGAAACTTGTGAAGTTACTTTTGATGAGGCTAGTCCAGGCACTAGTCCAAGTGATGCAGTCTGGCGCATACATTCAGGGGGAGAAAATCTTTGAAGATGATGATGATGTTGAAGATGAGGTCTTCACTCTTCCTAATGCACAACAAGATGTAGCACCTTTGGCACCTACTACTACATCACCTACAGCTAACCATCCTCAAGCTACAACATCATCTGTACATGCTGAAAATGAAGAAGGAGAAGGAGAAGTCTCAAAAGCCAATGCTCCCATGTACATTCAAAAAATGCATCCATCTGAACAAATGATTGGAGACCTAAATGAGAGAGTCACTTTCGATCCAGGTTTATTCATTCGACACTCATGCTCATTCCGCTTTAGTTGCTTCTTTTGAACCCAAAGATATATCTCATGCATTATCTCGAGCGAATCTTGGATCAATGCCATGCATGAAGAAATAGAGAATTTTGAACGAAATAAAGTTTGGAAACTTGTCTCACCTCCTCCAGATTTTAATGTTATTGGAACTAGATGGGTTTTCAAAAATAAACAAAGTGAGGATGGTGTTGTTGTTAGAAACAAGGCTAGATTAGTTGCTCAAGGTTACACTCAAATTGAAGGCTTAGATTTTGATGAAACCTTTGCTCCTGTTGCTAGAATTGAAGCCATTAGAATCCTTTTAGCTTTTGCTGCATCCAAAGGTTTCAAATTGTATCAAATGGATGTGAAAAGTGCTTTTCTTAATGGCTACATGAATGAGGAGGTTTATGTCAAGCAACCACCTGGTTTTGAAAATTCAAAGTTTCCAAATCATGTGTTCAAACTATCAAAAGCTTTGTATGGTTTGAAACAAGCCCCTAGAGCATGGTATGATAGGCTAAAAACCTTTTTACTTGAAAAAGGCTTTTTAATGGGAAAGGTTGACAAAACTCTCTTTTTACTCAAGCAAGGCAATGATCAACTATTCGTTCAGATTTATGTTGATGATATTATCTTTGGTGGTTCATCTCATGTTTTAGTGTCCGAGTTTTGAAACAATGAGGAAGGAGTTTGAGATGAGTATGATGGGTGAGTTGACATACTTTTGGGATTTCAAATCAAGCAAGCGAAGGATGGTACTTTTGTACATCAAAGCAAATACACGAAAGACTTGCTACATCGCTTTGGAATGGAAAACAAAGAAGCCGATCATGACACCCATGGAGAGCACTTGCGCACTTGACCCTGATGAAGATGGTGAGCAGGTTGATCAAAAGGAATATAGAAGCATGATAGGTTCACTTTTGTACCTCAACGCATCAAGGCCGGATATACAATTTGCTTTGTATGCTTGTGTGCTCATTTTCAAGCTTCCCACGTGCTTCACATCGACAAGCTGTCAAAAGGATTTTCAGGTATCTTCATGGAACTCAAGATTTTGGCATTTGGCTTTACCTTCCTCATGCATTAGTTTGAGATCTTTTACGATGCTGATTTTGGAGGATGTAGAATTGATAGGAAAAGCACTTCGGTTCATGTCACTTCTTGGGAAATTCTCTCATTGCATGGTCATCTAGAAAGCAATCTTACATTGCACAATCAAGCTGAATCTGAATATGTGGCTGCTTTGCTAGTTGTTGTTCTCAAATTCTTTGGATAGTAGCTACACTTAAAGATTATGGGGTTATTTTGGATAGTGTTCCATACGTGTGATAACACTAGTGCAATTTGCATTGCTAAGAACCCTGTGCAACATTCAAGAACAAAACATATTGACATCAGATTTCACTTTCTTAGAGATCATGTTGAAAAAGGCAACATTGTGCTTCATCATGTGGATCTTGAACATCAATTGGCAGACATTTTCACAAAACCTTTGTCTTCTTCTCGTTTTGCTTTTATTCGGGAGAACTTGGAATTGTTCATCCAATGGGATTGTTTTGAGGGAGTTTCTTTGCCAAGTTCTTTCACTTGATGAGCTCACTTTATCATATTTCTTTATATACTATATAATTGAGCTAATATATGATAATCTAAATTGTCTCACTTGAACTAAGAATGACATTGCGGAATTCCACGATCGATTGCCTATAGCTAAATACTCTGTGATATCTTACTCTTCTAGGCTTGATATTGAATCCTCTTGACAAATTTGGGCTATGAAGCAAGTGTGGTTTCAACTTTACTCTTTCATAAGACCATTTAATCATTTTTGCATGTTTATAATCAAAGAAAAAGAAAAAAAAGGGAGTAAAAAAAAGGGGTGTTAAAAGCAAAAGCTTCAAGTTGTATGCTTCAGGCATGCTTTCCTTAAAAAATAAGATGTATGCTTCAAGCATGCCATTCCCTCAAAGATAAGATGTATGCTTCAAGCATGCCACTCCTAGAAAATAAAAGAAGTATGCTTCAAGCATGCCACATGCGATTTATTGTTTAAAGATTAAATTGGTCTACTAGATTGGAGTTGAAACTACTTGCTCGCCCTAAGTTGTTAGTTGCTTCAATTTTTAAAGCCTTGCTTTTTCTGCTAAGATCTTGCTTAGTACTTGGCTATAGTTGACTAAATTGAGGTTGAGATGCATGTCATTCCCTAACTTGTTAAAATCACTTCAAGATCATGTATTTTGCATATTATGTGATATATAAGGTTATATGATCGAATGAGCTCATCTTTTCCTATCTTGGCACTCCCTTGTTTCTCCTTGTGAAATCTTTGCTACAGGAAAAATTTTGAACCTGTTCTCTCTTTTACTCTTGATGAATCCATTGTCAAAGGGGGAGAAATTTGGAAATCATTGAAGAGTTTAAGGAAAAAGGGGGAGAAGAAAAAGGGGGAATTGTTTTTGGATTTTTGAGATTTTTTTTTGGAGAAGTTTGGAGATTTTTGGAAGTTTTGGGCACATTGCACATTCACACACATTTTCCTTCTCAGGGGGAGATTTTGTTTTGCATTTTGGTCAAAGGGGGAATTCTGTGTTTTCTTTTTGGTCCTTGATCCTTTGGATTTCAAAATCTTTTGTAAAGTGAATGCCAAATGTTCAATTCTAAGTGGTGTTGCCAATGTTTTCATCAAGGGGGAGATTGTGAAATCATGTGCTAAAAAATTGGCTTAGAATTGAATTTGCAAATATGTTTGTTCATGTGTTTTTTCAATTTGACAAGAAGAAGTAAGTTTCGCTTTTGCGCCGGACCAAGATCTCAAGAAACAGTAAGTTTCCCATCTACGACGGACAAACTTTGTTGGTCTGTCGTGGACATGCTTTTGAACTCATTGAGCCAAACTCAATTTTCCTCAAAAACCAGTAAGTTGTGCATGTACGACGGACAAAGTTTTAGATGCATCGTGAACGTGTTTTTGAGCTCATGAGTCGAACTCAATCTTCCAAGAAACCAGTAAGTTTTGCTTGTACGGCGGACAAACTTCTTTGGTCAGTCGTGAATGGCTTTTTGAGGTTTGATTTTGCATGTACGACGGATCGATTTTGTTTGTCCGTCGTGAACGTGTTTTCGCCAGAATGATTTCTTCTTGGAACCGAAACTTTCACTTGTACAACGGACCGATTTTGTCTGTCCGCTGTGAATGGTTTTTTGAGTGATTTTTCATGTGTACGCCGGACCATATTTCCTTGTCCGTCGTGAATGCGTTTTTGCTGAATTAGGGTTTTTAGCAGAATTGAAATAATTTGAATTTGAGATTATGAAATTTGTGATGATTTCATGATGCTTCTTTTGAAGTGGACTTTATGCAATGCTCATGTGAGTAGTTCCATGGATTGACATTGAGTCAAGTCGTAGACTTGTGCTCGGATTTGTTTTGTGGTTTGTTCATGTGCAGGTATTGCTCGAAGACGAATGTGGTCGATGACGGGACCGGAACTAGGTTCATGGAGGAACTGAGGTTCGGGACTCGGTTCAGGAGGAACTGAGGTCTTGGTGGTCAAGGATGCCATGCGGGACGTTCGGGCTAAGAGAATGGTGCACATGAAGAATGGTTAGTCACGTGAGAATGGCAGGAGGTCATTCGCGTGCAAAGTGTTAGTCACGTGAGTATGACAGGTGGCCATACGCGTGCAAAGTGTTAGTCACGTGAGTATGGTAGGGTTGCCATACGCGTGCAAGAGTTGTACTCGGCCAGGTTGGGCCAAGTAGAGTTGTGTTGGATACGGATTCCTTCTAGGGAATAGGAATCGTATTCAGAACTCCTTGTGGGTTGGTGCTTTAAATAGGTGGCGGGTCTCCTGTTGAAAGGCACCAAGTAGAGCTGAGCGCATCAAGCTTTGAGCTTGGTTTTAGGGTTTGTACTCTTTTGATGAGAGTATTTTAGACAAGAAATAAAGATCAATTCTTCCAAGATTTTTGCGTGCTACAGTAACCACGTTGCTACAGTGTTTTCTGTTTTGGTTCTTGTTTGCATGCTTGTTCTAATTCTAGATTGGTTTTTGATCGTTGAGTTTCATCTTGATTTGATCCATCAAAAACCGTTCTAGGGTATTGTTTTAGAGTTTCTCAAAGTCTAATTGATTAATCTTTTGAAGATCTTGTTTAATCTTGAAGTTTTGATTAGATTGATTCTCGTCAAGTTCTGAAACAGCAAGCTTGCAAAGCTTATAACTTTTGATCCGTAAGTCCGATCGAGCTGATTCTTTTTGGGTTCGGTTCGTACTGGAATCTAGTTTCTTGTGTCCAAATTTCAGATCGATCCGACGGTTGGATCTCCAGGAATTCGCGTTTTACCGAACCTTTGTCATTCTGTTTTTGTCGAAAACGAGGCAATTATTTGGTTCTGTTTTGGGGTGAACTTTTAATAGGTCAAGAATTTGGTTTTAGCTTCCGCACAATCATTCACCCCCCCTCTGATTGCTATATTCGTATACTTCGATCCTACAATCCCGACCGTTGGATCGGGATCCAACGGTCCGGATTGGACCGCACCGGCTCGAGCCCGAGTCCGGTCGGACCCGTTCGCGCGTGAGCAATCGTAGCTGCTCATCGCGACACGTGGACGGTCCCCAGCCATCGTCTCCGTTCCGAATCCAAGCCGGAGAGCTCCGCCGTGACCGAGCGGGACACGGTTAGGGTTCCGATTTGCGCGCACGTCGAGGCAGTATTTAAGGTGTGGACCCGTCCCCGAGAATCGTCGTTTGACGCCGCACCTTTTGCCCCAAGCCACACCGCCCGAGCCGCCGTCTTTGCTGAGGAATTGCTCGCCGTAGTAGGGTTAGGGCTTCGCCAGGTTCGTCGCGCACGCCGCCGTCAAGCCGTCTCCGCCGTGTTGGAGCCCGGATCTGGAACCGCACGAGCAAGGCGCGTCGGACCGCACCATCCACCTCGCCGGAGACCCTCGGAAACGCCGCACGGAAGGTCGCCGTCCTCGTCTCCGGTAGCCCGAGCCCTGCCGCGCCGCCATCACCAATGCGAAGCTTCTGGACCGTCCGATCCCGATCGAACGGCAGCGGTGAGTCACGTGTTTCCAAACCCGATTAGATCTGGACCGTTGGATCAAGATCCAACGGCCCACGATCACCTCAGGCCGTAGCAGCGTTAACGTAGGGTTAGATCTGGACCGTCCGATCTAGATCGAACGGCCCACGATCACCGTGTAGTTTTCAACGTGTTAACCCTGGATCTAATCGCGGTCGTTGATTTTCAAATCAACGGACACGATCGTGCCACGTAGCCTAGGCGCGCCGCACCGTGCAAGCGCACGTGGGCCGCTGACATGCGGGCCCGCATGTCAGCCGCACCAAGCCGTGCGCCAGTCCACCATGGACCGTGCCGCCCGTGGACCCAGTCCATGGGCCGGACACGCGTGGCGGCACTCGAGTGATGCCACGCGTGGCATGATGACGTCATGCTTTGGCGTCATCATGGAGGCCGTTCGGTGCTTGGCGTCGGCAGTCACTGTGGGACCAATCACAGGATGACACGTGTCCTCGCTGACGCAATAATTAATTTCCGAAAAAGAAAATGATTTATTAATTTGAAATAATGATTTCAGATTTTGTTTCAAACTTCAAACGCTTATAACTTTTGCGTTTCAACTCCGATTTGAGTGATTCAAATTTCTAAATTTGTATAAAATTTAGATCTACCTAAATATAAATTTTATTTAATTTTTGGACTAAAGTTTTTCTCTGTAAAATTATTTAATTGATTATTTGAACTTTAAATAATCATAACTTTTGCGTCTTAACTCCAAATTTGACGATTCCAGTTTCTAAAAACTCATAAAATTATGTTCTCTCTGTTTATGGATTTTATTTGGATGTTTGGACACTTTTTTCCTATTGTTTATTCGTGTATTTGCTATTTGCACGCTTTACGAGTAGACGTTGAAGTGCCGGAAGGATTTGAAGGAGAAGTATTGACTCAAGATCCAACTCAAGACCAAGAACAAGTACTTTTTGAAGGCAAGTTGTGCTTTGACCATGTTGATCCTATTTCGAAATCTATTTTGATTTAACCTATTGCATGCTAGTTCAATTAGAAAATACTTTATTTAAATTTGGGGAATTAGATAAATACCAATTTCTTTGTATGACACCTTGATTACTTAAATATGTGCCATGACCCCTTGTCACTCTAGTTGTGGTTTACTAGTTGGACATTATTAACTTGCCAACATGGGTTTTAGACCGTTGTAGTAAATCGCTTAGAGCACGCTACGTGCTCATGACATGATTTTGGACAAACAAATGTTAATATTGACTTAATGATATATTGAACCTGTTTTGGAAAGGTATCATGTGATGTTGATGGCACGTGGTGCATGGTAATCAAGCGGGGTTTGATAAATAGTTTTTCGGCCAGGGGCATGTGGCAAGAATAATCAGTGGGCGGTTGTGGCATTGGGGATGTTGATTTGGTTCTTGGGTAGTCTTGCCTGGTCACCCTAAGGACTTAACCTTGCAAGCCTTTGAATTGGGTCTAACGTGCAACCACATGTCCGTAATGGGACGGACCTAGTTGACTAAGTTGCTAAAAACGCACTGTGGGACCTCGGGAGGTCAACTACACCCTTTGTGTAAGTTATGCGGGGAGCGTCTGGGTGAGGCCAGGTACCCATCTAACGGTTGATTGGCCTAAACTTCGCCTTAGCTAAGGGAAGGGTTAGTGTGCAATAACCGGGGAGGACCACTTGTATTGTTAGAAGTTTCCGAAAGACTTTGTTACGGGAACTTGCCTTTGTGGTGTTTGACTGTATCTTGTGGGTAAAGTGCATAACCTTTGCAGAGTGTAGAATCTATTCGAATAGCCGTGTCCGCGGTATTGGACATCGCTCGGGAATTACAGTCAAGGGTTAGATTTTCTCAAAAATAACTTGGATTTGAAAGGTTGGGTTGGATTAATAATGATGTTGATGGAAATGTGGATTAGGATGGGAAAGATGTTCATTAAACTCCTTGAAAAATTATCTATGCTATACTTGTTTCTACTGCTTTCAAATCTACTTATGCTACTTGTCAAATGCTGTTTACTGCAAATATACCTTGAGCTATTCCTTTGTACCAAGCCATGCATATAGTATATTAGCTTGCATTCTGTGCATGACTTGCAGAGTACCAAGTACTCACCCTTGCCACAATACAACACCAGTTGAAGAGGAGACTACACCAGCTTTGGAGGAGGAGCTCCAAGAGGAACCGTCTACTTAGGTAGCTAGCCCGATCGGTTGCCTGTGGTATACTGGATGGCGCCACGAAGTTATTTGATTTTTCGCTGCTACTATTTCTCTCTTAATAAGTTTCGCCCTGCGAGGCGTGCATTTGTAACTTGACCATAAGGTCGAGTAACCAGTTTGACTATTTAAATAAAGTACTTTATTAGTATCGAGTGGTATGATTGTGATATTTACCGATGTTAAGACTGTGTGCACTAGCGTGTTCCTGGACTAGTGCTGAATACAAAGAGGGTCCGGATTTGCAAATTCGGGGTCCCGACAGAGACCGTCTGGTGCAGCTCGAGGAAGCCCTCGGGGCCGAGCGGGACATGGCCCAATAGAGGATGGAGACAGACTCTGCTGAGCTCGCTGCCCTCTGAGGCACATGAGAACTCTTGAGTCCTCCCATGCCACTGAGCTCAGAGGAGCCGTGGACACTTAGCATGAGCACGGCTACCGAGCTGTCGAGGCCGAGCGTAAGAGGTCGTCCCGAGCACTCGAAGCTGCCTAGGCTGAGGCCACCAAGACCCTCGAAGCCAAGCGCGCTGAAGCCACCAAGACCCTAGAGGCGGAACGAGCGAGGGTGGAGGAGCTTCAGAAGCAGCTCACGGAGCAGGCTGCTGTGCCGGCCAGAGCCTCGAAGCCGAGCTCGAAGTGAAGGTCGCCGAGCTCAAGGAAAAGCTCGGGCGAGCAGTGAAGACAGCCAAGAATGCCCTAGATCAACTCTAAGAGGAGCGAAGCTCAGCCACTGAAACTCTCCGCCTCCAAGGTGAAGTTACCTGGCTGAGAGCCAGGATCGCTGAACTCGAGCAAGAAAAGCTTGCTCACGAGATGTTGGATCTGTAATTATGAACTTTTGTAGTTAAGGCTTTCTTAATGTAATGAATTAAAAGTTTGACAAGTGAGGGGTGGGTTCTAATGTAGTCCTCTGTATGTCTGTAATCGAGCTTGTACGTTTCTCGATCGAGCGTTCGAGTACTTAGCTGTTCGTAGAAGGATGCCCCTTAGTCCAGCCCCCGATGCGGTCGAGGTCATGTGGGACATTGAGCGCAGACGAGAACCGCGGTCCAGACCCCGATGCGAGTCACTGATAAACTTATTCCTTCGAGGCTAGTACTTCTTCTGCTAGGGTTGGGTCGAGAGACCATCCTTGCTCAAAGTCCAGCCCCCGATGCGGTCAAGGTCATGTGGGACGTCGAGCGCAGGCGAGGTCCGCAGTCCAGCCCCCGATGATGTCGAGGTCATGCAGGACATCGAGCGCAAGCGAGGTCCGCGGTCCGCCCCTGATGCGGTCGAGGTCGTGTAGGACGTCGAGCGCGGGCGAGGTCCGTAGTCTAGCCCCCCGATGCGATCGAGGTCGTGCGGGACGTCGAGCGCGAGCGAGGTCCGCAGTCCAGCCCCTGATGCGGTCGAGGTCGTGCGGGATGTCAAGTGCAAATGAGGTCCGCAATCCAGCCCTCGATGCGGTCGAGGTCATGCGGGAAAACTGACCCTTCTAGGCCAGGACCTGCAAAGTTAGGGAAAAAAACGAGAGAATGTGCGCAAGTTTTCGAAGACCGAGATCGAGCCACCCTGGCCTTGTATGTGCTGGCCCGTCCTGAGTATGGACTTTTTTTTCAAACCCTACGACGGGGGAAGCCATGATGCGATAAGGATTGGCTTATTGCCGACATGACACCTGGAGGCGAGCACCTAAGTCGTGGTACTCGAGTCCGGCACTGAAGCATGAAAATACGGGTCGGGCCCGAAAGAGGCCCGGGGATTGGACCTCGACTTCGACTCGTAGCACATGGTATAATGCCAAGATATGTGAAGATTTTAGAGGAAAATGGGGGTAACTTTTATTGAAACTTAGAGCAAGAGTGTTACACATGAAACTTCCGAAGATGGTCGATATTCCACGAGTTCGCGAGAGCTCTGCCATCGGGTAGCGCCAGCCGGTAAGCCCCCATGCGATCTGCTGAGACCACTCTATAGGGGCCCTCCCACTGCGGGGATAACTTGTTGGTGTTGAACGTGCTATGGATTCATCTTAGAGCCAAGTCCCCAACAAGGAGCTCCCTAGGTCGTACCGATCTAGCCGCATGTCTGCGCAGAGTTTGAAGATAATGTGATGATCGCAACAGGGCTCGGCACCTTACTTCTTCTGCTAGGGTTAGGTCGAGAGACCATTCTTGCTCGAAGTCGATCTGGTCGACCAAGCTGACCCTAGGAGAGCCCAGCATTACCTCTGGAGGCAGGACGGCCTCCATACCGAAAACGAGCAGGAAGGGAGTAGACCCTATCGCACGGCTGATTGTGGAATGGATTGACCATAGGACGGTGGGGAGTTCGTTGACCCAGGACCGACCGTGTTGCTCGAGCCCCTAAGAAACCCGCCTCTTGATGCCTTGAACGATCTGTCCGTTGGTGCGCTCTACGGCTCCGTTGCTCTGTGGATGGCTCACCGAGGCATAACACACCTTTGTTCCCATGCTTTCTTGAATTCTTGGAACACCTCGCTAGTAAACTGAGTTCCATTGTCAGTAATAATCCTACATGGAACGCCATACCTGGTTACCACAGACAAATAGAAAAACTTGACCAATGCTTGCGCAGTGATCGCGGAGATCGGCTCAGCCTCAATCCACTTGGTGAAGGTGTCGATGGCGACGAAGAGAAATCTTTTCCCGCCGACGGCCTATGGGAAAGGACCCAGGATATCCAGCCCCCAGGTCGAGAAAGGTGAAGCGAGCGGGATGGTCTGGAAGGCTAGGCTGGTTGGTGCGACTTCCGAGCATGGAATTGGCAAGTCTGATAGGTGCGGACTATGTCCCGTGCGTCTTGGAGTGCTGTTGGCCAGTAGAACCCCATGCGGAATGCCTTCCCGACCATCATCCTGTAAGAGGAATGCGCACCACACAAACCTGAGTGGATATCATTTAGCAGGAACTTACCCTCCTCCTGGGAGACGCACTTTGATAGGACGCTTGACACGCTTCGATGATACAGCTGTCCGTCAATGACCTTGTAAGAACAAGCTCGGCGCTTGATTTTGCTCCTCTCAGTGGGGTCGTCTGGCAGCCGACCCTGCTCGAGGTAGTCGTAGAATGGCTTGGTCCAGGTCGGGCCCCCTTCAAGAAAAGCCACCAGGGGCTCCGACTCCGAGATCGAAGGGGCCATCAGGGTCTCGAGAATGACATCTGGCGGTATTTCATCATCAGAAGGATCTAAGGTTGGCCAGGAGGTTGGCGCCAGTGTTGTCCTTCTGAGGCACGTGATGGACTTCCAGATTCCGGAACCACTTCTCCGCTTTATGTACCTCCACGAGGTATTTGGCCATTGAATCCTCTGTGCACTAGCAGTTCTTGTTGTACTGGTTGACAACGAGCTGGGAGTCACCCTTCATGACCAGACGATGTACGACCAATGCTTTGCAGGCTCGAAGTCTAGCGAGGAGGGCTTCATACTCTGCCCCATTGTTAGTGGCCGTGAAACCGAAGCTGATCACGTACCTCAGCTTGTCTCCCTTTGGTGTAATGATGAGGATGCTGGCCCCTGAGCTCTCAAAGGATCTTGAGCTGTCGAAGTGCATGACCCAAGGCTCTTCCATGTCGGCCTCGGGCTCAAGGGTCAGTTGTGGTGTTTTCTTGACCATGAAGTCCGCTAGTGCTTACGATTTGATGGCTGTGCATGCCACGAACTTGACATCGAATTCGGCCAACTCCATGACCCACTTGAAGTCGAATTGAGTGCGCCTGGAAGTAGTGCCAGACTTTACGCAAAGCCATGAGGAGGGCGTACAGCAGCTTCTGGACCTGGGCGTAGCGTTCCTTAGGCCCGTGGAGCACCTCGCTGACATAATAGATCGGCTGCTGCCGGCCATCTCGCTCAGCGGCCAGAACGGCGCTAACGGCTTGGGCCATAGCCGCGAGGTAAAGTAGTAGGTCCTCATTTGGCCGCGGGGTCATGAACAGGGGTGGACTCAAGAGGTAAGTCTTTAGTTCATCAAAGGACCGTTGCGCCTTGGGCATCCACTCGAAGCCCCCGTGCTTGCATAGTGTTTTGAAGAATGGCAACCCGCGCTCACCGAGTCTCGAGATGAACCGGCTGAGCGCGGCCATGCGACCAGTGAGGCTTTGCACCTATTTCACCGTGGTCGGGGGAGCCATCCTTTCTATTGCCTCGATCTTCTCTGGGTTCGGGCCGACTCCCGACCCCCCGATCATGAAGCCGAGCACCTTCCCTGAAGCGGCGCCAAATACACACTTTTCAGGGTTGAGCTTGATCCCGTGCCTATTCAGGTTTGCGAAGGTCTCAGCGAGGTCCCGTGCGTGGTCGTGTTCGGAGGAACTCTTCACGATGATGTCATCCACATTGACCTCGAGGTTGCGACCAATCTGAAGGTCGAAAGTCTTGGCCATGAGGCGCTGGAATGTCGTGCTCGCATTGCAGAGGCCGAATGACATGGTCGTGTAGCAGTATGTCCCATACGGGGTGATGAAGGCTGTTTTGCTCTCGTCGTTGACCGCCAACTTGATCTGGTGATAACCAAAGTAGGCGTCCAAGAAGCTCAACATCTTGGCATTTGCCGTGGAGTCGACGAACTGGTCTATCTGTGGGAGTGGAAAGTTGTCCTTCGGGCACGCCGAGTTCAAGCCCGTATGGTCAACATACATCATCCACTTCCCTCCTTTTTTCTGGACGATCACAGGGTTGGCTAGCCATTCAGAATAGTTGATTTCTCGAATGAAGCCAACCTTCAGGAGTTTGTCCAGGTTCTCCCTTATTATGGCCACTTTCTCGCTCGAGAAGCGGTGCAGCTTCTGTCGTACGGGCCGCGAGCTAGTCCGTACTTGTAGTTTTTGCTCAATCACCTCCCTCGAGACGCCCGGCATGTCTGCTAGCTCCCAGGCGAATATGTCCTTGCTGGATCGAAGGAAGGTGATGAGCTCGAGTTCCTATTTGGGATCCAGCTCGGTCGCAACGTGAGCGCACTTGCTCGGGTTGGTCTCCTCGAGCTACACGGCCTTTGTCACGCCGCTGGGCTGGATCGCTGCCTTCTGGCGAGCGCTCTTCATGGTCGTATCTGGACCTGGATGGGGTAGTAAGCCAGTGAGAGCCAGGGCTTTACTCTTGTAGTCGTGCGCTGCCTTGAGGTCACCCTGTACTGTGATGACGCCGTTGGGTCCCAGAAGTTTCATACAGCGGTGGCCATTGTGGTTAGCCGCCATGAACTTGATCAAGGCCAGGTGCCTGAGGATTGCGTTGTACGTGAGGTCTGCATTGACCACCTCAAAGGTGATTAGCTCGGTGCGGAAGTTGTCCAAGTCACCGAAAGTGACAGGCAAGACCACTTACCGGAGGGGGGTGGTCAAGCTGCCCGGGACGATCCTGAAGAAAGGGACCGCAATCTTCTTGATTTTCGACTGTGGAATTTGCATCCGGTTGAGTGCGCTTGCCAGGAGCAGGTTGAGGGAGCTGCCTCCGTCGAGCATGACCCGGCCGACCATGCTGTTGCTTATGGTCGGGGTAACAACCAAGGCGGTCTTGAGGTCCTTCTACATGCCCTGCGGGGCATCCTCCCTAGTGAAGGCGATCGTCTTACCGGCCCACTTGCAGGGCTGATCGACCGGCTTTTCGACGGCGGCGTGGTAGACTGTCTGGGCGGCAGTCTTGAGCTCGCGCCGGGACTGGTAGGCGGATGAGGCGTTGAAGATTATGTCTATCCGCCGCTCGCCCTGCTGAAATTCCAGGTCGAGGCCGTCCAAGACCTCACCTGCATTGACCTTGTCGGGCTGCTCTCCCTCCTTCGGAAATGTGGGCATCTCACCGCGCCCGTCGTAGAAGGCATCCAACTTACTTAGCCAGGCCCTGTAATTGCGCAAGTCATGGCCATGGGCCCTATGAAAAGGGCAGTACCTATTATCATCATATTTTGGCCGCTCCTCGCCCCCCTGCGGACGGGCGTCGCCACGCTGAGGCCCAAGTCAGTGATTCCTCGGTTGGGGCAGGCGCGCATCTTGTTGCGTTCGTGCCTGACCTTGCTGATGTTGAGGCTCTCCTTGGGTCGGTCCTTGGGCCTCCATCACTTCATGCTCATTACTCGACGTCGTGAGCACCCGCGCCCGACCGGCTTTCTTGCGATCCCTCTTTTGTTTGTTGGAGGTCGGCGTGGGATTGTTACCTTTGACGTTGGACGGACACGTCTCCCCAGGGTTGGGGGCGAGCTTGCCTTGGTTGTAGTCTCGTTTCTAGTGCACCGCGTCATCCTCGTCAGTGTACCGTTCCGCCATACGGAACAGCTTGTTGACGCTGAGCCTTGGGGTGATCTCTAGGTCTTCAGTTAGGCGCTGATCGCAGACGCCGAACTTAAAATCTTTGATCACGGTTTCGTCGGAGATGCTGGGGATCGAGTTCCGGGTGCGGATGAACCGTCGCATGTAGTCGCAGAGGGGCTCGTTCCTGCCTTGGATAACCCGATCCAAGTCCTTCTCCCTCCCAGGTCACTCGTAGCAGCTCTGGAATTTGGACTGCAGGGCGTTCCGGACTTGACGCCATGATCAGAAGGAACCGGTCTTCTGATTGAATAGCTAGGTACGGGCGGCTCTGTCCAACATGGTCGGGAGGTAACTGGACATTATGGCCTCATCTCCCCCAGCCGCCATGAATGCCGTCGAGTAGATCGACAGGAACTCGTCAAGGTTTTGGGTTCCGTAAAACTGCTCGATCGGAGCGGGTTCGAACCGAGCTAGCCAGCGCACTCGACGAAGGTCGTCGGTGTAGGCCGAGCATCCATAGGCCGGTGCGGTGTCACGCTAGGAATAGCCTCCATCACTGGATCTGGAACTTTAGCTGTCGCAACGATCGGGTGCGCGATCGCGCCGATCGTGACGACGAGCGCGAGCGTCGCCCGGGTAGTATCGCAGGCAGTCGTGGACCCTGCGGTGCCTAGGCGGAAAGTCCGGGGATGCACTCCTAGACACGGTGTTGTACGAGCGGGTGCTGTTGTGACTTGACAGACGCCGGTCGTCTCCCCAAGTCGCGTTCGGGGAGCGGCGATGTGGGGGCATCCGGGATACTTCCCAGGCTCGACGTCGCGGTGGTGACTGGCGTGAGTGCTGGATCCAGGGGCGGTCATCTACCCAGCCTTGGGGAGTTACTTCGTCGGTAGCCTTGTCCAGTTCCTCGACCAGTGCACGGCCGAAGAGGTCCGACCTCACTCGAACAGGCTCGGCCATGACCCTGGCGATAGCGCGTAGTCATTCGGTGGAGCGAGGAAGCCTGGAGAGCTCTGAAGAGGCACCGATCTCGCCCCGCTCCTCCCGTCGGAGGGTGGTTATGGCCTAATTGATGGTGACCTGAGCCATTCGACGTGCATCTTCAAGGGTGTAACACCCCATAAATCTAAACTGTTGTACAAGAAAAATTCGACAGCATTTCCCCTAAAACAGGATAATACGGAAGCAATTCATAAAAACAAGGTCCATGATAAGCAATTCAAATAGGAATAATATCACGACATCAATACTAGAGACAACAAGTCTAAATCAACCAGGAATCAACCATAAACATAAAACCTCTCTAAAGGGACAACCATAAACGAGAACAAGTTTAAAGGGAACAACAGTGGGTCTATTTGTAATAAAATTTCATCCAACTAATGAATTATTTAAAGCAATAGATCATGTGAGTCGTGATGACATCACAAAATTTATTTTGTTGCTAGCCCACCCTTCATGCTTACGACTCACGTGCGCTACCTGAAAACATCAAAACAGCAAGTAGTGAGATTGGGTAATCTCAGCAAGCGGAACAACTAATACAAATAACACATCCACCATATATCTAGCATTCCGCATTCCTCATATACAATACCACATCAAAGAGTCCACACCACTTCATTAAAATGCATATGATTGATGCACATGCTTATGCCATGTTCCTCCTCACCGTGCCCTTTCTCAGGAACACACGGTGTTGTACCGGTACGGTCGCTCACGCTGGCGTCGACAAACTTCCAATGCATGATTATGCAGTTAATGCTTCATGCAGGAATTCATTCATAACCCCTCCCACTGAGTCCACATGTTTGCATATCATCATATAGCATGGATAGAAAGCAAATATCATAGAGATGAAATGTTTAGACAATTCATCCGGTAAACAACATCATTCTTCACCTTACTCATGATTCATAGCTAAACCATAACATCACAATGCTAGTCAAGATATTGCAATACTCAAAGCAAGTGATTAAACCATGTATGATTGCTGTAATTGGAGTTTATAGTGAAGGCGAAGCAAACAACAATGTATAGCTTAACAATACAACTACTTCCACTTGCCTTTACCGACGTGGGCGATGAACCTAGTTACGCCCAGTAGTGGCACCACCTGAACAAACATTATTTCAGTACATAGCGACATCACAATTCATCACACAATTCAAACACACGCTTCCTACTCCCCGATCCCATTTAAACGCCAAAAACCCCGATCTGTCCGGATCGAACAGCAGCACCCTCTCTTCCCAATTTCGTATCTTTTTTTCTACTTTTCATAAAAATACAAAAAAATTACAGTAGCTATATATTGACGAGATCTACAACTTTCATGAAGGTCAAAAATTTCAATTCCGCAGTTAAACATGCCTAAACAACCGTCCAACATAGTGGACGAAATCTGTTTCCAGATTCTGTTCGTCATCTTCCAACAGTGATAACTCTCAGACCGACGCCCCAACAATTCTGAAAGAATTACAGAAGCTAGGTAGCGTCGTTATCTACAACTTTCTAGTTATAGGTTTCTGCAGGAAAAATCGTCTAGGTCACGTAAAACGCGAAACAATCCGTGCTGCACAATCTCCCCTCTCAGAAACAGCACCACGTAAACAACTACCCTTCTCCCCCATCAAAATCCATCGAAACCAAACACCACCAGATCTAATACCCTCCTAATCCCTAGGTAGAACAGGGGTAAAAGATTATAAATTTTACCTTGAGTTCTCCCTTGAGAACCCACAAAGATTGCGCGACGATCCCCAAAATGGAAATCTGTCCTCCTCTCGAATTTTCCTTCGCGAACCGCGGTGGATCCTCGAACCACCACGCCGGGAAGGAGAAGGGGAGGGGGCGGCTGCCTAGGGGAGGGAGTGGTGGCTGCCAAGGGGAGGAAGTGGTGGCGCCTAGGGTTTGGGGGTGGGGGTGGCGCCACTAAGGGAGAGGTGGGCCGGCCCACCAAGGCGTGGGGAGGGGGAAGGTGGGAAGGGAATTCTGGCCAGGCCCAGTTGCCTCGGCCAGCTAAAACTAGCCCAAAACTCCAATTTTTAATATTAATTGCAGCATAAAACTCAATTATTTCATCTCCCAACATTTCCTTCATTCCTTAGAAATCGAAACAAGGGAGAAAAACCCCCTACGGTAACTCCCAAATTCTAAGGCATCACACTCTCCCCTCCTTAAAAGGATTCGTCCCCGAATCAAAGACACACCAAAATCAACAACAAAGTCCCCAAGGGACAAAAGACTTCTATGCAACACAAAACATTCACACAAAGACTCAAACCGAACAAACGACAAGCGAGTTCTCAAAACCAACACTAGCGAGAAAATGTTGATTTAGCTCAACAGTGCAACCTCTCACGGTTCCACCTTCACTTCAATTCCCAAATAGACCATGAAAGAAAACGGTCTCGCACTCCTTAATCCAACTACTCTCCGGAAGAAAACGGTACCAGTCTCTAGAACCCTCTTCATCTCCCACGCACAAACGTGTTTTCACACCACAACCCCTCTCGTGGTTCGGCCGTATTCAAGGCGACGACAAACCAGGTGAGACCTACACTCCAAGACCACCAGCTATTTGAACAAACGAGGTTAGAACCTTGTAAAAAATTGATCTTCAACAAAAACCAATACCCAACACTACCACCAAAAGGAAAGGCCTACTTTACAACCAGGGTCCTTAAACCCGCAAGAGACAAGAATAATCGAACAAAATCGCTATGGTTGACACAACCTCGCTCAACCTCAATGACAGAAAGGTCCAATACACTCTGAAAGGAAAAACAATTACTAGCAACCACCAAGTGGTCCACTAATAATTTAAACAGCCCCACCTAGGTACACATCAATGACCCAATTCTCCAAGAAGGTTTGGATTGAGTCATACACAACCTTCCTTTACTCTTCACTTTTAAATCACATTTACGATCATCTACTAGCAACATCTAATATCTTAGGTCATTACCAACCCACACTAAATTCCTCTTTCTTAGAAGGTTTCGCCCTCGCATTCTTCCTTTCAAAGAATCGAGAACCAAGGGTAGAATCATTGAGGAAGCTCAACCAAGACCCATGATCCCCAAATGATTCACATCCAACAACTCGAACTCCAAAGCGCTAAAAGCCACTTTGGAAAGAATTCGGCAACAACCCAAGAGTACTCATTTGATTATTTTTTTTTCCTAAGCCAAATGCAAAGAAAGCTCAGATCTCTTACACCACAACCAACATATCGAAGATATTCGTTCTTACTTCCCGTACTAGAAGGCAATTGAAATCTCGATTCAGGACATGCATGCAGCTTTCCAAGAGCACTCCGGATTAGTCATATATCCATATATGACTTTCTCACCGACCTGGCTCAACGACTCTTTTATCATTTAACATCTATAGACAATGTCATGTTTACTTTTCACCATTCATTCATCATGTAACAACACTATCGAATAGTCATTTACAAGACGACTTCTTCCTCTGTAACACATGAATAAAACTCGAATAACACCGAGGATTGCGCTAATTCATATAAACTATGTCGGCGGCATAGTTATGATGAAGGCACCACATCTTATCAAAACCCACCAATTATATAAAGATAAACTTGCAAAACATCGAATTTTAACCAAAATCAACATTTTGTAAAATAACATCGACTCCAAAGTCAAACATCTGCACAAACAACCGCCACAATTTTTTTTTTCTCGAAAGAAAGGGAAATTCATTCCCAAAAGAGAACTCTTCACTAACCAAATTCACTTATGAAACACTCATATAATCCACCTTTTGAAGCACTATAAACGTCACACACATCATGCAAGTAAATCCAACTCTAGTCAAAAAGAGTTACAAATTAAATCTTAAGAGTTTCCAACACAACCCACTATGTCCATCTGCTTCCTTTAAAATTAATTCCAAAGATAATTCAGTGCGAACGCGAAGGGGCGTGATCCACTCAAAGACTTTTGGGTGTAAATCCATACTCATAGTGCAAACTAAACAAGTTAGCCAAATCCAAATGTTGGCATTAATCACTACGAGTTTTAGGGAAACTCAGAAACACAGAAGAAACACTTCGACAAAAAGTATTCAACCAAAATAGCAACCAACCAGGCCAGTCCAAAAGGTTTTAGACACAGGCTCAGGATGAAAGCCACCATATCTAGTATTCCACTATACTTACCATTTAAGCATTCAATATACACTATTTACTCATCGAGAAGCCTCAATATAATTCAACCAAAAGCTACATAACCAATTCTTTCTCTAGTTACCTTTCCCAACATTTATAAATACAGTTTATGATGATTAACAAAACGTCTTCCATTCTATACTACCTCATCATGATCCCCACAGACCAACACATCATATATCAATGTATTCTATATTTCAAACATAGTACTTCAACATATACTTAAGCATGATCAACGTATCAATTTTATACCATCCATACATCAACATCTTGACAATTAAAACTTGTTCAATCAATAAAATGACTTCAACCAATAAGTATTATCTCTACAAGATAAAATTAAGTAAACAGGATTCTAAGACATGCATTCATTAAGGTTAAAATCTTGCATCATGATTGTTATCCAATGTTCATCCCATCACAACATGAACTCGACATAATTCCACGCTTTTACACTTTTCTCTATTGGATCAATGGTTTCCAACAATTAACAACCCTACCAAGTCATCAATAACAACAAATGGGCATAAACATCAACCATCAACATTACTTTTGGCTACCCTATACATAGGTGATAACAAAATTACCACCACACAACATACTAGTAGGTTGCAACAACGTAAATAGCAATTCTAATCAACTTCCAAATTAAAGTCGCTAGTCAACACGATTAAATTTTCTCTATTAATCCGTTAGATTAGAACATCTTTAAACAACCAGCAAAGTTTCTTTAACAATAACCGCAGTCTACCTCATTTAATGTTCTAACCATGCATCAGGGTTTAAAACCTTAAACATTATCGGGGGTCATAAGCACTTTTAAAGCAAAGCAACAGATTATAAGCATGTACATTAACACATTTAATCATCCCCACTATGGGGTACTCTACATCACTAGAGGTTCATTTAATCTTAAGCTAAAGGTAACAATTACACTTAATTGATTCAATTCGCAAATTAACTAAGGAGTACATCATTTCTATAAACCACATTGTTACATACTACATAACATGCTAAACAACAATTTTCACTTTTAACAATTAATTTCAGTCAAACGAATACTTACTTTATTTGCAGCATTTTTCTTTTAATACTCAACCAAAACTCACAAAGAGGCTTGACTCTCAAATTTGCAATAGGACATGACTCCAAAACACATTTCAATCTTAAAGACTCCCACATGAGGGAACCAAGCGATCAAGTAAACCTTTACGAACAAAGGCACAAAACATAAATCGACATAACTTAACTTTTTACACACGCTTCAATAACTTCTTTTAAACTCATAGCAAGACACACAAGAACCAAAAGCTATACCTTTCTTTGCAAGGCAACCAACTAAACAGGTGTCAAAGTCAAAAGGCGACCAAAGACGCACAACACAAAACTCCCCTTCTTTGTCTTCACCCAAAGAAGACAAAACCAAGAAACACCGAAGGCACACTCCGCGAAAAACCAAATTCCAAACACTTTTCTTCTGATTTCAATCAACTAAAACCAAGAAAACCAACCAAGACCGACCGTCAGAATGATAAAGAACATCCGAAGGAATCTACCACCAATCTCTTCTATTTGACTCCAGTCAACTACCCGATCCACGACAGAAAGGGTAAGCACTCCTCCTACAGGGGTTAATAATTCTTCGGTGATGGCGTTAACCGGCCACACCGTCAAACCACACCCTTATTATGAACAAAAAGAGGTGACCGAAACCCTTCGGCACCACAACCCCACTTCATCACAAATGAAGCAACTCAATCAAATCCAACATAAATATAGCATTATACATCATCAAAAGTATCATTCAACATCAAAGCTTAGATACAATATTTAAACGGAAAGCAACGGTACCCATACCCTTTCCTACTGTGCATCCATGTGTGTCAGATTTTAAATTAGTGATTCCACTTACACAAGTTTTAATGTTGCTATCCTATGACAAAATTTTAGTTAAAACCTAGGCCATGTTTCTAAGTTATTCCACATCACATTTTAGTTGTATCCTACAGTATGACACTAAAAATACACATTCCAAGGACCTACAGCCCGCTCTGATACCAACTGTAACACCCCATAAATCTAAACTGTTGTACAAGAAAAATTCGACAGCATTTCCCCTAAAACAGGATAATACGGAAACAATTCATAAAAACAAGGTCCATGATAAGCAATTCAAATAGGAATAATATCACGACATCAATACTAGAGACAACAAGTCTAAATCAACCAGGAATCAACCATAAACATAACACCTCTCTAAAGGGACAACCATAAACGAGAACAAGTTTAAAGGGAACAACAATGGGTCTATTTGTAATAAAATTTCATCCAACTAATGAATTATTTAAAGCACTAGATCATGTGAGTCGTGATGACATCAGAAAATTTATTGTGTTGCTAGCACACCCTTCATGCTTACGACTCACGTGCGCTACTCGAAAACATCAAAAGCGACAAGTAGTGAGATTGGGTAATCTCAAAGAAGCGGAGCAACTAATACAAATAACACATCCACCATATATCTAGCATTCCGCATTCCTCATATACAATACCACATCAAAGAGTCCACACCACTTCAGTAAAATGCATATGATTGATGCACATGCTTATGCCATGTTCCTCCTCACCGTGCCCTTTCTCAGGAACACACGGTGTTGTACTGCACGGTCTGATCGCGCCGCAGCTTCGACAAACTTCCAATGCATGATTATGCAGTTAATGCTTCATGCATGAATTCATTCATAACCCCTCCCACTGAGTCCACATGTTTTCATATCATCATATAGCATGGATAGAAAGCAAATATCATAGAGATGAAATGTTTAGACAATTCATCCGGTAAACAACATCATTCTTCACCTTACTCATGATTCATAGCTAAACCACAACATCACAATGCCAGTCAAGATATTGCAATCCTCAAAGCAAGTGATTAAACCATGTATGATTGCTATAATTGGAGTTTATAGTGAAGGCAAAGCAAACAACAATGTATAGCTTAACAATATAACTACTTCCACTTGCCTTTACCGACGTGGGCGATGAACCTAGTTACGCCCAGCAGTGGCACCACCTGAACAAACATTATTTCAGTACATAGCGACATCACAATTCATCACACAATTCAAACACACGCTTCCTACTCCCCGATCCCATTTAAACGCCAAAAACCCCGATCTGTCCGGATCGAACAGCAGCACCCTCTCTTCCCAATTTCGTATCTTTTTTTCTACTGTTCATAAAAATACAAAAAAATTACAGTAGCTAGATATTGACGAGATATACAACTTTCATCAAGGTCAAAAATTTCAATTCCGCAGTTAAACATGCCTAAACAACCGTCCAACATAGTGGACGAAATCTGTTTCCAGATTCTGTTCGTCATCTTCCAACAGTGATAACTCTCAGACCGACGCCCCAACAATTCTGAAAAAATTACAGAAGCTAGGTAGCGTCGTTATCTACAACTTTCTAGTTATAGGTTTCTGCAGGAAAAATCGTCTAGGTCACGTAAAACGCGAAACAATCCGTGCTGCACAATCTCCCCTCTCAGAAACAGCACCACGTGAACAACTACCCTTCTCCCCCATCAAAATCCATCCAAACCAAACACCACCAGATCTAATACCCTCCTAATCCCTAGGTCGCGTTAGTACAATTGATTGTTGATCGGTGGACCCAGTCAATCAAATTCTTTTGGAAACTTAATTAGGATTTTGAAATGGTGGTTTTGGTGGAAAAAGCTATGTTGGTAATAAGAGAAAAAGGAAAAAGGTGAAAGGTGGTTTTATGCCGGACGGACGGGTGGAGGTCTCGTCTATGCAACCCTAAGGACCGAACTTGATGTTGTTAACTAAGTCAAATCGTACAACCACATGTGTTAGTATGGGATGACCTGAACGTAGTACAGGAGTGAGTGACTGGTCTTGCGCCGTGGTAGGTCGAAGTAGTTGGGCCGATTACCGGCGTCTTTGGTCTTTGTCTAAGGGTCTCCCTCACCTCGCACAGGTGTTGGAGTATACCGTCCCAATACGGTACCGTTACAACGGTGAGGGCCTTGCTATGGGTTGTGAGGCGATGGACGGTAATCGTAAACCATCGCAAAGTTTTTATTGTTTTGTGTGTGGGGCTGATCACCCGCCATAGCAAGGGGTGCACTTCACCGGGGCTGACGCAAGACTAGAAACTCGCAAGTGGAACAGTTCCATCACAGTCTAGCAAAACGGGTACGTTTCGTATCGCATGGCATGGTTGACATGATTACTAGAGTTTGTCATGTGGGTAAAGTGTACAATCTCTACAGAGAATAAATCTAATCGATTAGCCGTGCTCACGGTCACGAGCAGCTTGGATAATTATTGTCAAGTATAGTATTTTTTGTTTTGTTTTGGAAAATATTTTGGAACCGGTAGATCTTTTAAATGTTGGGTTGTAACATGCAAAATGTTGAGTCGTTGGACTCAGAGACTGATTGGATTGGTAATTCAATTGTGCTGGTGGTGATTCTTGATGCCATATGATGGTATGTTGGATATTCAATTGTGCTGGTGGTGATTCTTGATGCCATGTGATGGGGGTGTTGGATAAATTGGAGGAAATTGAGTGTGGAATGAATTGTATATTGTATGTTGAATCATATGTTAAATTACTTCCTTTTACTAAATGCTTTATAAACTGTGCAACATTTCGAATCTTTTAGTCTATTGCAAATAAATTTAGCTTTATGCAACTCTGAACTGGATTAGCAGCCTTTTTCATTGATTAACCTGCATACTTATTATACTTGCAAACACTAAAGTCTTGCGAGTACATACGTGTACTCACCGTTTGCTTTAAAACTGATTACCAAGCTCAGAAGACGGAGACAAGTGAGAAGGAGGCGAGCTAGGCGAGGATCGCTTCGATTCAGAGATCGTCGGGTTTTGCAGCTGTAGTTTAGGTTTTCTCTCGGTCGCAACTCAGCTACTGCCTTTGGGTTTGGGAAGGCACTCTGCTGTCGTTGCTGTACTCTAAGTCTCTCTTTAGCTCTTGTAGCCATTTGGCAGAATTTCTTTCTTGTATTACTATCTCGATGTAATCAGACATGTACTACTGTAACCATTTTGTTAATGTAAATGTTTTGATGCGACTTACCGTGGAAATTTGTGGGTGATAGGCTATTGATCCAGGGAACTAGCACTGGGCACATATCTCGGGGAAGCTCGGGTTGAAATCAATCATTTGGCATATGACCACGCGACAAGTGTGTCGTGCCGATTGATTGGCCTCAATCCGGGTACGGTTTGTAATTAGTGATTGATTTACTGACGGGTTGCGTTAATTCCAGTCCGACGCAACAGTGAGTACCCGAATCACTGTTACAAAGACCGGAGCCCCCACAGGAGGTCTTAGGACTCGAAGTCCCATACTTAAGTGCTATTGGTGCGGTTATGTATCTTGCGAATTGCACAAGGCATGATATTACATCCACAATGAATTTGCTAGCAAGACACAGTATAGCCCCAACCAGAAGACATTGAGACGGTGTCAAGACTTTACTCAGATACCTCCAAGGTAACCGAGATCTTAGTTTGTTTTATCAAAAGAACTGAAACTTAACCATGGTGAGAAGTATGGATGCTAGATATCTGCCTGATCTCCACAATGCCAAATCTCAGACTGGTTTTGTATTTCTCTGTGGTGGTTCAGTCATTTCTCTATGGTCTTTTAAGTAGACCTTGGTAGCTACGTCTACCAAACACTCAAAGATTATAGCTTTATATGAAGCCTCATGTGAGTGTGTTTAGCTGAGACGTGTAATTAACCATATCTAGAAATCATATGGTCTTAATACCATCGATACCCCCACCATTATCTATGAAGATAATGTTGCTTGTGTTGCACAAATACAAATGAGTTATGTAAAGAGCAATATCGCGAAGCATATTGCCCTTAAATTTTTTGTAGGATCAAAATATACGAATATAGCAATCAGAGGGGGGCGTGAATGATTGTGTGGAAGCTAAAACAAATTTTTGATGATTATCAAAACACCCCAAAATAGATTATGAAAGATTGCTTCGGTTTAAAGCAAAACAGATTGACAAACGTCCACCAAATCGCAAATATCAAAAAATCCAACCGTCAAATTGATGTGAGATTGTTGCTGCAGAAACTAGATTGAATTTAGAAACTAACCCAATAAGAATCAACTCAATCGGATCTGTGGATCAAAAGTTATAAGCTCTTCAAGTTACGTTTCGAAATCGACTAGTTTGGACCGGTCCGATCTTGGTAGTCAACTTCGGACCGCTCCGATCAGAGTTCGGACCAGTCCGATCTTAATCGTCAAGTTCGGACCAGTCCGAACTTGATGATATTAGCTTTTTGTAGATGTGTTCGGTAAAACGTGATTTCCTGGGTATCCAGCCGTCGGATTGACCTAAAATTTTAATACAAGAAACTAGATTCCAATCCGAATCAAACAAAAGAAGAATCAACTCGATCGGACTTACGGATCAAAAGTTATAAACCTCGCAAGTTTGTTGTAACAGAAAATGATGAGAATTGATCTAACCAAAACTTGTAGATTAAACAAGAACAACAAAAGATTAATCAACTAAACTTTTAGGACCCTAAGTCAATACCCTAGAAAGGTTTTTTATGGATCAAATCAAGATGAAACTCAAGGAATAAAAACCAATCTAGAAACAGAACAAGCATGCAACAAGAACCAAAAACAGGGAATACTGTAGCACGCAAGGATCTGAAAGAATTGATCTTTATTTATTTTGTCTAAAGTACTCCCATAAAAAGAGTACAAAACCTAAACAAAGCTGCGCTCAGCTCTCTGGCGCAATGCACTAAAATCCAATACTTAAATAGGAGACAACCTCTCCTATTTAAACAGAGCAAACACAAAGAGTCCGAATACAACTCCAACTCCAAACATGAAAGGAGTATGTATTCAACACAACTCTACTTGGCCCAACCTAGCAAAATACAACTCTTGCACGAGTGTAAGGCCAACTTGCCATACTCACGTGACTAACCACTTTGCACGCGTACGGCCACCCTGCCAGCCTCGTGTGCACCGTTCTCTAGCCCGAACGTCCCGCATGACATCCTTGACCACCAAGACCTCGATTCCTCCCTAAACCTAGTCTCGAACTTCAATTCCTCCACGAACCTAGTTCCGGTCCAGTCATCGACCACGTTCGCCCTCGAGCAACACCTGCACATGAGTAAACACAAAACGATTCTGAGCACAAGTCCATGACTTGACTCAAGGTCAAACCATGCAATCACTCACTCGAGCATTGCATACAAACAGTCCAAACTCAATTTCAAAACCCTAATCGAGTTCACGTTCACGACGAACCAACGAAAATTGGTCCGACGTACATGCAAATTTAGACTGCAAAATCTTGTTCACCACGGACCAAGAACATTGGTTCGGCGTACATGCAAAAAGTGCAGTCCGAAAAATCATGTTCACCACATACCAAAAACATTGGTCCGACGTACATGCAAAAAGTGCAGTCCGGCGCAATGCGTTCACGACGGACCAAATATATGGTCTGGCGTAGTGGTCCGGCGCTCAAGGGAAGTTCACGACGGACCAACAATTTGGTCCGGCGCACAAGGGAAGTTGGCGTGCTATTTCCCTTGCACAGGCGTGCTATTTTCCTTTCGCAAGCGTGCTATTTGTCTCTTACAAAAGTGCTAGCAGGTGTGCTATTTCCCTTCAGCAGGCGTGCTATTTTCCTTCAGTAGGCGTGCTATTTTTCTTCAGCAAGCGTGCTATTTTCCTTTCAAGAGAGAAACTGAGCCATACCAAAAGAACGAGTAAGACAACACATCCACAAGCACCACACATGCTATGAACACAACCACTTTGCAATACCAAATTCATCATCAAGCCAATTTTTCATCACATGATTTCACATTTTTCTACCCTTACGAACTTCAGAAGAATGGTGAAGTAAAGATAATGCAAGTTAAATCATGGCAAAATCTAAGTAGATTTTCCATGAAATCCTTGCCAAAGTTTATTTTTCAAAGGTGCATTAATGGCATTAGAATGAGACAATTTGGATATTTGCAAATTTCAAGGAGGATAAATCCCTGAAATATGACCCTTTTACATGATCTTGAAGATTATAAGTTGTATTCCTTTTCCCTTTAGTAAGTTTTCCTGAAGTTTCTCACACGAATGTTTTTAATGAGGTAACTAGTGCAACATAAAGTGCGAGTGTAATGTATTTTTTTCTCCAACCTTTTTTTCTCCATCTTGATTTTTGGGAGGAGTTTTTATCAAGACATGTGCATTACGTAATATTTGTCCAAGGAAGAGTGTTGTAATACTGATAGAATCCTGGTCCAAGTTTAGAAAGGTTCTATCTATTGGTAGGCGAATTCAAACCTATTTTCAGGTATTTCTACTATATATATTGGACATTACCTTATACAGAAAGTTAATTTAACAAAGTGAGATTATTGCTCTGTATTTTTATGTGTACTCTATTTTTAATTTTACTTTTATTCGTATATTAGTATAGATATACTATTAATTGACGCATGTGAACAACTACTTTCACAGTAATTATATCTCACCAAATACGACAAAGTCGATGGATGAATTCACGCGCACCGTGTGCGTTGCACCTGACAGACCCAACACTGTCCCCTGCGCGTACGGACAAGGCGCAAGCGGAACCACACGGCCACGTGTCCCATGACTCGATCCGGCCGACACGACGCCGTGCCCAACACGGACCCGGGCCTGTCGATCGATCGGGTCCGGTCGCTCTAGCTTTTTGCCACGCTTTGTACATACTGTTAGACAACCTCGCTATCGAATAGTCCGGGGTTGCCTAATAGATCTCAAGTGGAGAATAGACAGGGAGAAAGAGAGACACAATATGAGGAGGAACGGGCCTGCTTTATTATTCTGTATGCTTGTATACAAAGGGGTAGCCCCTGCCTCCTATATATAGCGGTTCTGCTAGAGATAAGGAAGAGTCCATATAGGATACGGAATCAGTTTCCTAACACTCCCCCTTGGACTCTTCACCGCGAGATGCATATGCCTCATTAAAACTCCATAAAAACCCAGTGGGAAAAATAATTGGAGAAAGAGTACATAGCACACGCTGTCGTGTTGCACGGATTGCCTCATCAAAAACCTTATGTAAGAAAACTTCAATGAAAAACTTACTTAAGGAAAAGAGTACAATCCACCCAAACTTCAATGTTAATCTTCAAGATTTACGTTGGGTACTCAAACTTCATGGTTGAGATTTATGTAGGAGTATGTGAAAAATCTCCCCCTGAAATCTGCACTTCTCTAAGCCTCATAATCCCGATTCCTCTAATACATCTTTCAAAGGAAGATGCCGGGAGTGACTTAGTGAATAAATCTGCGAGATTTTCACACGACTTAGTATGCAGTATCTTTATCTCGTTCATCTTATGCATTTCATGAGCATAAAAGAACTTGGGGGTTGATATGCTTTGTAAGGTTACTCTTCACATATCCCATTTGTACTTGTGCAACACAAGCTGCATTATCTTCATAGATAATAGTGGGGGTTTGTTCCATGTTCAGGCCACATGACTTCTGGATGTGGTGAACCATTCTTCGAAGCCATGCACATTCCCGAGAGGCTTCATACAATGCAATGATTTCTGAGTGGTTAGTCGACGTCGAGACAAGAGTCTGCTTAGACGACTTCTAAGAAATTGCCGTTCCACCGCAAAGGAAAACATACCCAGTTTGTGACTTGCCAGTATGCGGGTCCGATAGGTACCCAGCATTGGCATAGCCAACCAAATTCAATTCATTGTTCCTTCTATAGAACAAACCGAGTTCTTTGCTTCCTTGGAGGTAACGGAAGACGTCCTTAACCCCTTTCCAATGCCTTTTGGTGGGTTCTGCAGCATCAGTGCTAGCAAATTCACTGGCCCGACGTAATGTCCGGCCTAGTGCTATTCGCAAGGTACATGAGCTCAATTGCACTCAAGTATGGGAATTCGCTCCCAGGACTTCCTCCTCTTCTTTAGGCCTGTCTGCGGGTCTAGGTCTGCTTGGAGTGACCTTCCGAGCCATTGGGGTCTTTGCGGGTATGCCTTTTCAAAGCCAAATCTTTCCAACACTTTCTGCGTGTAGGATGCTTGGTGTACCAAGATTCCGCCTTGGACATGTTCAAGTTGCAAGCCTAAGCAGAACTTGGTTTTACCCAAGTCTTTCATTTCAAATTCAGATTTCAAGTATGTGCATGCTTCTTCAATTTCCTCATCCGTCCCAATGATGTTCAAGTCATCTACATAGGCGGAGATTATACAAAATCCATTCGTGGATCGTTGTATAAATACACATGGACAATCTTCGGCTGTTCGTGTAGCCTTTCTTGCAGAGAAAGTCACTTAAGCGATTGTACCACATTCTTCCTCGATCGTTTCAGCCCATACAAAGCTGATTTCTCCAATTTCACACTGTATAGGTTTCTGTTTGCTCTGTCTTGGTTCGGGATAGGGATACCTTCCGGTACTTTCATGTATATTTCCGAATCCAAGTTTCCATACAAATATGCTGTGACAACATCCATTAGCTTCTCAACTTCAAGTTGACTACCATTGAGATTAAGTATCTAAAGGTAATTCCACCCATGACCGGAGAATAGGTTTCTTCATAATCAACCCTAGGACGTTGAGTGAAACCTTGAACAACAAGCCTTGCAATGGTTGTTGCTCTTTTCATAGATTCTCCTATTATTACAAAATTTATGGCCATTTCGTCATGGTGTGCTTCATGCACTTCTACTTGCTCTTCATTGCTATTTCCCATTCCAGGAGCAAGTTCCTTTAGTTTTTCTCCGCCAATGTGTGCGCACACATTATTTCTGGCGGTTTCTTCCAATGGAAGGTTCAGATCTGGAATTGCCTTTTCCACAGGCTTCTTTCCAGTGCCAGGTCTCAACTGGCTCCCCTTCTTGCTTTGGGGCATTTTTGTGATTGGCTATGGTAAGTCCTCTTGCCCATTTTTCCCCAGACGTCTCCGGGTACTTTGGGTTTGAGAAGCCAGATTTCCTGTTCTTTTTCTTTGAGGCCTCTGAACAGGATGAGGGATACCTTCTGCTTTCTTTGGTATTTCCACCCTCTCTGGTGCATTTCTTGCTGGTATATGCGACTTAACCATGCTCTTCAGATCACAAAAATGATCAGGCAGTTCATTTGCTAAATTCTGCAAATCGATTGTCTTCTTGACTTCATGATTTGCTTCATTAGTGCGAGGGTCATGCACGGGGATCCCAATGGAATGCCATATGATTTTCCGGCATTTTTCATCCAATGGTTCATTTCCTCCCTAATGACGGAAAGCGATCCTCGTCAAAAAAATGCAATCTAATTGCTGTATGCAAATCTCGATCGTGGGTTCCAAATACGATTATGGATGCATTCTCATAACCAACGTATATCCAGGACTTGCGGAGAGGGCCCATTGCGATTCATTTGTGGGGGTGGTATAGGTACATATACCATTCATTCAAATCTTCGAGGATGACCCATTGCACTAGTTGCATAGTTGAATGGATGTTGTAGGCCGACGGTCTATAATTGATGAGTCTTCGCTGCGGGGAGCTGCGTGTCCCCAACAAGTGTTGGGCAAGTTACAACTCTGCAAGAGCGATGCGGCAATGAACTTAATCCTCTTTATTAGTGCTTCACTAGCCCATTTTGCGTATGGACGTGCGGTGCAGAGTGCTCAACGATTATTCCGTTCTTTGTGCAATAATCATCAAATGCCTTGGAAGTGAATTCACTGGCATTGTCCATTCGAATGGACTTCACGCGATGATCAGGAAAAGCATTCTTAATTCTGATGATCTGCGAGATCAGTTTTGTGAATGCATGATTCCTTGTTGGCGACAAACATGTATGCACGACCATTTCGAGGAAGCATCAATGAGCACCATAAAGCATCGAAGCTTGGCCACGACAAGGGCTGAATCGACCGCAAATATCCCCTGAATGCGTTCCAGAATGCAGGGATTTCATGTTGCACTTTCATAACAGAGGGTCTAGTTATTAATTTCGGTGGCACATGCATGGCACACAAAATCTTCATGATTCGGGAAATTCTTAACATTAATGCCATGACCTTGTGAGTTGTTAACTATATTTTTCATCAATCTCAGACCAGGATGACCTAATCTACAATGCCATAAAGCAAATAATTCAGAGCGTCTAAAGACAGTCTTCAAAGAAGTATACAATCTGCGTGTGCATTGATTTTCGTGTAGTATAGCCTGATTCATCACGAGGGATATTTTTCTAATACCATTTTTCATACTCGCGTGCTTCATAATGCACAAATGCTATTTGCCATTTTCTTCATTGGTTTCTACGTGAAACCCGATGGCGCGGATATCCTTGAAACTTTAAGAGAGTGCGGGTTGATTCGAGTACAAGAGGGCTTCTTCAATTACCAAAGTTGTACCCATTGGCAATATAATTGTGGCTCTTCTGAGCCTATTATATGCGTGTCGCTTCTGCGATAGTCGTAATCCTTCCAAATGCGTTCTTCGTGATCGTCTGGAAGTATTTCGACTCTCTTAAGATGGTATTTGTTGTGCCACTATCAACAATGCATATTTCCTCCATTGGGCGCTACACGATTTCTAGATGAAAAGAAAATAATTCTAATCATATAGTGGCAAAGTGATTCAAATATTGCTTACAAATAAAGAATACTGGAATAAAGAATAAATTGCAATTCGATTCATGAGAAAAGAAAATGTATGCTCTTCGAGAGCTTACAATTCATTACTCAAAATTCATTAACAACCACTGTTCTATAGCTCGCAAACTTAGTAACCCAATCTTCTTGCTTGGAGCAAGATGGTGGGCTTGAGTTTCTCGGCCTAAGCACACATCAGAATGCAGTGTACTCTCACCTCGACCATGTATTCATTATTCATAGTGGTGAAAAGTGATACCTGGGGAGTACAAAATTTGATCGCTTTTGCTCGGCAATAGTTTGCGTGTCCTTCGAGGACCCTAAGCGGTGGCGACTTGGAGCTTCTTGCTCGCAAGTATGATCTTCAAACCTGATGCCCATGTGAGATAGTTCTGACCTTTCGGGGTCAGTTCTTCAAACTCACATTGAATAATGCCAGGTATTTGCATATTCAAAAGATTCTTTTCATTAGATTACTCCGTGTAATCTAATAGGGAGTGGTTGCAAGATTCATAATTGCATAATTAAATTCTCATGAATTTCCAGTAAACTAAAAGAAAGCAATAATTTCAAGATTCATAAATACAAGATTCATAGATGCGAGATTCATAAATGCAGGATTCATAAATACAGTATTCATAAATATTCAGAATAAACAATAATTGCACAATTCATAAATTCATAAATGCGGAAATAAATTCGAGAAATTTCCGAATTTTCTTAGTATTTGGCAATTTTCGTTAATTATATGACAATTTTCCAGCATCACTTGATGATGTAAAATAAATTGCAACATGAATTAAACATGGCATAAGTCTAATTACAACTTATATAATTCTTGTTGGTCGAGGAGCAACAGTAATGAATATCTCTCATCAATTTGACTCTTGGCCAGGTCAACCTGCCCCTAGGGCTCACATGAGGGAGGGAGCACTTCCCGTTTCCGGGTGCCAATTAAAGAACCAAGCCTCATGTGTGTTTTCCTAGACACCAATTGTCTCATATCTGTTTATTCATTACCAAAATCAAATCCCAACCACTCATGTTCTCATAAACTGATGTATGAGAAATGCTGGAATTTTCCTAACACTTTTCATAATTTCTGCTAATTTCCAAGCAATTTTCAGAATTACTTTACAACAGGAAAATCAATTTCAGCAAATATCAACATGACATAATTCATAAATTCATAAATTCGGAAAATAAATTCTCAAGAATTTCCGATATTCTAAATAGAGCAATTATTGCAAAAATTCAAATATTCATAAATTGCTGCAAGATAATGCTAGAAAAAAAACAAATCCAAATAATTTTCTACAATTTTCTAGGATTTTTCATAATTTTGTGGCAATTTTTCAGAATTTCTGACTATTTCTAATTGATTCTCTCGAATTCTTCAAGCATTTTCAGAGAAAAATAAAATAAAAGTAATATTAGGTGGGGGTAAAGGGGTTTCACCTTAGTGCGTCTGACCGGACTTCTAATCTGTTTTGAATGCACTTCAAGTCCATAGACTCCATGTCCTGCATCTATGTCCTCAGACTCCCACGCCAAGAAAGGGCATGGCGTTGGTCTGGCCGGGCGAGTCGCCGGGCGAGCGCTGGCCCACGACGGGCGCGATTACGGCTGCATGGGTCGCCGGCAACAGATGGGCGGCGAGTCACTCGGCAGCGGAGCGTCGCCAGCGGCCAGCTGGCAACATCGGCAACAACCGGCGACAACCGACGACTGACCGACGGCGGCGGCAGACAGCGCGGGCTTGCGCCAAAGAGCGCTGAAGCGGCAGATGTGGCAATGCCAGAAACGTGGAAGCGGACGGCCGCCGGCTCGAGATGCGGCAGTCGCGAGGTCAAAGCTGGCGGCAGCTCGGCCGTCTGGCCGATCCGTCTGGTCGACTTCAGTTCGGTCTTAGCGGGCTGCGAGGCAGCCGGGCTGATTCTGGTTCGCGGCACCTCCTTCAAACGCGCGCAGCGGCTTCTAGCCCGGCGGTTTGAGCGCAAACGAGCTAGGTGCGGTATCCGGCCACCAGGACCGAATCTGGTGCGCTCAGGCGCGCTTCGACCAATTGGCTTGGCGATATACGGTGCCAGATGTGAGGCCAGCGGCGGTGGCCGGTTTGCTTGCGCGCTGCGTGCGCGATGACTTGTCTTGTAGCGATCGGTAGCTTGTTGCTATGATCTGTAAAAGTTGCTGTAAATTTATAGCTTCGTGCCACGGGTGACGGCTTCGTGCGCGTCAATTTTGCGGCTTCGTGCCGATTCTACGTATGCATGCTTCACAAATATGCATGCTGCCGATTCTTTTCCATGTGCTTCACGTTACTTGATGCAAGTAGGAAACTTGACTAGCGTCCTGGCGTATACTTGCATGCATGCCGGAACTAGCTAGCCGCAAGCTAAATTTTTCTTCTTTGCATGCATGAGGCCAAGGCGCACTCGCCGGGCAGCGGCTGCGTGCCACGCTGCGACGAGGGCCGATCGGCGGCTGCGTGCGCTTTTCAATCCGTAACCAGGTGCTGTACAAGCATATATAGGATTCTTACGAGATTAGATCAATCCCGCGTATCTCACCTTTTCTCACCTTTCAATCTTTCTCGCGGTAGAGCTTACGTGCGATAACGTGTTAGACAACCTCGCTGCTCCGAATAGTCCGGGGTTGCCTAATAGATCTCAAGTGGAGAATAGACAGGGAGAAAGAGAGACACAATATGAGGAGGAACGGGCCTGCTTTATTATTCTGTATGCTTGTATACAAAGGGGTAGCCCCTGCCTCCTATATATAGCGGTTCTGCTAGAGATAAGGAAGAGTCCATATAGGATACGGAATCAGTTTCCTAACACATACGTGCCAGGCGCATAAAGCAACACATGCATCTTCGCGTGCACTTGCGTACTGTGCATTAGCCATTAATTAAGGGCGCGTGGTCGATGGAGTGTGGTGTAAGTCAGGTATTACGGAGGGAGCGGTTAGCGACTGGCTAACTTGGATCTTCTGTGGCTGCATCCCAAATTAAAGGGAAAAAATGCAAGACATATCTCGTGTATGTACATTAAGAGGTGGATGTTTCGAGAAGCACGTTTTTTTATTTTACTACCCTTTGGTAACATAAGGTAACATCAAATTATTATTAATTTATTGTACATTTTGATACCTTAATCTTTTAAACTTTTAGTATCAACTCAATATATATTTTATTACCTTTCAATAATAATAAAAAATCTCTTTTTTTAGCTTTCGAATTCAGGCACTGTACTTCATTTTATGGCCCAGAACCACTGGCTTTCAAAATTTACATCGGTACCCAATTACCAATTTGTGTCACGCATTTCCAGTTGTCTAATTAGGTCAAAAGATATGAAAAGGCTAGTTCTGCTTGCCTAGGGCCCTGTTTGGCAGAGCTCCAGATCACAGCTCCACCTCAGAGCTGAAACTTGTAGACTGAAATAAAGTAACTTAAGTTTATAATTTTATTCGAAAATGTAAACAAGATGACACATCTAAACACTCTTAATATACTCACAGCTCCAACTCCACGAATCTGGTGGAGCTAGGAATACCTAGCTCCACCAACTCCACGAATTTGGTGGAGTTGGAGCTCTGCCAAACAGCCCCTAGATCAAAGTCGCCAGCTACAGAAAAATAGCCAAATTAATACCATGTGTTATGCTCATCCATGGTACCACGAGAAACACGGGGCATTAGCGCATATACCACTTTCAATAAGTGGCATCGCTAAAATGCCACTCTGGCCCACTGTTATAGGCACAGATGATCCCACCTGTCAACGACAGCGGAGTGGCATTTTTAGCGAAGCCACTTCTGGAGAGTGCCATTTTATCAATTTTTCCCGAGAAACATAGGGCAGATTAATCATGGGGTGAAAAACATTCGGCATGATCCAAGACTATGTCAGTGGACATGCCAAAATATAAGAGAAATTTGTCTCTAAAAATAAACTTATGGTGATGTTGGACTTAATGGAACGATGGGAAATTCATCTACATTTAGTAATGGGCTCTTTGGTACACAGTGTAAATAGCAATATGGTCAGTCTATACAATTTTGGCATATAAACCGGTACAATGTAGCCTTCAATACTGTCGTGGGGGCGACCTAACGAACAGAAAAAAGGGCTATCCCCGGCGCGTGAAGCCCCTTACCCTGCGGCTCACACTCCCGAGACAGCTCGATGAGAACCCTCCTTCGTTACCCTTGTGGATAGAAGGATCACTAGCTCAGAGAAGAAAGAATCCTCCCGTTATCGATACCATACTTCTCCTTTTATAGGAGAGGAATTGTACATGGGCAAGTCATGCGCCGGCAATCGCTTTTCCCCACCAACCCTGGCCGAGGGCCTACAGGTCATTTCTCTGTCGTTTTACATGTCTTACCCCTTACCTGCCCATTGGACAAGGATTGGGCGGTCATTCCACGGGCTTTTGACTATGCCCTTTACGGTTTCGCCCTTCTATTTGTGCTTCTATACCGGGATACATGGGGAATTACACACGCCCGACGGCTACGCGCCAGACTGTCGCAACCTGGCGCCTACTATAGTGCTTTGATGGGGTAGCAGGTCCGGTGGCACGACTTGTCTGGATGGCTAGAAGGGTGACGGGGGGACCCACCCCATCACCCTCCTAGTTGCTTCGCCCCGCTCCTCTACCTGCAGCGTTCGGGCTCCGCTAGGCTTCGTGTATCCTTCGCGATCAACCCGCGCCCTGCGCTGCTTCAATCGAAGCCCCACCGGACTCTACAGATGCCCCACTCCCCTCCGCTCGTCCTTCCTCTGGGTGGCCTAGAAAACAGGGGTAAGGCGCGGAGGTACAAGAAAGGTGAGGTTCCGTCCTCGCTCGTGGGTCTAAAGGGGGTACTTATCTTAGGCCTACAATAGGAGCCCCTCATGGCTGGGGCTTGCTTCGCCATGCCCTTGGCCATGTCACAAGGAGGCCTAGAATCCTTGTATCCCTTTGGGCGTGCGGAGCGAGGCCTACCCTGCATCGCGTCTCCCCTACGTCAGCCGGTGCGATGGTTAAGCTTCCCGAAGTCTTTAATCGCGCTCCCGGTCGTGGCGCGCGCTGTTGGGTTCGCCTCTAGGCCACGACACCATGTCTTCTCACCTAGTAATGGTTGTTCTTTATGGCATTTAGGATTCTGTGCCGTCGCTAGCTGCCCACCTGCCCACGTCGCGCACATCCCCACCTTCCGCACGATCGACGCCACGTGTCTGCATCCAAGGCTGGGCTAAGACGCGCCTTCTCTTTACGACCACGGTGCCCGCCGGGCGGTTGGCCTCTCCCCCCTTTTCACTTCCTCATTTCGTTGCGCCGTCTAGCTCCCGTCTCTCGCTCTTGTTACTCTATTTTCTCCACTCGCCGTGCAGGCACTCCGACCGCCACTCCTCTCATCCATCTCATGGCTCCTCGACGCCCGCCTCAGGTGAAGCCAGTTTTGATCGAGGAGGATGATGCTGCATTGTCCCCGACCCTGGGACGGTCTCCTCCAAGTCCTAATGACCTCGACACTTTGGTAGGGAGGAGACACCTCGGCCACGCCCGGATGAGGCTGTGGTATTCTCTGCTTTCCTAGAGGCAGGGCTTCGATTCCCCGCCACCCTGCTGGTGGCGAATGTGCTGCAGGTCTTCAGAGCGGAGATCTCGCAGCTCACGCCTAACGCCATAGTCTGTCTGGTGGTGCTGGACTGGGCCTTCCGCTCCGCTGGGCACGAGCTGATCGGGTGGTTGTTTTCCCTTATCGAGGACGCTTTCTGGCAGCCAAAGCAGCAGAAGGCCGGCAACAGGGGCCAATGATCCTGCTTCAGTTCTCTGAACTTCCAGATGAAGCGGCTGTTGGTGAAGGACATTCCCGTGGCTGCCACCAAGGGAAAATGGGAGGGTGTCTGGATGCAATGCTGGTATTACCAGGCGCTCGACGCCCTGGATTCCCCTCTCCACACCTCCATGGGTCCAGTCCTGCCATCTGGTCACCTAACCTGACAGCCACGGCCGAGGAGGCAGGGCTTCTCGCGCACTTGAAGGCTCTTCGTCATCAGAGCACTATGCGTGACTTGGTGGAGGAGTTCTATGTAACACCCCTTAAAACTAAACTATAGAACAAGAAAATTTCGACAGCATCTCCCCTAAAAACAGGACATTACGGAAGCATTTCATGATAAGCAATTCAAACAGGAATATAAGCAATTCAACAATACTAGCGACAACAAGTCTAAACCAACCATAAGCAAGAATAAGTTTAGTCATAACAACAAATAGTCTAAGTGTAAATAAAATTCAGCAAGCTAATGTATTAAATAAACACTAGTGCATGGGAGTTGTGAAGACATTCGAAGGTTTATTGTGTTGCTAGCCCACCCCTCATGCTTATGTCTCTTGCACGCTACCTGAAAACAACAAAACACAAGCAGTGAGATTGGGTAATCTCAGCAAGCGGAACAATTAACACATAATCACATCCATCAAGAATTTAACACACCACATGCTTTACATTCAACACCACAACATCGACTACCACAACCTCAGTAAAATGCTCATGCTTGTGCATATGCTTATGCCATGATCCTCTTCAGTGCCCTTTCTCGAGGAACACACGGTGTTGTACCGACTCTGATCGCGCCGCAAGGCGTCGACAAACTTCCAATGCATGATTATGCAGTTAATGCTTCATGCATGAATTCATTCATAATTTTCCACATTGAGTCCACATATTTGCATGCCATCATATAACATGGATAGAAAAACAAATAACATTGAGATGAACTATTTAGACAGTTCAACCAATAGGCAACATCATTCTTCTCTTTACTCATGGTTCAAAGCCAAAGCACATCATCACATTGCTAATCTAATTATTGCAATCTTCCTAGCAAACGATCAAACCATGTATGATTAATGTCATCGGGAAATATAACGAAGGCAATGCAAACAACGATGTATAGCTCAACCATAACACTACTTCCACTTGCCTTTACCGACGTAGACGACGGATCTAGTTGCGTCCAGAAGGGGCACCACCTGTACAAGCATATTTTCAGTATGTAATAACACCACAATTGATCACACAACTCATACACGCAATTCTTACAACCCGTTCCCCTTTTCCAACACCGAAACCCCGATCTGTCCGGATCGAACAGCAGCAACCCCCATTCTCTTTTTCGTATCTTTTTTTCTACAGAACATAAAAATATGAAAAAATTACAGGAGCTATATATTGATGAGATCTACAACTTTCCAGAAGATCATAAATTCTAATTCCTCTGTTAAATATGCCTAAACAGTCGTCCAACACAGTGGATGAAATCTGTTCCCAGATTCTGTTCGTCGGTTTGCAACAGCGATAACTCTCAGAACACTTCCCCAAAAATTCTGAAAAAATTACAAAAGCTAGGTCTTGACGTTATCTACAACTTTCAAGTTATAGGTTTTGGCAGGAAAAATCATCTATGCCACGTAAAACGCGAAACAATCCGCGCTGCACAATCCCCCCTTCCAGAAACAGCACCACGTGAACATCTACCCTTCTCCCCCAACAAGATCCATCCAAAACCCTCACCACCAGATCTAATACACTCCTAATCCCTAGGTAAAACAGAGGTAAAAGTTTGGGAATTTTACCTAGTGTTCTCCCTTGCGAACCCACGAAGAACACGCGATGAACCCCGAATCGGCGATCTGCTCGTCCTCCACGCCTCCACGGAGTCGCTCCTCGCCTTCTCCTTCGCGATTCGCGGCGGATCTTGAGCCACCACGTAGGGGAAGGAAGGGGAGGGAGAGGTGGCTGCTTGGGGTGGGAGTGGGTGGAGGCGCCTTGGGTTTGGGGGAAATGGGGTGGCGCCCCCCTTGGCTAGTGGGCCGGCCCACTTAGGGGAAGGGGGAGGGAGAGGTGGGGAGGGAAATCCCGGCCTCGGCCCAGGTTGTCCTCGGCCCACTGATTCTAGCCCGACGCTCCAAAAAAAATATTAAAACGTCGCATGAACTTTAGTTAATCAATTCCCGACCAAACTTCTCTCTTTTCGAAACAACCACGACGGAAAAGAACTAGGATCGCTCTCAGACCTAGGGCATCACATTCTCCCCTCCTTAAAAGGATTCGTCCCCGAATCTACTCCTTTTAGCTCTGACGCTAAAAGAAAAAAGGCAAAAAGTAAACAACATTTTACCTTCAGTATTCTCAAAAAGTGCAGGATACTTCTTCCGTATCTGGTCCTCCAGTTCCCAAGTTGCCTCCCTTTCGGACTGATTTGTCCACAGAACTTTCACATACACGATGGTTCTCCTCCTCATGACCCGCTCCGAGGAGTCTAGTATCTGAAGTGGACGACACTCCAACGTCGAGTCTTGCTCAGTATGTCGGCTCGAGTCAATCTTGTGCTCTGGGTCATGAAGATACTTCCGCAACATAGAGACATGGAAGACATCATGTACTCCCCTCAAAGAGTCCGGCAACTCCAGACGGTAGGCCAAACTGCCCACCCGTGCCACCACCGGGAACGGACCAATGTACCTCGGGCTAAGCTTGCCGGTGGTACCAAAACAGACGACACCCTTTGTTGGAGATACATTGAGAAGGACTTGATCACCCACTGAAAATTCCAAATCCCGCCTCTGTTATCGGCATAACTCTTACGACGGCTCTGGCGGCCGGAGATTCTGCCGGATCTCCTCGTGACTTTCTCAAAGGTCCCCTGAACCCAATCAGGACCTCGCAAAGAATTTCCACCAATCGCATCCCAGCAAAGTGGGGAGACACACTTTCGCCCATAAAGCGCCTCGAATGGGGCCATTCGAATGCTTCTTTGTAGCTGTTATTATAAGCAAACTCTACCAAGGCCAAGTGATCCTCCCAACTTCCTTTCCAAGAAAGAACACACGCTCGAAGCATGTCCTCTAGAGTCCGGATGGTCCGCTCAGATCGCCATCCATCTGGGATGAAAAGATGTCTTGAGAGAGAGTTTTGTTCCCAGCACTATGCAAACTCTGCCAAAACAGGGACACAAATCTAGTGTCACGATCGGAGACAATCGATTTAGGCACGCCATGGAGCCTAAGCACTTCCTTCATGTATAAGGGAACTAGATCTGGTGCCGAATTGGTCGTCTTCATTGGAATAAAATGTGCGGACTTAGTGAGTCTATCCACCACCACCCAAATGGCATCTCTACCTCGCGGCGAGCGAGGTAACCCAATCACAAAGTCCATAGTGATGTGCTCCCACTTCCATTCCGAATTTCCAATGGTCGTAATGCATCAGCCAGGCCTCTTATGCTCGACTTTTACCTGTTGGCACACTCCACAAGAAGCCACATACTTGGCGATATCCACCTTCATCCTCTTCCACCGTAAACTCTGTTTCAGATCCCGATACATCTTGGTCTCGCCAGGGTGAACGGAATACGGAGTCCTATGGGCTTCCCTTAGAATGTCCATCTTCACATCCGATTTCTGAGGCACACAAAGATGGCCTCTAAACCGGATGGAACCATGCTCATCTATGCTGAAATCCCGATGTTTCCCCTCTGAAATCCTCATTGAACCTCCTGAAGCAAACGATCCTGCAGTGAGCCTCATACAACCGCTCGGGTATGCAAGGCGAATGATCATCCGAGTCTCCTCTTGCGCAACCCCAAAGAAAAGCAAAGAAGTGACCTGTCCTCTTTCCAACTCCGCAACCAAGGGCATAGCGGTCTTGGGGACACCCGTTCTACTCAAGGCATCCACCATGACATTAGCCTTGCCGGGATGATACTTGGATCGACACATCAAAGTCCTTTATCAATTCCAACCATCTACGCTGCCGCAGAGTTCAGCTCTCATTTGGGTGAATATATATTTGAGGCTCTTATGATCGGTGAAAATATCACAAGATTCCCCATAAAGATAGTGCCTCCACAATTTCAAGGCAAAAACCACGGCTAACTCGAGATCATGGGTGGGATAATTGCTGTTCATGAGTCTTCACTGTCTTGAAGCATAAGCAATGACACAACCTTCTTGCATGAGCACACAACCCAAACCAATCCTCGAGGCATCTGCATACACTTGTATATCGCTTGCCACTCACAGGTAAAGATAGAATAGGTGCATTGACCAGTTTGTTCTTTAGCGCCTGGAAACTAGTCTCACACTCCTCTGTCCGGATGAAAGGAACCCCTTTACGAGTGAGCCTTGTCATCGGCTTAGCTATGATAGAGAAATTATGCACGGCGCCGGTAATAACCTGCCAACCCAAGAAAACTCCCGATTTCCGTCACACTAGGCGGTCTTCGCCATCCAACCACAAAGACAACATTCTTTGGGTCAACTGTGATACCACTTTGGTTGATGACATGCCCAAGGAAACTCACCTCCGACAACCGGAAGGCGCACTTCTTGAGTTTGGCATAGAATTGATTTCTCTGAAGAGCCTCCAAAACTAGACCGAGATGCACGGCGTGCTCCTCCTCGGACTTCGAGTAGACAAGAATGTCGTCAATGAAGACGACAATAAAGACATCAAGATATTCATGGAGCATCCTGTTCATGGCTTCCATAAAGACGGTAGGAGCATTCGTTAGTCCAAAAGACATGACTACAAACTCAAAATGCCCATACCTCGTGTTGAAAGCCGTCTTTTCAATATCCTCCTCCTTAATCCATGGCAAATCGATGATACCCAGATTGCAAATCGATCTTGGAGAATACTTTGGCACCCCTCAATTGATCAAAAAGGTCATCAATGCGAGGCAATGGATACTTGTTCTTAATGGTAACTTGATTAAGCGCCCGGTAGTCCACACATAGTCGCTTGGTGCCATCTTTCTTCCCCACAAACAAGACCGGAGCCGCCCAAGGAGATGAGCTCACTCTAATAAACCCCTTAGCTAGGAGTTCGTCCAATTACCTCTTCAACTCAACTTGCTCTATCGGAGCCATCCGGTACGGGGTTTTATAAATTGGCCTCGTACCAGGAACAAGATCAATGCGGAAGATAGTCTCCCGCTCCGGAGGCAATCCCGGAAGCTCACTGGGAAACACATCTGGATATCGGCAAACTACAGCAATGCCCTCCAAACTCTTCTCCTCCTCTCGACCCTCAACCATGGACCAGAGGACCCCTGATTTCAACATCCGGGAGTTTGGGAACAGCTTACACAAAAAGGAGAGGGAGTACCGCATAGCACTCCCCTGGAAAGTTATTTCTTGCCCAGACGGAGCATGCAAGGTGACTGTCCTCCAAGCGCAGTCAATCACCGCCTGGTGCTGGGATAGCCAGTCCATGCCAAGGATAACATCAAATGGCTCCAAGGAAATCACCACCAGATTCGCCATGAACTCCTCATCAGCTAACAGAAAGTGACAGCCCTAACAGACTCTCGAACTAGAAATCAAGCCTTGCGGTGCACTAACCACCACGGCATCACCCAAACTCTGCACAGATAGACCAGCCCGAACAACAAAATCCGCAGAAACAAACGAGTAGCTAGCGCCGGAGTCGAACAACACACTGGCAACTAGCCGAGGAATGGCTCCGATAGGTCGTAAGTATAGATTTTTCCCATAGCAGTTCTTGTGGCTAGAGTCGCTACCGGAGGAATCGGAATTCAATTTCGCTAAGCCGAAATTTATTTTATTCATTTAGGTGTTAACTATTTTTACAATTGACCGAAGGTCCATAGCGTATAACGATAGCTCCATTAGCTCTTCTGATAGCCCTGGTTGCGATCAGAAGAGTCGAAATTAAGTTTCGTCAAAACCTGCTACAAGTTGTTAGCTCTAGGTCTCTTTTAATTTATTTTTATTTCATAAAATCCTAGAGCTCCGAGGAATGTATTGACTTTACCATTAGTCCCCTTAGAGGCTAGAAAAGCAGTTAGAATCGCTAGATTTGCATTTTAGCACTTTGCATTTTATTTTAGTAATTATAGGCCTCACAAGCCGTTTAAGGCATTTAGCTTTGTTTAGCTTCGTTTAAGGTCACTAAGGTCGATAGCATGCTTTCCGCGTGTTTTGGATCGCATTCAAGTCACTTTTCGGACTTTTGCCGTTTCTCGGGTAATTAGGAGTTAAGCGGGCAATTGATCAAAAGTCGAGAGAAGATTAAGTCATCCATCTTTGGGGAATGGCTCCGATAGGTCATCAGTATCCTAAGCAACTAGCCGAGGGCTTAAAACAAGTCTCGCGGCATTTCAGCTCAAACCGGCCCTTTTGGGCGAGATTGCTCGTTTTCGAGCAAAATAGCCATTTTGGCCATATTCCACAATTTAGGGTTTATTCACCAGTTAGCTATCGGAATGAGTCATTTAGGGTCATATAAGCCTAGTGAAGTCGAAAACATGCTCCTCGCGCAAGCGGAATCGAGTTTGAGCCGTTTTCGGACCTTGTGCGATCGGGAGCGTATTTAGCGACCCAAAATGCGCTTCGATCGAATTCGTTATAGGTTAAGTGAATTTCGGTGGGGTAAGGCCCAGATAGGTCCTAAATACCCTAGACTACCTGGTGGAACAGCCTGGAGAAATCGCAAATCGATTAATGCGTTACGAACAAAAATGGCTTTTGCCCTACGGTGAATAGTGCCATTTTTCCTTTTTCTGAATTTTTCACTTTTACGATTTGGTTTCTTTGTTTTGGCTCCTGGCCGATCATTGTAATCCCAAACGAGTTGCGACAAGTCCCGTTAGGTGTGTTATACCTAATTCTAGGTGTTTAACTAAATTTATTTGAATTTTTCTTTATTTTACGCATTTTATTCACTTTGGCGAGAATTTCACCGAAATCGCCTCATCGGTCGCGATTGCGCCGTTTAGCATTTTGATCGTTTCTTTTCTTTCTTAGTGTCTAGATGAGTTCCGTTTGGTGTTAAGTTGGTGTTTATGCAGTTGAGGTCGCTTTTGCTAATTTATTGCTCTTTTCGCCGTTTTTGCTGATTTTGTTCGAATAGAGCCGAGCGGGTCGGGGATCGCCTCGAACACGTCAGAACTCATCCCGAACATCATCGAGGAAGAGCAACAAGGCAAACACCTCCTTTGACCATCTTGAAACCTATATTTCACGATGTTTACTTTGATTTCTCAAACTATATGCATTGTTTATATTCAGTAAAGTGCTAGTTTGTGGGAATGGTAGATATACCCTGATTTGGTGGTTTTTCCTCAATTAAATTCCCAGAGTTCATTGATAGCCTTAGTAGGGTTGGACAATTAATAAAATGTCACTTGGGTATAAACGACTTAGTAAATGCATATGCTTAGACACTGCAATAAAGATGAGCAAAGTCAGTCATTTACCAAATGCTCAAAACTTATGATAATTGTAACTGGTTTTGGAAATGTTTTGGAAATGTGACTTGTAAAGGTAATTTGATAAAAATGTGCAGTGTCTAGTTGGTAATTAGACTTGGCGGGAGGTATAATATGTGCTAGTTAAACATGGTGGCGATTGGTTGGCGAGTTAAGTGGAGTTCCCCGCTTGAGTCACTAGGCAAAAATATAAGGACTGAACTTGTGACGGTTTTTGAATGAACACTGTGCAACCGTGCAATGCTGGGATGGGGCAGCCTATTTTAGTACCTGAAGTGTGAGGGGATAGCCATGCCTGTTGGTAGGCCGAAGTGTGGACCTTTTCCCCGTGTTGAGCAGTCAAGCGCGGTGTGTGTGTCCTCACGACCCGCCGTATGCACCTTCGTGAGTGCGCTTGTACTTATGCAGCGGGAATCGCTCGATTCATGTTTGATTGATACAACGGTGTACGCCTTGCTATGGGATAATGCCGCGGCAAAAACTTCGCCATCGTCACGATGGATATTCCGTGGCCGCTGAGTGGTGGTTGGCCTCTTATCGCCATAGTAGTGGGTTTATCGTCGCCGGTCTTTGGGGTGTGGCTATAGCCTCAACGATGGGAAAGAATAGATCATTCTTGTATATCGGATACCTCGTGTATCGCGTGTACCCTGGATGACGAGGATGCAAGTCCGAGTTGTGTTTGGGTAAAGTGCGCAAACTCTGCAGAGTATCAAATAATTCTAATCGATTAGCCGTGCTCACGATTATGAGCAAATCTTCTTTAATCATATCAAGTATAGAAATTTGGTTCGGTTTTGAAAATGAAAATCTATTTTGGAGTCTATCTAAAGTATGTGGATCGATATGGTACTTGATGGATTTATGAATGAGTGAATATGGTATTTGGAGGATTTATGAATATATGGATGTCAATTCGTATCTCAAGCTGCGATCATGGATGGTGGCGGTTGAGAGACTCAAATGTTACATATATTGTAAATATGTTTTATTCAAAATGCTGTCTTTCAAATTATGTATTACATTTCGATGAACTGCTTTCAAATCACCTTTTAGCAATAGACTTAGTGTAGTAGCCATTTCAATCGTATCACCTGCATATTAATTATATTTGCATACACTAAAGTCTTGCGAGTACATACGTGTACTCACCGTTGTCGCTAACCCCTTTTTCCTCGGAGGAAGGTATTGATGATGTCTGGATGATGGCGAGCCCCACTCTGCGAGTGTTGCGGCCAGAGGTCTTCCCTCGATCGATGCTTTGTGGGGTGGTCGGGAAGCTATTTGGTTGTCTTTCTTTTGTTTCATTGTCGCTGTACTTCTTTTGGATTACGTAATACACTTGTACAAGATTTATACCTAGTTATGTAAATTAAATTAGTTTATCTTTTCGTGCATTGATACTCGGGTTGTGGAGTACGCGATCTTGGAGCTCTTGATCCAGGGATCGAAGATCGATGCGTCTGAGCACCGGTCCGGCTAAGTGTTCGATCCCGTCGATCGAATTTTTAGATTCGGATTTTCGGTGTCGAGGCTTCCTGTTGCTATATGGTGCTATACGCTACAGTAGACGGCGTACAGTACGGTATAGGAAGAGGGGGTGCTCACAACGATGTTGACCTTGACACGGACAACGAGGAGGTAGGGGAGGGGGCGACTCCTCCATCTCTACTGCCGCGATGTCATCGGCTCCGTCGCAGACTAGCGACCCTTCTCATGGCGTCGGCCCATCCGGAGCGTGTTCTCCCGGGTACTCGTTCTTGAATATCCCAGGAGTGGACTTCGTGGACCTGGACGATGATGCGGAAGGGAGCAACCCCTTGCTAAAGGGAGCATGCACGCCTCTCGAAGGGGCAGGCAATCCTCAGCTGGAGGAGATGCGTGGTCTCTGCGTGGAGGCGTCCATCCCCGATACTCCCCTCGGCGCCGAAGGTCTGACTCCCAAAACTCTCTCTGGGCTCCCTTAGCTATGTTGACTTTTCGGGGCTTGATCAAGGGGTGCGCGCAGGAGGGAATGACGCTAAGATGATGGAGGCAGCAGCGCCCGCCCAACCCCCCCCCGTTGAGCCGACAGTCAAGCCGTTGGCCCCCACTGAAGCAGGTGGCATGGAGCCCCCCCGCCCCCGCTACCGGCGACGCTCCCCCCGCGGTCGGGCGCTCCTTTGTTGCGGGTGAGGGGACTCTTCCCTTGGGTCTGCCGGCTACCAGGGGCCCGAAGGGAGCTCTTCCAACCTCGTCGTTGACCCTCCCAGCAGATGTGCCCTCCGACCCCGCTTTGTCAGCCTTGGACATGGGCTCTTGGGGGACTGGAGGGTGCCAGAGGTCCACCCTAAGCTCGACATTTCGGGGCTTTCGCCTTTGGACTTCCATAGCCAGACAACGACGGTTCCTACTTTAAGGAAGATACGTGCAGCCTTTGCCCCCGATTCGGAATCTAGGCGCCTTTTGGGGGGGCTCAATGATTTCGCGTTGTGCGAGGCCTCCCTGGACCTCTTCCTAAAGGTGCTTCTCCCTCTCATTTCCCCTACGTATCTCCCTTCACGGGCTTATCCTTACCCCTCCCTGCTCCTTGTGCTATCTTTCGTTGTAGGGGGCCTTCATGGTTGTGGAAGTGGCCAGTCGAATCTGGATGCAAACCCGTGTCTGGGCCCAAGTGGTCAGGGAGCCCGCCGAGTCCAAGGGGCGCACGAAGGAGCTTGAGGCAGAGAACGTCCCCTGGGAAAGGGCTCTGCAAACATCCACTGAGACCTTGGTAAAGGCGCAAGAGGAGCTAAGCCAGAGCCAGGATTTGGTGACTCGAAATGCCAAGCTAGAGGACCTCGTGTCTTCGATGAAGGCTGGCCTTGCGGCCGCGGAGCAGGCTCGTGCCATGGCGGAGCAAAAAGAGAAGAAGAAGGACAACCGCATTGAGGAGCTGAAGGACCTCCTAAAGGTGGCGGAGCTTGGCAAGGAGATGCTCAAGAAAGCCACGGAGGAGCACCCCCGGTAGCTCACGGCGGTGAAGGGTGGGGCTCAAATGAACCTCATTGCTACCGAGCACGCGGAGGAGCGTAGCGAGGCGACCCGGAGAGTCCTGGAAACCATTACCTCTAGGATCCGAGGGGGCGACCGACGTTTTCCTCCAGTAGCTTCCCCGACTAGGGATCGATGCCTCGTGCCGAACCCCTGCATCTAACACGGAGGCTATCAAATTCCTCCAGAACTCTGTTGGGTTGTTAGGGAATTCCACCATGGTTTTCGGTGGCCACTGCGCCCGGCTAGGCTCATTGAAGACCGCCTAACTTCTTGAGGCAAAGGGTTGCACACTTGTTCAAGAGTACTTCGGCACCACCTCTGCTACTACGAGGCATCCTGGGTTCTCCAACCTTGCTCCAGCGGGAAAGGATTCTCCCTCCGCGACCCGTTTAGCCTCCTGCTTCAACTCCGACTTTTGGAATCAGCATGGTGAGGGAGCAGCGAGGGAGTTGGTGCGCCGGGCTTGGGCCGCGATGGACGCTTCCAAGGTCGCGGCCAAGGGAGGGACGTCGGCTGAGGCGAAGGGCAAGGGGACACAACTTCCTTCATAGCCCCCTCTCTTTCTGTAACTCTTTTGGCCTTCAAACGAATTTGTTTAACTAGTGTATAAAGATTCCATATGCGCGCTCCCCCTCTCCCGCTTCTCTTTTGGTTGTTTTGCTTGGACTTCGCGCGGGGGTGGGGTCGATTTTTACTTTTGAGGCTCTAGCTGCGAGTTGACAAGATGTTTTTGGGGCTCTAGCTCCAAGTTGATGAGAGGTGGCATGCTGTCGCGCCCGCTCGCCTGCCGGGCTATAATGGTGCATGACCGTCTCGATTCTACCCTCAATTTATGAACGCGTGTGTCACCACAACGCCTGGGGTTCTTCATCCTTTCCCTCCTTGGCGGGGTTCTTTTCGGTCCTCAAAGTCTTGCGTGCCGAAGTGTCTCCTCGTCTTCCAAGGATTAACCGCTCCGGCGTCGCTTGGCCTGGGCCGCCTCTCACACTATATATACCCGGGCGGGTGCTCCTGGCGATGGTACTTCTCCCCGCTTCGCATCCCTCGATTTCCACTGGTTCTCCCATGTCTTCTCGCCTTTCCGCCACCGTTTCCACCCCAGATCTTGACGATGGCCTAGCCCTCGCCCGAGCCCTCCAAGCAATGCTTTCCGTCGAAGCAAAGATGGGGGAGGCTCGCCAGTGGCACAGCTGGTGGAGACGACGTGGCCCTTCCCGTCGCCGCCGTTCCTCCTAGGGCTGATGCCCTGCATCCCATTGTCATGTCCGGTGGGAAGGATGATGACGCCAACCCTCCCTCTTAGCCACCTTCCCTCGCTAGCTCCGTCGTCAGCAACAACATCCCGGTGATTAGGCCGATGAGCCTCAGGCACGCCCATTTCCGTCGAGTGCCTAGCGAGAAGGAGCTTCATTAGGCTTGAATGAGACGGGCGCTTGTGATGTTAGCAGTAGCCCCTTTGTGCTTTGGGCGACCGACTCTCACCGCCGCTCTTCTTATTCTTCTTTTTTATTTATGTATCATCATTTGGTGCTCCAGTGAAATAGTGAAATTAATGTTTGCACCATTATCCCTGTTATCGGCTCCTGGTGTTGGGAAATTCTTCTTGTGTGCCTTGTCTGCGGTTGCGCAATCCCTATAGTTGAGCGAAGCTTGTATATTTGCTAACCATCGGACGCTGGTCTTCGCAAAAGGGTAGCGAGACACAGTCCATCGACGCGAAGTAGCGGGTGGGACGTTAGCCCGACCAAGCACTCAACGTGGAGCCCATGCGGGCATCAAAATGAAGGAGTGGTTGGGGCGTTAACCCGACCAAGCACTCCGCGCGGAGCTAACGAATTGGGCATTGGCCAACTACATGTCCACCGAAGCAAAGGAATGGGTGGGACGTTAGCCCGACGAAGCACTTGGCACGGAGCCTACATGCCCGTCGAAGTGAAGGAGTGGGTGGGACGTTAGCCCAACTAAGCACTTCGCACAGAGCTAGTGAGTTGGGCATTGGCCAACTATGTTTCCGCCGAAGCGAAGGAGTGGGTGGGACGTTAGCCCAACCAAGCACTCAGCATGGAGCCCATGTGGGTGTCAAAATGAAGGAGTGGTTGGGGCGTTAACCCGACCAAGCACTCCGCATGGAGCTAATGAATTGGATGTTGGCCAACTATGTGTCCGCCGAAGTGGAGGAATGGGTGGGACGTTGGCCCGACCAAACACTCGGTGCGGAGCCTACGCGCCCGTCGAAGCGAAGGAGTGGGTGGGATGTTAGCCCAACCAAGGACTTCACACAGAGCTAGTGAGTTGGGCGTTGGCCAACTATGTGTCCGCCAAAGCGAAGGAGTGGGTGGACGTTAGCCCGACCAAGCACTCGGCACGGAGCCTACGTGCCCGTCAAAGCGAAGGAGTGGGTGGGATGTTAGCCTGACCAAGCACTCCGCGCGGAGCTAGCAAGTTGGGCAATGGACAACTACGTGTCCACCGAAGCGAAGGAGTGAGTGGGACGTTAGCTCGACCAAGCACATGGCGCGGAGCCTACGCTCGTCGAAGCGAAGAAGTGTGTGGGATGTTAGCCCGACCAAGCACTCGACGCAGAGCCTACGCGCCCGTCGAAGCGAAGGAGTGGGTGGGACGTTAGCCTGACCAAGCACTCCGCGCGTAGCCAGCGAGTTGGGCGTTGTCCAATTGTGTGTCCACCGAAGCAAAGGAGTGGGTGGGACATTAACCCAACCAAGCACTCGGCGCGGATCCTACGTGCCCATTGAAGCGAAGGAGTGGGTGGGACGGTAGCCCGACCAGGCACTCCGCGAGGAACTAGCGAGTTAGGCGTTGGCCAACTATGTGTCTGCCGAAGCAAAGGAGTGGGTCAGACGTTAGCCCGACCAAGCACTCAACGTGGAGCCTATGCGCCCGTCGAAGCGAAGGAGTGGGTGGGACGTTAGCTCGACCAAGCACTCCGTGCGTAGCTAGCGAGTTGGGCATTGGCCAACTATGTGTCCACCGAAGCGAAGGAGTGGGTGGGACGTTAGCCCAACCAAACACTCAGCGCAGAGCCTATGCGCCCGAATTTTGTGGCACGGCGAACAGTGTGCATGAAGATGTGAGGTTTTTGTGGGGGCACTAAACAGCCCCCGGTCATGACCTTTCTCCATTGATAAGCATGCGTACATACTTTAGGGATCTACTTTTATGGATAAAATCTCTTCAGAGCATCAGTGTTCTAGGTTCTTGGTACCTCTTCACCATCCAAGGTGACGAGTCTGTGCTCGCCCTTCGCCGTGGATCCTTGGATGATGTACGGTCCTTCCCACGTCGTCTCGAGCTTGGCGAATGTTGGGGTTGCTCTCTTGAGCACCATGTCTCCTGGTGCTAAATCGCGTGTTTGGACCTTTTGGTCAAAGTTTCGCGTCGAAGCCTTCACATAAGCTTTCATAGTGATCCAGGCTTGAAGCCTACGTTCCTTCGTTAGGTCGTGCATGACGTCCGTCTCTTCTTGGGCTGGAGCCTTGATTACGCATAGGGATTTGGCTTGGATCTCTGCGGGTGAGACCGCTTCCTCCCAAAAAATGAGCTTGAATGGGGAGAATCCAAGGGTTCGAGACGTGGAAGTGCGGGCGGGCCGCCCATAGAACTTTGGGAAGTTTGTCAGGCCATGCTCCCTTCGCAGAGTTGTGAAGCCTCTCTGATGCCATTCAGGAGAAACCCATTGACCCTCTCGACTGCACCGTTCGCTTGCAGGTGACCCATCGAGGCGAAGCAGATCTTCGTGCCGATGCCTTCGTAGTATTCGTGGAACCTCTTGGATTCAAATTGGGATCCGTTGTCCGTGAAGATTTGGAACGGGACTCCGCACCTACAGATAATGTTTTCCAGAGGAACTTCATCGTAGCTTCTGCGGTTATCTTCGTTGCCAGCTTTGCTTCGATCCAGCGGGAGAAGTAATCGATCGTGACGATTATGAACTGAAGGCTTCCCTGGGCCTTTGGGAGTGGGCCAACGATGCTGATTCCCCCATTTTGCGAAGGGCCAAACCGGGGCACTAGATGTAACTTGCTGGGTGGAGCTTTCTTTTGCTTGGTCATCCACTAGCATGCGTTGCAGTGTCGGACTAGTTGCTCTGCATCCCGTCTTTGCCTGCGAGGTTTATTGGGGCCTGGTGCGATCCGCAAGCCCCTTCGTGTGCCTTGCGCAGAGCTTTGACTCCTTTCTCCTGAGATATACAACGAAGCCATGGGGTATAGAGGCTGCTGCGGAACAAGAGCCCCTCGATTATGGTGTACTTCTTTGCTCGGGTTTCTAAACGCTTTGCTTGCGCTTTGTCTCGTGGGAGGGTACAGTCGAGGAGGTAGTTGTATATTTCATCACTCCAATCATTGTCAATTGCTTCAATTATGAGGTTTACTTGTGGGGAGATGGACGGGGCTCAGAGCATTTCAAAAAACATCGTTAGGGGTAAAGTTTCGCCAGTTGTAGCCACCTTCGCTAGCTCATCAGCTCGTTAATTTTGTGCCCTTGGTATTGCTTGTTCGTCCTTCACTTGGTACTCCTTGGAAACGTGTCCTTCAATGAGCTTTGAGTCGGTGCGCAAGATAGCCCGCTTCGCTCCCATGGCTCTTGCTTTCCAGAGCCCCAAGAGGAGTGCTTCATATTCAGTGGTGTTGTTCGTCGAACCAAAGTTCAGTCTTGCCGCGAATTCTGCCTTTTCTCCTCCGGGGGCCATAACTATTGCTGCTATCCCTGCTCCGTTTACACCCCATGATCCATCGGAGTTGATAAGCCATACCTCCGTGTGATTATCACCTCTTGATCCGGGCTCTCGCTTTGGGATATGGTGAGGCCCTGGTTTGCTTGCCCCTGCAAGCACTCTACCTCTACCATCAACTTCTCGTTTGCTTCCATCAGCGCTCGCACGTTTGGGTCGAGCGCCCCCTGCCCCCTTCTCCCCTTGCAAGGGGTAGCTCCGTCCCCACGACCGCCATCTCGATGGCTTGGGTGGTTCAACGCCTCCACTGCGCCCTCCTCCAGTACGGCTGCCGATCGGCCTGCCACTTGCGGACATTGTCTGGGAGCGCGTTTGCGTGTTACTGCCACCGGCTGCAACGGGTGCACCATCGGGGATCCCTCCACCTCCGTGGGGGTTCATCCCTCCACATTCTGCCACTGGAGCCGACTGCGGGTCTGGCTCCTTAGCAACCTTCTCGATCCTCCGCCCTCAGCTCTTGTCGCCACTGTAACACCCCAAAATTTTGCTTTTCTTAAATTCATGTGTGATTTGGCACTTTGGTGAATTTTTGGAATTTTCTGGAATTTATTTGGATTTAATTGGAATTTATTTGAATTTATTCCATTTTGAAATAATTAAAGAATTTAAATTTGCAAATAAATTTTTGTTGGAAATATTTTATTTGAGTCCAAAATGATCAAAATATTTTCGAATTTTTAAGAATTTTTAAAGTCATTTGCTATTTTTAATGAATTAAATGAATTCAGGAATTATTTTAAATATTAATTAGCTGGAAAATCCTTTCGGGTCAGAAATCTGTTCATCCAGGAGTCGGACTCGAGTCCGACCCGAGCAGTTGACTCGACCAAACCCACTCCTAACCACTAATCAATCCGGCCGTTGGATCAAGATCAGCGGTGAGATCGGCCCGTCTGGGAGTTCGAGCCGTGTCCGGCCGGATCCGATCGCGCAGCGATCGTGACCGTCGATCGTGCGTGGGCGGCCACGATTCGTCGTCTTCGCCGAGTCGGCCGGACTCCGCCTTGCGCGCCAGCGCCGCCGTAACGAACTAGGTTTCCGTCACAGAGCCTGAGCGAGGCTATTTAAAGCATGAGGCGTCCCCGAGGTTGCCCTCATCATGCGCACCGTTTCCCGAGCCATCTCGCCTGAGCGCCGCCGTTGAGCCGCAATCGCTCGCGGAGTTGTCTCTTCCCTCCGCTGCGGTTTGCGCCGTTTTCGCCGTCGTCCGTCGTCTTCCGTAGAAGGAGCCCGGATCCGAGTCCATGACGAGGCGCGACCGGAAGGAGAGTTTCATCTCGCCAGGAGAAGCCGTGGCGCCCGTGTAGTCATCGTCTCGACTCCGTCAAGCCCGGCGCCCGCCGTGAAAACCATCGCCGTCCACGAGCTTAGGTGCAGTTGGATCCAGATCGGAAACGCGGTGAAGTTCACGTGTTTCCCAAAACCCTAGAAACCAGATTAGATGCGGGCCGTTGGATCAAGATCCAGCGGATTCACAATAAGCCACGTCTTTGTAGCGATCGATTATAGGATTAGATACGGACCGTCGATCTAGATCGAGCGGCCCGCGAGCATCGAGTAGTTTCAGCGTGTTAACCACTGGATCTAATCCGCGCCCGTTGATTTTCAAACCAGCGGACGAGTGCGCGCACGTGTCGGGAAGTTGGGCCAAGCGGTGGTAGCGCAGCGTGCGTGTAGCACGGCCCGACGAGGCAGCGTGTCGAGGAAGCCCGCATGTCGATGGCTAACCATGAGCGGCGTCACCCATGGCGTCACGGTGGGTCCCACATTGGCAAGCGTGGAAGTAGGCGGCGTCGGCGACCAGCGTCACCGAGTAGAGCCCACATGCGCCGATCCACGTGGTAGTGGGCCAAAGAGTCGCGTGGACCCGAGCGGCGTGGGCCGAGCCCATGGACCGGTGACGTCGGCCAGAGCCAATCAGGAGCTGCCACGTGTCCATGCTTGCAATAATTAATTTCGAAAAGAAAATGATTTATTAATTCGAATAATGATTTCAAATTTAGATTCAAACTAGCGCTTATAACTTTTGCGTTTCAACTCCGATTTAGGCGATTCAAATTTCTAAATTTGTATAAAATTGAGATCTACCTAAATATGAATTTTATTTAATTTTGGACTAAAGTTTTTCTCTGTAAAATTATTTAATTGATTATTTAAACTTTAAATAATCATAACTTTGCGTTTTAACTCCAAATTTAGCTGATTCCAGTTTCTAAAAATCCAGAAAATTATGTTCTCTCTGTTTATGGATTTTATTTGGAGTTTTGGGATCTTTTTGCATAGTGTTTATTTGTGTATTTGCTATTTGCACGCTTTACAGTGAGCGTTGAAGTCTGGGAGGGATTCGAGGGAGAAGTGTTGACTCAGGATCCAACTCAAGACCAAGAGCAAGTACTTTTTGAAGGCAAGTTGTGCTTTGACCATGTTGATCCTATTTCGAAAATCTATTTTGATTTAAACTATTGCATGCTAGTTCAAATGGAAAGATATTTTGTTTAAACCTGGGGGTTAGATAAATACCAATTTGCTATATGACACCTTGATTACTTAAGTATGTGCCATGACCTTTTGTCACCCTAGTTGTGGTTTACTAGTTGGACATTACTAAATTGCCAACATGGGTTTAGATCGTTGTAGTATCTTGCTTGACACGCTACGTGCTCATGACATGATTTTTGGACAATCAAATGCTAATATTGACTTAATGATATATTGAACCTGTTTTGGAAAAGTATCATGTGATGTTGATGGCACGTGGTGCATGGTAATCAAGCGGGGTTTGATAAACTGATTTCGACCAGGGCATGTGGCAAATGTCAGTGGGCGGTGTGGCATTGGGAGTGTTGATTTGGTTTCGGGTAGTCTTGCCCTGGTCACTCTAAGGACTTAACCTTGCAAGCCTTTGAACTGGGTCATACTTGCAACCACATGGGTGGAATGGGGCGGCCCTAGTTGACTAAGTCGCTAAGGACTCACTTGTGGAGCCTCGGGTGTCAGTTACACCTTTTGTGTGATTGTGCGGGGCGTATCGTAGTGTGGCCAGGTACCCATCTAACGGTGTGTTGGTCCCATACTTCGCCTTGGCTAAGAGGAAGGGATGGTGTAGAGCACGTCAGGAGAGGGACCACTGTGTTGTTTGAGGCTTAGAAGGCTTTGTTATGATCGCTCATTCGCATACTCTTGTATGGCGATTCACGGTGGCGTGGTGAGTGGATTGTATCTTGTGGGTAAAGTGCATAACCTCTGCAGTGTAGAATCTATTTGAATAGCCGAGTCCACGGTGCTTTGGACAATGCTAGAATTCTGATCAAGGGTTAGATTTTTACGAAAATAACTTGGTTTTGAAAAGTTGGGTTGGTTTAACAAAGAAGATGATGGAAATATGGTTTAGGATGGGGAAAAAATGTTATTTAAACTTTATGAAAAGTTATTTATGCTTTACTTGTGTTTACTGATTTCGAATCTACTTATATTACTTTTCAAAAGCTTCTGCAAATATACCTTGAGCTATTCCTTTGTACCAAGCCATGCATATAGTATACTAGCTTGCATTACTGTGCATGACTTCTTTGAGTACCAAGTACTCACCCTTGCCCCAACACAATATCAGTTGAAGAGGAGATTACGCCCGGCTTTGGAGGAGGAACTCCAAGAGGACCCGACTACTTAGGGATCTTGAGCCCGATCAGGTTACTGTGGTATCTTTGGATGGCGCCCGCAGTTTATTTGATTTTCATTGCTATTGATTCTCTCTGAATAAGTTCTGCCCTGCAAGTATATATTTGTAACTTGGCCATGGTCGAGTAACGCTTTGATTATTTAAATAAAGTACTTTGATAGTATCGTTTGGTATGATTGTGATATATACCGATGTTAAGACTGTGTGCACTAGCGCGTTCCTGGACTAGTGCTGAATACACAGAGGGTCCGGATTTGCAAATTCGGGGTCCCGACAGCCACCCCTTGAGACGTGGTTGTGGCCTTCTTCTTTAGTGGCATGGTCGTCACTGGTTCTTCGTCGAGCTAGCTTAGGAGCGACGGCTTTCTTAAACTGTCAGCTCCCCATAGATGGCGCCACTATCGTGGGAGCGACCTCACGAACAGAAAATAGGGCTATCCCCGGTGCATGAAGCCCCCTTACCTTGTGGCTCATGCTCCCGGGATAGCTCGATGAGAACCCTCCTTCGTTGCCCTTGTGGATAGAAGGATCACTAACTGTGAGAAGAAAGAGTCCTCCCGTTATCGATACCATACCTCTCCTTCTATAGGAGAGGAATTGTACAGGGGCAAGGCATGCGCCGGTAGTCACTTTGCCCGACCAACCCTGGGCGAGGGCCTGCGGGTCATTTCTCCGTCGTTTTACATGTCTTACCCCTTACCTGCCCTCTAGACAAGGACTAGGTGGTCATTCCACGGGCTTTTGACTGTGCCCTTTACAGTTTTGCACTTCTATTTGTGCTTCTATACAGGGATACATGGGAATTACACACGCCCGATGGCTACACGCCAGCCTGTCACAGCCTGGCGCCTACTCTAGTGATCTGACGGGGTAGTAGGTCCGGTGGCACGACATGTCTGGATGGCTAGAAGGGTGATGGGGGGACCCACCCCATCACCCTCCTGGTTGCTCCGCCCCGCTCCTCTACCTGCTGCGTTCGGGCTCCGCCAGGCTTCGCATATCCTCCGCGCTCTACCCACGCCCTGCGCTACTTCAGTTGAAGCCCCACCGGACTCTACATACGCTCCACTCTCCTCCACTCGTCCTTCCTCCAGGTGGCTTGGAAAATAGGAGTAAGGCGCGGAGGTACAAGAAAAGACCCTTTAGACCTGTTAGCCAATCTGAGGAGCAAATTTGCATTTAAAAGAGATGTTTGAGCATGAGGGTTCTCTGATGGTCTTGTAGCTTCCCAAAGTGTTGACTAGGTTGAACTCTAGTATATCCATTTGCTCCTTAGACTTTTGATTCACTCTCTAAAGGGTCTAAAGGGTCTTTTTATGTATTAAGTGCAGAGTTATTGTTAGCCAATCTAAGGAGCAAATAGATATACTAGAGTTCAACCTAGTCAACACTTTGGGAAGCTACAAGACCATTAGAGAACCCTCATGCTCAAACATCTCTTTTAAATGCAAATTTTTAGATTAATGCTCACAAAGCGGTTCAAAGACTTAGGCAGTGAAGCACATCCTCGACTAGGATCCATCGACAAAGGCTTCCTAAGCTTCCCTCTCCTTCGCAAACCTCTGTGTAGAGAGTTTATCTTAGTGAAACACAACCTCGACTAGGAGCCATCGACATAGATCTCTTAGGTGTCACTCTCTTCCGCTAGTCTATTTTGCATTTTTCAATTTTATTGATTCAAACAATATTCAACCATCTCAAGCAAGAAGCTTAAAAGGGTGGTTTTAGTCATACACAATTCATTCCAAGTTCATCCCAAGTGCAATGCGAAGTAGTCTCGAGAATGGAAAGTGTTGAGTTCAGTTTTAGCACAAATAAGTCAATTTTTATCATTTTAGCACTGAGAATCATGAGCATGTTGAGGATTCTAGGAAGCAGTATAGCTATCCCAAGTTGCTCTAGGGACACTAGTAGAAAACCACTATTTCACTAAACATGGCATAAGCATTTAGTGAAGAAATATAGCTAGTAAAAGCTAAGTTTCATCAAGTTTTCAAGAAAGCTCATTTTAAATGATGGCTAGTTTGAACATGACACCAGATTAGATACAACCAAGATTAACAAAAATCTTCAAAAAAGTAGCTAGGTGCAACTAATCATAGTTTTATCATTTGCATAAAAGACAAAGCTTGGAAATGGAAACAAGTCTATATGCCATGCAAGAAGGATCAAGTCTCCTCAAAGTCGAAACCATCGACCTGAGTGAAACCCTGAGCGACTAGCCTAGACTTCTTTCGAATTATAACCACATCCTCACCTAAGTTATGTTTGAACACCCATTTGGTCCCAATGATGTAGTGACCAGAAGGGGGCTCGACAAGCTTCCAAACTTTGTTCCTCTTGAAGTTTTCAAGTTCCTCATGCATAGCATTAATCCAAAATTCATCGAATAATGCATGAGAAATATCCTTCGGCTCAAAGAGGCAACAAAGGCAAAGTGAAGGCAGAAAGTGGATAAACCTGACTTAGAGCAAGTGACTCGCTCAAATAGATCTCCAATGATCTAGTCAGGTGGATGAGCCTGCTGAATGTGACGGGGAGGTCCAGAAGTAGAAGTGGCCTCTACTCCTTGGGTGGGAGAAATAGGAACAGAGCTATTGGTTGCTGAAGAGTCTGAGGGTAAGGGTTGATCTCCCTGAGGTGCAGAGATAGAAGTTGGAGGCACCTCGGGAGCAGGAATGGAGATTGGATCAAGCAAGACGCCTTCATCTCCGTCATCATCATCCTCTGCGAAAATAGACTGGGAAAGAGGAGAAGTGCCTGACATGTCTTGTCTAGCACCGAGACTAGCCTCATCAAAGGTCACCTCCCAAGTCTCTATCATCCTACCCAAGTCTACAGCTATGGGAAGAAGTCGAGTGACCCAGAAAGATCCCATCAACAGAGCGTGACTCGAATTTATCTAGGTTTCCAAACTACAAGAAGAAGCACTTGCAACTGGAAACACGAAAATGATAAAAAGTAGGCTTCCGCCCATATCTCAACTCATAAGAAGTGCAGTGCAAGTGTGCCCTAAGAAAAAACTCTGTTGGCAATATGGCATTCCATAGCTACAGCCTCAGTCCAAAACTTCTTAGGAGTATTTCACTCTTCTAGCATCGTCCTAGCCATCTCAACTAGGGTCATGTTCTTCCTCTCCACTACGCCATTTGTTGAGAAACATATGGAAAAGAGAACTGATGCTCTATGCCTAACTCCTCACAGAAGCTGCTAAAGTAGGAGTTCTTGAACTCTATGCCATTGTCACTGCGAATCGCTTGTAAGGCACCGAGGAGCTCAATGGACAACCTACGGACCAAACCCCTAAAGTGAGAAAATGACTCATCCTTCGAGGCCATGAAGAACACCCAAGAATACCTCAAATAATCATCGACTATGACAAAAATGTACTACTTCCCTCCTGTTGACTGCATTCAAGCTGGACCAACAATGTCCATGTGCAAAAGCTATCCTAGTGCATCAGCATCACTCGGGTGACTGGAGGATGAGAAGCAGCAACCATCTTGCCATGCCGGCAAGGAGAACATACAATATCTTTGACCATCTTGAGTTTGGGCAAACCACGAATGAGATCATGGCCGCTAACTCGGGTCAAATGATCGAAGCCAATGTGACCAAGTCTCCTATGCCAAAAGGAAAGATCACGGGACTCTGAAACTATAAGGCAACGGAGAGAGTTTACAAAAGAGGAGGAAAAATCAGCACGAAAGACTCTCCCAAAATGAGAAATCCCACAAACCAACTCCCCAGAAGAATCGAGGATCCTACAAGTGCTGCTCGTAAAGCTTATCTCAAAATTGTCATCGATAAGCTGAGAAACAGAAAGCAGATTGTATTGCAGCTTACTGACTAAGGCAATGTCCTTAAGTATGAAATGATCATTAATGCAAATGGTACCTTTAGCGATGACTCTACCTAACAAAGCATCCCCAAAGGTGATCACCTCATCACCGGGAGCTCGGACTAGGGGAGACTCCCAGTCATGTGACGAGAACAGTCGGAGTCTACGATCCAAACCTCTCCTTTCCCTGTCCTATGGACCTGAATCAATGAGAGTGAGATGCAGATGACTCAGTACCAGGATAGATCAAAGTAGATCTAAGAACCCAAAACTAAGTCACCTGAGCAGAAGAACCGGTCACAGAAGCAGATGAATGCAATGTAGTGCCTCTCCGTGACTCTACTCTCACTAAGTCAGAAATTGCTCCTATAGGACGTCTAGGAACAGGTATCAGGTTGGTCCGCCGACGTCTAAAGGCCGAACCATCGTTGTGCTGCTACCCAAACCTCCTACTGGAGGAAGCAAACTCGCACCGCTGATATCCACCTTGATGGAAAGAACAAGTAGTATCAAGGGGACGACGGAGGGACTGACTTGGGACACCTCTGGGGTGAAAACCAGAGGTAGAAGCCTAAAAACCAAGCCCCATACGCTATCCAAGAACAAGCAACTCTCTAACCTGTCTAGAAGCAGTGGGTGCTTTAGGAGCACTCAGAATCTTGGGATGACCCTGAATACCCCTAAAGGCACCAACACACTCACGCCAAGTGATCTTAGTGCGTTGAAAGCATAAATCAGCAAGGTGTCCATCCTTCTGACAGAAGGTGCAAGTATACTTCGCAATAGAGGGTAAAGTAGCAGGTGGTGTCACCTTCTTGTCAGAGATCCCGTGGACCATTCCAGTTGACCTAAACATAGTGGTGCTCAACTGTAGAGTAACCACGATCCGTCCACTCTTGGAGGCACGCACAACAGTAGACGGATGCGCCCGTGCATGCTCCAAGTGATCAAACCCTAGACCTTGATTAAATATGCTAATCTTGGACTAGGCTAGGATGAGATTGAGCTTCTTCTTTCCTCCAACAAACTTCTCGAGAGTGCTCATAGGATACTGACACTCCCGAAAAAGTGAGGCACAAGAAGAGCAAGGGAAAGGAGTAGAAGAAGAGCCAGAAGAAGAGGATCAAATAGCGCGTGCATATCTCTCCCTATAGACGGTTGCCTCAATTTTGAGAGACTCACATGAAACACAAGGAGCATCTCTAATTCTACCAACCTAGGCCTCTAACTTCTTCCTGAGCTCTGTGTGGACCTTATCCTCGTCATCCTTAACCCCAATACACAGCAAGCAACCATTTGGTGACTTAACTAGTAAGTCCTTAGCAAGTTGAGCACACTTGACATTCAAAGCATCATTATCAAGTTTTAGTTGCTTACAGCCCTCACATGAGCTGACTAGGTCCTTAGAAGCATGCAATTCAAATTCATCATTCCTAGCAGAAAGCTTCCTAAAGTGTGAGCTCAAGGCATCAATCTCAGCAAGAAGTTTAGGGTAATTATTACAAGATGCAGTTGTGTGAGCATAAAGAAAACTAGCATCAGCAGGAATGACGTTAGTAGAGCTAGAGCTAGTCTGCATTGACCTAAGAACAACAAGTTCAAAAAGCACACTATCATGCAAGGTCCTTAGGTTCTACAACTCCACAAGCAAAGCATCACAGAGAGTACAGCTATTAGAGTCTCGGGATGAACATGATTTAAGTGAAGCTAACTCTCGAGACAAGGTACCTACTTCCTTCACTATCTATGTACACCTAGCTCTAGATCTAGCATGGATTTTTCCTAGCTTGCAGAAGGCATCATTGAGCTGGTCATAGGAGGGTATCTCATCTGTATCACTGTACTGCTCAGAGTCGCTAACGCTGTTGGCGTCCACCATAAAGCACATGCTGGAGAAGTCAACGCCGCCCTTCGTCTTCTCTTGCGGTTCATCCTCGCCCTTGTCGCTCCATGTCTCCGTGTCAAAGAAGTCGAGGTCATCGAGCTCGGTGAGCACGCGATGGAAGAGCTTCTTGTTCTTGGCGAAGTTGCGGGACTTCTTTTCTCGCGCCGGCTCATGAACTGGAGGCTTTTTGTTGTGGTTCTTGTTTGTGCAGTCATTCTTGCTCAAACAGCCTTGTTCGTTCTTGCCCTTCTCACTCACTCTCTTGTAAATGTTGAAAAATTTGCGAGCGACAAGAGCAAGCTCATTTTTTGGAAATCGTTCTAGAACTTCATCGCTTACGTCGCAAAGAGCGGAGAGAGAAAAACTGGAAGAGAAATCAAGAGAGAGTCCTGAGGAAGACTCGATGGGGTCGATGACCAAGACCATCTACTGAGATTTCGTCCGACGAGAGACAATGTCAATCTCATGAGTCTTGAGTCAGGAATAAAGCCCGTCAAGAGTCAAAGTCGACAAATCAGTGGAGTCCTTGATGGTGGTCACCTTCATCTCCCAAACTCTCAAATCGAGTGCTGTCAGAAAATGCCTAGTGTTCTCTGAGTTAGGGTATGTGCAACCAACTGATCAGAGATTACTAAGGATCTTGAAGAAGCGAGCAAACCACTCGTCGAGGCTCTCACCAGCGTGCTGTTCAAACTTGTTGTAGTCAGGCTTGTACTCGTCCTGCCTCACCGTCTTGGTCTAAGTGGTACCCTCATGTAAGCATTGAGGGTCACCCAGATCTGATGAGTGGATCATAGGTGAGAGACCCAGTCATACTCACTGCGGCTAAGTCCTTGTATGAGGATGTTCCTTGCCTTAGCGTTTGCCTCGACATCAGTTATGTTCACGGCATTGACGTCCTCATCGGTAGGAACCTCATACAGGAGTTTCACCTTCTGCCATATTAGGAAGCCCTTGGCAGTGATGTAACACTCCATCCACATTTTCCAAAATGGATAATTAACTCCAGCAAAAATTAGAGGCTTCGTTGAGTACTTGTCCGTCGCCATGGCTCTCGAGACCAATCAAGATCTAAAGAGAGCAAAACCGGCTGTAACACCCCAAAATTTTGCTTTTCTTAAATTCATGTGTGATTTGGCACTTTGGTGAATTTTTGGAATTTTCTGGAATTTATTTGGATTTATTTGGAATTTATTTGAATTTATTCCATTTTGAAATAATTAAAGAATTTAATTTTGCAAATAAAATTTTGTTGGAAATATTTTATTTGAGTCCAAAATGTTCCAAAATATTTTCTAGAATTTTTCTGGAATTTTTCTGAGTCTTTTGCTATTTTTAATGAATTAAATGAATTACTGGGAATTATTTTAAATATTAAATCGCTGGAAATCCAACTCGGGTCAATCGTTCATCCGACCGAAGTCGGAACCCGAAGTCGGACTCGAACCCGCCGAGGCAGCTTGACTCGACCGAACCCACTCCTAAACCTAATCAATCCCAACCGTTGGATCAAGATCCAACGGTGAGATCCGCCTGGATTCGAGCCGAATCGCCGGATCCGATCGCGCCGTCGCGATCGTGGCCGTTGATCGCGCCACGTGGGCCACGATTTCGTCGTCTTCGCCGAAGTCCGAGCCGGACTTCGCCGCCGCCGCCAGAGCGAACTAGGTTTCCGTCTAAGGCACGGACACCGAGGCTATTTAAAGCGTGAGGCGTCCCGAGGTTGCCCTCATCCTGCGCACCCGTTCCCGAGCCATCTCGCCGGAGCCGCCACCGTTGAGCCGCAATCGCTCGCCGGAGTTGTCTCTTCACTCCGCGGTTTGCGCCGTTTCCGCCGTCGTCCGTCGTCTTCCGCCGAGAAGGAGCTCAGATCCGAGTCCCCGCGACGACGCACGAAGGAGGCTTCATCTCGCCGAGCACGCCCCAAACGCCGTCGGGTTCGTCGTCGTCCGTCTCGGGAAGCCGCGCCGGAAGTGGAAGCCATCGCCGTCGCGAGCTCGGAGGACCGTCCGGATCAGATCGGACGGTTGAGGTGAGCTCACGTGTTCCCAAACCCGATTAGATCGGATCGTTGGATCAAGATCCAACGGTTCACAATTGCCACGTGTTGTAGCAAAGGCGAATATAGGATTAGATCTGGACCGTCCGATCTAGATCGAGCGCCCACGAGCAACGAGTAGTTTCAACGTGTTAACCCTGGATCTAATCCGCCGTTGATTTTCAAACCAACGGTGAGATTGCGCCACGTGTCGGGAAGATGGACCGCCGCGTCAACGCCGGCCCACGCGGCAGCGTCGTGACGCGCGAGGCCCGCGTGTCGAGGGGCCGCATGTCGGTGGTGACCTCGCCAGCGCCGACGTCACCCATGACGTCACAATGGGTCCCACTGCGCACCATGGCCGAGCCCCGCCGACGCCGGCGATGACGTCACCCGAGAGGGCCCACATGTCGGCGACACGAGTCGTGGACCGAGTCCACTGTGAGACCCAAGCCGAGCGTGGACCAAGTCCATGGACCGGCTGACGCCAGCAGGCCAATCGAGAGGCTGCCACGTGTCCATGCCGACGCAATAATTAATTTCGAAAAGAAAATGATTTATTAATTCGAAATATTGATTCAAATTTAGATTCAAACTTCAAACGCTTATAACTTTTTGCGTTTCAACTCCGATTTGAGCGATTCAAATTTCTAAATTTGTATAAAATTGAGATCTACCTAAATATGAATTTTATTTAATTTTTGGACTAAAGTTTTTCTCTGTAAAATTATTTAATTGATTATTTAAACTTTAAATAATCATAACTTTTATGCTTTTAACTCCAAATTTGTGATTCCAGTTTCTAAAAATCCAGAAAATTATGTTCTCTCTGTTTATGGATTTTATTTGGAGTTTTGGGATCTTTGCATAGTGTTCATTTGTGTATTTGCTATTTGCACGCTACGAGTAGACGTTGAAGTGCGGAAGGATTCGAGGGAGAAGTGTTGACTCAGGATCCAACTCAAGACCAAGAGCAAGTACTTTTGAAGGCAAGTTGTGCTTTGACCATATTGATCCCATTTGAAATCTATTTTGATTTAAACTATTGCATGCTAGTTTAATTAGAAAGATACTTTGTTTAAAACACTGGGGTAGATAAATACCAACTTGATATATGACACCTTGATTACTTAAGTATGTGCCATGACCTTTTGTCACCCTAGTTGTGGTTTACTAGTTGGACATTACTAAATTGCCAACATGGGTTTAGATCGTTGTAGTATCTTTGCTTAGACCTGCTACGTGCTCATGACATGATTTTGGACAATCAAACGCTAATATGGACTTAATGATATATTGAACCTGTTTTGGAAAAGTATCATGTGATGTTGACGGCACGTGGTGCATGGTAATCAACTGGGGTTTGATAAACAGATTTCGGCGGGGCATGTGGCAAGAGTAATCAGGTGGGCCGCTTGTGGCATTGGGAGTGATGATTTGGTTTCGGGTAGTCTTGCCCTGGTCACTCTAAGGACTTAACCTTGCAAGCCTTTGAACTGGTCATACTTGCAACCACATGGTGGAATGGGACGGCCCTAGTTGACTAAGTCGCTAAGGACTCACTTGTGGAGCCTCAGGGTGTCGATTACACCTTTTGTGTGATTATGCACGGGGAGCGTATCGTGGCGTGGCCAGTACCCATCTAACGGTGTGTTGGTCCCATACTTCGCCTTGGCTAAGGGAAGGGATGGTGTAGAGCACGTCTGAGAGGACCACCTGTGTTGTTTGAGGCTTCCGAAAGGCTTTGTTACTGAACTCGCCTTTGTGGTGTTTGACTGTATCTTGTGGGTAAAGTGCATAACCTCTGCAGAGTGTAGAATCTATTTGAATAGCCGGAGTCCACTGATCTTGGACAATGCTAGGGAATTACAGTCAAGGGGTAGACTTTACGAAAATAACTTGGTTTTGAAAAGATGGGTTGGTTTAACAAGGAAGATGATGGAAATATGGTTTAGGATGGGAAAAATGTTTATTAAACTTCTTGAAAAGTTATTTATGCTTTACTTATTTCTATCGCTTTCGAATCTACTTATATTACTTGTCAAAAGTCAAGCATCGCAAATATACCTGAGCTATTCCTTTGTACTAAGCCATGCATATAGTATATTAGCTTGCATTCTGCATGCATGACTTCTTGAGTACCAAGTACTCACCCTTGCCTCAACACAATATCGCTTGAAGAGGAGATTACGCCACTTTGGAGGAGGAACTCCAAGAAGACCCGTCTACTTAGGGATGCGAGCCCGATTGCTGTGGTATACCGGATGGCGCCACAAGTTTATTTGATTTTCCGCCGCTATTTCTCTTTTAATAAGTTTCGCCTTGCAAGGCATATATTTGTAACTTGGCCATAAGGTCGAGTAACCCTTTGATTATTTAAATAAAGTACTTTGATAGTATCGTATGGTATGATTGTGATATATACCGATGTTAAGACTGTGTGCACTAGCGCGTTCCTGGACTAGTGCTGAATACACAGAGGGTCCGGATTTGCAAATTCGGGGTCCCGACAGAGGTGGTATCAGAGCCATACTTGACCGTAGAGCTCAACCCTAAGCTAGAATGGTCGTAGTGAGGATAAAACCTATTTTCTAAAAGCTAAAAAGTTGTCAAGATAAGAAATGACCTCTCGACTTATCCCCTTCTCTCTTTTCTTGTCTCTTGCTGGAATTTTCCCTTACCTTGTCACAATTTAAAAATTCCGAGTTCTTACGTAAAGCACTCTTGTGACAGATGGAGGAAGAGTTCAACTACGTTGATCTAGGAGTTGGTCACGCCGGAACTTTGGCACATGTTACAAACTCTCGGAGATTTTGAGAAGCCCCAATACCAAGTGGAAGTGATCGAGACAAGCGAGGATTGATCAAGGCTTGTGACGTGAGGATTGAGGTACTGTCAGGAAGAGGGGCCTGTGCAATCGCTCGATACACTGACCTTTGCTAGAAGATCTACAATGCGATGGGTATCCAAGAAGTTTCACGACGAGCAATGCGGCACATTACCAGTATCCACGCCAGAGAGTTGGAAAGCACGGTGTTCCGTTATCATCCGCGCAGCGATAACCTTCTTGACCCGAAGACGATTCAGGATGAGAATGCCACGGTTACACAGTTGGCACGATTCGTCGTCGCCCAGGAAGATGTACTAGATAATACAAGCAAGGAGCTACAGAAGGCCCGCAAGGAGATCACGACAGAGAGGAACAGATGGCGGGAAGCTCAAGAGTATGTGGCACACCTTCTACGAAGGATTGACGAGTTGGAGATGACTTTGTACGGACGGACCCAGAGCCAAGATTTCGAGCTACACGAGCCAGATCCAGAGGAGTCAGATCTCGATGAGGACACTGCTTCTTCGACTACCACAGATGACATAGTCGCTGGACATGGCGATCGTTTCGCGCCTATGCCGCAGCACCCGTACCCAGGCCGTGGAGGTTTTCTCGATGAGTGAGCTTAGGTTCTATAGTGAGACTCCTTCGCCGAGTCATAGAATAAAGAGTCACCCTTTAGGCGTTAGACTCCAGAGTTAGTTCGATTTGGATTTGCTTTGTTTGCTGAGTGTGCAGTATGTGTTGCAAGGCCCTTAGGCATTGTAAGCAGCCATACCAAGTTATTAATAATAAAGTTGGACCTTAAAGTTACCCCTTTTGCCCCGCATAAGTTCCATATTACTTGTCTATTCTTGTTTCCCTCTCATCTCTAAACCTAGAGCAAATCGACAGATGGTGAACACCCGTGGAAACTTTGGAAGCAATGGGAGTGGATCTCGCCCAGCGGAAAACCCCAATGATGGAGCACCAAAGCACGCCATCGGATGTGCAGAATTTTGGAGCATTTCTTGCTGCTCAGACCAGTTGATGCATGCTATGATGCAACAAATGCAGCACGTCAACGCCAGGCCATCGCTAATCAAGTTAATCGGGGACCACGCTTGAGAATACAAAGTGTCGGAGTTCATGAGGACTCACCCACCCACTTTCTCTGGAAATGCCAATCCATTGGAGGCCGATGATTGGTTAAGATCAATCGAGAGGAAGCTACATATAGCTCAATGCATAGGGAATGAGAAGGTACTTTACGCTTCTCATCGCTTGGAAGGAACATTGAATGGTGGGAGAACTGCCACGCAGAGAGAACCCTCAAGATATCACTTGGGAAGAGTTCACCGCATTCGACAAGATCACGTGCTCGAAGGAATTATGGACCTTAAGAAGGAGGAGTTCAGAGCCTTTGAAGCAAGGTAATCACCGATGGCCGACTTCTGAACAAGTTCACACCTAGCACGCTACGCACCTGAGGGCGTAGCGGCGGATAAATCCAGGCATACCTCGTTTTATGAAGGGACTTAACTCAGGGATTGCAAGTAGGGTTGATCACCCACACCTTTCCGGATTTCCAAGAGTTGGTGAATAAGGCACTTATTCTTGAGGACAAGCGCAAGGAACTGGATGAGAACAGAAGCGCAGGATGCAACAGCAAGGATCACGTGGAACGCAATAGCGCGAGAGTTGCACCAAATCAATTCTTGATTCCAACCACAGAATGCAACGAGGACACCATCCCAGCACCAAGACACCGCCAATCGAACTACCAAACCCCACTTCGCTAGAAACGCTACCCAGGCAATGAAGCGAACAGTGAGGCATGTTACAAGCAACGAGCCAGGACACTTTGCCAACAGCTTGTCCGAAGAAGACAGCAGAGCGACCCGGTTCCGCTTCAATCTAGGAACCACCCCAGCTAGGACGCCAAAGACGGAGCCACACCCTGCACCGTGGTGAGAGGCCGAGTCAACCATGTCACCGCAGATGCACCTTTGCGAAATGCTACGACGACGTCGATCTTGGGTAAGTTACTTGTTAACTCAAGACTGCAACAGCTTTTGTTTGACTGAGCTTCAGATTCGCTTTGTTTCGCAAGGCTTTGCTGCTAGAAATGACTTGAGAATTGCAAGACTTAAGTGCATGCTTTTAGTTCAAACCCACAGTTCAACTCCGAACGGAAGTAGGATGTTAGGGGTGAGAATACTAATAGATGGAATAGAGTTCCTAGCAAACCTTATAATTTTGGAGACCCGCACCTTAGATGTTATATTGGGAATGGATTGGTTATCCAAGCACAAGGCCGTATTGGATTGCGGACGAAGGACTATCTCGATTGAGAGCCCGTGTGGGAAGAAAGTGGAATTTCAAGCCACATGATTAGAGACAGACTGATTGATGGTTAATAGTACCAAGGCGATCAGCATAGAGGATGTTCCAAGAGTGAATGAGTACCCGATGTTTTTCCGAAGATCTACTGTATGCGGGACATAGAGTTTGTGATAGAGCTTGTACTGCACGACCGATAGCAAAGAGACCCTATCGGATGTCTACCGAGGAGTTGGTAGAAATGAAGAAACACTAGAAGAGTTGATGGAGAAAGGATTTATCGAGACCAAGTTCGCCGTGGGGAGCACGATTTTGTTTGTCAAGAAGAAGGGCGGGAGTTTCAGGATGTGCATCGACTACCGTGCACTCAATGAAGTCACCGTGAAGAATAAGTATCCGCTACCCAGGATTGATGATTTGTTTGATCAGTTAAGAGGAGCCGGAGTTTTCTCCAAGATTGATCTCGAGATCGGGATACCATCGATTGAAGATCCGATCGAAGATATTCAAGATCGCATTCTCGTCAAGATATGGACATTACGAGTTCTGATTATGTCCTTTGGGCTGACGAATGCGCCAGCTTATTTCATGAATATGATGAATAAGGTGTTCATGGAATATTTGGACAAGTTTGTCGTCGTGTTCATAGACGATATCCTAATCTACTCCAAGACAGAGGATGAACATGCCGAACACTTAAGGCGAGTTTTGGAAAAGCTGAGGGACCAGCAACTTTTCGCCAAGTTCAGCAAGTGTGACTTTTGGAAGGACAAAGTGGAGTTTCTTGGACATGTAATGACTGCAGAAGGAGTCGCCGTAGATCCAAGCAAAGTAGAAGCTGTGTTACATTGGGAGCCGCCGAAGACTGTGACCCAGATTCGGAGTTTCCTTGGAATGGCAGGATACTACCGCCGTTTCATTGAAGGCTTTTCGACAATTGCGAAGCCTCTTACGCAATTGCTGAAGAAGGAAAAGAAGTTTGTATGGACGCCAGAATGTGAGAAAGGATTTCAGGAGCTGAAGAAGCGATTGACATCAGCACCAGTGTTAGTTCTACCGGACGTTGCTCAAAGCTTTGATATTTATTGTGACGCATCGCGCCAAGGACTTGGATGTGTGCTGATGCAGAATGGAAAGGTCGTCGCTTATGCATCAAGGCAGTTGAGGCCGCATGAGGAAAATTATCCGACACATGACCTAGAGTTAGCCGCCGTAGTGCATGCCTTGAAGATATGGCGCCACTATCTGATTGGAAACAGATGTGAAGTGTATACGGATCATAAGAGCCTTAAGTACATATTCACCCAGTCGGATCTGAATATGAGGCAAAGGAGATGGCTAGAGTTAATCAAGGACTACAATCTTGGAATTCATTAACATACCGGGAAGGCCAACGTAGTTGCCGATGCTCGAAGTCGGAAGAGCCATACCGCGAGTATGTTGCTAGCCATAAGTCGAGGATGAGTTATGTGAGGAGTTTCGAAAATGAAGATTGAGGTTGTACCTAGCGGATTCTTGGCCGCATTAGAAGTAAAACCGACCCTGGAGGATCAGATTCGAGAAGGACAAAAGGATGATGACAAGATCCGCAGGATTAAGTCCATCAAGGAGGAAGGCAAGGCAGAGGACTTCAAGTTGGATGAGCAAGGCACGTTGTGGATGAAGGATCGCATTTGTGTGCCTAACAAAAAGGAGTTAAAGCAACTGATTTTGGAGGAAGCCCATGACTCCAAGTACTCGATTCACCCTGGAAGCGCCAAGATGTATCAGGATCTGAAGGAGAGATTCTGGTGGCCGAGTATGAAACGTGAAGTTGCCGAGCATGTTGCATTGTGCGACGTATGCCAGAGAGTCAAGGCAATGCATCAGAGACCAGCAGGATTGCTACAATTACTGAAAATACGAGTGGAAGTGGGAGGAAATCGGTATGGATTTGATTACCTGTGTGCCGTAGACTCTAGGGGGTTATGACTCCATTTGGGTTATAGTGGATCGATTGAATTAAGTATCCCATTTTATCCCATTGAAGACCACTTACTCGGGAGATAAATTAGCGTAATTGTACATGATCGAGGATTGTCTGTTTGCACGGAGTACCAAAGAGGATTGTATCGAGACAGGTACCCAATTTACCTCAAGGTTTTGGAATAAGTTGCATGAAGCCATGGGGACCCGTTTGAACTTCAAGACGGCTTATCATCCATGACGGATGGACAGACCGAAAGAGTCAACCAGATTCTGGAAGATATGCTAAGAGCTTGTGCATTGGCTTATGCTACCTCTTGGGATAAGAGTTTGCCGATGCCGAGTTCGATTACAACAATAGTTATCAGTGCTAGTTTACGATGTCACCTTTTGAGGCCTTGTATGGTCGACCATGTCTGACGCCATTGAATTGGAATGAGACCGGTGAGCGCCGTGTCTTTGGGCCTGATATTCTTCAAGAGGTCAAGAGCAGATCGCTATGATTAGGGAAAGGTTGAAGATAGCCCAATCTCGATTAAAAGAGTTATGGCCGACAATCGTCGCCGGATTTGAGTTTTGAACGGAAGATTTTGTTTACCTCAGAGTTACGCCTCGTGGGGAGTTAAGAGGTTCCATGCCAAAGGGAAACTCGCACCCGTTATGTTGGACCATTTAAGATTTTGAGCCGCAGAGGCGGTTGCTTATCACCGGAGTTGCCACGGTCGTTGGCGGAGTACATGATGTATTCCATGTGTCCCGATTAAAGAAGTGTCTCCGAGTTCCCGAGGAATGCAGACACCGCTAGAGTCAATTGAGTTGCAAGAGGATTTGACTTATAAGGAACATCCTGTGAGGATTCTAGACACAATGGACCGAGAAACTAGAAACAAGTCAACCCGCTTTTTGTAGAGTTAGTGGAGCAACCATGAGGAAAGCGAAGCGACTTGGGAGCGAAGAGGATTTGAAGAAAGAGTTTCCAAACCTATTCTTTAGTGAGCCAATCTCGGGACGAGATTCTATTAAGGGGGAGGTTTGTAACACCCCAAAATTTTGCTTTTCTTAAATTCATGTGTGATTTGGCACTTTGGTGAATTTTTGGAATTTTGGAATTTATTTGGATTTATTTGGAATTTATTTGAATTTATTCCATTTTGAAATAATTAAAGAATTTAATTTTGCAAATAAAATTTTGTTGGAAATATTTTATTTGAGTCCAAAATGTTCCAAAATATTTTCCAGAATTTTTGGAATTTTTCGAGTCTTTTGCTATTTTTAATGAATTAAATGAATTAGGGAATTATTTTAAATATTAAATCGCTGGAAATCCAACTCGGTCAAGTATCGTTCATCCGACCGAAGTCGAACCAGTCGGACTCGAACCCGACCGAGCCGCTTGACTCGACCGAACCAACTCCTAAACCTAATCAATCCCAACCGTTGGATCAAGATCCAACGGCCGAGATCCGCCTGCACGTTCGAGCCGTGAATCGCCGGATCCGATCGCGCCTGCGGCGATCGTGGCCGCTGATCGCGCCACGTGACGGCCACGATTTCGCCGTCTTCGCCGAGTCCGAGCCGGACTTTCGCCGCGCCGCCGCCGTAGCGAACTAGGTTTCCGCCTAAGGCACGGACGCCGAGGCTATTTAAAGCGTGAGACGCCCCCGAGGTTGCCCTCATCCTTGCGCACCCGCTCTCGAGCCATCTCGCCGGAGCCGCCACCGTTGAGCCGCAATCGCCGCCGGAGTTGTCTCTTCACTCCGCTGCGGTTTGCGCCGGTTTCGCCGTCGTCCGTCGTCTTCCGCCGAAGGAGCCAGATCCGGAGTCCGCTGACGAGACGCACGAAGGCGAGGCTTCATCTCGCCGAGCACGCCCCAAACGCCGTCGGGTTCGCTGCCGCCCTCGTCTCGGGAAGCCCGCCAAGCTGAAGCCATCGCCGCGAGCTCGGAGGACCGTCGGATCCAGATCGGACGGTTGAGGTGAGCTCACGTGTTCCCAAACCCGATTAGATTCGGATCGTTGGATCAAGATCCAACGGTTCACAATTGCCACGTGTTGTAGCAAAGGCGAATATAGGATTAGATCTCGACCGCCCGATCTAGATCGAACGCCCACGAGCAACGAGTAGTTTCAACGTGTTAACCCTGGATCTAATCCGCGCGTTGATTTTCAAACCAACGGCCGAGATTGGCGCCACGTGTCGGGAAGATGGACCGCCGCGTCAACGCCGGCCCACGCTGCGGCAGGCGTCGCCGACGCCGGGCCCGCGTGTCGAGGGGCCGCATGTCGCTGGCTGACCGCCAGCGCCGACGTCACCCATGACGTCACAATGGGTCCCACTCGCCGCACCATGGTGAGCCGACGCCGACGCCGATGACGCTACCCGAGAGGGCCCACATGTCGACACGAGTCGTGGACCGAGTCCAGTAGACCCAAGCCGAGCGTGGACCAAGTCCATGGACCGGCCGACGCCGCAGGCCAATCGAGGCTGCCACGTGTCCATGCGACGCAATAATTAATTTCCGAAAAGAAAATGATTTATTAATTCGAAATATTGATTCAAATTTAGATTCAAACTTCAAACGCTTATAACTTTTATGCTTTCAACTCAGATTTGAGCGATTCAAATTTCTAAATTTGTATAAAATTGAGATCTACCTAAATATGAATTTTATTTAATTTTTGGACTAAAGTTTTTCTCTGTAAAATTATTTAATTGATTATTTAAACTTTAAATAATCATAACTTTTATGCTTTTAACTCCAAATTTGATTTATTCCAGTTTCTAAAAATCCAGAAAATTATGTTCTCTCTGTTTATGGATTTTATTTGGAGTTTTGGGATCTTTTGCATAGTGTTCATTTGTGTATTTGCTATTTGCACGCTTTACGAGTAGACGTTGAAGTGCCTAAGGATTCGAGGAGAAGTGTTGACTCAGGATCCAACTCAAGACCAAGAGCAAGTACTTTTTGAAGGCAAGTTGTGCTTTGACCATATTGATCCCATTTCGAAATCTATTTTGATTTAAACTATTGCATGCTAGTTTAATTAGAAAGATACTTTGTTTAAACCTGGGGGGTAGATAAATACCAACTTGATATATGACACCTTGATTACTTAAGTATGTGCCATGACCTTTTGTCACCCTAGTTGTGGTTTACTAGTTGGACATTACTAAATTGCCAACATGGGTTTAGATCGTTGTAGTATGCTGCTTAGACCTGCTACGTGCTCATGACATGATTTTGGACAATCAAACGCTAATATGGACTTAATGATATATTGAACCTGTTTTGGAAAAGTATCATGTGATGTTGACACGTGGTGCATGGTAATCAAGCGGGGGTTTGATAAATGATTTCGATCGGGGCATGTGGCAAGAGTAATCGTGGGCCAGTTGTGGCATTGGGAGTGATGATTTGGTTTTTCGGGTAGTCTTGCCCTGGTCACTCTAAGGACTTAACCTTGCAAGCCTTTGAACTGGGTCATACTTGCAACCACATGGTGGAATGGGACGGCCCTAGTTGACTAAGTCGCTAAGGACTCACTTGTGGAGCCTCAGGGTGTCATTACACCTTTGTGTGATTGTACGGGGAGCGATCGTGGTGTGGCCAGGTACCCATCTAACGGTGTGTTGGTCCCATACTTCGCCTTGGCTAAGGGAAGGGATGGTGTAGAGCACGACGGAGAGGACCACCGTGTTGTTTGAGGCTTCCGAAAGGCTTTGTTACTGAACTCGCCTTTGTGGTGTTTGACTGTATCTTGTGGGTAAAGTGCATAACCTCTGCAGAGTGTAGAATCTATTTGAATAGCCGAGTCCACGTCTGACAATGCTAGGGAATTACAGTCAAGGGGTAGACTTTCAAAATAACTTGGTTTTGAAAAGATGGGTTGGTTTAACAAGGAAGATGATGGAAATATGGTTTAGGATGGGAAAAATGTTTATTAAACTTCTTGAAAAGTTATTTATGCTTTACTTATTTCTACCGCTTTCGAATCTACTTATATTACTTGTCAAAAGTCAAGCATCGCAAATATACCTGAGCTATTCCTTTGTACTAAGCCATGCATATAGTATATTAGCTTGCATTCTGCATGACTTGCCGAGTACCAAGTACTCACCCTTGCCTCAACACAATATCGCTTGAAGAGGAGATTACGCCACTTTGGAGGAGGAACTCCAAGAAGACCCGTCCTACTTAGGGGATGCGAGCCCGCTTGCCTGTGGTATACTGGATGGCGCCACGAAGTTTATTTGATTTTCCGCTGCTACTATTTCTCTTTTAATAAGTTTCGCCTTGCAAGGCATATATTTGTAACTTGGCCATAAGGTCGAGTAACCCTTTGATTATTTAAATAAAGTACTTTGATAGTATCGTATGGTATGATTGTGATATATACCGATGTTAAGACTGTGTGCACTAGCGCGTTCCTGGACTAGTGCTGAATACACAGAGGGTCCGGATTTGCAAATTCGGGGTCCCGACACCGGCTCTAACACCAATTGAAGGATCAAGATGGCAATCAGATGGGGGTGAATGATCCCAAATAAAATTTTCCCCACTCAAAGTACTCCAAACAATCCTGCAATGAAAATCCAAAATACCCAAAGATTTTCCTTCAAACTGGTGCTCCTCAAATTCGCAACCCTGCAAAAACTGGAATGACTAGACAACTATGTGTACCCCTAGCTTGCATGGATAAGAGCCATGAAACATGTGAAGGATTTTTAAATCACTATCCTAGTTGTTAAGTGTCCAAACAAAGAGGAATCAATTCAAATACTTCTTTTCTAAAAGAGAGCTAATTTTTCAAGAATTATCCTCACTTGGAGCAGGTGGTTGGTGGACTTCTGCTGCTCTACAATTTTTGGAAATTTTGCACCCTATTAGAAGATGAGTCATGAAACATTCCACCAAAAACCACCTCAAAAAGCCTTATAGAAAAATCAAGGACTACAGATAGTAAGGAACTTCGATCAGAAAGTTTGGAGCTGGGTTTTCACCTCACAGCGCCCAAATGGTGCAACCAGTGGACTCCAAAATTTTTTCAGAGATGGATATATGAGTGTTGCACCTTCTCCAATATAACTAGTTGCTCGTGTGACACCACGAAGTGTCGTAACCTTATAAAATGTGAATGTTGAGGTCAAAACATTATAAAATGTGAAATTGGAAGTTGAAACCATACAGTATGGAGTTTTATCACTTTTTCGGGCCGTTTTCGGGAGTTTGGGCCTTTCCGGGGAGGTTTGGGCCTAAGGGAAAGGACCGTGGGCTTTGGTGGGAAGGTGTTTGAGTCCATGTGGGAGTAGGAGACCTGTTTGGGCTGGTGGATGTGCCTCCCCTTGCCCTTGCTTGCGCCCCACCCCTTCATTGTGCGCCCCCCACCCCCTTGTGTGCCCTAGACGCCCCCCAATCCTCCTCCTAGCCGCCCCCCCATCTCCTCTCCCCATTGCGCCACAACCCCCTCCACCACCTTTCCACCTCTATTGCTGCCCCTAGGGGAGTTCTCCACCTCACCACACCGAAGATCCGTCCATTGGAGCGTTCCGCGATGAGGAGATCCGATGGATTTGGAGCGAGGAAGGAGATCGCGCAAACCGGGAGGAGATCCGTTGGTTTTTCGTTCGTCGGGCGAAGGTATGGCCACGGGAATCCCTGGGGTTGGTCTAGGTACTGTTCTAAGGGTTGATATTATGTTTTTAGATCAATTGGTGGTGCTGTAATTGGGTAGATTAGATGAAATTTAGAGGTTGCCACGTTCTCTGTTTTGGGCAGCATGAGCAGTCGACCTAGGGTTTGAGATTTCACCAATTTAGTGTCGGAATTTGGTCGTCCGCCTGTTGAAGAAGTTGTAGGTAACTTCAATACCTTTCATTGGGAATAAAGAACGTCCAATTCCTCCCAGCCGTTTGAAAGTTATGCTCGTTTTACCGAACGTGTTAAAAACTGTGACGAGATTGGAACAGATCACGGTATTCTGTATATTAAACCACTTTAGAGTCCGAATCAGTTTTTACATATACTTAGAAAAAGTTAGGAAATTTCCTAATCTACGCGAGGATGTACTCGTTTAATCGATTCAGAGTCTTAGAACCCGAGTTATGCTCGTTGGAAGTCTGCTGTCCCGACGGGACAGAACCTCTGTTTTTGGGTTTTGCGAGTAGTTTGCGAAGTCAGGGTAGAAGAGTGTTTGCGTATTGTTTTGTGGGCATGATTTTGAGTGTGTGGTGCCTATGTGCAGGTGGTGTGACCCCGGGAGTGCCCTCTACTTCTCGCCAATCTGTCGCCCGTGGTTGAGGCAAGTGTATTGGAATGGGTAGCGGGTTGTAGATTGCTAGCTTTGTTGAGTTAAAATTGAATATATGATATGTTCACATGCCATGCTTTAATGTTTTCCATTGATATGATGAATATGGTTTATTATGTTGTGATGCCATGTGTTAATGTACAAGTTATCTACGATGTTGGCATGTTTGCATACATGGCATGACACATGGCCGGTCGGTGAGAAAGTCATAACTAGTCCGGTAAGGTCGGTGAGAAAGTTATGACTAGTCCGGGGCACCATTGAGTAAGTCCTACATCGTGATTCCATCCGCCGCGGTGAATGGAAGCGAGGAGTAGGCACCCTCCATCTTCGGGATGGAAGAGAAGAGAGGGTGCACACCGACGGGTGTGCACTCAACCATACCGGTATGAGTTTCCAGGAGTAATGTGCATCGCATCGCATTGCATATATGATGATGATGATATGTGAGAAATGATATGTGAGTATGAATAAGTTGATAGGCATGATTGAGGTGTTGAAGCTATGTAATTGTTCTTTTGTACCATTGCAATATACTTGCTGAGTGTTGAACTCACGCTTGTGCTTTCTTGTTGTTTTAGGTACCATGAGACCGGCATGCGGGGAAGGGAACTAGTCACATTCCTACACGTAGCTTCACACATTTGTTCCCATAGTTATTCATTTGGAGTCTTGATAATAAATTTAGTGTGATGCATATTGGTTTATGATCTACTTTTGCGTTATGAGAGCCTTATTGTTCGTTTGGCTCATGAAGACTTTGAATGCTTGACATTTGACTTATATTGCTGTCATGCCATTATTTATTGCTATTTTATATGTCTCTTATATTGCCATATATTGCTATGCTATTGTTGTTGCTTCAATTCATGGAAAAACAAAGGAGATGCTACCGAAATTTTCGGTATTAGCATTTAATCCTTTGCTGTAATTTACTTGTAATTGTGGTATTTAGAGGTTGCTTAGTCTATGTTTGGTAGCATTCGGGCATATTAAATGCCGGGGTGTTACAGCTCGACCTTATGGTAAAATAAATCTGCAGCGGAAAAATAAAGAAACGTGTGGCGCCAACCAATATGCCACAGGCAACTGACTGGGCTCACTCCCTAGTAAGTCGGCTCCTCCTGGAGCTCCTCCTCCAGTGCTAACGTTGCTTCTTCTTCAACTGATATTGTGTTGTTGCAAGGGGTGAGTACTTGGTCCTGGTCTTGAGTTGGCTCCTGGGTCAAAACTTCACCTTCAAAGCCTTCGGGTACTTCAACGTCTACTCGTAACATTCATAAAAAGCAATAAATAAATAAACAACAAGCAAACAAGGTTCAAAAATTCAAATAAAATTCACCATTAAATAGAGCTCAATTTTATAAAAATTTAGAAATTGGAATCGCTCAAATCGGAGTTAAAACGCAAAAGTTATAAGCATTTGCAGTTTGAAAATATATTTAAAAAGAATAAACCTAATTATTGAAATTATTTTTATTCAAAAATTAATTATGACATCATCACTAACATGTGGACCAATCACAGAGTGACACGTGTCCTCGTTGACGTCACCCACGTCCGGTGCCCACGATGACGTCAGCATGACATCATCCCAACACGTGGACTAATCACAAGCCGACACGTGTCCGGCACTGTGCCGTGGACTCGTGTATCGCACGCCTCAGTTCACGGTGGACGCGGCGCATGGCCTCGGTATGGCTGACACGCAGACCACACCCGTCAGCGGCTCTACGCATGGTGCGGCGCCCGTGCCACGCGGCACAATCCGGTTGTCTCGGCTTTGATGTGATCCGTGCCGTTCGTTTGAGATTCGACGGCGCAGATTGGATCCCTTCACGCGGGTGGACTGCTACGTGGCAGGACCCGGTGATCGACACGCGTTTTAATCTACGCCGGACGATTTCAATCCTACGGCCAAGATCTATCCTCAACCTACGGTCCTAGGTCATGGCTTCGCGGCAAGTTCTAGGTCATCCGTTTTAGATCTAACGACGCGGGGCAAAGAGCGACATGGACTCACCATGGTGGTCTGATCTGGATCAGACGGTTGTAAAGTTTTGCAATGGCTCGATGGTGGTGCGGTGGTGCTGGTTGCTGGAGTCGGGGAAGACGACCAACGGCGCGGCGTTCCGGGCGATCTCCGGTGAAGTGGAAGATCGCGGTCGACGCGGCTTGTCCTCGCGCACTCGGATCTGTGCTCAAAGACAACCGGGGCGACTCGACGCTGGCAAAAACTCACAAGAACCATGGCAAAACCCTAATGCAACTTCGGAGAGCGATTCCTCGGTGACGGCGGCGGCTCAAGCACTGTGGGTTAGGGCAACGTGCGCGCACGGAAAAGAAGGTCACGACGGCGGCGGTGGCGCATTAAATAGTGCCCTCGGCGTCTGTGAAAACCGCTGAAATCGAGGCCCACTCGGTGCGGCGGCGGAGTCCGATGCGGGCACGGTTGGGGTGACGTGGCCGCTTCGCGTGCGTCCATCCGGCTCGGATCCAACGCCCCACCTCACGCGTACACGCGGATACAGCGTGGCCGTTGGATCGAGATCCAACGGTCGCACGCTATGGTTTGGGTTAGGGCGCGGTCTGGCTCAGGTCCGGTCCGGGTCTGACTCGAGTCGAAGGAACAGTGCAAACCCGTTGGGGTTTTCCAGCGATTAAACAATTAAATAAATCCATGGAAATTCATTTAATTTGAGAAAAATAGCTAAATACTCAGAAAAATTCTAGAAAAATTCTGGAAAATATTTTAGAACATTTTGGACTCAAATAAAATATTTCCAACAAAAAAATATTTGAAAATTTTAGATATTTAAATAATAAAGTAAATGACTTAATTCAAACTAAATCCAAATACATCCAAATAAATTTCAAAAATTCCCAAAATTCACAAATACATTATAAATTCAACAAAAGCAAAAATTGGGGTGTTACGAACCTCCGCCCCCTAGCAAAATCTCGACCCCGAGATTTAGGGCTAACTAAGGAATAGGTCAGGGAATTCTTTCTTCAGATCGTCTTCGCGCTCCCATGTCGCTTCGCTCTCAGAATGGTTGCTCCACTGGACTCTGCAGAAGCGGGTCGACTTGTTTCGGGTCTCTCAATCCATCGTGTCTAGAATCTTCACCGGGTGCTCCTTGTAGGTCATATCTTCTTGCAGCTCGATCGACTCTAATGGCGTTTGTTCATCTAGCACTCGGAGACACTTCTTCAGTTGGGACATGTGAAACACATCATGTACCCCTGCCAACGACTGCGGCAACTCCAGCTGTTAAGCAACTTCTCCCCTACGGCTCAAGATCTTGAACGGACCAACATATCTTGGCACAAGCTTCCCTTTGGCGTGGAACCTCTTAACTCCCTTGAGAGGTGTAACTCTGAGACATATGAAATCTTCCGGTTCAAAGCTCAAGTCTCGGCGATAGTTATCGGCGTAACTCTTTTGTCTTGACTGAGCTATCTTCAATCTTTCCCAGATCATGGCGATCTACTCTTCGGCTTCTTGAAGAATGTCTAGTCCGAAGACATGGCGCTCACCTGTCTCATTCCAATTCAATGGAGTTCGACAGGGTCAACCATACAATGCCTCAAAAGGTGACATTTGCAGACTGGCTTGATAACTATTATTATAGCTAAACTCGGCATACGGGAAACACTTGTACCATGAAGTAGCATAAGCCAATGCGTAAGCTCTCAACATGTCCTTCAAAATCTGATTTACTCTCTCCGTCTGTCCATCCGTCTGCGGGTGATAAGCTGTACTGAAGCTCAGATGGGTTCCATAGCTTCGTGCAACTTATTCCAGAATCTTGAGGTAAATTGAGTACCTCTATTCGACACAATTTTCTTCGGCACCCCGTGCAAACAGACAATCCTGGACATTTACAACTCTGCCAATTTATCCCCTAAGTAGGTGGTCTTTACAGGGATAAAGTGGGCGACCTTAGTCAAACGGTCCACTATTACCCATATGGAGTCATATCCACCCTGAGTTCTCGGCAAACTGGTGATGAAATCCATACCGATTTCCTCCCACTTCCACTCAGGTATCTTCAATGGCTGCAGTAATCCTGCTGGCCTCTAATGCATTGCCTTGACTCTCTGACATACATCGCATAACGCAACGTGCTCAGCAACTTCGCGCTTCATGCTCGGCCACCAGAATCTTTCCTTCAAGTCCTGATACATCTTGGCACTTCCTGGATGGATTAAATATTTGGAGTCATGGGCTTCTTCTAGAATCAGCCGCTTCAACTCCTTGTTCGGCACACAAATGCGATCCTCAATCCACAACGTGCCTTGCTCATCCAGTCTGAAGTCTTTCGTTTTGCCTTCCTCCATTTTGGACTTGATCCTCTGAATCTTGTCATCGTCCTTCTGTCCTTCTCGGATCTGATCCTCTAAGGTAGGTTTTACTTCCAAAGTGGCTAAGAATCCTTTCGGTAACACTTCCAGCTTCATCTTCTGGAATTCCTTACACAGCTCAACTTGATCTCCTGCTATCAACATATTCACGGTATGGCTCTTTCGACTCAAAGCATCGGCTACCACATTGGCCTTTCCTGGATGGTAATGAATTCCAACATTGTAATCCTTCATCAACTCCAACCATCTCCTCTGTCTCATGTTCAGGTCCGATTGGGTGAATATGTATTTAAGACTCTTATGGTCTATATACACTTCACATCTATTTCCAATTAGATAGTGACGCCATAATTTTAAAGCATGCACTACGGCTGCTAACTCCAGGTCATGCGGCGGGTAGTTCTCTTCATGTGGCCTCAACTACCTTGATGCATATGCAACGACCTTTCTGTTCTACATTAGCACGCATCCAAGCTCCTGGCGCGATATGTCACAGTATATATCAAAACTCTGGTTCACGTCCGGTAAGACTAACACCGGTGCTGATGTCAATCGCTTCTTCAGCTCTGGAAAACTTTTCTCGCACTCCGGCGTCCATGTAAACTTCTTCTCCTTTTTCAATAATTGAGTGAGGGGCCTCGCAATTGTCAATAATCCTTCAATGAACCGGCGGTAATAACCCGCCATCCCAAGGAAACTCCGAATCTGGGTTACCGACTTCGGCTGCTCCCAATGTAATAGGGCTTCTACCTTGCTTGGGTCAACCGTGACTCCATCGGCAATCATCACATGACTGAGAAATTCCACTTTACTCTTATAGAAGTCGCATTTGCTAAACTTAGCAAATAACTGTTGCTCTCGCAACTTTTCGAGAACTAGCCTCAGATGCTCGGCATGTTCTTCTCTTGTCTTGGAGTAAACAAGTATGTCATCTATGAACACGACAACAAACTTGTCCAGGTATTCCATGAAAATTTTGTTCATCATATTCATGAAGTACGCAGGCGCATTCGTCAGACCAAAGGACATAATGGTGAACTCGTAATGCCCATATCTTGATGAGAATGCAGTCTTAGGAATATCTTCTGATCGGATCTTCAGCTGATGATATCACGACCTCAAGTCAATCTTGGAGAAAACTCCGGATCCCCTCAACTGGTCAAACAGGTCATCGATCCTGGGTAACGGGTACTTATTCTTCACGGTGACCTCATTGAGTACACGGTAATCTATGCACATCCGGAAACTCCCATCCTTCTTCTTAACGAACAGAACTGGTGCTCCCCACGGCGATGAACTAGGTCTGATAAATCCTTTTTCTATTAGCTCCTCAAGCTGCTTCTTCATCTCTACCAACTCATCGGTAGACATCCGATAAGGCCTCTTAGCTATCGGGGCTGTTCATGGTTAAGGGTGGATAACGAGCTGACTCGGCTCGACTCGACTCGACTCGGTCAAACTCGGTAATATAACGAGTCAGCTTGACTCGACTCGTTATCTTAACGAGCTCAAACCTCAGCTCGGCTCGACTCGTTAAACTCGCGAGTTAGCTCGTTAAACTCGTTTAACTCGATATTTTCATCTGACAAGAGGATTGGTGTTGAGATTATACAGTATGTCATGTGTTATCATCCTAGCCTCACACATATATAGTTATACTTACCGACTTAGAGAACTCGTTAAAGTCGCGAGTTGGCTCGTTTAACTCATGAGTTGGCTCGTTTAACTCGTTATCTAAACGAGTTCAAATCACAGCTCGACTCGACTCGTTAAGGAACGAGTTCGAGTCGAGTCGAGCCGAGTTTGCGAGTACTCGTTTAACTCGTGAGTTTTGAGTTTTTTTCCACCCCTATTCATGGTACTAACTCGATCACAAACTCTATGTCTCTGTCTGGCGGCATACCAGGTAGATCTTCAAAAAAAACATCTGGGTACTCATTTACTACTAGAACTTCTCCAATGCAAACTACCTTCGCACTGTTGACCATCAATTGTCCATCTTGAATGGCGATCACTTGAAACTCCACTTTTCTCCCACAAGGGCTCTCGACTGATATGACTCTTCATCCACAGTCTAGCACGGCTTTGTGCTTGGTCAACCAGTCCATCCCCAAGATAACATCTAGGGTTTGGGTTCCCAACATAATGAGGTTCGCTAGGAATTCTACCCCATCTATTAATATTCTTACCCCAGAACATCCTTCTTTAGTCCGGAGTTCTGATCCAGGGGTTTGAACTAAAAGCATGCATTTAAGACCCACAATCTCCAAATCATTTTTAACAGCAAAACCTTGAGAAACGAACTAATGCGAAGCTCCAGAGTCAAACAAAACTGTTGCAGGTACTGAGTTAACAAGTAACTTACCAAGTACGACGTCTGTAGCATTCTGCAGTGCATTTGCGGTGACATGGTTGACACGGCCTCTCACCACAGTCTGAGATGCGGTTCCTGGGGGTGCAGCTCCACAGCCTGCTCTTGGTGCAGGTGTTCTTGCCGGTGTAGATCCCAGATTGAAACGAACTGGATTCACACCTCTTCCCTTCTTGGGGCAGTAGTTGGCAAAGTGCCCTGGCTCGTTGCAGTGGAAGCAACGCTTCACTGTGCTATGCTGACTCCATGCAGCAGCGTTCCTAGCTGGAGCTGGTGTTTGGTAGCCCTGGCTGGCAGGTCTCGGTGCTGGCGACGGTATCCTCGCAGCAATCTGCGGTTGGAACCTGAAGAACTGATTTGGTGCAACTCTCAGCCTTTGTGTCCCTGGGCGAGCTCCTTGTTGTGCCATCTAGCGCTTCCTATTATCCTCCAGCTCTTTGCGCTTATCCTCTAAAATGAGCGCCTTGTTCACCAATTCCTGGAAGTCAGGAAACGTATGGGTAATCAATCCCACCTGATGTCCAGAATTCAGTCCCTTCATGAAACAGTATTGTCTTGCCTTATCCATCGCTACATCTTCAGGTGCGTAGCGTGCCAACTGTGTGAATTTGTTTAGATATTCAGACACTAGTTGGTTGCCTTGCTTCAGTGCTCTGAACTCCTCCTTTTTGAGGTCCATGATCCCTTCTAGCACATGATACTGGCGAAATGCAGGTGTGAACTCCTTCCAAGTTATATCTTGTGGGTTCTCACGTATGGCACAAAAGTTCTCCCACCATTCAGCTGCAGTTCCTTCTAGCTGATGAGAGGCGTAAAGCACCCTCTCATTTCCCACACACTAGGTGATGTGCAGATTCCTCTCTATCTATCTCAGCCAATCATCTGCCTCAAGTGGATTGGCGTTTCCAGAGAATGTGCACGGATGAGTCCTCATGAATTCTGATAGTCTTGAATTCTATCGTTGTCCCTGATTAGCTTGGTTAGCAGCGGCTTGGGCAGTAACTTGCTACATCTGTTGCATCATAGCATGCATTAACTGTGTCTGAGCTGCAAGAAAAGCCCCCAAGTTTTGCATGTCAACTGGTGGTGCTGGCTGGGGTGCAGGTGCTTCATCATTGAGGTTTCCTGCTGAGCGAGAACCACTCCTGTTACCTCCAAGGTTTCCGCGAGTGTTCACCATCTGTTGATTACTCCAAATTTTAGAGACAAGAGGGAAACAAGAATAGACTAGTAGAGAAACTTATGCGGGGTGGAAGGCGTAACTCAAAATCCAACTTTATTAATTATTAATAACTTGGTATGGTTGCTCACAATGCCTAAGGGCTTTGCAACACATACTGCACACTCAGCAATCAAGAAGATCCAAATTAAACTAACACAATGGAGTCTAACGCCTAAAGGGCGACTCTTATTATTCTAACACACTGAAGTCTCAACTGCTAAACCTAAACGCTCACTCATTGATCCAACCACCACGGGAACTCCCCGGTGGGTACATCGGCGGGTGTGATGGCATCGGTGCAAAGCAATCACCATGTCCCTCAACAACGGTGGCTGATGACACAACATCCTCCTCTGGCTCTGGTTGTGGCTGTGGCGCCTCCTATGGGTCCTCCTTAGGGTCTAGGTTGTGCAGCTCCAACACCGGCTCCGGTGCTGGCACGTACAGTGCCATCTCCAGCTCGCCGATCCTCTGTGAAGCATGGACAATGTACTCCCGGGCATCTTGTAGGTGCTTTCTAACCTCCTCGACTTCATCGTGGGCCTTCTCTAATTCCTGAACGGTATCATCAATCACATCCTCCTAAGCAACGACAAACCTCGCCAGACGGTTGATCATGGCATCTTCATCCTCTATCAGCTCCCGATCAAGGCGGTTGTCTCTACGCGGATGGTGATGGAACACTGTGCCCTCTAGCTCTGCGGAGTAGGTGCGAGCGATCTACCGCAACGCTCGATGCGACACCTCCTGGACCCCAATCTAGAACGTAGATCTTCTGGCGGTGAAGTTAAAAGGGCAACTGAACTTCGTCTTCTCTCGAGCATACACCGTGATCTTGACGTCCCATGCTATGACCAGTCCTGCCTTCACTATGGTGATTCCCCAGTAGATCGGTCTATCAAAACCTCCAAGTAGCTGCATCATGTGCCACAACTCAGCGGCGTAACCTCCCTGACGTTCAGCATAGTTGTTGATCATCTTCATCTGCCAAAGACACGTGAGAACACAACATTTTAAATCAAAGTGGAGACAAAAGAATTCAGCAAGGGGTATGAATAAGAGAGAAGGGGAGAAGTCGAGAATTCATTCATTATCTTGGCAAACTTTCATATTTAGAAAATAGTTTTATCCTCACCATGGCCATTCTAGCTAAGGGTAGTCCTACAGTCAACCTAGCTCTGATACCACCTTTGTCGGGACCCCAATCTGCAAATCCGGACCCTTTGTGTTTTCAGCACTAGTCCAGGATCACGCTAGTGCACACAGTCTCAACTTCGGTAGATACCACAATCATACTCAACGAAATAGTTAAGTATTTTATTGAAAAGAAAATATAACTGGTTGCTCGACCTTATGGTCAAGTTACAAAAGTACGCCTCGCAGGGCTAAGTCTTACTCAAATAAATCTGCAGCGGAAAAATAAAGAAACACGTGGTGCCAACAATATGCCACAGGCAACTGACTGGGCTCGCTCCCTAGTTAGTCGGCTCCTCCTGGAGCTCCTCCTCTAGTGCTGGTGTTGCTTCTTCTTCAACTGATATTGTGTTGTTGCAACGGGTGAGTACATCGTACTCAGTAAGTCATGCATAGAATGCAAAGCTAGAATTCTACATGCATGGCTTATTACAAAGGAAGGCTAACAGGTTCATTTGCAGTAAAATAGCATTCGTAAATACAGTAATAGATTGCAAAGCAGTAAAACGATAGTAAATAAATAAATTTCACAACCCTTGAACAAGTAAAGCATTTCCCAATCCTAAGTCCAATTCATAGATCCAAACCAAGTAATTTCCACAAACCAAGTTATTTTCATGAAAGTCTAACCCTTGACTGTAATTCTCGAGCAATGTCCAATGCCGCAGACATGGCTATTCGAATAGAATTTGCCTATCTAAACCCAGTACTACTCGCTAAGGTTTCAACACTGGTGGGACTGGTTACCACATCTAGGGCCCCCCTCTTGCGCCATGTGAGCCACCCGTGTGAGGACTGGTTACCCCTACCCGGGCCTCACACCATCACAATAGTACTAAAGTTTAGAATCAACAAATTAATCAGCTAGGTCTGCCCCATTCCAGACTTGTGGTTGTATGAATGACTCAGTTCAAAGGCTTGCAGGGTTAAGTCCTTAATTGACCAGGGCAAGACTACCCGAAGAACCAAAATGACTTTCCCGATACCAATCCTGGCCCACCTGATCAAACTTGCCACTTGCCCTAGTCTAAAGCATTTTATCAAACCCCAGTTGATTACCGTGCACCACGTGCGATCAACAACATCATCAACAACACATGACACTTCATCAAGCATGTTCCTTGTCTCATTAAGTAATCATTAATATTTGATTATTCAAAATCATGTCATGACTACGTGGCAGGGCTAAGCATTACACTACAGCGGTCTAATTACCCATGTTGGCAATTTAATAATGTCCAACTAAATAATCCATAACTAGGGTGACAAAGGGTTCATGGCATACAATTATTTATGTCAAGGTGGCATACAACAAAATTGGCATTTAACTAATTCCCAGAAATAATTAAAGCATTTTCTACTTAAATTAGCATACAATAAATTGAATCAAAATAATTTTCAAAAGTGGGAATAAAATGATCAATGCATAACTTGCCTTCAAAAAGTACTTGCTCCTAGTCTTGAGTTGGCTCCTAGGTCAAAACTTCACCTTCGAGCCTTCGGGCACTTCAACGTCTGCTCATAACGTGCATAAATAGCAATAAATAAATAAACAGCAAGCAAACAAGGTTTAAACATTCAAATAAAATTCACCATTAAATAGAGCTTAATTTTATAAAAATTTAGAAATTGGAATCGCTCAAATCGGAGTTAAAACGCAAAAGTATTAAGCATTTGAAGTTTGAAAATATATTTAAAAAGAATAAACTGAATTACTGAAATTATTTTTATTCGAAAATTAATTATGATGTCATCACTGACACGTGGACCAATCACAGAGTGACACATGTCCTCGCTGACATCACCCACGGCCGGCGCCCACGATGACGTTAGCATGACGTCATCCTAACACATGGACTAATCACAAGCCGACACGTGTATGGCACTGTGCCATTGTCGAGACCCAAATTTGCAAATCCGGACCCTCTGTGTATTCAGCACTAGTCCAGGATCATGCTAGTGCACACAGTCTCAACATCGGTATATATCACAATCATACTCATTGAAATAGTAAGGTACTTTATTAAAAAGGGAAATATAACAGGTTGCTCGACCTTATGGTCAAGTTACAAAAGTACGCCTCGCAGGGCTAAAGTCTTACTCGAATAAATCTGCAACGGAATGTAAAGATAACGCATGGCGCCAACCAATATGCCACAAGCAACTGACTAGGCTCGCGCCTAGTTCGTAGGCTCCTCCTGGAACTCCTCCTCCAGAGCTGGCGTCAATTCTTCTTCAACTGATGTTTGTGTTGTGGCAAGGGTGAGTACTTGGTACTCAGCAAGTCATGCACAGAATGCAAGCTAATATTCTATATGCATGGCTTATTACAAACGATAGGCTAACAGGTTCATTTGCAGTAAAACAGCAAGTGTAAATACAGAAATAGATTGCAAAGCAGTAAACAATAATAAATAGAGTACTTTCACAATGATTTCACAAGTAACATATTTTCCAATCCTAGGTCCAATTCATCATTTCAACCCACACATTTTCCAAAGCCAACTTATTTTCATGAAAGTATAACCCTTGACTGTAATCCCCGAGCAATGTCCAATGCTGCGGACTCGGCTATTCGAATAGATTTTACACTCTGCAGAGGTTATGCACTTTACCCACAAGATACAGTCAAACACCACAAAGACGAGTACCCGTAACAAAGTCTTTCGGAAACCTCAAACTATACAAGTGAACCTCTCCGGTTTTGCCATACACCATCCCTTCCCTCAGTGGAGGTGAAGTATGGGACCAACATACCGTTGGATGGGTACCATGCCATAGCCTTAGTACGCTCCCCTTCAAGCTACACAAACGGTGTAGTTGACACCCCGAGGTCCCACAAGCAAGTTATTAGCAACTTATTCAACTGGGTTCGTCCCATTACAGACATGTGGTTGCACGTTTGACTCGTATCAAAGGCTTGCAAGGTTAAGTCCTTAGGATGACCAGGGCAAGACTACCCGAAGAACCAAAACGACTTCACCGGTGCCACTCATGGCCCACCCGATCATTCTTGCCACTTGCCCCGGTCCAAATCCATTTATCAAACCCAATTGATTACCATGCACCACATGCCATTATCAACGTTACAATACATGATACTTCTCAAAAACAGGTTCAATATCTCATTAAGTCAATATTAACATTTGATTGTCCAAAACCATGTCATGCCCACGTGGTAGGGCTAAGCATTGTACTACATCGGTCTAAATACCCATGTTGGCGATTTAATAATGTCCAACTACTTAAACCATACAAGGGTGACAAGGGGTCATGGCATACAATTATTTATGTCAAGGTGGAATACAGCAATTTGGCATTTAACTAATTTTCAGAATTAATCGAAGCATCTTCTAATTAAATTAGCATGCAATAATTTAAATCAAAATAATTTCCAAAGTGGGAACAATATGGTCAAAGCATAACTTGCCTTCAAAAATGTAACACCCTGGCATCTAGTATGCCCTAGATGTGACCAAACATAGAAGAAGAAGCATCTAAATACCACAAATAAAGACATATTACAGCAAGGCAACGAATGCTAAAACTGAAAATTTCGGCAGCATCTCCTTTGTTTTTCTATGATTCGGAGCAACAACAGGATTAACACAAGATATATCATAATGAAAGACATCTAAAACAACAATAACAGATGATGTAGCAACAAATTAAGTCTAGCATAATGAATTCAACCACTTCATGAGCTAAACGAATCAAATAATATGGCCAAGCACACAAATAAGGAATACTCCAAGTTTCCAACGTATTAACTTAGTATCACAACTACGAATGGCAAAATTGTAGATGTCTAAATGAGTGAAACTTTGTGAAGATGTGTCACTAAGCCCCTTTCCCGCATGTCAGTTTCATGGTACCTAAAAACATTATAAAGCACAACGTAAGTTCATCACTCAACAAGTATATTGCAATGGAACAAGGAAACAGATTTCAATGCCAACATCTGTACAATTCATAATTAGCCTCATAAGCATTTCATATTCACATGGCATACATCTCATAAACATCATCATATACGGAATGCAATGCACATGTCTCCTTGAAGCACATACCGGTATTGCCGAGTGCACACCCGTCGGTGTGCACCCTCTTCCCCTCCCATCCCGTAGATGGAGGGTGCCTACTCTTACTGACTCGCTCCCATACACAACCGTGGATGGGACTACGAGGTAGGTCTTTCGTGTTCACTACGTGTGAACACAGAGGCCCGCATCAGAATGAGACGCCTCTTCTATTATGAATGCACATATGACATGATCATGTGAAAACTTGCATAAACATAGAATACTACAATTTTATAGCCCATGTGTAACCATGATAATCATATCTTAAGTAATTAACAAGCATGGCAAGTCAACATATCACGGAATCATATTACGCCTATGCAAGTCTAATAATCATACAACACCCAACCCATCCCAATACACTTGCCTTCAACCGTGACGACGGAGTGGCGAGATGTTGAGGGCACTCCCGAGGTCACATCACCTACACATAGGTTCAACACACACAAAATTTGCCCACAAAACCGTACAAGAACGATCATCTACCCCGACTTCGCAAATTACTCCTAAAACCTGAAAACAGATAATCTTTCCCGACGGGACAGCGGGCTTCCAAATAGCATAACTTTAGTTCTAGGAGTCCAAATCGAGTAAACGAATACATTTTCTCGAAGCTTAGGAAATTTCCTAGTTTTTTCTAAGTATTCGTGAAGACTGAATCGGCCTCTAAAATTGTCTAATCTACAGATGAACACGATCTATCCCAATCGCTTCACAGATTTGACAACGTTCGGTAAAACGGCCATAACTTTGAAATGGTTGATCGGAACTTCACGTTCTTGGTACCCATTGGAAAGGTAATTAAATTATCTACAACTTTCGCATAAGGCGGCAAGACAGAAAACATGTCTAACCTGCTGAAAAATGTCACGCAAGCCTGCTGCCAGAACGGGGCCGAACTCCTGTTTTCGCCTCGATATTGGAATCTTCCCTAGCCTTTTATTCCCAACGAATATGCCATGAACAAGGGTTCCTAAGCCCTCACAAAACCACCCAAAAACAGGATCTAAAGACACCATACCATACCTCACCCCCGCGGAGACGAAACGAAGCCGATCCTCGCCGGATTGCGTCGTTCCTCATGGTAGAATCGATCCCGGACAGCGGAGGAACCAATCTAATGGATGGGATTTGGATTTGCTACGTTGGGACAGGGGAGGATGTGCCCACACACCAGGAGGAGGCGCGGCTAGGGAGGAGGAACAAGGGGGCGGCCAAAGGGGGGAGGGGAGAAGGTTCGTCTGGGGTTTTTGGGTGGGAGGAGGGGCGCATGTGGGGGAGGGATGGCGCAAGGGGGGCAGGGCAGCAGCCTTTGCTGCCCAAAAGCACCACCATATGGCCCAATTCTCCCCCACCTTCGGCCCATGAAGGTCCCCCAAGGCCCGAATTAGGTCCCCCAAGGCCCAAACTCCCCCGAAAGGCCCAAACTCCCGGGGAAAGCCCAAAAACACACTATAAAGCCGTACCGTAATGCCGTATTCAATAATGTCATCTTCCGAGATGTCACATTCTCTCCCCCTTAACAGGATTCAACCTCGAATCCAAGACATGCTACTACGCAAAACCAACAACACAAAGAGAACTAACCTTCATGGTTCATACCTGATAAGAAAAGCTCTAGGTATTTCTTGCGCATGCGAGACTCCAACTCCCACATCGCCTCTCTCTCAGACTTGTGCGACCACAGGACCTTGACAAACTTGAGCGTTCTATTCTTCAACACTCGCTCCGAATTCCCCAGGATTTTCACAGGGCGGGACTCAAAAGTGAGGTTCTGATCAAGCACCAATGGCTCCAACAGAACCACTAACTCTGGGTCATGCAAGTACCTTCTCAACATCGAAATATGGAACACATTGTGGACTCCTTGCATCGACTCCGGAAGCTACAAACGATAAGCCAACTTACCAACTTGAGCTATAATTGGGAATGGCCCAACATATCTCGGACTGAGCTTCCCTTTGGTGCCAAATCGAACCACACCCTTGGTGGGAGATACTCGCAAGAGTATGTTATCACCCACCTCAAACTCTAACTCTCGCCTTCTCACATCAGCATAGCTTTTCTATCTACTCTGAGCTGCAAGAAGGTTCTACCGCCCCTCTGCCACCCGATCAACAGTCTGCTGAACCCAATCTGGTCCAAGGACCACTCTCTCTCCTACTGCATCCCAACAAACCGGCGATCTGCACTTCCGACCATACAGCACTTCATAAGGGGCAGCCCGGATGCTGGAATGATAGCTGTTATTGTAAGCAAACTCTGCCAGTGGCAAGTGATCTTCCCAGCTACCTTTCCAAGCCATCACACATGCCCTGAGCATATCCTCCAAGGTCTAAATGGTACGCTCAGATTGACCATCCGTCTGAGGGTAAAAAGCGGTACTAAGGCGAAGCTGTGTGCCCAAAGCACTCTGCAAACTCTCCCAGAATTTTGAGACAAATTTCGCATCCCAATCAGAGATAATCGTCTTGGGCACGCCATGCAGACTCACAATTTCCCGCACATAAATGGGAGCCAACTCGCTCGCTGAATTGGTAGTGCAGATAGGAATGAAGTGTACGAACTTGCTAAAACAGTCCACCACAACCCAAACAGCATCCTTCCCTCGTGGAGTACGAGGTAGGCCAACCACAAAATCCATAGAAATGTCAACCCAAGGCCACACAGGAATCTCCAATGGCTGCAACAGACCAGCGGGACGCTTGTGTTCAGCCTTAATCTCCTGACAAACCCCACAAGATGCCACATACTTGGCAATGTCAACTCTTATCCTTTTCCACCAAAAGTTCTTTTTCAAGTCCCTGTACATCTTGGTCTCCCCAGGATGGACCGTGTCCGGGGTGCGATGAGCCTCTTTCAGGATATCATCTTTGACTTGGGATTTCTGAGGTACGCACAGGCGACCCTGAAACCTCAAAGTTCCCACATCATCTATGGAAAAGTCTCCAGTCTTACCATCCTCAAGGCGTTTCCTCACCTGCTGGAGCAAACGATCATGTTGTTGTGCTTCCCACACACGCTCGGGGATCGCTGACTCAAGAATCAATTGTATTTCAGCTTGTACGGTCCCCGCAAAATAGTACGAGACTCCCAATTGCTCAAAATCAACAACAAGACAATCCATGACAGGGGGCATTGTCTTGCGACTGAGAGCGTCGGCCACCACATTTGCCTTGCCCGGATGGTACTGAATTGTGAGGTCATAGTCCTTTATCAACTCTAGCCACCTCCTTTGCCTCAAATTCAAATCTTTCTGAGTAAAGATGTACTTGAGGCTCTTGTGATCAGTGAAGATATCACAAGACTCACCATACAAATAATGCCTCCATAATTTCAATGCGAACACCACAGCGGCTAGCTCAAGATCATGAGTGGGATAGTTCTGCTCATGCTTTTTAAACTACCGTGATGCATAAGCAATCACCATGCCATCCTGCATGAGTACACAACCAAGTCCCATTTGAAAGGCATCAGAATAGACTATGAAGCACCTCCCAGGCTCGGGGAGGGTAAGAACAGGAGCAGTCACCAACTTCTCCTTCAAAGTGCAGAAGCTATGCTCACACTCAGCAGTCCACTGAAATCTCATCCCCTTCTGGGTCAACCGCGAAAGCGACTTAGCAATGATGGAGAAGTCCTACACAAAATGCCGATAACACCCAGCCAACCCAAGGAAACTACGCACCTCTTTAACACTAGAAGGCCTCTTCCAGTCCAAAACTGCTGAAACTTTGCTAGGTGAAGGATCATTGTTTTTGATCCATGTGTTTTTGATGATGAGTATTTGAATATTCGAAAAGATTTGAATTTGGTTTGAAGATTTGAAAAGAGCAGAAATCAGTTTGGTTATCCGAAAAAGATTTGAATTGGCGAACTCATTTTTCCCATGTATGACAGACCAAACTCTTTGGTCTATCATACACATGTATTAAGTGAACTCATTGAGCCAAACTCTTTCTTTCCAAGAAACCAGTAAGTTCCACATCTACACCGGACAAGTTTTCTTTTGCATGCATCGTGAGCGTGTTTGCTTTAGGGTCTCGTTCGGATCATGTTGTTTTGAAACGGCGTGGCACATTTGGCCAGGACAAGTTTTTGTCCGTCGTGAACATGAATTTGAAAGCATTTTTGAACCGAGACTTTTGCATGTCTGACGGACCGATTTTGTTGTCCGTCGTAAACATGTTTTCGCCGGAATGTTTTCTTTTGGCCGAGTTTCTCTTGTACAACGAGACTTTGTTGGTCCGTCGTAAAGCTGTTTTCTAGGAGTTTCACTTGGCATTTCTTGGTCGGTTTTATTATGTCATGCGTAAATAGGATTTGCTCAATTAGGGTTTTGAGCGATTTTGAGATTGAAATTTGAATTTGATTTTAAGATTATGAAATTTGTGATAATTTCATGATACTTGTTTTTAAAGTGGACTTTATGCAATGCTCTTATGAGTAGTTGCATGGATTGATGTGAGTCAAGTCGTGGACTTGTGCTCAATTGTTTTGTGTTTTTGATTCATGTGCAGGTGTTGCTTGAGGTCGAACATGGTCAATGGCGGGGCCGAGACTAGGTTCGAGGGAGGAACTGAGGTCGTGAAGGTCAAGGATGTCATGCGAGATGTTTGGACTAGAGAGCGATGCACGTGTGGTTGAGATCGTTGCAGCTTCGCGGCCGATTTGTAATAGGTGCATGCATATGTGTATGCAGGTCTACGGGGAGTCGGTCAGGACACGGCATGAGCCACCGAGAGAGATGTCGAGCAAGCTGTCCGAGTCGGTGTGCGTGAGTTTGCATGTGTGGCTAGCGTGTGCGAGAAGGACATCCGAGAGAGCCAGAGGAATTTTGGCGTGTCGAGTCGGCCGACATGAGATTGGCATGGAGGCGCCCGATCCGAATACAAAAAGAAATAGGTGGCTGTCTTGTCCTTTAAATAGAGGGTTCTAGGGGCTTAGAATCCATCCAACGAAAAAGGGCAAGAAGCAAAAAGTGCCTACAACAAAGAAGAGATTTTGTGTTTTCTTTAGTTTGTTTAAGGTTTTCTAATCTTGTGAGATTAGAGATTTTTGTGTCCTCCCGAAAGGAGTGGCTTTGGAATAAAGAAAAGGTTATGCAATTCTTTACATACTCTTTTGCTATGATTCTTGATTAAAAGGATTGTTCGATTTTTGATAGAACTAGTTTTGATTTTTTGTTCGACTTGTCTCGCTAATTAATCTAGGGTTTTGATCTCTTCATTATTAGATATTCTTCCGCTATTTAGGGGTCTTTTATTTTCAGAAAAAAAAATAGTTGAATTTTATTAGGCATCTATTCACCCCCCCCCTCTAGTTGCCTACTCGGTCCTACAAGTGGTATCAGAGCGAGGTTCTACTAATCCATCTTAACAGGTGATTAGTAAACGGTAAGATATGGCAACAGAGAAATATTCAAACAAGCCGCCAATCTTCGATGGCACAGACTTCCCAGCGGATCGAATGACTGCATATCTTCAAGCTCAAGGTAACGCGATTTGGCGCAAGGTAAAGATTTCATACAAGCTTCCTTCTAATGATGATATTGACAAAATCGAGTTTGAAAAGGATGTTGAAAGTAATAATAGAGCTAGAAACATATTGCTTCCAAGGACTTGCTAGAAAAGAATTCGATAGAGTGCATCATTTACTCACTGCTCATGAAATTTGGAAATCTCTTCAAGATTATCATGAAACCTTGACTCTGTCAAAGAGGCTAGAGCAAGATCAATTTAAAAAGGAATACTAGATTTGAAATGAACTCGGAGAATCATTAGATGATTGTTTTGCTCGTTTTAATAGAATCTTAAACAATCTTAGAGTGTTGATGTACAATACCATCGACTCTGAAAATGCTAGACATTTCTTATCATCTCTTGATCTTAAAAATCGGCAAATGAAAGTAAGCTTGCATTTAGGGAGGCTCACAAGATGAGTGAAATGACATTGGATAAATTATATTCTAGTCTCAAAACTTTTGAGATAGATATTGTTTCCGTAACATCCAGTGATAACTCTTTGGCTCTTAATGCAAATTCTTCTTCATGTGATAATGCTACTAGTGCTTCATCATCATATTCCATTCTTGCCTTGAGTGCTCTTAGTGATGAACAACTAGATCAAATACGGAAGATACACTTGCTCTTCTTTCCAAGCGTGTCAATGCAGCTTACATGAGATCAAGGGAGAGAAGAGGAGCCTATCCATCCTTTGCTACAAGCGCGACAAGGCAGGACACGTCCGTGCTAATCGCTTCAAGAACAAAGTTAGAGGCGAGAAAGGATCAAAGCAACTCCTCCAAAACCTTAGGCCAAAGAGAGCAAGGACAAAAATAAGCAACGGAATGAAGAAAATGCTCAACAAAGTCTTCCTTTGCAATTGGTCGCTAGACTTAAGCGACATTGATGATTCAAGCCCGGCGATGAGAAGGAAGCAAAGCAAACGGTGAGCGAGAAAGATTTCACGGTTTGTGCTTCATGGCAAAGGGAACACTAGTGATTCTTAGTGACAACGACACTTCAGCGTGTGATGAGGTAATGCCTTCATATAATGAGCTTTGTGAAGTTTTAGTCATATTGAGAAAATCTTTAAGAAAATCTTCAATCAAAAATAAAAATTTAGAGAATGATTTGTCCATCTTGAAAACTAAAATGAAAACTTAGAAATTCTATTTCTAACAATGATGCATGTGATAATTGTGAGGGTTCTCATTAGAATTGCAATCACTTAGAGCTGCTCATTCTTGCAAAATAAAAGAGCTAAATTTGCTAAAAAGTGAAGTTGATAAGTTCAAGCAAACTTTAGCTTTTGGTTCAATAATGCATTTTTATGTGTTGCAAGAATTGTTTGTCACTAGAGAGAATTTAAGGAAAATACGAGCAACTTGTTTCTTTGGACACATCATCTTTACTCACTCTACTGTCACCTCAAAAGAAAAGGCTAAAAATGTCAAGTTGATCCATGTCAAAATTGCCTGTTGTACTTAGAGAAAATGAATATTTAAAATCAACTTTGGAAAAATTTCTTTGGAGGAAAGAAAAACTTGAATCTGATTCTTGATAAATCAAAATAAGTGTTAAAAGCAGTGATAGGCTTTGATCACTTTGAACACTTGAAAACAACCCTCCTGTAATTGTGAAAACAATTGGTACTAGTAAAATTGAAATCCTCCCTCCTAAACCAAGTAAAACAAATTCAAATCTCTTTGGATCTATTGATTTTCCGGAAAAACTCAACCCACTCAAAGTAAAGGAGCAAGTACTTCAAAACTCAGGTACAAATGCACTTTTTGTCACAAAGATGGTCATCTAGAAAACTTCTGCTACAGGAAAGCTAAAATCGAGAAGGGACAGAGATTTAAAAATTCTAAAATAGTGGAGAAATTAAAAATTTTGAAAAGCCCAAGTCATCTGAGTCATAAACCATCTAATAGGGCCTTTACAATCTATGACAATAGAAGAGCAGGTTTAGGTTACAAAAAGAAAACACCTTCCACTTCTTTGTATGTGCATAGACATGGTCATGAAAGCAATATTGTGACAGGCTCTGTGAAAGCAAACAAAAATTCATTAGTCTCACAAGTTTTATCACGATCACACCTTTCGTCGAGTGATTCGATCTTTGGATACCTAAAGCATGCTTTTCTAACCCAAGACTGAATCCTCTCAGATCTTCGCTCATAACATGTAGGTGGTACGAGAAGGGAAGGAGAACATCACAGGTTATTGATTCAGGGATCTTGCCAACACATGACGGGCAACTCAAGTTGGTTCTCCTCCCTAACAAAAGCATCCGGGAACGAGGCGATCACTTTGGAGATGCTACTCTTTGGGCGTCCTTTGCAAAAGGTGCAGTGAAGGTAAATGAACACTTTACTTTGAAAAATGTCTCTCGGTGTCTAAACTGAAATTCAACCTTCATCATTATCACAATTGTTGGATGAAAACTTTGAAGTGAGCTTTAAACCTAATGCATGTAGAGTAATTCGATGCTTGGAAACTTGATTCTTGAGATATCTAGACTTGGAAAAATTTTCATAGCAAATTTTAGCAATGCTTCAAGTTCACATTGTTTTGTTGCTAGAATCTAGAAATCTCAATTTTTGGCATCGTCGGTTAGGCCACATGGGATTTGATCTGTTATCTAGATTGAGTGGTCTAGACTTAATTCGTAGCTTGCGAAATTAAAATCTTGCAAAAATATTGTTTGTGCTTCACGTCGACATGGTAAGATGGTTGGAGCCCCTCATGCTCCTATCTCCACTATAATGACCACTGGCCCTGGTCCAGCTTCTTCACATGGATCTGAGGGACCATCTCAGTACAATAATTTGGAGGTAAGTGGTACTTTCTAGTGATAGTTGATGATTATTCAAGATACTCTTGGGTGCATTTCTATCTTCAAAAGATGAGATTTTTGGACTTTTTCATGTCTTCATTAAGAGATTAATAAATGAATTGCCTAACACATTGAAAGCCATAGGCCCGATAATGGTACGAATTCAAAATGCTTTGTTCAAATCTTTTTGTGAAACTAATGGGATTGAACATCAATTTTCTTCGCCATATTCTCCCTCACTGAGAATGGTGTTGTAGAAAGGAAAAATAGAACTTTGATTCAAATGGCTAGAACTATGCTAGATGAATACAACACTTCAAGAAAATTTTGAAATTTGAGGCAATTTCTTACGCTTGCTATATATATCAAATAGGGTCTATCTCGAGCATTACTTGGTAAAACATCTTATGAACTGAGATTTGATCGTAAACCATCATTTCTCACTTACGAGTGTTTGGTTGCAAATGCTTTATTCTTAAACATGGAAATCTTGATAAATTCAAGCTCGTAAATCTGAGATGGTATTTTTTCTTGGCTATTAGTTGCACTCTCGTGGATATCGTGTACTTGATTTATCGACTAACAAATTGTTGGAGACATGCGATGTTACTTTTGATGAGGCTAGCCACAGGCTAGACCCGACATTTCAGGTTCACGAGAAGATTTAGAGCCAATCTTTTTTGGATAAAAGATTGAAGAAAATGATGAAGATAATGATGATGATGAGCTCATATCTGAGCGGGAAGATGTCCCTGAACAAATTGATGTGACTACTACTTGATTCTTCTACACCTCCCAATGACATTGAAATATTTGGACCTCCCTTCTTGTTTTAAAGAACCATCCTCTGAACAAATTATTGGAAGTCTTCATGAAAGGGTGACACGTTCTAATTCATCTCAAACTCTTTTATGCATGCATTACTGCTTTTGTTGCAAATTTTGAACCTAAGAACATTACTCATGCTTTAGATAGTTCTTGGGTAGATGCGATGCATGAAGAGTTAGAAAACTTTGAGCGGAATAAAGTTTGGACTTTAGTGGAACCTCCTAAAAATCAAAATATTATTGGAACAAAATGGGTTTTTAAGAACAAGTTAAATGAAGATGGAATAATTGTTAGAAACAAAGCTAGACTTGTAGCTCAAGGTTTTCTCAACTTGAAGGAATTGATTTTGATGAAACATTTGCTCCTGTTGCTCGTTTAGAGGCTATTCGCATCCTCTTGGCTTTTACGCTTCAAAGGTTTTAAGTTATTTCAAATGGATGTGAAAAGTGCTTTTCTAAGCGGTTTTATAGAAGAAGAAGTTTTTGTGAAACAACCTCGGCTTTGAAAATGAAAAATTTTCTAATCATGTATATCGTTTGTCAAAGCTCTTTATGGATTAAAACAAGCCCCTCGTGCTTGGTATGATAGATTAAAAGGCTTCTTTCTTCAACATAATTTTGAGATGGGAAAAGTTGATAAAACTCTATTTACTCAAAATTCAAATGATCAATTTCTTGTGGTGCAAATTTATGTGGATGATATTATCTTTGGAGGATCCTCATCTCTTGTGTTGCAGTTTTCCGGTGATGTCCGAGGAGTCGAGATGAGTATGATGGGAGAGTTGACATACTTCCTTGGATTTCAAATCAAACAAGCAAAAGAAGGATCTTCTTGCACCAATCCAAGTATACAAAGGAGCTACTAAAGAAATTCGACATGGGAGAAGGAAAGTCAGTATCTACTCCAATGAGCACAACAACAATTTTGGATCTTGCGAGAATGGTGTCGAGATGGACCAAAAGAATCTGAAGCATGATTGGATCATACGTACTTGGATCGCTTCAAGGCCTCGACATACACTTTGCAGTTTGTTTGTGCGCTTCGATTTCAAGCCTCTCCTCGAGAATCACATCGACAAGCAATTAAAAGAATTTTCGGTATCTTCGCTCCACTTCGAATTTGGCATTTGGTATTCTTGTTCTTCTTCGCACACTCCTAGGATATTCTCGATGCTGATTTTGCGGGGTGTAGATTAGATAGAAAGAGTACGCACGTGTCATTTCTTGGCACTTCACTTGTTTCTTGGTCTTCTAAGAAACAGTCCTCGATTGCTCAATCTCTTTGAAGTGAATACGTTGCTGGTTGCTAGTTGTTGTTCACAAATTCTTTGGATCACTTCAACTCTTAAAGATTACGGATTAACTTTAGTAGTGTTCCACTTCTTTGTGATAATACTAGTGCAATTCACATCGCTAAAAATCCTGTTCAACATTCAAGGACTAAACACATTGATGTTCGATATCATTTTCTTAGAGATCATGTTGAAAAAGGAGCTATTGAACTAAAATTTGTTGATTCGGATGCTCAAATTGCTGATATTTTCACTAAGCCGCTTGATTCTTCTCGCTTTGCTTTCTTACGCGGCGAACTTGGGATCATTCATCCCCATGGGTTGATTTGAGGGGGAGTCTTGATTTTAACTCTTTCATTTGATTTTGTCGTTACACTTAAAGAAAACTCCCCTGTTTTCATTGCATCATGTAGTACAAAGCTTTGTTGACTATTCTTGTGTATATAGTCAAATTAATGCTACATTGCTTCATTTCTCACTAAAAGACTAAAAGACTAAAATAATTCAATTTGAGATGCTTTTTGAGAATATTTTGGCTCTTGTTCATTATGGTATTGCATTTGTGAAATAGGCTTAAAAGTTTCTTGTCATCTGTTGAAAGGCTAGAGCTGATTAGAAACTATGTGTGAGCTTTTTGTTGGACTTCAAATGATCATTATGAGTCTCAAGCAAAATCAGTGTTTTAAATGACAAAAGCAAGTTGAAAAAGATGCAAGCAAAAGCTACTTGGCTAAACACAAGTTTAGTACAATGTGCAGCTTCCTTGCCAGGGATTTAAATTCAAAAGATGCAAGAAAAGGCTACTTGTCTAAACAAAAGTTCGAAACAATGAGAAGCCACTTGCCAATTTAAGTGAGAAAGATACAAGAAAGAACTACCTACTCATACACAAGTATGGGCTAGTGTGCGATTACTTGTCATCCCTGTTGTTCACAAAGCAAAATTGTCAAACTTGCTAAAAGAGAAAAAGGAAATTCAAATTTTTGAAAAGCCTTGAGACAAACATTAGTGAATTTGAAAGTCTCTCTTTGCTCATGATAGATTTCTTTTTAGCTTTGGCAAAATCAGTTTATGACATTTTACTTGTTTGCTCTAATTTGCTTATGCAACAACTATTCTATGTGTTAGAGCCTTCATATTCTCACAATTTGCTTTCTCATTGGATAAATTGACACAAAATGTGAAAACTCTCGTAAAAACTCTCCAAATGCTTTACTTTGATTATATACCTTGAATATACTTCAAAGCTTGAGATACTGCATTCATTAAGGGGGAGTTTTGAGATCTTGATGACTATTTTGTCAAAAAGGGGGAGAGCAAGACAAGAAGAAGAAAAATAAAAAGATCTACTTGGTCTTTACTTGGTCTTGGAATCTTTTTCTATACCTTTGTCAAATCTTATATTATGTTTTGTCAAATTACTCATCAAGGGGGAGATTGAAGGATCATTGTTTTTGATCCATGTGTTTTTGATGATGAGTATTTGAATATTCGAAAAGATTTGAATTTGGTTTGAAAGATTTGAAAAGCAGAAATCAGTTTGGTTATCAGAAAAAGATTTGAATTAGCGAACTCATTTTTCCCATGTATGACTGACCAAACTCTTTGGTCTATCATACACATGTATTAAGTGAACTCATTGAGCCAAACTCTTTCTTTCCAAGAAACGATTAAGTTCCACATCTACACGGACAAGTTTTCTTTTCTGCCTGCATGCGTGAGCGTGTTTGCTTTAGGGTCTCGTTAGGATCATGTTGTTTTTGAAACGGGCGTGGCACATTTGGCGGACAAGTTTTTTGTCCGTCGTGAACATGAATTTGAAAGCATTTTTGAACCGAGACTTTTGCATGCACGACGGACGATTTTGTTGTCCGTCGTAAACATGTTTTCGCCGAATGTTTTCTTTAGAACCAGAAGTTTCCTTGTACAACGGACAGACTTTGTTGGTAAGTAGAAGCTATTTTCTAGGGTTTCACTTGGCATTTGCGCCGGATTGGTTTTATTGTCATGCGTAAATAGGATTTGCTCAATTAGGGTTTGAGCGATTTTGAGATTGAAATTTGAATTTGATTTTAAGATTATGAAATTTGTGATAATTTCATGATACTTGTTTTTAAAGTGGACTTTATGCAATGCTCTTATGAGTAGTTGCATGGATTGATGTGAGTCAAGTCGTGGACTTGTGCTCGGGTGTTTGTGTTTTTGATTCATGTGCGTGTGTTGCTTGAGGTCGAACATGGTCGATGGCGACCCGAGACTAGGTTCGAGGAGGCCGAGGTCGTGAAGGTCAAGGATGTCATGCGAGATGTTTGGACTAGAGAGCGATTACGTGTGGTTGAGATCGTTCGCGGCCCGTCGAGCTGTATGAGTGCATCTTTGCATATGTGTATGCAGGTCTACTGAGTCGGTCAAGGACACGGCGAGCCAAAATTGACCGAGAGATGTCCAGAACAATTGTCCGAGTCGTAAAAGCGTGAGTTTGCATGTGTGGCTAGCGTGTGCGAGAAGGACATCAGAGAGAGCGAGTGAATTTTGGCGATGTCAAGTCGGTAGACATGAGATTGGCATGGAGGCCTTGCGCGGTCGAATACAAAAGAAATAGGTGTTTGTCTTGTCCTTTAAATAGAGGGTTCTAGGGGCTTAGAATCCATCCAACGAAAAAGGGCAAGAAGCAAAAAGTGCCTACAACAAAGAAGAGATTTTGTGTTTTCTTTAGTTTGTTTAAGGTTTTCTAATCTTGTGAGATTAGAGATTTTTGTGTCCTCCCGAAAGGAGTGGCTTTGGAATAAAGAAAAGGTTATGCAATTCTTTACATACTCTTTTGCTATGATTCTTGATTAAAAGGATTGTTCGATTTTTGATAGAACTAGTTTTGATTTTTTGTTCGACTTGTCTCGCTAATTAATCTAGGGTTTTGATCTCTTCATTATTAGATATTCTTCCGCTATTTAGGGGTCTTTTATTTTCAGAAAAAAAAAATAGTTGAATTTTATTAGGCATCTATTCACCCCCCCCTCTAGTTGCCTACTCGGTCCTACACTAGGATCTATAGATATGCCCTCTGGATTGGTGATGTGGCCAAGAAAACCCACTTCTGAAATCCTGAACTCGCACTTCTTCAACTTAGCATTGAACTGGTTCTCCCTCAGCGTGGCTAGCACAAGTCTCAAATGTTGTTCATGCTCTTCTTCTAATTTAGAATAAACCAGAATATCATCGATGAACACTACCACAAATTCATCAAGATACTTGTGGAGCATACTGTTCATTGCTTCCATGAAAACAGCAGGAGCATTAGTTAGTTCAAAAGACATAACTTTAAATTCATAGTGCCCATACCTAGTGGAGAAAGCAGTTTTCTCGATGTCCTGTTCCCTCACACGAATCTGATTGTAACCAGACAGAAGATCAATTTTGGAGAACACATTTGCCCACTTCAGTTGGTCAAAGAGATCCTCAATGCGAGGCAATGGATACTTGTTCTTGACGGTCACTTGATTGAGAGCATGATAGTCAATGCACATACGCCAACTACCATCCTTCTTCGAAACAAAGAGGACGGGTGCTCCCCATGGCGATACATTGCGCCGGATAAAACCATTGGCCAAAAGATCCTCCAATTGCTTTTTCAACTCATCTTGAAAAGGATGAGCCAAGCGGTATGGAGAGATCAAAATAGGTCAAGTGCCAAGAACAAGATCAATTCAAAACTCAACACTCCTCACTTGAGGCAAACCAGGCAACTCATCAGGAAACACATCCACAAACTCCTTCACAACAGGAATCTCCTCAATAGCTACTGAAAAAGATGACTTTTCTGAAATAGCCATGAGAACACCCAACTGCCTCAAACGGCGACCATAAAACAGACTAGCCAAAGCAAAGATGGAACTGGAGGGTATGCCACCCTGAAAAGTCATCTCCACCCCTGACGAAGCCTGCAAGGTAACTATCTTCCAAAAGCAACAGATCTTGGCATGGTACTGATGCGGCCAGTCCATACCCAAAATGACATCAAAAGGAGCCAACTGAATCACCATAAGATTGGCAAAGAAAACCTCATCATCAATGGCAAGAGTGCAACCCGGGCAAACCAAAGAACTAGCAATCAGACCCCCCGGTGAACTGACTATCATAGACTTAGAAATCCACTGAACTCCCAACGTGGCTCTACTAGCAAACTCGGATGACACAAAAAGAATAGGATGCTCCGGAATCAAACAGAACAAAAGCATCAACTGAATCCACAAGCAAAGTACCTGAAACCACCTCTGGATGCCCAGCTGACTCGGCGGTCGGCAAGGCGTACACTCCTGGCGACGCGGGTGCAGCGGGAGCCCCGACACTCGGCTGATGCCCCAACAAAGCTGGGGGCGGTGGGGGTTGCTGAGGTGGAGCCGACGGCTGCAGGCACCTGTAGGCCGCAGGTCGCGCCCAAACAGAGGGCGGCGAGGGAGCAGGGGCCGCCAGCATCTGCACCGACCCTCGGGAAGATGCCCAGGAGTGGGAGGAGAAGGCACCGTCTCCCACCTGATGATGCTACCGGGATTCATCCGGCAGACTCGTCCCATATGGCCGGGTTTGCCATAGTGGTTGCAATCCCTGGTCCAACCACACAATGCAGCACGGTGTCCGCCACCGCACTTAAAATAGATCATGCCCTGCCCTGGCACAAGACGAACCACCACCCGCGAGGAAGATGGCTGGGGCGGCTTCATCTTAGCCCCTTTGGAGGAACCCTGTCCCCCCTTGAATTTGTTGAAGGTGGGTCGCAGAGAAGACCCACCTCCTCCACCAAAGGTCCTTTTATGGCCCCCGCCTGGGGCCACTGGAACCCCTGAACCTCCAGGTTTTTGCTTATCCCTGGAGAGCTCCAACTCGAGCTCCATGCCCTTCGCCCGCTCCACCACGGAGTAGAAGCCACGAGGGATAGTCGCCCCCATGACAACACTGAACTCCGCCTTCTCCCGGTCATCTGCTGCCACAGCCGGCACGAAATGCACCACATTGTTGAATTCCGCCTCATACTCTGCCACCGACTTCTTCCCCTGGGAAAGAGTCATCAGAGTATGCTCCATCCTCTCCAGAAAGGACTCCAGGTAGAACTTGGCTCGGAAGCGAGCAACAAAGTCCTCCCAGGTGACCGGTCCAAGAGCGAGGGCCCTAGCAGCAAGAATCCCCTCCCACCAGATATCCGCTTGGCCCTTCAGCTGAAAGGCCACAAAGCGAGCTCTCTAGACCGAGGTCAACTCCAAAACCTCAAACTGCCGCTCCATGTGCCGCAGCCAATCTGCGGATTGGATCGGCGTGCCTGCTTCGTCAAAAGTGTCCAAGCGGAGGGACATCCACTCTCGGAGACTCATCCTCGACTCCGGAATAGTGGGGGCAATGGCTGGGGCTGCTGCAGGGGGAGGCACAACAGCAGGGGCTGCCTGCACCTGCTGGCGCAGCTCCTGGACCTCCCTTTGCAGTGCCTGCAACAAGACCGCAGTGGCGGCAGGCATCTCAGCCCCCGACTGTACCGCCGGGATCTCCTCCTGCGCTAACCCATGAGCATTGAGCGAAGCACATCTGTAACACCCCAAAATTTTGCTTTCTTAAATTTCATGTGTGATTTGGCACTTTGGTGAATTTTTGGAATTTTCTGGGATTTATTTGGATTTATTTGGAATTTATTTGAATTTATTCCATTTTGAAATAATTAAAGAATTAAACTTTGCAAATAAAAATTTGTTGGAAATATTTTATTTGAGTCCAAAATGTTCCAAAATATTTTCCAGAATTTTTCTGAGTCTTTTGCTATTTTTAAAGATTTAATTGAATTTCTGAGAATTTAATTGGATTAATTAAATCAAGTCGGGTCGAGTACTGTTCATCCGACCGGACCCGAGTCCGAGTCAGACTCGAGTCCGACCCGAGTCACGTGACTCGACCGAACCCACTCGGCCGAGCCCTAACCGCGTGACCGTTGGATTCAGATCCAACGGCCACGATTGAGCCACGTCACCGAGCCCGAGTCCGACCGAGCCAGCCAGCTCGCCGAGCCGGACCCGAGTCCAACTCACGCGACCGTTGGATCGAGATCCAACGGCTCACGTTGCGCCACGTCGCCTCTCCGTGCCGCCGTCGGAATCCGCCGCCGCAGCCGTGTCGACCTCGGTCTCCGCGTGATTCACGGAAGCCGAGGCCGCTATTTAATGCGCCGCCGCCGCCATCAGGTAGCCCGTTCTCGTGCGCACCCGTAGCCCTAACCCACGCTGCCGGAGCCGCCGCCGTCACCCCGCTAGAGCTCGCCGTAGTTGATCTAAGGAGCCGCCGCGGTTTTTGCTTCGTTCCGCCGTCGCCGTCGCCGCGTCCCCGCGCCCGTTGACCCCAGATCCGGACTCACCACGATGAGACGTACCCGAAGGGAGAACTCACCTCGCCGGAGATGCCTCGGAGCGCCGTAGCCTGTGTCGCCGTCCCCAACTCCGGTGACCTCGAACCGCCGCGCCGCCATCGACGTCCTCGAAGCTTCTCAGCCGTCCGATGAAGATCCAACGTCCCAGATCACGCCACGTCACCGCCGGTGAGATCCCAATCCAAAACCCCCAGATCCAATCTCGACCGTCCGATCTAGATCCAACGATCCAGATCAAACGCGTTAACCCAAACGTGAGCGGATATAACCGGGCCGTTGATTTTCAAATCAGCGGCCGAGATTGCGCCACGCGTTCGGGAAGTGGCCGCGGCCGCCATGGCAACAGCGCTGCGCGTGTCGCCGACACGCCCGCATGTCAGTGACGCAGCTGAACCGCACCATGACGTCAGCACGGGCCCACACGTCAGCGGCCACCCCAGCCGTGCCGTGACGTCAGCAATGACGTCACCAGTGGGTCCCACCTGTCAGCACCGTGGGCTGAGCCCCGCTGACGTCAGCAATGACGTCACCCGAGGGGACCCACCTGTCAGTGACACGTGGAGCCGTGGACCGAGTCCACGGTGGACCGAGCCAAACCATGGACCACGTCCATGGACCGGCTGACGTCAACCGCCCAATCAGAAGCTGCCACGTGTCCTCGCTGACGCAATAATTAATTTCCGAAAAAGAAAATGATTTATTAATTCGAAATAATGATTTCAAATTTTGATTCAAACTTCAAACGCTTATAACTTTTGTGTTTCAACTCCGATTTGAGTGATTCAAATTTCTAAATTTGTATAAAATTGAGATCTACCTAATTATGAATTTTATTTAATTTTTTGGACTAAAGTTTCCCTCTGTAATATTATTTAATTGATTATTTAAACTTCGAAATGTTATAACTTTTGCATTTTAACTCCGAATTTGACGATTCCAGTTTCTAAAAATTCATAAAATTATGTTCTCTCTGTTTATGGATTTTATTTGGATGTTTGGACACTTTTTGCCTATTGTTTATTCGTGTATTGCTATTTGCACGCGTTACGAGTAGACATTGAAGTGCCGGAAGGATTCGAAGGAGAAGTATTGACTCAGGATCCAACTCAAGACCAAGAACAAGTACTTTTTGAAGGCAAGTTGTGCTTTGACCATGTTGATCCTATTTTGAAACCTATTTTGGTTCAAATTATTGCATGCTAGTTCAATTAGAAAATACTTTATTTAAATATGGGGAATTAGATAAATACCAAATTGCTGTATGACACCTTGATTACTTAAATATGTGCCATGACCCCTTGTCACCCTAGTTGTGGATTACTAGTTGGACATTACTAAAATTGCCAACATGGGTTTAGATCGTTGTAGTATGTTGCTTAGACCTGCTACGTGCTCATGACATGATTTTGGACAATCAAATGTTAATATTGACTTAATGATATATTGAACCTGTTTTGGAAAGGTATCATGTGATGTTGATGGCACGTGGTGCATGGTAATCAACTGGGGTTTGATAAATAGTTTTCGGCCGGGGCATGTGGCAAGAATGATCAGGTGGGCCAGTTGTGGCACTGGGGATGTTGATTTGGTTCTTCGGGTAGTCTTGCCCTGGTCACCCTAAGGACTTAACCTTGCAAGCCTTTGAACTGAGTCAATCTTGCAACCACATGTCTGTAATGGGACGGACCTAGTTGATTAAGTTGCTAATAACGTACCTGTGGGACCTCAGGAGGTCAACTACACCCTTTGTGTATGTTGTACAGGGAAGCGTACCGAGGCTGAGGCCAGGTACCCATCTAACGGTTGATTGGCCTAAACTTCGCCTTAGCTAAGGGAAGGGTTAGTGTGCAATAACCGGGGAGGACCACTTGTATTGTTAGAAGTTTCCGAAAGACTTTGTTACGGGAACTCGCCTTTGTGGTGTTTGACTGTATCTTGTGGGTAAAGTGCATAACCTCTGAAGAGTGTATAATCTATTCGAATAGCCGTGTCCGCGGTATTGGACATCACTCGGGAATTACAGTCAAGGGTTAGACTTTCATGAAAATATCTTGGACTTGAGAGGTTGGGTTTGGATTAATAATGATGTTGATGGAAACGTGGATTAGGATGGGAAAAGATGTTTGCTAAACTCCTTGAAAAGTTAATTATACTTTACTTGTTACTACTGCTTTCGAATCTACTTATGATATTTGTCAAATGCTGTTTACTGCAAAAATACCCTGAGCCACTCCTTTGTATTAAGCCATGCATGTAGTATATTAACTGCATTCTGTGCATGACTTGCTGAGTACCAAGTACTCACCCTTGCCACAATACAATACCAGTTGAAGAGGAGACTACACCAGTTTTGTAGGAGGAGCTCCAAGAGGAACCGTCTACTTAGGGAGCGAGCCCAGTCAGTTGCCACTGGTATACTGGATGGCGCCACGAAGTTATTTGATTTTCCGCTGCTACTATTTCTCTCTTAATAAGTTTCGCCCTGCGAGGCGTATATTTGTAACTTGACCATAAGGTCGAGTAACCAGTTTGACTATTTAATTAAAGTACTTTATTAGTATTGAGTGGTATGATTGTGATATTTACCGATGTTAAGACTGTGTGCACTAGCGCGTTCCTGGACTAGTGCTGAATACACAGAGGGTCCGGATTTGCATATCCGGGGTCCCGACATAGGTGTTATCAGAGCCATACTGACCGTAGGCTCAACCCTAGCTAGAAAGGTCGTAGAGAGGATAAAACCTATTTTCTAAAGCTAAAAGTTTGTCAAGACAAGAAATGACATCTCGACTTATCCCATTCTTTCCTTTCTTGTCTCTTGCTGAATTTTTCCTTACCTTGTCACGATTTAAAAATTTCGAGTTCTTACGTGAGCACTCTTATGACAGATGGAGGGAGAGTTCAACTACGTCGATCTGGAGGTTTGTCACGCCACGGAACTTTGGCGTGTGCTACAGACTCTCGGAGATTTTGAGAAGCCACAATACCAAGTGGAAGTGATCAGACAAGCAGGATTGATCAAGTCTTGTGACGTGAAGATTGTGGTACCTGCTAGGAAGAAGGGCCCAGGCAATCGCCCGATACACTGCACTGCCAGGAGGTCTACAATGCAGATGGGTATCCAGGAGGTGTCGCGACGAGCAATGCGGCACATTACCCGTATCTACGCCAGAGAGTTGGAGGGCACGGTGTTCCGTTATCACCCGCGCAGCAATAACCTTCTTGACCCGAAGGCGATTCAGGATGAGAATGCCATGGTTACACAGTTGGCACAACTTGTTGTCGCCCAGGAGGATGTACTCGATGATACAAGCAAGGAGCTACAGAAGGCCCGCAAGGAAGTCACAACAGAGAAGAACAGACGGCGGGAAGCTCAAGAGTATGTGTCACACCTTCTGCAAAGGATTGGAGAGTTAGAGACGGCATTGTACGCACCAGAGCCAGAGCCAATGCTCGAGCTGCACGAGCTGCACCGAGGAGCCGGAGCTTGAGGAGGACACCGCTTCTTCGACTACCACAGATGACACGATTCTTTGGACATGGCAATCGTTTCGCGCCTATGCCGCAGCATCCGTACCCAGGCCGTGGAGGTTTTCTCAATGAGTGAGCGTAGGTTCTATAGTGAGACTCCTTCGCCGAGTCGCGTCATAGAATAAAGAGTCACCCTTTAGGCGTTAGACTCCAGTGTTAGTTCGATTTGGATTTTCATTGTTTGCTGAGTGTGCAGTATGTGTTGCAAGGCCCTTAGGCATTGTAAGCAACCATACCAAGTTACTATTGATTAAAATAATAAAGTTCGACCTTAAAGTTACACCTTTCGCCCCGCATAAGTTCCATATTACTTGTCTATTCTTGTTTCCCTCTCATCTCTAAAACCTAGAGCAATCGACAGATGGTAAACACCCGCGGAAAGCTTGGAGGCAATGGAAGTGGTTCTCGCCCAACAGAAAACCCCAATGATAGAGCACCAGCACCGCCACTAGACATGCAGAATTTTGGAGCATTTCTTGCTGCTCAGACTCAGTTGATGCATGCTATGATGCAACAGATGCAACACGTCACCGCTCAGGCCACTGCTAATCAAGTTAATCAGGGACAACGCCAGAATACAAGACTGTCAGAGTTTATGAGGACTCACCCACCCACTTTCTCTGGGAATGCCAATCCATTGGAGGCCGATGATTGGTTAAGGTCAATTGAGAGGAAGCTACACATTTCTCAATGCATGGGAAATGAGAAGGTACTCTACGCTTCTCATCAGTTGGAAGGAACAGCCGCTGAATGGTGGGAGAACTTCTGTGCCACGCAAGAGAACCCTCAGGACATCACTTGGGAAGAGTTCACAGCTGCATTCCGTCAGTATCACGTGCCTGAAGGAATTATGGATCTCAAGAAGGAGGAGTTCAGAGCACTGAAGCAAGGTAATCAGCCTGTGGCCGAGTACCTGAACAAGTTCACACAGCTTGCACGTTACGCACCTGAAGACGTAGCGACAGATAAAGCCAGACAGTCTCGTTTCATGAAGGGACTTAACTCAGGACTACAGGTGGGATTGATCACCCACACCTTTCCAGATTTCCAGGAGCTTGTGAATAAGGCGCTCATTCTTGAGGACAAGCGCAAGGAACTGGATGAGAACAGGAAGCGCAGGATGCAAAGATCGAGATCGCGTCGAGGAGCGCAAAGAACGATTGAAGTTGCACCAAATCAGTTTTCGATTCCAGCCACAGAATGCAACCAGGACACCGTCACGGCACCAAGACCGTCAATCGAACTACTGCACCCAGCCCCGCTAGAAACGCCGCTTGAGCGATCAACAAGGAACAGTGAGACGCCGCTACAATCGCAACGAGCCAGGACACTTTGCCATGATTGTCCAAAGAAGACAGCAGGAGTAACTTGATCCGCTTCAACTGGGATCCACAGCTAGGACGCCAAAGACACGAGCCACACCCTGCATCGTGGTGAGAGGCCGAGTCAACCATGTCACCGCAGATGCACTGCAGAATGCTACGGACGTCGTACTGGGTAAGTTACTTGTTAACTCAGTACCTGCGACAGTTTTGTTTGATTCCGGAGCTTCGCATTTGTTTATTTCTCAAGGCTTTGCTGCTAGAAATGATTTGGGGATTGCAAGACTTAAATGCATGCTTTTAGTTCAAACCCCTGGTTCCGAACTCCGAACGAAAGTAGGATGTTCCGGGGTGAGAATACTAATAGATGGGATAGAGTTCCTAGCGAACCTTATTATTTTGGAGACCCAGACCTTAGACGTCATTTTGGGAATGGATTGGTTATCCAAGCACAAGGCCGTATTAGATTGTGGACGAAGAACTATCTCAGTCGAGAGCCCTTGTGGAAAAGAAAATGGAATTTCAAGCTACTGCCGTTAGAGATGGACAGTTGATGGTTAACAGTACCAAGGCAATCAGCATAGAGGATGTCTCAGTAGTGAATGAGTACCCAGATGTTTTTCCAGAAGATCTACCTGGTATGCCGCCGGACAGGGATATAGAGTTTGTGATAGAGCTTGTACCTGGTACAGCGCCGATAGCAAAGAGACCTTATCGGATGTCCACCGAGGAATTGGTAGAGATGAAGAAACAAGTTGAGGAGTTAATGGAGAAAGGATTTATCAAACCGAGTTCGTCGCCGTGGGGAGCACCAGTTTTGTTCGTCAAGAAGAAGGACGGGAGTTTCAGGATGTGCATTGACTACCGTGCACTCAATGAAGTCACCGTGAAGAATAAGTATCCGCTACCCAGGATTGATGATTTGTTTGACCAGCTGAGAGGAGCCGGAGTTTTCTCCAAGATTGATTTGAGATCGGGATACCATCAGTTGAAGATCCGATCGGAGGATATTCCGAAGACCGCATTTTCGTCGAGATATGGACATTACGAGTTTACTGTTATGTCCTTTGGTCTGACGAATGCACCGGCATATTTCATAAATATGATGAATAAGGTGTTCATGGAATATTTGGACAAGTTTGTTGTTGTGTTCATAGATGATATTCTAATCTACTCCAAGACAGAGGAAGAACATGCCGAACACTTGAGGCGAGTATTGGAAAAGCTGAGGAAACAGCAACTCTTCGCCAAGTTCAGTAAGTGTGATTTTTGGAAGGACAAGGTGGAGTTTCTTGGACATGTAATGACCGCAGAAGGAGTCGCTGTAGACCCAAGCAAGGTAGAAGCTGTGTTACATTGGGAGCAGCCGAAAACCGTAACCCAGATCCGGAGTTTCCTTGGAATGGCAGGATACTATCGCTGGCTTTTCGACAATTGCGAAACCTCTCACGCAATTGCTGAAAAAGGAGAAGAAGTTTGCATGGACGTCAGAGTGCGAGAAAGGTTTTCAAGAACTGAAGAAACGATTGACATCAGCGCCAGTGTTAGTTCTACCGGATGTTAATCAAAGCTTTGATATTTATTGTGACGCATCGCGCCAAGGACTTGGATGTGTGCTGATGCAGAATGGAAAGGTCGTCGCTTATGCATCAAGGCAGTTGAGGCCGCATGAGGAAAATTATCCGACACATGACATAGAGTTAGCTGCCGTAGTGCATGCCTTGAAGATATGGCGTCACTATCTGATCGGGAACAGATGTGAAGTGTACACGGATCATAAGAGCCTTAAGTACATATTCACCCAGTCGGATCTGAATATGAGGCAAAGGAGGTGGTTAGAGTTGATCAAGGACTATAATGTTGGAATCCATTACCATCCTGGAAAGGCCAACGTAGTAGCCGATGCTCTGAGTCGGAAAAGCCATACTGTGAGTATGTTGCTAGCCACAAGTCAGGATGAGTTATGTGAGGATTTCCAGAGAATGAATATTGAGGTGGTACCAAGCGGATTCTTGGCCGCATTGGAAGTGAAGCCTACCCTAGAGGATCAGATCCGAGAAGGACAGAAGGATGATGACAAGATCCGTAGGATTAAGTTCATCAAGGAGGAAGGCAAGGCAGAGGACTTCAAGTTGGATGAGCAAGGCACGTTATGGATGAAGGATCGGATTTGTGTGCCCAACAAGAAGGAATTAAAGCAACTGATTTTGGAAGAAGCCCATGACTCCAAGTATTCAATTCATCCTGGAAGCGCCAAGATGTATCAGGATTTGAAGGAAAGATTCTGGTGGCCGAGCATGAAGTGTGAAGTCGCCGAACATGTTGCATTGTGCGACGTATGCCAGAGAGTCAAGGCAATGCATCAGAGACCAGCAGGATTGTTGCAGCCGCTGAAAATACCTGAGTGGAAGTGGGAGGAAATTGGAATGGATTTCATTACCGGTTTGCCTAAGACTCAAGGAGGTTATGACTCCATATGGGTTATAGTGGATCGCTTGACCAAAGTAGCCCACTTCATCCCCGTGAAGACCACCTACTTGGGAGATAAATTAGCAGAGTTGTACATGATCAGGATCGTCTGTTTGCACGGAGTGCCAAAGAGGATTGTATCTGACAGAGGTACCCAATTTACCTCAATGTTCTGGAATAAGTTGCATGAAGCCATGGGAACCCGTTTGAACTTCAGTACAGCCTATCATCCACAGACGGATGGACAGACCGAAAGAGTCAATCAGATTCTGGAAGATATGCTAAGAGCGTGTGCATTGGCTTATGCTACCTCTTGGGATAAGAGCTTGCCATATGCCGAGTTCAGTTACAATAATAGTTACCAGGCTAGTTTACAGATGTCACCTTTTGAGGCACTGTATGGACGACCCTGTCGGACGCCATTGAACTGGAATGAGACAGGTGAACGCCGTGTCTTTGGGCCAGATATTCTTCAAAAAGCTAAAGAACAGATTGCCATGATCAGGGAGAGATTGAAGATAGCCCAATCACGACAGAAGAGTTATGCTGACAACCGTCGCCGAGACCTGAATTTCAAACCAAAAGACTTTGTATACCTCAGAGTTACGCCGCTCAGAGGAGTTAAGAGATTCCATGCCAAAGGAAAACTCGCGCCGAGATATGTTGGACCATTTAAGATTTTGAGCCGCAGAGGCGAAGTTGCTTACCAGCTGGAATTGCCACAGTCGTTGGCAGGAGTACATGACGTGTTCCATGTGTCCCAGCTGAAGAAGTGTCTCCGAGTGCCTGGGGAGCAGACACCGCTAGAGTCAATTGAGTTGCGAGAGGATCTGACTTACAAGGAGCATCCCGTGAAGATTTTGGACACTATGGATCGAGAGACTAGAAATAAGTCAACCCGTTTCTGTAGAGTTCAGTGGAGCAACCACGCGGAGAGTGAAGCAACTTGGGAGCGAAGAGGAATTGAAGAAAGAGTTTAGAACCTATTCCTTTAGTAAGCCCTGAATCTCGGGGGCGAGATTACATTAAGGGGAGGTTTGTCACACCCCAAAATTTTGCTTTCTTAAATTTCATGTGTGATTTGGCACTTTGGTGAATTTTGGAATTTTATGGATTTATTTGGATTTATTTGGAATTTATTTGAATTTATTCCATTTTGAAATAATTAAAGAATTAAACTTTGCAAATAAAAATTTGTTGGAAATATTTTATTTGAGTCCAAAATGTTCCAAAATATTTTCCAGAATTTTTCTGAGTCTTTTGCTATTTTTAAAGATTTAATTGAATTTCTGAGAATTTAATTGGATTAATTAAATCAAGTCGGGTCGAGTACTGTTCATCCGACCGGACCCGAGTCCGAGTCAGACTCGAGTCCGACCCGAGCCACGTGACTCGACCGAACCCACTCGGCCGAGCCCTAACCGCGTGACCGTTGGATTCAGATCCAACGGCCACGATTGAGCCACGTCACCGAGCCCGAGTCCGACCGAGCCAGCCAGCTCGCCGAGCCGGACCCGAGTCCAACTCACGCGACCGTTGGATCGAGATCCAACGGCTCACGTTGCGCCACGTCGCCTCTCCGTGCCGCCGTCGGAATCCGCCGCCGCAGCCGTGTCGACCTCGGTCTCCGCGTGATTCACGGAAGCCGAGGCCGCTATTTAATGCGCCGCCGCCGCCATCGGGTAGCCCGTTCTCGTGCGCACCCGTAGCCCTAACCCACGCTGCCGGAGCCGCCGCCGTCACCCCGCTAGAGCTCGCCGTAGTTGATCTAAGGAGCCGCCGCGGTTTTTGCTTCGTTCCGCCGCCGTCCGCCGTCCCCCGCCGCCGTTGACCCCAGATCCGGACTCACCGCGACGAGACGCACCCGAAGGGAGAACATACCTCGCCGGAGAAGCCTCGGAGCGCCGTAGCCTGTGTCGCCGTCCCCAACTCCGGTGACCTCGAGCCGCCGCGCCGCCATCGACGTCCTCGAAGCTTCTCAGCCGTCCGATCAAGATCCAACGTCCCAGATCACGCCACGTCACCGCCGGTGAGATCCCAATCCAAAACCCCCAGATCCAATCTCGACCGTTCGATCTAGATCCAACGATCCAGATCAAACGCGTTAACCCAAACGCGTGAGAGCCAGATCTAATCTGGGCCGTTGATCTTCAAATCAACGGCCGAGATTGCGCCACGCGTCCGGGAAGGCTGACCGCCGCGGTCAAGACAACAAGACGCGGCGTGTCGCCGACACGCCGCCCGCATGTCGCTGACGCACCGTGAACCGCACCATGGCGTCGCCAAGACGCCCACACGCCGCCACCCCACTGCGCCGTGGACGTCGGCAATGACGTCACCGGTGGGTCCCACCTATCAAAGACCGTGGTCGAGCCTCGCCGACGCCAAGAATGACGCTACCCGAGGGGACCCACCTGTCAGTGACACGTGGAGCCGTGGACCGAGTCCACGGTGGACCGAGTCCACGGTGGACCGAGCCAAACCATGGACCACGTCCATGGACTGGCTGACGTCAGCCGCCCAATCAGAAGCTGCCACGTGTCCTTGCTGACGCAATAATTAATTTCCGAAAAAGAAAATGATTTATTAATTCGAAATAATGATTTCAAATTTTGATTCAAACTTCAAACGCTTATAACTTTTGCGTTTCAACTCCGATTTGAGTGATTCAAATTTCTAAATTTGTATAAAATTGAGATCTACCTAATTATGAATTTTATTTAATTTTTTGGACTAAAGTTTCCCTCTGTAATATTATTTAATTGATTATTTAAACTTCGAAATGTTATAACTTTTGCATTTTAACTCCGAATTTGACGATTCTAGTTTCTAAAAATTCATAAAATTATGTTCTCTCTGTTTATGGATTTTATTTGGATGTTTGGACACTTTTTGCCTATTGTTTATTCGTGTATTGCTATTTGCACGCATTACGAGTAGACGTTGAAGTGCCAGAAGGATTCAAAGGAGAAGTATTGACTCAGGATCCAACTCAAGACCAAGAACAAGTACTTTTTGAAGGCAAGTTGTGCTTTGACCATGTTGATCCTATTTTGAAACCTATTTTGGTTCAAATTATTGCATGCTAGTTCAATTAGAAAATACTTTATTTAAATATTGGGAATTAGATAAATACCAAATTGCTGTATGACACCTTGATTACTTAAATATGTGCCATGACCCCTTGTCACCCTAGTTGTGGATTACTAGTTGGACATTACTAAAATTGCCAACATGGGTTTAGATCGTTGTAGTATGTTGCTTAGACCTGCTACGTGCTCATGACATGATTTTGGACAATCAAATGTTAATATTGACTTAATGATATATTGAACCTGTTTTGGAAAGGTATCATGTGATGTTGATGGCACGTGGTGCATGGTAATCAAGCGGGGTTTGATAAATAGTTTTTCGACGGGGCATGTGGCAAGAATAATCAGGTGGGCAGTTGTGGCATTGGGGATGTTGATTTGGTTCTTGGTAGTCTTGCCTGGTCACCCTAAGGACTTAACCTTGCAAGCCTTTGAATCGAGTCAATCTTGCAACCACATGTCTGTAATGGGACGGACCTAGTTGATTAAGTTGCTAATAACGCACTGTGGGACCTCGGAGGTCAACTACACCCTTTGTGTATGTTGTGCGGGGAGCGCATCGGATCGAGGCCAGTACCCATCTAACGGTTGATTGGCCTAAACTTCGCCTTAGCTAAGGGAAGGGTTAGTGTGCAATAACCGGGGAGGACCACCTGTATTGTTAGAAGTTTCCGAAAGACTTTGTTATGGGAACTCGCCTTTGTGGTGTTTGACTGTATCTTGTGGGTAAAGTGCATAACCTCTGCAGAGTGTATAATCTATTCGAATAAATGGTTCATGTATTGGACATCACTCGGGAATTACAGTCAAGGGTTAGACTTTCATGAAAATATCTTGGACTTGAGAGGTTGGGTTTGGATTAATAATGATGTTGATGGAAACGTGGATTAGGATGGGAAAAGATGTTTGCTAAACTCCTTGAAAAGTTAATTATACTTTACTTGTTACTTGAAAGGACAGGGATGTCGGCCTAGAGGGGGGGTGAATAGGCGATTACAAAATTATACCCAATTTAAATTAATCTATCAGAGATAATGCGGAAGCAATTGGGATAATTAAGTTTTGCAATTTAAATAATTCAGCCCGAGACAGGTAACTCGGAGACTCCGGATATTTAGTCCGGATACTCCGGATCAATATACCGGATACTCCGGGTTGCCTGGTTCGGCCAGAACAGAGTAGGACAATAAATTGAAGCGCTTCTTTGATTCTAGTGATACAAATTACTCTACTGCAATGAATCAAGTATATAAGCAAGAATAGATGCAGTAGATACAATCTAATTGATATAATCACAAGAATCAAAAGCAAATTAAGCGGATGAGCAAAAGAGTAAACCGAAGTAAGGAAGGAGACACGAAGATTTTATCCCGAAGTTCGGATCCTTGAGGGGATCCTACGTCTCCGTTGAGGCGGCTCGGTCACACTTGAGCCGGGGTCTCTTTCAACCCTCTTCCTCCCGGTGTTGCACAATGCACTCGCCGGTCTTCACTTCTTTAATTCCTTTCCTTGCGGAGGCGGAATCGAACCTTCACAAACCTTCGGTGGCCTTCCACACAAAGCTTGGAAGCTCACCGGCAACTCCTAGCCGTCTAGGAGACCTCAATCTCCAAGAGCAACAAATGCTCCCGAAGAACTCACTTAAAGTCCACCTCAAGTGCTCAACACACTAATTACACTCAATCCGATCACTACCCACTCTCACACCCAAACCTTCACTCAAAAGGGATCACTAAGATCTAGGGTTAGAGGGGCTTTTGGGAGCTCAAGATCACTAAGAATACACCTCAAAGCACCAAGGAAACTATCTCCCAACCATCCACTCTTCAAATCAATCCTCAATCCAAAATACCTCTCTCCTCTACCCAACCCTTCACAAAAGGGGATCACTAAGATCTAAGGAGTAGGGAGGAGTATTGGGGGCTCAAACACTCACAAAGAACACCTCTAATGCCCAGCAAAACATCCCCCAACGGCTACTTTGAAGTGGGCAAGAAGGGGGCTTTAAATAGAGGAACCCCAAAAACTAGCCGTTTGGACCGAACTGGTCAACCCGGAGACTCCGAACATTTAACCCGGACACTCCGGATCATCCGGATACTCCGGATTGTCCGGATACTCCGGATCATCCGGAGTCTCCGGACATTTAACCCGGAGTCTCCGGATCTCCCAGCGGCACGCAAAGAAATGGACGAAAACGGGCATAACTTTTGATTCCGGACTCCGATTTCGACGAATTCGGACTTTTCGGAAAGCTATGAACGGTGGCTATCCAACTAACAAGGTCTCACTACCCAAATCCCAAAGGATAAAATCAGATTGCACAAAGAATCCACAAGGTGACCTCAAATTCTCACTTTCCGGCACCACCAACACTTCTAACCCTCACACCAACCCACCTACACTTAGGTGAACAAAGTGTGACTTGGGTTACTTAACCTTAGACAAGGATAGACCACTTTTGAGCACTTGAGACTTGTCTAAGTGATTTCAACGATTGCATCCCTCTTAATAGTACGGCAATCCTTAGACTCAAATTTAACACAAAATCTAAGTCTTACACTAAGCTTACATGCCGACTTCTTCCGGATGCACGGTGCATGATGACGCTTCCACAAAGATTGATGACACCCTTCGTCTTGTCAACCTCGACGCGATTCACCTCATGAGACTCTCGTCCTCTCCGACCTTGACCTCGATCATCACCAAGACGATCCTCACGCCAAGTCGTTCTTGACTTAGTCCTCAGCTCTTGGTGACACCGCTGCCTTATTTGACTTTGACTCGCTTGTCATCCTTCAAACCATCTTGGTCATCATACACACAGCTTTGGGACCTAACTCTTATCAAAGCACTCAGTAAACATATTAGTCCCACAAGCTTAAAAGATATATTGAATAGATTGATAATAACAAGTGTTTCATATCAAGAAGCACAATATGAATGGAAACACTTGACAATAGAAATATTCTCTGCTAAGTGCATTATGATGAATATATGATTGATCTAACTGCACTAGAGAGATAATTGCCAATGTGAAGAATCAATTAAATCATGGCAAGGACCACAGACTTTGCTTAAATGAAGCACATGATAGAATATACACGAATTACACATGTGCAAACAATATTTGGAATGAGAGTAAATAATGTGATCCAATTCTAGATTAAACTTCACTAAGAGAGGTGCATTAGAAGAAACACAACTAAGACATGTATGCACCAAGTCAATATGAAGCAATGAAGTTTAACTCTAGTTAACACAAGCATATTAAAAACAAAGCACATAATGAACTCAAATGAATATATATATGCACAAGCAATTATGACATGAATCAATGTGCACATATGAAATCAACAAGTTACTTAGAGTTCAATATGCATTTGCTAAAGAGGAATGCAATGACAAATATGAAAGGAATACCGAGATTGCATACCTCATTTTTGCTTAACCATCCCAATTGATTTTCCTCTAAAATAGATGAGACTAATATTCAACTAGGCAATAAACATGTTAGTCTCATAATCAATATAAACATATTAGAGGTTTGTCATTTGTTAGGCACTAAGTTAAGCATTTGTACAATTACATTGATTGACATTACATGCGTTTGTCATTAATCGTTTATCATTAATCACCAAAACAACATAAGTGCCTAGATGCACTTTCAATCTCCCTCTTTTTGGTGATTTATGACAAACGATTTAACAAATGCACTAAAGGACAATATAAAGATATTTAACATTGAAATGAACACGGAGAATGAGTAAGAGATCATACTTACAAATATTCTCCCTCTTTTTCATTGTCCTTTTTTGTCAATCGATTATGGGGCATTTAATAAGTCCATAAATTCTCCCTCTTTTTGACAATCGATTAGGGGCAATTGATAAATCCATAAATTCTCCCCCTTTGTCATTAATCCCAAAAAGAATAACCTTTTCTCCCTTTAGATTGAACACTCAATAAAAAGATTAGGAAGAACAAAATAAAACAAAGGAGCTAGTAATAAGACAATGATATCAATGAAATTAAGCTCCCCCTAAATCTAGGCAACATATGATATCAATTATATCCAAGATTTAGGTGATTGATATTTCCAATTGAACAAATTTAAAGTTGTCATGATTAACAAGATAAAGTGAAGCTCAAACATGACAATTGAATAAGATACCAATCGATGATACCAATTAAAATGAAGTCATGATTCATAAGAATATAAGATATGCTTAAATCATGACAAAGATCATATAGCAAATATGTGTATCAGAGCATAATAACTATCAATATCATATAGCCACTGTATGGAAGTGAATTACATGCTTATGATCAATTTAAAGAGTAAGGTATACCTCTTACTAATGTGTTCTTCAACTTACATTTCCTCCTCCTTAAGCATGGTGTCATCCATACCAATCATACTAATATGGCAAAAAGTTAGATGACACTTAAATAGAGAGAAAATGCAATTTACAATGAGAGGATACCAATTGATAAGCAATTGAAGTAGTATCATAGCAATCTAATTACCAATTGAAATACATAATGATTGAAAGAATTGATATCAATTGGAAGACTTAACATGATAAACATTACACCATTTAAAATTTAAGACAATTAGCATAATGGTGTACAAAGACATTATTAAATATGGTCAGAAAGAAATACGTCCCTTCAGTCGGTTCTTGTCTATTGCATGTTCGAATCGGTCATGGTCAAGTCGCACGGCCTCGGATCCCTCGGACTTTGGAGCTACACTCCTTTCCTTCATCTCACCGTCGAAGTTGACACCTTTTCCGAAACCTTGAACATCAACAGACAAGCACACGATTTCCGGGAACAAGTATCTTTCAACTTGACCCAAATTAGTTTGATAATGTCTAAATGCACTATGCAAGATAAAGATGATAAGCATGATAGTACCTTTTGCATGCAATTTTTCAAATTTAAAAACCCAAAGGAAGATCTTGTAAGATTAACTTACAAGAAGGATTGAAACACATTCAATTTTGAAATCCTCTTTTAGCAATAAAACTTCAATTCATTCAAAAGAGGAAACACTTTGATGCTAAGATACAAATAAATCCAGTTTCTAAAAGAACTTAGCCAAAGGATGCACTTTCAATGGAATGAAAACTTAAATAGATAAGCTCCACTTAGAAGCTTGGAGCAATGAAAAAGCTCACTTAGTTTTCATCCTTGAAATGCTTGCCAAGAGACCAAATGAAAGAACTAAAGCTCAAAGCAAAGGAAGGTATCTCAAGGTTATTTGAAACTAATTCAAATAACTTACTTCATTTTATTAGGCTTTACGATGAACATCGTGATTCTCTTGCAGAATCCAAACTCTTGCCTAATAGGGTGAAGCGAGAAACCCAACGCAAATATCACTTGAGAAATTAGATACCAATTGAAAAAACTATCTCAAGGGAGATGCTTGAAGAACTTCTTTCGAGAAAGAACATAAAGAAATTTTCATTAACGAACAATGCTCAAATGGAATTTCTCCTCTTTATGCATTTCAATTCATAAAGAACCTCACATAGAGAGTTCTTAAGCGATTGAACTTACAATTTAAGCTTATGGAGAATCCAACTCAAAAGACTTTGGGTATCAAAACAATGCTACAAAGAGGCAACATATACCACTTGTAGGAAACTTGAAGTTCATTGATACCAATTGGATAAATCAAATAAGATGAAACTCCTTGGAAACACGATAAATGAATAACGCTCTTTTGATACTTCTTATTGGATCAAATCACAAAGATATTGATACCAAAAGAACAAAAAGATATTCGATTGAATCGATGAGTATCAGAGCAATTAACCATTTAAGGGTATCAAAGAGCAACTTGAAAGCTTTAGAGTCAAACAAATGAGGATACCACTTGAAAACATGTAAATGCCCAAAACTTGACATAAATACGCTCCTCAAGATATTCAATAAAAGAATCTTGGAGCTATTTTGCATTTGAATTGCTCAAGTTTTGTTTCGCCAATGATACCACTTAAAAGAAAATCGATAAGTTTGAAGGGTATCAGAGCAATAAACACTGACAGGTAACAGGGCAAATGCAAACACAAGAAAATCTAAATCACAAAGATTTAGAAAGGTATCAGAGCTGAAAAATTTTGAGAACAAGCAAAGGGGTACAAGGAAACCACTTGAAAAGAACAAATCCCCTTGCAACCAAATAACTCCTCAAAACTGATACCACTAGTAAACTCCTTCAAATATTTTCAAAAAACATTTGAATTTGTGCAAAAAGATGCTTTGGGATTGCAAGAATCTTTTTCCAAAAAGAATTCTTGAAAAAGGAAGCACCAAATTAAAGATATCCCAAAACCAATTTCAAAAATCCGAAATTTTCAGAATTTTCAGTCTTGTCTGCCAGACCGGCACTACCGCGCACACAACGCCGGTAGTGCCAGATCGATACTACCGCCCGTTCAGGTGCGGTAGTGCCGACCCTCGATACTACCGCTTTGTCAGTGCGATAGTGCCGACTTTGGCACGACTGAACTGAAACTTTTTGCAAATTATCAAATTTGATTCAAATGAAGTCCAAATGATTTGAAATTTTTAGGGAACTAACTTTGGACATTTTGAAGGTTTTGAAACAAGTTTTGCTTTAAAATAATTTTCTTTTAACTCAATTTTAGCGAAATGCGCTTTGAGGCATAAAAAATGAAATCGAAACTCGAAAAGTCCTCAAAGTGCAATTTCAACTCGGATTTCATCCACAATTGAACCCTCATGGCTTGAAGGATTTGAAATACATTTTTGAAGCCATGACCACTTATAAAAACAATAGAATCCGATTTGAAAGCCAAAATCCTATATTAGGTATGTTTGAGTTAAAGCACAAATTGTTTTAGGCCAAAATATTTTCTAGAATAGGAAATTTTATTTTCAAAGCTTGTAAAACCTTTCAAATACATAGTAGGATAGTTTTACAAACCTTTTTGCAAATTTAGGCCTTTTAAACAAGATTTTGACTTTTGTCCAAAGAAGGTCCTTTTGAAGAACCAAATGAAAACCAACAAAGTCAAATTCAATTAACACAAAGAATCAAATCCATCTTAAGAGAATGGGATAAGAGTTAGAGATTTGAAACTTTATGTATGAGTTTGAAATACCATTTTGGACTTAGATATAGCAAAGGATCCGGTCCAAATGGCAATACTCATTAAGTGCAATATTTTGACCGATATAGGTCAAACTAAGATTTTCGGGGAATTTCGAAAGCAAATAGCTTTTGTTTGGTTGGTCTTTTGAAAAACTTTTGAACACAAAAGATATTAAGAATGACCAACTCTAGGAGTTTTGCTTTAAGATTATTTTCAAAATCCTTTTACTTTTAATTCTATGAAAATTATAAATTTAAATCCAAAACAAGATACTACTATCTAGATTTTGGGCTTCAAACTCATTTTCTTTTCAAAATAGATTTTGAGAAGCCAAAACCTTTGGAAAACATTTTAAAGACATTTGTATATCAATTTCAACTAGTTTTTCAAAAGATTACTAGTAAGTACACAAGTTGAGTTTTGGCTAAAAGGTTGATTTTGAAAATATATATTATGCACTTATATACATATGGGCACATGTACGGATGTGATACACATGAATATGAATTAGCACTCCCCCTAAATGTGCCACTCTTAACTTGCTCAAGATTACAATTAAAGCACAACTATGAAGCAAGAGCAAGTACACACAACAAGCAATTAAATTGAATTTGCATGATACTAAAGCGTCTAAACCTACACAAGGCTAGAAGCAATAATGTAATCAATTTAAATACTTGTTACCGAGATGGCATTGGCTTATGATTGACTTGATTATCTTCATGCTTGGCTCCAATTGCAATTGATAGTTCATTTTTCTTCTTGTGGAGATCAAGCATCCAATCCATCTCTTAGTACCTAATAATTCTTTTAGGCACTCTTTGGTACCCAATCTTTGTTGGGTCCAACAATGTTAGTCACAATAGACTTAGGAACCCAAATGGTCCTAATATTTGCATTATTGACTTGACTAACATAACTAGCAATAGTTTTGCGATAATTGTTCCTCCTAAGCAATTGATTGGCATTTTTATAACAAGGCTTAGGAGGACAATGATACTTTGCAAAACTATTTCTAGTTTGCTCCCTTCTAAGCATATGATGATCATCATAATAGAAAAGCTTAGAGGATCTAGCAAGTCTAGCAAATTGATTGCTATTGTTATTTCTCCTAAGCAATTTGTTGGAATTGCTTTGAGTGGGCTTAGGAGTCCTAACAATTTTAGCAAATCCATTTCTAGACTTACTCTTCCTATGCAAATGAATATTATCATTTTGAGCGGGCATAGGGAACTTGACAAGCTTGGCAAATACATTGACATTCTTGTCCTTCCTAAGCAAATGATCATTAGAGTGATGAGTAGGCTTAGGGATTATACCTTTGGGACAATCCTTACCGATGTGTCCCTTTTCCCGACAATTGAAGCAAGTAGGCTTTGAACGCCTCTTCCTCTTGTTTTGCTTCTTGTCGGCTTGCCTCAAAGTTGGACTTGTGGCCTTGTTATCCACTTTATTGGGGCACACTGAGGCTTAAGTGGCCCTTCTTGTTGCATCCAAGCACACAATCGTCTTCATTCTTGCATTGTGCTTCTTCTTGCTCTTCTCCCTCTTGGAGATGTAGCCAAGTCCTCTTCTATCTTGAGGTGCCCGAGGCTCGCTCAAGATCTTGTCGAGGACGGCTTTGCCCTTGTAGCACTTCTCCAAGTCATTTTCCAATCTAATGACTTGGGCCTTGAGCTCATTGTTTTCCTTTACAAGATTAGCATCTAAACAACTAGAGGAACTAGAAGCAATGTTAGAGCAACAAGGTAAAGCAATGCTAGAGGTAGACATATCAATTAAATCACATTGAGTACTAATGTCTACTCTAGGCTTAATGAATTCCTTGAGAAGGATACTTTCATGATTTTCCTTAAGAACATCATAATTCTTTTGAAGTGAGTCATACTCAACCTTCAAAATCTCATATCTAGTTTTCTCCTTCTCAAGAGATTCATTTTTCGCTTTTTCTTTAGCAAGAATACTCTCAAGTTCAAGATTTCTTTCTTTTTCAAAGATGAGCAAATCTTCTTGCCTCTCGAGAGTGTCCTCTTGCTTCTCATTGTATCAAGCAAGACAAGCAATTTAGATGGTGATATTTTTCTAATATCACCATACCTACCATCATAATCGGTATCACTATCATTATCACTTTTACCTAAATCATCTACATTTTTAGATTTGGATGTGTGTGATACCTTCTTCTCCTTTACCATAAGGCAAATAGGAGTGTCGTCATTGCTTGAGGCAGAAGAGGAGGTAGATGGTGATGTCGGTTCATCATCACTTGATGTAGAGGTTGAAGAATCATCAACCGACATCCATTCCTCAATGCAATCCTCACTTGATGATGTGGACACATCATATTTGTCTTGAAGCATTGTCCACATATCATGAGCGCTCTTGAGATTGCATATTTCATCAAATATATCTTCGCTCACAACATTAAATAAAACATTAGTAGCTTGAGCGTCGAGATGTAGGCATTTCATCTCTCCGTTAGTTGGATCAACTTCATTCAATGGAGATGAAAAGCCGACATCTACGATCCACCAAATTTGGGGGCCCATGGATTTAAAATGAGAAATCATGATTAATTTCCATGAAGCATAATTAGATCCATCTAGCATAAGTAGATCATGTGAGTGCACTAAACCTCTAGTCGCCATCCCTTACTCTCTAAACGGTTAAGTTTAATAAAATGAGAGACCTTGGCTCTGATACCAATTGAAAGGACAGGGATGTCGGCCTAGAGGGGGGGTGAATAGGCGATTACAAAATTATACCCAATTTAAATTAATCTATCAGAGATAATGCGGAAGCAATTGGGATAATTAAGTTTTGCAATTTAAATAATTCAGCCCGAGACAGGTAACTCGGAGACTCCGGATATTTAGTCCGGATACTCCGGATCAATATACCGGATACTCCGGGTTGCCTGGTTCGGCCAGAATAGAGTAGGACAATAAATTGAAGCGCTTCTTTGATTCTAGTGATACAAATTACTCTACTGCAATGAATCAAGTATATAAGCAAGAATAGATGCAGTAGATACAATCTAATTGATATAATCACAAGAATCAAAAGCAAATTAAGCGGATGAGCAAAAGAGTAAACCGAAGTAAGGAAGGAGACACGAAGATTTTATCGAAGTTCGGATCCTTGAGGATCCTACGTCTCCGTTGAGGCGGCTCGGTCACACTTGAGCCGGGTCTCTTTCAACCCTCTTCCTCGGTGTTGCACAATGCACTCGCCGGTCTTCACTTCTTTAATTCCTTTCCTTGCGGAGGCGGAATCGAACCTTCACAAACCTTCGGTAGCCTTCCACACAAAGCTTGGAAGCTCACCGGCAACTCCTAGCCGTCTAGGAGACCTCAATCTCCAAGAGCAACAAATGCTCCCGAAGAACTCACTTAAAGTCCACCTCAAGTGCTCAACACACTAATTACACTCAATCCGATCACTACCCACTCTCACACCCAAACCTTCACTCAAAAGGGATCACTAAGATCTAGGGTTAGAGGGGCTTTTGGGAGCTCAAGATCACTAAGAATACACCTCAAAGCACCAAGGAAACTATCTCCCAACCATCCACTCTTCAAATCAATCCTCAATCCAAAATACATCTCTCCTCTACCCAACCCTTCACAAAAGGGGATCACTAAGATCTAAGGAGTAGGGAGGAGTATTGGGGGCTCAAACACTCACAAAGAACACCTCTAATGCCCAGCAAAACATCCCCCAACGGCTACTTTGAAGTGGGCAAGAAGGGGCTTTAAATAGAGGAACCCCAAAAACTAGCCGTTTGGACCGAATCGTCAACCCGAGACTCAGAACATTTAACCGGACACTCCGGATCATCCGGATACTCGGATTGTCCGGATACTCCGGATCATCCGGAGTCTCGGACATTTAACCCGAGTCTCCGGATCTCGAGCAGCACGCAGCAGCCTGGACTAAAACGGGCATAACTTTTGATTCGGACTCGATTTCGATTTAATTCGGACTTTTCGGAAAGCTATGAACGGTGGCTATCCAACTAACAAGGTCTCACTACCCAAATCCCAAAGGATAAAATCAGATTGCACAAAGAATCCACAAGGTGACCTCAAATTCTCACTTTCCGACACCACCAACACTTCTAACCCTCACACCAACCCACCTACACTTAGGTGAACAAAGTGTGACTTGGGTTACTTAACCTTAGACAAGGATAGACCACTTTTGAGCACTTGAGACTTGTCTAAGTGATTTCAACGATTGCATCCCTCTTAATAGTACGGCAATCCTTAGACTCAAATTTAACACAAAATCTAAGTCTTACACTAAGCTTACATGCCGACTTCTTCCGGATGCACGGTGCATGATGACGCTTCCACAAAGATTGATGACACCCTTCGTCTTGTCAACCTCGACGCGATTCACCTCATGAGACTCTCGTCCTCTCCGACCTTGACCTCGATCATCACCAAGACGATCCTCACGCCAAGTCGTTCTTGACTTAGTCCTCAACTCTTGGTGACACCGCTGCCTTATTTGACTTTGACTCGCTTGTCATCCTTCAAACCATCTTGGTCATCATACACACAGCTTTGGGATCTAACTCTTATCAAAGCACTCAGTAAACATATTAGTCCCACAAGCTTAAAAGATATATTGAATAGATTGATAATAACAAGTGTTTCATATCAAGAAGCACAATATGAATGGAAACACTTGACAATAGAAATATTCTCTGCTAAGTGCATTATGATGAATATATGATTGATCTAACTGCACTAGAGAGATAATTGCCAATGTGAAGAATCAATTAAATCATGGCAAGGACCACAGACTTTGCTTAAATGAAGCACATGATAGAATATACACGAATTACACATGTGCAAACAATATTTGGAATGAGAGTAAATAATGTGATCCAATTCTAGATTAAACTTCACTAAGAGAGGTGCATTAGAAGAAACACAACTAAGACATGTATGCACCAAATCAATATGAAGCAATGAAGTTTAACTCTAGTTAACACAAGCATATTAAAAACAAAGCACATAATGAACTCAAATGAATATATATATGCACAAGCAATTATGACATGAATCAATGTGCACATATGAAATCAACAAGTTACTTAGAGTTCAATATGCATTTGCTAAAGAGGAATGCAATGACAAATATGAAAGGAATACCGAGATTGCATACCTCATTTTTGCTTAACCATCCCAATTGATTTTCCTCTAAAATAGATGAGACTAATATTCAACTAGGCAATAAACATGTTAGTCTCATAATCAATATAAACATATTAGAGGTTTGTCATTTGTTAGGCACTAAGTTAAGCATTTGTACAATTACATTGATTGACATTACATGCGTTTGTCATTAATCGTTTATCATTAATCACCAAAACAACATAAGTGCCTAGATGCACTTTCAATCTCCCTCTTTTTGGTGATTTATGACAAACGATTTAACAAATGCACTAAAGGACAATATAAAGATATTTAACATTGAAATGAACACGGAGAATGAGTAAGAGATCATACTTACAAATATTCTCCCTCTTTTTCATTGTCCTTTTTTGTCAATCGATTATGGGGCATTTAATAAGTCCATAAATTCTCCCTCTTTTTGACAATCGATTAGGGGCAATTGATAAATCCATAAATTCTCCCCCTTTGTCATTAATCCCAAAAGAATAACCTTTTCTCCTTTTAGATTGAACACTCAATAAAAAGATTAGGAAGAACAAAATAAAACAAAGGAGCTAGTAATAAGACAATGATATCAATGAAATTAAGCTCCCCCTAAATCTAGGCAACATATGATATCAATTATATCCAAGATTTAGGTGATTGATATTTCCAATTGAACAAATTTAAAGTTGTCATGATTAACAAGATAAAGTGAAGCTCAAACATGACAATTGAATAAGATACCAATCGATGATACCAATTAAAATGAAGTCATGATTCATAAGAATATAAGATATGCTTAAATCATGACAAAGATCATATAGCAAATATGTGTATCAGAGCATAATAACTATCAATATCATATAGCCACTGTATGGAAGTGAATTACATGCTTATGATCAATTTAAAGAGTAAGGTATACCTCTTACTAATGTGTTCTTCAACTTACATTTCCTCCTCCTTAAGCATGGTGTCATCCATACTGGCCCAATTCTCCCCAATGCCCAAATTAGGTCCCCTAAGGCCCAAACTCCCCCGGAAGGCCCAAACTCCCAGGGAAAGCCCAAAAACACAGTATAAAGCCGTACCGTAATGCCGTATTCAATAATTTCATCTTCCGAGATGTCATAAAAATGTACTTGTTCTTTGTCTTGAGTTGGCTCCTGGGTCAAAACTTCACCTTCGAAGCCTTCAGGTACTTCAACGTCTACTCGTAACGGATAAATAAACACCAAATAAATAAAAATAGATAAAAACTCATGTCCAAGAATTAAATAAAATCCACCATTAAATAGAGCTAAATTTTATAAAAATTTAAAAACTGGAATCGCCTCAATCGGACTTAAAACGCAAAAGTTATAGCCGTTTAAAGTTTGAAAAATCAATTAAATAAATAAAAAAATGGAAATCTCATGTCCAAAAATTAAATAAAATTCACCATTAAGTAGAGCTCAATTTTATAAAAATTTAGAAATTGGAATCACTCAAATCGGAGTTAAAACGCAAAAGTTATAAGCGTTTGAAGTTTGAAAAATCAAAAAGAATAAACCGAATTAATTCATTTATTTTTCTATTGAAAAATCCGATTATGACGTCAGCATGACGTCATCTAGTCCATGCGCCAGGTCCACGGTTCAGTTTTGGTCCACCGTGGACCCGGTCCACGGGCGCATGACCTGCTGACATGTGGGCCCAACTTGATGACGTCAGCTGCTGACGTCAGCACGGCTCGGCCGAGGGAACGCTGACACGCGGGCCCCACGTGACGTTAGCATGACGTCACGGATGACGTCACCGAATGGTGGGCAGAGCCGCTGACACGCGAGCCCCATGCTGACGTGTCGGGACCCGAATTTGCAAATCCGGACCCTCTGTGTATTCAGCACTAGTCCAGGATCACGCTAGTACACACAGTCTCAACATTGGTAAATATCACAATCATACACATCGATAATAATAAAGTACTTTAATTATGATAACCAAACTGGTTGCTCGACCTTATGGTCAAGTTACAAATATACGCCTCGCAGGGCTAAAACTTATTCAAATAAAATCTGCAGCGGAATATATAAAGAAAACGCGTGGTGCCAACCAATATGCCACAGGCAACTGACTGGACTCGATCCCTAGTTAGACGGCTCTTCTTGAAACTCCTCCTCCAAAGCTGGTGTCGCCTCTTCTTCAAATGGTGTTGTTTTGTGGCAAGGGTGAGTACTTGGTACTCAGCAAGTTATGCACAGAATGCAAGCTAATATACTACGTGCATGGCTTAATACAAAGAAATAGCTCAAGGTATAATTGCAGTAAACAGCATTTGACAAGTATCATAAATAGATTCGAAAGCAATAAAAACAGGTATAGTATCAATAACTTTTCCAGGAGTTAAATAAACATCTTCCCCATTCCTAGTCCACATTTCCATCAACATCATCTATTAACCGAACCAAACCTTCCAAGTCCAAGTTGTTTTCACGAAAGTCTAACCCTTGACTGTAATCCCCGAGCAATGTCCAATACCGCGAACACGGCTATTCGAATAGATTTTACACTCTGCAGAGGTTATGCACTTTACCCACAAGATACAGCCAAACACCACAAGGGCGAGTGATCGTAACAAAGCCTTTCGAAAACGGCTAACTACGCAAGTGAACCTTTCTGGTTTTTGCCATACACCATCCCTTCCCTTAACAAAGGCGAAGTATGGGACTGACATACCGTTGGACGGGTACCATTCCATCGCACTGGTATGCTCCCCTTTCAAGCTACACAAAGGGTGTAGTTGACACCCGAGGTATCACATGCAAGTTATTAGTAACTTACTCAACTAGGTCCGTCCCATTACGGACATGTGGTTGCACGATTAACTCAGTTCAAAGGCTTGCAAGGTTAAGTCCTTAGGTTGACCAGGGCAAGACTACCCGAAGAACCAAACCATCACTCCCGATGCCACAACTGGCCCACCCGATCATTTCTTGCCACATGCCCCGGTCCAAATCTATTTATCAAAACCCCTAGTTGATTACCATGCACCACGTGCCATCAACATCACAACACATGATACCTTTCCAAAACAGGTTCAATATATCATTAAGTCAATATTAACATTTGTTTGTCCAAAATCATGTCATAAGCACGTAGCAGGTCTAAGCAACGTACTACAACGATCTAATTTCCCATGTTGGCAATTTAATAATGTCCAACTATTTAATCCTCAACTAGGGTGACAAGGGTTCATGGCATACAATTATCTATGTCAAGGTGGCATACAGCAACTAGGCAATTAACTAATCTCCCAAAATCAAATAAAGCATTTTATAATTGAACTAGCATGCAATAATTTAAATCAAATTAATTTCAAAATGGGATCAACATGGTCAAAGCACAACTTGCCTTCAAAAAGCACTTGATCTTGGTCCTGAGCTGGCTCCTTGGTCAACACTTCACCTTCGAAGCCTTTGGGCACTTCAATGTCTACTCGTAACGCGTGCAAATAGTAATAAATGAATAAAATAGTAGACAAAAAGTGTTCAAATATCCAAATGAAGTTCATAAACAGAGAGAGCATAATTTTATGAATTTTTAGGAATTTGAATCGGTGAAATCGGAGTTAAAACGCAAAAGTTACAAGCGTTTAAAGTTTAAATAATCATTTAAATAATATTACAGAGAAAAATTTTGTCCAAAAATTAAATAAAATTTACCATTGGGTAGATCTCAATTTTATACAAATTTAGAAATTTGAATCACTCAAATCGGAGTTAAATTGCAAAAGTTATAAGCGTTTGAAGTTTGAAATCATATTTGAATTCATTAAACCGAATTAAATAAATTATTTCTTTTCGGAAAACGATTTATTTCGTCAGCATGACACTTGTCGGCTTCTTATTGGTCGGCTGGCGTCAGCCAGTCCATGGACTCGGCCCACGGTTCGGCTCGGGTCCACCGTGGACTCGGTCCACGGCTCCACGTGTCGCTGACACGCGGGCCCCATCGGGTGACGTCAGCGCTGACGTCTTCGAGCGGTTCAGCCGAGTGGGCTGACACGCGGGCCCCGCCATGACGTCAGCATGACGTCACGGCTGACGTCATGGTGCGAGGCCCCACGTGACGTCACGCGTGACGTCAGCGGCTGACTGCGGCTGACCGCGCTGATTCGGCTCCCGGACAAGCGGCGCGATCTGGACCGTTGATTTGAAAATCAACGGTTCCGATTGGATCCAATGCCGCACGTTGCGATACAACGTGGCTAATCTGGGCCGTTTGATTCGGATCGGACGGTCCAGATTTGATCAGGTTTTCGCCTCACGGAGGGTGGCGTGGCATGTCCCGGCGCGCGACACGTGGCGCGCCCTATGCCGTTGGATCTACATCCAACGGTTGGGATTGAATCTAAAACCGTAACGTGGATTCGCTACGGGATGACGTGGTCCATTGGATCTTGATCCAACGGTCCAGATCTAATCTGGTTTCTACGGGTTTAGGAAACGCGTGGACTCACCGCGACGGTTGGATCTTGATTGGACGGCTAAGAGAGCTCGTGAGCGGTGATGGCGTGCGGCGAAGCTCCGGCTGCCGAGGACGAAGACGATGACACGCGAAACGGCGCTCCAGGCACGCTCCGGCGAGGTGAGATATCTCCACGGACGTGGCTTGACGCAATGGTTCCGGATCTAGACTCAACGACGGCGGAAGACGGCGGAGGCGGTGGCAAACAGCGGAGAACCGCGGCGGAAGCCTTCTTCAACTTCGGCGAGCTCCCGCGGGCGAACGGCGACGACTCGGGCTCGGTGAGTTAGGGCTACGGGTGAGCACGGAAAAGGGGGTCCCGACACGGGTGGTGGCGCATTAAATGGCCCCTCGACGTCCGTGATATGCACGGAAAACGAGGACCCACGCACAGGCGACGGCGGAGTCCGGCGGCAACACGGAGAGGGTGACGTGGCGCACTCTCGCCCGTTGGATCGAGATCCAACGGTCGCGAGGTTTGGGCTCGGGTCCGGCTCGGTGACCTAGCTGGCTCGGTCGGAGTCGGGCTCGGGTGACGTGGCGCAATCGTGGCCGTTGGATCATGATTCAACGGTCACGCGGTTTAGGATTAGGTTGGGTCCGGGTCCGGCTCAAACGCGGCTCGGTCTGGGTTCGGGTCGGACTCGGACTCGAGTTCGACTCGGGCTCGGTCGCATGAACAGTAAAACCAACTCGATTTTTCCAGCGATTTAAATAACCAAATTAATTTCTGGAAATTCATTTAATTCAAGAAAAATATCAAAATACTCAGAAAAATTCCAGAAAAATTCTAGAAAATATTTTAGGGCATTTGGGACTCAAATAAAATATTTCCAACAAAATTTTATTTGCAACTTTGAATTCTTTAATTATTTCAAAAGGGGATAAATTCAAATTAAGTCCAAATAAATTCCAGAAAATTCCAAAAATTCACCAGAGTGTAAAATAACATCTAATTTCATGGAAAGCAAAAATTGAGGTGTTACATGACGTCACGCATGACGTCAGCGAAGACCGGGCGACGCCGCGCTGACCGCGCCAGTTCGGCTCCCGGCCATGTGGCATGATCTGGACCATTGGATTGAAACCCAATGGTCCAGATTAGATCTAATCTCGCCACTGTGGGGATACGTAGCTCAATCTGGACTGTGCGATTTGGATCGGGTTTCCGCATCACCGTGGAGGTGACGTGGCATGACCCGGGTGACGACATGTGGCACGCTATACGCCGTTTGATCTCGATCGAACGGCTTAGATCCAATCCTAGCGCAGTGCAGTACAACTATGTGGCTTAATCTCGATCGTCCAAACTAGATCCTATGGTCTATATCCAATCAAGTTCACGGCGAAAACGTGCTACGTGGGACAATCTCGTGCGTTAGATCTAGATCCAACGGTTTAGATCTAACCAAGTCTCTATGGGGATCAGGGTGACGTGGACTCACTAGGACTATTTGATGGAGACCCAACGGTGGAGAAGCTTCGCGAGCGTTGATGGCGGTGCGGCGGCACAAGCAAACCGGAGTCGGGGCAGACAACCAACGGCGCGGCCTTTCGGTGCGTCTCCGGCGAAGAGAGTGATGCACCCAGATTCACCTTGTCACGGGGATCCCAGATCTGTGCTTGGCGCGACGAGAAACGACCGGACGTGCACGGAAATGAGAGGACTCGCGGCGGCTGTTCTAAACTTCGGCGAGCAATCGGCATTGCCTGGCGGCGGCTAGGGCTAGGGGATCTAGGGCAACGAGCTCAACGCTTAAAGGCAAACCTCGGGGACTAGCTCACGCGTTAAATAGCCGAGTTCTCCGAATCCGACACGGCGGCGGAGATGAACAGATTCGCCGGAGAAATCGGGACAAACACGACGCATACGGGCCGTACACGTGGCACGATCTATGGCTCCAATTCAATCTGGCACAGTGCAACCCACTCGGTCACTCGCGGGCGACGTGGCGCTAACGTGGCCGTTGGATCGTGATCCAACGGTCGCGCTATTAGGGTTTAGGTCTGGCTCGGTCCGGTTTGGGTCGGGCTCGAGTCATACTTGAGTCTGACTCGGGTCTGGCTCGGTCGGATGAACGGTAAAACCCATTAGGTTTTCCAACGATTTAATATCCAAAATAATTTCTAGAAATTCAAATAATTCAAGAAAATAGCAAAACAATTGTCAGCTAAGAGCAGTGCTTATCTAGGTCTAGCAAGTTCCTTTAATGATTAGATTAATCAAGCCTCAATTTCAAGCAATCATCATCGAGCTATTTACAACCAATTACAGCCCACAGTCCGATAGTTCTTACAGTGCGCCGAACCGAGTCGGCAATGGGGGAGGAGCCGATGGGGACGCCCGATGGGGGGAGGAGCCGAGGGGGAGGAGCCGATGGGGAGGCGCCGATGGGGGGAGGAGCCGGAGGGGGAGGCGCCGGAGGGGGAGTAGCCGGTGGGGGAGGAGCCGAAGGGGGAGGCGCCCACGGGGTACCCGCCGATGGGGAGGCGCTGGGGTGTGGGAGGAGCCGAGGGGGAAGCGCCCACGGGGTACCCGCCGATGGGGGAGGAGCCGGGGGGTGTGGGAGGAGCCGGGGGGGTGTGGGATGAGCCGGAGGGGGAGGCGCCCACGGGGTACCCGCCGATGGGGGAGGCGCCCACGGGGTACCCGCCGATGGGGGAGGCGCCCACGGGGTACCCGCCGATGGGGGATGCGCCGGGGGGGAGGAGCCGGTGGGGGAGGTGGTCGAGCTAGGGTTGTGGAATGAATTGAAACGAAATCAGTGCGCGCCGAAATGAACTGAGTGTGCGCGCCGAAATGAAAATGCTCTGGGGTTTTATCACGGTCGGTTAACCAAAGAGACCGATCGCAATATTTACTATCTATGTCGGTTCTTTAAAACAACCGATCGCAATATGTACACTATCTGTGTCGGTTCTTTCAAACAACCGATCGCAATATGTACACTATCTGTGTCGATTCTTTCAAACAACCGATCGCAATATGTTCACTATCTGTGTCGGTTTCCTAAACGAACCGATTGTGATGACTATGATCCAATTTCTAATTTTTTTAAAACAGAGTCTTCATTCAAAAGAGTCGAAAAGTCAAATCTTTTTCAAATTTGCTATACTATAAGATCCATTTGACATATATATTCTACAAAATGCTACATTACACAGGGAATTCTTACAACTTAATTTATTTACAATACAACCCTTCTTGATGATCTACACGCATGTAATATGTTCCATGTGTGCCGTCGTCACCGCTAAGACATGCCCCATCTGCAAACGGAGGTGTTTCATCAAATTGGTTGTACTCTTCTTCATCTACGACATTTTCAACTCCAACAATCCTCCTGTTGCCATGAAGTACGACGTGCAACCTCGGATTGGCCGGATCACACACGTAGAAAACTTAAGTTGCTTGCTTTGCGAGGATGAACGGTTCATCTCTATAGGCCAGTCTATTCAGATCAACAATTGTAAAACCTGTCTTGTCAACCTTAACTCCGTGAGGAAGTCTCACCCACTTACATCGGAACAATGGAACTTGGTATATTCCGTAGTCGAGCTCCCATATTTCTTCGATCATCCTGTAGTAATGTGATTCATTGCGATTGAGGATCCTCTAATTGAGTGATCATCGGACAAAGCATCTATGCTCACACCACTGTTTTACCTTTGTACTCTTTGCATCTTGACTTTCAGTATAAAATGTGTAGCCATTAATATCGTAACCTTGCCATGTCTGTATATTAAATCTTGGTCCGTCAGCCAACCATTTGACATCCTCGGTACTAATGGAGACCTTCACCTTTTCTTTGAACCATGTGAGGAATCGATCGTTGTGTTCTCATGTGATGGAAAGCTCATCCATAAGTGGATTCTCTTCCCGTAATATCAACTTGTGCTGTAGGATGTATGGATGAACTTCTGCGCTGTGTTGCAAGACTGTGAAATGCGCTTTACAGTACATATCAAATTGTGGGCTCATTAGATTTGACCCAATGGTTCCTTTGCCACCAAGTCTGCCCTCATGACGAGATATAGGAACACCAATCGGTTGTCTTTTACCTAGATAGTCCATGCAGAACTCAATAACCTCTTCAGTCCCATAACCTTCAATAATACTACCCTCAGGCTTCGACCTATTCCTCACGTATGACTTTAATATACCCATGTACCTCTCGAACGGATACATGTAACGCAGGAATGCAGGTCCATAAATCTTAATATCTCTAACAAGGTGAACAACGAGGTGGACCATGACGTCGAAGAACGACGGGGGGAAATGCATCTCAAGCTGACAAAGAGTCTGCACCACCTCACTCTGTAAGTTGTCCAGTATATCGGGATCAATAACCTTGCATGAAATCGCATTGAAGAAATAGCATAGCTTCGTGATTGCCAACCTGACGTCATCTGGTAGGATATTTTTGATTGCAACAGGGAGCATTTGGGTCATCAAGACATGACAGTCGTGGGACTTCATACCGAACAACTTCAAATCATCCATAGACACAAGCTTCTTAATGTTTGCGGAGTAGCACGATGGAACTTTAATATTGTGGAGACACTTGCAGAGGTCTTCTTTTTCTTTTTTGGATAAAGGTGTAGCATGCAGCGGGAATGTACGGCCCTTTTCCATCCTCCTCCATCACTGCAAGCTTGGGCCTGATCCCCATGTAGATCATATCGCGGCGAGCATTCACACCATCCTTGGTCTTCCCAGGTATGTTCAGCAGGATGCCTACCAAATTATCACAAACATTTTTCTCAACGTGCATGACATCAATACATTGACGGACATCTAACTCCTTCCAATATGGTAAGTCCCAAAATATCAACCTCTTTTTCCAAATGGTCCTGGGACGAACAGTTCTGGCTCTTACCATCTTGAACATCGATATCCTCTACGCGTGAATATACTTGCCTTCGAGTCATAGGTGTGGGGCTGCACGAACTTCCCTCTTTCCATCAAATTTGTCATCCATCTTACGATATCGATGACTTGGGGTAAAACCTCACGGTGACCCATGTACACCGTTTTCCTCGAATTCGGCAGCCACAAGCTATCAGTGTCCTCTTCACAAATTGGACAAGCTTTGGCTCCCTTCGTGCTATAGCCCGCCATCCAAGGGCTGGAAAATCATTTATGGTGCAAAATATCATAGCCCGTAGGGTGAAGTTCTCTCTTTTGTATGCATCCCACACCTCAACCCCCACATTCCACAATTTTACCAAATCCTCAATTAGTGGTGATAGGTACACATCAATATCATTACCCATTTGTTTGGGTCTGAGATTAGCAACGACATCATGATATACTTCCGCTTCATGCATAACCAAGGAGGCAAATTGTAGATACACAACAAAGCGGCCAGAAATCTTGTGTCGACTGCTCATATTACCAAACGGATTCATACCATCCGTACTCAATCCAAATCTTATGTTCCTCATCTCGGCACCAAACTCCTCATTTTGCCCATTAATGTTTCTCCATTGAGCCGAATCAACGGGATGTCTCAACTTGCCATCTTCCTTTCGAGATTCATAATGCCAACGCAACAATTTTGCCTCTTTGGGATTTGCAAAGAACCGCTCTAAACGGGGAATGATGGGCAAATACCACAACACCTTGGCTGGTGCCCCTTTTTTCACATCTTCACCGTCGTCAATTCGGTTCTTACGCTTCTTGTCATTTCGCTTCTCATTTTGTTTGTATCGGGGTACACCACAAACTGGACAAATGCGCAGTTCCTTATGGACGTTGCGGTATAGTATGCAATCATTTGGACATGCATGTATACTTTATATTTCCATTCCCATGGGACATAATAGCTTCTTCGCTTCATAAATACTTGTTGGCAACTCGCTTCCCTCTGGAAGCATATCCGATAGAAGTATTAAAAGTGCATTGAAACTTGTATCTGTCCAACGATGTTTTGCCTTCAGTTCAAACAATGCAAGGACCGAACCCAACTTGGTGTATTCCCCTTTGCAACCTGAAAACAATGGTTTGGCATCGTCATCCATCAAGCTTTTAAATTTTTTGAACTCTCTTTCCGTGTAATTTCCCTCCACATCCCGCAACATTTGATCTAAATTATCCTCATCAAACATATCACGCTCCAACTCGTGATCGGCTTCCAGCATGTCTTCATTGCATAGCACATAGGTACTACCTATCTCCCCATGATGGATCCAACACGTGTAATTCCTCACGAAGCCACGTCGAATCAAATGCCCTTCAATTTGAGCTGAGTTATTAAATCTCCTGAGATTGGTGCAATCAATACAAGGACAATATATGAACTTTACACCCCTCATAACCATATCTACTTCTGCAATTCTTATGAACTCCTTAACTCCCCTCTGAAATTCAGCACTCACACGGCTTTTGTGATACATCCATTCTTCACGATCCATCTACAAGTAAACCGCAAACAATAAATTAATAATGCCCTAATCAATGAAATAAAAGAAGGGTTGAACCCGAAAACAAAGTTGAGAGATTGAATGATCTTAAAGAAACGTATATCTGTTGACCAACTAAGTACGTACATACCAACGATGACTCCTAATTGCTAATTAGGTCAAGTCCTAATCCCATTCGAGGATATGTGGTTCGAGCAAGTTCCTAAGATGTTGTACAAACTTAGAGAAAATTTCGGCAGCATCTCCCCGCTGTTCTCCAAATACACGTATCAACATGTCAAGAGGATGTGTATTCGGAGAACACTGGCGAGGAGATCTTTGCGAAACTTTCTCTAGAGTTTGTACAATACCTTAGAACTTGCCCGAGCCACATATCCTCAGCTATCAAAAATGTGGACAATTCGAGACTTCTTATTTATAAATATGCCATTTTAGCATACTTATAAACAAGCACCCTCGAACGGGAGACGCATAGGTTACGTAGCCTAATTAACTACTATATAATTGATCATATTAATTATATTGAAACAATTATGACATGTAATGTACACATTCACCAAATAAAAAAATTAATTTAAGTCCTACTGCAATATTGAAGGGGTTTCTAAGAATTAATGCTGGTCACCTTTTGAGGAAAACCACAAACGAGGGGAAATCTAGCTCCTGATCAAGCTAGCTAGGGTTTCAATTAACTTTAACCTTCAACGCACTGATCTCCTCCACGATCTAATTTCTCAACCATACACTCTGCTAATGACACCAAATCAAAATCGAATAATGTACGTTAATACAAAATTGAAGGGATTCGAAGGAATGGGGCCCACCTTTTGAATAAAGCCACAAGTAAGCTAGGCAGGAAAATAGAGAAATCGCCTAGCGAACCAACTCGACGAGAGTTAATAAGTTCATCCCGAGTCCAGACGGTACATATATACATGAAACCTAGCGAACCTCATCACAATCGGTTCTATAGAAGAACCGTTTGTGATTAATTAGTTATCACCGTCGCTTATATGTAAAACCGACTGTGATAATTTGGATCCTCAACACCGCTTCGGTTTCTTTATAGAGCGAAACCGAGATAATGTATCGGTGTCGGTTCTCAAGCGAGCATTTGCAATAACATAAGTCATCACAGTCGGTTTTGGATATGAACCGACACGGATATTAATCCACCCCCTCGTCTTCCCCGCCAATTTGACCGTTCAAACATAGCTACCAATGTGATCGATCGCGTTCCATATAGCTCCTTTCATATAGCTCTTGATCATCGGTAGTACTCTTCCATATAGCTCCTTTCTTCTCTGCAAGGTCTGACTCCTCCGGCAATGGCAGCAATGGCTCCTTTCTTCTCTTTCATATAGCTCTTCCATATAGCTCCTTTCTTCTCTTTCATATAGCTCCTTTCTTCTCTGCAAGGTCGACTTCTCCTTTTGACGCGGCAATGGCGGCGCCTCCTTCTCGGCAGGTCTGACTCCTCCGTGGAGTCACCGTACGACTTCCATCCTCCAGCGTCCTCACCGCCGCCGACAGCGCCGCCTCAGCCTCCGGCGCCTCACTCCGGCGTGGCGCCGGCGCCCCACCTGTCTCCCGACGTCCCTCCCGGCGCCTCACCCCATCCGGGCGCCTCCAAAGCCAGCGGGAAGCGCCCCAGAGATGATGATCAAGACGATGACGACGAGGAGGAGGAGGACGAGGAGGAGAAGAAGGAGGAGGAGGAGTACTACGCTCCGGTCACCATGGGGACCGGCGCCTCGTCTAGATCTGGTTCATCATCGGAGGATGAACCACCACTACTCCGCGTAGTCTCCAGCGACACCGACTCTGGCGACTCGGGTGACTCGGGCGAGAGCCGCGAGTGGTAAATTTAATATATTAGCTGTAATGCAGTCCGTTAATATGTTTAATAATTATAAACAATGGATGTCGTTATATATTGTAATGAAGTATAATGTGTGGAAGACTTGATGGAGAACAAAAACTAGAGGGTTGTTGGAGTGCAGATGAAGCCTATTAATTTGCCTTCTGATCTATTTTGAGTCTCTTTTATATTTTTGTGGATTGTATCTTTCTAATGTTCTATTGTTCCAAGTCAAAATGCAATTGCAATAACAAGCCTCAAGGTAAAGCACTGATGCTTCTTTTGAAGGAAACAACCTGAATGCATACATGGGCATGGTTACTACATGGTGGTCAGATTACAACCGGTGGTTTCCTCAAGTGCATCGACAAGTTCTTGGACGACATTGAAAGCAAGATTGATCAGCGATGTGTCTATTTGAGTCTCTGTTATGTTTTGTGTGGATTGTTTCTTTCTCTTTGTATTGAGGCGGCCGTTATGCAGTGAGCAATGGTTGATTTTGGAGAGAACTATGCTTTAGTTTGTTTTTTTTGGCTGATGGTATAGAGCTGGGAGATCCTGATGCTATGTAAGTTGTCCTTTGTGGTCTGAGTGTTTTGATGTTTTGATGCTTTGTAATTCCGCCAAAATGTTATAACTATTCTCAGTTTCATTGAATGGAACTGGGGCATCAAATGTTTGATGTCCTATTGATAAAAAAAAGTATAATGTGTGGAATGGTATATATATTATTATTATCTGCTGCATGCATGCTACTATAATGTTATATATAGTTTGCATCACTACATGTGTCTATATAAATTGTTTGAGAGTTGAACCGCGAGTTGGGATTCCAGCAGAGCGGTACTGTTCATCGTCCGAAAAAACAAGTTGCACAAATATTAAAGCATGAATGAAGGGTAGATGAGGTCTTTGTTGGGATTCTAGCAGAGCAGTCTGTGTTGGAGTTTGTTTTTTTCTTGTTCCCTGAAGGGGAAATGTGTGAGTGGAGGATCTCACAAAAACTATGTTTCTGTTGAACTGTTCTTGGTTTCACTTAATGGAACTGGGGCATTCTGTTGCCCTATTGGCTATTGATATAAAAATCATCACAATCGGTTCTGGAAAAGAACTGATTGTGATAACCCCTGTGCTCATCACAATCGGTTTCTTCCCAAAACCGATTATGATAATACCTTCTCATTACAATCGATTCTGGAAAAGAACTGATTGTGATAACCCCTGTGCTCAGGACAATTGGTTTCTTCCCAAAACCGATTGTGATAATACCTACTCATTACAATCGGTTCTAGATAAAAACCGATTGTGATAACAAAATGATTATCACAATCGGTTCTTATCTAGAACCGATTGGGATTATTATCGTATCACAATCGGTTCCCTCTCAGAACCGATTGTGATAACTTGTTACCAAGATTTCCAAATGGAATATACTTATCACAATCGGTTTTTTAGTCAAAAGTTTAGAACCGACACAGATGAAGCGATAGTAATGTGTCATTCTGTAGTAGTGTCCTTCAATTCATGTTAAAACAAAGGAGATGCTACCGAAATGTTGGTTTTGAGCATTAGTGCCTTTGCTGTAATTTACTTGATTTTGTGGTATTTAGAGGTTGCTTAGTCTATGTTTGGTAGCATTCGGGCATATTAAATGCCGGGGTGTTACACCTTGTGAGCAAGGAGAGAATGTTTCTAATTGCATTTGTTGCATCTAGGGAAGGATTGAGCATCCTTGTGCATGTATTGCACTTGGTGAAGATCAAGCAAGAGGCTTGACCTATTACTCTAGGTGTTTACCGACACTTAGACAGCGTGGAGGCGTCATTGTCTGGTGATATTCTCAATGGAGTTTGTGAGAAGGCCCAATCGGTTGTGAAGACACGGAACTCGCCTACCCGGAGTGGGGAAGAGCTACCTCGAGTGATTGAGTAAGGCTCAATTGTGAAAAGGAACCGGCTTGAAGTGAGTTAAGCTATCTCAACGTGGATTAGGGGAGACCGTAAGTCTCTGAACACCACGGTAAAACATTGGTGCTTCTCTTTGTGTTTGTTTGCAATTATTTATTTACATTGCTGCAATTTACTTTTTCAGAATCAAATTGCTTGATTATCATTATGATTGCAATGCTTGAGTAAAGACTTAATTAGTTAGTGCACTTAGTGAACCTAGTTGATTTAGGCTTTATTTATCAAAACCTTATTTTATTGCTTCCGCATCAATTATTGTTTAGGTTTTGATTTAGGGGTACTTAGGCGAGTAATTTTTTAAAGAGAATCTTTAAAGCCACCTATTCACCCCCTCTAGTCGGTATCCTGGACCTAATACAAGGTCATCTCGTTAACATGCTAAATTTGTTGATTGGATTGGTTCCAATTTTAGTGGTTTGGGAGTGGAGAATCTTTAAAGCCACCTATTCACCCCCTCTAGTCGGTACTGTTCATCGTCCGAAAAAACAAGTTGCACAAATATTAAAGCATGAATGAAGGGTAGATGAGGTCTGTGTTGGGATTCTAGCAGAGCGGTCTGTGTTTGAGTTTGTTTTTTTCTTGTTCCCTGAAGGGGAAATGTGTGAGTGGAGGATCTCACAAAAACTATGTTTCTGTTGAACTGTTCTTGGTTTCACCTAATGGAACTGGGCATTCTGTTGCCCTATTGGCTATTGATATAAAAATCATCACAATCGGTTCTGGAAAAGAACTGATTGTGATAACCCCTATGCTCATCACAATCGGTTTCTTCCCAAAACCGATTATGATAATACCTTCTCATTACAATCGGTTCTGGAAAAGAACTGATTGTGATAACCCAATGCTCAGGACAATCGGTTTCTTCCCAAAACCGATTGTGATAATACCTACTCATTACAATCGGTTCTAGATAAAAACCGATTGTGATAACAAAATGATTATCACAATCGGTTCTTATCTAGAACCGATTGGATTATTATCGTATCACAATCGGTTCCCTCTCAGAATCGATTGTGATAACCTGTTACCAAGATTTCCAAATGGGATATACTTATCACAATCGGTTTTTTAGTTAAACAAGTTTTAGGTCCAGGATACATGTTGAATTTATGATATTACGAAATCGTTGTACAAGACTATAATATTGTACGTGTAAAGTGTATACATCCATAAAAACTTTTCTGGTTCCACCACCGGCGAAGTCATTTACAGTGTTAGCTTGAAGTGTATGCGAGTGTTTGCTTCTGCAGTGCCCTATTTTATGAGTTCTAAAAATAAGATTCTGAATTTATGTGGTAAATATTAATTTTAATTAAACAAGTACTATTTTTGAAGTACCCTTAATGCAGAGAATTAATATGATAAACAAATGGAGCTCTGCAAGGTCACAATAAATTGAAAATAGTACCAAGAAAATTATTTTCGTACCTACAACAACACTGAAATAGAAATCTTAAGTTCGACAGAAATTAACAATGTTTAAGTAATGAATGGATGTCATCGGACCATATACGTGTTTTGGATTGAAGAAACCAAGTGCAACTTATCTTTTTTTTTTTTTCAAAAATCATACGATTTTTTATTATCGGAGAAAATGCTCGAAAATCACTAAAAATTTTGAGAAAAAAATCTACCGATTTTCTCCCATTTTCACCATCCAATTAAATGTTTCTCAAAGCTTAATTTTTTGAGCGATTTTCTCTTAATTTTTACCGATTTTCTCTCGATTCTAATCTTTTTTCTCCAGATTTCCGCCATCCAGTTCAATGTTTTTCAAAGCCAATTTTGAGCGATGCGAGCCGCTCGTGGACGACTCCGCGGTGCGCGTAGCAACTTTTTCACCATAGCCTCTACGCCTCCCCACGACGTGTCCTGGAGACGGCGCACCCACGGTATCTCTACTATTCTAAAGCAGCACTTGGTGGCAGTGGTCCATTCTACCCACGTCATTAATTGCTGCTTAATTGCTCTACTTAATTGCCCTGCTTAATTGCCCTACGCAGTTAAACGGCGTTACGCTTTAATTAGCCAACTTTAAAGAAACGAAGCATTAAAGATAGATGTTTGATCTTGTGAAATATTTTATTTTTATTTTTTAATCTTTATTTTTCGTTATCAATTTTGTTTTTCGTAGCAAAGCACGGGCATGTAACTAGTTTTTAAAAAATTCGCCACGCTCGTATTCCACACCGCCCCTCTCTGCCCTCCACGTGTCCGCTTCCACCCAACGCTTTACGCCCACGACGAATCGACACCTGGGCCCCACGTGTCAGTCGCACTGACCTAGCAGCCGCTGCGCGAAGGACACCGAATGAGACGGCGTCAGTTTGCTGCACCTGCAAGACAAGATACGCATCCATCGCTCCGTTCGTCTCCCGTTAATTAACCATGGTTAGTTTAGCCCTGCCCCGGTTAAGGTTAGGACACGAGTACGCTGTACGCTGCCCGATGTGTAACCGCGGTTAGATAACCGGTTTATAAACCGACCTTCCCTCCGCCCCACCTTTCCCGTCCACGGCGGAGGCAAGAAGAAGAGTCACACACACCTCCATACGCCGAGTCCTCTAGTCGATCAACACCGCTCGAGAAGAGAGGAAGAAGCAACGGTGAACGTGGTGCAGCCGCCATGATGATGATGGGAGAGGGAGCGCACGCGCCGCCGTGGCAGCACATGGCGCCGGTGAGCAGCGCGGAGGGAGGCGCTGTTGGAGGAGCGGGGGATGAGGTGGCGCCGTACCTGATGTCCGCGCTGCGGCATTACCTGCCGTCAAACGAGGGGCCGGCGGGGCTAGGCGAGGACGAGGAGGAGGCCGCGGCGGTGGCGGCGGCGGCGGACGCGTACGCGTGCGACGAGTTTCGGATGTACGAGTTCAAGGTGCGGCGGTGCGCGCGCGGGCGGAGCCACGACTGGACCGAGTGCCCGTTCGCGCACCCCGGGGAGAAAGCGCGGCGCCGGGACCCGAGGCGGTACTGCTACTCCGGCACGGCGTGCCCGGACTTCCGCAAGGGCGGGTGCAAGCGCGGCGACGGCTGCGAGTTCGCGCACGGGGTGTTCGAGTGCTGGCTCCACCCCGCGCGCTACCGGACGCAGCCCTGCAAGGACGGCACCGCCTGCCGACGCCGCGTCTGCTTTTTTGCGCACACGCCGAACCAGCTCCGCGTCCTGCCGCAGCATCAGCAGCAGCAAGGGGGAGTTAGCAGTCCGAGGAGCGCGGCCTCGTCGCCGCTCGCCGAGTCATACGACGGTTCGCCGCTCCGCCGCCAGGCGTTCGAGAGCTACCTTACCAAGAGCATCATGTCCTCCTCGCCGACCAGCACGCTCGTCTCGCCGCCCAGGTCGCCGCCGTCCGAGTCCCCGCCATTGTCGCCGGACGCGGCCGGCGCGCTCCGCCGCGGTTCTTGGCCGGGGGTCGGCTCGCCAGTCAACGATGTGCTGGCCTCGCTCCGGCAGCTCCGCCTCGGCTCGCCGAGGTCGGCACCGTCAGGCGGGTCGTTCTTGGCCAGCTACGGCACCTCCGCGGCCTTCGGGTCCCACAAGTCCCCTGCCGGGCTCTACAGCCTCCCGTCCACCCCGACCAGGCCATCACCGGTGACAGTGACCACCGCCTCCGGCGTGACCGTGACCATGGAGCCGCTCGACCTCGGCCTTATTGAGGAGGAGGAGCCCGTGGAGAGGGTGGAGTCCGGGAGAGCGCTCCGCGAGAAGGTGTTCGAGCGGCTCAGCAAAGAAGCCATCGGCTCTAATGACACTGCTACGGCCACCACTGCGGAAGGCGCAACCGCAGCCGCCCCCGACGTCGGCTGGGTCTCCGACCTGATCAACTAAGCGATCAATCAAGAAACCAACATGGCCACCACGACGAAGGTGGTCAGGTCAGGTCAGTTCAGTTCAGTTACTGGCAAGTGAGAATTGTCAAGAAATGATCAGTGTTCTTGTGTATAGTGTTGTCCATGGTTAGTTAAGTGGAAGTGGTGGAGGCCACGACGGTGGAAGAGGAGAAGAAAAGAAAGGAAAATATCAAAAAAAAAGGTTCCTTTTTTTTCTTTCCTATGTGAATATTCTTGGATGTTGGAGGCAGGCAGGCAAAGAAGGGTGGATTTTTTGATGGCGGCATGGCAGTGGAGGATGAAGAAGAGATCAAGATGAATTACTAAGGGGAAAAATGGATCAAGATAGTAGTGTGTACATGTACATAGTGTGCGCGCGCTTGCGTGTGGGTGTGTTTGGAGATGAAGCATGCATAGAGCATGGGGGAGGTGATTATCACGGTTGTGAAGGCGGCGGCGGCGGCGTGATTCTGCACCGGCGGTCCGCGAAGTCACCGGCGGGCGTCTAATTTCTGCAATTCCAGAACGTCTTAAGTTGATGTTATTATTTAGTATTCACGCTTTGTTTGCGTCAGCCGGCTGGTATGGCCAGCCGATGATTCAACATCTCGCGCTCCGTTGTTCATTTTGTTTTCCTTCAAGATCCACGACATATTGTTCTGTATTTTCGTCCAATGTCTTTCTTTCCGATTGATCTATGAATGAGCGAATCAAGCATGTGCCATGTACTATTTTTGCTGCCAAGGGATTGAACTTTGTTTCATCCAAATTAAACTTTTGTGTGATCTTTGACATTATTTTTCGTAATAAACTTGTGATGTGAGCTTGGATGGATGATCTTTGTAAATTTGATGTAGTTGTCAAAGCTTTTGTGATCTATGAATCTGGATTGATGATCTTGTGGATTGCGTTGTATGCTGATTGACGGAGATGAGTACGTACGTGATGGTGGCGAGGAGGAACTGAAATGAATTGAAGCTAGGTGGTTTTGCCTCTAGTACCGGGAGCTGTCGGAGGGTCATCGTCCGGGCCGGGGCGCAGGCAAGAAAGCCGATTGGCGTCTTCTCCGGCCGCGACGTCCACTCCTTATCAGGTATCACTGTTGCGCGTGCGACGAGTACTTGTCACGTCAGCACATAATAATAAACCATCCATTGAATTATCTGAAGCATATACTGTACTAGCACTTTATTTTTATTTTATTTTTACAAAACTAACCTTTGTGTTAGAATTTGTATTAGAGAAATTGCAAAAATAGCTCTTTTCGTTACCACCAAAGATCCGGTAGGTAACACATATCACCAAACCATGATAGCACGGGAGTACGTGAGCGAGTGAGGTAGCGACGTGGGCAACGCGGGAACCGCATGGGAGGGGTGGGCAGCACGCGCGCTCGCACAAGCTTGGTGTGCAACGCGCTGGATGGCGCGTGGCGTGCGAAGAGTTGTGGTTGGGCGTGGGCGTCGGGGGAGCACGGCGAGCTATCCTCTCGAGCACGTGTGCGAGTGCGTGTGGGACAGATGGGTGTGTGGCGCGCGGTGGGGTGGCACTGGCGTGAACGCGCGGGTGCATGTGGGGCTAGTCGCGTGGAGTTGCTTTCGTGGAATGCGTGCGCGGAGCGGAACCAAATCCTTCCACGCTTTCCCACTGCGGAAGAACTTTCAGTGCTATCAGATCGTGGCAGATAACATGTGTCACTTGTTGAACCTTCCGCAGTGACGAATGAGACTATTTTTGCAATTTCTTTGGCATGAGGACTACTTTTCTAGAAAAAAAAAATGGAGGGAGCCAGTACAGTAAATGCTTCAAATTATATCGATCGAACGCGTCCTCATCCCAATAGCTAGCCTAGCTAACGAGTAGTTTCTTGGTTGTGTAACAGTTAAGGCTAGGGGTGAAAATGGTTCGTGTATTTCTAGGATACGGTCCGGACCAGATTTGGAAACACATTTTAGTATCCGGTCGAATCTAGGGTCGAATTCGGATAGATTAATTTGGATTTGGGATCGAATTCGGAAGTCACGATACTTACTGGATTGGGTCTCAGATATTTGTCTTAGATTGGACAGAGAAAGACCATTTTAGGCTAGCTGCTATAAGATGGTAGTATGGAAAGAAGGTTTCAAATCTCGTCGAGATTCACTAAATCTCAGTGAAATATTGGATCTCGGCCCCCTTCGAGTTTCATAATCCTGGCAGAATGGGAAAATTTGAAAAAAAAATTTCAAAATTGCTATAGTGCATCACATTCTCGTTGAGATTTTCGTCATTTTGATACAAGATCTCAGATTTTTTTCCCAAAAATTATGCCTTTTTGGATCGGATTTGTATTTTTTATAACCATATTTGACCGAATTTAATTAAAATATTTCTGAAATGGGATTTGAACCCTGGACGTGAGGGGAGTTGAAGACCTTAACATGCACCTTCTAACCAGCCAAGCCTTCATTACTTTCTTGTCTTAGCATCCATGTTGATTTATTTTGTATCCTCATCCAGCATCATGATAGCATAGTTAGATTGCTCACTTTTCCCTCCTCCCTCACACGGTCCATCAGTCATTCAGTCTTCACTTTCCTCTCCTAGGAAACAAAGTACATATTAGAGCTCATCCTCCACTCCTCTATTAAATCTGGCCAACTCCGGCGAATATCCGGCCACCAAGTGCTAAATACGGTGAATATTAAGATGCATGTCGGCTAGTTTAACCGAGATCTCACTGATTGTAGCTGATATTTCGGCGATTTCTTCAGGGCAGAGCATGTTCATCCTGGATGGTTTTGGCAATTTCATACTTCATATCTTAGGTAATTTCATACTCTATATGTGTGCTTCCAGCTACTAAGATGTGTATAGATTAATAGTTGAACTTGTATGGAAGTAATGCTCATGTTGGTTTTGGCTAAGTTCTAGCACTAATCTAAACATGGTTTAAAATTGTCTAAGTTCTAGCACTGATCTAAGGTGTGGGTATGATCAACATAGACTTTGAAGTGCGCATCTAGATTCTAGAGTATGACACATACTACCTTTAAGTGTCCTAAGTGTTGATTAGAAAATATATGGATGATTGTAGGATTAGGCCGAAAGCCTGAGTGTGCGCTAGACATAGGCATGCATGTAGTGGTTGCTGTGTATACCTCAAAGTTTGAGATCAAGTTTTGCTTGAATGTGCATTTAGTTTGTGTTAACCTATACATCACTAATGTCCCCAATTATGAGTTATAGTTTTATTTAGTGCACTTTTGGATCTACACAACTAGGTTCTAAGTAGGGCCCTGCAATTCTCTTAGAGAGGAGCATATATGTGTTTTGGAGTTTGTGAGTGTTACACAAAAAATAAATATAATCTATTGTGCTGATCTGAGAATGTACACTAGTGGCCATAGTGATTACGTAAGAGTTATGTGTGAATTCTAGATTATATGTTTGCGACTATCTTATTTTTGTTTAGCATGGGGAGTGTCTAGGAGCATGGGGAGTGTGTTAGCCAAGGATCGAAGTGCAACTACTGTACCCATGTTATGGAGGGTGGAGGCGCGACCCGTCTGAAAGAACATCTCGCTGGCTGCTCTGGCGAGGTGAGGGCCTGCCCTAGTGTGCTTAAAACGGTTAGGCAGACTATATATGTTGATGGACCTCCATGGAGTTCGCGAGAAGAAAAAGGAGGAGGAGGCACTGCACCTCTGTCAGGAGGAGACTGGCGACGACTGGGCCACCGACTATCGTACCGAGTAGGAGCAGCTCAAGTTGGCCATTAAAGCCTCGAAAGAAGAGGCTTACTTTAAGGAGCCAAGGTTTCACCATAGTATCGGGTCTAGGAGTGGTTCAGCGAGGCCCACGATCCAATCCATGATCAGCGGAATGTTCAGCTGGTCCAAATCAATATGAGAAAGCCTTTTGTCGATCGATGCTGACCTAGCTCGGAGTGGTATGTCGCAGCAACCCCGTATTGACACTTCATTCAAACAAGGGGTGAGGCAGAACCTTGGTTGGGCATGGTCAAAGTGGTTTCATGCAAATGCAATCCAAGGAAGAAAGGCCGAGTGTCCATACTTCACAGGTATGCAACGCTGTTAGTGTATTTTAGTTAACAATCGATCATTGATTGTACTAACCTCTTACGTCCGTTGTGAATAGGTGCAATTAAGTTGACGCATGAGCTCGGCCTAGGGATTCATGCACCACAGGGCCACGAGATCGATGGAAAGTACCTCGATAAGAACGAGAAGGAGATTGTTCAGTACCTTCGGAAGTTCAAGTTTGACTAGGCCACATTTGGTGTCACGGTCATGTGTGATTCCTAGATTGGTCTGACAATGCAAAGCATCATAAACTTCATGGTGTTATGCAATGGTGTCATGTTCTTTCACAAGTCTATGAACGCGATAGGTATGCCATTTGGTGTGTTCATACTAAAAAAACTATACATAGTATACGTACTAACTTGCGGAATCTGCATTGCACAAGCAGGATTCAGGACCATAAGTACTTGCTAAAGGAGATTACGACTGTGGTGTCGTAGGAAATAGGGGTCGAACATGTGGTGCAGGTAGTTACTGACAATGCATCAAATTTCAAGAAAGCATGCCAGATGTTACGAGTGCAGTACGTATAGATTATCTAGCAACTGTGCGTAGCACACACGGTGAACCTCATGCTGAAAGAGGTGTCTGAGCTCCTATAGATCAAAGGGGTCATATGAGCGGCCAAGAGGATTTGCCACTTCTTCTACAACCACAAGAATCTGCACGCGCAGATGAGAGAGCACATACACGGCGAGTTGGTCAGGCCAAATGCCACGAGGTTTGGCACGACCTTCATTTTCCTTAATAGTTTTAGGGGAAAAAAGGAGCAGTTTCAGCAGTGGATGACCAATCACGACCGGACAAGTAGCAAGTGGGCTGGGATGGAAGAGGGCAATTTCGCATATGACCACCTCGTCGATAGAGGTTGGTGGGACCTTTTGGAGTGGTGCGTTAGGGATGTTCAACCAATGTACAAGTTTTTGAGGTTCGCGGATCAAGAAAAGTTGCCAACGATCAGTTGACTCATGTTGTAATAGCGCTTGCCTCTGGTGAATACAAGCTGCTTAGGCAAGAGGGTGGTGACCAGTACAAGCCATTCATTAAAGTACTTGAGAAGAGGATGACCAACATAAATGATGGAACCTTTATGTCTGCAGGTTAATGAAATACATACTTTTTTTTGGGTTGTTTAAGTACTTTTTCATTTCCGTTATGCTAACTCAAAAATATATTGTCCATTGCAGCATCCATCCTGGAGCCACGGTCTCACTACGAGTACAACATATGCAACACTGCATTGTTCATGGGACAGCTATCCACTGCCCTAGGCATTTTAGCTCACGACGATGGCAGCACGATGCATGCCATAAGGGAAGCTGGCATTTACTATTAGAGGAGGGGACAGTTCGGCACCCAGCTAGCGAAGCGCAGCACATGTGATCCCGGAATGTCAGCTAGTAAGTTAATAATTCCCACTAATGTTCCTTATGGCCTCTACCGACATACTGACAGACTATCTGGTTGTGTTGTGTGGTTGTCTATAGCACAATTGTGGATGGCGTTTGGGAATGAGACGCCGATGTTGCAGAAGTATGCCATGAAGCTAGTGTCACAGTGCGCATCGTCCAGTGGATGCGAGCGAAATTGGAGCACGTTTGCCTTAGTGCACATGTAGTTAAGGAACCGATTAAGTTACGTAAAGCTCCAGAAGCTCATGTTCGTCCACTATAATCTCCTACTTCGACTACAGGACTACGAATCGACTCGCGATGCACAAGACATTGACCAATTCGATCGCCTCGTTGAGGATGCAATGCATTCCGGTAGGGACCCGATTGTAGACTGGTTCGACTCATCCATGTCTAGATCGGAGACTCTACTTGATGAGGACACTGGGTACGACCCGCCCCTGCTGGCCAAATTTGTTGTTGACAACATCCCGAAGGCAGATCTCCAAAGGACCACATGTAACACGTAATTATGTTTTGTTAAACTAGTTAGTCATGTACGTGCGGCATCTCACAAGTCACAACTTGTTATTTCGAACTGGTTGCAGGTGGAAAGAGCCTCCCAAATTGGGTTGAGTTCTCCATGGGCAACACACAGGCAAGAGAAAGCGTGCCACGACGACAACTTGTTGGCAGGTGCTTTAGGTGGGTTTGCGAAGTTGTCGGCCAGTCCATGTGGCAAGGGAAAAGGACCGTCCAAAAGTGATGATAAGCCAGATGTACACAGTGATGATGAAACAGAGACCCCCTGAGGTTCCACACTACCAAAAGTCCGTCGATAGTAGCTCAGCGTCAGACTCTGGGGCGACGATGCTCGCTACTCCCTTTGACCCTGCTCACAGCCACCAACACCAGGAGGATCGCAACAGGGAGGAATTGCCGTGAGGAAGGGCTCACAGAGGCAGACCTGTAGTACATAGAAGGGCATGACCACTAGTGCGGGTGGATAGCAGCAGGATAACCCCAGGATGACATGGCCCCGTGGTCTAGCAGCCATTAGGGCTTCCCCACTGAGCAACCTGGGTACCCCATGTTAGGGTACAGCTCGATGACTTACGGAGGTGATCAGGGTGTGTATGGTCACTGCCAGAGTCATGACGAGTCGAGCATGTCATCATTGTTTGACTACATTGGATCTACACCGATCTGTACACACGACATATGCCTACCAGGTACTTGCACCATCATAGCAACTTGCTACTTGGATCGCTCATTACGAACACTAGAAGTCTGCATGGCTACCACAGAACGTGACCTAGGAGGATTACAAGCAAGGGCACGAGAGGAAGTACAGTGAGATCATTGTTGATAATGCAGAGGTAGAGGTTGCACCATACACGTACTACTACCTGTAGGTATGTCAATGCATAGTTATTCACAAGATCATTTCACTTTTTCAACACTTATTCATGCAAAATGTTCATACTCCTTATTTAATTATGCCTCTTGCAGGTCGCCAGTGGGTTGCGGCGTCATCCATGCTTCAAGCCTTCAATAGGTATTTTGTCTCGTATATGTATTTATGAAACAAATTGTGATGGATGGAATGCATGATATTCATGAATGTAATTTAAATGTTTATCATTTATGATCATATTATGTAATGCTTTTATTGTGTTGCCTAGTTGAAGTGTTCAAATCCAAAAATCAGGTGAAATGCTACCAAAATTTGGTTATGTATGGTATTTTATGTGCAAAAACTTAGTAAATTTCATTCAAACAGATAGGAATGTCACATAAATTATTTCATGATTATTTTAAATTTTTTCCCATTTTTTTTGCCCCAGGATACCATTATATAGTACTTTTCACTCTACAATTTTTTTACAAATTCCTTAAGCTTGATCATCATCTACAAATTTCATGGAAATATTAATGATATGTCAAAAGCATACACAAAAAATCTCAAAAAATTTTAATGAATTTTGCACACTTTTTACACAATTTTAAGTGGACCGAGATCTCGGCTGTACTGGACAAAATTTCGGTTTTTGCACCAAAATCTCCAAAATTTCAGTACAAAAAAAACCAGATTAAAAATTTGTTTTCTATATTTCATTTGGATTTCGTCCGAAATAACGAGATCTTGGTGAAATTTCGGATTTCGGTGGGTGATGAGATTTCATCCTAAAACAAAATTTTGAACCCAGATGGAAAGTTTGCACGCATGCAGCATTTACAAAACTACGAATTCAAAGAAGTATAGAACATATGCAACAATTTCTAGTTGACCGGTCCTTTTTCTAATATTGTGGAAAAGATTATTATTTGAAAATAATTAGGAAGATTATTGAAATTCCGTAGCACTTAAACTTTCTAGGTTTTACATATATTGTTCTTATCTCAGCCCATGAAAGTTTTAATTAATGTAGGACTTATATCATATACTTTTGTTGAAGACGATTGTATGTGTTTAACATTTTTTATATGAGCACACTATTCGTATATTTTATTCGTTTTTTATTTGAATCCATCATGTATCTGTCTGTATCCGCATCCCGGATACTTTGTGTCGGCGTATTCTACACCAGGGTACCCACTCCCCCGCAATAAACACGGTCGCCGGGCGGGCAGGGCGCGTTCGGGCCCCACCACCACGGCGAGCAGTAAGGCCACAAGGTGGTCGCCCAGTGGACAGGTGGCGTACAGGCCACACCACTGGGCGCTCAGTAAGGTGGTCGCCCAGTGGACAGGTGGCGATCAGGCCACACCACTGGGCGCTTCGATAAATGGTCGCCGGTGGGCAGTGGCGATCGAGCCACACCACGGGCGCTTCGATAAGGTGGTCGCCGGTGGGCGATGTGGCGTCGAGCCACACCACCGGCGCCGATAAGGTGGTCGCCGGTGGGCGAGATGGCGTCGAGCCACACCACCGGCGCTCGATAAGGTGGTCGCCGGTGGGCAGTGGCGATCGAGCCACACCATCGGGCGCGCACCACCCCCGAGGCTGCAGTGCCAGGATCAGGGGCATTTAATGTGAATCGTGCGCATCGTGCGCATTAAATGCAAAGCGTGGGGCTACAGTATGGCGGCGCGCATTCCCCAGGTGCGCATTAATGACGGGTGACGTCACGATGGCACCCCTCCCTCTGACGGAACGGGCGGCGTTGGCAGGCGTGGGGCCCGAGGCAGGGGTGTGACGGCTACGACAGGCATTAAATGTGCTGTAAGGATAGAGACAGGTGCATTAAATGCCCCGTGGCAGTGTAATGAGTATTGTAGGACTATTGTAACCCACACACCTCAGCCAGCCCGACTATAAAAGGGAGCTGGGGTGCATGGGAGAGGGGGTTCGGCTTCCAGTTCAGGTTCCAATCCCGGTTCCTCTCTGGCTACAACACAAGCAATACCAAGAAAAGCAGGACTAGGGCTGTTACTCTTCGGAGGGCCTGAACCTGGGTAAACCCTAGCGTCCCCCTTCTTGCAAGCTTCCACTGCACTCCAACCTCATCCTCTGGCGATTGCCCCGAAAGCCCCCCTGTCTAAACCTCATAAGCACCCGATCCGGAGGTGCCTGTTGGCTAGAACGCCGACAGTGGCACGCCAGGTAGGGGCTCTTGGTGGTTAGATTGCCCTCTGTCGGGACCCCGAATTTGCAAATCCGGACCCTCTGTGTATTCAGCACTAGTCCAGGAACACGCTAGTGCACACAGTCTTAACATCGGTAAATATCACAATCATACCACTCGATACTAATAAAGTACTTTATTTAAATAGTCAAACTGGTTACTCGACCTTATGGTCAAGTTACAAATGTATGCCTCGCAGGGCGAGACTTATTAAGAGAAAAATAGTAGCAGCGGAAAATCAAATAACTTCGTGGCGCCATCCAAGATACCACGAACAGGCAGTGGGCTCGCTTCCCTAAGTAGACGATTCCTCTTGGAGCTCCTCCTCCAAAGCTGGTGTAGTCTCCTCTTCAACTGGTGTTGTATTGTGGCAAGGGTGAGTACTTGGTACTCAGCAAGTCATGCACAGAATGCAAGCTAATATACTATATGCATGGCTTGGTACAAAGGAATAGCTCAAGGTATTTTTGCAGTAAACAACATTTAACAAGTATCATAAGTAGATTCGAAAGCAGTCGAAACAAGTAAAGCATAAATAACTTTTCAAGGAGTTTAATAAACATCTTTCCCATCCTAATCCACATTTCCATCAACATCATTATTAATCCAACCCAACCTTTCAGATCCAAGTTATTTTTGAGAAAATCTAACCCTTGATTGTAATTCGAGCGATGTCCAATACCGCGGACACGGCTATTCGAATAGATTCTACACTCTGCAGAGGTTATGCACTTTACCCACAAGATACGATCAAACACCACAAAGGCGAGTTCAGTAACAAAGTCTTTCGGAAACTTCTAACAATACTAGTGAGCCTACCAGGTTATTGCACACTAACCCTTCCCTTAGCTAAGGCGAAGTTTAGGCCAATCAACCGTTAGATGGGTACTGGCCTCGGCCCGATGCGCTCCCCGTACAACTTACACAAAGGGTGTAGTTGACCTCGAGGTCCCACAGTGCGTTATTAGCAACTTAGTCAACTAGGTCCGTCCCATTACTGGACATGTGGTTGCACGTTAGACCAGTTCAAAGGCTTGCAAGGTGAAGTCCTTAGGGTGACCAGGGCAAGACTACCGAAGAACCAAACCAACATTCCCAATGCCACAATGGCCCACTGATTATTCTTGCCACATGCCCCGGTCGAAAAACTATTTATCAAACCCCAGTTGATTACCATGCACCACGTGCCATCAACATCACATGATACCTTTCCAAAACAGGTTCAATATATCATTTAAGTCAATATTAACATTTGTTTGTCCAAAATCATGTCATGAGCACGTAGCAGGTCTAAGTAGTATACTACAACGGTCTAAAACCCATGTTGGCAATTTAATAATGTCCAACTAGTAATCCACAACTAGGGTGACAAGGGTCATGGCACATATTTAAATAATCAAGGTGTCATACAGCAAATTGGTATTTATCTAATCCCCCATATTTAAATAAAGTATTTTCTAATTGAACTAGCATGCAATAGGTTAAATCAAAATAGGTTTCAAAATAGGATCAACATGGTCAAAGCACAACTTGCCTTCAAAAAGTACTTGTTCTTGGTCTTGAGTTGGATCCTGAGTCAATACTTCTCCTTCGAATCCTTCCGGCACTTCAACGTCTACTCGTAAAGCGTGCAAATAGCAACCAATGAATAAAACAGTAGACAAAAACATCCAAACATCCAAATAAAGTCCATAAACAGAGAGCATAATTTTATGAATTTTTAGAAACTGGAATCGTCAAATTCGGAGTTAAAATGCAAAAGTTATAGCATTTTGAAGTTTAAATAATCAATTAAATAATTTTACAGAGAAAAAATTTAGTCCAAAAATTAAATAAAATTCATATTTAGGTAGATATCAATTTTATACAAATTTAGAAATTTGAATCACTCAAATCGGAGTTGAAACGCAAAAGTTATAAGCGTTTGAAGTTTGAAACAAAATCTGAAATCATTATTTCGAATTAATAAATCATTTTCTTTTTCGGAAATTAATTATTGCGTCAGCCTGGACACGTGGCAACCGCTGATTGGTTGGCTGACGTCAGCCGGTCCATGGACTTGGTCCACGCTCGGCTCGGGTCTACCGTGGACTCGGTCCACGGCTCCTTGTGTCACTGACAGGTGGGTCCCCCTCGGGTGACGTCACTGCTGACGTCAGCGGGGCTCAGCCCACAGCGCTGACAGGTGGGACCCGCTGTTTGGGGGCTCGTTTGGGGGCTCGCTTGCGCACGGCCGCCGGAGTCTGTGGAGGTAAGGTTCCCGCCATGTTTCGAGTTTCTGTTGCGGCTGGCATCCGCGTCTCATCATGCAGAAGTCGAGGGGGATCTCCAGATTGGCTTCTCGCACGCCGCCTTGGTTCTTCTGCTCCTGCCGTCGTTGCCGCCCCCTTGGATACTGCCTCCTTTCCTTTCTTTGGTGGCATGGTTGCAGGAAACTTACCCTTGGGCTTGATCGGCAGGTGGTGGTTTCACCTTGCGGTTGGGTTCCCCACGGACGGCGCCAGTGTGGTGTCGTCGAACCACCGGGTCTCTTCTTCTCTCTTTTTCTTATGGGGTGTTTCTTGTTTTTGGGGAACCCGCCTCTTCTCTTTCTTCTTCTTCTCTTTATATGGCAGGCCTGGGGGCATGCACATATTGACCGGCCTTCTTTTCTCCTACCTGACTCTCGCCGAGGGCTATCCTGACTTTTCCTTGAGTCGCGTCCCACACGTATGGGGCTTTTTGCCCTCTGTTCGTACACCTTTTGTGGGGGTTCGGCGGGAATTTCACGTGTATTGGGGGTCTCAGATTGGCCTGACATGTCCTTGCGTACTCGGGAGGGGTTGTTGGAGGGTGTCAGACATTGGTGATTTGGCATTAGGTTCGCGTTGGAGGGAGACACGGCTGGGAGTGATTCCCTCCGGTTCCCTCCTTCGCCACGGAAGGGTACTTCCCCTCGTTGCGGGGGGAAAAGGGGTGATCCTTATCCATCTCCTCCTTTTACCGGGGGTTGACCCCCTAGAATATGGACTCATGGCTTTATCGAAGGAAGAGGTTGGCGTTCATAAAAACGTTCATGTGGGTCACTAGATGCGTGGTGTTTCGCTTAGTTGGTCGAGGGAGGGATGAGCCTGGTGGCCCACCACACTAGCCCCTCATGTCACGGGTAGAAGTCGATTACGCTCATTTGGGATGCAACATTAAACGTCCGAGAGTTTTTTTTTTTTGTAGAGATAGGGTTTTCCGACGGTGGCGAGGTACATCTTCTTTGGCTCCGCATTTCGTCCGTTTTCTTTTCTCGTTCGTGTTCTCCTCTGGTGCTGTCTCACGATCTCCTACCCACCTAGATCTCCATGGGTCCTAGGCGCCCTCCTAAGATAAAACCAGTTACGGCGAAGAGGATGCCGGGATTATCCCCATTTTGGGGCGGTCGGCGTTGAGCTCTGCGACCTCGATGCATTAGCGGTGATTTTGGGGTAATACGCCCTTCCATGCGCCTCCGGGTGGTGAAGAAACCCCTCGGCCTCGAGCGAATGAAGCGATGGTGTTCGCGGCATTTCTCGAGGCAGGACTTCGTTTTCGCGCCTCTCATCGCCGTCGATACTCGGTTTTCCATGCGGAGCTGTCACAGCTTACCCCTAACGCCATAGTGCGATTGGCAGTGTTGGAATGGGCGTTCCGCCCGGCTGGAATCCACTTGACAGGGCGCTTGTTTTCTCTTATAGAAGACGCGTTTTGGCAACCGAAGCAACAGAAAACAGGGAACGAAGGTCGTAAGTCATGTTTCGGTTCTCTGAATTTTCAGACGAAGAGATCTCTTATAAAGGAAATCCCAGTAGCGGCCGCCAAGGGGAAATGGGACTCAGGATGGATGTCACGGTGGTATTATCAAATTCTCGTGGGCACGGACTCTCCTCTCCATACTTCGATGGGTCCCGTCCGCGCGATTCGATCCCCTAATTGGAGCGCGACCGCGGAAGAAATTGGACATCTCGACTATCTGAAGGCCCTTCGTGCCCAGAGTACAATGCGAGATTTGGTGGAAGAATACTGCCTATGTCGTATCGACCCTTTGGCCAGGAGTTCCCCCGTTACTCTGGAGCGGTCGCTGGGAGGTACGGTGTCCGTGATTCGACCTGAAGGGGTACAAGACCGGGGGCGCGGGGCGGCCGAGAGATTGGCTCGCAAGCTTCTAGGCCCTTGCCAGGCAACGGAGTATGAGGCCGCTATGGGCGCCGTGGGGCCACCCGATGCTCTCGTTTCTTGATGGGGACGCCGCGCCCCTCATCCCGAGGGTCACTGGTTCTCCCCGCTCGCCAAACGAGCAAGGTTAGCTCGTCTTTGCCTGCCCAAGCTGCTGCCACTTCCGGGTGGGAGCGAGGATTTGGGGATGATGACGACGAGGAGGCGGATTGGGATTCGGAGGAATCCAAATGACGAGGGTGATTCCTCGGCTCTGTGGCGGCTACGTCTCTCCTGCCTCCGCCCCTTCGGGTTACGTGGGTGCGGGGGCCCTCCAACGATTCCCTTGGCATTGTGGGCGAACCCCACATATGCCATCTGCCCCAGATCTGAGCTTTCGAGGCGACATCAAGTCCATTGCTATGGGGAGGTTCCTCGGCCCTCCCACTTGACCCTTACGTTAATGTGCATGTTGGCGGGAGTCGACCCCGGTACTCATTTCCGGGATTCCCGAGTGGAGACTATCGGCGTATATGAGGAGGATGATGATGATTCTCATTGCGAGTGCGCACGAGGGCAACTTGAAGATGGGACCGCCCGCGACAGAGGAGACTCGGGGTTTGCGGTTGAACATTTCCACTCGACACCCCCCACTGGGGAGAAGGTCTTACTCTGATACTTTTCCCGCCCGGCTCGTTAGGTGCGATATTCTTTCAGGTTTTGATGAGGTTAATGCAGGAGGTAATAATGCGGAGGAGGCGGAGGCTTTAACACCGTTGAAACAGGTCCAAAGCGGGGCACTTGCCCGGCCTTTGCCCGCCCGCGGAGGAAGAGGGTCGAGAACCTCCGATTCCAAGTACTCAAGGCGCCCCGGATGAGGGGATTTTGCCTTCGAGCCAACCAGCCCCTGCGGGTGGTGTGGGCTCTTCCTTTGTCCGCTTTGATTTGTCGGATTTTTCAGCCTCAGATTTTGAAAGGGGGGCGGCTGTATCTCCGTCTTTAAGAAAGATGCGTGCGGCCTTTTCTCCTTACAATAAATCTGTGGCTTTATTTGAGGAAGTCAATGACCTTTCTCTCTGCGAGATCTCGATGGACCATCATCTAAAGGTACCCTTCTTTTTGAGCTTATCCTACTGGTATCAATGTCTTTCAATACCCGGCTTCATATCTTCTCCATTTTTAGGGGGCTGTACTCGCTTCAGAAATATCGCGTCGATTTCGGGCGTACTTGGGTCAGTTTAACAAGGGGGCCCAGGATTGCGAGGCCGCGAAGGAACGGGTAGCGGAACTAGAGGCGGAGAAGGCTAATCTTTCAAGGGCACTTCAGGACTCTGAGGACTCGTTGGCCAAGGTGCGGTGAAGCATCCCAAAGTCGGGATTTGGCTGCGAAAAATGCGAGAACTCGAGGGTAATTTCTCACGATGAGGGACCGTCTCGCCGAGGAGGAGCGAGCCCGCATGGCGGCGGAGCGAAACGAAAAGAAGAAAGATGATCGAATAGAGGAATTGAAAAACCTATTGGTGGTTGCTGAAGAGGGCAAGAACATGTTGAAGAAGCAAGTAGAGGAATTCCCCTCTCAACTCGCAACGGCGCGGAGCGAGGTTCAAATGCACCTTCGTAACACTCAACGAGCGGAGGAGCGTCACGACATGGTTCAGAAGGAATTGGAATCCGTTGTCTCGGGGATTCACGGGGCTACAGAGGCCTTCCTTCAGCAACTCCCTCGGTTCGGTATTGATGCGGCTCCGAGTCGCATTCCCTCCTCCAGCCTGGAAGCTGTCTCCTTCCTTGAGAAATCTACTAAGATTTTTGGGGATTCAGCACTGACCTTCGGCGATTACTGCGCAAGACTGGGCTCCGTCAAAACGGCTCAGCTATTGGAGGCAAAAGGATGTACTCATATACGCGAGCACTTTGGTTTTTCTTCTGCTGCGGCTGCGAAAAATGCAGAACTCGAGGGGGTAATTTCTCTGATGAGGGACCGTCTCGCCGAGGAGGAGCGAGCCCGCATGGCGGCGGAGCGAAACGAAAAGAAGAAAGATGATCGAATAGAGGAATTGAAAAACCTATTGGTGGTTGCTGAAGAGGGCAAGAACATGTTGAAGAAGCAAGTAGAGGAATTCCCCTCTCAACTCGCAACGGCGCGGAGCGAGGTTCAAATGCACCTTCGTAACACTCAACGAGCGGAGGAGCGTCACGACATGGTTCAGAAGGAATTGGAATCCGTTGTCTCGGGGATTCACGGGCTCTGAGGCCTTCCTTGAACTCCTCGGTTCGGTATTGATGCGGCTCAGTCGCATTCCCTCCTCCACTGGAAGTGTCCTTCCTTGAGAAATCTACTAAGATTTTTGGGGATTCAAGATCGACCTTCGGCGATTCTGCGCAAGACTGGCTCCGTCAAAAGCGGCTCGGCTATTGGAGGCAAAAGGATGTACTCATATCACGAGCACTTTGGTTTTTCTTCGCCGCTCGTCGTTACAGGTTCGGAGATATCCCTTCGTCGGTGAAGCCTTCCTCCGCCGCATCTAGGCTATCGTCAAGTTTTATGTCAGATTTCTGGAAGCAGCACGGGGAGCCCACTGCAAGGGAGTCGGTTCGTCGAGCTCGTGCTGTGATGCGCGACTCGGGGAAAGGCAAAGAGAAGCCGCCTCCTTCTTAGTTGGTGTATCTTCGTGTGAGGGAATTTTTGTAGACACTTGGGTTAAATCACCCATTTTATCAAATGACCATGTATGTTCGTTCGCTCCACGGGTCCCTTCGTCCGAAAAAGCGTTTAGCTTCTCCCAACGGAGACCAAGCGTCAGTGACGAGTATTAGCGGGACTTAATGGCCCGGCGAACTTCTTGGGGGACGTGTGGGCGCTTGGGCTTCCCGCGTTCTTATTTAACTCTGGCCTTTTTCACCTTCCTCGCCCACGTTGTTAGTATCAGAGTAGACGATCGCTCTCTACCTCTGTCTTCCTTGGCTTTTTTGATGGCTGACCTCCCCGGGGAAATCATGGAAGAAGACCCCATTTTTGCCAACCTGGATGAGGGCACTTTGTGGCAGAGATCCCGCCACTGCTGGGGGAGGAGGGAGCCCCTATCATGGTTCCTGATCTTCTGGGTGACGCTCTCGCTCCCGGGGGTCTTCCAGCCGCCGACGATCTCGAGGCCTTCATTGAAGGTCTATGGGCGGATTTCGACATGATAATGGCCGCAGAGGAGGCCCTCGCTCGAGACCTCGCCAACCTCGACATATTGATCGGGATGGTGCCGCGGCTGCTGGAAGCCAAGGATGCCCTCGCGGAAGCCGTGGCGCGTGCTAATCGCATCTAAGTCCGCTTCATTTCGTATAAAAGCTTACATTGGATTCTTTGTACTATGTATGCTTGGGACGATATTATGTAATTCCCAGTCGGGGATCTGCACTTATATCTGTTCTTTGTCTTCTCTGTTTGGAATTCCTTCTGATCTTGTATTCTTAGCTTCCTATCGTGCCTTGTGTAGTAGTCGTGAAATGGTCTCGTATGGTCGCATAAGGCGTAAGCACCCCCTCCTTCCTTGCCGAGGGAAAGACGGGATACCGGCTTGGGTGTATTTTCTCAATGACTTGGCAAGTGTAGTACGGTGTGTTCTCCGGTCCTTCGGAGCGAAGGTGAGGTTGGCACCTTAACCCGGACGGTTATTTCGTGAATAGATGAACTGGGACAACGAACGAATTGTAATGTCGGTGCGACTAACTATCCGCGTACTCCTACCCGGCGCGAGGCAACGAGTCTCCGGAGCGAGGGATGGGTGGGACTTTTGCCCGACCAAGCATCCGCGTACTCCTACCCGGCGCGAGGCAACGAGTCTCCGGAGCGAGGGATGGGTGGGACTTTTGCCCGACCAAGCATCCGCGAAATCCTACCCGGCGCGAGGCAACGAGTCTCCGGAGCGAGGGATGGGTGGGACTTTTGCCCGACCAAGCATCCGCGAGATCCTACCCTGCCGCGAGGCAACGAGTCTCCGGAGCGAGGGATGGGTCGGACTTTTGCCCGACCAAGCATCCGCGAAATCCTACCCGGCGCGAGGCAACGAGTCTCCGGAGCAAGGGATGGGTGGGACTTTTGCCCGACCAAGCATCCGCGAAATCCTACCCGGCGCGAGGCAACGGGTCTCCGGAGCGAGGGATGGGTGGGACTTTTGCCCGACCAAGCATCCGCGTACTCCTACCCGGCGCGAGGCAACGAGTCTCCGGAGCGAGGGATGGGTGGGACTTTTGCCCGACCAAGCATCCGCAGACTCTACCCTAGCGAGGCAAGGAGTCTCCTGAGCGAGGATGGGTGGGACTTTTGCCCGACCAAGCATCCGCGAATCCTACCCGGCGAGGCAACGAGTCTCCGGAGCGAGGGATGGGTGGGACTTTTGCCCGACCAAGCATCCGCGAAATCCTACCCGGCGCGAGGCAACGAGTCTCCGGAGCGAGGGATGGGTGGGACTTTTGCCCGACCAAGCATCCGCGTAATCCTACCCGGCGAGGCAACGGGTCTCGGGCGAGGATGGGTGGGACTTTGCCCGACCACGCATCCGCGTACTCCTACCCGGTCGAGTCTCCGGAGCGAGGGATGGGTGGGACTTTTGCCCGACCAAGCATCCGCGTACTCCTACCCGGCGCGAGGCAACGAGTCTCCGGAGCGAGGGATGGGTGGGACTTTTGCCCGACCAAGCATCCGCGAAATCCTACCCGGCGCGAGGCAACGGGTCTCCTGAGCGAGGTATGGGTGGGACTTTTGCCCGACCAAGCATCCGCGAAATCCTACCCGGCGCGAGGCAACGAGTCTCCGGAGCGAGGGATGGGTGGGACTTTTGCCCGACCAAGCATCCGCGTACTCCTACCCGGCGCGAGGCAACGAGTCTCCGGAGCGAGGGATGGGTGGGACTTTTGCCCGACCAAGCATCCGAGAAATCCTGACCGGCGCGAGGCAACGAGTCTCCGGAGCGAGGGATGGGTGGGACTTTTGCCCGACCAAGCATCCGCGAAATCCTACCCGGCGCGAGGCAACGAGTCTCCGGAGCAAGGGATGGGTGGGACTTTTGCCCGACCAAGCATCCGCGAAATCCTACCGCGAGGCAACGGTCTCGGAGCGAGGATGGGTGGGACTTTTGCCCGACCAAGCATCCGCGTACTCCTACCCGGCGCGAGGCAACGAGTCTCCAAAGCGAGGGATGGGTGGGACTTTTGCCCGACCAAGCATCCGCGTACTCCTACCCGGCGCGAGGCAACGAGTCTCCGGAGCGAGGGATGGGTGGGACTTTTGCCCGACCAAGCATCCGCGAAATCCTACCCGGCGCGAGGCAACGAGTCTCCGGAGCGAGGGATGGGTGGGACTTTTGCCCGACCAAGCATCCGCGAAATCCTACCCGGCGCGAGGCAACGAGTCTCCGGAGCAAGGGATGGGTGGGACTTTTGTCGACCAAGCATCCGCGAAATCCTACTCCTACCGAGGCAACTGGGTCTCCTGAGCGAGGATGGGTGGGACTTTTGCCCGACCAAGCATCCGCGTACTCCTACCCGGCGCGAGGCAACGAGTCTCCGGAGCGAGGGATGGGTGGGACTTTTGCCCGACCAAGCATCCGCGTACTCCTACCCGGCGCGAGGCAATGAGTCTCCGGAGCGAGGGATGGGTGGGACTTTTGCCCGACCAAGCATCCGCGAAATCCTACCCGGCGCGAGGCAACGAGTCTCCGGAGCGAGGGATGGGTGGGACTTTTGCCCGACCAAGCATCCGCGAAATCCTACCCGGCGCGAGGCAACGAGTCTCCGGAGCAAGGGATCGGTGGGACTTTTGCCCGACCAAGCATCCGCGAAATCCTAATAGGTTTCTTGATTTGAATCCTGGAGAATATGAAGATGGCTCGAACTCGCAATGTCTTTCCATTATTTTATTGATAAGGATCGGTACATTTCTTTCCTTCGGATTCCACCACCTACGGATAAAATTTTTTGAGTGCGTCGGTGTTCCAGGTCCGTGGTATCTCTTCTCCGCAGGGGGTAATGAGCTTGTGTGCACCCTTGTTTGTTGACTCTTGGATGATGTATGGTCCCTCCCAGGTCGTTTCCAGCTTCGCGAAGGCCGGAGCGGCCCGCTTGAGCACCATGTCCCCAGGGTGTATTTCACGTTTCTTCACCTTCTTGTTGAAGCTTCGGGTGGACGCCTCCGCGTAGGCTTTCATAGTCTTTAAGGCTTGAAGCTTGTGTTCTTCCTTTAGATCACACGTGATGTCAATTGCCCCATGGGTCGGGGTTTGATTACTCGTAAGGATTTTGCCTGAGATCTCCGCAGGTGAAACGGCTTCTTCCCGAAAGGAGGCGGAAGGGGAGAACCCGGTCGCTCTTGAGGCGAAGTGCGGGTTGCCCATAAGGCGTGATCCGGCTCGTCGGGCCAAAGCCCCTTCTTAGAGCCGTAAAGCCTTTTTTATGCCATCAAGAAGTAACCCGTTCGCCCGTTCCACCGCCCGTTCGATCGAGGATGACCCAGCGAGGCGGATCTTTATCCGAGATTGTCACGCGAATCGCGAATTTCCAGAGTCGAATTGAGTCCCATTGTCGGTCACGATCTGGTAAGGGACCCGTATCGGGCAGATAATCGTTTTCCATAGAAATTTGACGGCGGCCTCTGCGGTTATCTTCGCAACCGCTCTGCCTCGATCCAAGGAGAAGTAATCGATGGCGACGATTAAAAGCGAAGGTTTGCTCGAGCTTTAGGAAGCGCCCCAACAATATCTATTCCCCACTTGGCGAAGAGGCAGGCCGGGGTACCGCATGCAGTTCATTGGGCGGGGCCCTCGTTTGCTTGGTCATCCATTGGCACGCATGGCGATGTCGGACCATGTGCTCCGCATCTTGCAATGCTGAAGGCCAGTAGAGCCCCATCCGGAATAGCTTTCTCACGAGATTCCTAGGGGCCTGGTGTGCTCCGCAATCTCCCTCGTGTGCTTCAAGTAAAGCTTGAACTCCTTCTTCTCGCGAAATGCAGCGTAGCCATGGAGCGCAGAGGCCGCTACGGAACAGGAGGCCGTTGATGATGGCGTACTTCTTTGCTCGTCTTCGGCCAGCGCCTCGCTTGCGTGTCTCCTCATCTGGCAAAACTCCCTCCAGGAGGTAGTTGTATATCTCATCCCTCCAGTCTTCACCGGCTGCCCGAACGATGAGGTTTATCTGGGAAGGAATGGAGGGGGTGCGAAGTATCTCGAAGAAGATTGTCGAAGGTAGGCTTCCTCCGGTGGCTGCGATCTTGGCTAGCTCGTCGGCGCGTTCATTTTGAGACCTGGGAATTGCATTAACGGTGAACCCGGTGAAGCCCTTCTCCATTGTCAGGATCATCTCGACGTATATACGAGCTGTTCATCCTTCACTTGATATTCTTTGGTGATGTGCCCCTGAATGAGTTTCGAGTCGGTGTATATTATCGCCTTTCTTGCTCCCATGATCTTTGCTTTTCTGATACCCAATAATAGCGCTTCATACTCGGCTATATTGTTGGTTGAAGGAAATTCCAGCCTTGCTGCGAACTCCACTTTTTCTCCGCTGGGTGTGTGTATCACCGCCGCTATTCCCGCCCCACTCGCCCCCCAAGACCCGTCAGAGTGGATGGACCACATTGTTGGAGTTTGGTTGTTCTCCGGGGCTGGGGAGGTCCATTCTACCATGAAATCGACGAGGGCTTGGCTTTTGATTGCCGTGCGAGGGATTATGGTTAATTCAAAGGGAGCTAGCTCGACCGCCCACTTGCTGATGCGCCCCGTGCTTTCCCTGCTGAAGAGCATAGACCCTAGGGGATATGTAGTTGGCACCTTGATGCGGTTGGCTTGAAAATAATGCCGGAGCTTTCGAGATGCCATTAACAGAGCGTATGCCAGTTTTTCCATTTCCGAGTTTCGTAACCGCTCCTTGGAGGGCTTCAGAGAGGCGAAGACCGGCTGTTGTTTGGCGCATTGAGGCCGCACTAACACAGCGCTTACGGCCGAGGGGCTAGCTGCTAGATATAACAGAAGCTCCTCACCTTGCTTCGGGCTTTGTAGGACAGGGATTTCCATGAGGCTCTGCTTCAAATTATCGAAGGCGCGTTGGCATTCCCCTGTCCAGACGAAACTATCGTTTGTGCGCAAGGCTTTAAAGACCGGCAAACTTCGCTCCGCGGATTTTGGCAGGAATCGGCTAAGCGCTGCTATCCGCCCCGCCAACCTTTGTACTTCCTTTAGACTTCTTGGAGGAGCCATGTCTTGTATGGCCCTTATCTTTTCTGGGTTCGCCTCAATGCCTCGTTGGGAGACCAGGAAACCTAGCAACTTCCCTGCGTCCACGCCGAAAACACATTTTGACGGGTTAAGCTTTACCTTTCCTTTTATCAAATTTCTGAAAGTTTCCCGGAGATCCCCGATGTGATCGTCTTTCTTTTCACTTTTGACAATGATATCGTCAACGTAGGCTTCCACATTTCTTCCCAACTGATCGGCGAAGATCTTCGTGATGAGTCAAGCGAAGGTAGCACCTGCGTTTTTGAGCCCGAAAGGCATCCGCACGAAGCAATAGGTACCGAAGGGAGTAACGAATGCTGTCTTGTCTTCGTCTCCTTCTTGCATACATATTTGGTGATAACCGGAGTACGCGTCAAGGAAGCTCATCCTTTCTGACCCGGAGGTTGAATCAACCAGCTGGTCGATGCGGGGCAGGGGGAAGTCATCTTTTGGGCATGCTTTGTTTAAGTCAGTGAAGTCGATGCACATCCTCCATGCCCCGCTAGCCTTCTTGACTAGGGCGATGTTGGCGGCCATTCCGGTATCGGGTTTAGCGGATGATTCCCGCTGGGCAGTTTAGTCACTTCCACCTTCGCAGCCTTCTTGTCTTTCTCGCTGCAAGTTTTCTCAATTTCGCTTCCTAGGCTTCACGCTTGGATTAACGGCGAGAGCATGTTCGATAGTTTCTCTCGACGCTGGAAGGTCTTGAGGCCCCCATGCGAACACGGTTTCATATTCTGGATAAGCGGCATCAAGTGTTTTTCCTCCTCTGAGACAACATGGCGCCGAGGCTTCTTGTCTTCTTTGCTTCTGGCACGAGCGGTATCCGTTGGGTTTCTCCTGGGGTTGTGGTTTAGGAGCCATCGGCGGCTTGCAGTCTGACGGGATCTAGCTCGAATGTGGACGTGTTTGACTTGAGGTGGAGTTCTCCATATCTATCTTCCTCGCCAAGGCTTGGTCTCCTCGCACCGTGATGACACCATCTTCGGAGGAATTTTCATGCATAGGAAACCGTGATGAATTATGGCCCCCATGGTTGTCAACGAGCCCCTGCCTAGGATCGCATTGTATTGGAATGGCATGTCTACCACATCGAATGTGACACGACTCGTGACGCTGGCTTGTGGCGTCGTGAATGTGACTTCAAGCTCCAATTGCCCCAGGGTGCTGACCGTGCTTCCTCCAAAACCCATCAGCGGCACCTCCGATTTTTTCAACCGATCTTGTGGAATCATCATTTGTTGGAAAGCCTTCATGGATAGTATGTCATGGCGCTCCCTCCATCTACCAATATTCGACGTACTTCGCAGTCAGCGATAATGGCGGTTACTACCAAGGAATCTTGGTGCGGGAAGTGTACCCCCATGGCGTCCTCCTGTGTGAATGTGATTGGCTCGCATTTTACCGGAGGAAGGGTGGTGGGGGTAATTGCAATGTGGTTAATTTGCCGGGCGTACGCCTTCCTCTGTCTTTTTGACGAGAGATGTGATGAGGAGCCCCCCGCAATGACGTTGATAATGCGACGAAGATGATTCATTCCTACTCGAGGGGGGTGTTGTCGTCCAACAGGAGGTGCTTCCGGCGGCGCAGGATGCGTCTTGACTTCTCTTTGTTTCGCCTCGAACCGCCGATATCCGTTGATCACTTTGCATTGGATGGTGTCGTGAGTGATATTTTCCCCGTGATATTCACAGAAGTACTGCCGGGGCTCTGTCCCTTCCTTCTTGTTAACTCGGCTTCCCTCGTATTGCTTTCCTCGGCCCGGGGGTGGTCCTCGTCTCTGCTGCTCCGCGGGCCTGTCGCCCGTGGCTTGCCGATCTCTTGGCTTTTCAATGTGGTGGATTCTCCTCCTCTCGTCTCTTCTTCCTGGCTCTGGGTATCGTTCCCTCATTTTTGGGTTGGGCGGGAGGTCCTTCCCTCGCCCTCTCTTGCGCGGAGCGAATTCTTGCTTCTCCTGTTGGGGCCCGTCTTCCCTTCGGAAGTTGTCTTCCTCCGCCCGCGCGTACTCTCTCATCTTCGCAAAGAGTTCTTCCACCGTGCGCACCTCTTTACGAGCGAGCCTTTCCGCCAGCGGTCCCCTACGCAGGCCGCAACGTGCCGCATTGATGATAGTAGTGTCGCACTCCTCGCACTGGCACTTAATCCGGGAGAAACGCTGGAAGTAACTTTAAGGGTTTCCTTCGCGTTGTCACATCGCAAATAGGTCACTTTCCTCTTTCATTCCGTCGAAATTACCTGGAAGTTGCCTTCAAGCTTGCGGCGGAGTTGCGACCAGCAGGTGATTGACCGGGCTCAGCGAAGAGTACCAGGATAAGGCTATGCCTTCGAGGGCTAGAAGGAGCCCCTTCGCCTTGATATCATCATCTCCTCGCGGCTTCAATGTTTGTATCATAAACGCGGAGGAACTCCCTTGAGTCCGTCCGACCGTCATACGGCTTAACGGTGGGAATTTGAAACTTCAGGGAAGGCCATTTCTTGGTCCGTGGCGGGCGCCGAGGGTTTGGATCGTGGTCTTCCTGTGTGCCGTCGCGACTTGGAGATAGTACCTCACGGCTCAGGCTTTCGTCTTGTGATTCGTATTGAACCGTCGAGATAGTCCTTGCAGGCGCTTCAACTCTGCCATGAGTTGTTCGTTGGCTTCCATCGAGCCCGCACGTTGGGGTCCATCTCCTCTGAGCTCGGTTCCTTCTCCATGGGTTTCTTCGTTTCCATGGGTCTTACGGCGATAATTTGGATCGTCGACACTTCCGCCACATCTCCTCCGTTGTCGAAACCGTTCGACCTGTCGTCGAGGCCGTCGTTTGGGGGCTCGCTTGCACGGCCGCCGAGTCTGTGGAGGTAAGGTTCCCGCCATGTTTCGAGTTTACATTGCGGTGGCATCCGCGTCTCATCATCACGAAGTCGAGGGGATCTCAGATTGGCTTCGTGACGCCGCCTTGGTTCTTACGCTCTGCCGTCGTTGCCGCCCCTTGAATCTGCCTCCTTTCCTTTCTTTGGTGGCATGGTTGCAGGAAACTTACCCTTGGGCTTGATCGGCAGGTGGTGGTTTCACCTTGCGGTTGGGTTCCCCACGGACGGCGCCAGTGTGGTGTCGTCGAACCACCGGGTCTCTTCTTCTCTCTTTTTCTTATGGGACTTGTTTCTTGTTTTTGGGGAACCCGCCTCTTCTCTTTCTTCTTCTTCTCTTTATATGGCAGGCACAGGGGCATGCACATATTGACCGGCCTTCTTTTCTCCTACGACTCTCGAGAGGCTATCCTGACTTTTCCTTGAGTCGCGTCCCACACGTATGGGGCTTTTTGCCCTCTGTTCGTACACCTTTTGTGGGGGTTCGGCGGGAATTTCACGTGTATTGGGGGTCTCAGATTGGCCTGACATGTCCTTGCGTACTCGGGAGGGGTTGTTGGAGGGTGTCAGATATTGGTGATTTGGCATTAGGTTCGCGTTGGAGGGAGACACGGCTGAGAGTGATTCCCTCCGGTTCCCTCCTTCGCCACGGAAGGGTACTTCCCCTCGTTGCGGGGGGAAAAGGGGTGATCCTTATCCATCTCCTCCTTTTACCGGGGGTTGACCCCCTAGAATATGGACTCATGGCTTTATCAAAGGAAGAGGTTGGCGTTCATAAAACCGTTCATGTGGGTCACTAGATGCGTGGTGTTTCGCTTAGTTGGCCGAGGGTTCATGAGGACCCATCCACCCACTTTTTCTGGGAATGCCAATCCGTTGGAGGCCGACGACTGGTTAAGGTCAATTGAGAGGAAGCTACACATTGCTCAATGCATAGGAAATGAGAAGGTACTCTACGCTTCTCATCAGTTGGAAGGAACAGCCGCCGAATGGTGGGAGAACTTCTGTGCCACGCAAGTGAGCCCTCAGGACATCACTTGGGAGGAGTTCACAGCTGCATTCCGTCAGTATCACGTGCCTGAAGGAATCATGGATCTCAAGAAGGAGGAGTTCAGAGCACTGAAGCAAGGTAATCAGCCTGTGGCCGAATACCTGAACAAGTTCACACAGCTTGCACGCTACGCACTTTTTGAGGATGTAGCGGCCAGATAAAGCAGGCAGTCTCGTTTCATGAAGGGACTTAACACAGGACTACAGTGGGGTGATCACCCACACTTTTCCAGATTTCCAAGAGTTGGTGAATAAGGCACTTATTCTTGAGGACAAGCGCAAGGAACCGGATGAGAACGAAGCGCGGGATGCAACAAACAGGGATCACGCCAGGAAGCGCATATGGCGCTGAGAGTTGCACCAAACCAATTTTTCAGATTCCAGCCACAAAATGCAACAAGGACACCGTCACCAGCACCAAGACCCGTCAATCAGAACTATCAGACCCCAGCCCCGGTGTCGGGACCCCGAATTTGCAAATCCGGACCCTCTGTGTACTCAGCACTAGTCCAGGAACGCGCTAGTGCACACAGTCTTAACATCGGTAAATATCACAATCATACCAATCGATACTATCAAAGTACTTTATTTAAATAACCAAACTGGTTACTCAACCTTATGGTCAAGTCACAAATGTACGCCTCGCAGGACGATACTTATTTAAAAAGAGAAATAATAGCAGCGGAAAATCAAATAAGGTAACATCGTGGCGCCATCCAGTATACCACGAGGCAGCCGATCGGGCTCGCTTCCCTAAGTAGAGCGGATCCTCTTGGAGTTCCTCCTCCAAAGTGGTGTAGTCTCCTCTTCAAGCTGGTGTTGTATTGAGGCAAGGGTGAGTACTTGGTACTCGGCAAGTCATGCAGAATGAGGCTAATATACTATATGCATGGCTTGGTACAAAGGAATAACTCAAGGTATATTTGCGTTAAAAAGCTTTAGACAAGTAATATAAGTAGATTCGAAAGCGGTAGAAATAAGTAAAACATAAATAACTTTTCAAGAAGTTTGGTAAACATCTTTCCCATCCTAATCCACATTTCCATCAACTTCATTATTAGTCCAAATTCAACCTTTCAAATCCAAGTTATTTACGAGAAAATCTAACCCTTGACTGTAATTCGGCGATGTCCAATACCGCGGACACGGCTATTCGAATAGATTCTAAACTCTGCAGAGGTTATGCACTTTACCCACAAGATACGATCAAACACCACAAAGGCGAGTTCAGTAACAAAGTCTTTGGAAACATCTAACAATACAAGTGGTCCTCCCAGGTTATTGCACTAACCCTTCCCTTCGCTAAGGCGAAGTCTAGGCCAATCAACCGTTAGATGGGTACTGGCCTCGGCCAGATGCGCTCCCCGTACAACTTACACAAAGGGTGTAGTTGACCTCCACGAGGTCCGCAGTGCGTTATTAGCAACTTAATCAACTAGGTCCGTCCCATTCTGAGACATGTGGTTGCACGTTAGACCCAATTCAAAGGCTTGCAAGGTTAAGTCCTTAGGGTGACCAGGGCAAGACTAGAAGAACCAAATCAACATCCCCAATGCCACAAGCGGCCCACTGATTACTCTTGCCATATGCCCGGTCAGCTGTTTATCAAACCCAGTTGATTACCATGCACCACGTGCCATCAACATCACATGATACCTTTCCAAAACAGGTTCAATATATCATTAAGTCAATATTAACATTTGATTGTCCAAAATCATGTCATGAGCACGTATGTGAGTCTAAGCGATTGTACTACAACGGTCTAAACCCATATTGGCGATTTAATAATGTCCAACTAGTAATCCACAACTAGGGTGACAAGGGATCATGGCACATACTTAGATAATCAAGGTGTCATACGACAAATTGGTATTTATCTAATCCCCATGTTTAAGCAAAGTATTTCTCTAATTGAACTAGCATGCAATAGTTTAAATCAAAATAGATTTGAAATAGGATCAACATGGTCAAAGCACAACTTGCCTTCAAAAAGTACTTGTTCTTGGTCTTGAGTTGGATCTGAGTCAATACTTCTCCTTGAATCCTTCCCAGGCACTTCAACGTCTACTCGTAAAGCGTGCAAATAGCAAATACACAAATAAACACTAGGCAAAAACATCCCAAAACTCCAAATAAAATCCATAAACAGAGAGAACATAATTTTCTGGATTTTTAGAAAGCTGGAATAAATCAAATTTGGAGTTAAGGCGCAAAAAGTTATGATTATTTAAAGTTTAAATAATCATTTAAATAATTTTACAGAGAAAAACTTTAGTCCAAAAATTAAATAAAATTCATATTTAGGTAGATCTCAATTTTATACAAATTTAGAAATTTGAATCACTCAAATCGGAGTTGAAAGCCAAAAGTTATAAGCGTGTGAAGTTTGAAACAAAATCAAATCATTATTTCGAATTAATAAATCATTTTCTTTTGGAAATTAATTATTGCGTCATCATGGACACGTGGCAGCACTGGATTGGTCTGGCGGCGTCGGCCGGTCCATGGGCGTAGTCCACGCTTCGGCTCGGGTCCACCGTGGACTCGGTCCACGACTCCGCGTGTGCCGACATGTGGGCCCACTCGGGTAGCGTCATCGCCGGCGTCGGCGAGGCTCAGCCCGCAGTCTTGGCAGGTGGAGTCCACCGATGGCGTCATGGGTGGCGTCACGGTGCGATCGGCCGACACGCGGGCCCAGCGTGTCGGTGGCCACTGCCAGCCAGCGTCTGGCCCGACGCGTCGGTCCAACTTCCCGACACGTGGCGCAATCACGGCGTTGGTTTGAAAATCAGCGGCGCGGATTAGATCCAGGGGTTAACACGTTGAAACTACTCGTTGATCGTGGGCGTTCGATCTAGATCGGACGGTCCAGATCTAATCCTATAATAACACTACTACGACGCGTGGCAATTGTGAACCGTTGGATCTTAATCCAGCGGTCCCGAGATCAATCGGGTTGGGGACACGTGAACTCACCTCAACCGTCCGTCTGGATCGGCGGTTCACCGAGCTCGCGAAGTCCGGCGATGGCGCGGCGAGGCTTGGGCACCGGAGGCGAACGACGGCGAGCCCGACGGGCGTTCGGGTCGCTCGGCGAGATGAAACCTTCCGCCGGTTGCGTCTCGTCACGGTGGTTCCGGATCTGGGCTCCTTCTCGGCGGAAGGCAGGCCGGACGGCGGCGGAATCGGCGTTCAACCGGCTGCGCGAGGGCTCCAACTCCGGCCGAGCACGTCACGGGCAAGCGGCGACGGCTCGGCGAGATGGCTCGAGAGCAGGTGCGCAAAGATGAGGGCAACCTCGGGGGACGTCTCACGCTTTAAATAGCCTCGGCGTTCGTGCCCGAGACGGAAACCTAGTTCTACACGGCGGCGGGCGCGGCGGCGGAGTCCGGCTCGGACTCGGCGGAGACGATGGCGCTCAGCCGTCCACGTGGCACGATCAACGGCCACGATCGCACGGGCGCGATCGGATCCGGGCCGGATACGGCTCGAACCGGTACGGGCGGATCTCAGCCGTTGGATCTTGATCCAACGGTTGGGATTGATTAGGGTTGAGGCTGGTTTGAGTCGAGTCAAGCGGCTGGTCGGACTCGAGTCCGACTCGGGTTCGACTTCGATCGGATGAAACGATACTCGACCGAGTTGAATTTCCAATGATTTAATATTTAAAATAATTCGATAATTCATTTAATTCATTAAAAATAGCAAATGACTCGAGAAAAATTCTAAAAATTCTGGAAAATATTTTAGGGTATTTGGGACTCAAATAAAATATTTCCAACAAAATTTTATTTGCAAAATTAAATTCTTTAATTATTTCAAAATGGAATAAATTCAAATAAATTCCAAATAAATCCAAATAAATTCCAGAAAATTCCAAAAATTCACCAAAGTGCCAAATCACACATGAATTTAAGAAAAGCAAAATTTTGGGGTGTTACACCCGGCCAGAAACGCCGCTTCGGGCAGTCAGCAAGGAACAGTGAGACGCTGCTACAACTGCAACGAGCCAGGACACTTTGCCAACAGTTGTCCAAAGAAGACAGCAGGAGTAACCCCAGTTCGCTTCAAGCTGGGATCCACACCAGCTAGGACGCCCGACACAGGAACCACATCCTGCATCGTGGTGAGAGGCCGAGTCAACCATGTCACCGCGGATGCACTGCAGAATGCTACGGACATCATACTGGGTAAGTTGCTAGTCAACTCAGTACCTGCGACAGTTTTGTTTGATTCTGGAGCTTCGCATTCGTTTGTTTCACAAGGTTTTGCCGCTAAAAATGATTTGGAGATTGCAAGGCTTAAATGCATGCTTTTAGTTCAAACCCCTGGTTCCGAACTCCGAACGAAAGTAGGATGTTCTGGGGTGAGAATACTAATAGATGGGATAGAGTTCCTAGCGAACCTTATTATTTTGAGACCCAGACCTTAGATGTTATTTTGGGAATGGATTGGTTATCCAAGCACAAGGTCGTATTGGATTGTAGACGAAGGACTATCTCAGTTGAGAGCCCGTGTGGAAAGAAAGTGGAATTTCAAGCTACTGCCGTTAGAGATGGACAGTTGATGGTAAACAGTACCAAGGCAATCAGCATAGAAGATGTCTCAGTAGTGAATGAGTACCCAGATGTTTTTCCTGAAGATCTACCTGGTATGCCACCGGACAGGGACATAGAGTTTGTGATAGAGCTTGTACCTGGTACAGCGCCGATAGCAAAGAGACCTTATTGGATGTCCACCGAAGAATTGGTAGAGATGAAGAAACAGCTTGAAGAGCTAATGGAGAAAGGATTTATCAGACCGAGTTAAATCGCCGTGGGGAGCGCGGTGTTGTTTGTCAAGAAGAAGGACGGGAGTTTCAGGATGTGCATTGACTACCGTGCACTCAATGAAGTCACCGTGAAGAATAAGTACCCGCTACCCAGGATCGATGATTTGTTTGACCAGCTAAGAGGAGCCGGAGTCTTCTCCAAGATTGATCTAAGATCGGGATACCATCAGTTGAAGATCAGATCAGAGGATATTCCGAAAACCGCATTCTCGTCAAGATATGGACATTACGAGTTTCTGATTCGTCCTTTGGTCTCGACGAATGCGCCAAAGATATTTCATGAATATGATGAATAAGGTGTTCATGGAATATTTGGACAAGTTTGTTGTCGTGTTCATAGATGATATCCTAATCTACTCCAAGGCAGAGGATGAACATGTAGAGCACTTGAGGCGAGCTTTGGAAAGGCCGAGGAACAACAACTCTTCGCCAAGTTCAGCAAGTGTGATTTTTGGAAGGACAAGGTGGAGTTCCTCGGACATGTAATGACCGCATGAGTCGCCGTTGATCCAAGCAAGGTAGAAGGCGTGTTACATTGGGAGGCGACCAAGATCGTGACCAGATCCGGAGTTTCCTTGGAATGGCAGGATACTACCGCCGTTTCATTGAAGGCTTTTCGACAATTGCGAGACCTCTTACGCAATTCTTTGAAAAAGGAGAAGAAGTTTGCATGGGCGTCGGAATGTGAGAAAGGTTTTGAGAGCTGAAGAAGCGATTGACATCGGCCACGGTGTTAGTTCTACCGGATGTTAATCAAAGCTTTGATATCTATTGTGATGCATCGCGTCAAGGACTTGGATGTGTGCCGATAGCACGTGTAAAGGTTGTTGCTTATGCATCAAGGCAGTTGAGGCCGCATGAGGAGAATTATCCGACGCATGACCTAGAGCTAGCTGCCGTAGTGCATGCCTTGAAGATATGGCGTCACTATCTAATTGGAAACAGATGTGAAGTATACACGGACCATAAGAGTCTTAAGTACATATTCACCCAATCAGACCTGAACATGAGGCAGAGGAGATGGTTAGAGTTGATCAACGACTACAATGTTGGAATCCATTACCATCCCAGGAAGGCCAACGTAGTTGCCGATGCCTTGAGTCGGAAAAGCCATACCGTGAGTATGTTCCGGCCACAAGTCGAGGATGAGTTATGTGAGGATTTCCAGAGAATGAAGATTGAGGTGGTACCTAGCGGATTCTTGGCGCATTAGAAGTAAAGCCTACCCTAGAGGATCAGATCCGAGAAGGGCGAAGGATGATGATGACAAGATCCGCCGGATTAAGTCCATCAAGGAAGAAGGCAAGGCAGAGGATTTCAAGTTGGAAGAGCAAGGCACGTTATGGATGAAGGATCGCATTTGTGTACCGAACAAAAAGGAGCTGAAGCAGTTGATTCTAGAAGAAGCCCATGACTCCAAGTATTCAATTCACCCAGGAAGTGCCAAGATGTATCAGGATTTGAAGGAAAGATTCTGGTGGCCGAGCATGAAGCGTGAAGTTGCCGAGCATGTTGCATTGTGCGATGTATGCCAGAGAGTCAAGGCAATGCATCAGAGACCAGCAGGATCATTGCAGTACGAAAATACTGAGTGGAAGTGGGAGGAAATCGGAATGGATTTCATTACCGGTTTGCCTAAGACTCAAGGAGGTTATGACTCCATATGGGTTATAGTGGATCGCTTGACCAAAGTAGCTCACTTTATCCCGTGAAGACCACCTACTCGGATATAAATTAGCAGAGTTGTATATGATCGAGGATCGTCTGCTTGCACGGAGTGCCAAAGAGGATTGTATCGGATGCAGGTACCCAATTTACCTCAAGATTGGAATGGATTGCATGAAGCCATGGGAACCCGTTTGAACTTCAGTCTGACCTATCATCCACAGACGGATGAGCAGGCCGAAAGAGTCAATCAGATTCGGAGGATATGCTAAGAGCGTGTGCATTGGCTTATGCTACCTCTTGGGATAAGAGTTTGCCGTATGCCGAGTTCGATTACAATAATAGTTACCAGGCTAGTTCTACGATGTCACCATTTGAGGCCTTTGTATGGTCGACCCTGTCGGACGCCATTAAACTGGAATGAGACCGGCGAGCGCCGTGTCTTCGGGCCTGATATTCTTCAAGAAGCTGAAAAGCAGATTGCCATGATTAGGGAAAGGTTGAAGATAGCCCAATCACGAAAAAAGAGTTATACTGACAACCGTCGCCGGGATTTGAGTTTTGAACCAGAAGACTATGTATACCTCAGAGTTACGCCTCTCAGGGGAGTTAAGAGGTTCCATGCCAAAGGAAAACTTGCACCCCGTTATGTTGGACCATTTAAGATTTTGAGCCGCAGAGGCGAAGTTGCTTACCAACTGGAGTTACCGCAATCATTAGCAGGAGTGCATGACGTGTTCCACGTGTCGATTGAAGAAGTGTCTCGAGTTCTGAGAGCAGACACCGCTAGAGTCAATTGAGTTGCAAGAAGATTTGGCGTACAAGGAACACCCCATGAAGATTACGGACACGATGGATCGGAGGCGAGGAACAAGTCAATCCGTTTACTGCGAGAATTCAATGGAGCAACCACGCAGAGAGTGAAGCAACTTGGGAGCGAAGAGGATTTGAAGAAAGAGTTTAGAACCTATTCTCAGAGAGAACCCTGAATCTCGGGACGAGATTACATTAAGGGGGAGGTTTGTAACACCCCAAAATTTTGCTTTTCTTAAATTCATGTGTGATTTGGCACTTTGGTGAATTTTTGGAATTTTCTGGAATTTATTTGTAAATTATTTGAATTTATTCCATTTTGAAATAATTAAAGAATTAAACTTTGCAAATAAAAATTTATTGGAAATATTTTATTTGAGTCCAAAATGTTCCAAAATATTTTCCAGAATTTTTCTGGAATTTTTCTGAGTCTTTTGCTATTTTTAATGAATTAAATGAATTACTGGGAATTATTTTAATTATTAAATCGCTGAAATTCGAGTTGGGTCAAGTACTATTCATCCGACCGAAGTGAACCCGAGTCGGACTCGAGTCCGACCGAACGATTGACTCGACCAAACCTGCTCCTAACCTGATCGATCCCGGCCGTTGGATCGGGATCCAACGATCCAAGATCGTCCCGTCTGGTTCGAGTGAATCGGACCGAATCCGGTTTCGATCGTGCGATCGTGGCGTTGATCGCGCCACGTGGGCCGACCGTCGTCGTCCCTCGCCGGATCCGGAAGCCGGACTCGCGGCCGCGCCGCTGGCCATTTGTGGTTCTAGGTTTCCGGATTCCACGCGGAAGCCGAGGCTATTTAATGCCCGGGTCACACCCCGAGGACCACCTTGACCTTGCGCAGCCGTTGCCCTAGCCGTCGCCGCCGCAGTGCCCTAACGCGCCCGCAATCGCTCGCCGGAGTTGTAGCACTCCTCCGCCGCGGTTTTCTGTCCTCTCCGTCGTCATCCGCCGTCTCCTGTCACCGTTGAGTCCAGATCCGGGAAGCCCAGGCCAAGGCGCACCCGGGAGGCCAACTCACTTCGCCGGAATCGCGTCCGAACGCCGTTCGGGAGGTTGCCGTCTTCGTCTCCAGCCAGGCCAGCGCCGCCGCGTCGCCATCAACCTCGCGAGCTCAGACAGCCGTTCGATCAAGATCGAACGCACACGGTGAGCCCACGTTCTCCCCCAAACCCAGGAACCAGATCAGATCCGGACCGTTGGATCAAGATCCAACGGCCCACGATCACCACGTGCCGTAGCAGCGTTAGCGTAGGGTTAGATCTGGACCGTCCGATCTAGATCGAACGGCCCACGATCACCGTGAGGTTTTCAACGTGTTAACCCTGGAACTAATCACGGCCGTTGATTTTCAAATCAACGGACACGATCGCGCCACGTGTCCAGGGAGCCGAACCACCGCGCCACGCGCGCGTTGCAGGTCACCGACACGCCACCCGCGTGTCGGGCCGATAAAGACCGCGGACGTCACCCATGGCGTCATCGGTGGGTCCCACTGCCGACTGCGGCCGAGCCCCGCCGACGCCAAGAATGACGCTACCCGAGTGGTCCCACCTGTTAGTCTCACGTGAGCCGTGGACCGGGTCCACGGTAGACCCGAGCCGAGCGTGGACCGAGTCCATGGACCGGCTGACGTCAGCCGCCCAATCAGAGGCTGCCACGTGTCGGTGACGCATAATTAATTTCGAAAAGAAAATGATTTATTAATTCGAAATAATGATTTGATTTTGTTTCAAACTTCAAACGCTTATAACTTTGCGTTTCAACTCCGATTTGAGTGATTCAAATTTCTAAATTTGTATAAAATTGATATCTACCTAAATATGAATTTTATTTAATTTTGGACTAAATTTTTCTCTGTAAAATTATTTAATTGATTATTTAAACTTCAAAATGCTATAACTTTTGCATTTTAACTCCGAATTGTGACGATTCCAGTTTCTAAAAATTCATAAAATTATGCTCTCTCTGTTTATGGACTTTATTTGGATGTTTGGATGTTTTGTCTACTGTTTTATTCATTGGTTGCTATTTGCACGCTTTACGAGTAGACGCGTTGAAGTGCCTGGAAGGATTCGAAGGAGAAGTATTGACTCAGGATCCAACTCAAGACCAAGAACAAGTACTTTTTGAAGGCAAGTTGTGCTTTGACCATGTTGATCCTATTTTGAAACCTATTTTGATTTAACCTATTGCATGCTAGTTCAATTAGAAAATACTTTATTTAAATATGGGGATTAGATAAATACCAATTTCTTTGTATGACACCTTGATTATTTAAATATGTGCCATGACCCTTGTCACCCTAGTTGTGGATTACTAGTTGGACATTATTAAATTGCCAACATGGGTTTTAGACCGTTGTAGTATCTTTGCTTAGACACGCTACGTGCTCATGACATGATTTTGGACAATCAAATGTTAATATTGACTTAAATGATATATTGAACCTGTTTTGGAAAGGTATCATGTGATGTTGATGGCACGTGGTGCATGGTAATCAAGCGGGTTTGATAAATAGTTTTTCGACCGGGGCATGTGGCAAGAATAATCAGGTGGGCCAGTTGTGGCATTGGGAATGTTGGTTTGGTTCTTCGGGTAGTCTTGCCCTGGTCACCCTAAGGATTTCACCTTGCAAGCCTTTGAACTGGGTCTAACGTGCAACCACATGTCTGTAATGGGACGGACCTAGTTGACTAAGTTGCTAATAATGTACCTGTGGGACCTCAGGAGGTCAACTACACCCTTTGTGTAAGTTGTACGGGGGAGCGTACCGGGGCTGAGTGTCATGGTCCAGATTTCTCCCACATGAGTGCCATGGTGGGCAAATGAGTAATTTCCACCTAGTTATATTCTTTTTCCCACATTTTCACTCCTCTCTCCCTCACTCCCCACTTATCTCTCTCTCCTCTCCCCGTTCTTTTTCCTCACCGAAACCCCCCACTCGGCTCCCTCCCACCCGAAGCCCCTCCTCACCCCCAGACGCCGGCCGGCGCTCTCCTCGCCCCCTCGGCTCGGGCCGGCCGGCCTGGCCCCTCGCCGCTGCCCCCTGCGCCTCCCTGGCCAGCGCTTCTCCTCACCTCGACGACCGCCTCGGCTCGGCGCCCAGCCGCCGCCTCCACCCGCCCGCTGGCGCCACCTCCTCCGGCCGGCCCCCGCCCCCCCGCCGCCCGTACATCTCCCTCTCCCTCCCTCCCTCTCCCTCTCTCTCCCTCCACATCTCCATGGCCATGGTTAGGGTTGTGGTGATTTGGGGATTTTGGTTGGGTTGTAGGCTAGGTGTTTGTTGAAATGCCCATGGGGAGATTGTTGCTTGGGAGTGCTCATGCAAAGGCTATGAAGTGGTTGTCGCAATGTGGATGCTAGGTGTTCGATCAAATGCCAATGAGGTGCTATTTAGTGGTTGAGTTCGATTAGTAGATGAATGTGTTTAGCGGATGTTGGTTGATGCTAAACCACCATATGGGATGCTAGGATCCTCATCTAGATCATTTTGTACATGTTGGGATTAGTACTAATCTAGGTTGGAGTATTGTGGGCGCTCGGTTTTAAGTGATTGATTATGCGGGAAAGGTCGAAATGGGTTGAGCTAACCAAATATGGATAGTGCTGTGCGGTGGTTAAATGAATGAGAGTTGTCGCTAGTCGTTTTCCGTTTGTAAAGATTTGATGTTAAAATAGTGTTGGGCATTTAAGAATTTCTTGTTTGCCTGTTAGTGGACTTTCGCCTTGTTTTTCCTTTTTGGTTGTCGAATGCTTGCGTATTGTTTTCAATTCTCATTACATGTCATCGGCATAGCATTCATCTCATTTCATACATATGTATCGTGTAGCGAACGATCCCGCGGAGGGTGACGTGGCCGCGATCGAGGGTGATCACGGTGAGCCAGTTGTCGTTGAGGATCCGGCAGAAGCAGCAGGCAAGCACCTAAGCATCTTGAACCCTTATATGATTCTATTTTTGAGAATAAATTGCTAAATTGTGAGTTACGTTTTGCATTAGGAGTTAATTGTGGGATAGGACTAGATCCCATTTGCTGCACATACACCCATTGAAAATTGTTAGACACTTCCTTGAAGCTAATACGGGTAATATAACTGAGTCCGTGCTTAGTCTTACTTAGAGGTCGGGGTTCAGGCCAAGTGACGGAGGGTTCTGTCACTTGCGGTTGTTATTATTACACACACGCTACTTTATGTTGGTTTGGAAATTGGGAAAGGTTTTGGAAAGAAATAACTTGTGGACCGGGCGGGGAGTTGGTTCATTTGGGTATGGAGACTCAAATGTGTAGCCCCGTCTGTGTCAATTAAGGACCGATCCGTAAGTGGAATAGGATTGAGCACACCCCGGTTGGTCGCATGCCCGATTATGGTACGGTAAGCCACTCTTTCTCTCATACGGAATCGATGGACCGTAACTTCCCGTGGTTGGAGCGTGGTTGAGGGCGCAGGCTTAGGCCGACTCTCGAGCGCCAAGCCGGGCTTGGGGCTGCTCGAGGGTGCTAGGTTTTCGAGACCACAGGAGGACGCTTCAGCGATTGGGTATGATTGGGAGGGGGTTGACACTAGGCCCTTGTGGTAAGTGTCGTGCGATCAATGTTTCCCTGCAGGGTTAATTAAGCGATTCGAATTGCCGCGCTCTCGGATATGAGCAAGCTTAATCCGAACTTCTTCTGCGTAGTAAATAACTTGAACTTGTGGTTCGCCGTTGGGCTTGAGCTTTAAAATGGTTATGTATTGCTCTACATTAATTGTTGTTAATTTCAATCTCACACTAGAAGTAAGTGCGGTCTATAACTGCTTTAAACTTGTAATTGGTTCGATTGTCGCATTTATACTACAAATGTTAATGCTTTTCCGCACTTTTACCTTAAGCTTTCTCCTTGCTACAACTAAATGCATAATCCTTTGGAGTCGGTCATATATGGACCCCGGGTAAGACTTGCGAGTACCTTTTGTACTCATGCTTCTGCTTTGTGGTTTTCAGGTGAGGACCAGGATGGCGGGTGTGAGTTCTGCCCATACTGCCTCTCGGTGACCGGGCGGGGCACCGAGTAGAGGCTTAGCGCGATATCGCACACGCCCGGAAGTGTTCAGTGGCAGGACACTTCCGGAGTAGTCTTATTTTGCTTTGTGTTGCGATTTGATTCACTTTTGTTGTATAGTTAGTCTTCTACTTTATGCCTCGTCGTTGTTCTAGTCTATGTCGTTGTCCCGAGGATTCTCTCTGCTTGTGATTGTGTTGTTGCCGTGGTGGTTGCATTACTTTTGTATATCTATATACTGCAACTGTGTTTTCTTGTCTGCTGAGTGGATGTCCATAGGTTCTAGAAAGGTCATGCCAAAATTTCCCGTTTTTCGGAGTCTTGGTCTTTTTCCCCGTTCTTGCCTAGTTTAGAGTTTTGGAGTTGTTTCAATCTTGGTTCGATGGTTGTCGGGTTCGTCTTGTGCCGTGTGTTTCCGCTTGCGTGTGGTTTGGAAGGTTTCGGGTTCGTTGCCCCCTTTATGCAAATTGAATTGATATCGTGTTGGTTTCCGGTATGCGGGGATCCTGGGCTCGTTTCGGGTCGCATACCGGGGGAATACCGGGGTTGTTGTCGAGTCGTTTGGATGTTCGTAGGGTTGTCTCTGTTGGGCTTGGGTATTAGCATCAGGATCACCTCCGGTGATTGGTTGCTAGGATCCAAATCCGATAGGAACAACCGTTCACCCAACAACTCGAGGACGATCTGGGCGGCTCCTGACACTGAGGCCAGGTACCCATCTAACGGTTGATTGGCCTAAACTTCGCCTTAGCTAAGGGAAGGGTTAGTGTGCAATAACCGGGGAGGCTCACTTGTATTGTTAGAAGTTTCCGAAAGACTTTGTTACGGGAACTCGCCTTTGTGGTGTTTGACTGTATCTTGTGGGTAAAGTGCATAACCTCTGCAGAGTGTACAATCTATTCGAATAGCCGTGTCCGCGGTAATGGACATCGCTCGGGAATTACAGTCAAGGGTTAGATTTTCTCAAAAATAAATTGGACTTGAAAGGTTGGTTTGGTTTAATAATGATGATTAATGGAATTGTGGATTAGGATGGGAAAGATGTTTATTAAACTCCTTGAAAAGTTAATTATACTTTACTTGTTACTACTGCTTTCGAATCTACTTATGTTACTTGTCAAATGCTGTTTACTGCAAATATACCTTGAGCTATTCCTTTGTATCAAGCCATGCATATAGTATATTAGCTTGCATTCTGTGCATGACTTGCTGAGTACCAAGTACTCACCCTTGCCACAATACAACACCAGTTGAAGAGGAGACTACACCAGCTTTGGAGGAGGAGCTCCACGAGGAACTGTCTATTAGGGAGTGAGCCTGTGGTATACTGGATGGCGCCACGAAGTTATCTTATTTTTCCGCTGCTATTATTTCTCTCTTAATAAGTTTCGCCCTGCGTGGCGTATATTTGTAACTTGACCATAAGGTCAAGTAACCAGTTTGACTATTTAATTAAAATACTTTATTAGTATCGAGTGGTATGATTGTGATATTTACCGATGTTAAGACTGTGTGCACTAGTGCGTTCCTGGACTAGTGCTGAATACACAGAGGGTCCGGATTTGCAAATTCGGGTCCCGACAACTGCAGTGCCTGACTGGTCGCCTGGCCTCCCTCGGCCGGTTCATAGCCCGGCTAGGGGAGAAAAGCCTACCCTTGTTCAAGCTGTTGAAGAAGACCAACTCATTTGAGTGGACCCCGGAAGCCCAGCAGGCGTTTGAAGACTTGAAGAAGTACCTCTCCTCCCCTCCGGTGCTGGTTGCCCCCGAGCCGGGCGAGCCGTTGCTGCTGTATGTGGCGACTAGTCCCTCTGTAGTGAGCGCGGCATTGGTGGCGAAACGAGAAGGCGTCCAGCGGCCGGTCTACTACATCAGCAAGGTGCTGCACGACGCGGAAACAAGGTACCCGCAGGCTCAGAAGATGGTGTATGCCGTGCTGGTGGCGTCGAGGAAGCTGCGGCACTATTTCCAAGGAAGGGAGATCACGGTGGTCTCCTCCTACCCCCTGCGCGAGATTCTCCACAATTGTGAAGCTGAAGGCCGCATTGCAAAGTGGTCCATCGAGCTGGGGGATTTCGGCTTCAAGTTCGCTCCTCGTACCGCCATAAAGAGTCAAAGGCTAGCGGACTTCGTTGTCGAGTGGACTCCAACTGAGTTCGAAGCAGATGAGGTCCCCGCGCCCTCCCCCTGGACACTCTTCTTCGATGGATCCTTCAGGATCGAAGGTGCTGGGGCTGGGGTCCTCCTGGTCTCCCCGACCGAGGACCTCCTTAAGTACGTGGTCACCCTCGACTTCAAGGCCACTAACAACGTTGCCGAATACGAGGGCTTGCTGGCGGGGCTTCGGGCCGCCGCAGCCATCGGTGTTCGGCGCCTACAAGTGAAGGGCGACTCCCTGCTGGTCGTCAATCAAGCAAGAAAGGACTTCTCCTGTCCTGACCCTGTCATGGCAGCGTACCTGGAGAAGGTCAGAAAAATGGAACGACACTTCGAAGGGTTGTGGTATACCCACATTCCCCAGCGTGACAATCACTTGGCGGACGAGCTCGTGCAGCTCGCCTCGACAAGGGCCCCCGTTCCGGTCGGAGTCTTTGAAGAGAGGCTTCCGCGACCGTCCATCATGGCCCCCGTTTCCGGTGGGAAAGATGGTGATGCTGCTTCAGCCCTCACCTCTGGAGGAAAGGTAGCACCGGTGGAAACGCCCGGCCAGGCGGAGTACCCAGGCGACCACCTTGTGGTCGCCGCACTTGACCGGGAAGGCACATGGATGGATCCGATCCTAGCCTACCTGCGGGATCGAGTGTGCCCCGACGATGATGTATCAGCAGAGAAGATAGCGTGAAAGGCCAAGTGCTATACCCTGGTGGGCGGGGACCTGTACCGCCAGGGTAGAAACGGAATTCTTCTGAAGTGCATCACTCGGGAAGAGGGGAGCAGTTTGCTCTCGGGTATCCACGGAGGCGTGTGCGGGAGCCATGTGTCCGGTCGAACAATGGCGGGAAAAGCTTTCCGCCAAGGGTTCTATTAGCCAACTGCCCTCCAGGATGCTTGCGAGCTGGTGAGGAGGTGTGATGCGTGCCAATTCCACGCCAAGCAAATCCACCGACCAGCCCAGGCCCTGCAAACTATCCCGCTCTCGTGGCCCTTCGCGGTCTGGGGGCTGGATATCCTGGGCCCGTTCCCGTGGGCCACAGGGGGCTACACCCACCTGTTTGTTGCCATCGACAAATTCACTAAGTGGGTGGAAGCCGAGGAGGTGAGAGCCATTACCGCCACAGCTGCAGTCAAATTTATGCAAGGGATCTTCGCTCGCTTCGGGGTCGCCAACCGTATCATCACCGACAACGGCGCGCAGTTCACCAGCGCGGCTTTCCTGGACTTCTGCGAAGAGATGGGCACCAAGGTCTGTTTTGCCTCGGTTGCCCATCCAAGGAGCAACGGCCAAGTCGAGCGGGCCAACGCGCTGGTGCTGAAGGGCCTCAAAACCCGGGCGTTTGATCGACTCCACAAGCGTGGGACCCGATGGACCGAAGAGCTCCCGGCAGTGTTGTGGTCGCTTCGAACCACCCCTAGCCGGGCCACCGGGGAAACCCCTTTCTTCCTGGTCTACGGCGCGGAAGCTGTTCTCCCTTCGGAGCTAGAGCTGGGATCACCGCGCGTCACGGCGTTCACAGAAGAAGGTCAGGAGGATCTGCGCCAGGACGATGTCAACCTCCTGGAAGAAGCGCGGGATCGGGCGGCCCTACGCGCCGCGCGGTACCAGCAGAGTCTCAGGCGGTACCACGCCTCCCGGGTCAGTGAGAGAACACTGGCAGTGGGCGACTTGGTCTTGCGAAAAATCCAGTCGCATGCCGGGTCGCATAAACTGTCTCCCCAGTGGGAGGGCCCCTTCAAGGTGGTCTCAGTCTCTCGTCCCGGGGCGGTCAGGCTGGCCACTGAAGACGGCGAAGAGCTGGCGAACTCATAGAACATAGAGAACCTGCGCAAGTTCTATCCCTGATCGGTTGTAAGTCTCAGGTTCTGCTCCCCGACCAGCCGGAGTGTGCTTTCCTCTCCACCGCTGGTCGGGAAAGGCCTTTTTGTTTGAGATTAAGTATTCAATTTCTTTATCCAAAGTAATTGTTCTCCCTACTCTCTTTCCGATTTTTTGCCCACTGTTGGGCCTTGCCTGGGCACTCGCCCTTAGTACCCTGTGGCCCTGCAAGAGCCCGGTCGCAAAGACGAAACCGCTAAGTGAGAGCGGCATGCAGGGGTGGGCAATCGGACGGCTAGTTCAGCACGATTCCCGGCACGGTCATGACACTCCAGGTGTCCCCGTGGGGATCGACGACTTGAACACCGTTGTCGAAAACCTAAGGCCCTGCCATGCCTCACTAAGTGTTCGTTCCCTGGAGGTTACCTGGGTAGCCAAATCTTGCTAAGTCAAAGGGTTAAAGGGAAGTGACTCCCCGACGCAAAGTCATGAGTCGTGTTCCCCTTCCGAGCCCTTAAGCGATCATATGTTTGTTCATGCGAAGCCAGTAGAGTAGAAGCAAAAGCAGACACTAAGTGATATAGTGGAAATCTTCTGTTTCCATTCCATTAAGACTGATCTACATCAAGGATCTTTACAAGCAAAGCAAAAAACAAAAGAAGAGCTACGCTAAAGGGGCCTCCTCCTCGTCCTCCGCTGCCGCTTCTGCGGCTGCCACGTCTTCGTCAGCCGGGTCGAAGTCCAGCCTCAGCGCCACATCTTCCGCTGTCGCCTCCAGCTGGGCGGCGACTTGCTCGGAGGCGTCGTGGACCCGCCCCTCCGCCTGCGCCCAGTCCCCTTCAATCCCCTGGACGGTGGCCATGGGATCAAAGTTGGCATCACGGCTGGCGCAGGATGCCGGCTGCACGTGCCGCCCGTGGCGCCGCGGCCGCACGCCCCTCTGGGCGGGCCAGGGCGGTCGGGGCGGCGGCGAGTGTGTGAAAAATCCGCAATCCGGTGGCGAGCAGCGTAGTCTTTGCGGCCTCTGCTCCCGCGAGGTGGCTGCGATCCCAGTGGGGTTAAGTGGCCACCATCCGGCCCGAAGCGGGCGCGACATCTCCATGGTATTCGCCTCCGACCGAAGCCGCTCACCCTTCTCCGCCTCCAGCTCCGCGGAGAGCTCCCTGATGCGGCGGGTGCTCTGCTCCTTCTGCTCCCGCTCCCTCAGCAGCTGCAGCTCCAACCTCGCCTCCCGGTCGCGCGAGTCCTCCACTTCCTTGCGAAGGCGGCTGATCTGGTCTCCTGCCTCCGTCAGCCGCTCCTTGCTCGTCGCGAGGCGGCTGCTCGTGCTGGAGTAGAGCTCGCTAAGAGCCGCCAGCAGAGCATCCGCGTCCGCCAAGGGGATGGAGGCGGTGGGGGGTTCCGGGGTGGGCAAAGGGCCTAGCGTGCCTGGGGCCTGAGCGGTGGCGGCTGGTGGGACAACCACTTGAGGGTCGCCCCCCTCAACCCGCTCACCCTGGAGCTCGGCGCCTCGAGTAGCACAGCCCACATGTGATGGCGCCCTGGTCATTCTCGTCCTGGGCGGCAAGGACGTCTGGAGCGGACGCCCTGAGAAAAAGTAAAAACGACGGTAAGGCACGATTTTGAAGGGACTTAACCATTTTTTGTGTGTTTGAATAAGTGAGTACCTAGGTGGCGGCCTCCGGAAGAGGGGCACACCTGAGGCGAGGACCAGCCCCCCGCATGGTGCTGGTGGTGCCGGCCCTGGTGGCCTAAGGGCCGGCACCGGCGGCGGAGGGGGGAGAAGTGCCGCTACAAGTGCCGGCGGTGGCGGCGGCGGCAAAGATCGTCGCCGGAGCTGCTGTGGCGGGCGGCGAAGGAGAGTCGGTGCTGGAGGATCCAACACCACCACCTCAACGGGGGCGGGGGAGGACGAGGTCGCGGCGGCTGCCAAGCTCCCCGCCGCCGTTGAAGAGCCCGCCGCGGCAGCGGAAGAACTCCGCGGCGTGGAGGACCCGCCCGGCCGAGCTCGGCCGGTGCGATCGGCGCCGCACTAGCCGCCTGGAGGCGGGGTCTTCGTGGGTTTCCGCCGGCGGTGTCGTCATCGGCTGGGCGCTTGTCCCTCCCCTGGCCGCCGGCCGGAGGGGGGTATCGAATCGTTAGGGGCGCCTGGTGTGTCGAAACAGGCGTCCCCATGGCGTCCATCTTCGGCATAGCCCGGACTATCGTCGCGCGCTCCCTGGGCTCTAGCCGGCAGAGTGGGAGCGCGCTCACCGGGAATGGCGGGGCGGAGCTGGGCACGCCCAGCTGCCCCATCCACCTGTCGACCAAGGTGGGGAACAAGTTCTCGACGGCTGACAAAAAACCAAAGAAGAAAAATACCGTCAGAACCAGTGTTGGCCAAAAAGAAAAAAAAAGGGGGGGAAGGCGATCAAAGCATAGCCGTCTACCTCCAGGGATCATCCGGGTCCCATCATCCTGGCCCATGTACTGCCAGGCCAGGCGGACGCGGCGGCGCAGGGGGCTAAGCCTTCGGGAAATGAAGTCCCGGGCAACCATGCCCCCCGTTAGGCCCGCCGTCATAGAATCGATCGACGCGAGCTAGCATCGTCGAAGTTCAGGTGTCTCGACGTGAGCCCCGATTTGGGTTCTTGATCGCCGGCTCTTTTGGAAGCTCGACGCGCCGATGCATTGTCGTCCTCGATGTACACCCACTCGTTGCGCCACGCCCTCCAGTTGGACCGGCAGTCCAGTGGGATGTAGCGCGACGCGGCCCCGTCTCGGAGCCGCAGGTGGCAGCTCCCGGGGACAGAAGAGGGGGTGCCAGCGGCGCGAAGGACGAAAAAGAAGCGAAAGAGGAGGAGATTGGGCAACACTCCCACGAACATTTCGCAGAAATGGGCGAAGACAGCAAGAAGGACAATGGAGTTAGGAGGAAGATGGACGTGGTGAATGGCGTAGAAGTTGAGGACGGAGAGATAGAAGTCTGAAACCGGAGGCAGCAGGCCGGCTAGCAGCTGCCACCCGAAGAAGACAACCTCCCCGGGCTGGCAGCGGGGCGTGATGGTCCCGGGGCGAATGCGGAGGGTGCCCGCAGAGACATGCTTGGAAAGCTTGGCGGCGCCCTCCTCCTCGATAGACGAAGGGGGGAGGATCGTGGCAGAGGAAGTCGGAGGAGCCATTGAAGGCAGAAGAGCGTTGAAGCGCGCCGAGAAAGGAAGAGCAAAGGGCTCTAAGGCGATGAAAAAAGACAAAGAATGAAGGGAGCTGCTGCAATAAAGCGCGATGATGGAAAAGAACCGCTCCCTCTCCTGGCTGGCCTTTTTATAAGGGCGCGAGGGGAGGCCTGGCGGGAAAATCGAAAGGACGCGGCGGCTCGCAGGTGGGAAACCCAAAAGCCCCATAAAGGGGGGCGCATGCCAAGGATCGTGAGACGGTTACGAGGCGGGAATAACTGTGCAACCCGCCTTGGGAATCGGACAAGCCGGAAGATCTTTAAGATGTGGGGCGTGTGGGCATTTAAAGGGCCCCACCCAGGAGACTGAACCGTTTCCCGGGGAAAAAAGAAGAAAGAAAGTGGAAAGTCAGAGGGCACTCCAGGGTGGGCCCGGGGGCTACTGTCGGCGTATTCTACACCAGGGTACCCACTCCCCCGCAATAAACACGGTCGCCGGGCGGGCAGGGCGCGTTCGGGCCCCACCACCACGGCAAGCAGTAGGGCCACAAGGTGGTCGACCAGTGGACAGGTGGCGTACAGGCCACACCACTGGGTGCTCAGTAAGGTGGTCGCCTAGTGGACAGGTGGCGATCAGGCCACACCACTGGGCGCTCAGTAAGGTGGTCGCCCGGTGGACAGGTGGCGATCAGGCCACACCACCGGGCGCTCAGTAAGGTGGTCGCCCAGTGGACAGGTGGCGATCAGGCCACGCCACTGGCGCACCACCCCCGAGGCTGCAGTGCCAGGATCAGGGGCATTTAATGTGAATCGTGCGCATCGTGCGCATTAAATGCAAAGCGTGGAGGCTACAGTATGGCGGCGCGCATTCCCCGGGCGCGCATTGATGATGGGTGACGTCACGATGGCACCCCTCCCTCTGACGGAACGGGCGGCGTTGGCAGGCGTGGGGCTCGAGGCAGGGGTGTGACGGCTACGACAGGCATTAAATGTGCTATAAGGATAGAGACGGGCGCATTAAATGCCCCGTGGCAGTGTAATGAGTATTGTAGGACTATTGTAACCCACGCACCTCAGCCAGCCCGACTATAAAAGGGAGCTGGGGTGCATGGGAGAGGGGGTTCGGCTTCCAGTTCAGGTTCCAATCCCGGTTCCTCTCTGGCTACAACACAAGCAATACCAAGAAAAGCAGGACTAGGGCTGTTACTCTTCGGAGGGCCTGAACCTGGGTAAACCCTAGCGTCCCCCTTCTTGCAAGCTTCCACTGCACTCCAGCCTCATCCTCTGGCGATTGCCCCGAAAGCCCCCCCGTCTGAACCTCACAAGCACCCGATCCGGAGGTGCCTGTTGGCTAGAACGCCGACACTTTGAATTCGTATTTATATTCAATTTTTCCATATTCAATTTCAAGTTTAGAGAAAAAAATATAATTTAGAACATGGGATAAATAATATTTATTCGTATACTACCCATTTTCACCCTATTTACGGGCTTTTGGAATGCAGTTGTATTTCTGTGCTCGTGCGAGAATTAAGCGGAAACTGGATTGTTTCCTTCGGTAAATTTTCTCTGTGATGTGAAACAGGTTTCGATTTATAGAGTTTTGCACGTAGACCTTGAGGGATCCAGTCTCTATGAGGGCTATGGAGAATGAAGGATCGAAAAGGTGATTAGGAGGTAAATAAAAGCTAAATAATTTTTAAAAAAAAATTAAATCACTAAGAAAATAAATTCAATATGTTGTTTAATTCGAACATTTGGTTGGATGAACAATACTCAGATAAATAATGAAAATTGCGTTGGTGTGATTAACAGTAAATCGCAAACTGGTCAGGTGAATAATGTTCAGATGGACAGTGATTCCAAACTGGTCGGATGAATAATACTTCAAACTGGTCAGATGAACAGTGTTCAGTGTGGACATTACTTATATGAATAGTAAAATTAGCATGATCTCAAAAATAAAAATCGATATAACTTTTACTCGGCTGATCCAAAACCTATGGAACTTTGTATGCACCTTCCTATGGATGTTAGGAACCTATTCCAACCCTCAATCGCAAGGATTGATATCAAAGTTCTAGCCTTTTTTCAGTTTAGTGAAGATTGCAACAAAACAGGGTTAAATATAGAAACTTCACCCTGAGGTTGCTCGTAGGGTTCTGTTGTTCAAGACAGTCTTAAATGATGTCCCACAAGTCACAGCAAGTAAGAACAGTAGAGAACAACCCTTCAAACAGACAAGAACATGATTTTCAAAGATCTTTCTTCTTTCAAACATAAAAATCGGTTTCTTGCAAAAAACTAAAAAGAAAAGGTTGTAGATTTTCTAGATCACTGGAATTTGATATATAGAAGATTTATCCAGCAATATTTCATCCTTGGCATAAGATCCAAAAGCACTTAGAAGGAGGGAAGTCAAATCCAAAGTGCGATAAAAGAAAACACAAGAATGTAAATTTCAGAATTTTAAAGAAATTAATCTTGCATCACTTAGAGAAGGAGGTTTTTAAAGTAACAAAACCAGATGGGCAAATCTTTTATTAAGCAAACAAATAATCCTCTCTTACAAGCTTGGAGTGGGGACATACCCCCAACCCTATATTTATAGCACAATGAGAGCAACCTCCCCCATTAGATGGCATTCTTGACCCTCAAGAAACCTCATCAAGGGTTTAGATTGACTCTCTCACACATACATAGGCTAACTCGCAACCCAAAAATATAGCGGGTTTATCCACACAAACTAACTTAATCGCTACTCCAACCACGAACCCTTGATCCGATGATCCTCCTTCGCTTAAGTAGGGTTCAAGTTAGCATATCATCCATCCACTTGTCATCTCATCTTGCAGCCACTCCTAGCCTTAGTCATCCTCCAGCGACACCTTGACCATTTGGACCTCAGCTCTCTAAGCCTAGTCCTGATCTCCTCCGCCTCACCATGATCTAGTTTCGAAGTCCGGGAACCATCATAGACAACTAAGGATCCCATCTTAGCTCACAAACACTTAAGGGTGCCCCGACCATTTAAGACTATGATCACTTAAGGCCACGACCAGTGAAACCCGACCACTAAAAACTCTGACCTACCAAGGCTAGAACTCTCATGACTCTGACCTATCAAGGCTACAATCAATCAAAGTTCCGACATCTAGTCCTGAACAACCTGCTGTAACTCAAATTGCTAATTCCAAAGCAAACTCACACCTTTAGCACCAAAGGCTCAAAGCATAGTCAATTACTCATCATAATCATGGGTAGAGCTCCACATGGTTTTTGAATCTCCCCCTTGATGAGTATACTGACAAACATCAAAAAGACACGTGTTTAGTTTGAATAAAAAGAAGAAAATTTGATTGCAAATCCATACTTGGTCCAAGTGCAAGAGAAAGCTAGATCATGACCAAGTAACAACCAGAGTCAACAATCCATACCTCTCCCTTTCCCATCCTACAGATCTGTATCAACATAAACAAGAGATCAGTAACCCAATACTAGGGCAAAAAAGAGCAGATCTAGGTACCTAGTACTGAACCACATGACGAACAGTAGTACCAATCAAGAAAACAAAAGACTGCACTATAGCGTCTCTCCAAGGATCAACTCTTACAAAGTCAGAAGCAATGCCTGCAGGTAGTCAGGGAGCTCTTTGAGGATTAACATTTTTCCCCAACTCTACAACCATCAAACCTCCCCTAATCACTCCTAATCACAACCTAGCAACCCATCATGGAACCCTAGGTCAACCACAAACAAAGGAATAACAACACCTACCCGATGGAGAAAGAGATCAGCGACGTACCACCTCGTTGGTTCCCTCCAATGTGATCCACACCGGTCGCGATCTTTGGACACTCCAAGGCAATGAAGCAAAGAATTTTTGGTAGGGGGAGGTGCCTAGGATGGCAGGGGGAGGTGCCTAGGAGGGCAGGGAAGAGCTTGGGAAGGAGAGGGATGAGGGGGGGCGTGAGGGAGGGTGAGGGGTGTGAGGGAGAGTGGAGGCGTGGGAGAGGGAGGGTGCTAGTGGTGGCGGCTAGGAGGAGGGGGGCGCATGGAGGGGGAAGGGGAAAATGGGCTAGGGTTAGGGGAGTTCCCTCCCCCCAAGAAGCCCAAAAACCCTCTCACCTAAAGGCCAAAAACACCCTGTGGAGGCCCAAAACAACACCCACAACCCAAAAATTGGTCCAAAATAGGCCCACACCAACCCAAACCTCCCACTAGATCTTCTTAACCTAGAAAAAGAAATGTGATATTACAATCATGGATGGTCCTTAGGTTCTCCAACTCCACAAGTAAAGCATCATATAAAGAATAGTCGACAATGTCATAGGAGGAACAAGATCTCCTGTGATAAGGTACCTACTTCCTTCACTAACTCCAAACACCTAGCTCTAGCTCTAGCATAAAATTTGTCTAGTTTGCAGAAAGCATCATCGAGCTCATCGTAAGAAGGTACCTAGCTAGACTCACTATAAAGCTCATCATCGCTGATGCTGTTCATGTCGACCATGAAGCATATGCCGATGAAGTCGTTGCTACTCTTGGTCTTCTCTTGCGAATCATCCTCGCCCTCGTCGCTCCAGGTCTCCGTGTCGGAGAGGTCGATATCATTGAGTGCGGAGAGGATAAATTGGAAGAGCTTCTTATTCTTGGAGAAGTTACGGTACTCCTTCTCACACGTCGGCTCGCGAGCTGGAGGCTTCTTGTTGCGGCTCTTGTCAGTGTAGTCGTTCTTGTTGGAACCGCTGGAGTCATTCTTGCCCTTCTCCAGCTTGGGGCAGTTTGCTCGAATGTGGTTGGGGCCACCACACTCGAAGCAGGTGATCGTGCCACCTCTCTTCCTCTCCCTTACTCTCTTTGTATGCTTGTGAAAATTTGCAAGCTAAAAGAACAAGCTCACTTTCTAGAAATTTTTTCAGCTGTTCATCGCTTAGCTCACAGAGAGTAGAGAGGGAAAAACTAGAGTATATACAACTAAGATCAAGTGCAGTCAAGAAATGATAAGCGTTCTCCGAGTCAGAGTATATACAACTTATTGCACAGAGATTGCTCAAAATCTTTATAAAATGACCAAAGCACTCGTATAGGGCCTCACTAGTGTGCTGCTCAAACTTGTTATAGTCACACTTGAACTGATATTGTCTCACCGTCTTAATCTGTGTGGTCCCCTTGTGGGACATTGAGGGTCACCCAGATCTGGTGAGCAGATCATAGGTGAGAGAACAAAGAACCTATCATTCTCTCTACGGCCAAGGCCCTACATGAGGATGTTCCTTGCTTTAGCGTTTGCCTCAATGTTAACCATATTGCCAACCGTGACATTCTCATCGGCAATAACCTCACACAGGAGCTTCACCTTGTGCCAAATCAGGAAGCCCTTGGCAGTGATGAATAACTCATTCGAGATTTCCAAAAAGGAAAATCAACTTCAAAAAAAGAGGCTTGGTGAAATACTTGTCTGTCACCATGGCTCTTGAGACCGTTCAAGATCTAGAAAAGAGAGCAAAATTGGCTCTAATACCAATTGAAGGACTGAAAAGGCGACTAGAAGGGCATGAATAGGAGCCAAATAAAATTTTTTCTCTAAAATTCAAACCACCAAGAAAATAGATAAAATAAATTGTACAATCCGAACAGGTGGTAGGATGAACAGTACCCGTCGATCAGGAGGTTGGATGAACAATGCTCAGATAAACAATGAAAACTGCATTGGTCGGATAAATAGTAAATCACAAACTGGTCGAGTGAACAATGTTCGGATGAATAGTATCTCCGAACTGGTTAGCAGCACTGATCGAATAAATAGTACTCTAAACTGCTTGGATAAGCAATACTCCAAGCTGGTTGGATGAACAGTGTTGAGCGTGAAAAGTGCTCAGATGAACAGTGCTCAAGGTGAATAGTAAATCAACGCTATCTCAAAAACAAAAATCGATATAACTTTTGCTCTGCTGATCCAAAACCTGTGAAACTTTGTGTGCACCTTCCTATGGATGTCAGAAACCTATTCCAACCTTCAATCGCAAGGATTGGAGCTAAAGTTCTGGTCTTTTTCAGTTTAGTAAAGGTTGCACCAGAATCGGGTCAAATACAGAATTTTCACCCTGAGCTTGCTCGTAGGGTTCTATTGATCAAGATAGTTTTGAATAATGTCCTACAAGTCACAGCAAGCAAGAACACTAGAAAAAAACCCTTCAAACAGACAAGAACACGATATACAAGGATCTTTCTTCTTTCAAGCAAAAAGATCGGTTTCTTATAAAAACTGAAAATAAGAAGCTATAGATTGCCTAGATGACTATGATATGATCTATAGAAAATTCATCTAGCAATCTTTCATCCCTGGCATAAGATCCAAAAGCACTTAGACAGAGGGGAATCAAATCCAAAGTGCAATAAGAGAAAATCTACGAATGTAAATTTCAGATCTTTGAAAGAAACTAATCTTGCATCACTTTAAGAAGAATGATTTCAAAGCTATACAACTAGGTGGGTAAAGCTTTTATTAAGCAACCAAAAATTTCCCTCTTACAAGCTTAGATGCCCTTTTTGAACCTCAAGAAATCTCATCAAGGATTCGGATTGACTCCCTCATACATACATAGGCTAACCCGCAACCCAACAACATAATGGGTTTTCTCCACATACACAAATTTAACCGCTACTCCACCCGCTAACTCTTGATTCAACGATTATTCTTCGCTTGAGCAGGGCTCAAATTAGGATCTCATCCATCCACTTGTCCTCTCAACTATTAGCCACTCATAGCCTCAGTCATCCTTCGGCGACATTTTGATCGTCTGGACCTCAGCTCTCCATGTCTAGTCCCGATCTCCGCCGCCTCACTATGATCTAGTTTTGAAGTCCTGCAACTATCATAAATAAGGGGAACACATCACATAGCATTTCTCATAATGACATGTAAACAATAATCAGCTGAGCAATCGCACAAGTAAAGATCTCATATTAGCTCACAAACACTTAAGAGTGCCCTGACCTCTTAAGACTATGACCGTTTAAGGCCACGACCAGTCAAGCCCTAACCATGAAAAGCTTCGACCTACCAAGGCCCGCTTCTCATGACTCTAATTTTTAAAGGTTACAACCCGTCAAGGTTTTAATCTCTGATATGAAAGATCTGCAGTAACTCAAAGTGCTTATTTTAAAGCAAACTCAAATCTTCAATATCAAAGACTTAAAGTATAGTTAATTACTTATCATACCTATATATAGATCTTTATATAGTCTTTCAGGGAAGCAGCGAGAAAGAAGGAAGTCAGGCCGGCAAAATCCCAGGCAGGAGAATCATGAGAGTTTCTTTTGATGTGATGTTCCCATCATGGTCGATGGAGTGCAAGGGAGCTCCTTTTTTAATCCATGGAACTCCTAGACGCATCTTCCTGCTTCCTCTCCTTCACTCCAAGCTTGGAGTACGAGGTGTGGGCTCCGGTGGGAAAAGAAAATATCTAGATTTGCTAGGTTTCCATCCTAGAGACAGCAAGCAACCAAGGCAGACAGGCTCTAGTAACTACCTCTTAAGCCAGGTCCTCCAATCCTCCTCCTCCCTGCCCTCTTTACTCCTTTGAGAAGCTTGCTAGGCCCACACTCACCGCGTTGGTTGACATGCATGGTTACATATAGCAAGCTTTATATCCTAGCTTATTTCTTATACAGGTACGTACGCTCTTCTGAGCCGTCCGATCGATCTGTGAATAGAATAGACGTCGAACATTGGTATCCCGTTCAGTCAAAAGTAAACCTCATCCTCATAGTACGTTTGGGCTGATCTGAGTAGTCTTTTGCTGGGTGCGTTGGAGTGAGCCATTACAAGGTCCTGCTTGAAACGTACAAGTTCCGTAGGGATCTGTGTGTAAGCATTGAGGGGATTTGTCTAGCTTTGTTGCGGAGGAAGCAACCAAGTACACCACATTGCAGGTTTAGCCTGCATTTTTTTTCTAACAAATACATGTGGTGTAGAACTGTAGATGCACGATAACACAGGTACACCCAACGGTTTTAAAGAGAACTGATGGATCGACCATCGATTGCCAATAGTTTTAAGTTGCAACGGTAGCAGGGGGCACAGTACTTTGAGCCAAAAAAAAAAAAAAGTCATGGGGATCTTGCGGGGGGGAGTAAAGTAGTAGGTCCATGCATCAGCATGGGGGGAGGAGAAGAGTCGACGACGACCTGACCGAGAATTAATGGAGTACCACCCTTGCCGGCTTTAAGGGGTAGCTAGATGCAGAGGCCATCATTCATTGATACGAACAGGGCCAGCCCAGGGGAGACGAACTGGGCGAGGTGAGGGCCTACCGCTACAGACGATGATGCTCCCAAAGGCAAAGCAACCCTGCGAACTGCAGGAATGTATACGGCGGGAGGAGGGATGGAACGCGTCACCTACTCCTACAGTGGTACGTACCACGGTCCACGATAGTGTTGCAATGTTGCTATGAGGACTTTTTTTTTTCTAGAGGAAAGAGCTGGCTAATACAATGCTCACAGTTTATATGGGTTATACAATTGTTAGCATTGGGACAACTTTTTTGTGATGGTCTCACAAGACAAATCGAGTGGCGTTCAGTGTTACTATATATACATGTATATGTATGTAGATACATGTATATATATTTTGTGTTTATAACGGATGGCCGATGCGACGTCCTAAAGTTTATATTAAAAAAGACTACGAAACTAAAGATATACCGGTGTTGTAGCTCCTTCATGCGGACTTCTTGTGCCTGCCACTAATGGTCTGCTTAGGTGGCATTGGGTCGAAAGTGAACTTGATCCATCCTCACTTACCTAGGTTACGATGACCGATAATCTGGGTGTCACCTTCTGTATGGTAATAACTCATTGCAACGCTGTAAGAAAGCTCGTATACGTAGGTGTAACACCTCGGCACCTAATGTCCAAAATATCACTACAAATGACGATAGAAACAATCGATACGTAACATTTAAAATAAATTACAGCAACTACGCTAACAGTTCTAACAAAATTTCGGCAGCATGTACTCTGTTTTTTCCATGGTTTTCAGCACCAATAATAAAAGCATAGCAAAATAGCATAATTGAAGACAATACTAATATGGCAACCAAGGCATTCAGCAACAATTCAAATCCAAAAACATAATTTAACTGTCACATAAACCAATGAGGAATAAACATTTGTTCATGACAACCAACGAGGCAAATAAACCATCATATAATTCAATATAGTGACCATCACAACTAAGGGAAGGATTTGAAGTTGTTTATTTGAGTGAAGCTAAGTGAAGATGTGAATCTAGCTCCCTTTCCCACATGCCGAATTCATGGTACATAAAAAAAATATTAAACAACAAGCGTGAGTTCATCACTCAGCAAAGTGTATTGCAATGGAAACAATTTAACAACAGTTAACATACACCATGAAGAACAATTCATAAACTTCCTCATCATATTCACATTTATGCAATGCAATGCATCATGCCTCTTTGCTTAGCACATACCGGTATTGCCGAGTGCACACCCGTTAGTGTACACCCTCTTTCCCTTCCATCCCGTGGAGGATGCCTACTCTTACTGACTCGCTCCTATTCACAACTGTGGATGGAACTACGAGATAGATTTTTTTCAGTGGCGCTCCAGATTAGTCATAACTTTCTCACCGACCTTACCGGATTAGTTATGACTTTCTCACCGACCTGGCCTGTCCTCATGCCATGAATGCACCAATGCAATTAACATAGATCAATTGCAACTATACTCCTTTCTAACAACTTACATAACCATATTTAAATACATGATCATCAACAATGCTCACATCCATAACTTAGCATTCATATTAATCTAATCAATTCATAAGTAAGAGAGGTAGTAATCCGACAAAATAATTTCTACCAAGCGGGTGAAGCAAAACAATGAACATTCATTCATTCTCACATATCATGCATCACAATACACTTGCCTTTAACCTCTCAAAACGGTGTGGCGAGAAGTTGATGCCACTCCCGGGGTCACACCACCTGCAAATAGATATAATCCACTCAAAAACATGCTCACAAAACATCACAAGGCTAATAACTTCATCGGCTTCGCGACCCACTCCTAAAACCCGCAAAAATAGTAATCTGTCCCAAACGGATAGCAGCACTCCAACGACCATAACTTGAGTTTAATAACTCCAAATCAGTTAAACGAATACATTTTCTCGAACTACAGGAAAATTCCCATCTTTTTCTAAGTATTCGAAAATTCTCACTCGCCCTCTAAGTTCCTCTAATCTGCAGATGAACACAGACTGTACCAATCACGACACAGATTGGACAGGGTTCGGTAAAATGGCCATAACTTTTAAATGGATGAACAAAACTTAGTGATTCCAGTGCTCAATTAAATGTAATTCCATTATTTACAACTTTCACAACAACTGGGCCCCAGGAAACGAATCTAAAATTCTCTAAATCGCGCCTGAAGTCAGACCTCTAATCTGTCCGAGGACAACGCCAAAACAGATCTAGTTTTCTTCAAATCTAACTAGTTGCAACACACCATTAGAAGCTCTTAGCACTAGATTCCCCCATTATAACAGTACCTAATCCACCCCAAAAACACCCCAACAACATACCTCTCCTTGACGAATCGAAGATCCGACGAAGAACTCCTTCTCCCGACCTTGATCGTCCTCCAAACGCTGAAACCGCCGGATCTTCTCGGTGCCAGAGCTTCCCAATGGAGGGATCAATGGAAGGGAAGGTAGGGGAAGGTGTGGAAGCAATGGGGGGATGGAACCCTAGCTAGGGCTGGCTAGGATGGAGGGGAGCGCAAGGGAGGGAGGGGGAGGCGTGAGACCAATGGGGGGAGAAGGGGGTGGCGGCTAGGCAAAAGGGGGGAGGTGAGGGCGCATGGGGGAAGGGGGGCTAGGGTTAGGCAGGAAAAACTCGCTCCACATGGGCCAAAAATCCCCCCCAATAAAGGCCCAGACTCTCCCGAAAAGCTCAAAACTCAATCCCCCAAGGCCCAAACTCTCTCGGAAAAGCCCAAACACCCCGAAAAGCCCAAAAACACGTCATAAACTCTTACCATAATGTCACAGTAGGAACCACATGTTTGCCAATTAGTAGAGGCTTGGGAGTTTGACTCTACCTACATGCTATGGTTAAAATCCTAGATGCTCATTTTCGTGGACAGAATAGTACCCTTGGTGATTAGGGTTGGCGAGTGAGCCGGTTCAGCTCGGTTCATGCAAGCTTATTAAAAAAGTAGCTTGGTTCAGCATGATAAAAAAAATTCAAGTTGTGCGTGAGCAGCTCATGAGCCACATCAGTCTAGATGAGCTAAGATAAATTAAGCCACGTGAGCTAAGGCAATTAGTCAGAAGTTAAGCTAAACCACGTTGTGATCACACTACGATAAAAACCTCATGTAAATGCACTTTTCTATAGATATTTTTTTAATTTTCCTCTACAAATTGCCATAATATATTGTAAAGACACTTTTTATGGTATTTTAGAAGGTGACTTAAATGTAGAGACACTATTTTGAGACATTTTAGATAAAGAACATGGAATGTGGGTGGTAGAAGCGTTTTTAGGCCTTTTAAATTATTATAACAAAAATCATATCGAGATATTTTTTAAGATACTACTTAAATTGATCTTATATTGTAGAGATGTTATTTGAAGCATTATGTATTCTCTAGAGACATTATTTTAAATATTTAAGACATCTTGTGTACTACTCACAACAATTACAATCTAAGTATAAAAAAGTTGTGTTGTGAGGATGAGATGGTTAGTCGGGCTACTTGTTTATCCACAAGGTCTCAAGTTCGAGAATTGGTTCCAAAATATTTTTAGAATATATTTTTCATTCTCAAGAGGGTGCTAGAGACACAATATAGTACCTATATACAATGTCTTATATAGAATGTAAAGGCACTTCAGTAAGTGCCTCTTCCGATGCAGTGACATTGCATGTAGAGGCATCGTTGTGGTATTTTGAAAAATGCTATTAAAATCATGTAGAGACATAAAATTACGCATCTACTATACAATAAAAATGCCTCTATAGGATGTTTCTCCTGTAGTGACACATGCCACACATTAACACATACATGCAATAGAAGGACTACAGAAATGAAATTGTAGCTAATTATCTAGCATACAAGTAAAACATTGAAGCATCTATGCCCCTAAATTTATTTAGTTTTGGTAATTAATGGCATTCTTGTTAATGGACTAACAATTCTCTTGAGTTTGTGAGAATAGGTTGGTTCACCTTGAGGCATAAAGGATCATGATCTAAAGGAGTCAAGAAAAGAAGATAAAAAATACTAGAGGTCAGCGTACAAGGATAGTTAGATTTTTTTTTTATGTTTTTTACCGATCTCAGAGTTAGAAGAAAAGATCAGATTAATAGATTAGATGACGTACTATAAAGAGGGAGCAATGACTAGTAGCTTGAATTTGATAAAGGTTTAAATTGGCTCAAATCTTTTCGAACTCATTTTAGAAGCATCTAAATTTAGTTTGAATATTAATTCTTGCATTCTTCAGAGTTTCCGGCACTACCGCCGTGCATATCACGGTAGTACCGCAAGGGGTACTACCGAGTTTAATATAGTGTTAGACTTTTTCCAGAGAAGGTACTATTGTAGTGCAATGAGCGGTACTACCGGAGTTCAGTAGTACCACATTTTATGTATCGGTAGCTATTTTACAGAGAAACAGTTTGTCGAGTACAAGCTCAATCAAATTGTCGGTACTACTGCACATTGAGTGTCGGTAGTACTGAACCTCTATAACGGGCAAGACTAATAGTGCATTTAGTGCGTGTAGTCGACCGTTGGGGGCAGTTTTTCGTGGGGTGGTACTACCGATTTTTAGCTAGCGGTAGTACCACAAATGATGAATTTTTTACCATTTTCCCCCAATTGAATATTCTTGAGCTCTAGCAAGCCTTCTTTCTCCCATTTGCATTAATTTCATCTCTTGAGAGGAGTTAGAAGAATTCGAGTGCATTAATAATTTTTGAGCCAATTGCAAACTCAAATCAACCTCAAGTGAGCATCAATTCTCTATTCTGTTAGAAGTTGCCATCTCCTATACTGCTTGGAGGCGTAGAACCGGTGATCTTCTCAATGGACATTGTGAGAAGGCTCGGTCGATTGTGAAGCCACAGAGCTCCCCTACCCGGAGTGGGGAAGAGCCACCCCGAGTGATCGAGGAATGCTCAATTGTGCAAAGGAGTCGGCTTGAAGTGAGTAAAGCTACCTCAACGTGGATTGGGGGAGACTGGCAAGTCTCCGATACCACAAGATAAATTCGTGCGTCATCTTTTGTGGTTTGCATTTTCTTGTGCTCAATTTAATTACTAGCAATTCTAATATACTTTAGTGTGTTCATTTGTTCAGAATTGTTAGATTGCTTAGACTTGGCATCGTTGGTGCCCTTTAGTGAAACCTAGAAGTTTTAGGCATTTATTGTTAAAATTCTCATTTCTAGTATTATTAGTCTCTTAGTCCAATTAGAGCTAAGAATTTTAAAAACCTCATATTCACCCCCCCTCTAGTCGGTTATCCTTGATCCTACAAATGCAGGTAATTATTCAGGAGCTGATGAGCAATCCTAACAATTTCAGTCCAATCTAACATGGTTACATAGACATAAATTTAAATATTCAACTAATTAAAAGTCTTTTACATAAAAAATCATCATGGTGAATATTTAGTTCTCGAGTCTTAACGAGCTAACGAATGACTCATGAGCTAACGAGCAACTTGTGAGTTAGCTCAGGCTCGACTCATTAAGATACCGAGCTAGGAAAATGGCTTGGCTCAGTCCATTTATTTTATAAGCTAAGTTCGAGTTTCTCATGAACTTCAAGCTTTTCTGCCAGCCATATTGGCAGTAAAGCACTGTATTCGTGCTCCTTGCGATTATTATGACCTCCACAATTCTAGGTGTGTTCTAGTGGATGTGTTTCCGTGTACACATGTTGTAATATAAAAAACATCTCGTAAGTACATGCCAAATTGGTCAACTGATTATCAGGCAAAACTACCCTAAAACACTGATTTATAACCTTTCCGAATCTTTTAATGTACTCAGTTACTGATTCTCCAAACTTCTGTCACACAAAACTCAAATATGAAATTCTAAGTTCCAGACTCCTATAGAAAAAGTATTCGTGGAATCGGCTTTCCAAATCGGCCCAAGTATTAACTGAATTTGGAGGTAAGGTTGTGAATCAAGTGAAAACTGCTCCTGACAAAGACAACAGGGACAATTTCACTCTTAAACCACCGGATTGAGCCACCTCTCTGCATTGTGCGATGAAACACCCAATATGCTCTAAGGTAGTAGTGGAATCATCCCCTGAAAACTTTGTAAAATCAGGGACCCTGAAGTTATTGGGGTATGGAATCCTATCAATGTAATCAGGATAAGGCTTCTAATAGTCGATAACCCTTCCCTTTCATTGTATGCCAAATTGATCCCGTAACACTGCGGTTATTTGATCGTCCAATCGGCTGCAGTAATAGATGGTAGCGGTGATAGTTTTGGTGTTTGCCAACTATGATCATAGTTGGCATGTTGCCCCCTAAGCATAGAATCAGCTTGGTCTGGTAGTTAGGTCGGCTGTGGTTGACAATTACGCTCGTAGTCGACGTTCTGTCTTCCAAATGTCGGCTCTGGTTGTAGGACAAAATTATGTCACCACTCTCTATGGGGCCAGATCCCTTTGCAAAACTGACTCAACATACTGTGGACGTACTGGAGGTTCAATCGGCTAAGAGACAGATTTTGGGTAGATGTAAAACGGAGCCGATGGTGGTAAGTTGTCCTAGGGATCCAAACTGGCACCATCGGTGTGTGCCTGGTAATGGGGAATATTACTGGTACTTGGTTCCCACGGTAAAATTACAGTCAGCTATGCTGGCAATAAAGTAGGTATTGGGCCGATGGCCTAAGATCGGCTGGTGGTTTTGAGCTTTGAGAATTTTGCACCATGGAATAAACTGGATATGTCGGCAATGTTTGCATCAGATCTAACAACGTTTCTGCTGACACCAATTCTTATGTCAAAGACTTAACACTATTGGCTATCATCGGCTTAAGTGTTGTTACTAGAGCCGATAATTGATTGATCAAAGCATGATGCACAGATTGGTTAATCATCTCAGACAACTCAGCCTGCACAGGTATGTATCGGTTTACCGGCCTATTGTCCGATGGCACTGAATCATCCTTATCGTCAGAGAAATTGACCGTCGGCGATGCGGTCTTTTGAGTAACTCCACGCTAGTTTTTTTAATAACAATTCAGCATCATCTTGTCGGGACCCCGAATTTGCAAATCCGGACCCTCTGTGTATTCAGCACTAGTCCAGGAACGCGCTAGTGCACACAGTCTTAACATCGGTAAATATCACAATCATACCACTCGATACTAATAAAGTACTTTATTTAAATAGTCAACTGGTTACTCGACCTTATGGTCAAGTTACAAATGTATGCCTCGCAGGGCGAAACTTATTAAGAGAGAAATAGTAGCAGCGGAAAATCAAATAACTTCGTGGTGCCATCCAGTATACCACAGGCAACTGACTGGGCTCGCTCCCTAAGTAGATGGTTCCTCCTGGAGCTCCTCCTCCAAAGCTGGTGTAGTCTCCTCTTCAACTGGTGTTGTATTGTGGCAAGGGTGAGTACTTGGTACTCAGCAAGTCATGCCTGAGAATGCAAGCTAATATACTATATGCATGGCTTGGTACAAAGGAATAGCTCAAGGTATATTTGCGATGAAGACATTTAACAAGTATCATAAGTAGATTCGAAAGCAGTAGAAACAAGTAAAGCATAGATAACTTTTCAAGGAGTTTAATAAACATCTTTCCCATCCTAATCCACATTTCCATCAACATCATTATTAATCCAACCCAACCTTTCAGATCCAAGTTATTTTTGAGAAAATCTAACCCTTGATTGTAATTCCGGCGATGTCCAATAACGCGGACACGGCTATTCGAATAGATTGTACACTCTGCAGAGGTTATGCACTTTACCCACAAGATACTGATCAAACACCACAAAGGCGAGTTCAGTAACAAAGTCTTTCGGAAACTTCTAACAATACAAGTGGTCCTCCGGTTATTGCACACTAACCCTTCCCTTAGCTAAGGCGAAGTTTAGGCCAATCAACCGTTAGATGGGTACTGGCCTCGGCCCAGATGCGCTCCCCGTACAACTTACACAAAGGGTGTAGTTGACCTCCGAGGTCCCAGTGCGTTATTAGCAACTTAGTCAACTAGGTTCGTCCCATTCTGGACATGTGGTTGCACGTTAGACCCAGTTCAAAGGCTTGCAAGGTTAAGTCCTTAGGGTGACCAGGGCAAGATTACAGAAGAACCAAAACATCATCCCGATTGCCACAACCGGCCCACTGATCATTCTTGCCACATGCCCTGGCCGAAAAACTATTTATCAAACCCCGCTTGATTACCATGCACCACGTGCCATCAACATCACATGATACCTTTCCAAAATAGGTTCAATATATCATTAAGTCAATATTAGCATTTGATTGTCCAAAATCATGTCATGAGCACGTGAGGTGTCTAAGCGATACTACAACGGTCTAAAACCCATGTTGGCAATTTAATAATGTCCAACTAGTAAACCACAACTAGGGTGACAAGGGGTCATGGCACATACTTAAGTAATCAAGGTGTCATACAGCAATTTGGCATTTATCTAATTCCCATATTTAAATAAAGTATTTTCTAATTGAACTAGCATGCAATAAGTTAAATCAAAATAGATTTTGAAATAGGATCAACATGGTCAAAGCACAACTTGCCTTCAAAAAGTACTTGTTCTTGGTCTTGAGTTGGATCCTGAGTCAATACTTCTCCTTCGAATCCTTCCGGCACTTCAACGTCACTCGTAAAGCGTGCAAATAGAAATACACGAATAAACAATAAGCAAAAAGTGTCCAAACATCCAAATAAAATCCATAAACAGAGAGAACATAATTTTATGAATTTTTAGAAACTGGAATCGTCAAATTTGGAGTTAAAATGCAAAAGTTATGATTATTTAAAGTTTAAATAATCAATTAAATAATTTTACAGAGAAAAACTTTAGTCCAAAAATTAAATAAAATTAATATTTAGGTAGATCTCAATTTTATGAATTTTTAGAAATTTGAATCGTTCAAATCGGAGTTGAAACGCAAAAGTTATAAGCGTTTGAAGTTTTGAAATTCAAATCAATTATTAAACCGAATTATTAAATCATTTTTCTTTTCGGAAATTATTTATTGCGTCAGCAGTGACACGTGTCAGCATCTGATTGGTCCACGTGGACTCGCTGACGTCAGCGCCGGCCGAACCATCGATGACGCCAAAGATGGCGTCATCGGCCACGTGGCACCACCCGGTGCTACCACGTGTCCTGGTCCATGGACCACGGCACGCGCGGCTCGGGTCCATGGTGGATCCGGCGCCGCGGCTTGGTGCGGTGACATGCGGGCCCGCATGTCGGCCGGCCCATCTTGCTTCGCCGCGGTGCGGCCTAAAGCTACGTGGCATAATCAGGGCCGTTCGATTCGGATCGGACGGTCGAGATCTATCTAAACGCGTGCGATGAAGAAACCACGAGGCTCAATCTCCACCGTTGGATCTAGATCCAGCGGTCCTTAGTAGATCCAACCGTTTGAGCTGAATCTAATCTACACCGCCCGATTTAGATCTCGACGGCCAGGATTAGATCGGCGCTAGGAACAAGAACGCGGCGTGGCCTCACCTCAACCGACAGATGGAGATCGAACGGGCGAGGGAGCTCTCGAGCGTCGATGGCGAGGTGGCGGCGCCGGCTGACCGGGACCGAGGAAGACGACCACGGCAACGGCGTTCCACGCGCTCTCCGGCGAGGTGAGTGATCCCGGTCGATGCGTCTCCGTGAGGGGGTTTTGGATCCGGGCTTGGTGTCGACGGAGCGGCGCTGGATACGGCGGAAGACAGCGGAAACCACCGTGGAGACCTGTAACACCCCAAAATTTTTGCTTTTATTGAATTCATGTGTGATTTGGCACTTTGGTGAATTTTTGGAATTTTCTGGAATTTATTTGGATTTATTTGGAATTTATTTGAATTTATTCCATTTTGAAATAATTAAAGAATTTAATTTTGCAAATAAAATTTTGTTGGAAATATTTTATTTGAGTCCAAAATGATCCAAAATATTTTCCAGAATTTTTCTGGAATTTTTCTGAGTCATTTGCTATTTTTAAATGAATTAAATGAATTACTGGGAATTATTTTAATTATTAAATCGCTGGAAAATGCGAGTGGGTTTGTCTTTGTTCATCCGATCGAAAGTTCGAAGTCGGACTCGAAGTTCGAGTCCGAATAACCCGACCGAGCGATTGACTCAGCGAACCCGCTCAACCCTAATCGATCCCAACCGTTGGATCCAGATCAGCTGAGGATCGACCGTGTGTTTCAGCGGCGGATAACCATCCGAGCCATCCTCGTCGCCGATCGCGCCACGTGGACGGCCGCGATTTCGCTGCTCGCCGGATCCGAAGCCGAGTTCTCCGCCGCCGTCAGTGTCAACCTCGGTTTCCGCTTACACGAGCCGAGGCCCCCTTTAAATCTGCCCGCCACGCCATCGGGAAGCGACAACCGTCTGCACTCGAGCCCCTTCCTCACCTCGCTGAGCGCTGTCGTCCCGCAATTGCTCGCGGAGTAGAGGAAGTCTTCCGCGCGTTTTGTTGATCTCCGCCCTCGCCGTTCTCAGACGCCACCAAGCCAGGCCGAGATCGCCGTGTCGCGCCGCTCGAGTGCCAGGCCTTCACGGGGTTGCGGAAGCGCCGACGGGAGGTCGTCGTCTTCGTCCGGTCAAGCCAACGCCGGGCGCATCATCGCCGCGAACTTCGGACGGCCGTCCGATCAAGATCCGACCGTCACGGTGAGATCACGTTTAGATCCTCGGATCTAATCCACCGTTGATCTAGATCCAACGGGTCCGGATAACGTGCTCACCCCTAACGTGCGTCACCCGATTCCAATCCGGGCCGTTGATTTTGAATCAACGGCGAGTTGTGCACGGCGTCGGGAAGCTTGATCGCTGGCCGCACCCGTAGCGTGAGACGCCGACACGGCCGGGCCGCGTCAGCCGGGACGGGATGAACCGCACCATGACGTCATCACGGCGTCACGGTGGGGCCCGCTTGTCGCCACCGCCTCAAGAAGTGTGCTAACGTCGAATGGCGTCATCTCAGAGGCCCTTTGTCGGCGCGAGCCATGGATCGGCTGACGCCAGCCGCCCAATCGAAGGTCACGCGTGTCTAGGGCCGACGCGAATAATTAATTTCCGAAAAGAAAATGATTTATTAATTCGAATAATGATTTGATTTTGTTCCAAATTTCAAACACTTATAACTTTTGCGTTTCAACTCCGATTTGAGTGATTCAAATTTCTAAATTTGTATAAAATTCAGATCTACTCAAATATGAATTTTATTTAATTTTTGAACTAAAGTTTTTCTCTGTAATATTATTTAATTGATTATTTAAACTTTAATAAATCATAACTTTTGCATTTTAACTCCGATTTGAACGATTCAGTTCTAAAAATCCGTAAAATTATGTTCTCTCTGTTTATGGATTTTATTTGGAGTTTTGGGATGTTTTTGCCTATTGTTTATTTGTGTATTGCTATTTGCACGCTTTTACTTGAGTGCAGACGTTGAAGTGCCGGAAGGATTCGAAGGAGAAGTATTGACTCAGGATCCAACTCAAGACCAAGAGCAAGTACTTTTTGAAGGCAAGTTATGCTTTGATCATGTTGATCCCATTTTGAACTCTATTTTGGTTCAAATTATTGCATGCTAGTTCAATTAGAAAAATACTTTGTTTAAACATGGGGGTTAGATAAATACCAATTTGCTGTATGACACCTTGATTATTTAAGTATGTGCCATGATCCCTGGTCCCCCTCGGTGTGGTTTCCTAGTTGGACATTCTGAACTTGCCACCCTGGGTTGAGACCGTTGTAGTATACTGCTTAGACTCAAGCACGTGCTCATAACATGATTTTGGATAGTCAAATGTTAATATTGACTTAATGATATATTGAACCTGTTTTGGAAAAGTATCATGTGATGTTGATGGCACGTGGTGCATGGTAATCAGCGGGGTTTGATAAACGATTTTCGGCCGGGCATGTGGCAAGAGTAATTGGGGGCTTGTGGCATTGGGGATGTTGATTTGGTTCTTGGGTAGTCTTGCCCTGGTCACCCTAAGGACTTAACCTTGCAAGCCTTTGAACTGGTCTAACGTGCAACCACATGTCTCAGAATGGGATGGACCTAGTTGACTAAGTTGCTAATAACGTACTGTGGGACCTCGGAGGTCAACTACACCCTTTGTGTAAGTTGTGCGGGAGCGACGGTGAGGCCAGTACCCATCTAACGGTTGATTGGCCTAGACTTCGCCTTAGCGAAGGGAAGGGTTAGTCTTGCACAACCTGGGAGGACCACTTGTATTGTTAGAGGTTTCCGAAAGACTTTGTTACTGGGAACTCGCTTTGTGGTGTTTGACCATCTTGTGGGTAAAGTGCATAACCTCTGCAGAGTTTAGAATCTATTCGAATAGCCGTGTCCGCGGTATTGGACATCGCTCAGGAATTACAGTCAAGGGTTAGATTTTCGAAAATAACCTTGGTTTGAAAAGTTGGTTGGTTTAATAATGCGTATGATGGAAATGTGGTTTAGGATGGGGAAAAATGTTTATTAAACTTCTTGAAAAGTTATTTACGCTTTACTTATTTCTCATCGTCTGAATCTACTTATATTACTTGTCAAAAGTATTTCTTGCAAATATACCTTGAGCTATTCCTTTGTACCAAGCCATGCATATAGTATATTAGCTTGCATTACGTATGACTTCTTTCGAGTACCAAGTACTCACCCTTGCCTCAACACAACACCAGGTTGAAGAGGAGACTACGCCACTTGGAGGAGGAATTCCAAGAGGATCCGTCTACTTAGGGATGCGAGCGCGTCGGTTGCACGTGGTATCGTGGATCTGATGGCACCAATAAGCTATTTGATTTTCATTGCTATTATTTTTCTCTCGAATAAGTTTAAGCCTTCACGAGGCATATATTTGTAACTTGGCCATAAGGTCGAGTAACCACTTTGGTTATTTAAATAAAGTACTTTGATACTATCGAATGGTATGATTGTGATATTTACCAATGTTAAGACTGTGTGCACTAGCGCGTTCCTGGACTAGTGCTGAATACACAGAGGGTCCGGATTTGCAAATTCGGGGTCCCGACAAGACCCAACCAACTACGGCGAGCAATCGGGCACGAACGGCGGCGGCTAGGGTTTCAGGAGGTGGGGCAAAAGGTGCGCACGGTTGAAGCGGACCTCGGAGGCGGCGCGGAGCTTTAAATAGCCTCAGCATGCGCGCGTAGGGCGGAGCCCTATGCCCACACGGCGGAGCAGTCCGAGCCGGATCCGGCCGGGGAAGACGATGCCTCCACCGTCCACGTGGCGCGATCCACGGCCACGATGGCCTGGCGCGCACGGATCCGGATCGGATCCGATCGAACGGTGCGGCGCGGATCCTGACCGTTGGATCTTGATCCGACGGTCCACAATGGTTAGGGTTTGGACGCGGTTCGACCGAATCACGTGGCTCGGGTCGGACTCGAGTCTGACTCGGACTCGAGTCCGGTCGGATGAATAGTACTTGACCCGACTCGATTTTCCAGCGATTTAATAATTAAAATAATTTCCAGTAATTTATTTAATTCATTAAAAATAGTAAAAGACTCAGAAAAATTCCAGAAAAATTCTGGAAAATATTTTAGGGCATTTGGGACTCAAATAAAATATTTCCAACAAAACTTTATTTGAAAAATTAAATTCTTTAATTATTTTAAAATGGAATAAATTCAAATAAATTCCAAATAAATCCAAATAAATTCCAGAAAATTCCAAAAATTCACCAAAGTGCCAAATCACACATGAATTTAAGAAAGCAAAATTTTGGGGTGTTACACATCTCCTCGAGTGCGGCCTTCTGATCTTCATTGTCCTTGCGCTGTTTGGGCGTCAAATCATCCATTGTAGGGACGATTATAGCAACGGAGTTAACATCAGACATGGGAATTGATTTTCCTAAAGAAGACATTGTCGATCCCACTAGGCGTGTCAAAAGTGTGTTGACGCCGAAAAATATAAGAACGAATTTATTAGCTCCAAAGACACGCAAACACTGGGTTTAATTGGGTGCGGGTGTGTCAGCTGATTTTATCCTGCAATCGGCAAGAGAAGTATGATCTAACAACTATTTCAGCCGATTAGATGATTGATAAATCCAAACAGCTATTACAACCAATTGGGTGATTGACAAATCTATATATTACAGCCAATTCGATGGTCAATAAAGGTTTGATGATCTAAATAACTTATTACAATTGATTAGATAATCGATAAAAGTTAAAAAAAAAATTCGAAAAAGGTGATGTGCAACAAGATCGAAGAAAAAACAAACATGGATAACGTAAGCGACAATGATCAAAATCGGCAATGCACAACTTTATTGATTAAGACGAATTACAGAGAAAAGATTCTAAGTCTAAACAGATACTCCTAGTCGACAAAAAGTAAATAAAATAGATGCGAGTTGATTGATTAGCTCTATGCACTTTTTCTTCTTACCTCTAGACCTCTTATATAGCACTTAGGCCGATCGTATCCTCGTCCGATTCTTGCAAACACATGATTCATATCGGTCTCAACTTCCGAAAGATAAACTTTACTTTGAGCCGATATCAGCTAAGACTCTATCTATATTGAACCTTATCTGCCTAAATCAGCTACACCTGCCAAATCTTTATGTCAACAACAACACTTAAGTGATCGTATCATTCTCTAATTTCTCAAGATCCACGATAAGTGTCAACCTCAATTTCTTGGAGATAAATTCCTTTTTGAGTCGATATCAGCTAAGACTCTATCCATATTGAACTACATCTTCCTAAATCGGTTGTACTTGTGAAATTCTGTTGTCAATAGGTTCTATCACAAATCACAACCAGATAGAAGTTGTATATATACCATGACAGTGGCGTAACTAGAAAAATTTCTATACATATGCGCGCTTCACACGTATAATTCTTTGATCTTGTATAATGATTTCATAACATCATAAATCCAATATATATATTTAAAATTAATTAAAAATACTAAATCATCAAAATCAAAATTAATTTAATTAATAAATTTTATTTGCTAAAAATTATTTTATAGTATTTTTCAAAATTTTTTGAGAAGCTCGAGCATATCCGGCTCTGCGTCTAGATCTATCTAGAAACCACGACCGAGACGTTCGGTGCCTTTTTCATAGGCGATGGAACCAGCCCACGGGGCCATGCCTATCATCCATGGTGTCGAAGTTATCCACTTGTTGTCCAATGGGAGCACGTCGCCGTCACGTGGTCAGAGACCGACCCCGGCCGAAGACGACGGCGAGTTGAGTTGGTGTACTATGTGTCAGCCTCGCCGGGGCCCCGCGATGCGCATGGATCGACGCTCCTGGCCGGGCCGGAGACGGAGGAGGACATGGCCGGCCGGGCAAGTTTCGGATACAAGCCAACCACACCTTCCGCTAGCTGCTTATGCCTCGTCGGTCGATCGTACTTCCAGCTAGCTAGCTGCTGCTCGATTTTGTTTCGATGGAGAGGAAAACCTTCCTCAGGCTGATAATTAATTGAGGCAACTTGACGCATGACCGTGGCGTCCCACGCCGCCCAGGCTGGTGACCCACTGCAGCGCGCACGCACTACCTACTGCCCGTGTGCTGCGTGCGAGTGCGCTGCCCCCGCCTTCTTGCTGCCCGCAGCTCGCGTCCGCTGCCCCGCCTGCTCGTGAGTGAGTGAAGAACGACCACCTGACCAGGCCCACACGTGGGAGGACGCGAGTGAAGCGAAGCGACGAAACACAAGCCGAACGATGTGGCGAGCGAGAGGGACTGCGTGACTGACATGGACGTGCAGGATGTTAGATAATTTCTAAGTGCTAAGTTTAAGTCATCAACTAGCTTAAGTCATGATCATTGAATAATGCGGAAATAAAAATTAGAACTGATCCGGATTAGAAGATGAAGCCATTAGTTCGGTCTTTGGGTGATCTTGATGCGACGATGAGGTTCTTGCGCGATGAAGAAAAGGGAGACGCCGAGATCCACTCGGTAGGGTTAGGGCCTTCGGTAACCCTGTGCTGGCTCCCCGATCGGATGGGTTTTCGGGAGAAGTTGAACTTGATGGCAAAACGTTAATCGCATAAGCTGCAGCTTCTCCCTTCTAATGTCAGCACTGGCAACCGGGACCAAAACCAATTTTATATGGTATGCTCCCGATTAGAGCGCGTAGTGGTCATTAGATCCGAAAATTTCGGATTTAATTAGGTTGATTGAGATCACTACTAACATTCTCCCACTTGATCGAAAGCATAATGACATAAGTCCATACTCAACAGAATAGCATACCAAGATAAAATATTACAGCGGTTAATAAAGTCAGTGTTGAAACCCCAGTATCTATAGTGTACAATTCTATCTTAATGGAATAATCACTTATTCTTAACGGGAGTTTGGTTTATTTCTTATAGTCCTTATTTCCAGAATCAGAGGCTTTCCAATAAACCCATGCCGGCAACATGCCCTCGAAAGAGACTGGGTAGTAAGCCTTTAGTAAGCGGATCCGCAAGCATAAACTTAGTGCTTATATGCTTGACATTAATTGTCTGATCCTGGATTCTATCTTTCACAACATGATACTTAATGTCAATATGTTTGGCAGCACCACTTGATTTGTTACTCGAATAGAAAACTGCGGCTTTATTATCGTAGTATACTATTAGTGGTTTAGATATACTGTCGACCACTCTTAGTCCGGGAATAAAATTCTTAAGCCATACCGCCTGCCCGGTAGCCTCATAACATGCCACAAACTCAGCCTGCATCGTTGATGATGCAGTAAGTGATTGTTTGGAGCTTTTTCACGAAATGGCTCCTCCCGCAAGTGTGAAGATATAATCTGATGTGGATTTCTTAGTATCTACACAGCCTGCAAAGTCAGCGTCTGAATAACCCACAACTTCAAGGTCATCCGACTTCTTATATGTGAGCATGTAGTGCTTAGTGCCTTGCAAATAATGCAAGACTTTCTTAATAGCTTTCCAGTGGTCCAACCCTGGATTTGATTGATATCTGCCAAGCATCCCGGTTACGAATGTTAAATCAGGGCGAGTACAAACTTGAGTATACATAATGCTTCCGACAGCTAAAGCATAAGGAATCCCCTTCATCTGATTAGTTTCTAATTGATTCCTTGGACATTAGAATGTTTCAAATTTATCGCCCTTAACAATAGGAGCAGGTGTGACAGAGCAGTTATGCATATTATATCTCTTAAGCCCTCTATCAATGTATACCTTTTTGGGATAGGCCTAATATCCCCTTGGACCTATCTCGGTGAATCTCAGTGCCCAAAACATAAGAAGCATCACCAAGATTCTTCATGTCAAAATTAGCGGAAAGAAATCTTTTGGACTCATACAGCATATCCTTATCGCTGCTAGCCAACAAGATGTCATCCACATAAAGTACTAAAATAGTGAATTTGCTCCCCTTAATCTTAATGTATATGCAATTCTCCACTTCATTTTCTTTGAAACCGAAATTTCTTATGGTCTCATCGAACTTAAGGTACCATTGTCTAGACGCCCGCTTTAGTCTATAGATGTATTTTCTTAAGTCTGCATCCCATATGTTCCTTGCCTTCCACGACAAAACCTTCCGGTTGAGCCATGTAAACATTCTCATGCAAGTCACCATTAAGAAATACAGTTTTACCATCCATCTGATGTAGCTCTAGATCATAATGAGCAACAAGCGCCATGACAATTCTTAGCGAATCTTTCTTTGAGACGGGAGATAAAGTATCAATATAATCAATCCTCTCTTTGTGTAAACCCTTTTGCTACAAGCCTTACCTTGAATCTTTTAACATTTCCATTGGAGTTATGCTTAGTTTTGTAGACCCATCTACAGCCTACTGTTTTGACTCCATTAGGAATTTCTACTAGATCCCAGATGTCATTAATGCTCATAGACTTTATTTCATCCTGCATGGCCTCAAGGCACTTGGATGAATCTTTAGTCATCATGGCCTCCTTAAATGATGTAGGATCATCTACCTTCCCTATGTCACATACATCTTTATTCATGTATACAACATAATCATTAGGGATGGCTGATCTTCTTTCCCACTGTGATCTCTTTAGTGGTTCATTAGTTATCACAGAAGGCAATTGAGGCTCATCATTAGGTGTTGTACTGTTGAAAGCTGAATTCTCAGATGGGGGCTCAGGATTCTCAGCTGGAGGCATGACTATATGAGGTACTGGAACAATAGCCTTTTGGATTATCGGTAATGGTACATAAGTCCGAACCTCCTCAAGATATATTTTCTTAGCCTCTGAGCTCCCACTTATTTCATCATTTTCTAAGAATACAGCATGGCGGGTTTCCACAAACTTAGTGATATGATTTGGACAATAAAATCGATATCCCTTAAACCTTTCAAGATATCCAATAAAATGGCAACTTATTGTTTTAGGATCTAATTTTTCAATTTGTGGATTAAAGACTTTAGCTTCAGCAGGACAACCCCACACACGTAAATACTTTAAACTCGGTTTCCTCTAAGTCCATAATTCATAAGGGGTTTTAGGGACTAATTTACTGGGAACCCGATTAAGTATGTGTACAGTTGTCTTTAATGCTTCCATCCACAAATTAACCGGTAAACTGGAGTAACTCATCATGCTACGCACCATATCATAAGGCTGCGATTGCGCCTTTCAGCTACTTCATTTTGCTGAGGTTCAGCGGGTGTGAAATATTGGGCTACTGTGCCATTTTCTGAAAGAAATTTAGCAAATGGACCGGGAATTTATCCATAAGGAGCATGTCTCTCATAATATTCTCCTCCAAGATCTGATCTCACTACCTTAATCTTTTAAATTATACTGATTTTCAACTTTAGCCTTAAATGTTTTGAACTTATGGAGTGATTCAGATCGATCACGAATGGGAAAGATATAGCCATAACGAAAGAAGTCATCAGTAAATGTGATAAAGGAGTTATACCCGTCTACTGAAGTTACAGGAAAAGGTCCACATATGTCAGTGTGGATTAATTATAACATTCCTGTGCTTCGTGTGGCTTCTTTCTTAATTTGTTTTACATATTTCTCTTTAATGCAATCAATACAATGATCTGAGTCAGAAAAGTCTAGAGAGTAGAGTATCTCTTCCTTAATGAGACATTGCATTCTCCCCTTTGAAATGTAGCCTAAACGACAATGCCACAATTTCGATAAAGTCTCATCACCTAGACTTCTCTTCCGCTTATTGGTGGCATCACACACATTCATCGATACATGAGATTCAGAGAGATGAAGCATATCGAGTTTGTCTCATCGAATTGAGAGACCAACATTATTATATTTAAAGCTTACAATGCATTTATTGTTCCCAAAGATACAAGTGTATCCATCATCATCTAATAAAGAAACTGAAATGAGGTTTCTCCTCACACTAGAAACATAAACGACATTATTCAAAAGAAGAGTGAACTCACTATCTAATACTAATGATAGTGTGTCAACGGCTTCAACTTCAGCCTCCTTTCCATTAGCGACTCTAAGGCTTCGCTTCCCCTTGGAATTTTCTTTTGTTATGGCTTACAAGGTTGACATAATCCATCTTTCGGCCTTTAATCTTTCTTCCTCCTGGACACACATGGCAATCAATTCGCTCATAGTCCACTTCTCCTTCTGAGTGTTGAGTGTTATAATTGATCGTGAAGGGACCAAACTTAGCAAAAGAAAAGTCATAATGAAGTACTTCAGAGATTTCCTTATCCATGTCCTTAAGCTTTGCAACCATATCAGTCATCATCATGATATGCTCTCTTATACCACTTGAATCATCATACTTGGAGGTAGGGGTGGATAACGAGCCAGTTGAACTTTTTTTCGAGCTTTCTTCGACACTGATTTATTCTTATTTATTATAGTCTCCTGTATTGTTTGAGACCCAACTTCGAGCCGAGCTTAACGAGCCGAGCCTAACGAGCCGAGCCGAAGTTGACACTGGTTCCAAATCAACTAATTTTTATTTTAAAAGAAAAATGAATGTAATCAGAGCAATTTTGAAACGAGCCACCGAGCCAGCTCAACGAGCTTTTTTTCCAGCCCTACTTGGAGGTGAGCATCCTTATAATTAAAGTACTGGCATAAACTTTTGAGGAGACTTTAAACTGCTCCCCACTCAAGCCAAGTACATCTTAGCATCTTCGGACTCGGGAATTGCTCCCCTAATCCCGATAGAGATAGTGCTCTTTATGAGTGACATGCGGTTTGATCGCTCCCACTTCTCCGCTGCAGCATCATAGAACTTATTTTTCTCAGCGAAGTCCTCAACATCAACAGCTGGAGGAACAGGAGCAATCTCACATAATGCAAGATCAAGATCCATAATTCCAAGAACGATTTGCAATCTTTCTTTCCAAGAGGGGGAGTTAGTTCTAGAGAGTTGTTCAATGCCATTTAAAGTACCGGCAAATGTTGGACGTGTTTATTACTGAATAAATATATATACATGAATAAGGTAATGTCTGGCATAAAATTAACCCTATGTTGGTCTGATTAATTACATGCTAATGACATCAAATTTAATAGTTCTAATTCGTATCACCGTTGAGCAGAAATGAAAAAGAACTGAATCATCTTATAGGTGACATATGTTCATAAATAGCGTTGGTCAAAATATGATCATAGTCATGACATAATCCCAATTTTCAACATTAAATAATATTCTCCAATTAAAACTTCCCGTTGATTCCATTTTAAACGGAGGTAATGCACTGAATAATCATCATATAAAATAATTGTCATAATAATTAATTTGCTCAGAGTATTAATCATTAAACATAACAATAATGCCCAGGAAATTAATCATGAAACAATGATTATTGCTAAATTAAATAAGGCATAATACATCAAATATTGAAATGAGCTGAACAATAATCATCATATTAATTGATTAGTCCAGAAGATTTAATCATAAATTTAACAATTATAATAATGCTCAGAAAATTTAATCATAAACATTACTTGTTGCTAAGTTAAATGAGACATAATGCAAAATTAAAAGAGCTAATAAATTACTAAACAACAAAATGGCCCAAAAGCCTCTGCAGCCTAGCCGCGAAAATGGCCCAGAATGCACGCGGCCCAGCTAAAAACTGCTAGTCCAAACCGCGCACGCAGCCAAGACGTCGGCGCGCCCACACGGGTGAGCTCGGTGGCCCACGAGGCAAGGCCCAGTTACTGCGCTGCTCGCGTCGCCCCAAGCCGTCGATCAAGACGGACGGCCAGGATCAACTGGATCCGATCAAAAGGGCGGGATGTCAAAGGAAAATCTAACCCTAGATCATTTTCTCCCGGAAAAATCGTGTGACGATGACGGCGACCGTGCGCGAAGCGAACGTGCCGTGGGCGCACGGAGGCCAAGCTGATGCCGCGCGAGCTCCGACGAGGCTGCCGAAATAACCGCAGGGCACACACGCACAGAGTGTCGGCGACGACGCCGATCGATCGACGCGTACGCGCAAGCGAGGCTTAGGTCTGCGATGGCGAGGACGAAATCCGAACGAAGTAAGCCCGAAAACCCCAACTTAGGCATAAGAGTTCTTGAATGATTTGGCATTTGGGGAAAATTGGAGATTTAGGGTTCGGATCCGATTTGAATTTGGGAATTTAGGGTTCGGATTTCAATCCTAGGGCTCGGATCCGGTTAGGGATTTTGGGGATTTATCGAATTAGGGTTCGATTTGTTCTTGTCCCCTCCTTCTTAATGCTAAGTGAACCGAATAAAAGCCTAAATCAACATTAACCGACCGAAACAAGGTCTAATCCGTGAGTAATTAACCCTAAACCGAACTGATCTAGATCCAATACCGGGCTAAATAGGATCATGCTCAGGCTAGATTGGCTCTGATACCAAATGTTAGATAATTTCTAAGTGCTAAGTCCAAGTCATCAACTAGCCTAAGTCGTGATCACTGAATAATGCGGAAATAAACATTAGAACTGACCCGGATTATAAAATGAAGCCATTAGTTCGGTCTTTGGGTGATCTTGATGCGACGATGAGGTTCTTGCGCGATGAAGAAAAGGGAGACACCGAGATTCACTCGGCAGGGTTAGGGCCTTCGGTAACCTTGTGCTAGCTCCCCGATCGGATGGGTTTTCGGGAGAAGTTGAACTTGATGGCAAAACGTTAATCGCATAAGCTGCAGCTTCTCCCTTCTAATGTCAGCACTGGCAACTGGGACCAAAACCAATTTTATATGGTATGCTCCCGATCAGAGCACGTAGTGGTCATTACATCCGAAAATTTCGGATTTAGTTAGGTTGACTAAGATCACCGCTAACAACTCCCCTAAATTTAATATAGGGAGTATGTAAATTGGATAATTTAAATTTCCAACTATAGCTAGCATAGCGTAGCGGTGTGGCGCCTTCAGGCCAGAGTATGATTATCACCACCTATATGTTACGTGGATTTTCTGCTAATTTTTTTTGGGATTTGAACCTGTGATCGGTCGGTTGTGAGCTTCAACGTAACTATATTAGCCAATTATTTCATCTCTCTCTCTCAAAAAAAAAAAAAAAAAAAAAAAGCCGAGGACCTAAAACTTTGGTGGAAGTTCAGCATGCGATCCAAGGGGCAATACCTTTCTTTAACATATACTGCTAATCGCCTAATTTGTACTTTTGTAGTCTAGGTATGTTCAGGTGCTTGCGAAATTCTTCTTATCCTTGGATGTAATCTTGTTTCTCGTGTTTGAAGTTAATTCAAGCGGTCGTGAGTCGCGTTTGCAATAGCTTATGACTTTCTTAAATTGATGTAACATCTTCTAGTTTTTGACTTTCTATGTAGCGCGGGACTCGAATGCAAAGAAGATATTGGCAAAACCATATTTGCATTCATATTTAACTCGAAAACGATAGGAGCCAGCATGGGCTAAGATATTTATCGACGTGGTACAAGTACACATTGCTCAGAAGCATATACAAATTTATCTTTCATATAATTTAGGTGGAATACAACAGGTGCAAACTCTCGGTTCGGTACAAACATGTAAACTCTAGCATGGCGGAGAATTTTGGTCCATTTGATTATAAAAATGGCAAAATTAGCATCACTTGGGAAAGCGCACTTACTAACGCACCCAACATATATCTTACCGACGTGGCTGGTTCCCACGACGATCGAACGGCTCGTAGGAGAGTTTACACCTAACCTTACGCTAAATCAGTTGTACTTTTTCCGTCCAAATTTATAAACCGTATTTTTTAATGATTTTGTACATAAATATAGAGTATACTTCAATTTTAATACAAAATTAGTGTGATATTCTCTCTATATCTTATAAATATCCACATTTACTTTATTTTCTTTACATTCATATATTGAATATATTGTTTAGTGATAATAATTACGGTAATCTTTATTTTAAATATCTTCTAAGTCTATATGTTAAAAAATTACGTTTTATAAACTTAAAGGAGGACGTAATATCTAACTATGTATATATATTTTTTCAAGAACCCACTTGCCGAGTGCTTCGTTCTAGAGTTTTCTGAAATCTCGAATGCGATTGATTTTGTTTGGGATTGGATTGGATGGTCGGAATGCGATCGTTTGACGGGCGTCGGTAGAAACAGTAAGTGCTCAGCTCGTTCGCCATCAAGATTGGACGTCAGAGGAGGAAATTGGGGTTCACCTCCCAGCAGTGTGCCGTCAATACAATTGATCCTTCAGAGGTACTTTTATATATATTTTTTAAAATTATATAAATATTAAAACATGAATAAAAATAGATACTAATTAATTATTACATTGTTTGCTTTAAGATTTATATAATTTGTATTGAGTGTTTGATTGACCCGTGCTCACTGTCGGACCAAAAAAAAAATAAGTCTTTCTGGGCGTCACAAGATCTTCGACGATGACGAAGGATGCATGGGAACACCGTGATGAGCCTGTTTTGCTCACCAATTAAGATGTTATTATTATCCGTTTCATTTTTGGAACTTAATAGTGTATATATTGATGTACTCGTACAGGAAGCCAGCAACATAAATGTCCTTAAAAAAACGGACGTACGGTAGGAGTTTTGCTCATTCATTAGAAAAGCACTTGTCACAGATGGACTTACGGACAGGATAAATATCTAATGACACCACCTTAAAAAAAATTAAGGTTTAATTCGATATATGTCACTCTACAAATTGGAAATTGAATCCCATGTTGAAAAAAATACCACTCAATGGCATGTTTTTCAACATAGAATCCAATTTTCAATTTGTGGAGTGGCAAATATCCAATTGGCCCTAAAATTAAATGCCTTAACATAGATTTGACGAGTGTAATTCATTACTAGTTACGGTGATCCAATGGTTAGGACTAGGGATTCGCATTTTTCAGGGTATTCATATTATAGATACTTGAGCAATGCTTCTATGCTTTTCCTCCCAATACAAGTTGTACAAATCTTAAAGCAAACGAAGGGGTAAGTAATATTCATCTACCCTTCATTAATGCTTTAATATTTGTGCAACTTTAAAAAAAGAGAGCACATAAGCATCTCTCTACTTGCTTACGTATTTATAGGACATCCGATAAAATACTCTGTAAATTAAATTTCGTAGGTTTTTGGCTCGTTCAACGCCTCCACGTTATTTTCGACTAACGTGTTCGTTTCGGAGGCGGCCACGTCTTACATATTTTAACGCCGTCACTTTAAAACACCGGAAGCGCGGCGCAGCGGTAACGCAATGCACGCTCACACCGCCGGTCGTGCATTCGATTCCCACCGTGCTCGCACTCGCGCCCACGCGACGCGGCCGCCGGGAGTGAGGTTTTTTGCGAAAAGACACTCTAAACTTTTTGAAGTTATATATTAGTTCTTTTTTCTCGGGAAGGTCTCCAAATATTTAGAAATTTGTCTTACGCGAAGACCCTGAAAATTTCTTCTGAACAAGCAAAACCTAGGCCAGGTCATGGATGACTGTTCCCCCCTACAGTGCTCCAACCTGCCAGACTAATTAAACCCATAGACTTAATGTCGCATTCACAACATGAGCATCAATCGGATAATGTAGAAGGCGGCATCACGGCATGGTCAAGCTATAGTTAACTAATCATAAAGCACTGATCTGATGACATACATACACACACCCAGCCACCCAGTGGCCAGTGCTCCACTACTTGGTTAGCACGCATGCAGATCCAGGGCCAGGGTCACCCTTGACCGCCTTGCCCAAAGCATATCCTCAACTCCCAGATATCCAATGCCATGCATGCGTACACGCAACTTGCAGAATTCCCTCCTCTACCGTAAGCAGACAACACCTGTGGCCGCGTCTAGAGAACGCGAAGAGTGACCGGCGCCCAACAGGGCGAGAGACCATGGGAGCGGGCGCTGGAGTGCGGAAGGAGGGCTCGGGAATCAGCCCGGTACATGGCACCTTGCTGCTGTGACCGGGAGCGCAGAAGAAATCCTGTCGCGATGGTCCGTGCGTTGCTCTTACGGTTCGACGAGCTCTATGACTCTGGTCACTTGCCACGCTCTCTAAGTACGATATGCTGAGCCTTTTGTAAAAATAAAGGAGATCAAATTTATAAATACATATACGAAAGGATTAAGTTTGTAAAAGAGAAAAAGGTAAAAGATGCCAGATAAGCGAAGGATTCCAACTCGCAACTAGTACTTCACCGCAAATATATGATGTATCAGGCTAGCTGAGAGGATAGGGTTGTCACTGATGCGAGCCCTAAAATATCTGTAAATATCTCCCGGGAATTATTAATTAATTCGTAGCATGTGTGTCCGGACTCCGTTGCTGTTTCCCAGCGGACAGCGACCCCGTCGTATGAACTGAAGCTGAATACTTCCGGTGGATAAGGTTGTCACGGTCTGAATTTCCTAGCAACCAAACGGATTTCAGAACACCAGTGTGCATGTGTGATCAAGAATCGAACTGTCGGCTGGGTGCTCTAGATAGATGGTGGCCGTCTGATCGATCTGCCTGCATGGTGTGCAATGATTCCTAATCATGGTCGATGCAGGCAAGCTGCACGCTTTGTTAGACGTGAAGGTAGCAACTCTCTGCATCTCTCTGTGGATGTGGAGTAAAATCCACCGCACATATTACATCCCCCCGGCCGGCAACAGTTCAGAACCAGTGCAATTTCTGTTCAGAAAGGGGAGTCACTTGGCTAGATGCCTCTGCATGCTTGGATGGAGCTAAAGCTAGATCACAGCTTTTCTAAGAAAATATTCTTGGCTGTACCAAAACCTCAAAAGATGCTAACTGGTCCTGGACACTACCCTATGGAGGAGCTATGCCCAATAATCCAGTGGGTCTAGTTGAATGTTCTTCAAAACTAGTAGATTTATCCGCACGCAAATCGTACGATTATATATATATATATATATATATATATATATATATATATATATATATATATATATATATATATATTAACGCTGTAGCGGGCACCATGGTGCTCAGACACCATGATTTTAAATGCACGAATTCAAATCAAACTCGGTATATTTTTTGAAACTTTCAGTTTTAGAGGATATACTCATCTGTAACAATTCAAATGAAATACATACCTTTGAAAAAAATATAATCGGATTCAAAGATTTGAACGAATTTAGATCACATGCTTTGCTGATTTATATATATATTCAGCACATACCTACAATCAAACTATTATAAAAAAACTCTAATTTGAATTTTAGTTCAAACTTGTTTGAACTAGTTAGTAAACCGGTTAAACTCAACATCCTAACAATTTTCAAATGGAAATAAATAGAAAAAATACTCGTTTTGGATCATGGTGCCTAGGCACCATGGTGTCCCATGTAATTGTACTATATATGTAGTCAAAGCATGAAGGTAAGTAAGCAAGGCGTTGAATCGAATATGAATGGTTCAAATTTAGGCAGAATTCATCTCCTTCACTTAAACACGTTTTATACATAACTCCCTAAAAATTTTATAAAATTTCACACCTTAAGTGGAGGAGATGAGATTCTACCTAACGCCCGTATTTACCTACTTTTATGCTTTCATAGTATACGTCATTGATATATATATATATATATATATATATATATATATATATATATATATATATATGAAAATGGTTACATACCCTTATGAGTATGTACTCCCACTCTCAATATATTGTTTAAATGATGTTGTTATACTTCTTTATCCTTTTGAGTATACTTTACTACTGATTATAAGATACTTCAAAGTGAGTTCCATGAAAAATACATTCGTTTAAGTGGTGTACCGGAGGTGGGAGTACGTACTCCCACTTCTAATATACCACTAAAACACTTAAACGAAAGGCTATATATATATATATGAAGCCTTTTCCATACTCTCAGGAGTACATATTCCCACTTCTAATATACCACTTAAACGAATGTATTTTTCTTCGTTATCACTTTTAGTGTAATTCAATAGTAATTTTAATTAAGGTACTACAATGTGATTTGACGGAAAAATTTTTATTGAAACCCTTTATTTATTTTTTATTATATAGCATTTCCAATGTAAAAAAGGAGGATATACACAAATTATGCTATAAATAGTGGACTTTGATGAAAATTTTATGAAAATCATTTTGGAGTATCTTATAATTGATATTAGAGTATACTCAAAATGATGAAGAGATATAATAACATCATTTAAGCGGTATATTAAAGGTGGGGGAGTACATACTCTCATTATGAGTATACTTTAATATCTATTATAAGATACTCCAAAGTGATTTCTATAAAAAAAATTCATTAAAATCCACTCTTAATAATATAATTTATGTACATCCTTCTTTTTTTTATGTGAAAAAGGGTATGTAACAAAAAATAAAGGGTTTCAATGAAATTTTTCCAACGAAATCACATTGGAGTATCTTAAAGTTACTATTGAATTATACTAAAAGTGATAAAGAAGTATATTAGAAGTGGAAATATGTACTCCCAGAGTGCAGAAAAGACTTGATATATATATATATATATATATATATATATATATATATATATATATATATATATATTCACATCTCCCAGTCAAAATCAAATCACCTTCGGGGTCAAAAGGAGAATTTGGGAGAAATTATTTCTGAGAAACTGTGGGTGCCTTTGTTAAAGATGATTACGGAGGCTTACGTCCTTCTCGAAACGCGAGAAGAGTACTACGTTTCCAAATACAAAGGGTCAGTTGCAATTCCATGACTTTGCTCTCTATTTCGTAATGCGGTACGTGTATTTTATTTCGTATGGTCAGGCATTTAAATTTTTACTATTGATATATATTAAAATATATATAGGTTGGCCATATGGAAATAATTTTATTAGAATTTTCTTGCAAGATACATTCATAATATATTAATTATTTTGCTAGTATATTATAATAATAAATTATAGCTCAGACCGTGAAAAATAAAAATGCCCTATGTTTGTAGATAGAGAAAGTAGAAAACTCGCCTCACGAACTACTTTTCTAGAATACATACTTTAGTAGCTACAATAAATATCTTCCCGCCACACCCACGGCCAGGTTCACAAAACCAGTTGAAATTTACCGATTTTAGCGATTTTCAACTTTACCGAGCCGGTTTGACATATAAAACTGGTCGGTAAACCAGTTAAATTCCAAAAACTATTGAAAAAAATTTGTGCGACGCAAAATCGACCGGTTTTATGTCAAAAATCGTATGGTAGTGCGTTAGACTTTAACACACGATCAAAACTGGTCGGATTTTGATTTTAAAAAAAAACTAGAATTTTTAACCCTTCGGTTTCTGATAATTTTTCAGCGATTTTCGGTTCAATATTTTAAAATTTCAAATTTCGATTTTCTATCGGTGTTTTTAGTTTCGATATTGTTAACGCTACCCATAGCACCTCGTCGCAATCCACTAAAGCTCATTTTAGCTTTAGAAAATTTTACCTCCTAGCAAAATTTCTAATCAAGTGGATCAATGCGAGATTTTTGTTCTGCCTCACCCAATCAACTCAATTCACCCTCACCATACTCAACTTCACCAAAAGAAGTCACCATCATGTTGTGGATTTCTCTGTCATGATAAGTACATCTACTATAGGGGTTTCAAGTTGCCAATGGTAAATTAGTTGCGGTTACCTATCATATAGTTCATGGACAGTATGAGTACGACCGGTTATTTTCGACCAGATTAATCTTAGCGTAGAACCCTTTTGATCTTTACTATAGGTAATGATCATGTATGAATGATTTAGGGAAGATCTCCTGGAGTCATCTTTTAAATCCACCAAGTAGATTTCACTAAATCTGAACTTTTGCCCATGTTCTACGATGCCGATTGAGCCACACTACTACAGATCTGGATATCAGTACCAGTTCACAACGGCCATCAGTATCGGTTTTTGAACCGGTACAGGTCATCCGGGACTGATGCCCATTGAGCATCACTACCGGTTCCACCAACCGGTACTGATATGACTATCAGTACCGGTTGGAGCCTCCAACCGATACCGATGAGCTATTTATCAGTACCGGTTAGTGCCTCCAACCGGTATTGATTATCTATTTGTTAGTACCGGTGCGGAAGCTCCAACCGGTACTGATGATCTGTCTATCAATACAGGTTGGAGCCTCCAACCGGTACTAATGAACACGAGAGCTTTAATACTTAATATATCATATATATTTAATATATGGTATACATTGTGTTAAGTCTAATATTACATATATATGTTTGTGTGTGCGTTAAGTCACAATTAATTAAAGCACATATAATCAATCATGCACAATTAACTAATAATCAATCATGCATATATATACATACACACACACACACACACACATATATATATATATATATATAATGTCGACTCCGATAGTTCACCAGTCTTTATCGAAAGGGCCCACCTATTTGTCATTGGATCGTGAAACTCACCTGTTGGATTTATGATTTCATCGTAAATCCAGCCGACGAGTTGTTCTTGTATTGCTCTCACCTGCGCCGGCAAGAAATCCGACGAATCTTGCAAGCGACAAGCACCTCCGGTCTGGATGTGCATAAACTGACACACATAGTAGCCGCATAAATTGTTGCTCGGCTGCTAAAGCAAGGTCTGCGGTGAAAAAAGCTGAAAGCATGAAATGGATGCATGGAAATGAAGTTAACTAACTAAAAAGCTAGCATGATGGCATACATACTCGAAAGGCAAGTGTAATATTGTAACACCCCAATTTTTTCTTTTCATGAATTTAAATGAAATGTTACACTTTTGAGAATTTTTGGAATTTTCTGGGATTTATTTGGATTTAATTTAAATTTATTCCCTTTTTAGATAATTAAATAATTAAAAATTTTAAATAAGATTTTGTTGGAAATATTTTATTTGAGTCCAAAATGTCTCAAAGTATTTTCCAGAATTTTTCTGGAATTTTTTTTGATCATTTTGCTATTTTTCTTGAATTATTTGAATTACTAGAATTATTTTAAATATTAAATCGCTAAAAAATCCAACCGGGTTAGTACTGTTCATCCGACTGAGCCAAACCCGAGTCTGACAGGACTTAACCTTGCAAATCTTTGATCTGAGTCAAACGTGCAACCACATGTCTGTAATAGGACGGACCTAGTTGAATAAGTTGATAATAACTTGCTTGTGGGACCTCGGGGTGTCAACTACACCTTTTGTGTAGCTTGAAGGGGGAGCGTACCAGGGCTACGGCATGGTACCCGTCCAACGGTATGTCGGTCCCATACTTCGCCTCCACTGAGGGAAGGGATGGTGTATGGCAAAACCGGAGAGGTTCACTTGTAAAGTTTGCGGTTTCTGAAAGGTTTTGTTACGATCACCCGCTTTTATGGTGTTTGACTGTATCTTGTGGGTAAAGTGCATATCCTCTACAGAGTGTAAAATCTATTCGAATAACCGAGTCCGCGGTATTGGACATTGCTCGGGGATTACAGCCAAGGGTTAGACTTTCATGAAAATAACTTGGTTTGGAAATGGTTGGGTTGGAACTGAGAATTGGTCTTAGGTTGTGAAATGATTTACTTGTACAATGATTGTGAAAGTTATTACCTTTACTATTCTTTTACTGTTTTGCAATCTATTATTGTATTTATGAAAGCTTTATTGCAAATGAACCATGAGCCTATCCTTTGTAGTAAGCCATGCATGTAGAATATTAGCTTGTATTCTGTGCATGACTTGCTGAGTACCAAGTACTCACCCTTGCCACAATACAAACATCAGTTGAAGAAGAATCGACGCCAGCTCTGGAGGAGGAGTTCCAGGAGGAGCCTACGAACTAGGGACAAGCCCAGTCAGTTGCCTGTGGCATATTGGTTGGCGCCATGCGTTTTCTTTACATTCCGCTGCAGATTTATTCGAATAAGACTTCAGCCCTGCGAGGCGTACTTTTGTAACTTGACCATAAGGTCGAGCAACCAGTTATATTTCCCTTTTTAATAAAGTACTTTACTATTTCGTTGAGTATGATTGTGATATATACCGATGTTGAGACTGTGTGCACTAGCGTGATCCTGGACTAGTGCTGAATACACAGAGGGTCCGGATTTGCAAATTCGGGTCCCGACAAATATCGAATTCCTTTTTGAATTGGCCCACAGTTTTAGCACGGAACCGTGCAAATGCACTACATACATGATTGCGAATTGAACATGATTAGAATTTGCTTCACTTGGAGTAAAACTAGCACAATAATGAAAGTAACAAGAATACCGGTTGAGCATGTCGATCAAGTTTTGGTAGTTTTCCACTGGTTTCCTCCGCAAGTCTATAACTGTGGTCATGCTACGATCTAGCTCGATAATGAGAAGAATCCAGTGAAAGCTGTGCATATATATGTCAATGTAGGTAACCAATTAGCTCTAACATCGAGTTATGGAAAAGGATTAGAACGAGGCGGTACGAAAACACGCACTCAAAGGTGTAGGGTAGAAGTATCCTTGACTTATATCTTTGACCCATTAGCCCCCTGTATATGTTGGTCTCTGTAACGACAGGGGAGCTAGTAACAGTCATCTTATTGATAACCATAGGGTCAAGGAAAGCTCTGTCGAAAATGCTCTCCCTTCTGCATCTTTGTATCTCCGTTCTACATAAGAAGAAATTAGTTAGTCTTGCAAGTTAGTATAGTGCAAGGGCCCACACAATGGATTTTTGCAATTAAATAAGAGACTTACAGAGTCCGGCAGCTCAACATGGCCACATCGAGGGCGTCTGTCTGGTATAGTTCGTTGTACTTGACGACGAAAACCTCTAGGCCATGCCAGAACGCATCCAGGTACCATTTATGGAATTGGCGCATCCTAGTTGGTAGCTGGGCAACCTCCTCACGCCTGACCAATGATGCGCCCGGTGTTAATGGCCATCTGACTTGTTCAGATTCAATCTTCTTGTCGCCTAGTATTTGATCTAGGTCAAGACCAATTTCTTCAAGGAATCGTAGCATCTCCTTAGACTTCTGCTCAACTGATGTACGAACTATAACAGACAGACGTCGTCCCCTGTGACGTCTTCGTCTTGCCGCTTTCCTTGACTAATGTGCGCTTGTAGTCAGAGACACGAGGTTTTTTTTTATCCTTCAAAGTTTTAATTGTCCTCAAGCCTTTTAGAAATTCTTCCATATCAGGCTGAACCTTCTTCTCTGGTGACTTGGGTTTAAAAAAATTTAGTGACATCGGCTCTGACTACCTTGTCGGTCTCCTCCTCCGTCATATCGTACGCTCGCTTTGGAGGTGCATCTTCTTTGGTGACGATGGAGGTGATGGAGGTGACGACGGACCGCTTATGTGTGCCGGAGGTGATGGAGGTGTTGAAGAGGACCGCTTATGTGAGTCTCGAAAAATGATGTACTTCTTGCGCCAGAGGATGAAATTGTGTACTGCCTCTCCTAACTTCGTAGTCTCGTCACCTCTGGAAATGACGAGGTCAAGGTCATCGCACCCTGGGCATACCTCCTCCACCTAGACCTTGGAGTAGCCTGTCAGTATCTGCTAACCATGGATTACCTACCCCGGCTCCACTTGGTGAGCCATACCATGAGCCGCCTTGAAGGAGTTGTTCTTCGCTTGGACGTGCAGCTCACAAGCTGTCCGATGTGTTATGTTGTCATGTGCCAGTGGCCCAAGTCCGCTTCGGGCAACCCACCGGAAGCACAGCTGCTCTGCTGCCCTGAGGGGCTAATGACGTCCAGATTAGTAGGAAGTTCTTGGTTCGCATCCAACCAGGGCCGAGGCGGTGGTGGTATTGCTTCTTCTGTGCATTCTGTCTGTTCTTTTCAGTCAAACTTTGACCTTCTTCTGAATTCTTGTAGTTCACGAACGCATCCTAGTGATCCTGCAACTTTGGGTACTTGTTAAGGTTGGGCGTTCGATTCTTCTTGATATAATCCGTGTTCAACTTCTTTTGAAATGTCTGGAATGCGATGGCCATCTTTTTTAACATGTAACTCTTCAACTTCTCTTCAGTCCCTTGGGGGAAGGTGAATGTCTCCTTCATAACAGTTCAGATCATGATCTTCGTATCTTTGGGGAAATTCTCCCATTTCGCGATGCTAATTGGCAAGTGGTCCCTGATGTGGATGCTGCATGCCGAATTGAACGGCCCAAGTGCCCCCAAGGGTGCAAGAGGTTGGCCGTTATCGTCGACTTCGGTGATAACATGTCTTGCCTTCGATTTCTTGCTTGGACCTCGCTGACGTGATTGCCTACTCGATTGACTGATCTGAACATATGGTAGAATCATGAATGGGTTAGAATGTTGTCTTATCATGATAGTGGAACCAGTATATACGCATTCGTACTAATTACCATTCGGGCACAGTGTGGGGACTGGGAAGGAGGCGGGGAAGAGGAGGTTCAAATAAGGCCGCTTAGTATCAGTTGAAAAGACCAATCGATATTAATGTTCTACTATCAGTACCGGTGGTTACACCGACCGGTACTAAGCAGCCTTAGCTGCTTAGTACCGGTCGGTGTAACCACCGGTACTGATGTGCCCCCCCCGACTACTAGCCGTTTAACCCCTAAATTTTGAAATCCAAAATTTTGAAGAAAAAAACCCGATGTTCTTCCGATTTTGATCGATTTTCTCCTGATTTTCACCGTCCAGTTGAATGTTTCTCGAAACCGATTTTTTGAACAATTTTCTCTCATTGTGGCATAATTTTTTTGAACGATTTTTTTTAACGTTACGTAATTTTTTTGAAATTTTGAATTTAGGCGGCGGGAGGCGCCCGGGGTTAAAGTGGCGCCCATAATTTTGGCTCATTATTGCCGCGACAATGGCCTACTTCTTCACATTATACCATATTATGAAAAACCTACTAAAGGCACGAAAATACTAAACCTACTAAAGACACGAAAATAGAAGGTAAAACATTATATGTAGAACATAAAACATTATATTAATTACAATAGTTAATAACATAAAACAATATATTAATTACAATATATATATAATATACATAGTGGCGGGTGGCAGGTGGCGCGATCACCGCAGAAACCACCACTCGTAAATCATTCTGGGAAATTGCGTCGTCGTTGCGCTGCAGGGCTGTAAATGCGTCTTCGATGGCATTTTCATCATCCTCCTCCGACGATGAGCTCCCCCAGTGGATCCTGGCCTCCTCCTCCTCCTCCTCCCGCTCCTCCTCCTTCGGGGGCGGTGATGGAGCGCCAAAGGAAGGAGAAGAAGGAGAAGGAGCTGCCATTTTGGGCTAACTATATGTCTCACCCGTCTCTCTCGTATGTCTCTGTCACTCTGATGGTTTTATAGATGGCCAGGTGAGAGGAGCCGCCCAGATCGTCCTCGGGCTATTAGAAGGTTTAGTCGTCCTAATCGGATTTCGAGGCTAACAACGGGCCACCGGAAGCGCTCACAGTGTTAGCACCCAAGCCCAACTGGGACAACATCGAAACCCTTCGAATAACTCGACGACAACCCCGATATTCCCCCGGTATGCGACCCAAAACTCGCCCAGGATCCCCACAGACCGGTTTCACTGTGATATCAACCCAATTTGCATAAAGGGGCAACGAAACTCGAAACCCCACAACCAGACACGAGCGGAAGCAAAACGAACAAAACGACCAAACGAACCACGGCACGAAGACAAAACCCAACAACAAGCCCCAACTACACAAAACCACACCCGACAACCCCCAACAATCAGAAACAAGCAAATCACTAAAGTGACACAAATATATTAAAAGTTGCGCGAAGGCAACCAAGAGTTCAGCGAAACATAGCACATTTAAACAACCTATACAACAAAAGTAGACTCCCCACTACAAAACTGGACAAAAGTAAAACAACCCCGAAAGTGTTCTACCTCTGAACACTCCCGGGCGTACACGACGCCAGCAGCCTCTACTCGGTGCCCCGCCCGGTCACCGATAGGCAGTAGGGGCAAAAATCACACCCCTCGGGATCCTCACCTGCAAAACCACAAAAGCAGAAGCCTGAGTACGGAAGGTACTCGCAAGTCTTACCCGTGGTCCATATATGACCGACTCCAAAGGGTATGCATTTGGATGTAGCAAGGAAATCAGCTAAAGTTAAAAGTGCGGAAAGCTTAACTTTGTTGATTAGTTAGTACCACTATTCAATTCACAATTCAAAGATGTTGTACTAGCACCTACTTCTAGAGTGGAGTTCAATACTTAATGATAACCAAACAAGTGACCTCATAACAATTTCGAGCTCAAGCTCAAAGGCCAACTTCAGTTCAAGTTATTACTACGTGTAGTAACATGTAACCAAGCGTGCTCATATCCGAGAGCGCGGCAATTCAAATCGCTTAATTAACCCTGCAAGGAAGCATTAATCGCACGACACGTGCCACAAAGAACCTCGTGTCAACCATCCTCCCATCCATACCAGTTCGTTGGGGACATCTTCATGCGGTCTGAGTACCTAGCACCCCCTCGAGCGGCCCAAGCCCGGCTTGGTCCCCGAGAGTCGGCCTAAGCCTCGCCCTCAACCACGTCCAACCACATGAGGTCTATGCCCCATCGAACGGCAAGCGATAAAAGAATAGCTTTACCGTCCCATTCCTGGCATGCGATCAACCAATGTGTGCTCAGCTACGGTTAAACATCGGATCGGTCCTTAGCTGACTCAGGCGGGACTACCACATTTGAGTCTCCTTACCCAAATGCTTCAATCTCCTGCCCGGTCTCCAATTGTACCTTTTCCACCACATAACCAAAACCAAACCTTTCCATAGATTGTAAAGCGTAAGACCTCAAGCAGTGGAACCATCCACCACTTGGCCCAAACCGACCTCTAAGCATACTAAGCATAACACCATTAGTACCCATAATTTAGCTCCAAAGGAGGTGTTTAACAAGTAACAATGAAAGTGGTACATGCAGCAAATAGGATCAAACCTATCCCACATTTCAACTCCTAATGCAACACTTAACATCCAATAGGCAGTTAATTCGCAAAAATAGATTATACATATGGTTCAAGATGCTTAGGTGCTTGCCTTGATCTTCTGCTTGCGGACCGACAGCGACTTGCCCCTCGGCAACTCCCTCGACCACGGCAGTATCACCCTCCGTGGTTTCGTTCTCTACACGAATATAATGCAACAATAAGATGCATGCAATGCAATGAAACAACTAGAATGAAAACCCCCGACGAAACGACGCAACCGGACAGACCAACATAACCTGGACAGACCAGGTGAACCCGGACAGTCCGGGTTTAATGTCCGGACAGTCCGGACAATCCGGACACTCCGGACCTGGCGCGTTTCACCCTACTACTCAACGGACCGAGGTGCCGCCAAGTCCCACGGCACCGCGGGGACCCGATCTACGACTTTCCTACACGTGGTCGAGCCGGAGAGCTCCGAGCTAGCTCAAACCACGACGTGCGGGTCTCATCTCTAACACCTCCAACCAAACCTAATCCAAAGCTTAAGAGAGCCTCACTCACCCCCGATCTCTAACCCTAGCACCCCACATTGCCTAAACCAACCCCAAACCGAAACCCCACCAAGAACCCTAACATTGCAAAAGTTCAACCCCCAACCCCAAATCTACAAACCTAACCCTACATTCAACCCCATGGAAGCCCTAGAACCCAAGAATCCCATGAATAGACTCCAAGAGAGGGCTTTACCTCAAGGGAAGGGAAGGAGAAAGAGGGGAAGCCGAGTAGGAGGAGGAAGACGTCGGCTTGGGGAGGAGCTTGAGAGCGCCGAGGAGGAGTTCACCGGGGAAGGAGCCACCGGAGGTCGCCGGCCGGTGGGGAGCTCGCCGAAGACGAGGACGGGGTGGAGGGGACGCACGGGAGAGGTGGGAAGGAGACAAAGTGAGGTGAGGTGAGTGGAGGGCCATGAAATGGGGCTTTTATACAAAATCCCGCACCATCTGGACTCTCCGGACGCTCAACCTGGAGACTCTGGGTTGGGGTCTTCGGTAGCACTAACCCAGACACTCCGGACATTTAGTCTGGACACTCCGGGTTGAGGTGTTCGGTCAGCCCAATCCGGATACTCCAGACATTTTATCCGGACATTCCGGGTTGGATCCGGACACTCCGGATGTCCCAGAATTTTTTTGAAATTGAGGGCCTTGACAAACCCTCCCCCCTTAAAGGAATCTCGCCCCGAGATTCAGAACAAATGCACAAACCGGGCGGAATACGGATAAAGGTGCAGACACGTGCGGATTGACAAGCTTAGGGTTGCGGAGAGTTTGCATACTAGTCACTTACATGGTTTAGAAGAACTTGGGATACTCGGCCTCCAAACTATCCGCTGGTTCCCATGTAGCTTCTTCTTTAGTGTGATTGCTCCACTGGATCTTATAGAACTTGAGAGCCCTTCGGCGGGTCGTGCGTTCAGCTACATCTAAAACCCGAATAGGATGTTCTTGGTAAGACAGGTCTGGTTCAGGCTGGACTTCGAGTTCATCCACCCCAAGTGACTCAAAAGGAGTACGGAGGCACTTTTTCAACTGAGATACGTGGAAGACATCGTGGACCATTGCCAGAGAGGGAGGAAGCTCTAGCTGGTATGCCACTTGACCACGCTTCCCAAGGATCTGTAAAGGTCCGATATAGCGAGGTGCCAGTTTCCCCTTGACTCCAAAACGACGGGTGCCTCGAAGAGGGGATACCTTCAGATAGACAAAGTCGCCAGTGTCGAAGGAGAGGGGTCTCCTACGACGATCGACATAGCTCTTCTGCCGCGATTGTGCTATCCTCAGATTTTCCTGAATGGTCTTCCCTTTTTCTTCTGCCTCCATGACCAGTTCCGGCCCAAGAAATGATCGTTCCCCACTCTCAGACCAGTTGAGAGGTGCTCAGCAGCTGCGACCATACAGTGCCTCAAAAGGGGACATTTGGATACTGGTTTGGTAGCTATTGTTGTACGCAAATTCGGCATATGGGAGACATTCCTCCCACTTCTTCCCATAGGATAGGACGCATGCTCTCAACATGTCTTCGAGGATTTGATTGACCTTCTCGGTCTGCCCATCAGTTTGAGGGTGATACGCTGAGCTGTGGAGTAGTTTCGTGCCCAATGCCTCATGCAGACTTCTCCAGAACCGAGAAACAAACTGGGAGCCTCGATCTGAAACTATCCGCTTGGGTATTCCATGAAGGCACACAATCCGGGAAATATACAACTCCGCATACCTCTTGGATTTATAGGTGGTGCGAACGGCTAAGAAATGTGCGGATTTCGTCAACCGGTAGACTATAACCCAGATCGAGTCATGACCCGAAGAAGTCGTTGGCAGCCTGGTGATGAAATCCATGCTGATGTCTTCCCACTTCCAATTTGGAATGGGCAATGGCTGAAGAGTGCTAGCTGGCTTAAAGTGTTCAGCCTTCACCCTTTTGCAGACATCGCACTCAGCCACATATTGAGCAATATTATGCTTCATGCGAGTCCACCAAAATCTCGGCCTCAAATCTTGGTACATTTTGTTGCTGCCTGGATGAATTGTGAGCAAAGAGTTGTGGTCTTCATCCATGATCTCCCGCTTCAATTCTTGGTTATCGGGGACAACTATGCGCTGGCCGAACCACAAAGTCCCCTGATCGTCCAGGCAGAATTCAGTAGTCTGGCCAGAATTCACCTTGTCGCGAATTTGGGTGATACCCATATCCTCCCTTTGAGCTTCTCGAATCTGCTCAAGTAATATGGACTTCAATTCCACATTAGCCAAGGATCCTTCTTCTATCATCTCCAAGTTGAGTCTCCGGAATTCAGCACAAAGAGTGGCACTCCGGGGTTCAAGAACGAGGCAATTGCATTGAGCCTTGCGACTCAACGCATCAGCCACCACATTGGTTTTCCCCGGGTGGTAATGGACTTCCAGATTGTAGTCCTTGATCAGCTCAAGCCACCTTCTTTGCCTCATATTCAAGTCTGCCTGAGTGAAGATGTACTTGAGACTCTTGTGATCGGTATAGACGTTGCACTTGTTCCCCAGGAGATAGTGGCGCCAAATCTTTAAAGCATGGACCACTGCAGCAAGCTCCAGGTCATGAGTTGGGTAGTGCTCTTCATGATGCTTCAATTGGCGAGATGCATAGGCAACGACCCGGCCTTCTTGTATAAGCACACAACCAAGGCCGATACCTGATGCATCGCAATAAACATCAAACGGTTTGTGGATGTCCAGTTGTGTGAGGACAGGAGCTGTAGTGAGGCGCTGTTTCAAGGCCTGAAATGCTTGCTCATAGCCTGTTGACCATTTGAATTCCACACCTTTCTTCAGCAGCTCCGTCATAGGCTTGGAAATCTTCGAGAAGTCCTGGATGAAGTGGCGATAATAGCCCGCAAGCCCAAGAAAACTGCAAATCTCGGTGACTATCTTGGGTTGCTCCCATTTGAGGACATCCTGTACCTTACTTGGGTCGACAGCGACACCTTGCTCAGAGAGGACGTGCCCCAAGAAAGACACTTTCTTCAGCCAAAATTCGCACTTGCTGAACTTGGCATAAAGGCGATGTTCCCGAAGTCTTCCGAGAACAATATGAAGATGCATGGATGTCATCAATGAATATGACCACAAAAGAATCGAGCTCCTCCATGAAAATGGAATTCATGAGGTACATGAAATACGCCGGTGCGTTTGTCAGACCGAACGACATGACGGTGTACTCGTACAACCCATATCGGGTGGAGAACGCTATCTTTGGGACATCCTCAGCCCGAATCTTGATTTGATGGTACCCGAGCCTCAAGTCAATCTTGGAGAACACCCGCGCACCAGCAAGCTGATCAAACAGGATATCAATCCGAGGCAGAGGGTACTTGTTCTTTACCATGACTGCATTCAAAGGACGATAATCAACACAGAGGCGAAGAGAACCGTCCTTCTTGGTCACGAAGAGAGCCGAGCAGCCCCAAGGTGAGGAGCTCGGGCGAATGAATCCCTTGTCCATCAGTTCCTTCAGCTGAGTCTTCAGTTCGGCCAATTCATTTGGCGGCATCCGATACGGTTGCTTGGAAACTGGAGCTGTCCCGGGTTGAAGTTCAACTACAAACTCAATGTCCCGATCAGGTGGCATCCCTGGCAGTTCCGCCGGAAACACATCTGGGTACTCCGACACTACGGAAATGGACTCTAACTCCTCAACTTCAGTGCCATTCAAGGAACAGAGAGCGGCCCCGCCATCATCAAGAAACAGGGTCAATTGGTCGCCCACCGGTCCCTTGAGCGAGATGGAGCGACGAGAACAATCTAGGATGGCCCGCTAAAGGGTGAGCCAATTCATTCCCAAAATGACAACCATCCCACGCATTTCAAGAAGTAGCAAATTGACAAGGAAAGAAACCCCGCGGATTTGCACAACGGCCTTCTGGATCATTTGATTGGCAGAAATCCTTGAACCTGGTGCCTCAATTAGGAAAGAGGTTTTGCTACCACTCACTTCCAATTGATGTTGCATGACGAAACCCTTGCTAATGAAAGAATGGGAAGCCCCCGAATCAAACAAAACCCTAGCAGCATGTCCCTCTATGTACAACGTACCAGTCAGTACAGTGGCGCCCTCGGGATTCGCCTCAGCATCCACATAGTTAACTTGGCCACGGGTAGGCGCAGGAAGTGGAGGTAGAGGTGGTGCAGTCGCGCCTTGAGGCCTTGGGGCGTTAGAGTTGATGCCCCGCCTCGGAAATGGGCAGTCGCGGATGAAGTGCCCCGCACGCCCACAGTTGTAGCATGGGCCCGGCCCAGAGCCTGTCACCACTCGCACTCCCGACTGTGGCTGAGGAGGACGAGGAGCAGCAACAGGAGGGCGAGCCACTCCAGCCGGTAGAGAAGGTGAAAGTGCATCTAGGCCCCTCATTTTATTTTGGTGATTAATGATGACACAATTAAAGAGATATAATGTTTCAACTAAGAATAATGCAGATCTCGAGATCACATCAAGCTCGGAATGACATTGGACGCTCCTACGTACTTCAAATTTCAAGAAAACGGCTTCAAGACGAAGACTTGTAATTTCTATTTTGAATTGAGTCTTAAGGATAGCCGTACTATTAAGAGGATACTACGGAAAATCGTTTTTATGATGTGCATGTGCTCAAGGTCAAAACTTGCATTCATTCTAGCACTCATATACTTGCATTTTCCAAAAACAGGAATTCCATCCGAGCCCACCAACTCGGAGAGTCCGGACATTTTGTCCGGAGTATCCGGACATTTTGTCCAGAGTCTCCGGGTTAACCCTTTCGGCCAAAACTCGAATTCCAGGCAGTCCGGAGTGTCCGGACATTTTTGTCCAGAGAGTTCGGACCATCCGGAGTATCCGGGTTTATTGTCCGGAGTCTCCGGACAGTTCAAAACGTGGAGTAACGGCTAGTTTTCAAAAAGAGTATTTAAAGCCTCCACTCCACCCCAACGGCTAGGATCTTTATTGAGCTCATTCATTGCAGCATTCATGCCATCTCTAACACCTCTAGATTTGGTTGTTGATCTACTTTGGTGAGGAGAGGAAGAAGCAAAGTGCTAGGTGCATTCATTTCAAGTTCTTGAGCACTAGTTCATCCTCCAAGCGACCTTCCGTGGTGTTTTTACTCTTGAAGGTTGAAGGTCTCCTAGACGGCTAGGAGTCACCGGGAGCACCCGACGCGTGTGGTGTGCCCCGGTCGTTTGTGAAGGCGAGTCTCGCCTCCGAAAGGAAAGAGACAAGAAGTGAAGTCGGCGAGTGCATTTGTGCAACACCGGGAGGAAAGCGGGTTGAAAGAGACCCCGGCTCAAGTGCGACCGAGCCACCTCAACGGAGACGTAGGATTCCCTTCATGAATCCGAACTTTGGTGAAAAATCGCGTCTCTCTCTTTCTCTTTTACTTCCTAGTCTAGCTTGTGTGGATTTGTCTTTGTAAAACTTGGATCTAGCTCTTTACCTAGCTTTAATCCAAATCCATACTAGCTTTTGATCTAGGTTGCTCTTGCCATTTATTAATTGTAGTATCTTGTGCTAGATAGGGTAAGTTTAGTTGCGTTCCCGAGCCAGCCAACCCGGAGACTCCGGATAAAATACCGGACTCTCCGGACAAGCCGGAGTATCCGGATAAAATACCCGGAGACTCCGGATTGACCTGTTCGGCCAGATTTAATTCCGCTGCGATTTTTTAATCCGCCTATTCACCCCCCTCTAGGCGACATCGTTGGTCCTTTCAGAAGGCACAGGAACAGGGGCCCTCGGTGGTGGAAGAGCAATCCGAGCCCGCTGTGAACTGCCACCAGCTGAGTACTGAACTGACCTCTTCCGCTTCTTCTCATCTTGATGGCTTTTCATCTTATGCTCCACAGTAATCGCCCGACTCACCAACGCATTGAAGTTGGCGAACTCACAGACTGAGAGCCTGTCCTGCATCTTCGCCGTCAGCCCATTCATGAACCGATCCTGCTTCTTCTGATCGGTATCAACCTCCTCCGGTGCATACTGAGCCAGGTAATTGAACTCTCGCGAGTAGTCCATCACCGACTTGCTCAACTGCTTAAGGGCAAGAAACTGCTGCCTCTTGATATCCATGAGCCCCTTCGGGATGTGATACGCCCGGAAGGCCTCACAGAACTCTGCCCATGTCACCTGGTGACCGGCGGGCTGCATCACCAAGAAATTGGCCCACCATGCTCCGGCGGGACCCTGAAGCTGCTGTGCTGCGAATGGAGCCTTCTAAAGGTCCTCACAGTGGATAAGAGCAAACTTCTGCTCGATCGTGCGCAGCTAGTCGTCAGCCTCCAACGGATCACTGGCCCTGGAGAACGTCGGCAACTGAGTGTGCAGAAAGTTCAGGTAGCCGTTGGGTCGGCATCGCCCTTCACCGCAGCCACCCGGAGCAGCCTGATTCTGGACAAGCATCTCCAGAATGCGGTTGGTTGTCTGCTGGTTCTGCTCCGACCGCATCAGAACATCCAACAGGTTGGGAGGAGGAGGCGGGTCGCCATGGTCGGGCTGCGATCGCCCAACGCCATCATCACCTCCCATACCACCGCGGGTCCTCATGCTGTCGTCAACCAAAGTCAGACAACAAGAGTTAGACTCCACACAGATGGGAATAGACCTTAAGCTCAACAAACTCACACGCTAAACCCAAGCCAGACTGTAGTACTCCGCACTGGAGTCCAATAAGTCTAACACACCCAAAAGCACAACTCCTGATGCAAATTGCATGGCATATGCAAGACATGACATGAATGCACGATTCCAACGTGTCCCTCACTCAATACTTATATACATAGGGCGGGATACAAATACTACCTTCTACCTAATCCATAATGACAATCCTAATTAGTTCCCTAAATGGTTGTCAAGTTTCAGGTTCGTCTTCATGCACCTTGCTCTGATACCAGGGCTGAGAGGAGCCGCCCAGATCATCCTCGGGCTATTACAAGGTTTAGTCGTCCTAATCAGATTTGGAGGCTAACAACGGGCCGTCGGAAGCGCTCACAGAGTTAGCACCCAAGCCCAACTGGGACAACATCGAAACCCTTCGAATAACTCGACGACAACCCCGGTATTCCCCCGGTATGCGACCCAAAACTCGCCCAGGAACCCAGCATACCGGTTTCACTATGATATCAACCCAATTTGCATAAAGGGGCAACGAAACTCGGAACCCCACAACCAGACACGCGCGGAAGCAAAACGAACAAAATGACCAAACGAACCACGACACGAAGACAAAACCCAACAACAAGCCCCAACTACACAAAACCACACCCGACAACCCCCAACAATCAGAAACAAGCAAATCACTAAAGCGACACAAATATATTAAAATTTGCGCGAAGGCAACCAAGAGTTCAGCGAAACAACCTATACAACAAAAGTAGACTCCCCACTACTAAACTGGACAAAAGTAAAACAACCCCGAAAGTGTTCTGCCTCTGAACACTCCCGGGCGTACACGATGCCAGCAGCCTCTACTCGGTGCCCCGCCCGGTCACCGATAGGCAGTAGGTGCAAAACTCACACCCCTTGGGATCCTCACCTGCAAAACCACAAAAGCAGAAGCCTGAGTACGGAAGGTACTCGCAAGTCTTACCCGTGGTCCATATATGACTGACTCCAAAGGGTATGCATTTGGATGTAGCAAGGAAATCAGCTAAAGTAAAAAGTGCGGAAAGCTTAACTTTGTTGATTAGTTAGTACCACTATTCAATTCACAATTCAAAGCAGTTGTACTAGCACCTACTTCTAGAGTGGAGTTCAATACTTAATTATAACCAAACAAGTGACCTCATAACAATTTCGAGCTCAAGCCCAAAGGCCAACTTCAGTTCAAGTTATTACTACGTGTAGTAACATGTAACCAAGCGTGCTCATATCCGAGAGCGCGGCAATTCGAATCGCTTAATTAACCCTGCAGGGAAGCATTAATCTCACGACACGTGCCACAAAGAACCTCGTGTCAACCATCCTCCCATCCATACCAGTTCGTTGGGGACATCTTCATGCGGTCCGAGTACCTAGCACCCCCTCGAGCGGCCCAAGCCCGGCTTGGCCCCCGAGAGTCGGCCTAAGCCTCGCCCTCAACCACGTCCAACCACATGAGGTGTATGCCCCATCGAACGGCATGCGATAAAAGAATAGCTTTACCGTCCCATTCCCGGCATGCGATCAACCAATGTGTGCTCAGCTACGGTTAAACATTGGATTGGTCCTTAGCAGACTCAGGCGGGACTACCACATTTGAGTCTCCTTACCCAAATGCCTCAATCTCCCGCCCGGTCTCCAATTATACCTTTTTCCACCACATAACCAAAACCAAACCTTTCCATAGATTGTAAAGCGTAAGACCTCAAGCAGTGGAACCATCCACCACTTGGCCCAAACCGACCTCTAAGCATACTAAGCATAACACCATTAGTACCCATAATCTAGCTCCAAAGGAGGTGTTTAACAAGTAACAATGAAAGTGGTACATGCAGCAAATAGGATCTAACCTATCCCACATTTCAACTCCTAATGCAACACTTAACATCCAATAGGCAGTTAATTCACAAAAATAGATTATACAAATGGTTCAAGATGCTTAGGTGCTTGCCTTGATCTTCTGCTTGCGGATCGACAGCGACTTGCCCCTCGGCAACTCCCTCGACCACGGCGGTATCACCCTCCGCGGTTTCGTTCTCTACACGAATATAATGCAACAATAAGATGCATGCAATGCAATGAAACAACTAGAATGAAAACCCCCGACGAAACGATGCAACCGGACAGACCAACATAACCCGTACAGACCAGGTGAACCCGGACAGTCCACGTTTAATGTCCGGACAGTCCGGACAATCCGGACACTCCGGACGTCTTGTCCGGACACTCCGGACCTGGCGCGTTTCACCCTACTACTCAACGGACCGAGGTGTCGCCAAGTCCCACGGCACCGCGGGGACCCAATCTACGACTTTCCTACACGTGGTCGAGCCGGAGAGCTCCGAGCTAGCTCAAACCACGACGAGCGGGTCTCATCTCTAACACCTCCGACCAAACCTAATCCAAAGCTTAAGAGAGCCTCACTCACCCCCGATCTCTAACCCTAGCACCCCACATTGCCTAAACCAACCCCAAACCAAAACCCCGCCAAGAACCCTAACATTGCAAAAGTTCAACCCCCAACCCCAAATCTACAAACCTAACCCTACATCCAACCCCATGGAAGCCCTAGAACCCAAGAATCCCATGAATAGACTCCAAGAGAGGGCTTTACCTCAACGGAAGGGAAGGAGAAAGAGGGGAAGCCGGGTAGGAGGAGGAAGACGCCGGCTTGGGGAGGAGCTTGAGAGCGCCGAGGAGGAGTTCACCGGGGAAGGAGCCACCGGAGGTCGCCGGCCGGTGGGGAGCTCGCCGGAGACGAGGACGGGGTGGAGGGGTCGCACGGGAGAGGTGGGAAGGAGACAAAGTGAGGTGAGGTGAGTGGAGGGCCATGAAATGGGGCTTTTATACAAAATCCCGCACCATCCGGACTCTCCGGACGCTCAACCCGGAGACTCCGGGTTGGGGTCTTCGGTAGCACTAACCCGGACATTCCGAACATTTAGTCCGGACACTCCGGGTTGAGGTATTCGGTCAGCCCAATCCGGATACTCCGGACATTTTATCCGGACATTTCGGGTTGGATCCGGATACTCCGGATGTCCCAGAATTTTTTTGAAATTGAGGGCCTTGACACCAGGATCGGAAGACGAAGAGACGAAATACTTCAATTCTGATGAACACAAAGAGTTGCCATCGAAAAGGAGCGCGGGGCGGGATCGAGAAGGCGCGCGCGGGAGACGAAGAGTCTACTGTGTTAGTACTGGTTTAATACACCAACTGGTGCTGATGTTAGACCATCAGTACCGGTTGGTTACACCAACCAGTATTTAGCAGCCCTCTGGGTCACATCAGTACCAGTTTAACATACATAACCGGTATTGATGGGCCGATATGGAAGACTAGATCTGTAGTAGTGCCACGTCACTCCTCTTTCCCCAAGCACTCCATATTATAACTTTCCCATACGTTCAGGTATGAAAATTTTCAGTTAAAAAAAATGATCCGAAGATTTGAACGAACACAAATATTTCTTGAGTGGTGCTTCTGTGTTTTTCGTCCAAATATAAATTGTACAAATTTTGAAACAAGCAAAAAGGTAAGTAATCATCATCTATCCTTACTCATGCTTTAATGTTTATGCAATTTTTTTAAAAAAACATAGAAGTGCCTCGTATTTCTTTCGCGTGATTGAGTAGATCAGAGAATCAATGCGAGAATAAAAAAAAAAAAAGTAGAACGGGTATAATTAAGAAAATCTTAGCGGAGAGAATTCACGTAAAGAGCAGGTACCAAATCAGATTGATTTCCTTTTCAAAGTCTGCTGCAGCAGCTCAGGCTCTTCCTGCATGCCACGAATGGCCCCAGCAACGTGTGATGTTGAATGGTAATCTTCCGACGACAGCGACAGACATGAACACAGATGTGGTCTAGCGTGTCATGGCGGCAAATTTTTCAGAGTAAATCGGTCTATCAGCGGAGGAAATAAAAATATTTTATTGAAAATATACATTTTACATATACAACTTTATAATTTGTACAATGATGTGGTATCGTGTGGCATGGCAGCAAATGTTTTTTAGCAAATTGGGTGTCTATCAGCGGCGGACTATAAATATTTTATTGGAAATATACATTTTACCAGTACAATTTTATAGTTTTGTACAATAATTTTGTAACATCATAAATTCAACATATATATTTTTAAAATTTGCTAAAATTACAATATAAATGGTTTTAAAATCTTAAAAATCCTATACCAATAAATCAGAACCTATCCATAAAAAATTAACCTATTAAAAATATAAAATATTAGCGTTTTTTTTTAATTTTTAGAAGTGTCATGGTATACCCGACACCTCTAGTTCCTCCTATGCGGTGCTTATACATAGTTGCATGTCTAGTCTAAGAATTAGAACACTATGCATCGAGTAAATTGAAGCAATGTTTTTCAGAGTTTTTTTTTTCTTGACGATTCTCTCACCGATCTTGTACCCAGTAAAATACTATAATCAGTAAAATACTACAAAAAGGACTACTGCAGAATTGGAGAAGCACTTCTTTCTCATGGTTGGTTTTGAAGGTAAGAACTGTTTCTCTGCAAATGAGAACCGAGGCTCTGAACTATGTCGGATAAAGGGAAGAAGAAGGTGCACGCGGCTTCATCTAGACCACAGGAAATATTCAAGGCTCCAAATTTAACGAAATCTAATAGGGGTGTGTTTGGTTGGTGGAACCATGTTGAATGGGATGTGATAGTCCTGTACCATTTGATTCCGTTATTTTAGGTGAATGGAATGGTTCAGCATCTAGAGGGAATATTCCTCAAATTTGTATCATTTAGTCTAAGATAGAATGGTTCCATTCAAGCAACCAAACACATGGATAACTTTTTTTATATACCATCTCATACATGTACTACTTGGTACATGTAATCAAACATACCCTAGGTAGAGCTATACGTAATTCCAGGGATCCGCATCCACATACGTACGTAGATACCGTGGTTCTAGTCAGAACCCAGGACCAAAGTTCAAAATTCCAGCGAAATTTTGAAAATCTCGATCGAGATTTCGGATTTCGGACCCCAGAGATCCTAAATCTTGACCGGATAAAAAAATATAAAAAAAATTCAAAATACTACATCTATGTCGGTTTTTAATTAAAACCGATTGTGATACTCACACTGCATCTGTGTCGGTTTTATTTATAAAACCGATTGTAATACTCATACATCTGTGTTGGTTTTTAACTAAAACCGATTGTAATACTCACACTACATCTATGTCGATTTTATTTATAAAACAGATTGTAATACTCATACATCTGTGGCGGTTTTTAACTAAAATTGATTGTAATACTCATACATCTACATCTAAGTCGGGCTTTTGGTCTGTTCAAGTTGACCGAGATCTCAATGATTTAGAACGAAATCTCGGTTATGCAGGCCGAAATGTCGGTGATTTAGGCCAAAATCTCGGAAATCCCAGTTGAAAAAACACCGGATTTGAAATTTGGTTTTTCGGATTTCGTCCGAATTTTGTCCGAAATTCTAAGATCTCGCTGAAATTTTGGATTTTGGTCACCTGCGAGATATATATTGAAAACAAAATTTGAAACCGTGCCCAGGACAGCATAAAGTAACCTGCCAAGCAGGCAACGCACAGAAAGTTCCAACTGTAATGATATAAATAAAAACTCAGTCCAAATTTAGAAGAACCCTATCAATTGATGGGCAAATCCGAATCTATCTCTGGTTAGTTTTGCTATATATTGGACACCTCCTTGTATGGAGAGAATTGATCTAATAAAAGAGAGAGAGCCCTGCCCCCCTACTTTGTGTGTGCTCCTTGTTTGCTCTTATGATTCTGTTGATGCATAGTTGATTGATCGTCAGTGAACGACTGAGTTTTACAACACATTATCAACACGAATGCTCTTCATTCGGGTATGTCATTCTAAATATATTGGTGATTAGGTCAATATCAATGGCCGCAAAAGGCCCAAATTAATTGTCTAATTATTAAGTTAAGAGCCTCCTTTTCAAAAGAAATGATCAAGTCTATTCGAATGGACTATGCTAGCGGGTTTACCTAAAAATGTATTCAATGCATGGCTCTGGAAATTAATGTAGAGCATTTCGTAACTCGTGCCCACACTCAAAATGGCCTTACGGAGTCATTGAATTAAAGAAATAAAAATTTATTACTTAGCCATTATTGCATAATAGTAGGTTACCCATCAGCTATTGGGGCCACGTAGTGCTGAACGCTGCAGTATTAATTCAACCCAGACCAACTGCACATCATAAAATTTTCTCATTGCAGATAGTACGTGGAAACGAATTAAATATTTTCTATTTGTGGAAATTTGGTTGTGTTGTATATATGTGAATCTCTCCACCACAGCGTACTATCATGGAACCTCACAGGAAGTTGGGTGTTTATGTAGGTTATGAATCTCCGTTAATTATTTAATATCTAGAGCCTATAACAGAGGATTTGGCATGGCTCGGTATGCTCATTGTACTAAAGATATTTTTCGGCATTAGGGGAGATAAGTACCACATTAAAAAAATGCCGAGTCCTTAGATCCACACACTTAAGTGACGAACTTGAAGTTCGAAGGATAAAAAATCTGCAACAAATAAACTAATAATCTATCAAATGCCTTCACTAATCATAAGGGAGTGAAAAGATCTCATATACTTGCAGTATATGCACCTGAAAGAATGAAAATATTCTAGAAAGATATTGAACTCACTCTTGACCCTCATGATAAAAAGAGGGGGAGGCCTCCAAGTGCATGTAACTCAATTCCGCGGAGACATCTGCAGAAGTAGAGAACCGAACAAATGAGAACACTACATATGACAGTTGAAGAAGCTCAATATGATATTGAGAATATCCTTGAAGTGATTCATCCTAAAGATGATAACTCCAGCATATATTTGCATGCACAATTCAATGCTGGGAAGTCGGAACACCTAGACTCCATCATTATGGGAAATCACGAGGAGCTGGAAGAAATTAATAAAGAGATATTTATGAAGTGATGCATGAGAATTATATAAAAGACTACAGTTGTTGACAGATATTTCACCTCTAAAATTGCTAATAGTTGGATCCAGAACCAAAGTTTATGGCAGAGTGCCAGAAGCGCTCGGATAAAGTCAAATGAAACGAAGTAATTGAGTCAGCGCTCGCTTAATAAGAGGAAGTTTTAGGTTCCATTGACCAAACACCTCCTAAAGTGTTCCTTGTAGAATTAAATGAGTTTTTCATCCAAAAGAGAAATGAAAATATTCAAGTACTGAGATATAAAGCGAGGCTTGTAGTACAAGGGTTCACGTAGAGACCCAACATCGATTATGATGAAACCTGCTCTCCTGTAATGAGTGGAATAAAGTTTTGAAATTTAATATTAATGGTAGCAAACTTAAAATTATTAATGCAGTTGATGGATGTAATGACCGCATACTATATGGGTCATTGGATACGAATATCCTAATAATCGCAACATGTATAGCATCAAACTGAAAACATCGCTATACGGATTATAATAGTTAGGGAGAATGTGATACAACCGACTTAATGAGTTCCTCGTAAAGAAGGGATGTTGTCCCTCTGTGTTCGTAAAGAAATCCCACAATGAATTCTGTGTCATCTCAGTATATGTAGATGATCTAAATGTCATCAGAACCATAGAGGAAATAAAGGAAGTATGTACTTACCTTATGTCGGAGTTTTGAGATGAAAGATTTGGGTACAACCAAATATTGCTTAAGCTTGTAGCTAAAACATTTTTTTCAAGGAATTTTTGTAGACCAATCTATCTGTACTAAGAAGGTATTTAAAAGTTTTAATATGGATAAATTTCAACCTTTAAAGAACCCCATGGTTGTGAGATCCCTTAAAGCAAATAAAGATCCTCTTAGACCAAGGATGGAAAATAAGAAAGCCTTAGGACCTAAAGTCCCATACTTATATTTCTTGCAAATTACACAAGGCTCGATATTGCATTCACAGTAAATTTACTAGTAAGGCACAGTGTAGTCCCAACCAGAAAACATTGGGCTAGTGTCAAGACTTTACTCATATACCTTCAAGACACTCAAGATCTTAGATTGTTTTTCCAAAAGAACCAATTTTAACCAAGGTGGGATATATGTATGTTGGCTATCTGTCTGATCCCCACAGTGTCAAATCTAAGACCGTTTTTGTGTTTTTCTGAGGTGGTTTAGCCATTTCTTGGCGGACTTTTAAGCATATCTTGGTAGCTACTTCTACCAACCATTTAGAGATTTTAACTTTATATAAAGCTTCACGTATGTGTGTTTGGCTAAGACATGTGATTAACAATATCCAGGAGTCATATGGTCTTAATACCATCATACCCCTATGATTATCCATGAAGATAATATTACTTGTGTTACACAAATGTAAATAGGTTATGTAAAGAGCAATATCACGAAGCATATTGTCCCTAAATTTTTCTATTCTCATGAATTCCAGAAGAATGATGAGGTAAAGATTTTACAAACTAAGTTATGTGAAAATATAGTAGGTTTGTTCACTATGTTCTTGCCAAAATCTATTTTTCAAAATATTTGTTAATGACATTGGAATGAGGTGACTTAGAGATTTGCAGAGTTCAGGGGGAGTAAATCCCTGAATCATGATGCTTTTTGCATGATCCTGAAGATCATATTTTATATTATGAAGATTATAAGTTGTGCTCTTTTTGCCTTAGTGAGTTTTCTTGAAGTTTCTCAAATGAAAGTTTTTAATAAGGTAACTAGTGTAACATGGAGTGCAATGTACTCTTTTTTCCATCCTTTTTTGCCATTGGGTTTTGCGAGGAGTTTTTAATGAGACATGTGCATTACGCGGTATTCGCTTAAGGGGAGTGTTTTGATATAGCTATAATCTCAGTCCAAGTTTGAAAGGACTCTATTTTTTGATGGGTGAATCCGAATCTATCTCCTGTTGGTTTTGCTATATATTGGGCACCCCTTGTATAGGGAGAATTGATCTAATAAAACAGAGAGAGCTTTGCCCCCTACTTTGTGTGGTCTCCTTGTCTGTTCTTGTGATTATGTTGATGCATCGTTGATTGATAGTTGGTGAACGACTACGTTTTGCAACACTAATATCTAATAATATCTCCGTCTTATACAACTTATTTTTTGAAATATTTTTGAAATGGTCTTTGTCAAAAATATAGAATGTATTTCATATTTTAATACAGAAATTAGCTAAATATATAGATTTACTTGATATTTTTTATGTACCTGTATTAACTATAGTGCTTAGAGATAATAATTAGAAGTAGTTTAGTTATTTCTAATATTTTGTTGATTTATATGTTAAAATAAAAAACTTTATAGATTTGGACATTTGCGAGCATAAGAAAAAATAGAAGGAAGGATGGCATAAAGAAGCGAGCATGGTGACCTGTCAGATCTCGTGTGTTGTGTGATCTACCGGCAACCTCGATATCGACAGGCAGCGGAAGAAGACCACTGATTGGTGTTAGTGAAGACGACTTTGGATGAGAACACGTACTTTTGGACATCAAAAGAAGTTAGCGATATTTAACTCCACTCGGAAGAACATGGTCTGTAGCTTGAGATGCCTAATTACACGTACGCCATTCGGTCCACACCGTGGACATAAAATAAGCAATATCCGATGGTATCCAATCCGATTATACTCCTATTGTGGATGTGAATACTGCCAACTCCAATAGGAACACACAAAATATTAGCTTCCCAGAGGCAAATGAATAAAAGCTCTGCATAAGGATAACGACATTCGTAGATTAAGCATACTACACTGATCGAATAAATAAAATAATCATAAAAAACACATAGAATATAAAGAGGAAAACTCTTTTCTCTTCTATTGATAATTGTTCTTTTGTACAACACGTACTATATTTAGGAATAATTGATGATTTGCCGTCATTTACTTGTGCTATTGATCATTTGCTCATGATGTCTCACTGATATACGGGCCCTAGGGTTACATGTCAATAAGACAAACGTGACAAATGATTAATTGCACCAACAAAAATAGGGCAAATGATCAATTTTGCCATATATTTATAGTGAAAAACCATTAGGAATAGTTTTGGAATTTGTCCACTAAAATATTCAAGAGTTTGATTATATCTTGACACTCCTTCTTGGATGAATACAACTGAAGGATCATATGGAGGTCCATCCATGTTTGTGATGAGTATATGACATTGTTCGAGCGTGGGTTGCTCAGGTTTGAGTTTGAAGTTGAATTGAATTTTCAATTTGAAGCAATTTGAGTTGTTTCAGTCAAAAGCAGCAGTGTCGACTTTGTCTGCGAGAGATGAACTGAATTTAATGCAATATATTTTTCTTGTGAATGGTTCATTGTGTATTATTCTTGGGCAATGCTATGTGAAGGTTCTTCTTGTCTTTGATGATTGCAGGGCTTCGATTCGGGGTCATGGTGAGGCAGAGAATGGCCGGGACTAGGCGAGAGAAACCGGAGGTCCGGATGGCCGGGGATCGCCGAAAGATGGCCGGAGATGAAGTCGAAGCAAGTCATGAAGGCAAGGGAATCGTAAAGATACTAGCTTGATGCTGCTCGGATCAAGGAGAGCCATTGGATCGCGGTTCTAAATGATAGAGTAGAGGTTAAGTCTAGTTTGTTTTGAGAAGAGTGCAAAACCTGTTATATTATTGGGTTTCGAGTTAGCCCAATAGGTAAGTATGTGGGTTTCAAATCCTGGTCTTTGGAGGGTAGCTTAGGATAGAAGCAACTCATCCAAGGGTGGAGGATGGCCCATGGACACTATAAATAGAGGGGTAGGGGTAGCCTCCCTACTTGAAGGTTTTGTGTACTCCTTTGAGCTTTGCCCACTTGTTGTGAGGTTTTGTAAACCTTCCCACTAGAAATATAAAGAGTTTCTTTACTATTCTTGTTAATTTAAATTCCGTATTTACATTATGTCTTTACATTACGTAATTTAAATTCAGTATTTACTTTCAAGCATTTAAATTCCGCACATTTCCCTCCCCTCCTTCTAAATGCTTGTGGTTCTTGAGCCAAGGATGAATGATTGTGGGGACCTGTCCCCGGGATTCCATTGATTCACTCGGTAGCATCGCAAAGCCCAAGTAAAGCAAGGGAGTCTCGAGCGGCCCGCATATATGCCCGTGTTGGTCCCAGGAAAGTTCACCAACACACACGACAATGCATAACAATTCGTATCACAACGCATACAAAATTTAACGGAAGCACAAGCATATTTACATACAAAAGCAGGACTGCTGTCCAAAACGACATATTTAAAGTTATTACGTAAACTAGCAGCGGAAACATAATACAGACAACAAAAGAGTCCAGCATAGTGTGCCATAGACCCTCAGGCAACTGACTGGGAGTAAGAACGTGCCCCTAAGCAGTAGCATCATCGAAATCTACCCGGTGAAAGTCTCCGGGCAGTGCCTCATCCTAACCTGCAGTAAGTGGACAATCCGCTTGAGTACAAGGAGTGTACTCGCACAATAGTATAAGTTGTATGCTGAGTTCTAACTAAATGTGGTTGCTTCATCATAAGAAAGGCACAGTGTTAATTCCAGCATAAAGCAATATTTGAGATAAAAACATAGACACATATAGATTGAAACTGCTATTTGACAAACATTTACAAAGTCTAATGCATAGTATAACAACATCATAAACATCCTCATCTCATGCCTTCAAGCATTCTCCGAACCATGAGTCCAACGCTCATGTTCGCTTACACCCACGGATACTCCAATATCCGTGAAGTTCCTTCCACGAGTACTCCAATACCCGCGAAGTCCTCCTCATGAATACTCCAATACTCATGAGACTTGGTTTCCCAAACCATCCATTCTTATCCGGTCCTTAACACTCCCCTAGTGACTGACAACTTAAGTGATCGTCCTTAACCATGGACGCGGCTATTCGAATAGTTTATACTCTACAGAGGTACGACTTTACCCACACGACACGCCACCCTTGTAAGCCAAGCTATAAGCACAATTCCTTTGATGTGCCGGCTGAGGTGAACGTGACAAACCCATTTTCCAGTATGCATGGTAGTGTATTTAAACCACCCGGGTGACTGTGACTCTTGATCCCGCGTGTTAAGTGCTCCGTATGTGTGGACCAAGGAGTACACCCGTTATTGAACATCCCTAACTCCACAAAGTTCAAGGGATTTCGAAGGACATTCCTAACACTCCACAAAGTTCGAGGAATTCCTGCGGACATTCCGTGACACTCTCCAAAGCTCAAGGAATTTCGAGTGCACGTGGTTTAAATGCCCTAGTCATACACAAGTACTTGGCTAAGCTGGTCCCATAAACGACGTGTGGTTCGCACGATAGTTACTCAAAGAGACATCACCAGGAATTAATCCTTAGGGTCCTTAGCCAACAATGCTACATATAAACCACAATTTAAGCCATCATCATCATAATCATCTTTGATCATCGCGACCGATGAACTAAGTCCATCTATCGCGGTTTCTAATGAGATTCTAAGCAGGGCTAAGCAAATCGTACGAACCCATATGTAATACTTAACCCAATCACCTAGGGCGACAATGGAATACGAAGGAACATGGTAAAAGGATAACATGTCAACGGGGTAATAGCTAAGCATTCTACCCCGAATATACTTGTTATTGAAAGTAAGCATGCAATTGATAAAATAACTTCAACATAATTTGCAATTAATAGGATCAAGTATGTTCAAGGAGTAAAGTAGTGCCTTGCTGCTCGCTCTTGACGTCATAGGCGTAGTCGTACTCCGGGTTGTCTTCCGAAGCATCGACACCTAACGAGAAATCCAATTCCAAAGGAACACCAATTAAGAAACAAACAATAAACAACCTGAGAACGTGCACAATCATGCATGAAATGCATCATGGTTATATTCCTAATTCTAGTATGCATATAGGAAGCAATTGGTCCATTCATGTCTGGAGTATCCGGGTTCTAACCCGGAGTATCCGGGTTGATCCTCTCGGTACCCTACTGCTGACTAACCCGGACTATCCGGGTTTAATATCCGGAGTATCCGGGTTATCCGGACTATCCGGGTTGAAACCCCGGAGTATCCGGGTTGGGTTTCTCGGTTACATTTCCGGTTTTGCCTGACACATCCGGAGGGTCCGAACTGGGGTCCGGAGTATCCGGATTAACCCCGGAGTGTCCGGGTTAAATCCCCGGAGTGTCCGGGTTGGGCTGATCTGTCCGAAAATAGGTGTGGGTGCATGTGCTCCTATACTTCAAAAACGATAACTTGGGTATAGCCTTACCACTATGGGGATACTCTTGCACTCGGTGGAAGGTTGGTTCGACGGAGAGATCAAGAATGACGTTAAGATGGCGATCTTCGTCGTTTCTCCCGGTGTCAACTCTTCCTCCTAGCTCTTGGAGATGACACCTTCTCCTCCTAGTGCTTGCAATGGCTTCTCCTTCTCCTCCTTAAGCTAGCAACACGACATGCACAATCCGCTCCTCAACTTAGAGATGATTTTCATGGAGGGAAATGGAACTCAAGGTGACAAAATTTCAGAAAAAGGAAAGCAAAGGAGTGATTAGAACTCACCCAAATCTTGGTGCCTCAAGGATCCAATTGGATGGAATTGAAGCTCTTGATGAGGAGAATCCAATGGCATAACATGCACAAGCTCAAACCAATTCCTTGGATGGATTTTTGGGGCTTGAATGGGGAGGGTGGAGGAGTGCTCTTCCTCTCCCTTGTGCAGATTTTTAGAAATGGGGCTGAACAAAGGAGGCTTGGCGGAGACTCCAAGGTGGAGAAAAGCTTTTATAGCTGCCCCCTTCCATCACTTATAAGTGGGGCTGGGTCCCACATGTCATAGAGAGGTATAAAGGTGGGTAAGGAGTACGTAAGGTGGAAAAAGTGTGGTAGTGTGTGCAGAATTTTATCCTCTCACTTACTAGTGGGGTCCATATGTCATTGACTAGGGTGGAAATGAAGCATGATTCAATAAGTAGCAGTCTCTAAGTTTCAAGGACATTATAAATTCATACTTATCTAATTAAAATGATGCCAGCATTTATATGGTCCTAATCAAGTGTTGATCATGCCACTATTACGAATGATATGAGCATGCCATGCACAATATTACTCATAATTAAATTTGGGGCTGTTACAATGATTGATGGGTGAATCTTCTTAGATCATATCCCAATCATTTAGGCTTCACTTCTTCTATGTTCAATCTTTGATAAATCTTGAAAGTTGTGTTCTTGAAGTTTCTTTCTTGATTTTCTGTTCAAGTCTGTTTTCTCTGTGCATCAGTCCTTGTTTATTTTATAGAAAATTCATATGATCTGATATTCAGGAGATTCTTATTGGAAAAGTTGCGTGATTTTCATACCTATCATCTATCTAAGCGGGAAGTTTATATTAATTATAGTTTTGGAGCTGTGAGGTTTTTATCGAGCCCCAAATTTTCTATCTGAGTTCTTTGTGTGGCAGAGATTGTTGTTTCAATTATAATGTTACTCTGCTTGATCTGGATCTGATTTTTGGTGGGTGGCTTCGTGACTCCATTATCTATAAAAAAAATTTAAATTCAAATGAGTCACTGATTTGGAGAGTCACCTTTTGACTAAGTTTCTTTTGTGCTAAAAATTCACTTTTGCTTTTTAGAAATAGCAGATCTTGTCTTATTTATCTCTCTTTTTAAAGGTGTTTTTGAATTTATTTCTTTTTTTTGTGGACTCTCAACAACCAGTATTACCACAGAAAAAAATCCCCATGACCATGTGAGCCACGAATTTTTATTCATGGCAATTTTATTAGGGGGATGTGCTGCTATTTTTGAGAATTTTTGTTAGAATAATATATTTTGGAAATAATTTTACAAAAATAATAAACCAAAAAGAAAAATTACAAAAATACATCACTGTCGCCATTTGAAATGGCGACAGAGGCTGTTTTATTGCAGATTGAATTTGGCTGACGGATTATTTTGTCATAGATTCATTTAGTTGACGGGGTTGAGGTCTTTGTCACCATTTGAATTGGCGATAGGCCCTGTTACTAATTCAGATGGCACATGTCGCCAATTCAAATAGCGACAGAGATGTATTTTTGTAATTTTTGTTTTTGGTGTATTATTTTTGTAAAATTATTTAAAAAATATATTGTTTTAAAAAAAATTCCTCCTTTTGAGATAATCCTTGGTTGCTCTTGATTCTTGAGATTTCCTTGCTTGGTTTTGTTATTTAACTTGGTTCTTATGGCTTGTTGTTGCAGAAAGCATCAATCTTGCCCAAGAGGTAGGAATATTGAAATTGGGATCATTCACCCCCCTCTGATCGCCATCTCAATCTTTCAATTGGTATCAGAGCTTGGTTTTGCTCTTTTTAAATCTTGATCGGTCTCGAGGGCCATGGCGACGGAATAGTATTCCACCAAGCCTCCTATTTTCTCGGGAATTGACTATTCCTTCTGAAAGTCACGGATGGAGTCATACATCATTGCCCAAGGCTTCCTGATTTGTCAAAAGGTGAATCTCCCTTATGAGGTTCCTGTTGATGAGAACATCAATGCCGCAAATATGGCTGACATTGAGGCAAATGCTAAGGCAAAGAACATTCTCATATAGGGACTTAGCTGCAGTAAGTATGACCGGATCTCTCACATACAATTTGCTCATCAGATCTGGGTGACCGTCAATGCTTACCATGAGGGCACCACTCAGATCAAGACGATGAGCATGACCAGTATAAGTGTGACTGTAACAAGTTTGAACAGCACGCTGGTGAGAGTCTTGATGAGTGCTTTACTCGTTTCACAAAGATCCATAGCGATTTCCAATCAGTCGGTTGCACATACTCTGATTCAGAGAATGCTAGGCACTTTCTGACTGCACTTGCTTTGAGAGTTTGGGAGATGAAGGTGACCACCATCAAAGATTCTACTGATTTGTCGACCTTGACTCTTGGTGGGCTTTATTCCCATATGAAGATTCATGAGATCCATGTCGTCTCTCGTAAGATGAAATCTCAGTGGATGGCCTTGGTCACCGATCACATTGGATCTTCTTCTCGACCTTCTCTTGATTTTTCTTCTGGTTTCTCTCTCTGCTCTTTACGATGTAAGTGATGAAATTTTGGAAAGATTTCTAGAAAATGAGTTGCTCTTGTCACTCATAAATTTTCCAATGTTTACAAGAGAGTGAGAGAGAAGAAGAGAGGTGGCACTGTCACCTGCTTCGAGTGTGGTGACCCCAACCACATTCGAGCAAACTCCGGCGGTTAGAGCAAGAACAACTACACCGGCAAGAACCACAACAAGAAGATTCCAGTTTGTGAGCTGACGCGTGAGAAGATGTACCGCAACTTCGCGAAGAACAAGAAACTCTTCCACCGCGTCCTCGCTGCGCTCAACGACATTTACATCTCCAACATAGATACATGTAGCGATGATGGCGAGGATGATCTGCAAGAGAAGAAGGGTGGTGATGACTTCTCCGGCATGTGCTTCATGGCGGACGCCAACAGCATCAGCGACGATGACCTCTACAGCGATGCCGATGAGGTACCCATCTACGACGAGCTTAATGATGCTTTTTGTAAATTAGGCAAATTCCATGCTAGAGCCAAGTCGAGGTGTTTGGAGTTAGAGAAGGAGGTTGATAGTCTGTCACGGGAGTTAGCTTCACTTAGATCTTCTCCCTCCAATGATACTGATTGCACTTTATGTGATGCTTTGCTTGTGGAGTTGGAGAGCTTAAGGACCTTGCATGATAGTGTGTTTTCTGAACTTGATGGTCTTAAGTTGAAGAATGCTAGCACCTATCCCATTGATCCCATTCATTTATATGCTAGTTTTCTTCATGCTCACACAAATGCTTCATGTGAAAATTGCCCTAAATTGCTTGCTGAATAGATGCCATGAGCTCACATGTTAGGAAGCTTTCTACTAGAAATGATGAACTTGAATCACATGCTCCTAAGGACCCAGTCAGCTTATGTGAGGGTTGTAGGCAACTAAAAATTGACAATAATGCTTTGAATGTCAAGTATGTTGTACTTGGTAAGGACTTACTAGCTAAATTCCAAAATGGTTGCTTGCTGTGTGTTGGGGTTAAGGAGGACGTGGATAAAATCCATGTTGAGCTTAGCAAGAAATTAGAAGCCCAGGTTTCTAGGATTAGAAATGCCCCCTGCTTTTCTTGTGAGGCCATCAAGATTAAGGTGGTCGTGCATAAGGAGAGATATGCACGTGCTGTTCATTCCTTCTCTCCTGGATCTTCTCCTTCTATTCCTTGCCCCTGTTCTTCTTGCACCTCATTTTTTTGGGAGTGTCAGTGTCTTATGAGCACTCTCGAAAAATTTGTTAGAGGCAAAAAGAAGCTCAATCTCATCTTAGACCAATCCAAAATTAGCAGATTCAATTAAGGTCTAGGGTTTGACCACTTGGAGCATGAATGGGCTCATCCATCTATAGTTGTGCGTGCCTCCAAGAGTGGAGAGAGTGTGGTTGCTCCACATATGAGCACCACTATTTTTAGGTCAGTTGGTATGGTCTATGGGATCTCTGACGAGATGGTGACACCACCTACTACTTTAGCCTCCAAGGCGAAGTATACTTGCACCTTCTATTAGAAGGATAGATATCTTGCTGATTTCTACTTTAGACGCGCTAACATCACTCGGCGTGTGCATGTTCGTGCCCTTAGGGGTATTTAGGGTCATCCCCAGTCTCTGAGTGCTCCTAAGGCACACACTGCTTTTAAACAGGATAAACATGTTAGAGAGTCTCTCATTCTTGGACAGCGTATGAGGCTTGGTTTTCAGGCTTCTACCTCTGGTTTTTGTACTGGAGCTATCCCGAGTCAGTCTTTCACCGTCCTTGTGATATTCCTCATTCTTCCCATCAAAGTAGATATCAGTGGCGTGACTTTGCTTCATCCAGCAGGAGGTTTAGGCAGTAGCACTGGGATGATCCAGCCTTTACACGTCGGCGGACCAATCCAGCACCTGTTCCTAGACATCCTACAGGAGCGGTTTCAGACTTAGTGAGAGTAGTCACGGAGAGGCGCTCTATTGCATTCAACAGCTCTGTTGGTTGGTTCTTTTGCTCGGGTGACTCAGTTTTGGGTTCCTAGATCTACTTTGATCTATCCCAGTACCGAGTCATCTGCATTTTGCTCTCTTTGATTCAGGTTCGTAGGATGGGGAAGGGGGATGTTCGGACCGTAGACTCCAGCTGTTCTCTTTATATGACCGGAAACTCCCACTAGTTTTCTTCTCTAGTACGAGCTCCCGGTTATGAGTCGATCACTTTTGGGGATGCTTCGTCAGGTAGAGTTATCGTTAAATGTACTGTATGCATTAATGATCATTTCATTGTTAAGGATGTTGCCTTAGTTAGTAAGCTTCAGTATAATTTTCTTTCTGTCTCTCAGCTTATCGATGATGGTTTCGAGGTAAGCTTTAAGAGTAGTGCCTGTAGGATCCTCGATTCTTCTGGCGAGTTAGTTTGTGAGATTTCTAGATTTGGGAGAGTCTTTCGTGCTGATTTTTTGCTTCTTTTAGAGACTCTGTTGTTTGATTGCTTTAGAGTCCCGTGATATCTTCTTCTGGCATAGGGGACTTGGTCATATAGGCTTTGATCATTTGATGCGAGTTAGCGGCCATGATCTCATTCGTGGTTTGCCTAAACTCAAGATGGTCAAAGATGTTGTGTGTTCTCCTTACCGACATGGTAAGATGGTTGCTGCTTCTCATCCCCCAATCATCCAAGTGATGAATGATGCACCAGGACAGCTCTTGCAGATGGACACTATTGGTCCGGCTAGAGTGCAGTCAGTGGGAGGAAAGTGGTACATCCTTGTCATTGTCGATGATTTTTCGAGGTATTCTTGGGTATTCTTCATAGCCTCGAAGGATGAGTCTTTTTATCATTTTAGGGGTTTGGTCCAAAGGCTATCCGTTGAGCTCCTAGGTGCCTTACGAGCGATTCGTAGTGATAATGGTATGGAGTTCAAGCACTCCATCATTAGTATCTTCAGTGAGCAGTTAGGCACAGAGCATCAGTTCTCCTCTTGGTACGTGTGACACCACGGAGTGTCGTAACCTTATATAATGTGAATGTTGAGGTCAAAAACTTTATGAAATATGGAATTGGAGGTTGAAACCATACGGTATGAGGTTAATTTGTGTTTCCGGGCCGTTTCCGGGGATTTGGGCCTCTCCGGGGGAGTTTTGGGCCTAGGGGAAAGGGTCGTGGGCCTTGGTGGGGAAGAGTTTGAGTCCATTTAGGAGTAGGAGACCTGTTTGGGGGCCTCCTCCTACCCATATTGGGCGCCCACCCCTGCAGGTTGCGCCCCCTCCTCCCCCCTCTATGCCCTAGCCGCTCCACCTCCACCTCCCTTGCTTGCCGTGCACCCCCCCATTGTTCCCCAATGCTCCACCACCCCTCCACCACCTCTCCACCTCCCTTGCTGCCCCTAGGGGAGTTCTCCACCTCATCACCTCGAAGATCCATCCGTTGGAGCGCTCTGCGATGAGGAGATCCGGTGGGATTGGAGCGAGGAAGGAGATCGCGCGAACCGGGAGGAGATCCGTTGGGTTTTCGTGCGTCGGGCGAAGGTATGGCCATGGGAATCCTTGGGGTTGGTCTAGGATCTGTTCTAAGGGTGATTATCACATTTTCTGATCAATTGGTGTAAACAACTTTAGAGTCCGAATAAGCTTTTCCATATACTTATAAAAAGTTAGGAAATTTCCTAAGCTATGCGAGGATGTACTCGTTTAATTGATTCGGAGTCTTAGAACCCGAGTTATGCCGTTTGGAAGGCTGCTGTCCCGATGGGACAGAACCTCTATTTTTTGGGTTTTGCGAGTAGTTTGCGATGTCGGGGTAGAAGATAGTTTGCGTACTGTTTTGTGGACATGATTATGAGTGTGTGATACCTATGTGCAGGTGGTGTGACCCCAGGAGTGCCTTCTACTTCTCGCCAATCCGTTGCCCGTGGTTGAGGCAAGTGTATTGTAATGGACAGCAGTTTGTAGGTTGCTAGTTGAGACTAGATGAAATTGATTATTTGATTTGATCACTTGCCATGCTTTAATGATTGCCAATGATATGATGAGTATGCTTATTATATTATGATGCCATGTGTTAATGTACAAGTTAATTATGATGTTGGCATGTTTGCATACATGGCATGATACATGGCCCGGGCGATGAGAAAGTCATAACTAGTCTGGGGAAGGTCGGTGAGAAAGTTATGACTATTCCGGAGAGCCAATGAGTAAGTCCTACATCGTGATTCCATCCACCGCGGTGTTTGGAAGCGAGGAGTAGGCACCCTCCATCTTCGGGATGGAAGGTGGGAGAGGGTGCACGCCGACGGGTGTGTACTCAACCATACCGATATGAGTTTCCAAGGAGACATGAGCATAGCATCGCATTGCATACATAATGATGATGATAATGATATGTGATCATGAATGAGATGATTTACATGATGTGATTTGTTATAGCCATGTAATTGTTCTTTTGTACCATTGCAATATGCTTGCTGAGTGTTGAACTCACGCTTGTGTTTTCTTGTTGATTTAGGTACCATGAGACCGGCATGCGGGGAAGGGAAATAGGCACACTTCTACACATAGTTTCACTCATTCGTCTCACAAGTCATTCAATTGGGTTTTGATAGTAAACTAAGTGTGATGCTTATTGTTTTATGGTTTAGCTTTGCGTTATGAGAGTCTTATTGTTCATTTGGCGCATGGAGACATTGAATGCTTGGAATTAGACTTATATTGTTGTCAAGTCTTTAATTATTGCTATCTTAGTTGTCTCTCATATTGCCTTATATTGCTATGCTATTGTGTTTCCTTCAAATAGTGCAGGTACAGGTGCATATGTTCAGGGGGAGAGTATCTTTGTTGATGAAGATGATGATGCTGTTGAGGATGAGATAATTGGAGTTTGTTGTGTGCTTGCGTGCTCGTTTTCAAGCTTCCCCGCATGCTTCACATCGACAAGCTATCAAGAGGATTTTAAGGTATCTCCGTGGTACTCAAGATTTTGGCATTTGACTTTCTGCTTTCTCATGCATTAGTTTAAGAGCTTTCTCTGATGCTGAATTTGGAGGATGTAGAATTGATAGAAAAAGTACATCTGGTTCATGCCACTTCTTGAGTAATTCTCTTTCTTGGACACATTGACATCAGATTTCACTTTCTTAGAGATCATGTTGAAAAAGGCAACATTGTGCTTCACCATGTGGATACTGAACATCAATTGGCAGACATTTTCACAAAACCTTTGTCCTCTTCTCGTTTTACTTTTATTCGGGGAGAACTTGGGATTGTTCATCCAATAGGTTTGTTTTGAGGGGGAGTTTCCTTGCCAAGTTCTTTCACTTAATGAGCTCACTTTATCATATTTCTTTATATATTATGTAATTGTGCTAATATATGATAATCTAAATTGTTCCACTTGAACTAAAAATGACATTGCAGAATTCCTTGGTCTGATTACCTATAGCTAATTACTCTGTGATATCTTACTCTTCTAGGCTTGATATTGAATCTTCTTGACAAAATTTGGGCTATGAAACAAGTGTGTTTTCAGCTTTACTCTTTCAAAAGACCTTTTAATCTCCTTGCATGTTTACAATCAAAAAATAAAGGAAAAAGAGAATCAGTTAAAAAAAGGGTTATTAAAAGCAAAAACCTCAAGTTATGTGCTTCAGGATGCTTTCCCTAAAAGATAAGATGTATGCTTCAAGCATGCCATTCCCTTAAAAGACAAGATGTATGCTTCAAGCATGCCACTCATAGGAAATAAAAGAAGTATGCTTCAAGCATGCCACATGCCGTTTACTGTTTAAAGATTAAATTGGTCTACTAGATTGGAGTTGAAACTACTTGCTAGCCCTGATTTGTTAGTTGCTTCAACTTTGAGCCTTTGTTTTTTCTACTAAAGGTTTTGCTTCGTACTTGGCTATAGTTGACTGAATTGAGGTTGAGATGCATGTCATTTCCTAACTTGTTAAAATCACATCAAGATCATGTATTTTGCATATTATGTGATATATAAGGTTATATGATCGAATGAGCTCATCTTTTCCTATCTTGGCACTTCCTTGTTTCTCCTTGTGAAATCATTGTTTCAGAAATTTTTTGAACATGTTCTCTCTTTTGTACTCTTGATGAATCCATTGTCAAAGGGGGAGAAATTTGGGAATCGTTGAAAAGTTTAAGAAAAAGGGGGAGAAGAAAAAGGGGGATTTGTTTCTGGAATTTTGGGAGAAGTTTGGAGATTTTTGGAATTTTTTGGCACATTGCACATTCACACACATTTTACTTCTCAGGGGGAGATTTTGTTTTGCATTTTGGTCAAAGGGGGAATTCTGTGTTTTTTCTCTTTTTGGTCATTGATCCTTTGGATTTCAAAATCTTTTGTAAAGTGAATGCCAAATTTTCAATTCTAATTGGTGTTGCCAATGTTTCATCAAGGGGAAGATTGTGAAATCATGTGCTGAAAAATTGGCTAAGATTTGAACTTGGAAAATGTGTTTTGTGCATGAGTTCGATAATTTGACAAGAAACAGTGAAGTTCTCTTTTGTGCCAGACCAAACTTTCAAGAAACAGTAAGTTTCCCTTGTACGCCGGACCGCTTTTCTTTGGTCCGCCGTGAACGTGTTTTCAAATGTTTTTAAGCCGGACTGAAACTTCCAAAACCAGTAAGTTTCGCGTGTACGACGGACTCTCCCCTCCACAAGCAAGGTGGATTTTTGACGGCTGTTTTCACGTTTGCGCCGGACCGGATTTTTGGTCCGGCGTGAATGGTTTTTTGCTCGATTAGGGTTTTGAGCAATTTCGGAATTGAATTCTGGTTTGAATTTGAGATTATGAAATTTGTGAGAATTTCATGATGCTTGTTTTCAAGCGGACTTTATGCAATGCTCGTGTGAGTATTTGCATGGACTAATGTTGAGTCAAGTCGCGGACTTGTGCTCGGAATCGTTTTGTGGTTTGTTCATGTGCAGGTATTGCTCGAGGGCGAATGTGGTTGATGACGGGACCGGAACTAGGTTCATGGAGGAACTGAGGTTCGGGATTAGGTTCAGGGGGAACTGAGGTCTTGGTGGTCAAGGATGTCATGCGGGACGTTCGGGCTAAGAGAATGGTGCACATGAAGAATGGTTAGTCACGTGAGAATGGCAGGAGGTCATTCGCGTGCAAAGTGTTAGTCACGTGAGTATGGTAGGGTTGCCATACGCGTGCAAGAGTTGTACTCGGCCAGGTTGGGCCAAGAGGAGTTGTGTTGAATACATACTCTTTCTAGGATTAGGAGTGGGACTCCTTCTAGGATTAGGAGTGGGACTCCTTCTAGGATTAGGAGTAGGAATTGTATTCATGACTCCTTGTGTTTTGCTCCTTTAAATAGGAGGGGTTGTCTCCTGTTGAAGGGCATCAAGCTTTGAGCAAGTTTTAGGGTTGTACACTTTTGTTTGGAGTAGTTTAGACAAAAGAAAGGAGAAATAAAGATCAAGTTCTTCAAATCTTTCGGCGAGCTACAATTCTAGTTAGATCTATTCTTGTCATCTTTTGTCACAACAAGCTTGTGAGATTCATAACTTTTGATCCGTAAGTCCGATCGAGCTGATTCTTTTTGGGTTCGATTCGTATTGGAATCTAGTTTCTTTTGTCCAAATTTCATATCATTCCGACGGTTGGATCTCTAGGAATTCGTGTTTTACTGAACCTCTATCATTCTGTTTTTGTCGAATACAAGGCAATTATTTTGTTCTGTTTTGGGGTGAACTTTTAGTAGATCAAGAATTTGGTTTTAGCTTCCGCACAATCATTCAACCCCCCTCTGATTTCTATATTCGTATACTTCAATCCTACAAGGAGTATATGTCACTTCTGCTTCTGGACCTCCCTGCCACATTCAGCAGGCTCATCCACCTGACTAGATCTTCAAAGCTTGCTCATGGGGATTCAATTATCAAATCAATCCTTAGATGGACCCCACAAATCACAGCAAGTTAAAATAAGGGATGAATACACCTCAAACTCTCTACAATGCGATCTTCAAGAATCTATCTACTTCTAAGCAATAAGACCGATTTCTTGCAAAAACTTAGAGGAGAAAGGACATAGAATGCCTAGATAATTAGGATATGATCTATATAAGATTCATCCAGCATCTATCTTCCTTGGCACAATATCCAAAAGCATGTAGAAGGAGGGGAGGCAAATCCAAGGAAAACAAGCAACCAATAAAATAAAATTGCACAATGTAAGAAAATTAAAATTGCATTACTTTGAGAGGAAGGTTTACAAAGCCTCACAACCATGTGGGCAAAGCTCAAAGGAGCACAAGAAAACCCTAAAATCCTTCTCAAAGACTTGAGGAGAGAGGCAAACCCCTACTCCTCTATTTATACCACAGGCAACTGACTGGGATCGCTCCCTAGTTAGACGGCTCCTCCTGGTATTCTTCCTCCAAAGCTGGCGTTGCTTCTTCTTCAGCTGGTGTTGTATTGTTGCAAGGGGTGAGTACTTGGTACTCAGCAAGTCATGCACAGAATGCAAACTAATATTCTACATGCTTGGCTTAGTCCAAAGGATAGGCTAACAGGTACATTTGCAGTAAAACAGCATTTAACAAGTAGCATAAGTAGATTCAAAGGCAGTAAAAGTAAAGATAATGACAATAACTTTTCCAAGAGTTAAATAAACATTTCTCCTCTTTCCTAATCCACATTTCCATCAACGTCATCAGCAAACCCAACCAAACTTTTCAAGTCCCAGTTGCTTTCATGAAAGTCTAACCCTTGACTGTAATCCCCGAGCAGTGTCCAATACCGTAGACTCGGCTATTCGAATAGGTTGTACACTTTGCAAAGGTTATGCACTTTACCCACAAGATACAGTCAAACACCACAAAGGCGAGTGATCGTAACAAAGCATTTCAGAGACCGCAAACTAAACAAGTGAACCTCTCCGGCTTTTGTCATATACCATCCCTTCCCTTAACAGAGGCGAAGTATGGGACCGACATACCGTTGGACGGGTACCATGCCATAGCACTGGTACGCTCCCCTTTCAAGCTACACAAAAGGTGTAGTTGACACCCCGAGGTACCACATGCAAGTTATTAGTAACTTACTCAACTAGGTTCGTCCCATTACGGACATGTGGTTACACGTTTGACTCAGATCAAAGGCTTGCAAGGTTAAGTCCTTAGGGTGACCAGGGCAAGACTACCCGAAGAACCAAAACGACATCCCCGGTGCCACACATGGCCCACCACATCATTCTTGCCAATTGCCCCGGTCTAAATCTATTTATCAAACCCGGTTGATTACCATGCACCACGTGCCATCAACAATCACAACACATGATACTTCTCCAAAAACAGGTTCAATATATCATTAAGTCAATATTAACATTTGATTGTCCAAATCATGTCATGTGCACGTAGCAGGTCTAAGCATTATACTACAACGATCTAAATACCCAATGTTGGCAATTTAATAATGTCCAACTACATATTCCACAACTAGGGTGACAAGGGTTCATGACACATAATTAAATAGTCAAGGTGTCATACTGCAATTTGGCATTATCTAACTCCCAGAAATAATTTAAACAATTTCTAATTAAATTAGCATGCAATAATTTAAATTAAATTAACTTCAAAAATGGGATCAATATGGTCAAAGCATAACTTGTCTTCAAAAAATACTTGCTCTTGGTCCTGAGCTGGCTCCTGGGTCAAAACTTAACCTTCGTAGCCTTCGGGCACTTCAACGTCTACTCGTAACGTGTGCAAATAGCAATAAATAAGTAAACAGTAGGCAAAAAGTGTCCAAAAATTCAAATAAAGTTCATAAACAGAGAGAGCATATTTTTATAAATTTTTGGAAATTTCAATCATCCGAATCGGAGTTAAAACGCAAAAGTTACACTCGTTTAAAGTTTGAAACATCATTTAAATAAATATAAATAGAGAAAACTCATGTCCAAAAATTAAATAAAATTCACCATTAGGTAGAGCTTAATTTTATAAATATTTAAAAATTGGAATCACCCAAATCGGAGTTAAAATGCAAAAGTTATAAGCGTTTGAAGTTTAAAAATACAAATAAAAGAATAAACCGAATTAATTCATTTATTTTTCTATTGAAAAACCCGATTTATGACGTCAGCATGATGTCAGTGCGGAATTTGAATTTCCACCGAATTATTTTTCTATTGAAAAATCAAATTATGATGTCAGCATGACGTCAGCGGGTCCATGGACTTGGTCTACGGCTCGGGTTCGGTTCACCGTGGACCCGGTCCATGGGTACATGTCTCACTGACATGTGGGACCGCACGGATGACGCCAGCGCTGACGTTAGCACACTTGCCCGAACGGTACTGACCGCTGGGCCCCACCGTGACGTCACGGATGACGTCACCGCACGGTGGACTGAGCCGCTGACACGCGGGCCCCATGCTGACATCAAGCGTGACGTCAGCGGCGACCGGGCGACGCCCGCGCTGACCGCACTGGTTCGGCTACCGGACGCGTGGCGTAATCTGGGCCGTTGGTTTGAAATCCAACGGTCCAGATCAGATCTGATCCCGCACGTTGCGGTGCAACGCGGTTGATCTGGACCGTACGATTTAGATCAGATGGTCAAGATCCGATCGGGTTTAACCGCGTCGCTGGGGGTGACGTGGCATGACCCGGCGCTCGACGCATGGCGCAATCTACACCGTTCAACTACGATCGAACGGCTGAGAATGCATCTAACGCTACAACGCGGGTTAACGCTAACCGTACGATCTAGATCTAACGGCTGAGATCTAATCTACGCAAGGTACAGTTTATGGCTACGTGGTTCAATCTAGAGCGTTGGATCTAGATCCAACGGCTGGAAATAGAACTAAAGAATAAAATGTGGAACTTACCGGCGGTGACGTGGACGAATCCTGGCCGTGCGATGAAGATCCAACGGTGGAGAAGCTTCGCGGGTTCAGCGATGTCCACGGCGGAGCTAGGTGGCCGGAGATGAAGACGATGACGAGCATGATGGCGTTGCGGTGTGGTTCTGGCGAAGTGAGTGGTACCCTCCGACGCGTCTCGTCGCGACGGTTCCGGATCTGGGCTTGTTCCCAGTGGAGACAGCGGGAAACGACGAAAAACCGCGGTGGCGCGCACAACCAACTACGGCGAGCGATTGCGGGCAGACGGCGACGACTTGAGCTCGGTGACCTGGGGCTACAGGTGCGCACGGAAGAGGGCTACACGGTGGTGGTGGTGGCGCAATAAATAGTGGCCTCAGCGTCTGTGAAATCTGCGGAAACCGAGGCCCACTCGGCTGCGGCGGCGGAATCCGACGGGAATTCGGATTGAGTGACGTGGCGCGATCGTGGCCGTTGGATCAACATCCGACGGTCATGCGCGTTAGGGTTCGGTTGGCTCGGGTCGGGCTTGAGTCCGGTTCGAGTCAGACTCGAGTCTGACTCAGGTCGGACTCGGTCGGATGAACAATACTAACTGACTCGGTATTTTCCAGCGATTTAATATTTGAAAATAATTCTAGTAATTCAAATAATTCGAGAAAAATAGCAAAATAATCAGAAAAATTCTGGAAAATACTTTGAGACATTTTGGACTCAAATAAAATATTTTCAACAAAATTTTATTTGAAACTTTCATTTCTTTAATTATTTCAAAAGGGAATAAATTCAAATTAAATCCAAATAAATCCAAATAAATTCTAGAAAATTCCAAAAATTCTCAAAAATGCCAAATAACATTTAAATACATGAAAAACAAAAATTGGGGTGTTACAATCGTAAAAAAAACACATCATATAGCATTGCTCAACAAAATATGTAATTAATCATCCATAGAAAAAATTGCATCTCACTTAGCATGTAAAGTCAGCACTACCACCAACTAAGGCTGGTAGTATAGCAGGTCTATTACTAACGCTCACTTGTTGCTGGTAGTACCTCTCACCTGAAAACCCAGAGAAAACTTCTATGGAAAATAACTATCAGCTACTGAGGCCCGGTAGTGTCGCTCAGCCGGTAGTACCACCCTTTAAGACTGGTAGTGCCGCAGGACCAACAATATCGCACCCAAGGGGTGATAATGTTGCCCACACTAACAACAAACCAAATTGCCTCAAATTCAAAATCCAATTCAACACAAGCTCAAATATTATCAATTACTCATCACCGAAATGGGTAGACATCCATATGGTCTTTCACGTGTTGAATAATAATGACGACTTTCGTAAATCAATCACAATGCCTCGATCGAACAAATAGAAAAATCATGAAAAACACACAGAATATATGGAGGCGAGCTCTTTTGTCTTTTATTGATAATTGATTCACTTCTACAATGTGGTGTTATGTTTATAGTGAAAATCCCTTAGGGGTAGTTTTGGAATTCTCCTACTAAAACTCTAAAGTTCAATTATGTCTAAACAAAAAGGAATTGATCACTTTTCTAGCACCCTTCCCCTCTTTTTTTTTTTTTTGCAAATTTGGCTCCCTTCCTAATGAAATTGTAAATCTAGTCTCCTCCCCCACTGTGGAAGGCGTGGCAGGCCACACCTATCCACTGTTACGCTCGGGGAGTGCGGAAGCCGGCGCTACCGCGCTTGGGAAACATGGCAGTTGGCAAGTGCGGTAGCGGACGGCGAACACGCAGGCAAGCACTGCCGTGCCCAGGGAGCGTGGGAGGAGTCAACGTAGCCGTGGCCGGTGAGTGCGGGATGTGCTTCCGTTGTAGGAGAGCGCGGAAGGTGCCTTCCACGGTGGGGAGGAGGCTAGATTTGTAATTTTATTCGAAAGAAAGCTAAATTTTCAACAAAAAAAAGAGGGAAAGGATGCTAGAAAAATGATCAACTCAACCAAAAAAAAAAGATCCTTATCCACAGGATCAAATATCTCATAAAAACGTTTATATTCACTTATTTCAAAAGAGAAGTCTATATTTGACAGTACATGGTTCGAGAAGTAGGAACCATTTCTCTCTACTATGATTTGAGCATGCATTTGATTTTTTTAAGGAGTTTGAGACAATTTTATTTCTCTAAGGTATTGTCTTTTTCATTCTTGTCGTATGCGTGGCATACTACCCTAACCTACCACTTGACAAGGCACTTATCTTTACAAGTATCGGTGCAGTTTTATAGGGATTGTAACTTAAGTAATTTATATATATATGAATAATTCGATCGAAGCATCGGACAGTCTGAATCGGCTAAAAATCGGATAAACAGTGTTTGCTACAGTATCATCAATAGTATTTTGTATGGTAAAATAATCTAAACAATATTTTTAACCGATCCAAACCATTTATTTTCGATTGGATGGTCCCGCGTGAACTACTTAAATTGCAGTCTCCACAGAAGTGCACCAGATTCCTCTCCCATATCCTTAGCAAACTTTTCCCAACCTTTCATCGCGGACTTGATCGTCACAAAATGCCTAAATTTGCCGCAATTTAACGCAACTGGATAATTACGGACAAGTGTGTTAGCCGTCTAAGCACCTAATTTCCATTGCATTATTTGCTTGAAGTTGACAAGAGAGCTAGGTAGGGAGATTAATTGACCCTAGTTCTTAATCCAAGCCTAGCTGGCTGCAAGCAAGTGGGTTAGGGCAGGCAGATTCGATCATGCATGTCTCAGTCCAACTCCGGTGCAGGCTCCCTGCCACATACAGCGTGGGCAATTTGACCGACACAGCAGAACGTGTTGTGAAACTAGATTGTTCACCCACGCAATCAATAACACACCAATGCAAGCACACGAACAGAAGAAAGAGAAGCACACCATACAAGGGGGAAACCTCTATCTTTATTAGATTGATTGTTTCTGTACAAGGCAATGCCTTATATATATAGTGGAGGACCCCTGGAGATAAATTTGGATTCGCCCACCAATGAATAGAGTCCTTCTCTCCGGGGATACATATTCTATCTATATCATAACACTCCCCCTTAGGCGAATACCGCGTAATGCACATGTCTCATTAAAAACTCCTCCCAAAAACCCAGTGGGAAAAAAAAGGGATGGAGAAAAGAGTACATTGCACTCGCACTCCATGTTACACTAGTTGCCTCATTAAAAATCTTCATGTGAGAAAACTTCAGGAAAACTCACGAAGGGAAAAAGAGCACAACTTATAATCTTCAAGATATAAACTATGATCTTTAAGATCGAGCAAAAGGGATTATGGTTCAAGGATTTACTCCCCCTGAACTATGCAAATTTCTATGTCGCCTCATTCCAATGCCATTAACATACTTTAGGAAAGTGAACTTTGGCAAGGATTTTGTGAATAAATCTGCTAGATTTTCACACGACTTAGTTTGCATTATTTTTTATCGCACCATTCTTCTGGAGTTCGTGACGATAAAAGAACTTAGGAGTGATATGCTTCGTGATATTGCTCTTTACATAACCCAATTGCATTTGTGCAACACAAGCAGCATTATCTTCATAGATAATAGTAGGGGTATCGACGATATTCATACCACATGACTTCTGGACGTGGTTAATTACACGCCTTAGCCAAACGCATTCCCGTGAGGCTTCCTTACAAAGATATAATCTCTGAGTGGTTGGTAGAAGCGGCTACCAAAGTCTGTTTTAAAGACCGCCAAGAAATGGTTGTACCACCGCAGAGAAAAACAAAAATCCATTCTGGGATTTCTTTATGAACACACAGGGACAATATTCCTACATGGACCATATTCCTTCTTCAAGAGGAATTTACTAAGTCGATTGTACCACATTTTTACCGACTGCTTTAATCCGTATTCAGTGACCCATATAAATATGCGGTCACTATATCCATCAACTGTATGGATAAGTTTAAGCTTGCTGCCATCAATATTAAATTTCGGAACATTATCCTTCTCATTACATGAGAACATGTTTCATCATAATCGATGATGGGTCTCTGCTAAAACCCCTGTGCTACAAGCCTCGCTTTATATCTCACCACCTGGATATTTTCATATCTCTTCAGGATGAAAAAATCCCTTTGATCCTACAGGGAACATTTTAGGAAATGTTTAGTCAATGGGACCAATGACTTTCCTCTCATTAAGCGAGCGCTACCTCAATTGCTTTTTCAAGTGACCCTAGATGAGCACTTCTGGCACTCTACCATGGACTTCGGTTCTGGATCTAGATTTTAGCAATTTTTAGAGGCAAAATATGTCGACAATTGTAGTCTTTCTTTATATATAATTCTCCTACATCACTCCAGGGATATCTCTTTATTAATTTCTTCCAGCTCCTCGTGATTTCCCACAACGATGAAGTCTGGGTGTTCCGACTTCCCAGCGTTGGATTGTGCGCACAAAATATACGCTGGGGTCATCATCTTCAGGATGGATCACTTCGGGGATGTTACCATCTTCTAGATGGCTCACTTCAGGGATTTTCTCAACATCAGGTTGAGCTTCTTCCACTGTTAGGGGCAATGTTCTCATTTATTTGATTCTCTATTTCTGCGGACGTCTCCGCGGAATTGAGTCCCGTGCACCTGGAGGCCTCCCCCTCATTTTATCATGAGGGTCAAGAGTGGGTTCAATATCCTTCTAGGATATTTCCACTCTTTCAGGCACATATACTACAGGTATATGAGATCTTTTCACTACCTTATGATCAGTGAAGGCATTTGGCAGATTCTTAGCTTATTTGTTGCAGATTTATTACTTTCTGAACTTCGAGTTCGGTCTCTTTAGTGCGTGGATCTAAGGACTCGGCATTCTTTAATGTGATACTTATCTCCCCCTAATGCCGATAAATGTCCTTAGTACAATCAGTGTACCGAGCCGTGTACAGATCCCCAACTTCTGGTGAGATCCCATAGTGGTATGCTGTGGTGGAGAGATTGGCATGTATACAACACAGCCAAATTTTTGCAGATGGGAAATACTTAACTCTTCCATGCACTATCTGCAATGGGGAAAATCCATAATATGCAGTTGATTTGAGTTGAATTAATATCGCGGTGTGCAGCACTGCGTGGCCCCAGCAACTGGTGGGTAGCCTACTATTCTGCATAGTGGTCAAGCAATAAATTTTATTCCTTTAATAATGACTCTACAAGGCCATTCTAATGTGTGGACATGAGGTACAGAGTGCTCTACATTAATGCACAGAGCTACATAATAATTATTAAATGCTTTTGAGGTTAAACTCGTTAGCACTGTCCATTTGAATAGACTTGATTCTTTCTTCTGGAAAGGATCTCTTAAAAAATTTGGGCAATTGACTTTTGCAGAAGCAGGTTCCTAGTAGATAAGAGATATATAATATCTGAAAGGGCTCAACAGGGGCCGAAAAGGTCCACAGATATCACTTTGAATTTTTTCCAGGATATTCAGTGATTCTTCTACAAGTTAGAGGATCTAACCGTAAGTTTTCCTATAGCACAAACAGGGCATAAGAAATCTTCAGGTCTAGGAAAGTCTTTATGCTATGGCCAGCAGAATTACTAATTATTTTCTCATAATATTCAACTCAAGATTGCCCAATTGATCTACAAGATCCTTAAATATTTTTTGGGTTTTTTATCGCAATACCAACTTCATGTTACATAGTATAACCAAACAATTATTGCATCAGGAAAAATTGTAGAATATAGAACATGCATAGTACAAATGAGCAAAATATTCTGAAAAAACACCTTATTTGACCATTATTGATAATTGCTCAACAAGAGCATAGACCAAATGTTCATGCAGGAACACAAATATTCAAACTGATAATATGAGGCTCTTAAGAAGACTCAACTAATGGAAATACGGCATAAAGCAAAAAGGGGTACAAGTAAACTATTGCAAGTCTCCATATAAGTCATGTTCCTCCTCCTGGGGAACATTGGTATTCTTCTGGAATTCCACAAGTTCAGTGCCAAGAAGGTCATCTTCCTCCATGGGCGAGTCACCATATCCGAGAAGGCTTTCTTTGAACTCGACCGTAGGGTCGGTGACGTTGTCGTCCTTCTTCCCACCTTTTTGTTTAATGAAGTGTGTCTCAACCTTTTTTTCTTAATTCTTCTGGAATCTTCCAGTGGATTTCATGTAAAGTTCCACCAGGTGCTTTGGGGTGCGACATATACGTGACCAATGGCCAACACACCCACACCTAAAGCACAACTGAGGAGGGTTAGGTGCCTTATTGGCTGGACCTTGCTTCTGGAAGGTTCCAGTACCTTTCCCTTTACCTTCCCATTGGGATTTGCCCTTTCCCTTTTGGTTTCTGCTATTCTTCCATTTATTCCCCTCATGCATTTGACCTTTTTCGCGGCCATAGCTATTACTAGCCTGTTAAGCGGTAGCATGTGCTTCAGGCAATGCTTGATTTCCATTAGCATTTGCATGATGATTCTTCAACAGGAGTTCATCATGTTTTTCTGTTTCTAGCAGAACACTAATAAGCTCAGAGTACTTCTTGTACTTTGCATGACGGTACTGTTGCTGTAGTATCATCATGTTGGGGTAGAAGGTGCACAAGGTTTTGTCGATCATTTCAGCATCAGTAACTTTCTGATTACAAAACGTTAATTTAGCGACAAGTTTGTGCATTGCAGAATTATATGCTGCCACAGATTTAAAATCCTGGAAGCGTAGGAGGGTCTATTCACGTTGTGCTTCTGGCAACAACACAGATCTTTGCTGGTTATAGCGTTCCTTCAGGGAATTCCATAATACCAGCGGGTCCTCCTCCATCAAGTATTCGGCCTTCAGATCCGGATGAAGATGGTGCCTCAGGAAATGTAAAGCAGCGCATTTTACGTGTTCGGGCACAGCAGGTGCACCAGCTTCAGGCTGGGCAATAGCAGCTCCAAGAACTCTAGCTGTTAGGTTAATTTTGGCATCCATTGCTCAAGTGAGATAATTGCTGCCATGCAGGGTAAGCACAACAAAATCCCTTTTTGCGATGTCAGACATAACCTATATGCAAGCAATACGAAATTTTACTACTGGTAAAATATTATTTTGCATGCATCCTTATTGAATCAATAAAATTTTGGTCTATATCTATTCAGTAGATAATTATCACAATTCTCCCAGAATTTCCTAGCATTTAGCAATTTTCTGTTAATTATACAGCAATTTTCCATCATTACTTAATAACAGAAAATAAATTCCAACATCAATTAAACGCGGCATAATGCTAATTACATCTTATGTAACTCTTGTTGGCTGGGAGTGAAAACAGGTAATGAATGTCTCCGTCAGCTCGACTCATGGCCAGGTCAACCCGCCCCTAGGGTTCACATGAGGGAAGGAGTACTTCCTGTTTCCGGGTGCCAATTAAAGAACCAAGCCTCATGTGTGTTTTCCTAGACACCAATTGTCTTGCATCTGTTCCTTCATTACTGAAATCAAATCCCAACTACTTACGCCCTCAAAATTTTCTAGCAAAATTTTCAATTCTCCGTTAATATTTGAGCAATTTTCAGAATTACTTGAGTAACAGAAAAATTAGGTTTCCACATATTAAACATGGCAAAAGCTAGAAAATAAACCCAGGGTATGTTCGGCGGCCGCAGATGCGACAGGGCTGGCGGCGACGTGGTGGGGTCGGCGCGCTAGGGTTTCGGGCCAGTGCGACGGCTGGCCGAAACTCTTTTTTTGTATGAACAGTAACGACCAATTTCTCTAACCGTAGATTAGATCTAATTCTCTAACAGTAGATTAGATCAATTCATCTAGCGAAACAATCTGCAGGATTTTTGACTTATGTTCTTGATGCCGGGAGCGTTGGCTATCGCGTAGGATAGAGTCGCGTAGGACTTTTTCAGCAATCCGAGTGGATGCTGGCCTGATGACGAGTTGATTGCAGATCGGATCGGGCGATCAATCGCCGGTAGTAGTCGTTCGTCGTAGTTGACGATTCTCCGCTTCTTGTGGTAGAGACTCGTGCTGATAACGTGTTGTGAAACTAGATTGTTCACCCACTCAATCAATAACACACCAATGCAAGCACACGAACAGAAGAAGGAGAAGCACACCATACAAGGGGGAAACCTCTCTCTTTATTAGATTGATTGTTTCTGTACAAGGCAATGCCCTATATATATAGTGGAGTACCCCTGGAGATAAATTCAGATTTACCCACCAATGAATAGAGTCCTTCTATCTGGGGATACGGATTCTATCCATATCATAACAGAACGAACACGCATGCGAGCACGTGACGTGTCACTGCCACATACAGCGTGGGCAATTTGACACGACAAAGGCTACTGCCACATCAGCAACACACCATCGTGCTGGGTTGTAATAATTTAGGTTGGTCTTTTTAACTAGCTTAAAAGCTAAAATGGCAAAATAAGATGTGTATTTTTTTAGTTTATTAAGCGTTGATTTTGACTAATATCTTAGACTAAAATTATCTACACTTAATACATATAAAAAGAAATGTTTCTAAACTGTTTAGACCCAAATAGACTTGAGGCTTAAGCTTTTGATGCCACTTTGTTGTTTGGTTTGGCTTAATCACTTGTTCCAAGAATCCCGGCACTAGGGGATTCCGAGCTGCCCACGTAGCACAAAAACAATAAGAAAAATCCAAGCCGGTGAAAGATCTAGACCGGCAACGGCGTCCATGGACCGACCAACATGATTGATGCATATGCAATGCATGGGGTCAAGGCTGACGTGCATGCGAGCTAAACCGCATGCTGTGGAAGCCGTACATGCATACTATGATCCATGATCATCGACCGGTTGTTAGTCTAACTGGTTATGCACCTGGCTTATCCTTCAAGATTGGAGCGGTGCCAATTGTACATTGCTCATTAATTCCGCGATGTCACTATATATAATTCTTTCTGAGGATTTGCTGGTGAGATTAAAGGTTTGATGGTGTGGTCTCTCGGCTTGCTAGTAGTGTCTTCACTTCGAGTGCACGCTGTGACCAGCTCTTTCGACCCGCAAAATTAGACCCAGTTTGTCTAAGTTTGTTAGTTAGAACAATCAACAAGACACACATACAGAGAGAGACAAAACGTGCTTTTCTTTATTATATTGATTTTTTTGTATAATGGGTTGCTATATTTATAGTAAAAAACATATTAGAGATATATTTGGATTCGCCAACAAAACGATATAAAGTCCAATCATATGTCAACAACCTGGACTAAGAATCATGCTATATCTCAACACTCCCCTTGGGGGAATAGCACGCGTAATGCATATGTCTCATCAAAAAATTCATCCTAAAAACTCAGTGAAAAAAGAATGGAGAAAAGAGTAAATTGCACTCGCATATTGTGTTATATTTTTTGCCTCATTAAAAATCTTCGTGAGAGAAAACTTCAAAAAAAACTCACAAAGGAAAAAAGAGCGCAGTTTATAATCTTCTAGATTAGCGTAGTATTTTCATAATCATAGTAAGGATCATAGTTTAGGGATTTACTCCTCCTGAACTTTGCATATCTCTAAGCCGTCTCATTCCAATACCACAAATACATCTTTGAAAACTAGTTCTAAGTAAAGATTTAATGAATAAATCTACTAGATTTTCACATGACTTCGTTTGCAGGATCTTTACCTCACCAATCTTCTGGAGTTTGTGAGGATAGAAAATTTTAGTGGAAATATGCTTTATGATATTGCTCTTAACATAACCCATTTGTATTTGTGCAAGTATCAATTGTGCGAGTATCAATTTGTGAGGATAGAAAAACAAGAAGCATTATCTTCACAAATAATTGTGCGAGTATCAATTGTGTTAATGGTACATAACTTTTGGATATGGCTAATCACACATCTTACCCAAACACATTCACGTGAGGCTTCATATAATGCTATAATTTCTAAGTACTTGGTAGAGGTAGCTACCAAGGTCTGCTTAAGACCGTCAAGAAACGGTTGTACCACCGCAAAGAAACATCAATCTTGTCTAGATGTGGCACTGTGGGGATCAGACAGATAGCCATCATCCATATATTCCACCATGATCGAGTCTTTGGTCGTACTGGTAAAATAAGTCAAGATCCTATGTATCTTGGAGGTATTTGAGTAAAGCTTTGGCACCAGCCCAATGCCTTCTGGTTGGAGCTGCGCTATGTCTAGCTAGCAAATATATTGCGACTGTAATATCAGGCTTTGTGCAATTCACAAAATAGATAAGTGCTCCAATGACACTTAAGTTTCGGACTTCAGGCCCTAAGACTTACTCATTTTTCATCCTCGATGTTAATGGGTCTTTATCCACTTCAAGGAATCTTACTACCATGGGGTCTCAAAATAATGAATTTATCCATAATAAATTTTTCTAATACATTCTTGATATAGATAGACTGGTATACAAAAATTCCTTCTAGCAATTGCTCTAGTAATAGGTTAAGCATTATTTCATTTTACCTAAATATTTTATCTCAAACTTCGTCATAAGGTAAAAACTTGCTTCCTTTATCTCATCTGTGGTTCTGATAATATTCAGACCATCGACATAGACTGAGATGGTACAAAATCCATTTTGAGATTTCTTTATGAACACATGTGGACGACATCATTATTGGAGTATCCCTTCTTTAGGAGGATGTCGGGACCCCGAATTTGCAAATCCGGACCCTCTGTGTATTCAGCACTAGTCCAGGAACGCGCTAGTGCACACAGTCTTAACATCGGTAAATATCACAATCATACCATTCGATACTAATAAAGTACTTTTATTTAAATAACCAAACTGGTTACTCGACCTTATGGTCAAGTCACAAATGCACGCCTCGCAGGGCGAAACTTATTAAAAGAGAAATAGTAGCAGCGGAAAATCAAATAACTTCGTGGCGCCATCCAGTATACCATAGGCAACTGACTGGGCTCGCTTCCCTAAGTAGACGGTTCCTCTTGGAGTTCCTCCTCCAAAACTGGTGTAGTCTCCTTTTCAACTGGTGTTATATTGTGGCAAGGGTGAGTACTTGGTACTCAGCAAGTCATGCACAGAATGCAAGCTAATATACTACATGCATGGCTTGGTACAAAGGAATAGCCCAAGGTATATTTGCAGTAAATAGCATTTGACAAGTAATATAAGTAGATTCGAAAGCAGTAGAAACAAGTAAAGCATAAATAACTTTTCAAGAAGTTTAACAACCATCTTTCCCATCCTAATCCACATTTCCAACATCATTATTAATCCAGCCCAACTTTTCAAACCAAGTTATTTTTGAGAAAATCTAACCCTTGACTGTAATTCCCGAGCGATGTCCAATACCGCGGACACGGCTATTCGAATAGATTCTACACTCTGCAGAGGTTATGCACTTTACCCACAAGATACAGTCAAACACCACAAAGGCGAGTTCCCGTAACAAAGTCTTTCGGAAACCTCTAACAATACAAGTGGTCCTCCCCGGTTATTGCACACTAACCCTTCCCTTAGCTAAGGCGAAGTCTAGGCCAATCAACCGTTAGATGGGTACTGGCCTCGGCCAGACGCTCCCAGTACAACTTACACAAAGGGTGTAGTTGACCTCCCGAGGTCCCACAGTGCGTTATTAGCAACTTAGTCAACTAGGTCCGTCCCATTACAGACATGTGGTTGCACGTTAGACCCAGTTCAAAGGCTTGCAAGGTTAAGTCCTTAGGGTGACCAGGGCAAGACTACCCGAAGAACCAAATCAACATCCCCAATGCCATAACTGGCCCACCTGATTACTCTTGCCACATGCCCCGGTCGAAAACTATTTATCAAACCCCAGTTGATTACCATGCACCACGTGCCATCAACATCACATGATACCTTTCCAAAACAGGTTCAATATATCATTAAGTCAATATTAATATTTGATTATCCAAAATCATGTCATGAGCACGTAGCAGGTCTAAGCAGTATACTACAACGGTCTAAAACCCATGTTGGCAATTTAATAATGTCCAACTAGTAAACCACAACTAGGGTGACAAGGGGTCATGGCACATACTTAGATAATCAAGGTGTCATACAGCAAATTGGTACTTATCTAATCCCTCATTTTTAAATAAAGTATTTTTCTATTTGAACTTAGCATGCAGTAGGTTAAATCAAAATAGATTTCAAAATAGGATCAACATGGTCAAAGCACAACTTGCCTTCAAAAAGTACTTGTTCTTGGTCTTGAGTTGGATCCTGAGTTAATACTTCTCCTTCAAATCCTTCCGGCACTTCAACGTCTACTCGTAAAGCGTGCAAATAGCAAATACACGAATAAACAATAGGCAAAAATGTCCAAACATCCAAATAAAATCCATAAACAGAGAGAACATAATTTTATGAATTTTTAGAAACTGGAATCGTCAAATTTGGAGTTAAAATGCAAAAGTTATGATTATTTAAAGTTTAAATAATAAATTAAATAATTTTACAGAGAAAAACTTTAGTCCAAAAATTAAATAAAATTCATATTTAGGTAGATCTCAATTTTATACGAATTTAGAAATTTGAATCACTCAAATCGGAGTTGAAACGCAAAAGTTATAAGCGTTTGAAGTTTTGAAATTCAAATCAATTATTAAACCGAATTATTAAATCATTTTCTTTTAGGAAAATCATTTATTGCGTCGGCGAGGACACGTGGACCAATCGGGTGACGACGCGTGGCCTCGGGTCCACGGACCCGGCGACGGTCTCGGCTCGGTCCACCGTGGGCTCTACCACGGCCACGGCCGCCGACAAAGGGTCCTCGACACGCGGGCGCGTGTCAGCGTCACACGCACGCGCGCATGGACGGCGCTGACCGCGACGGTCAGCCTTCCCGACACGTGGCTAGATCTCGACCGTTGATTTGAAAATCAACGGCCCATATTAGATCTGGCTAACGCGCTTGGAAAACAACTCCACCGATTCGACCGTTCGATCTTGATCGGACGGTCAAGATCAATCTATCGCTATGAGCGTGGTTCAATCTAAGCCGTTGGGTCTAGATCTAACGGTTGAGATTAGACACGGAGATCAACACGTGATTCTTTACCGTGAGTGGCGTGGGCGAATGCGGACCGTGCGATGAAGATCCGACGGTGAAAAAGCTTGGTCTGCGATGTCCACGGCGAACTCGTGGCCGGCGTTGAGAACGAAGACCACACCGACGGCGCCGCACGCCCGGCGAAGTGGGTGGTCTCTTGGTGCGTCTCGGCGAGGATTCCGGATCTGGGCTCCTTCTCGGCGGAAGACGACGGACGGCGGCGAAAAGCGCCAAGAAAGGCGGACACCTCCTCCAACTACGGCGAGCTCGCGCGGGCTGACGGCGGCGACTTGAGCGGCGTGGGTTGGAGCTACGGGTGCGCAATGAAACGGCGATCCCGACATGGGTGTCGGCGCAATAAATAGGGCCCTCGGCGTCCGTGAAACGCGCGGAATCCGAGGTCCTCTCGCCGCGCGGCGAGTCCGTGGCGACAGTTAGGAGTGGCGTGGCGCACGCGCACAGCCGTTGGATCGAGATCCAACGGTGCCCGAGTTTGGGTCCGGGTCGGACTCGGTCTAGGTGACGTGGCTCAATCGTGGCCGTTGGATCTGGATCCAGCGATCCGCGCGTGATTAGGAGATTCGGCGGCGGGTTGACGACCACGGCCTTGATCGGGCTCGGTCGGACTCGAACTCGAGTCGACTCGAGCTCGGTCGGATGAAACGATACTTGACCCATCTCGAATTTCCAGCGATTTAATATTTAAAATAATTTCCAGTAATTCATTTAATTCATTAAAAATAGCAAAATACTCAGAAAAATTTCAGAAAAATTCTAGAAAATATTTTAGGGTATTTGGGACTCAAATAAAATATTTCCAACAAAATTTTATTTGCAAAATTAAATTCTTTAATTATTTCAAAATGGAATAAATTCAAATAAATTCCAAATAAATCCAAATAAATTCCAGAAAATTCCAAAAATTCACCAAAGTGCCAAATCACACATGAATTTAAGAAAAGCAAAATTTTGGGGTGTTACAGAGGAGCTCACTAAGTTGATTGTACCACATTCTCCCTGACTGTTTTAATCTGTATAGCGATCTCTGCAGTTTGATGTTATACTTATTACGATTATTTTTATTAGGATCCAAAATTTTGGCTCCTGCAAGGACTCTCATATAAGTATACGTATCCAGTTACCTATATAAATATGCATTCACAACATCCATTAACTGCATTGATAAGTTTAAACTAGTTGTCATTGATATCATGTATTAGAGCATTATTCCACTCATTACAGGAGACTAAGTTCTATCGTAATCGATGCCGGGTATCTGCGTGAACTCTTGTACTACAAGCCTCACTTTATATCTCACCACTTAGTTATTTTCATTTATCTTTCGAATAAGAACTCATTTTGATCCTACAATGAACACTTTAGGAGGTGTTCAGTCAACCAGATCGAATACTTTCCTTTCATTAAGCTAGCACAATTCTATCTCAATTGCTTCTTTTCATTTGACCCAATTTGAGCACTTCTGGCACTCTACCATGTACTTTGGTTTTGGATTCAGCTCAAGTGTTTTCGCAAGTTTTAAGGCTAAATATATGCTGATAATTATAGTGTTTCTTTTATACAACTATCTTGAATCCACATAATTATTGGAAATCTCTTCATTAATTTATTCCAGCTCCTTTTGATGTCCCACAATGATGGAGTCTGTGTTCCGACTTTCTAGCATCAGATTGTGTGCGCAAATATTTGCTGGGGTTATTATCTTCAGAGTAACTCACTTCAAGCATACAATTACCATCTTTAGGATGGCTCACTTTAGGAATTTTTTCAGCATCACGTTGAACATCTTCTAATTTATTGGGTAGTGTTCTCACTTGTTCGGTTCTAATTTATTGGGTAGTGTTCTCACTTGTTTGGTTATTATTTCTTGCAAACGTCTCTGTGGAATTGAGTCTCATGCAACCGAAGGCCTTCACCTTTTTTATCATGAGGGGTAAGAGTGGATTCAATATCCTTCTAGTGTATTTTCACCTTTTTAGATGCATTTACTACATGCATATGAAATCTTGTCACTCCCTTATCATCAGTGAAGGTATCTAGTAGATTATTAACTATTTGCTACAGATTTTTTATCCTTCGAACCTCCTATTTGAATTTTTTAGTGCGTGGGATCTAAGGACTGAATGCCAGTGATATTCCAATCTATTTCCTGGTATTCTTTAGTGTAGTACTTTTCTTCCCTAATGCCGGGAAATTATCATCATCAAAAGTATCTGAAAGGATCCACCAGGGGTTGGATAGTTCCACAAATATTACCTTGAATTCTCTCTGAGAAATTCGGTGTTTCTACCGTAATTTTTAAATAAGAGGGTCTAATTATGAGCTTACCTTTAGTACAAGCAGGGTATAAGAAATCTTCTAGTCTAGGAAAGTCTGTAGTGTTTATGCTATAGCCAACAGAATTATTGATAATTCTTCTTATCATATTGAACTCAAAATGACCTAGTGCATCATGTAATATCTTAAGTATTTTTGGATTTTTAAGTATAGTCTTCGTTACAACATAAACCTTAGGTCTATGTATGTATAGTATAATCTGGCCAGGAGAAGGAAGGAATTTTTTCAACCATATATTTGTTACACCGTTAAACTTAGTCATGAGTAAGTATTGTGTACCATCATCATTTTTTATCTCTGAATGGAAACCATTCAGATTGATGTCTTTCAAACTTAATAAAGTATGATTGGACTCAGAGTATAATAGAGCATTATCTATTTTTATACGAATACCCATAGGGAGAACTATAATAGCTCTTCTAGTACCAATATTGAGGGCATAGCTTCCGGTAATAGTCATAATATTTTTAGTTTTCTTCGTTAAGGTATGAAAATATTTAGTTTGCCAAAAAATGAATTCGTTGTGCAACTGTCTATCAGATAGATTTTCTCCTCCACCATTGGATTATACGTTGTTCTATATTAAAGGAATGATTTGACAATCAAACAATTGTTGCATTATGAACATATTGAAAAATATAGAACAACCATAGCATAATAAATTAAATATGTGAAAAATAACAATTTATTCAACTTTAAATGATAATCGTTCAATAAGAGCATATACCAATGCTCATTTAGAAATTAAAACTAAATTGATGTAGAGACTCATAAAGAATGTGACATCAATTAGCAAAGCAAAGCAATATTTATGAGACTAATTTAAGTCTCCATATGAGTCGTGGGTGTCCTTATGAAACTCCTCGAGCTCAGAAGGATCAAAAACCATACTATCATATTTTTCAACGTTGGTGTTAATAACAACATATTGAACGGTGAAGTATGGCTTAATTTTGTTTTTCTAATGTTTTTAATATTTTAATGAATTATATGTAAAGTTGAATCAAATACTTTGAAGTACAACGGGTACGACGATGGCCAGTGCTCGTAAGAGCATCTCCAAGAGGGACCCTAAATATGGTCCTAACTTGAATTATAGGGCTTTTAGAGAAAAGATTAACTCCAGCAAAGGCCCTAAATTGTTAAAATTTAGCAAATTATTTTAGGCCCCCTAGGAGAGTAGCTATATTTAGCAACTCTGTGATTGAGCCCTATTTTTGTTGGGTTTTAGTGCCTAATTGCTGGAGTGAATATTTCGTTGGTGTCCTAAATCTAATTAGTTGGGGTCCTAAATTAAAGTTTAAGGTTTATTTTTAGAGCTCTCTCGGAGATGCTCTAAGGTTGGAGGCTTGGAGCGGTGGCAATTGTACGTGGCCCATTCCGCGATGCAATAGATTCATCAGGTGGCGTTGCTTGTAAGGTTTGACCGTGTGATCTCTGGGGTTGCTACGTGTGTCTTAACTTCAAGTACACGCTATGACCAGCTTTCCCTACATACACTATTAGATCATGTTTGTTTAAGTTTAGCTTATTAGTTTATAGCTCAAAATCAGTTTGTTGGTTTAAACAGTTTAAAATTTGTAATAGCTATTTTTTTTATATAGTAAGATGGATAATTTTTTCTTAACTTCAAGTGTTATTGTCTGAAACCAACCTTAAGTAAGAAAAAAAAAAAACACCTCTCCTATGGTTTTTAGCTTTTAGTTATATAGATATTTATGGCTTTTGAAAAAACTAGTTAAAAAATCACCCCTTTACTTAGGTTTTAATTTTTAAGCAGTAGAAAAAACCCAACAAACAGAAAAATGAGTTATTATTGGCTGCCTAAAAAGTGCTTCGATCAGGCGCAAAGACGTAGTACTAAGGTGTTGGAAATTTAAAGAAAAGAATCATCAATTATCGTATAACATCCATCACTCGTGACGTTAACGATCAGTTCAGTTACGTTTTACGGGCCACAAGGCCCACCACAGGTTCAGAAACCTACTTAATTCAGAGTTTGGATCAGGCCAACGATCAGTATTGCTTGCTGCCCATGTGACTTTGAGTGAATTAATTCCTAAATATAAAGTAGGAGTAAAGGCCATCGGTAATATCAACATCTATGGCATCACCCCAAAGGATATGGTTGATAATATCTGCGATTATTATGTCAAAAATGCGTGATAAAAAAAAATAGTGATCTCTCTGTAAAACTGCAAAGAATATATGACACATGAAAAGCCAGAGAAAAATAAGGTAGTGGCAACATCAACCAATACCAAGATCTTGTTTGGTAGAGCTTCAGATCCCAGTTTCATTTTAGATCTGAAAATTGTAGGTTAAAATAAAGTAAATTAAGTTTATATTTTTATTCTAAAATATAAATAAGATGACCCACCTAAATACTCTTAATATACTCACAGCTTCAGATCCACAGATTTGGTGGAGCTAAGAATACCCAACTTCATCATAATCAGGGAGCCGGAGCTCTGCCAAACACCCCCCTAAGAAAGCATTAGATGTATGACCTGCCCTGTGTTTCCTCTGCTTTTCCTGGATCAACAATATCGCACTAGTTGACTTAAGTGAGATGTCGCAAAAGAGCAAAAATTAATATATAGTGAAACATCATGCATGCTGTCACTTAGAGGCATAAATTCCAAAATATAAGCAACAAATATATTTAATCAAATAACACAGTGAGTAAACATCACGAGAAACTACTTGTATCATCCAGCACATGATACCACAAAACGTCGCAATTATATCTTCACTAGTTATATGCCCGTGCGTTGCTACGAAAAACAAAATTGATAACGAAAAATAAAGATTAAAAAAAAATATTATTTCATGAGATCAAACATCTATCTTTAACGCTTCGTTTCTTACAAAAGCTGGCTAATTAAAGCAACGCTTCGTTTCTTGCGTAGGGCAATTAAGCAGAGCAATTAAGTAGGGCAATTAAGCAGGACAATTAATATGACGTGGGAAGAAACTCTCACTTTATATAGTAGAGACTATTCCATGATATAAACAATATCTTAACAATTTCATCGATGACATCTTTCCCCAATAAAACTCATAATAATATGGCGATGCCTGATCCATCACCTAGTAGGCTTTGCAATGTCACCACCTCAGCAAAAAGAAGAAAGAATGAGCCTTCAACCCTGCTTAAGTGTGAAGTTTCCCAAGAACAGAAAGCAGATTAACTAAAGGCACCGTCACGGAAGAACCGGCTTTTCTTCAGCGAACAAATACTGCATCCTGGCATCCCATTTTAGTGCCCAACAGTGACCTTTCAGGCACTCAATTTGGCCCATCCGCAAGAAAGCAACCAGCAAGAGAGTCTCAAGTCTGAACTCTGAAGAAACAGGCAATTAAAGGAACAAGAATCTGTCACTTGGAATTGCAACCGATGGATGGACGGAGTTGGCCAGTCAATTATAGATCTCAACACTGCTGCTGGATCCTTCTCGCCCGTACTTTGAGATTCCAAATATACCCTCCTCCCCCTCATGTACTGCATTATTGGTGTACTACTGAAATTGCACCGGCAAATGCAGGTGTCACTTGATCAGTCCACAAGGTTTTGCAGCCGTTTGAGCTTGGAAGAGTCCAAGGCCGTCAAAAGAAATGGACCACTGCGTCATGCGTCATCGATCCGGATCCGTCCACCTGTGGCAGAACTAGAGGGCAACATGTTCCCCAGTCACCCACTGAGATGTGAGGTGCTACGTCTTCCAATGGTTCGAGTCCCTTTCCAGGTCAGGTGTAGCCATTGTTGATGCATCAAATCATCAATGCAAAAATAAATCGGGCCTTGCATCTCCATATTTACATTTCGTTTTCCAGAGAGATCTCAAGTTATTGGATCTATACTCTGCAGTCATCTCCAGGGGATGTTAACTGTCTGTAGACGAAAGTGATCTTGATTCTGAAGTTTCTGAAGGTATCCAATTCTAGCATGGTTATTAAGCACGTAGCAAAAGAAGAATTTGATCAGCATAATAAGAGAAGACATGGAGGACGGTACGATATGCATGATGCTGCTAAAGGGAGAGGGAAGCTAGTGCAGTGGCATGCCTACCTTGAAAAAGAAAAATTGCTGCCGTACTGAATGTCCGCATCGCACTTGCCACGCTGCTTTCAGTCGGCATCGCTACTGCCACCATGCATCATCTGTTCACGAGTCATGACACTTCAGGAATCAAGGAACTGATAATGAAACAAGATTAATATAAGCAAGCCGTCATTTAATGGTGATTAGCCAACCTTGTACCAGAACAACAATAGTAACAGAAACCAATTGTCTTTCACGGTAGTAAAGGTTTCGCAAAAACACTTAGTTGAGGAACAGCAACCATTCAGCAGTCAAAGTTTGAGACAGTTTATAATAAACTAATTTATTTATTAATCTTAACCATAAAGCTGAACATCATATAAGAAGATCATGCCCACCAAACAACACTGTAACAACAGCCATTTGTGTTAGCAAATCAAGGAACAGGCCCCATGTAAATAATCACTCGATCAGGCCATTTAGTTACAGCTAAGCTATGCAAGGAACAACCATGGACATAACCCCTTGATGCTCGGCAGCGTCCTAACAGGTACGCAAAAACAAACATGAGCAGCAATCTGATCATATTGCTCGTCATTATCCTTACTGCAGTGCTTCTGACACAAAAGTCTGTCCAAACGCCATGTTCCCTACACCTGTATCACCTTTACCCACTTTATTCTGCACGTACTCATTTACGGTTGCCTTCCATATCAGCGGCTTGTGCACCTACAAGCAACTAGGAATAACAGACTTCTGAACTTTCCAAAGAATGACGTATGCCCTGTTTGCCTCGAAAGAAAAAAAAAAGATATACCATTAGCAGTAAAATTGAGGAGATGACCAGTTGGTACATGTGCCCGATATGCCATTAATCTTAAACTGATGCATCCAGTGGCGCACCCAAAACAACAATAGAGGGGTCACATGTGTTATAAGTCAGTGGTCGGCGAAGAACTAGTATTAACCTCGGGTAAGTTGATCCAACTACAATCCTATGTATTGCATCACACTAAATGCAAAAAACCGACAAGCAACCGGTGGCAAGGCCGTTACAATCTTGCGCACCTTCAGATCCCGCATGTACGCCTCCTCTCTTGAGTTGGCGCCATGATTTTTTTCTATATTCATGTAGCTAGCCTTATAAATATGCTATAGATATTAATTATGTCCATAGACATTTGATCAAACAACTTAAGGACATGCTACTTGGAATTTTAAGATAACAAAGAAAGCAAGCTAGCATACTTAAATATTAAATTGCAACCAAACAACATCAAACAGGGAGACAAATCGCATCAATTCACAATACAGCGAGGAAGCAGTGATACATCATTGCGGAGCACATTTATCTGATGCCAACTTCAATAAGAAATCAACAATATTTTCAGTATCAGTACTTTAGGGGCTTGGTAAGCATAAGATTGCTTAAGTACCAGAAAGAAGCAAAACTGAAAGGGACTGCCAAATTGCGGGAGGCAATGAAGCTGAAAAATATAATTTCATAACGATAGGTTGCGCAAAATTCACTCATTTTGAGAAGCTCCCATACTTCCCATGTTTTCACTAAATATGTAGCTTTCTTGCGTATTATACACATAGCTCCCTTTGTACAGTATTATCATATCAACATGATCTAGGGTATTCAATGAATACAGTTAAGTTAACCCATGATGCAGCTGAAACTACATATGAATGATATTTCAGTACATAATCATGTCTTAAACACAGTATTCACTGCTTTCGATTAACCAAAGAATGTTAGGATTATATTTAATCCGTGAACTGTGTGGTTTATGCTCCTTTTCCCTTTGCAAGGATAATGTTGTATTGAAGCCAAGTTTGTGGAAGATCTACCTAAGATCTATGGCTATTCTGGTCAAGGATAATGCAATGTGATTGATGATTCTAGTCCTGAATAGGAGTGGTTAAACTATCACTTTTGCTGACAACAAGATGGGTGTTCATTCTCATGCAACAACCATCCATATGGATCATAGACTCGGAATGTGATCATCCAGGTCAAACATATCACCATGTAGCTTCTATCTAGGTTGGTTTAGGCTGGAATCTCAGGGATCATAACAGAAACATTATGAAGGTTCTGTCAGTTGTTCAGGGCAAATATTTCAACTCTCGCCTTTGAAAAGCATTGTGTTAGCATCACATCTATGCTGTTTTATTTAGGTGCCTGCTAGTCCGGTAGGATTGAGTTGATTCTGGGATCTTCATTTGTATTTTCCTTTTATTTAGAAGCCTTTTAATCTTGATTCTTGACCACATGACTTAGCTAACCTCTCAGACTCTCAGTTGAAGCTGATTGCCTGCTTCTTGCTGCAATGTCACTAGAGTAAGTAGTAGACCACCAGACTTTACCATAGTTGTCAAATTCGCTAAAACCCCCACAATAGTACCAGATTTGTCGACCCTGTTTTAGCGAATGCCGATCCGCACCGATTTCCTGACAATTTTTGGGAGGGAAGGTAGCACACTGTAGGACCGAATATAGCAATCAGAGGGGGGTGAATGATTGTGCGGAAGCTAAAACCAAATTCTTGATCTATTAAAAGTTTACCCCCAAAATAGAACCAAATAATTGCCTCGTTTTCGAAAAAAACAGAATGATAGAGGTTTAGTAAAATGCGAATTCCCGGAGATCCAACCGTCCGATCGATCTGAAATTTGGACACAAGAAACTAGATTCCAATACGAATCAAACCCAAAAAGAATCAGCTCAATCGGACTTACAGATCAAAAGTTATGACCTTCGCAAGCTTACTGTTCCAGAAGATGGCGAGAATAAATCTAATTAGAATTGTAGCTCGCCGAAAGATTTGATGAACTTGATCTTTATTTCTCCTTTCTTTTGTCTAAAATACTCCAAACAAAAGAATACAACTCTAAAGCTTGCTCAAAGCTTGATTGCCTTCAACATTAGGCAACCCCTCTATTTAAAGAAGGCAAACACACCTAATCCTAGAAGGAGTCCTAATCCTAGAAGGATTCCTAATCCTAAAAGGATTCCCACTCCTAATCCTAGAAAGAGCATGTATTCAACACAACTCCACTTGGCCCAACCTGGCCGAGTACAACTCTTGCACGCGTATGGCAACCCTACCATACTCACGTGACTAACACTTTGCACGCGAATGACCTCATGCCATTCTCACGTGACTAACCATTCTTCATGTGCACCATTCTCTTAGCCCGAACGTCCCGCATGACATCCTTGACCACCAAGACCTCAGTTCCCCCTGAACCTAGTCCCGAACCTCAGTTCCTCCATGAACCTAGTTCCAGTCCCGTCATCGACCACATTCGCCCTCGAGCAATACCTGCACATGAACAAACCACAAAACGATTCCGAGCACAAGTCCGCGACTTGACTCACATTAAACCATGCAACCACTCACAGGAGTGCATTGCATTAAATATTCTAAGAACACGATTTCAAAACACGAACAAAAATCTTTGCAAAAATCAAAAAGCTTTTCAAATAATCAAACTGATTTCAGATCTTTTCAAATAAAGAAACCAAAAAATAAATCTTGTCGAAATATCAAACTGGTTTCACATCTTTTTCAAATACTCATCATCAAAATCAACTGGATCAAAAATAACGATCCTTCACACACATCACACACCGCATACCACAACCTGGATGTACTGTGTTCCAGGTAACTATGGAGTAAACCAAGTATGTTTTTGTACTGATCAGAAATTCAGAACCCTGAAAAAAGTAATTGTGGAAGCAATCGCCATGTGAGTACAAACAAGCATGTGATTTAGTAAATAATATAAGAAAACTGAAAAGCACTATTTAACCATGCAATTCTCAATCATGACTACTTTTTACTTTTTAGCAACCTGCAACCTCAAATAGAAAGCTAATGTACTCAGAAAATGGCATCATTTGAAATCAAGATGATTTAACTGGTTACGAGATTTATATTCAATTGTTATTTACAACCTTAATTATCCATCTTCCAATGCAATGCCAAAAGTAAACAGTTATGTTTATCTTCCTAGTCTACATCTTGTTTTCTGTCAATGTGGTCAGCATAGGAGCTGTCAAACAATTTTCATGGAAAGGAAAAGGAAGGCACTGTTTAGTGAACCAAATATTTGATTGAAGCTATATCTATCCATCTTGATCCTGTCGGTAAGAAATATGAATATGTGTCCAAATATGAGCTCAAAGTTAATTTACAGTGTCAACTCAACAGGCATGAATACAAACATGAAAAATCGCGCTTATGATCGCAGCAAACAAGCAGTGATAGCAGTGATCAAGAGGGATGATTGAGACCATCACACAAAGAAAGCAAAATAGACTTGGCAAAATTTCAGCCCGAGAGCCTAATTTTGACTTCGCTGGAATGCGAGCAGCCCGTCCGGGTTCGAGTCGTTGACTCGCAACAAGGCTGGTGCAGCACTTGTGTTTGTGCGTGGGTGTGTGTGCGTTTGTTGTTATTCTTCTTCTATAGTGATTGCCAGAGCTCTTGGCCAAAATTAAAAAAAAAACACACGATAATACAACAAAACAAATAGCGAGAATTTCTAGCCCTCCGCTGAACCACATGGCACTGAAACCTGTGAATGCTAAATGCTAACTATGCCACCATTTTTCTACGGAGTAATCACTCCAATGTGATGTGGTGCGATCGTTGCAATCGGCTCGATCCATTCCCGGCCCGGGCACCAAGGACAAAAATCTGAGGGGAAAAGTTGCAGCAAGAAGGAGACGGCGCGCACCTCGCGAGCCGCGGCTGGGTCGCCGAGGGGAGGGAGAGCGAGAGCGAGAGCGAAACCCTAATTAAAGCCTCCATTGGCGCTAGGGAGGGAGATGGAGAGATCGGAGGTGGCAGGGAAAGAGAGGGAAAGCGGTGGATACAGGTGGGCTTAGTTTCGGGCCTCGGTCTACAGGACTACTATTTCGGAAGCCCATGAAGTCCACTCGACAAAATTCCCAATTCCTCTCGTCATTTCTTCATCCCTCCTCTCTCGCGTAGGGATGGGAAAAAAACACCTTAACTGAAATACGGAATCAAATTAACCGATTATTTCAGTTTTTTAGTTATGGGTCGGTTTTTATTCTCACGCCGTTCGGTTTTCGAGTTTCCGTTCGGTTGTCAAGTTGAATAACCGAAACAAACCGATTTGTTCTAGGCCAAACAAACTCTTGTCATTTGACATTCTCACCATCCCCTCCCATCTGGCCATCTCCTCCATTTCCACCCTCTCCCCATCCCCCTTCGCCGTTGGTGCCAATGAGGCATGGCCTCCTCTAGCGCCACGGCTTCCCCGCTCACATACAACTACCTTAGCCTCCGTATCTACCCCCATTGTCCCTCCCTCTCCCTTTGCCGCCGCTCCACTACCGCCTTCCCAAATCCCTCAGTCGCCGCCACCTACTGTTGTGGTGTAACGTCGTGGAGTTTCGTTTTAAGTTTCTTTTGGAATTCTCGTCTGGTTATTTGGTGAACCACTTAAGGTTTTGCGGGATAGTCAACCATCTGTGTGTGAGAGGCAAAAAAAATTTTAGCATTTCTTTTCCCCCACTCCACCTAACCCTTCCCCTTTTTCTTTCTTTCTTTTTCCCACCGTGGGGACAGCTCCCTTGCTCCTCTTTGATTTCTTCACCACCAAAAGAAGTGGCGTTCTTTTTCCTCTAGCCCAAGGGAGAGCAAGGGCAGCAGCTACTCCTCCCCATGGCTCCTCCCCCTTCCCTCCAAGCAGCTGGAGCTCTCCCCCATGGCTGGCCTCCCTTGCGCCCCTTCCTCCCTGCAGCAGCAATAGCAGCAGCCTCCACCCCTCTTCCTCCCTCTTCTTTGTTGGAGGTAAGCTTTGGAACTTATTTAAGCTCAGTTATGGAGTCCCTAGACTAGTTTGGTGGAGTCCTAGGGTTCATAGCATTGAAATGTTTTGGAGGAAAACTAGTTCTAGTGGAGGGAATTCGTTTTCTGTTTTCGAGCTGATTTTCAGTGTACTGCAACTCGATTTTGGGGTATCTAGGTTGGTCAAATGAGTTTTCGGCTGTAGACATTGTTGTATATCTTCCTTTCTGTGAAATCATGTGCTGAAAAATTGGCTTTGAACTGAAAAATTAACTTAGAATTGGATTTGCAAAATGTGCTTGTGCATGTGTTTGACAATTTGACAAGAAACAGTAAGTTTCGCTTTGGCGCCGGACCAAACTTAAAGAAAACAGTAAGTTTCCCATGTACAACGGACCAACTTTCTTGGTCCTTTGTAAACATGCTTTTGACAACCTAATTCTCCCATGTACAACGGACCAACTTTCTTGGTCCTTTGTAAACATGCTTTTGACAACCTCATTCTCCCATGTACAACGGACCAACTTTCTTGGTCCTTTGTAAACATGCTGACAACCTCATTCTCCCATGTACAACGGACCAACTTTCTTGGTCCTTTGTAAACATGCTGACAACCTCATTCTCCCATGTACAACGGACCAACTTTCTTGGTCCTTTGTAAACATGTTTTTGACAACCTCATTCTCCCATGTACGCATGCGGACCAACTTTCTTGGTCCTTTGTAAACATGATTTTGACAACCTCGTTTTCACATGTACAAAAGACAAACTTTTTTGGTCTGTCTTAAATTTGTTTTTGAAGGTTGTTGTTCCAAAAAAAGTTATTGAAAACAGTTAAGTTTTACATGTACGCCGGACCAAATTTTTTGGTCCGTCGTGAATGGGTTTTTGAGCGATTTTGAGATTGAAATTTGAATTTGATTTTGAGATTATGAAATTTGTGATAATTTCATGATACTTCTTTTGAAGTGGACTTTATGCAATGCTCATGTGAGTAGTTGCATGGATTAATGTGAGTCAAGTCGTGGACTTGTGCTCGGAATTGTTTTGTGGTTTGTTCATGTGCAGGTATTGCTCGAAGACGAATGTGGTCGATGACGGGACCGGAACTAGGTTCATGGAGGAACTGAGGTTCGGGACTAGGTTCAGGAGGAACCGAGGTCTTGGTGGTCAAGGATGTCATGCGGGACGTTCGGGCTAAGAGAATGGTGCACATGAAGAATGGTTAGTCACGTGAGAATGGCGAGGAGGTCATTCGCGTGCAAAGTGTTAGTCACGTGAGTATGGCGGTGGCCATACGCGTGCAAAGTGTTAGTCACGTGAGTATGGTAGGGTTGCCATACGCGTGCAAGAGTTGTACTCGGCCAGGTTGGGCCAAATAGAGTTGCGTTGGATACAGATTCCTTCTAGGGAATAGGAATTGTATTCAGAACTCCTTGTGGGTTGGTCCTTTAAATAGGAGGGGTTGTCTCCTGTTGAAGGGTATCCAACCAAGGAGAGCTGAGCGCATCAAGCTTTGAGCTTGGTTTTAGGGTTTGTACTCTTTTGATGAGAGTATTTTAGACAAGAAATAAAGATCAATTCTTCCAAGATTTTTGCGTGCTACAGTAACCACGTCGCTACAGTATTTTCTGTTTTGGTTCTTGTTTGCATGCTTGTTCTAGTTCTAGATTGGTTTTTGTTCTTCAAGTTTTATCTTGATTTGATCCATCAAAAACCTCTCTAGGGTATTGATCTAGTGTTTCTCAAAGTCTAGTTGATCAATCTTTTGTCGTTCTTGTTTAATCTTGAAGTTTTGATTAGATTGATTCTCGTCAAGTTCTGGATCAGCAAGCTTGCGAAGCTCATAACTTTTGATCCGTAAGTCCGATCGAGCTGATTCTTTTTGGGTTCGATTCGTATTGGAATCTAGTTTCTTGTGTCCAAATTTCAGATCGTTTCGACGGTTGGATCTCCGGGAATTCTCGTTTTACCAAACCTCTGTCATTCTGTTTTTGTCGAAAACGAGGCAATTATTTGGTTCTGTTTTGGGGTGAACTTTTAATAGGTTAAGAATTTGGTTTTAGCTTCCGCACAATCATTCACCCCCCCTCTGATTGCTATATTCGTATACTTCGATCCTACAAGTGGTATCAGAGCAAGGTTTTTCTAATCTATCTTAATCGGTGATTAGATCAATGGATCATTATTCGACAAAACCTTGTGTGTTCAATGGTGTTGATTTTCAGTTTTGGAAGGCCAAGATGGAGGCGTTCATCCAAGCTCAGGGATTCGCAATTTGGGAGAAGGTCTACAAGCCATATGAAGTCCTCGCAAGCGACAACGTCAACGACACAAATCGCACACATGTTGAAGCAAACAAAGAAGGCGCGCAACTTGATCATCCAAGGCTTGGGGCGTAGCGACTTCGATCGTGTGATTCATCTTCGATCCGATATGAGGTATGGAAATCTCTTTGTGATTACCATGAGGGTTCTAACACTATTAAAGAGGTTCGTCAAGATCTTTACAAAAAAGAATACATGCGATTTGAGATGAAACCGGTGAGTCGTTAGATGACTTCTTTGCACGTTTCAATAAAATTCTTAGTAATCTTCGTCTTTGTTGGAGTTAGCTTTGATGATGCTGCTAATGCTAGACAATTGCTTGGTGCATTAGACATGTCTATTTGGGAGATGAAAGTTACATCCATTAGAGAATCTACTATCATGAGTTCACTTACATTAGATGTTACGTATTCTAAGTTGAAAACTCATGAATTAGATGTTCTTGCTAGAAAGAATGATCATAAATCAATTGCTTTGACATCTCAATCTAGCATATCTCATAATGGTGCTGCTTCAAGTTTTGCTCTATCCTTCTTGTCTTCACTAACCGATGAACAGATTGAGCAATTCCCGTAAGAAGACTTATCACTACTCTCTTCTCGCTTTAACAAAGCCTTGCAAAATGTGATAAAGAGAAAGAGAGGTGGTGGTGATCCTCCAAGATGCTATGAGTGTGGTGATCTCGACCATATTCGTCCAAACTGTCCAAAACTTGCAAGTAAAGCATCAAGGGAGGAGAAGGACAACGACAGAAGAAAAGAGAAGAAGAAGTTCTCTCCAAGTGATAGAAAGAAGAAGAACTTCATCAACCGCAAAGTTGTCCATCGAGTTCTTTCCGCTCTTGAACAAGTCAATTTGAAGCGATGTGAATTCGGAGAGCGGCGAGGATGATGCAACTCCAAGCAAGCATGAGTTGGCGGGGTTGTGTCTCATGGCCAAAAGCAATGATGCCTTCACGAGGGCGATCATGACAAATGACTTCAATGAGGTAGATCCTTCTTACGATGAATTAGCTATTCTGTTGCTCGTCTTGGTAAATTGCTTGATAAGCGTGATAAGAAAATTAAGAAACATGATTTTGTTGTGGAGTCATTGAATGCTGAAATTGCTAGACTTAAAACCTTGATTCTGATGATGATGCTTGCAAATCATGTGACTTAATTTACAATGAGCTTACTTTGCTTAGGAAAGAACATGCTCTTCTCGTTGCATCTAAATGAGAAAAATGATAAACATGTTAAACATGCTAGCTGTTCCACCGATGATTTGCCTGGTTTAACATCTTGTTCAAAATTCATAACTCTTGAAATAAAATTGAAATATTCAAATTCTAGGATTTCTCAATTGACTGATAATATGCTTACACATGAGGTTATTTCATTCTCTAATTTTAGTAAACATAAAGAGAAGGTTGATAATCTATGCAATAATTGTTTAACTCTTGCCAAGAAAGTTGATTATTTGCAAAGTTCTTTGGAACGATTCACTAATGGCAAGAAAAGATTAAACATGATTTTGGATCAATCTAAGGTTAGCTCAAACAAGAAAGGTTTAGGTTTTGATCTTCATGCTTCATATGAAACTAAACCTCGCTCTGTTATTTATGCTCCTTGCAATGACAAACTTGAGATTTCAAATGAGCCTAAGAAAATTGTCTTCAAATCTGTGGCCTTTTATCTTCTACTATGATGAATGCAAATGTTGCTTCTACTGTTAAAGCAAAACATCATGTTAAGTACACTTGCACTCATTGTGGTAGAGATGGACATTTAGTAGATTTTTGCTTTAGACTAGCCAAACAACAAAAGAAAGAAAAAACTAAGGCTAGGTCTAATTTCAGAAAGACACGCTTTGTTTCTCATTATGTGCCTAGGGTGATGCAAACACCTTTTGTTGGTAAGAACACGGAAAAGACAAATCTATCTTTGTGCATAAGAATGCTCGTGTTATGCCCTCTTGTTGTGCGTCGTGTGTCTCGATCGGATTCCTAAACATCTTATTTCTAACTTGATCAGAGACCTCGACACTTTCTCGCTTCTATGTAGGCTTCTCACGCTGAGGAAGGAGAACATATGGCTAGTGGATTACGGATGTTCACGCCACATGTCCGATGATAAGAATTGGTTCTCCTCCTTCACTCGCGCATCTCATGCTAAAAGTGTTATTTTTCAAGATGCTTCTTCCACCTCTGTTTCATAAAAGGCACTAGTTCAAATGATGCAGTACACGTGCATATGTTCAGGGAGAGTGTCTTTGTTCATAAAGATGATGATAATGCTTTGTTGAGGACGAGATAATTAGAGGTTTACATGAGAGACTCTTCCCACGTGCTTGTGTGTGCTTGTTTTCAAGCTTCCCACGTGCTTCACATCGACAAGCTATCAAAAGGATTTTCAGGTATCTTCATAGAACTCAAGATTTTGGCATTTGGCTTTACGCTTCCTCATGGATTAGTTTAAGAGCTTTTTACGATGTTGACTTTCGAGGATGTTGATTTGATTTGGTTCGTGCCACCTCTTGAGTAATCCCTTTTCTTGAGCATATTGATATTGGATTTCACTTTCTTAGAGATCATGTTGAAAAGGCAACATTGTGCTTCATCATGTGGATCTTGAACATCAATTGGCAGACATTTTTACAAAACCTTTGTCTTCTTCGTTTTGCCTTTATTCGGGAGAACTTGGGATTGTTCATCCAATGGGTTTGTTTTGAGGGGGAGTTTCCTTGCCAAGTTCTTTCACTTAATGAGCTCACTTTATCATATTTCTTTATATGTTATGTAATTGAGCTAATATATGATAATCTAATTGTCTCACTTGAACTAAAAATGACATTATGGAATTCCTGGATTTGTTTACATATAGCTAAATACTCTGTGATATCTTACTCTTCTAGGCTTGATATTGAATCCTCTTGACAAATTTGGGCTATGAAGCAAGTGTGGTTTCAACTTTACTCTTTCATAAGACCTTTTAATCACTTTTGCATGTTTATAATCAAAGAAAAATGAAAAGAAAAGGGAATCAATAAAAAAGGGTTGTTAAAAGCAAAAAACCTCAAGTTATGTGCTTCAGGCTTGCTTTCCCTAAAAAGATAAGATGTATGCTTCAAGCATGCCATTCCCTCAAAGATAAGATGTATGCTTCAAGCATGCCACTCCTAGAAAATAAAAGAAGTATGCTTCAAGCATGCCACATGCAACTTATTATTTAAAGATTAAATTAGTCCACTAGATTGGAGTTGAAACTACTTGCTCGCCCTGATTTGTTATTTGCTTCAACTTTGAGCCTTTGTTTTTCTACTAAAGGTTTTGCTTAGTACTTGGCTATAGTTGACTGAATTGAGGTTGAGATGCATGTCATTCCCTAACTTGCTAAAATCACATCAAGATCATGTATTTTGCATATTATGTGATATATAAGGTTATATGATCGAATGAGCTCATCTTTTCCTATCTTGGCACTCCCTTGTTTCTCTTTGTGAAATCATTGTTTCAGAAAATTTTGAACATGTTCTCTCTTTTGTACTCTTGATGAATCCATTGTCAAAGGGGGAGAAATTTGGAAATCGTTGAAAAGTTTAAGGAAAAAGGGGGAGAAGAAAAAGGGGGAGTTGTGTTTGGAAATTTGAGAATTTTGGGAGAAGTTTGGAGAATTTTGGAATTTTTGGGCGCATTGCACATTCACACATTTTTTCATTCTCAGGGGGAGATTTTGTTTTGCTTTTGGTAAAAAGGGGAATTCTGTGTTTTCTTACTTTGGTCTTTGATCCTTTGGATTTCAAAATCTTTTGTAAAGTGAATGCCAAATGTTCAATTCTAAGTAGTGTTGCCAATGTTTTCATCAAGGGGGAGATTGTGAAATCATGTGCTGAAAAATTGGCTTTGAACTGAAAAATTAACTTAGAATTGGATTTGCAAAATGTGCTTGTGCATGTGTTTGACAATTTGACAAGAAACAGTAAGTTTCGCTTTGGCGCCGGACCAAACTTAAAGAAAACAGTAAGTTTCCCATGTACAACGGACCAACTTTCTTGGTCCTTTGTAAACATGCTTTTGACAACCTAATTCTCCCATGTACAACGGACCAACTTTCTTGGTCCTTTGTAAACATGCTTTTGACAACCTCATTCTCCCATGTACAACGGACCAACTTTCTTGGTCCTTTGTAAACATGCTTTTGACAACCTCATTCTCCCATGTACAACGGACCAACTTTCTTGGTCCTTTGTAAACATGCTTTTGACAACCTCATTCTCCCATGTACAACGGACCAACTTTCTTGGTCCTTTGTAAACATGTTTTTGACAACCTCATTCTCCCATGTACGACAGACCAACTTTCTTGGTCCTTTGTAAACATGCTTTTGACAACCTCGTTTTCCCATGTACAACAGACCAACTTTTTTGGTCTGTCGTAAATGTGTTTTTGAAGGTTGTTGTGCCAAACCAAGTTATTGAAAAACAGTAAGTTTTACATGTACGCCGGACCAAATTTTTTGGTCCGTCGTGAATGGGTTTTTGAGCGATTTTGAGATTGAAATTTGAATTTGATTTTGAGATTATGAAATTTGTGATAATTTCATGATACTTCTTTTGAAGTGGACTTTATGCAATGCTCATGTGAGTAGTTGCATGGATTAATGTGAGTCAAGTCGTGGACTTGTGCTCGGAATTGTTTTGTGGTTTGTTCATGTGCAGGTATTGCTCGAAGACGAATGTGGTCGATGACGGGACCGGAACTAGGTTCATGGAGGAACTGAGGTTCGGGACTAGGTTCAGGAGGAACCGAGGTCTTGGTGGTCAAGGATGTCATGCGGGACGTTCGGGCTAAGAGAATGGTGCACATGAAGAATGGTTAGTCACGTGAGAATGGCAGGAGGTCATTCGGCGTGCAAAGTGTTAGTCACGTGAGTATGGCAGGTGGCCATACGCGTGCAAAGTGTTAGTCACGTGAGTATGGTAGGGTTGCCATACGCGTGCAAGAGTTGTACTCGGCCAGGTTGGGCCAAATAGAGTTGTGTTGGATACAGATTCCTTCTAGGGAATAGGAATTGTATTCAGAACTCCTTGTGGGTTGGTCCTTTAAATAGGAGGGGTTGTCTCCTGTTGAAGGGTATCCAACCAAGGAGAGCTGAGCGCATCAAGCTTTGAGCTTGGTTTTAGGGTTTGTACTCTTTTGATGAGAGTATTTTAGACAAGAAATAAAGATCAATTCTTCCAAGATTTTTGCGTGCTACAGTAACCACGTCGCTACAGTATTTTCTGTTTTGGTTCTTGTTTGCATGCTTGTTCTAGTTCTAGATTGGTTTTTGTTCTTCAAGTTTTATCTTGATTTGATCCATCAAAAACCTCTCTAGGGTATTGATCTAGTGTTTCTCAAAGTCTAGTTGATCAATCTTTTGTCGTTCTTGTTTAATCTTGAAGTTTTGATTAGATTGATTCTCGTCAAGTTCTGGATCAGCAAGCTTGCGAAGCTCATAACTTTTGATCCGTAAGTCCGATCGAGCTGATTCTTTTTGGGTTCGATTCGTATTGGAATCTAGTTTCTTGTGTCCAAATTTCAGATCGTTTCGACGGTTGGATCTCCGGGAATTCTCGTTTTACCAAACCTCTGTCATTCTGTTTTTGTCGAAAACGAGGCAATTATTTGGTTCTGTTTTGGGGTGAACTTTTAATAGGTTAAGAATTTGGTTTTAGCTTCCGCACAATCATTCACCCCCCTCTGATTGCTATATTCGTATACTTCGATCCTACACTTTCCCCTTTAATTTGAGCACAAGAACTCGAAAATCCATTAAGCCAATTAAAAGTTATGCCACTTTTAGTGCTTGCTGTCCCGAGTAGGATGTTCTGCGAGCTGTAATGTTCAACTGCTATTTTGAGCTTCTTGTAGATCGATTTAGGTTTTCCATTTGCCTAGAGAAAAGTGAGAAATTTCCTATAGTTTAAGAAAATGTATTTTTTTCTTGATTTGGAGTTAGGAATCAAAAGTTATGGTAGAACAAAGTTGCTATCCAGAACTGGGTTCTTGCTGAAATATTCAGAGTTGGTATGAAGTTCAGAGTTCAATTTGAGGACTTTAAATTCAGATTTTGAGCAAATGGCTGTGGGGAAATTGTAGCCCATCCTCTTGTGCTCGTTTAGAGTCCAAGAACTTGAATTTTGGTTCAACCATTAAAAAGTTATGAAAAAAATTACCATTTGCTGTCCAAATTGCAACTAGTCAAATTGGAGGCCGAATTGGATTTTAAAATTGCCTAGAGATAGTTAGTAAATTCTATGTAGATGCTTAAAGTGTCTTTGTTTGCTCAATTTGAAGTTGTATAGCAATAGTTATGCGTTGGCTAAGTAGGCTACCCAAACAGTTTATATGAAATTCAGTTTGTGGGCTGTTTTGGGGCAAGGTGTGTTGTAGTGAGTGAAAGGAATTGTTTGTTGATGTTGTTGCCTATAGTTTGTGTGAAATCGATTGCACAATGTTTATTTTGGGAGGTGTGGCTTCGGAGGTGGCTTCAACCTCGCGCCACATCGCTTCGTGTGGGTAGAAGGCAAGTGTATCAACTAAAAGGATAAATGAATGTTGAATTGTTTGCTTGTGAATATGCATGACTGAAGGACCATGTGGAGGTCCATCCATATTTGTGATGAGTATTTGACTTTATTTGAGAAAGGTGTGCTCAGGTTGAGTTTGATTTGACTCGGTATTGTATATTTGAATTAATGATAATTGTGGACTAACATGCAGGAAGAAAAAGGTATGTGCATTGTGGTATGTGCAAAATGGTTTGTTCCTTGTGGTACAGGTTCCTGAGGCAGCTATGGTTGTTGGTGAGTACCTGTCGGGACCCCGAATTTGCAAATCCGGACCCTCTGTGTATTCAGCACTAGTCCAGGAACGCGCTAGTGCACACAGTCTTAACATCGGTATATATCACAATCATACCAAACGATACTATCAAAGTACTTTATTTAAATAATCAAAGGGTTACTCGACCTTATGGCCAAGTTACAAATATATGCCTTGCAAGGCGAAACTTATTAAAAGAGAAATAGCACAATGAAAATCAAATAAACCGTGGCGCCATCCAAGATACCACAGGCACCGACCGGGCTCGCATCCCTAAGTAGACGGGTCTTCTTGGAGTTCCTCCTCCAAAGCTGGCGTAATCTCCTCTTCAAGCGATATTGTGTTGAGGCAAGGGTGAGTACTTGGTACTCGGCAAGTCATGCAGAATGCAAGCTAATATACTATATGCATGGCTTAGTACAAAGGAATAGCTCAGGTATATTTGCGATGCTTGACTTTTGACAAGTAATATAAGTAGATTCAAAGCTGTAGAAATAAGTAAAGCATAAATAACTTTTCAAGAAGTTTAATAAACATTTTTCCCATCCTAAACCATATTTCCATCATCTTCCTTGTTAAACCAACCCATCTTTTCAAAACCAAGTTATTTTCGTAAAGTCTACCCCTTGACTGTAATTCCGAGCATTGTCGATCACAGTGGACTCGGCTTATTCAAATAGATTCTACACTCTGCAGAGGTTATGCACTTTACCCACAAGATACTGATCCAAACACCACAAAGGCGAAGTTCCTCAGAATAAAGCCTTCGGAAGCCTCAAACAACACAGTGGTCCTCTCGAGACGTGCTCTACACCATCCCTTCCCTTAGCCAAGGCGAAGTATGGGACCAACACACCGTTAGATGGGTACCTGGCCACAGCCACGATACGCTCCCCCGTACAATCACACAAAAGGTGTAACTGACACCCTGAGGCTCCACAAGTGAGTCCTTAGCGACTTAGTCAACTAGGGCCGTCCCATTCCAGCCATGTGGTTGCAAGTATGACCCAGTTCAAAGGCTTGCAAGGTTAAGTCCTTAGAGTGACCAGGGCAAGACTACCCGAAAAACCAAATCAACACTCCCAATGCCACACTGGCCCACCTGACTACTCTTGCCACATGCCCTGGCCGAAAAGCGCTTTATCAAACCCCAGTTGATTACCATGCACCACGTGCCATCAACATCACATGATACTTTTCCAAAACAGGTTCAATATATCATTAAGTCCATATTATCATTTGATTGTCCAAAATCATGTAATGAGCACGTAGCAGGTCTAAGCAGCATACTACAACGGTCTAAACCCATGTTGGCAATTTAGTAATGTCCAACTAGTAAACCACAACTAGGGTGACAAAGGGTCATGGCACATACTTAAGTAATCAAGGTGTCATATATCAAATTGGTATTTATCTAACCCCCAGGTTTAAACAAAGTATCTTTCTAATTGAACTAGCATGCAATAGTTTAAATCAAAATAGATTTCGAAATGGGATCAATATGGTCAAAGCACAACTTGCCTTCAAAAAGTACTTGCTCTTGGTCTTGAGTTGGATCCTGAGTCAATACTTCTCCTTCGAATCCTTCCGGCACTTCAACGTCTACTCGTAAAGCGTGCAAATAGCAAATACACAAATAAACACTAGGCAAAAAGATCCCAAAACTCCAAATAAAATCCATAAACAGAGAGAACATAATTTTCTGGATTTTTAGAAACTGGAATCGTCAAATTTGGAGTTAAAAGCATAAAAGTTATGATTCTTTAAAGTTTAAATAATCAATTAAATAATTTTACAGAGAAAAACTTTAGTCCAAAAATTAAATAACATTCATATTTAGGTAGATCTCAATTTTATACAAATTTAGAAATTTGAATCGCTCAAATCGGCGTTGAAACGCATAAAAGTTATAAGCGTTTGAAGTTTGAATCTAAATTTGAATCAATATTTCGAATTAATAAATCATTTTCTTTTGGAAATTAATTATTGCGTCATCATGGACACGTGGCAGCCTCTCGATTGGCCTGCTTGACGCCAGCCGGTCCATGGACTTGGTCCACGCTCGGCTTGGGTCTACTGCGTGGATTCGGTCCACGACTCTACGTGTCGGCCCGACATGTGGGCCCTCTCGGGTGACGTCATCGCCGGCGTCGGCGGCTCACCACCGGTCTTGGCAGTGGGACCCATTGTGACGTCATGGGTGGCGTCGGCGCTGGCGGGTCGACCAGCGACATGCGGCCCCTCGACACGGGCCGGCGTCGGCGTCACTGCACGCAGCGTGGGCGGCGTTGACCGCGGCGGTCCATCTTCCCGACACGTGGCGCAATCTCACCGTTGGTTTGAAAATCAGCGGCGGATTAGATCCAGGGTTAACACGCGTTGAAACTCCTCGTTGCTCGTGGGCCGTTCGATCTAGATCGGACGGTCCAGATCTAATCCTATATTCGCATCGCTACGACGACGTGGCAATTGTGAACCGTTGGATCTTGATCCAGCGATCGGATCTAATCGGGTTTGGGAACACGTGAGCTCACCTCAACCGTCCGTCTGGATCCGACGGTCCTCCGAGCTCGCGGACGGCGATGGCTTCACGGCGGCTGGCTTGGCCGGAGACGGGGCGACGACGAGCCCGACGGCGTTTGGGGCGTGCTCGGCGAGATAAAGCCTCGCCAGTGCGTCTCGTCGCGAGGACTCGGATCTGGGCTCCTTCTGGCGGAAGACGACGGACGACGGCGAACCGGCGCAAACCGCGGCGGAGGAAGAGACAACTCCGGCGAGCGATTGCGGCTCAACGGTGGCGGCTCGGCGAGATGGCTCGGGAACGGGTGCGCAAGGATGAGGGCAACCTCGGGGGCGTCTCACGCTTTAAATAGCCTCGGCGTCTGCGTGCCTAGACGGAAACCTAGTTCGCTACGGCGGGCGGGCGCGGCGGTCCGGCTCGGACTTCGGCGAAGACGACGAAATCGTGGCCCGTCCCACGTGGCGCGATCCGCGGCCACGATCGCGAGGCGCGATCGGATCCGGCCGATTCACGGCTCGAGCCGTGCAGGCGGATCTCGGCCGTTGGATCTTGATCCAACGGTTGGGATTGATTAGGTTTAGGAGTGGGTTCGGTCGAGTCAATCGGCTCGGTCGGGTTCGAGTCCGACTTCGGGTTCGACTTCGGTCGGATGAACGATACTTGACCCGAGTTGGATTTCCAATGATTTAATATTTAAAATAATTCCGATAATTCATTTAATTCATTAAAAATAGCAAAAGACTCGAAAAATTCGAAAAATTACGGAAAATATTTTGGAACATTTTGGACTCAAATAAAATATTTCCAACAAAATTTTATTTGCAAAATTAAATTCTTTAATTATTTCAAAATGGAATAAATTCAAATAAATTCCAAATAAATCCAAATAAATTCCAGAAAATTCCAAAAATTCACCAAAGTGCCAAATCACACATGAATTTAAGAAAAGCAAAATTTTGGGGTGTTACAAACCTCCCCCCCTGAATAGAATCTCGTCCACAGAGATTCGTGGCTCACTAAAGAATAGGTTTGGAAACTCTTTCTTCAAATCCTCTTCGCGCTCCCAAGTCGCCGCTTTCCTCATGGTTGCTCCAATCGAACTCTACTAAAGCGGGTTGACTTGTTTCTAGTTTCTCGGTCCATTGTGTCTAGAATCCTCACAGGATGTTCCTTATAAGTCAAATCCTCTTGCAACTCAATTGACTCTAGCGGTGTACATTCCTCAGGAACTCGGAGACACTTCTTTAACTGGGACACATGGAATACATCATGTACTCCTGCCAACGACTGTGGCAACTCCAGCTGATAAGCAACTTCGCCTCTGCGGCTCAAAATCTTAAATGGTCCGACATAACGGGGTGCGAGTTTCCCTTTGGCATGGAACCTCTTAACTCCCCTGAGAGGCGTAACTCTGAGGTAAACAAAATCTTCTGGTTCAAAACTCAAATCCCGGCGACGATTGTCAGCATAACTCTTTTGTCGAGATTGGGCTATCTTCAACCTTTCCCTAATCATAGCGACCGCTTCTTGACCTCTTGAAGAATATCAGGTCCAAAGACACGGCGCTCGCCGGTCTCATTCCAATTCAATGGCGTCCGACATGGTCGACCATACAGTGCCTCAAAAGGTGACATCTGTAAACTAGCCTGATAACTATTGTTGTAACTGAACTCGGCATACGGCAAACTCTTATCCCAAGAGGTAGCATAAGCCAATGCACAAGCTCTTAGCATATCTTCCAGAATCTGGTTGACTCTTTCGTCTGTCCATCCGTGCATGGATGATAAGCCGTCTTGAAGTTCAAACGGGTCCCCATGGCTTCATGCAACTTATTCCAAAACCTTGAGGTAAATTGGGTACCTCTGTCCGATACAATCCTCTTGGGCACTCCGTGCAAACAGACAATCTCGATCATGTACAATTCGCTAATTTATCTCCGAGTAAGTGGTCTTCACGGGATAAAATGGGCTACTTTAGTCAAGCGATCCACTATAACCCATATGGAGTCATAACCCCCTTGAGTCTTCGACAAACCGGTAATGAAATCCATTCCGATTTCCTCCCACTTCCACTCAGGTATTTTCAGCGGTTGTAGCAATCCTCGCTGGTCTCGATGCATTGCCTTGACTCTCGGCATACGTCGCACAATGCAACATGCTCGGCAACTTCACGTTTCATACTCGGCCACGAGAATCTCTCCTTGAGATCCTGATACATCTTGGCGCTTCGGGTGAATCGAGTACTTGGAGTCATGGGCTTCTTCCAAAATCAGCTTGCTTTAACTCCTTTTGTTAGGCACACAAATGCGATCCTTCATCCACAACGTGCCTTGCTCATCCAACTTGAAGTCCTCTGCCTTGCCTTCCTCCTTGATGGACTTAATCCTGCGGATCTTGTCATCATCCTTTGTCCTTCTCGAATCTGATCCTCCAGGGTCGGTTTTACTTCTAATGCGGCCAAGAATCCGCTAGGTACAACCTCAATCTTCATTTTCTGAAACTCCTCACATAACTCATCCTCGACTTATGGCTAGCAACATACTCGCGGTATGGCTCTTCCGACTTCAGAGTATCGGCAACTACGTTGGCCTTCCCGGATGGTAATGGATTCCAACATTGTAGTCCTTGATTAACTCTAGCCATCTCCTTTGCCTCATATTCAGATCCGATTGGGTGAATATGTACTTAAGGCTCTTATGATCCGTATACACTTCACATCTGTTTCCAATCGAGATAGTGGCGCCATATCTTCAAGGCATGTACTACGGCGACTAACTCCGTGTCATGTGTCGGATAATTTTCCTCATGCGGCCTCAATCGCCTTGATGCATAGCGGCGACCTTTCCATTACGCATCGGCACACATCCAAGTCCTTGGCGCGATGCGTCACAATAAATATCAAAGCTTTGAGCAACGTCAGGTAGAACTAACATCGTGCCGATGTCAATCGCTTCTTCAGCTCCTGAAATCCTTTCTCACATTCTGGCGTCCATACAAACTTCTTTTCCTTCTTCAGCAATTGCGTAAGAGGCTTCGCAATTGTCGAAAAGCCTTCAATGAAACGGCGGTAGTATCCTGCCATTCCAAGGAAACTCCGAATCTGGGTCACCGTCTTCGGCGGCTCCCAATGTAACACAGCTTCTACTTTGCTTGGATCTACGGCGACTCCTTCTGCAGTCATTACATGTCCAAGAAACTCCACTTTGTCCTTCCAAAAGTCACACTTGCTGAACTTGGCGAAAAGTTGCTGTTCCCTCAGCTTTTCCAAAACTCGCCTCAAGTGTTCGGCATGTTCATCCTCTGTCTTGGAGTAGACCAGGATATCGTCTATGAACACGACGACAAACTTGTCCAAATATTCCATGAACACCTTATTCATCATATTCATGAAATAAGCTGGCGCATTAAATCGACCCAAAGGACATAATCAGTAAACTCGTAATGTCCATATCTTGACGAGAATGCGATCTTGAATATCTTACGATCGGATCTTCAATCGATGGTATCGATCTCGAGATCAATCTTGGAGAAAACTCCGGCTCCTCTTAAGCGATCAAACAAATCATCAATCCTGGGTAGCGGATACTTATTCTTCACGGTGACTTCATTGAGTGCACGGTAGTCAATGCACATCTGAAACTCCGTCCTTCTTCTTGACAAACAAAGCGGTGCTCCCCACGGCGACGAACTCGGTCCGATAAATCCTTTCTCCATTAACTCTTCCATTTGTTTCTTCATCTCTACCAACTCCTCGGTAGACATCCGATAGGGTCTCTTTGCTATCGATCTTGTGCAGGTACAAGTTCTATCACAAACTCTATGTCCCCTGTGCGCGGCATACCAGGTAGATCCTCGGGAAAAACGTCTGTGTACTCATTCACTACCGGAACATCCTCTATGCTGATTGCCTTGGTACTGTTAACCGTCAACTGTCCATCTCTAACTGCAGTGGCTTGAAATTCCACTTTCTTCCCACACGGGCTCTCAATCGAGATAGTTCTTCGTCCACAATCCAATACTGACCTTGTGCTTGGATAACCAATCCATTCCCAATATAACATCTAAGGTGCGGGTCTCCAAAATTATAAGGTTTGCTAGGAACTCTATTCCATCTATTAGTATTCTCACCCCGGAACATCCTACTTCCGTTCGGAGTTCGGAACCAGGGGTTTGAACTAAAAGCATGCACTTAAGTCTTGCAATTCTCAAGTCATTTCTAGTAGCAAAGCCTTGCGAAACAAACGAATCTGAAGCTCGAGTCAAACAAAGCTGTGCAGTCTTGAGTTAACAAGTAACTTACCCGATCTGACGTCCGTAGCATTTTGCAAAGGTGCATCCGCGGTGACATGGTTGACTCGGCCTCTCACCACGATGCAGGGTGTGGCTCTGGTCGGGCGTCCTAGCTGGGGTGGTTCCTAGATTGAAGCGGCTGGGTCGCTCCTCGCTGTCTTCTTCGGACAAGCTGTTGGCAAAGTGTCTGGCTCGTTGCGATTGTAACAGCGTCTCACTGTTCCTTCTTGTTGCCGGGGTAGTGTTTCTAGCGGGGCTGAAGTGCAGTAGTTACGATTGGCAGGTCTTGGTCTTTGGGGAGGGTGTCCTTGTTGCATTACGTGGTTGGAATCGAAGAATTGATTTGGTGCAACTCTCAAGCGCCGCTATTGCGTTCCTCGACGTGATCCTTCTTTGTTGCATCCTGCGCTTCTCGTTCTCATCCAGTTCCTTGCGCTTGTCCTCAAGAATAAGCGCCTTATTCACCAACTCTTGGAAATCTGGAAAGGTGTGGGTGATCAACCCTACTTGCAATCCTGAGTTAAGTCCCTTCATGAAACGAGGTATGCGGATTTATCTGTCGCTACATCCTCAGTGCGTAGCGTGCTAAGCTGTGTGAACTTGTTCAGGTAGTCGGCCACCGGGTGATTACCTTGCCTCGATGCTCTGAACTCCTCCTTCTTAAGGTCCATGATTCCTTCAGGCACGTGGTGCTGTCGAATGCATTTGTGAACTCCTCCCAAGTGATATCTTGAGGGTTCTCTGCGTGGCACGAAGTTCTCCCACCATTCGTATTTGTTCCTTCCAACTGATGAGAAGCGTAAAGTACCTTCTCATTTCCTATGCATTGAGCTATGTGTAGCTTCCTCTCAATTGATCTTAACCAATCGTCGGCCTCCAACGGATTGGCATTCCCAGAGAAAGTGGGTGGGTGAGTCCTCATGAACTCTGACGGCCTTGTATTACGGCGTGGTCCCGATTAACTTGATTAGCGGTGGCCTGGCGATGGACGTGCTGCATTTGTTGCATCATAGCATGCATCAACTGGTCTGAGCAGCAAGAAATGCTCCAAAATTCTGCACATCGTGGCGGTCTTTGGTGCTCCATCATTGGGGTTTTCATTTGGCGAGATCCACTCCCATTGCTTCCAAAGTTTCCACGGGTGTTCACCATCTGTCGATTTGCTCTAGGTTCAGAGATGAGAGGGAAACGAGAATAGACAAGTGATATGGAACTTATGCGGGGCAAAAGGTGTAGCCTTAAGGTCCAACTTTATTATTAATAACTTGGTATGGCTGCTTACAATGCCTAAGGGCCTTGCAACACATACTGCACACTCAGCAAACAAAGCAAATCCAAATCGAACTAACTCTGGAATCTATCGCCTAAAGGGTGACTCTTTATTCTATGACTCGACTCGGCGAAGGAGTCTCACTATGGAACCTATGCTCACTCATCGAGAAAACCTCCATCTGTCACAAGAGTGCTTTACGTAAGAACTCGGAATTTTTGAATTGTGACAAGGTAAGGAAAAATTTTAGCAAGAGACAAGAAAAGAGTGAAGGGGATAAGTCAAGATGTCATTTCTTATCTTCACAAATTTTTAGCTTTTAGAAAATAGGTTTTATCCTCACTACGACCATTCTAGCTTAGGGTTGAGCCTACAGTCAAGTATGGCTCTGATACCACCTCTGTCGGGACCCCGAATTTGCAAATCCGGACCCTTTGTGTATTCAGCACTAGTCCAGGAACGCGCTAGTGCACACAGTCTTAACATCGGTATATATCACAATCATACCAAACGATACTATCAAAGTACTTTATTTAAATAATCAAAGGGTTACTCGACCTTATGGCCAAGTTACAAATATATGCCTTGCAAGGCGAAACTTATTAAAAGAGAAATAGCAGCAGCGGAAAATCAAATAAACTTCGTGGCGCCATCCAGTATACCACAGGCAATCGATCGGGCTCGCATCCCTAAGTAGACGGGTCTTCTTGGAGTTCCTCCTCCAAAGTGGCGTAATCTCCTCTTCAACTGATATTGTGTTGAGGCAAGGGTGAGTACTTGGTACTCGACAAGTCATGCCTGAGAATGCAAGCTAATATACTATATGCATGGCTTAGTACAAAGGAATAGCTCAGGGTATATTTGCGATGCTTGACTTTTGACAAGTAATATAAGTAGATTCGAAAGCAGTAGAAATAAGTAAAGCATAAATAACTTTTCAAGAAGTTTAATAAACATTTTTCCCATCCTAAACCATATTTCCATCATCTTCCTTGTTAAACCAACCCATCTTTTCAAAACCAAGTTATTTTCATAAAGTCTACCCCTTGACTGTAATTCCCGAGCATTGTCCAGTACCGTGGACTCGGCTATTCAAATAGATTCTACACTCTGCAGAGGTTATGCACTTTACCCACAAGATACAGTCAAACACCACAAAGGCGAGTTCCCGTAACAAAGCCTTTCGGAAGCCTCAAACAACACAGGTGGTCCTCTCCAAGACGTGCTCTACACCATCCTTCCCTTAGCCAAGGTGAAGTATGGGACCAACACACCGTTAGATGGGTACCTGGCCACGACCACGATACGCTCCCCGTACAATCACACAAAAGGTGTAATCGACACCTGAGGCTCCACAAGTGAGTCCTTAGCGACTTAGTCAACTAGGGCCGTCCCATTCCGACCATGTGGTTGCAAGTATGACCCAGTTCAAAGGCTTGCAAGGTTAAGTCCTTAGAGTGACCAGGGCAAGACTACCCGAAAAACCAAATCAACACTCCCAATGCCACACTGGCCCACCTGACTACTCTTGCCACATGCCCTGGCCGAAATCAGCTTTTATCAAACCCCAGTTGATTACCATGCACCACGTGCCATCAACATCACATGATACTTTTCCAAAACAGGTTCAATATATCATTAAGTCCATATTATCATTTGATTGTCCAAAATCATGTAATGAGCACGTAGCAGGTCTAAGCAGCATACTACAACGGTCTAAACCCATGTTGGCAATTTAGTAATGTCCAACTAGTAAACCACAACTAGGGTGACAAAGGGTCATGGCACATACTTAAGTAATCAAGGTGTCATATATCAAATTGGTATTTATCTAACCCCCAGGTTTAAACAAAGTATCTTTCTAATTGAACTAGCATGCAATAGTTTAAATCAAAATAGATTTCGAAATGGGATCAATATGGTCAAAGCACAACTTGCCTTCAAAAAGTACTTGCTCTTGGTCTTGAGTTGGATCTGAGTCAATACTTCTCCTTCGAATCCTTCCTAAGCACTTCAACGTCTACTCGTAAAGCGTGCAAATAGCAAATACACAAATAAACACTAGGCAAAAGATCCCAAAACTCCAAATAAAATCCATAGACAGAGAGAACATAATTTTCTGGATTTTTAGAAACTGGAATCGTCAAATTTGGAGTTAAAAGCATAAAAGTTATTATTATTTATATTTTTAATAATCACTTAAATAATTTTACAGAGAAAATATTTAGTCCAAAAATTAAATATAATTGATATTTAGGTATATCTCAATTTTATACAAATTTAGAAATTGGTATCGCTCAAATCGGAGTTGAAGCATAAAAGTTATAAGCGTTTGAAGTTTGAATCTAAATTTGAATCAATATTTCGAATTAATAAATCATTTTCTTTTGGAAATTAATTATTGCGTCATCATGGACACGTGGCAGCCTCTGATTGGCCTGCTGGCGTCGGTAGTCCATGGACTTGGTCCACGCTCGGCTTGGGTCTATCAGTGGATTCGGTCCACGACTCTACGTGTCGCCGACATGTGGGCCCTCTCGGGTAGCGTCATCGGCGTCGGCGGGCTCAGCCACGGCCGACAGGTGGGACCCATTGTGACGTCATGGGTGGCGTCGGCGCTGGCGGTCACCAGCGACATACGCGGCCCCTCGACACGCGGGCGGCGTGGCGTCTGCGCACGCTGCGGCGTGGGCGGCGTTGACGCGGCGGTCCATCTTCCCGACACGCGTGGCGCCAATCTCGGCCGTTGGTTTGAAAATCAGCGGCGCGGATTAGATCCAGGGTTAACACGTTGAAACTCCTCGTTGCTCGTGGGCCATTCGATCTAGATCGGACGGTCGAGATCTAATCCTATATTCGCCTTTGCTAAAGACGCGTGGCAATTGTGAACCGTTGGATCTTGATCCAACGATCCGAATCTAATCGGGTTTGGGAACACGTGAGCTCACCTCAACCGTCCGATCTGGATCCGACGGTCCCTCCGAGCTCGCGACAGCGATGGCTTCCGCAGCGCTGGCTTGGCCGGAGACGGGGGCGACGAGCCCGACGGCGGCGTTTGGGGCGTGCTCGGCGAGATGAAGCCTCCTTCCAGTGCGTCTCGTCGCGAGGACTCGGATCTGGGCTCCTTCGGCGGAAGACGACGGACGGCGGAAACCGGCGCAAACCGCGGCGGAGGAAGAGACAACTCCGGCGGCGATTGCGGCTCAACGGTGGCGGCTCGGCGAGATGGCTCGGGAACGGGTGCGCAAGGATGAGGGCAACCTCGGGGGCGTCTCACGCTTTAAATAGCCTCGGCGTCCGTGCCTAGACGGAAACCTAGTTCGCTACGCGGCGGCGCGGCGGCGAAGTCCGGCTCGGACTCGGCGAAGACGACGAATCGTGGCGCCCACGTGGCGCGATCAACGGCCACGATCGCACGGGCGCGATCGGATCCGGCCCGGTTACGGCTCGAACCGGTACGGGCGGATCTCAGCCGTTGGATCTTGATCCAACGGTTGGGATTGATTAGGTTTAGGAGTGGGTTCGGTCGAGTCAACTGGCTCGGTCGGGTTCGAGTCCGACTCGGGTTCCGACTCGGTCGGATGAACAGTACTTGACCCGAGTTGGATTTCCAGCGATTTAATATTTAAAATAATTCCCAGTAATTCATTTAATTCATTAAAAATAGCAAAAGACTCAGAAAAATTCCAGAAAAATTCTGGAAAATATTTTGGAACATTTTGGACTCAAATAAAATATTTCCAACAAAATTTTATTTGCAAAATTAAATTCTTTAATTATTTCAAAATGGAATAAATTCAAATAAATTCCAAATAAATCCAAATAAATTCCAGAAAATTCCAAAAATTCACCAAAGTGCCAAATCACACATGAATTTAAGAAAAGCAAAATTTTGGGGTGTTACAGTACCAGGACTAGGTTGGGAGAACCGAGGTCCGGAGCGGTCGAGGATGTCGACGAGATAGTTGGGCTCAAACCAGGATCACTTGGATGTCATGGAAATGGACTTGAGGTGGCTCAAGGTTTCCGGTTCGGGTTGGAGGCTCGAAGAGGATGAAACTGAGCGATCAAGTCCGACGGATGAAGGCCCGTTGCATCGGGTTGATCGGGTTGTGTTTAAAACCCATGTATGGCCAATGTGGCCCATGTAAAGCCCATGTGTGGGGTGAAATGAGAGGGTTAATCCTAGCCCTTGGTGGAGTGCCCTAGGGTTTGGGACTCATCCAAGGGTGGTAGGTGGCCCTAGAGTAGTATAAATAGAGGGGGAGGGGTGTCCTCCCTCACTTGAAGGTTTGAGTTGCTCCTTTGAGCTTTGCCCACATGAAGTGAGGCTTTGTAAACCTTCCAACCAGAAAATACAAAGATTTTCTTTACATTCTTGTGAATTTAAATTCCGCATTTACATTATGTCTTTACTTTACGCAATTTAAATTCAGCATTTACTTTCCCGCATGTAAATTCTCGCACTTAACTTTCTCGCAATTTGGATTTGCTCCTCTCCTTCTAAATGCTGTTTATCAAGGATGTCTTAAGGGTGATAATTTGGTTTTACATCTTTCTTGCACCCTAGGATAGACTAGAGATCAAGTTTTTATCACGATTGCAAATCTGTCCTGAACTTGTTCTTCGCGCAGCAGTCAGTCTTTGATTTTTAGAAAAATCTAAAAAAATCTTTTTTGATTGATTATTATTGTAGAAGGTGCTTGACTCATATATCCATCTGTGGTAACATTTTGGAGTCCACTGGGTGCACCGTTTGGGAGCTGTGAGGTGAAAACCGAGCCCCAAATTTCCTGATTGAAGATCCTGACTGTTTGTAGTTCTTGATTTGTCCTGATTTTTGTATAAGGAGTTTTGTGGCAATTTTTGGTGGAGTGCTTCACGACTCATATACTCATAGGTTGAAAAATTCCCAAAAATTTTGGAGCAACAGAAGTCCACCATCCACCTGCTCTAAGTGAGGACAATTCTTGAAAAATCTGTTTTTGCTTTTCTAAAAGAGGCTTTTGTGTTTTGGCTTGATCTCTTTTAGAAAAGAAGTATTTGAATTGATCCCTCTTTGCTATGGACACTTGAAAACCAGGATTGTGATTTAAAAATCACTCACATGATTCATGGTTCTCATCCATGTAAGCTAGGGATACACATAGTTGTCTAGTCGTTCCCGATTTTGCGGGTTTTGCGATTTTGAGGAGCACCGAGTTTCTTTGCGGGATTTTTTGGAGTACGTTGAGTAGGGGATAATTTTATTTGGGATCATTCACCCCCCTCTGATCGCCATCTCGGTCTTTCAATTGGTATCAGAGCCGGTTTTGCTCTTTCATAGATCTTGACCGGTCTCAAGAGCCATGGCGACGGACAAATACTCAACTAAGCCTCCAATTTTTGTTGGAGTTGATTATCTGTTCTGGAATGTTCGGATGGAGACATGCATCACTGCCCAGGGCTTTTCTTTATGGCAGAAGGTGAAGCACCCGTATGAGGTTCCGGCCGATGAGAACGTCAACGCCGCAAACATGGCTGACGTTGAGGCAAACGCTGAGGCCAAGAACCTCCTCATACAGGGAATTAGCCGCAGTGAGTATGATCGCGTCTCTCACCTACGATCGGCTCACGAGATCTGGGTGACCCTCAATGCTTACCACGAGGGCACCACTCAGATCAAGTCCGTGAGACAAGATCAATTTAAGCGTGACTACAAAAAGTTTGAGAAGCACGCTGGTGAGAGCCTTGATGAGTGCTTTGCTCGTTTTGCAAAGATTCTCAGCAATCTTCGGTCAGTTGGTTGTGAAAGTGCATCTAGGCCCCTAAATTGGTTTTGGTTGATTAATGACAAATGATTAAAGGGGCTAATATCTTCAATGAGCTTGTGAGCAGGTAAAAGGATCAATACGAGATCTTCTACATGCGAAGGATACCCTCAAACGAACATAAGCGAGTAAAACGGCATTGTATTTTTATTTTCTATGTTTTGTGTCGTAGGAATGCCGTACTATTAAGGGGGATGCATCGGAAATGATCTAGGATAGTCTCTATGCTCAGATGAATGTTGCTTTAATTCTTGTTGAGACCCTAAGTCACCGCGCATGCATCGGAATGTATTTTTAACAAGGTTCAAGTCGGACATTCCGATATTACATCGGAAGTTCCGATGTTACCGGACATTCCGATGTGCATGCTTGCTTTAGTCCGATGCATGGAAGATGTATCGGAAGTTCCGATATTTTCGATCGGAAGTTCCGATACGTTGTTGAAGCTTTCTAGGGTGCTCTCTGTAAATATCGGAAGTTCCGATATTTGTCATCGGAAGTTCCGATGTGTTCAAACCTGAAAAAGGGAGCTCTCTGGAATTATCGGACATTCCGATATATTAGATCGGACATTCCGATGATTAAGTCGGAAGTTCCGATGTTTATATCGGACAGTCCGATATGGACTTAGAAGCATTTGTCAAAGTGCTTTCTGGGAACATCGGAAGTTCCGATGTTGACATTGGAAGTTCCGATGCACCTATTTCGACCGTTGAAGTGCGCTCAAGTTCTGAAAGTTTGCACATATCGGACATTCCGATGTTGACATCGAAAGTTCCGATATGCAGCTGAGTGGGTGTATAACGGCTAGTTTTTGCAAGAATCTATAAATACCCCACTCCTCTTTCATTTGAAGGTTACACACTCATGTTGGCAGAACTCTAGAGCACCTTGAGCGCTTTCTAGCCTTCTCTTGAGTCCTCCTCTTTGATCTTAGGGATCATTTAGAGAGTGGGGACAATAGTTGAGATCTAGAGTTTGAAGTGGAAAACAAGAGTCATTCATCTTGAGCATTAGAGTGTCCCTCCAAGATTGTCTTCTCGGTGCATTCGTTACTCTTGGAGGTTGAAGGGCTCCTAGACGGTTAGGCGTCGCTCACGAGCTCCCAAGGATTGTGGGACGCCGTGAGAAGTTTGTGAAGGCCGGCTCCGCCTCCGAAAGGAAAGGAACCAATAGTGAAACCAAGTCTCAAGTGCGACCGAGGTTTGGGAGGAAAGGGTTGGAAAAGACCCGGCTCTTTGGAGCCTCCTCAACGGAGACGTAGGATTCCCTCAAGAATCCGAACTCCGGGAACAAATCCGTGTCATTACATTTATTTTACTTTAGCTTGTTTCCTTATTACTTTGATCTAACCTTCTCAGATTGCTTCTCAAGTTCATTATTTTCAGTTGTTAATTGTCCGTGTCAAAAGTCGATCGGACATTCCGAACTGGTATCGGAAGTTCCGATTAAATCGGAAGTTCCGATCCAACACCGGAAGTTCCGATACTCTTTCCGCTGCGACAAATTTAGTTTAATTTTTAAATTGCCTATTCACCCCTCCCCTCTAGGCAACTTTCTCATCTTTTCAATTGGTATCAGAGCTTGACCTTCTCGAAGGCTTAACCGCTTGAAGGGAACGTGATGGCCAACACCGGATTGAAGGTTGTCGTGTCGGGGGAAGAAGGTAGTCCAAAGGCCGGACATGGAACTCCCGGGAAGACCAAGGAAGGTGACACCTCAACGTCATCGCAGGGAGCTCAAATTCCTTTTAACTACGAAAAATTAAATATTTCTTCTTCGCATTCCTACATTACTGTGCCCTCCGGGTGTGCACCATTTTTCGATGGCACGTACTATTCCGCTTGGAGGCACAAGATGAAAATGCATTTAATGTCTCTCCATCCTAGTGTTTGGAAGATTGTGTGTACAGGTTTAGACATGCCGGAAGACGACATGGAGCTTACACCACAACAAGAACAAAATATCCACTGAAATGCACAAGCCGCGAGTGTTTTGCTTGGAGCGTTGAGTCCCGAAGAATTCAACAAGGTTGATGGTCTAGAAGAAGCCAAAGAGATATGGGACACACTCCAAGTAGCTCATGAAGGAACATCAAGTGTGAGGGAATCAAGGATTGAGTTACTTGAAGGAAAGTTGGGGAGGTTTGTGATGAATGATGATGAAACTCCGCAACAAATGTATGATTGCTTGATGATCCTCGTAAACAAGATCCGAGGGCTTGGAAGCAAGGATATGACGGACCACGTCGTGGTGAAGAGGATGTTGAGAGCCTTTGCTCCAAGGAATTCGACTCTCGTAACTCTTATACGAGAGCGAAAAGATTTCAAAAGGCTCACTCCAAATGATGTGCTCGGTAGAATCCTTTCACACGAGCTCATGGAAGAGGAAGCAAAGGAAGTAAAAAATCTTGCCAAGCAAAGTTCGAGTTCAAGATCAAAGGAAATAGCCTTGAAGGCAAGTAGAAAGGAAGAATCAACCTCAAGTGATGAAGAGGAAGATGAAAGCGAAGATGAGGAAGATTTGGCATTGTTTGTAAGGAAATTCAAGAAGTTCCTCAAGTATGACGGGTCAAGCAAGTATAAGAAGAACTACAATGACAAATCAAGAAGAAGGAGAAACACAAAGAGGGCTTGCTATGAGTGCGGTGAAGTTGGACACTTCATCGCCGATTGTCCAAAGAAGAAGAACAACCCAAATGAGAACAAGAAAAATGAGCCGCTCAAGAAGAACAAGACCTACAAGAAGAAGTACTCGGGGCGAGCTCACATTGGAGAAGAATGGGATTCAAACGACTCTGACTCCGACACCGATGATGAAGGAGTCGCCACCCTCACCATTGAAGCCGCTCCACCAACCAAGTCACTCTTCGGGGAATTGAGCGACAACGACTCCGACCATGACGCGCCTATTTGTCTTATGGCTAAAGGGCGCAAGGTAATGGCTAAAACAAAACCCCTAGTAGTGATAGTGAATTAGATAGTGATGATAATGATGATGATGATGCTCTACTTTGTGATTTGAGCAAATCGCTATTGCTAAGATTCATAAGCTATTGAAAAGAATAGATAGCCAAGAGGAAACTCTCGAGAAGCAAGAAGAGCTACTAATTTGTGAAAAGAAGAAAACTCTTGCTTTCGAGAAGATCCTCACAAAAGAAAAGGAGACTATTGAATTGTTAACCAAAAAGCTTGATTTGGCTAATAATTCAATTGAAATGCTTAAGGGTTCAAATGAGTCACTTCAAGAGAATGTTATAAGTCTAGAAAACAATCTTCAAGCTCTTGAAGTGCAAATTGAATCTCTTAATGATATTAACTCTCCAATTGTTAATTCACCATTAGCATCTATTCCTTCCACTAGCAATGGTTGCTCTCGTTGCTACAACGTTGATGTTAATGCTTGCACTACTAACTCCCAATTTGTGCAAGTATTAAAAAGCGAAAACGAGAGATTAAGTGCCTTGGTAAGATACGGTTGCATGAAAACTTATCAATCCAAGAATGCCCTATATAAGACCATAAATGGTCGAGGCAACAAAAACAAAGAAGGGCTAGGATATGATAAGTACGAGTGCAAAGGAAATGACCGTGTGGTGGTAAGAGGTAAGGAATGCATCAAGTTTGTCAAAGGAAATGACAAACAACCATTGACCACCACACATGTCATCAAGACCGGGCAAGAATCTAAGAAGCATCTTCAACATCATACATCTTATTCTATTCACTTTGCTTCTTATATATTGAAGAAAAACCACCGTGGTAAAGTGGTTGCTCATTTTGTCGGTGCCCACCACTCCAATGATGCAAGCAAAAAGAAGGTGTGGGTACCGAAAGTATTGATCACTAACATGCAAGGACCCAAAAGGATTTGGGTACCTAAAAACAAAGTCTAATGTGATCTTGTAGGATTATACCTCCGGTGGATCAAGTTGGGTGCTTGATAGTGGTTGCACAAACCACATGACCGGAGAAAAGAAAATGTTTTCATCTTTTGATGAGAAAGGGTCACAATATGAAAATATTGTGTTTGGTGACAATGGTAAAGGTGAGGTAATGGGATTAGGTAAAATTGCTATTTCTAATGATCATTACATTTCAAATATTTTTCTTGTTAAATCTTTAAATTACAACTTGTTGTCCGTATCGCAATTGTGTGAAATGGGCTACAACTATCTATTTACTAATGTGGATGTGACCGTCTTGAGAAGAGATGATTCCTCAATTGCCTTTAAAGGATATTTCAAGGGTAAGCTCTATTTGGTTGATTTCAATGCAAATAGCGCTAAACTTCAAACATGCCTTATGGCAAAGTCTAGCATGGGTTGGTTGTGGTATCGCCGGCTAGCCCATGTTGGCATGAGAAATCTCGACAAACTTCTCAAAGGGGATCACATCATTGGACTAACCAATGTCGAGTTTGAGAAAAATAGGATTTGTAGTGCTTGTCAAGCCGGAAAGCAAGTTGGAGCGCGTCATCCCGCGAAGAACATCATGACGACGACAAGACCATTAGAGCTTCTACACATGGACCTCTTCGGACCTGTTGCTTATATAAGCATCGGAGGTAACAAGTATGGTTTAGTCATCGTTGATGATTTTTCACGCTTCACGTGGGTATTCTTTTTGCAAGAGAAAAGTGAAACACAAGGGATAATCAAGAAATTTGCGAGAAGAGCCCAAAATGAATTCGAGTTAAAGATCAAGAAGATTCGAAGCGATAATGGAAGTGAATTCAAGAATACTCAAGTCGAAGAATTCCTTGATGAAGAAGGGATCAAGCACGAGTTCTCCGCTCCATACTCCCCTCAACAAAATGGAGTGGTAGAAAGAAAGAATCGGACATTAATCGAGATGGCAAGAACAATGCTTGATGAGTACAAGATCTCCGACCATTTTTGGGCGGAAGCCGTCAACACCGGTTGTCATGCTATCTACCGATTATATCTCCACAAGATATTGAAGAAAACGGCATACGAACTCCTCACCGGTAACAAACCAAATGTATCATATTTTAGAGTTTTCGGTAGTAAATGTTTCATTCTTAACAAGAAGCCTAAGAACTCCAAATTTGCTCCCAAGATCGATGAAGGTTTCTTGCTAGGATATGGATCAAATGCTTACGCCTATTGTGTTTTCAACAAAACCTCGGGTTGTGTTGAAATAGCGAGAGACGTGACATTTGATGAATCTAACGACTCTCAAGTAGAGCAAGTTGATTTGAATGTGTTAGAAAATGAGGAAGAGCCAAGCATTGCAATCAAGAAGATGGCAATAGGTGAAGTAAGACCGCAAGAAAAGGTGCACCAAGACAATTCATCTACACAAGTTGAGCCTCCTACTTCAATTCAAAGTCAAGACATTCCTCAAGATAGTCCAAGCAAACTATTGAAGGATGATCAAATTGAAGACCTTGAACCAATCTAACATACCTCTCAAATGCCACATCTGAGGGTGCATCAAAGTATCCAAAGAGATCACCCCGTCGATAACATCCTTGGTGATATTCAAAAGGGGGTAACTACACGCTCTAGAGTATCTAATTTTTGCGAATTTTACTCTTTCGTGTCTACTTTGGAACCTTTGAAGGTAGAAGATGCATTGAAGGATCCGGATTGGGTGATGGCAATGCATGAAGAGCTCAACAACTTCGTTAGAAACAAAGTGTGGTCACTAGTGGAAAGACCTAATCAAAATGTGATAGGAACCAAATGGGTCTTTCGCAACAAACAAGACGAAAACGGAGTTGTTACGAGAAATAAAGCTCGGTTGGTAGCTCAAGGATACACTCAAATTGAAGGTTTGGATTTTGGTGAGACTTATGCTCCCGTTGCTAGATTAGAATCAATTCGTATATTGGTTGCATTTGCTACTCACCATGATTTTAAGCTTTATCAAATGGACGTCAAGAGTGCTTTCCTAAATGGTCCAATCGCCGAATTAGTCTATGTTGAGCAACCGCCGGGAATGGAGGACCATAAGAACCCTACTCATGTCTACAAACTCCATAAAGCGCTCTATGGGCTTAAGCAAGCACCTAGAGCATGGTATGAATGCCTTAAGGATTTTCTTATTAAAAAGGGTTTTGAAATTGGTAAAGTGGATCCTACTCTCTTCACAAAATATGTTGATAATGACCTATTTATATGCCAAATATATGTCGATGACATTATATTTGGGTCCACTAATAAAAACTTTTGTGGGGAATTTAGTAGGTTGATGACGAAGAGATTTGAGATGTCAATGATGGGTGAGTTGAAATTCTTTCTCGGATTTCAAATCAAACAACTCAAGGAAGGGACGTTCTTATGTCAAACAAAGTACATCAAGGATATGCTCAGGAAGTTTGATATGGAGAACGCCAAGCCAATTCATACACCAATGACAACCAACGGACATCTTGGTCTAAATGAAGAAGGTAATCCTGTGGATCAAAAGGTATATCGATCCATGATAGGTTCTTTGCTTTACCTTTGTGCATCTAGGCCTGATATTATGCTTAGTGTGTGTATGTGTGCAAGATTTCAAGCCGCTCCAAGAGAGTGCCACCTAGTAGCCGTGAAAAGAATTCTTAGATATTTAGTTCACACACCTAGTTTAGGGCTTTGGTATCCTAAAGGATCAAAATTCGATTTGATTGGTTATTCGGATGCTGATTATGCGGGTTGCAAAGTGGATAGAAAAAGCACTTCGGGGACTTGCCAATTTCTAGGTAGATCACTAGTGTCTTGGTCCTCAAAGAAACAAAATTCAGTGGCTCTATCCACCGTGGAAGCCGAATACATTGCCGCAGGAAGTTGTTGTGCACAATTGTTATGGATGAGGCAAACCTTAAAGGATTTTGGATTCAACATGGAAAAGGTATCACTCTTATGTGACAATGAGAGTGCGATTAAAATAGCCAACAATCCCGTTCAACACTCCCAGACCAAGCACATAGATATCCGACACCACTTCCTTAGAGATCACTCTCTTAAGGGAGACATAGATATTACCTATGTGAGAACCGAAAAACAATTGGCCGATATCTTTACCAAACCTCTAGATGAGAAACGCTTTTGCGAGCTTAGAAGTGAGCTAAATGTCCTAGACTATCGGAATGTGTCTTGAAAGATTGCACTCATTGACTGCTGCTAATTAGCTCAATTTCGAAACAAAACGATTGAAAAACTTATTGAGTGAATTTCAAAATGTTTTTGTTGGATCTTAATCTCGGATCAATCCACATGTAATCATAGTTTTGATTGCTTGGATGCTTGCTGATGACAAGAGGAGTGATCCTCCTTAAGTTCACATGACTCAGAATTTTCAGACTTCACTCAATTCCTTGTTTCTTTCTCTGTTTGCTAGAAAAATCAACACATCGGAACATCCGATCAAATCATCGGAATATCCGATGTCTGGCAGTTTTTCCACATCGGAACTTCCGATGTTATATCGGAACTTCCGATGTCTCCTCCGCTCTTAAGAAAGTGACCGTACCCTTTCACTTTCTTTTGTCCTCTTCTTCTTGTCTCTTTGGTCTCTCCTTCCTTTCTCGACTTTTTGCCGTTATCGGAGATTCCGACCTTTCGGAACTTCCGATCTTCGCTTGGGAAGGACTCCATCTTGAAGAGGACCCTCCTCTCCGCGCGATTTCTCCGTGTTCTTCGTGAGGTAAACCCTAGGGCTCAATCCTTTCCTTTTGGATCTAGGGCATCTTTTTGAGAAATTGTTTCGGTGAACTTGTTCATCTATTCCTTTGGTTCATTACTGTCAAGTTTCATCTCTTTCCATCGGTTGGTTTGGGAGAAATGGTGTGTTGGTTGAAATCCGTAGACATCGGACATTCCGATCGAAAATATCGGAACTTCCGACCTCATGTCGGAACTTCCGATATGAAATCGGAACTTCTGATGTCAACTGAATGAAAACCAAACCAAGTTTGTTTCTCTCGTAAGCTTAATCGATTCTATCTTGTCCATAGATCAATGGATCCTGATCAGGGTGGCTCCCAGCCCCCAACGGACCCAACAGTCTTAGGCGCGAAAAGGCCAAGGCAGACTCCGACAGGAGCAAGAACCAAAAAGGCTGCGGGTAGAGGAAGAGGTAGAGGCAGTGGAGGCCTAGGCATTCAGATCAGTGACCCTCCACCTGATCCTCCTGCTCAGACTGTGAACGTACCTCAAGGAGTGCCATTGCCTTCTAGGAAGGGCAAAGCTGTGGCAGGGGCTTCTCAATATCGGCGATTCGAGGCAGGCGATTGCAAAGCTCGAGCGGCAGCGAGAGGAATCCTCGTCTCAAGAGGAAACCTATGAGCTACAAAGGGAAAGCCGCCAAAGTGCGCGAAGCCAGAGAGCAGAACCCCAGGACAAATGCACAGTTCTCGACAGATTATCGCTTCTGGACCTTCTTCCAGCAAGACTTCTATGAGTCTGTCATTTTGCCTAGGAAGAATCCAGTCATCCTGATGCAGTGGGTCGACTGGGATTACATGACTGCAGCTGATGATGCTACTTTCACTGAAGTCATTGCAGCTTGTGAGAGAACTGGAACAAAGAGGATCATGAGCTTTCAGCATGATTGGAATGTGGAGATCATTGCTCAGTTTTATGCTACTCTCTACATCTCCAGGGACAGGGTCTCCACTCTGCATTGGATGACCGATGGAGCATGGTATGAGATCTCTTATGTTAATTTTGCTCGCTGTCTGGGTTTCACCGAAGCTGATTGCCGTGACAAGGACCAGATTCATAATGAAGCAGCTCTCGGTCCCTCCAACTTGAACTTTCTCTATGAAGAAGATGCAGACTTTGAGGAGGGTAGCACAAAAGGCATGAAGCCTTTCTTTGCCTGTCTCAACAGGCTTTTCAGGAAGACGCTGGCTCCCAAAGAAGGTGATGCTTCTCATGTTCTGTCATATACAAGAAATCTGCTGAGTAGGATGAGAGATGGATAGCGTCCTTTTGATGTTTTCGATTTCATTTGGAATGAGATCCGCTTGACTGCTCAGGAGCCAAAGAGAAGCTGTGGTTATGCTCCTTTCATCATGCACATGATTGAGCACATAACTCACCAGCATTTTGAGTATGATGCAAGACATACTGGAGTGCAGATCAGGGCAGTTAAGGCCCTAGCTCAGCCTACAAGACGTGCTTCCACTAGAGGTGCTTCCTCCTCCACCACTGCTCCCTCCACTGCAGCCTCCAGTGGATCATCCTCTCCCATTCTCCGCGCTTTGAAGTCTATCTTTGTCCTGTGCAAGGGCAATGCAGCAGCGCACAAGAAGAACACCAAGAGACTCAAGGATATTCAGAGGCATCTAAATCTGGAGTGTTCAGAGGATGAGGACAACGAAGAAGAAATTGAGGATCCTTTTGCTCCAGCGCCTGAAGCTTCAGATGAGTCCGAGGACGATGAGGAGTCTGGCTCAGATGATGCTGCTTCCGAGGAGTCGGACTAGTCCGCTCTCTCTCTCTCTCGTTTCTCCTTTTTTTTCCTTTCTGGTGCTTGATGCCAAAGGGGGAGAGGAGAAAGCTTACTTCTTTATATCTTCCTTCGTTTAGCGTTGTTCCTTCGTTAGCGTTGTTTGCCAAACTTTGCTTATCATGTGAACTTGGGACGTGTTGCTACTTACTGCTTTACTTATGCAATAATGGATGATTGTTACTCTTGGCAGTATGAATGTTTTAATATCAAAGGTTATTCAAATATTAGTCTCCATATTATTTGTTTCATTATATTCTCAGTTTTAGGGGGAGCTCTTGCCAAATTCTTTTCAAAATTGTGCATTCGCGATCTTTTCCTTTTCAATGCACATCTTCAGGGGGAGCTAATCCTATACTAATCTTTCATTATATCCTTTTAATTGTAAGCTTTAATCGAGTTGTCATCAATCACCAAAAAGGGGGAGATTGAAAGTGCATCTAGGCCCCTAAATTGGTTTTGGTTGATTAATGACAAATGATTAAAGGGGCTAATATCTTCAATGAGCTTGTGACCAGGTAAAAGGTTCAATATGAGATCTTCTACATGCGAAGGATACCCTCAAACGAACATAAGCGAGTAAAACGGCATTGTATTTTTATTTTCTATGTTTTGTGTCGTAGGAATGCCGTACTATTAAGGGGGATGCATCGGAAATGATCTAGGATAGTCTCTATGCTCAGATGAATGTTGCTTTAATTCTTGTTGAGACCCTAAGTCACCGCGCATGCATCGGAATGTGTTTTTAACAAGGTTCAAGTCGGACATTCCGATATTACATCGGAAGTTCCGATGTTACCGGACATTCCGATGTGCATGCTTGCTTTAGTCCGATGCGTGGAAGATGTATCGGAAGTTCCGATATTTTCGATCAGAAGTTCCGATACGTTGTTGAAGCTTTCTAGGTGCTCTCTGTAAATATCGGAAGTTCCGATATTTGTCATCGGAAGTTCCGATGTGTTCAAACCTGAAAAAGGGAGCTCTCTGGAATTATCGGACAAATGGCTGTGGGGAAATTGTAGCCCATCCTCTTGTGCTCGTTTAGAGTCCAAGAACTTGAATTTTGGTTCAACCATTAAAAAGTTATGAAAAAAATTACCATTTGCTGTCCAAATTGCAACTAGTCAAATTGGAGGCCGAATTGGATTTTAAAATTGCCTAGAGATAGTTAGTAAATTCTATGTAGATGCTTAAAGTGTCTTTGTTTGCTCAATTTGAAGTTGTATAGCAATAGTTATGCGTTGGCTAAGTAGGCTACCCAAACAGTTTATATGAAATTCAGTTTGTGGGCTGTTTTGGGGCAAGGTGTGTTGTAGTGAGTGAAAGGAATTGTTTGTTGATGTTGTTGCCAATAGTTTGTGTGAAATCAATTGCATAATGTTTATTTTGGGAGGTGTGGCTTCGGAGGTGGCTTCAACCTCGCGCCACATCGCTTCGTGTGGGTAGAAGGCAAGTGTATCAACTAAAAGGATAAATGAATGTTGAATTGTTTGCTTGTGAATATGCATGACTGAAGGACCATGTGGAGGTCCATCCATATTTGTGATGAGTATTTGACTTTATTTGAGAAATGTGTGCTCAGGTTGAGTTTGATTTGACTCGGTATTGCATATTTGAATTAATGATAATTGTGGACTAACATGCAGGAAGAAAAAGGTATGTGCATTGTGGTATGTGCAAAATGGTTTGTTCCTTGTGGTACAGGTTCCTGAGGCAGCTATGGTTGTTGGTGAGTACCAGGACTAGGTTGGGAGAACCGAGGTCCGGAGCGGTCGAGGATGTCGACGAGATAGTTGGACTCAAACCAGGATCACTTGGATGTCATGGAAATGGACTTGAGGTGGCTCAAGGTTTCCGGTTCGGGTTGGAGGCTCGAAGAGGATGAAACTGAGCGATCAAGTCCGACGGATGAAGGCCCGTTGCATCGGGTTGTGTTTAAAACCCATGTATGGCCAATGTGGCCCATGTAAAGCCCATGTGTGGGGTGAAATGAGAGGGTTAATCCTAGCCCTTGGTGGAGTGCCCTAGGGTTTGGGACTCATCCAAGGGTGGTAGGTGGCCCTAGAGTAGTATAAATAGAGGGGGAGGGGTGTCCTCCCTCACTTGAAGGTTTGAGTTGCTCCTTTGAGCTTTGCCCACAAGAAGTGAGGATTTGTAAACCTTCCAACCAAAAAATACAAAAATTTTCTTTACATTCTTGTGAATTTAAATTCCGCATTTACATTATGTCTTTACTTTACGCAATTTAAATTCAGCATTTACTTTCCCGCATGTAAATTCTCGCACTTAACTTTCTCGCAATTTGGATTTGCTCCTCTCCTTCTAAATGCTGTTTATCAAGGATGTCTTAAGGGTGCTAATTTGGTTTTACATCTTTCTTGCACCCTAGGATAGACTAGAGATCAAGTTTTTATCACGATTGCAAATCTGTCCTGAACTTGTTCTTCGCGCAGCAGTCAGTCTTTGATTTTTAGAAAAATCTAAAAAAATCATTTTTGATTGATTATTATTGTAGAAGGTTCTTGACTCATATATCCATCTGTGGAAACATTTTGGAGTCCACTGGGTGCACCGTTTGGGAGCTGTGAGGTGAAAACCGAGCCCCAAATTTCCTGATTGAAGATCCTGACTGTTTGTAGTTCTTGATTTTTCCTGATTTTTGTATAAGGAGTTTTGTGGCAATTTTTGGTGGAGTGCTTCACGACTCATATACTCATAGGTTGAAAAATTCCCAAAAATTTTGGAGCAACAGAAGTCCACCATCCACCTGCTCTAAGTGAGGACAATTCTTGAAAAATCTGTTTTTGCTTTTCTAAAAGAGGATTTTGTGTTTTGGCTTGATCTCTTTTAGAAAAGAAGTATTTGAATTGATCCCTCTTTGCTATGGACACTTGAAAACCAGGATTGTTATTTAAAAATCACTCACATGATTCATGGTTCTCATCCATGTAAGCTAGGGATACACATAGTTGTCTAGTCGTTCCCGATTTTGCGGGTTTTGCGATTTTGAGGAGCACCGAGTTTCTTTGCGGGATTTTTTGGAGTACGTTGAGTAGGGGATAATTTTATTTGGGATCATTCACCCCCCCTCTGATCGCCATCTCGGTCTTTCAATTGGTATCAGAGCCGGTTTTGCTCTTTCATAGATCTTGACCGGTCTCAAGAGCCATGGCGACGGACAAATACTCAACTAAGCCTCCAATTTTTGTTGGAGTTGATTATCTGTTCTGGAATGTTCGGATGGAGACATACATCACTGCCCAGGGCTTTTCTTTATGGCAGAAGGTGAAGCACCCGTATGAGGTTCCGGCCGATGAGAACGTCAACGCCGCAAACATGGCTGATGTTGAGGCAAACGCTGAGGCCAAGAACCTCCTCATACAGGGAATTAGCCATAGTGAGTATGATCGCGTCTCTCACCTACGATCGGCTCACGAGATCTGGGTGACCCTCAATGCTTACCACGAGGGCACCACTCAGATCAAGTCCGTGAGACAAGATCAATTTAAGCGTGACTACAAAAAGTTTGAGAAGCACGCTGGTGAGAGCCTTGATGAGTGCTTTGCTCGTTTTGCAAAGATTCTCAGCAATCTTCGGTCAGTTAGTTGTGAAAGTGCATCTAGGCCCCTAAATTGGTTTTGGTTGATTAATGACAAATGATTAAAGGGGCTAATATCTTCAATGAGCTTGTGACCAGGTAAAAGGTTCAATATGAGATCTTCTACATGCGAAGGATACCCTCAAACGAACATAAGCGAGTAAAATGGCATTGTATTTTTATTTTCTATGTTTTGTGTCGTAGGAATGCCGTACTATTAAGGGGGATGCATCGGAAATGATCTAGGATAGTCTCTATGCTCAGATGAATGTTGCTTTAATTCTTGTTGAGACCCTAAGTCATCGCGCATGCATCGGAATGTATTTTTAACAAGGTTCAAGTCGGACATTCCGATATTACATCGGATGTTCCGATGTTACCGGACATTCCGATGTGCATGCTTGCTTTAGTCTGATGCGAGGAAGATGTATCGGAAGTTCCGATATTTTCGATCGGAAGTTCCGATACGTTGTTGAAGCTTTCTAGGGTGCTCTCTGTAAATATCGGAAGTTCCGATATTTGTCATCGGAAGTTCCGATGTGTTCAAACCTGAAAAAGGGAGCTCTCTGGAATTATCGGACATTCCGATATATTAGATCGGACATTCCGATGATTAAGTCGAAAGTTCCGATGTTTATATCGGACAGTTCGATATGGACTTAGAAGCATTTGTCAAAGTGCTTTCTGGGAACATCGGAAGTTCCGATGTTGACATCGGAAGTTCCGATGCACCTATTTCGACCGTTGAAGTGCGCTCAAGTTCTGAAAGTTTGCACATATCGGACATTCCGATGTTGACATCGGAAGTTCCGATATGCAGCTGAGTGGGTGTATAACGGCTAGTTTTTGCAAGAATCTATAAATACCCCATTCCTCTTTCATTTGAAGGTTACACACTCATGTTGGCAGAACTCTAGAGCACCTTGAGCGCTTTCTAGCCTTCTCTTGTGTCCTCCTCTTTGATCTTAGGGATCATCTAGAGAGTGGGGACAATAGTTGAGATCTAGAGTTTGAAGTGGAAAACAAGAGTCATTCATCTTGAGCATTAGAGTGTCCCTCCAAGATTGTCTTCTCAGTGCATTCGTTACTCTTGGAGGTTGAAGGACTCCTAGACGGTTAGGCGTCGCTCACGAGCTCCCAAGGATTGTGGGACGCCGTGAGAAGTTTGTGAAGGCCGGCTCCGCCTTCGAAAGGAAAGGAACCAATAGTGAAACCAAGTCTCAAGTGCGACCGAGGTTTGGGAGGAAAGGGTTGGAAAAGACCCGGCTCTTTGGAGCCTCCTCAACGGAGACGTAGGATTCCCTCAAGAATCCGAACTCCGGGAACAAATCCGTGTCATTACATTTATTTTACTTAAGCTTGTTTCCTTATTACTTTGATCTAACCTTCTCAGATTGCTTCTCAAGTTCATTATTTTCAGTTGTTAATTGTCCGTGTCAAAAGTCGATCGGACATTCCGAACTGGTATCGGAAGTTCCGATTAAATCGGAAGTTCCGATCCAACACCGGAAGTTCCGATACTCTTTCCGCTGCGACAAATTTAGTTTAATTTATAAATTGCCTATTCACCCCTCCCCTCTAGGCAACTTTCTCATCTTTTCAGGTTGTTCATACACTGATTCGGAGAATGCAAGGCATTTTCTTCGAGCACTCGATCTAAGGATTTGGGAGATGAAGGTAACCACCATCACGGACCATACGGACTTGTTGACCTTGACTCTTAACGGGTTGTATTCCCGCCTCAAGACTCATGAGCTCGACATCGTCGCTCGCATGACGAAGTCCCAAACGATGGCATTGTTTACCGATCCCACTGGTTCTTCCTCTTCTGGACCCCCTCTTGACTTCTCTTCTGGTTTTTCTCTCCCCACTCTTTGCGACGTAAGCGATGACATTCTGAAACAATTTCCAGAAGACGAGCTTGCTCTTGTCGCTCGAAAATTTTCGAACATTTACAAGAGGGTGAGAGATAGGAAGAGGAGTGGCAAGTTCACTTGCTTTGAGTGTGGTGGCCCCAACCACATTCGAGCAAACTGCCCCAAGCTGGAGAAGGGCAATAATGAACAAGGCAGTGCGGGCAAGAACGACTACATCAACAAGAACCGCAACAAGAAGCCTCCAGCTCGCGAGCCGGCGCAAGAGAAGAAACACCGCAAGTTCACTAAGGGCAAGAAGCTCTTTCACCTCGTCCTCGCCGCGGTCGACGACCTTGACCTCTCCGACATGGAGACATGGAGCGACGAGGACGAGGATGAATCGCAAGAGAAGGCGAAGGGCGGCGATGACTTCTCCGGCATGTGCTTCATGGCCTCCAATGCCATGGAAGTACCCGACACTGAGTTGTACAGCGACACAGAGGAGGTACCTTCTTATGACCAGCTCCATGATGCTTTTATCAAATTGGGAAAATTTCATTCCAAGTCTAGAGCTAGGTGTTTGGATCTAGAGAAGGAAGTAGGTACCTTATCTCGGGAGTTAGCTTCACTTAGATCTTGTTCCTCCCGAGACTTTGATAGCTGTACTTTGTGTGATGCTTTGCTTGTGGAGTTGGAGAACCTAAGGACTCTACATGATAGTGTGGTTTCTGATCTTGAGTCACTTAGGTCGAAGGATGCTAGTACATGTCCAGTAGATCCTATTCCTGTTGATGTTAGTTTTCTTCACACTCACACAAATGCATCATGTGCTAATTGCCCTAAGCTTCTCGCTGAAATTGATGCCATGAGTTGTCACCTTAGGAAGCTATCTGCTAGAAATGATGAACTTGAAAAGCATGCTTCTAAGGACCCAATCAGCTCATGTGAGGGCTGTATGCAACTAAAAAATGCTTATGATGACTTGGTGCTTGAAAACTCAAAATTTGCTAAGGATCTACTAGCTAAGTCACAAAATGGTTGCATGCTGTGTGTTGGGGTAGCAGAGGACATGAATCAAATTCATGTAGAGCTTAGGAAGAAGCTCAAAGCTCAGGTGGGTAGGATTAGAGACTCTCCCTGTGTTTCTTGCGAGTCCCTCAAGATTGAGGCTGCTTTGTATAGGGAAAGATTTGATCGTTCAGTTCGCTCTTCTCCATCTGGCTCTTCCCCTGTTACTCCTTCCCTTTGCTATTCTTGTGCCTCACTTTTTCGAGAGTGTCAGTACCTTATGAGCACTCTCGAGAAGTTTGTTGGAGGTAAGAAGAAGCTCAATCTTTTCCTAGATCAGTCCAAGCTTAGCAGATTCAATCAAGGTCTAGGGTTTGATGCCTTGGAGCATACACGGGCGCATCCGCCCACTGTTGTGCGTGCCTCCAAGAGAGGAGAGATAGTGGTGGCTCCACAGGTGAGAACCACTGTGTTTAGATCAGCAGGGATTGTCCATGGGATGTATGATGAGAAGGGTGATTCTCATGCTACTTCAGCCCCCAAGGCGAAGTATACATGCACCTTCTGTCAGAAGGATGGACATATAGCTGATTTCTGCTTCAGACGCGCCAAGATCTCTCGGCGTGAGCGTGTCCGTGCCCTTAGGGGTATTCAGGGTCATCCCCAGACTCTGAGTGCGCCTAAGGCACCTGCAACTTTAGACAGGATAAACAAGCTAGAGAGTCTCTGTTTTGGACAGCGCATGGGGCTTGGTTTTGAGGCTTCTACTTACGGTTTTCGCCCAGAGCTGTCTGAAGTCGATCTTTCGCCGTCCTCTTGATATTCCTCGTTTTCCCATCGAGGTAGATATCGGCGGCGTGAGTTTGTTTTCCCGGGAGGAAGTGCAGGCAAGAAGACTGGGATGGTCCAGCCTTTGCACCTCGGCGGACCAACCCGACTTTGTTCCTAGACGTCCGTGGAGCGTAGTGCGAGTTTGTGAGAGTCGAGTCACGGAGAGGTGCCGATTGCATTCTTCTACTCCGTTGGATTGTTTCGTCTTCATCGCAGATGACTCGATATTGGGTTCCTAGATCTGCACCGATCTATCCTGCATCTTGAGACATTTGCTTTTCGCTCTCTTTGATTCAGTCCATAGGGCGAGGAAGTGGGAGGTTTGGATCGTAGACTCATTTGTTCTCGCCACATGACCGGAGACTCCGTTGGTTTTCTTCCACTGGACCGAGATCCCGGTGATGAGGTGATCACCTTTGGGGATCTTGTGTCGGGTAGAGTCATCGCTAAAGGTGCAAATCTGCATTAATGATCATTTCATTCTTAAGGACGTTGCCTTAGTCAGTAAGCTGCATTTCAACTTGCTTTCTGTCTCTCAGCTTCTTGATGACGATTTCGAGGTCAATTTTAATAGGAGCTCTTGTAGCATCCTCGATTCTTCTGGGGAGTTTGTTTGCGGGATTTCTCGTTTTGGGAGAGTCTTTCGTGCTAATTTCTCTTCTTCCTCTAGAGACTCTCTCCATTGCCTTATTGCTTCAGAGTCCCGTGATCTCTCCTTTTGGCATAGGAGATTTGGTCACATTGGCTTTGATCATTTGACTCGAGTTAGTGGCCATGGTCTCATTCGTGGCCTGCCTAAACTCAAGATGGTCAAAGATGTTGTATGTTCTCCTTGCCGACATGGCAAGATGGTTGCTGCCTCCCATCCTCTAGTCACCCGAGTGATGACTGATGCACCAGGACATCTGCTACACATGGACGCTGTTGGTCCAGCTCGAGTGCAGTCAGCAGGTGGGAAGTGGTATATTCTTGTCATTATCGATGATTTTTCGAGGTACTCTTGGGTGTTTTTCATGGCCTCGAAGGATGAGTCTTTTTCATACTTCAGGGGTTTGGTCCGTAGGTTGTCCGTTGAGCTCCTAGGTGCCTTACGAGTGATCCGCAGTGACAATGGCACGGAGTTCAAGAACTCCTACTTTAGTAGCTTCTGTGAGGAGTTAGGCTTAGAGCATCAGTTCTCCTCTCCCTACGTCCCTCAGCAAAATGGCATAGTGGAAAGGAAGAACAGGACCCTTGTGATGCCCTAGAATTTGAGAGCGATCCTAGGGTTTTCTTTCTTGGTTGTTCTGGAAAGAAAGAGGGTTTTGTCGGGGAATGAAATAATTGAAGAATATGCGGCAATTTAATATTAAAAATTGGAGTTTTGGGCTAGTTTCCGCAAGGTTGAGGCAACCTGGGCCTGGGCCGGGAATTCCTTTTTCCCCCTCTCCTCCCCATGCCTTGGTGGGCCGGCCCACCTCCCCCTTTAAGTGGCACCCCCTCTCCCCCCAAACCCTAAGGCGCCTCCCTTCCTCTCCCTAGCAGCCGCACCCCCTCCTCTTCCTCCCCTGCGTGGTGGCTCAAGATCCACCACGAAACGCGAAGGAGAGAGCGAGAAGAGATCCGTGGAGGCGTGGAGGACGAGCAGATTTCAGATTCGGGTTTCGTCGCGTGTTTTCCGTGGATTCTTGAGGAAGGACTCTAGGTAAATTTCTAGAATTTTTCCCCCTGTTTCTACCTAGGTTTGGGGGTGTTTTAGATCTGGTGGTGATCGGGTTGGACGGGATTTGAAGGGGTAGAAGTGTAGTCGTTCACGTGGTGCTGTTTCTGTGGTGGCAGATTGTGCAGCGCGGCTTGTTTCGCGTTTTACGTGACCTAGACGATTTTTCCTTCAGAAACCTATAACTAGAAAGTTGTAGATAACGTCGCGAACTAACTTCTGTAATTTTTTTCAGAATTTTTGGGGCGTCGGTATGAGAGTTATCTCTGTTGGAAGATGACGATCAGAATCTGGAAACAGATTTCGTCCACTTTGTTGGACGGTTGTTTAGGCATGTTTAACAGCGGAATTGAAATTTTTTACCTTCATGAAAGTTGTAGATCTCGTCAATATCTAGCTACTGTAATTTTTTTGTATTTTTATGAACAGTAGAAAAAAGATACGAAATTGGGAAGAGAGGGTGCTGCTGTTCGATCCGGACAGATCGGGGTTTTTGGCGTTTAAATGGGAACGGGGAGTAGGAAGCGTGTGTTTGAATTGTGTGATGATTTGTGATGTCGCTATGTACTGAAATAAGGTTTGTTCAGGTGGTGCCACTGCTGGGCGTAACTAGGTTCATCGTCCACGTCGGTAAAAGCAAGTGGAAGTAGTTGTATTGTTAAGCTATACATCGTTGTTTGCTTCGCCTTCATTATAAACTCCAATTACAGCAATCATACATGGTTTAATCACTTGCTTTGAGGATTGCAATATCTTGACTGGCATTGTGATGTTGTGGTTTGGCTATGAATCATGAGTAAGGTGAAGAATGATGTTGTTTACCTGATGAATTGTCTAAACATTTCATCTCAATGATATTTGCTTTCTATCCATGCTATATGATGATATGCAAACATGTGGACTCAGTGGGGAAGGTTATGAATGAATTCATGCATGAAGCATTAACTGCATAATCATGCATTGGAAGTTTTGTCGACGCCTTGGCGTGCGCGCGATCAGACCACAACACCGTGTGTTCCTGAGAAAGGGCACGGTGAGGAGGATCATGGCATAAGCATGTGCACAATCATATGCATTTCTTGAGGTTGTGTGGACTCTATGATGTGGCATTGGATATGAGGAATGTGGACTCTATGATGTGGCATTGGATATGAGGAATGTGGACTCTATGATGTGGTATTGGATATGAGGAATGTGGTATTTGTATTAGTTGCTCCGCTTGCTGAGATTACCCAATCTCACTACTTGCTGTTTTGATGTTTTCAGGTAGCGCACGTGAGTCGTAAGCATGAAGGGTGGGCTAGCAACACAATAAATTTTCTGATGCCATCACGACTCACATGATCTAGTGCTCCAAATAATACATTAGCTTGCTGAAATTTTATTACACATAGACCCATTGTTGTCCCCTTTAAACTTGTTCTCGTTTATGGTTGATTCCTGGTTGGATTAAACTTGTTGTCTCTAGTTTTGAGGTCGTGTTGTTATTCCTGTTGAATTGCTTATTATGAATTGCTTCCGTTTTGTCCTGTCTTCGGGGGAATTGCTATTGCATTTTCCTTGTACATCAGTTTAGATTTATGGGGTGTTACAGTTGGTATCAGAGCGGGCTGTAGGTCCTTGGAATGTGTATTTTTAGTGTCATACTATAGGATACAACTAAAATATGATGTGGAATAACTTAGAAACATGGCCTAGGTTTTAACTAAAATTTTGTCATAGGATAGCAACATTAAAACTTGTGTAAGTGGAATAACTAATTTAAAATCTGACACACATGGATGCACAGTAGGAAAGGGTACGGGTACCGTTGCTTTCCGTTTAAATATTGTATCTAAGCTTTGATGTTGAATGCTACTTTTGATGAGGTATAATGCTATATTTATGATGGATTTGATTGAGTTGCTTCATTTGTGATGAAGTGGGGTTGTGGTGCCGAAAGGTTTTCGGTCACCTCTTTTTGGTCATAGTAAGGGTGTGGTTTGACGGTGTGGCCGGTTAACGCCATCACCGAAGAATTATTAACCCCTGTAGGAGGAGTGCTTACCCTTTCTGTCGTGGATCGGGTAGTTGACTGGAGTCAAATAGAAGAGATTGGTGGTAGATTCCTTCGGATGTTCTTTATCGTTCTGACGGTCGGTCTTGGTTGGTTCTCTTGGTTTTAGTTGATTGAAATCAGAAGAAAAGTGTTTGGAATTTGGATTTTCGCGGAGTGTGCCTTCGGTGTTTCTTGGTTTTGTCTTCTTTGGGTGAAGACAAAGAAGGGGAGTTTTGTGTTCTTGGCGTCTTTGGTCGCCTTTTGACCTTGACACCTGTTTAGTTGGTTGCCTTGCAAAGAAAGGTTTAGTTTTTGGTTCTTATGTGTCTTGCTCTGAGTTTAAAAGAAGTTATTGAAGCGTGTGTAAAAAGTTAAGTTGTGTCGATTTATGTTTTGTGCCTTTGTTCGTAAAGGTTTACTTGATCGCTTGGTTCCCTCCTGTGGGAGTCTTTAAGATTGAAATGTGTTTTGGAGTCATGTCCTATTGCAAATTTGAGAGTCAAGCTTCTTTGTGAGTTTTGGTTGAGTATTAAAAGAAAAATGCTGCAAATAAAGTAAGTATTCGTTTGACTGAAATTACTTGTTAAAAGTGCAAATTGTTGTTTAGCATGTTATGTAGTATGTAACAATGTGGTTTATAGAAATGATGTACTCCTTAGTTAATTTGCGAGTTGAATCAATTAAGTGTAATTGTTACCTTTAGCTTAAGATTAAATGAACCTCTAGTGATGTAGAGTACCCCATAGTGGGGATGATTAAATGTGTTAATGTACATGCTTATAATCTGTTGCTTTGCTTTAAAAGTGCTTATGACCCCCGATAATGTATAAGGTTTTAAACCCTGATGCCTGGTTAGAACATTAAGATGAGGTAGACTGCTGTTATTGTTAAAGAAACTTTGCTGGTTGTTTAAAGATGTTCTAATCTAACGGATTAATAGAGAAAATTTAATCGTGTTGACTAGCGACTTTAATTTGGAAGCTGATTAGAATTGCTATTTACGTTGTTGCAACCTACTAGTATATTTGGAAGTATGCAGTTGTGTCTTTACAATGCTAGTATTGATATCAATTGAGAAGACATAAGACTTATTGTTAATGATGTTGTTAAGGGCAGTGTTAATGCTAGTTTTCAATCTATTTTAAATAGTTGGAGTATGTTGTGTGGTGGTAATTTTGTTATCACCTATGTATAGGGTAGCCAAAAGTAATGTTGTTGGTTGATGTTTATGCCCATTTGTTGTTATTGATGACTTGGTAGGGTTGTTAATTGTTGGAAACCATTAATAGAGAAAAGTGTAAAATTGTGGAATTATGTCGAGTACATGTTGTGATGGGATGAACATTGGATAACAATCATGATGCAAGGTTTTAACCTTAATGAATGCATGTCTTAGAATCCTGTTTACGAATTTTATCTTGTAGAGATAATACTAGAATCCTGTTTACGAATTTTATCTTGTAGAGATAATACTTATTGGTTGAAGTCATTTTATTGATTGAACAAGTTTTAATTGTCAAGATGTTGATGTATGGATGGTATAAAATTGATACGTTGATCATGCTTAAGTATCTGTTGAAGTACTATGTTTGAAATATAGAATACATTGTTATATGATGTGTTGGTCTGTGGGGATCATGATGAGGTAGTATAGAATGGAAGATGTTTTGTTAATCATCATAAACTGTATTTATAAATGTTGGGAAAGGTAACTAGAGAAAGAATTGGTTATGTAGCTTTTGGGTGAATTATTGAGGCTTCTCGATGAGAAAATAGTGTTTATTGAATGCTTAAATGGTAAGTATAGTGGAATACTAGATATGGTGGCTTTCATCCTGAGCCTGTGTCTAAAACCTTTTGGACTGGTTTGGTTGGTTGCTATTTTGGTTGAATACTTTTGGTCGAAGTGTTTCTTCTGTTGTGTTTCAGTTTCCTAAAACTCGTAGTAATTAATGCCAACCTTTGGATTTGGCTAACTTGTTTAGTTTGCACTATGAGTATGGATTTACACCCAAAAGTCTTTGAGTGGATCGCGCCCCTTCGCGTTCGCACTGAATTATCTTTGGAATTAATTTTAAAGGAAGCAGATGGACATAGTGAGTTGTGTTGGAAACTCTTGAGATTTAATTTGTAACTCTTTTTGACTAGAGTTGGATTTATTTGCATGATGTGTGTGACGTTTGCGAGTGCTTCAAAAAGGTGGATTATATGAGTGTTTCATAAGTGAATTTGGTTAGTGAAGAGTTCTCTTTTGGGAATGAATTTCCCTTTCTTTCGAGAAAAAAAAATTATGGCGGTTGTTTGTGCAGATGTTTGACTTTGGAGTCGATGTTCTTCTCCAAAATGTTGATTTTGGTTAAAATGCGATGTTTTGCAAGTTTAGCTTTCTATCATTGGTGGGTTTTGATGCGATGTGGTGCCTTACTGTTAACTATGCTGCCGACATAGTTTATATGAATTAGCGCAATCCTCGATGTTATTCGAGTTTTATTCATGTGTTACAGAGGAAGAAGTAGTCTTGTAAATGACTATTCGATAGTGTTGTTACAGGATGAATGAATGGTGAAAAGTAAACATGACTTTGTCTATAGATGTTAAATGATAAAAGAGTCGTTGAGCCAGGTCGGTGAGAAAGTCATATATGGACATATGACTAATCCGGAGTGCTCTTGGAAAGCTACATGCATGTCTTGAATCGAGATTTCAATTGCCTTCTAGTACGGGAAGTAAGAACGAATATCTTCTGATATGTTGGTTGTGGTGTAAGAGATCTGAGCTTTCTTTGCATCTTGGCTTAGGGAAAAAAAAAGAGTACTCTTGGGTTGTTGCCGAATTCTTTCCAAAGTGGCTTTTAGCGCTTTGGAGTTCGAGTTGTTGGATGTGAATCATTTGGGGATCATGGGTCTTGGTTGAGCTTCCTCAATGATTCTACCCTTGGTTATGATTCTTTGAAAGGAAGAATGCGAGGGCGAAACCTTCTAAGAAAGAGGAATTTAGTGTGGGTTGGTAATGACCTAAGATATTAGATGTTGCCAGTAGATGATCGTAAACAGTTTAAAAGTGAAGATTAAAGGAAGGTTGTGTATGACTCAATCCAAACCTTCTTGGAGAATTGGGTCATTGATGTGTACCTAGGTGGGGCTGTTTAAATTATTAGTGGACCACTTGGTGGTTGCTAGTAATTGTTTTTCCTTTTCAGAGTGTATTGGACCTTTACACATCGAGGTTGAGCGAGGTTGTGTCAACCATAGCGATTTTGTTCGGTTGTTACTTTCTCTTGCGGGATTAAGGACCCTGGTTGTAAAGTAGGCCTTTCCTTTTGGTGGTAGTGTTGGGTATTGGTTTTTTGTTGAAGATCAATTTTTTTGCAAGGTTCTAACCTCATTTGTTCAAATAGCTGGTGGTCTTGGAGTGTATGTCTCACCTGATTTGTCGTCGTCTTGAATACGGCGAACCACAGTAGAGGGGTTGTGGTGTGAAAACACGTTTGTGTGTGGGAGATGAAGAGGGTTCTAGAGACTGGTACCGTTTTCTTCTGGAGAGTGGTTGGAATAAGGAGTGCGAGACCGTTTTCTTTCATGGTCTATTTGGGAATTGAAGTGAAAGTGGAACCGTGAGAGGTTGCACTCTGTTGAGCTAAATCAACATTTTCTCGCTAGTGTTGGTTTTGAGAACTCGCTTGTCGTTTATTCCGGTTTGAGTCTTTGTGTGAATGTTTTGTGTTGCAAAGAAGTCTTTTGTCCCTTGGGGACTTTGTTGTTGATTTTGGTGTGTCTTAGATTCGGGACTAATCCTTTTAAGGTGGGGAGATTGTGATGCCCTAGAATTTGAGAGCGATCCTAGGGTTTTCTTTCTTGGTTGTTCAGGAAAGAAAGAGGGTTTTGTCGGGAATGAAATAATTGAAGAATATGCGGCAATTTAATATTAAAAATTGGAGTTTTGGGCTAGTTTCCACTGGTTGAGGCAACTGGGCCTGGCCGGAATTCCTTTTCCCCTCTCCTCCCCATGCCTTGGTGGGCCAGCCCACCTCCCCCTTAAGTGGCACCCCCTCCCCCAAACCCTAAGGCGCCTCCCTTCCTCCCCCTAGCAGCCGCACCCCCTCCTCTTCCTCCCCTGCGTGGTGGCTCAAGATCCACCACGAAACGCGAAGGAGAGAGCGAGACCTGTGAGGTTACTCGACTTCTGCCCGTAGCTACAGGATTTGGGCTGTAGACTTGGGTAGGATCATAGAGACCTGTGAGGTGACCTTTGATGAGGCTAGTCCCGGTGCTAGACCAGACATTTCATGCTCTTCTCCTCTTTCTCAGTCTATCTTCTCAGAGGAAGTTGATGACGGAGATGAAGGTGCCTTGCCTGATCCAGTCACCATTCCTGCTCCCGAGGTGCCTCCCATTTCCATATCTGCACCTCAGGGAGATCAGCCCTTACCCTCAGACTCTTCAGCAGCTAGTGGTTCTGTTCCTACCTCTCCCACGCGAGGAGTAGAGGTCACTTCTGCTTCTGGACCTCCCCGTCACATTCAGCAGGCTCATCCACCTGACCAAATCATTGGAGATCTGTTTGAGCGAGTCACTCGCTCTAAGTCAGGTCTGTCCACATTCTGCCTCAACTCTGCCTTTGTTGCCTCTTTTGAGCCGAAGGATGTTTCTCATGCATTATCTAGTGAATCTTGGATTAATGCCATGCATGAGGAGCTTGAAAACTTCGAGAGGAACAAAGTTTGGAAGCTTATCGAGACCCCTTCTGGTCACAACATCATTGGGACCAAATGAGTGTTCAAAAACAAGCAGAGTAGGGGGTTGTAGTTCGAAATAAGGCTAGGTTAGTCGCTCAGGGTTTCTCTCAGGTCGAGGGTCTCGACTTCGAGGTGACTTTTGCCCCTGTAGCCAGACTAGAGGCCATCCGGATCCTGCTCGCATTCGCGGCATCCAAGGGCTTCAAGCTTTTTCAAATGGATGTCAAGAGTGCATTTCTCAATGGCTTCATTGAGGAAGAGGTGTATGTCAGACAGCCTCTAGGATTTGAGAACCCCAAGTACCCAAACCATGTCTTCAAGCTTTCCAAAGCTTTGTATGGACTTAAGCAAGCTCCACAAGCTTGGTATGAGAGGCTTAAGTCCTACCTCTTGAGTCATGGTTTTCATATGGGTCAAGTGGACAAGACTCTGTTCGTCAGACATTCTGATTCGGACTTTCTCCTAGTCCAAATCTATGTCGACGACATCATTTTCGGTGGTTCCTCGCATTCGCTCGTTACTCAGTTCTCAGATGTGATGAGTCTCGAGTTCGAGATGAGCATGATGGGCGAGTTGAGCTACTTCCTTGGCTTCCAGATTAAGCAGACTCGGGAGGGTACATTCTTGCATCAAGGCAAGTATACTCGAGACCTCCTGAAGCGCTTTGACATGTCTGATGGAAAGCCAATCATGACTCCTATGGCCACCACTGCTGTCCTCGAGCCTGACGAGGATGGTGAGCCAGTTGATCAGAAGGAGTTTTGGAGCATGATCGGCTCCCTTTGTACATCACTGCCTCGAGACCTGACATACATTTTTCTGTATGTCTTTGTGCTCGGTTTCAGGCTTGTCCCCGCGTCTCTCACCGTCAGGCGGTGAAGCGCATCTTCAGGTACCTTCGAGCTACCATTGACTATGGTATCTGATACTCTTCTTCCTCCTGTCTATCTCTAAGAGCCTTCTCCGATGCAGACTTTGCCAGCTGTAGGATAGATAGGAAGAGCACTTCTGGCACTTGCCAATTCATTGGCACTTCTCTTGTTTCTTGGTCGTCTAGGAAGTAGTCCGGTGTTGCACAGTCCACCGCTGAGGCCGAGTATGTTGCTGCAGCCAGTTGCTGTAGCCAAGTTCTCTAGATGAGATCGACCTTGTGGGGCTTTGGGTTAGTAGCAGATTGTGTTCCACTTTTCTGTGATAACACGTCTGCCATTTACATTGCTAAGAACCCATTGCAGCACTCTCGGACCAAGCACATTGACATTCGCTATCACTTCCGTAGAGACCATGTGGAGAAGGGTGATATAGTGCTTCAGTTTGTGGAGACTGACCACCAGTTGGCTGACATTTTCACCAAGCCTTTGGATAGCTCCAGGTTTGTTGTCCTGAGAGGAGAGCTTGGGATTATGGGCTCAAATGGCATATCTTGAGGGGGAGCTGGTTTGTATTATATGTTCATATGTGTATTCAGCATTTCCTCTTTCTGGGTATCTTTGGGATGGTTTTTCATTTGGTTGAGTCTACTTCACCTAGACTTCTAGCATGCCTCGGCATGGACCTCTCACCTTATGCTTTAGGGTGCTATTCCTCTCTTCTTCTCGGTTGAGCTCACTCACAGTCTTTTAGGTCTAGCAGGTGTTGGGCGCCGTGGGTAGACAGGGTCTGTTTTTGCTCCTGGGTTGGAGTTGGAGATGTAGCTTTCCTATATAAGTCATATGGGGAAGGTGAGAGCGAGTCTGAGTGTTAGTGTTTCTCTTCATATTATCTATGCTCCTAAACTACCCATTTGTCAGTTTCTTGATTTCTTCTCATCATTTCTGTCTTTCTGGTTTCAGTTGAGTTCAATTCGTCTTTTTGAATCTAAAATTGCTAATAACTCAACTTCAATCAGATTTTGTGCTTAATCGACTCACTTGTTGAGGGGGAGCTTGGAATTGATTCTTTTGCATTGCATATAGACTTGTCTTTCATTCACGAGCTTTGTCTATTATGCAATTGATAAAATTGAGATATGTTGCACCTAGCTACTTTTCTGAAGATATTTGCTAATCTATGTCATATCCAATTTGGTATATCATGTGAAACTAGCCAACATTTTAAAATTGAGCTTTCCTGAAAACTTGATGAAACTTGGCTTTTACTTGCTATACTTCTTCACTAAATGCTTATGCCATGCTTATTGAAATAGTGGGTTTCTACTAGAGTCCCTAGAGCAACTTGGGTTAGCTACATTATTTCATTCTAGAATCCACAATAATGCTCATGAATCTAAGTGCTGAAAATACAAATTGACTCTTTTGTGCTAAAATTGAACTCACCACTCTTCATTCACGAGACTGCTTCCCATTGCACTTGGGATGAACTTGGAATGAAGTGTGTATGACCAAAACCACTCTTTTAAGCTTCTTGCTTGAGATGGTTGCTAATGCTTGAGTCAATACACCGAAAAATGCAAAAAGAACTAGAGGAAGAGAGTGATGCCTAGGAGACCTATGTCGATGGCTCCTAGTCGAGGTTGTGTTTCTCTAGGATAACCTCTCTAAACCCTCAAAGGTTTGTGGAGGAGAGTGAAGCTTAGGAGGCCTTTGTCGATGGCTCCTAGTCGAGGATGTGCTTCACTAAGCCTAACTCTCTCATACCGCTTTATGAGCATTAATCTAAAAATTTGCATTTAAAGAGATGATTGAGCATGAGGCTTCTCTTATGGACTTGTAGTTTCCCAAAGTGTTGACTAAGTTGAACTCTAGTATATCCATTTGCTCGTTTGGTTGGCTTTGCTTCTAGTCTTGAAGTTATGCTAAGTGTTGCTATTGTTGAAATCATGCCAAAGTAATACAACTTATTTTGAGCTAGTTAGCAAAAATTGAAATATGCCATTGGATATGACTTAGGATGACATAATCTGAACTTGAGTAGCTTGGTGTCATACTTTGTCTAAGTGGTCACTTGCATAATCCTTAAAGCTCTTTAGGTTGCATTTCATCCAAAAATTTGTTCTCTTGATGCCTATATTGCCAAAAGGGGGGAGAAAACGTGGAAAAGACATCTTAGAGAATTAAAAAATGCTTTCTCATGATCATGTTGAACAATTGTCCTTGCATCTGGATCATGAGTAATATTGAGCTTTTTGAGAGATTTCTTGGTTTTTAGAGCTCTTGTTGAAAAATTGTCCTTTCAAGTGTTGAGCTCTAAAAATCTTCTCATCTATTTGGTCATGAGCTTTCTTTCTCTTTTAATTGGACCAAATATGATTTTGCAAACAAATTGCTTTTCTTCCCTTGTTTTCAAACTCAAATTTATGCCTTTTGTGTGGTTTGTCAATATACTCATCAAGGGGGAGATTGAAGGACCATGTGGAGGTCCATCCATATTTGTGATGAGTATTTGACTTTATTTGAGCAAGGTGTGCTCAGGTTGAGTTTGATTTGACTCAGTATTGCATGTTTGAATTAATGATAATTGTGGACTAACATGCAGGAAGAAAAAGGTATGTGCATTGTGGTATGTGCAAAATGGTTTGTTCCTTGTGGTACAGGTTCCTGAGGCAGCTATGGTCGTTGGTGAGTACCGGCACTAGGTTGGGAGAACCGAGGTCCGGAGCGGTCGAGGATGCCGACAAGATGGTTGGGCTCAAACCAGGATCACTTGGATGTCATGGAAATGGACTTGAGGTGGCTCAAGGTTTCCGGTTCGGGTTGGAGGCTCGAAGAGGATGAAACTGAGCGATCAAGTCCGGCGGATGAAGGCCCGTTGCATCGGGTTGATCGGGTTGTGTTTAAAACCCATGTATGGCTAATGTGGCCCATGTAAAGCCCATGTGTGGGGTGAAATGAGAGGGTTAATCCTAGCCCTTGGTGGAGTGCCCTAGGGTTTTGTGACACTACGGAATGGTGTGACATTATAAAAATGTGAGTGTTGAGGCCAAAAATATTATGAAGTGTGAAATTAAGTATAAAACCATACGGTATGGGGTTTATTCGCGTTTTCGGGCCGTTTTCGGATGTTTTGGGCCTTAAGTGGAGGCTTCTGGGCCCATGAGGGGAGGAGGGGGCAGCAAACCAGCCCTAGGGCGCCCCAAACCCTCCCCCATACGCCCCACCTCCTCCTCTCCCTCCCATAGCCGCCACCCTCCCCCTTGTGCGCCATCCTTCTCCTCCCTCCTCCCCATTGCACCACCACCCCTCTCCACCACCTCTCCACCTCCCTTTGTAACACCCCGTCATTTAATATGCCCGAATGCTACCAAACATAAACTAAGGAACCTCTAAATACCACAATTACAAGTAAATTACAGCAAAGGAACAAATGCTAATACCGAAAATTTCGGCAGCATCTCCTTTGTTTTTCCATGATTCGGAGCAACAACAAAGTATCACAAGTTATATCATAACGGAAAGAATCTAAAACAGCAATAACATGTGTCATAGCAACAAAATAAGTCCAGGATAAGGCATTCAACCACTTCATGAGCTAAACGAATCAAATAGTAAGACCGAGCACACAGTTAAGCAATTCTCCAAGTTTCATGGCAATACTTTCATTATCATGTCTCCAAATGATAACACTGTCTAATTTGTCTGGAGCTACGTCTAGATGTGTAGCTAAACCCTTTTACCCGCATGCCGGTTTCATGGTACCTAAGAAAAACAACATAAACACAAGCGTGAGTTCGAAACTCAGCAAGCATATTGCAATGGACAACAAGAACAATTACATGGCAATAATATCTCACATCATGTATATCATCTCATTCATGAACACATAACATTATCATCATCATTATGTATGCAATGCGATGCTCATGTCTCCTTGGAAACTCATACTGGTATGGTTGAGTACACACCCGTCGGTGTGCACCCTCTCCCCCTTCCATCCCGAAGATGGAGGGTGCCTACTCCTCGCTTCCGTTCACCGTGGTGAATGGAATCATGATGTAGGGCTTACTCATTGGCTCTCCGGAATAGTCATAACTTTCTCACTGACCTTCCCCGGACTAGTTATGACTTTCTCACCGCCCGGGCCATGTATCATGCCATGTATGCAAATATGCCATCATCATGAATAACTTGTACATTAACATATGGCATCATCATGGATAAATTGTACATTAACACATGGCATCATCACATAATAAACATATTCATCATATCAATGGCAAACATTAAAGCATGGCATGTGAACATATCATATATTCAAATTTCAATCTCAACCAATCAAACAACCCACAATCCGCTACCCATTCCAATACACTTGCCTCAACCACAAGCGACGGATTGGCGAGATGAAGAGGGCACTCCTGGGGTCACACCACCTGCACATAGGTACCACACACTCACAATCATGTCCACAAAACAGTACGCAAACCCTCATCTACCCCGACATTGCCATCTACCCGCAATAACCAAAAACAGAGGTTCTGTCCCGCCGGGACAGCAGCATTCCAAAAGGCATAACTCGGGTTCTAAGACTCCGAATCAATTAAACGAGTACATCCTCGTGTAGCTTAGGAAATTTCCCAACTTTCTCTAGGTATATGAAAAGACTGATTCGGACTCTCAAGTTGTTTAATCTACAAAATACCGTGATCTGTTCCAATCACGTCACAGATTTTAACACGCTCGGTAAAATAGCCATAACTTTCAAACGGCTGGGCGGAATTGGACGTTCTTTATATCAATTGAAAGATAATGAAATTATCTACAACTTCTTCAACATCTGTAGGACCAGATTCCGAATCTAAATTGGCGAAAACCTAAGCCCTAGGTCGACTGCTCATGCTGCCCGAAACAGAGGACGTGACCAACTCAAGAATCCATCTACTCTAATCAAATCCAGCACCACCAATTGATCTAAAAACTTGATAATCATCCTTAGAACAGTACCTAGCCCAACCCCAAGGATTCCCATGGCCATACCTTCACCCGACGACCGAAAACCCAACGGATCTCCTCCCGGTTCGCGCGATCTCCTTCCTCGCTCCAAATCCACCGGATCTCCTCATCGCGGAGCGCTCCAATGGACGGATCTTCGAGATGTTGAGGTGGAGAACTCCCCTAGGGGCAGCAAGGGAGGTGGAGAGGGGAGGAGAGGGAGTTTGGGGCGCACCAAGGGGTGGGGGCCAGATTTGGCTGCCCAAAAGTCCCCCCCTTGGGCCCAAACCCCTCCACCGGAGGCCCAACTCAACCCCCAAGGCCCAAAGTCCCCCGGAGAGGCCCAAACACCCGAAAACGGCCCAAAAACATGCTATAAACGGCATAACGTAAAGTTTTAACCTCCATTTTCATATTTTATAAAGTTTTTGACCTCAACATTCACATTTTATAAGATATGACACTCCGTGGTGTCACATTCTCCCCCCCTTCAACAGGATTCGACCTCGAATCCAAGACACACCAATACGCAACCCAGCAAAGCAAAAGATAGCTAGGTTTCACATCTCATACCTGAGGCGAAAAGCTCGGGGTACTTCTCGCGCATGCGAGACTCCAGTTCCCAAACCGCTTCTCTCTCTGACTAAAGCCACTAGAACTACACTGATCGAGACCCGATGGTAAGATGCTTAGGCTCAAAGACCCACAGTTCTAACGATAACCCACGATCAACCTCTTGCAAGAACTTTACTCAACATTGAAACCCAAAGCACCCATACAAGGCCTCGGCATGACCCAAGCGATAGGATAAAATCCCAAACAGACCACGAAAGGAAACGGTCTCACACTCCTCCTTCGATACATCCCTTGGCACTAAAGTGCCCGATCCCTTTAACCAAAGCCACTCTCCAGAAGGACATGGTACCAACTTCTAGATCCATCTTCCGCTCCCACGCTGCTTGATGATTCACGTCTCAACCTCTCAACTGTGGTTCGTCGTATTCGCGACGATGCAAACCAAGTGAGACACAACACTCTAAGATTACTAACTGCTTGAACCATCGGGGTTACATTCTGATCTTTTACAACAAGACCAACACCCACCCCATTACCACCGAAAGGAGAAGCTTACTTTATGGCTAGGGTTCTGAAAACCCGCAAAATCAATAACAGCCGAACATTCCACTTTGGTTGGCACAACACGCTCAATAGCCCGGCGACAAAAAGATCCAATACTCTTCGAAAACCGAAAGCAATTACTAGCAACCACCAAGTGGTCCACTAATAATTTGATCAACCCTACCGAGGGACACATAAACGGAAACAATTCTCCAAGAAGGTTTGAATTGGGACATAGGCAACCTTCCTTTACTCTTCACTTTTACACCATTTATGATCAACTACTAGCCACACCAAATTTTTCTTACTAAGAAAATCTCGCCCTCACATCCTTCCACTTGAAGGACCAGGACAAACAGTACCATTGATGAGTCAGCCCAACCGTAACATGAACCCAATTGGTCTACATACAACAACTCGAACTCCAAAGCGCTAAAAGCCACATTGGAAAGAGTTCGGCAACAACCAAAGAGTACTCATTTTATTTTTCCTAAGCCAAGATGCAAAGAAAGCTAAGATCTCTTACACCACAACCAACATACCAGAAGATATTCATTCTTACTTCTCGTACTAGAAGGCACTTGAAATCTCGATTCAGGACATGCATGCAGCTTTCCAAGAGCACTCCGGATTAGTCATATATCCATATATGACTTTCTCACCGACCTGGCTCAACGACTCTTTTATCATTTAACATCTATAAACGATGTCATGATTACTTTTCACCATTCATTCATCATGTAACAACACTACCGAATAGTCATTCACAAGATGACTTCTTCCTCTGTATCACATGAATAAAACTCGAATAACATCGAGGATTGTGCTAATTCATATAAACTATGACGGCAGCATAGTTAATAGCAAAACACCACATCGTGTGAAAACCCATCATCCATTTAAAACTAACCTTGCAACACCTCGCAAAATCAAACTCAACCCCTTTGGAACAGAACATCGACTCCAAAGTCAAACATCTGCACACACAACCGCCATAAATTTTATCAAAAGAGAGGGAAACTCAATCCCAAAAGAAAACTCTTCACTAACCAAATTCACTTATGAAACATTCATAAAAATCCAGACTTGTGAAACATCCGCACACTAGACACATTTTCCAAATGACTCCAACTCTAGCCAAACAGAGTTACACATCAAGGGCTTAACTCCAAAGTTTCCAACACAACCCTTTATGACCATCTGCTTCCTTTTAAAATTAATTCCAAAGATAATTCAGTGCGAACGCGAAAGGGCGCGATCGACTCAAAAAAACTTTTGGGGTGTAAATCCATACTCATAGCACCAACAAAACAAATTAGCCAAAACCAAGTATTTGCACCAATTTCTATGAGTTTTAGGGAAACTACGAAAAAGCGACATATGGAACACCTTGACCGAAAACCCTTCAACCAAAATGGCAAACAACCAAACCAGTCCAAAAGCTTTTGAACACAAGCTCAGCATAAAAAGAACCATCTCTAGTACTCCACTACGCTTTCTATTAAAGACTTCAATAATCACCATTTACTCCCTGAGAAGCCCCAACACAATTAAACCAAAAGCTTCACAACAAATTCTTCCTCTAGTTACCATTCCCAACACTTTTAATTAGGGTTAAGATGCTTATCAAAAAGGCACCCAACCAAGACTATATTGACATGATCCCCACGGATCATCGAATCATAATACTTCTTATTCTAAATTTGAAACAAAATACTTCAACAAATCTTTGAGCAAGATCAACATATAAATTTCATACCTCCTATATATTCACGTCTCAACAACCGAACCTTATTCAGTTAAACAACGACTTCAACATGTAAATCTTATCTCCACAAGGAAGAATTCGTAAGTGAAACTCTAAGTTATACTTTCATTAAGGATAAGATCATTTATCATGTTAATTATCCAAAGCTCATTCCATCGCAACATGTTAAAATTTTTCTCTATTTAACCATGGTTTTCCAACGAGTAATCTAAACAGTTACCACCACTACTTAGTCATCAATAACAACAAATGGGCATGTTCATCAACCAACAACATTACTTTTAGCTACCCTATACAAAGGTGATAACAAAATTACCACCACACAACATACTCCAACTATTTAAAAAAAATTGAATACTAGCATTAACACTGCCTTTAACAACATCATTAAGAATAAGTCTTATGTCTTCTCAATTGATATCAATACTAGCATTGTAGAGACACAACTGCATACTTCCAAATATACTAGTAGTTTGCAACAACGTAAATAGCAACTCTAATCAACTTCCAAATTAAAGCCACTAGTCAACATGATTAAATTTCTCTATTAACCCGTTAGATTAGAACATCTTTAAACAACCAGCAAAGTTTCTTTAACAATAACAACAGTCTACATCATCTTAATGTTTTAACTATGCATCAAGGTTTAAAACTTTAAACATAATCGGGGGTCATAAGCATTTTTTTTATAACAAAGCAACAGATTCTAAGCATGTACATTAACCCATTTAATCATTCCCACTATGGGGTACTCTACATCACTAGAGGTTCACCTAATCTTAAGCTAAAGGTAACAATTACATTTAATTGTTTCAACTCGCAAATTAACTTAACAATACGTCATTCCATAAACCACGTTGGTACATGCTATATAACATGCTAAACAACAATTCTTACTAGGGACAAACGATTTCAGTCAAAGACTACTTACTTTGTTTGCAGCATTTTAGTTTTAAAACTCATCCCAAATTCATAAGGAAACTTGACTCTCAAAAATTGCAATGAGACAAACCCACACTTGGTCATGCAAAAGGAATTCTCCAAAACACCTTTCAATCTCAAGGACTCCCATAGAGGAGAATGGTTGAAAGACAATTTTCTCGAAAGGGAACCAAGCAATCAAGTAATCCTTTTCAAATAAAACCTTAACACCAAACCCCAACCTTTCACGAAACAAGAAGGGTTTTCAAAGATGATTTCTTAAACCAGTAAAATGACAAAATCAAACACCACCTACTCCTACAAAGCCACAGGACTTCAGCCCTGACAACAGGTCTGGCATAATGCCGCAATAACTCCTTTAACCTCGGAGAAAGACAAACACAGAAATAAATTGAATGCTTCTTCCCCATAAAGCAATCAACAACCTAAGCATCAAAACTGGAAAGGCGACCAAAAGAAGCGCAACACTAGACTCTTCTTCTTCGCCTTCAACCGAGGAAGACAAAACCACACACCGCATACGGAACAATCCGCGAAAAATCCAATGCCAAACACTTTTCTTTTGGTTTCAGTCAACTAAAACCAAGAAAACCAACCAAGATCGACCACAGAACGATAAAGAAGATCCGAAGGAATCCACCACCAAACTCTTCTATTTGCCTCCAGTCAACTACCCGATCTACGATAGAAAAGGTAAGCACTCTTTCCCCACAAGGGGTTAATAGTTCATCGATGATGGCTTTAACCGGCTATACCGTCAAACCACACCCTTACTTTGAACAAAAGTGGTGACCGAAACCCTTCGGCACCACAACCCCACTTTATCACCACAACAAGCACAATTCAATCTTTTATCTCATAAACATAGCAACATGCATTATCAAATGAATCATTCAACATCGAAGCTTAAATACAAATTTAAGCGTAAAGAATCGATACCCATACCCTTTCCTACTGTGCATCCATTGTGTGTCAAATTTTTAGATTAGTTATACCACTTTTGCAAGTTTTAATGTTGCTATCCTATGACAAAATTTTAGTTAACACTTAAGCCATGTTTCTAAGTTATTCCACATCACATTTTAGTTGTACCTTATAGCAAGACACTAAAAATACACATTCCAGGGACCTACAGCCTGCTCTGATACCAACTGTAACACCCCGGCATTTAATATGCCCGAATGCTACCAAACATAGACTAAGCAACCTCTAAATACCACAATTACAAGTAAATTATAGCAAAGGAACAAATGCTAATACCGAAAATTTCGGCAGCATCTCCTTTGTTTTTCCATGATTCGGAGCAACAACAAAGTATCACAAGTTATATCACAACGGAAAGCATCTAAAACAGCAATAACATGTGTCATAGCAACAAAATAAGTCCAGGATAAGGCATTCAACCACTTCATGAGCTAAACGAATCAAATAGTAAGACCGAGCACACAGTTAAGCAATTCTCCAAGATTCATGGCAATACTTTCATTATCATGTCTCCAAATGATAACACTGTCTAATTTGTGTGGAGTTACGTGTAGATGTGTAGCTAAACACTTTTACCCGCATGCCGGTTTCATGGTACCTAAGAAAAACAACATAAACACAAGCGTGAGTTTGAAACTCAGCAAGCATATTGCAATGGACAACAAGAACAATTACATGGCAATAATATCTCACATCATGTATATCATCTCATTCATGAACACATAACATTATCATCATCATTATGTATGCAATGCAATGCGATGCTCATGTCTCCTTGGAAACTCATACTGGTATGGTTGAGTACACACCCGTCGGTGTGCACCCTCTCCCCCCTTCCATCCCGAAGATGGAGGGTGCCTACTCCTCGCTTCCGTTCACCGTGGTGAATGGAATCACGATGTAGGACTTACTCATTGGCTCTCCGGAATAGTCATAACTTTCTCACCGACGTTCCCCAGGCTAGTTATGACTTTCCCACCGCCCGAGCCATGTATGCAAATATGCCAACATCATGAATAACTTGTACATTAACATATGGCATGTACGGTGTTAATGTACAAGTTAATTATGATGTTGGCATATTTGCATACATGGCATGTTACATGGCCTGGGCGGTGAGAAAGTCATAACTAGTCCGGGGAAGGTCGGTGAGAAAGTTATGACTATTCCGGAGAGCCAATGAGTAAGTCCTACATCGTGATTCCATTCACCGCGGTGAACGGAAGCGAGGAGTAGGCACCCTCCATCTTCGGGATGGAAGGGGGGAGAGGGTGCACACCGATGGGTGTGTACTCAACCATACCGGTATGAGTTTCCAAGGAGACATGAGCATCGCATCGCATTGCATACATAATGGTGATGATATTGATATGTGATCATGAATGAGATGAAAGACATGATATGAGTTGTTGTAGCCATGTAATTGTTTTTGTGTACCATTGCAATATGCTTGCTGAGTGTTGAACTCACGCTTGTGCTTTCTTGTTGTTTTAGGTACCATGAGATCGGCATGCGGGGAAGGGAATTAGTCACACTTCTATACGTAGCGTCACTCAATTGTTTCCACAGTCACTCAATTGGGTCTTGATAATAAATTAAGTGTGATGCATATTGATTTATGGTTTAGTTTTGCGATATGAGAGTCTTATTGTTCGTTTGGCTCATGGAGACATTGAATGCTTGGGATTAGACTTATATTGCTGTCATGCCTATAATTATTGCTATTTTAGATGCCTCTTATATTACCATATATTGCTATGTGTTGATGTTCCTTCAATTCATGTTAAAACAAAGGAGATGCTGTCGAAACTTCGGATTTTAGCATTTGCTCCTTTGCTGTAATTTACCTTAATTATTGTATTTAGATGTTGTTTAGCCTATGTTTGGTAGCATTCAGGCATGCTAGATGCCGGGGTGTTACAGGTTTGGGACTCATCCAAGGGTGGTAGGTGGCCCTAGAGTAGTATAAATAGAGGGGGAGGGGTGTCCTCCCTCACTTGAAGGTTTGAGTTGCTCCTTTGAGCTTTGACCACATGAAGTGAGGCTTTGTAAACCTTCCAACCAGAAAATACAAAGATTTTCTTTACATTCTTCTGAATTTAAATTCCGCATTTACATTATGTCTTTACTTTACGCAATTTAAATTCAGCATTTACTTTCCCGCATGTAAATTCTCGCAATTAACTTTCTCGCAATTTGGATTTGCTCCTCTCCTTCTAAATACTGTTTATCAAGGATGTCTTGAGGGTGCTCATTTGGTTTTACATCTTTCTTGCACCCTAGGATAGACTAGAGATCAAGTTTTTATCACGATTGCAAATCTGTCCTGAACTTGTTCTTCGCGCAGCAGTCAGTCTTCGTTTATTAGAAAAATATAGAAAAATATTTTTTGATTAATTCTTGTTGTATAAGGTGCTTGACTCATATATCCATCTGTAGAAAAATTTTGGATTCCACTCGGTGCACCGTTTAGGAGCTGTAAGGTGAAAACCGAGCCCCAAATTTCCTGATTGAAGATCCTGACTGTTCGTAGTTCTTGATTTTTCCTGATTTTTGTATAGGGAGTTTTGTGATGATTTTTTGTGGAGTACTTCACGCGTCATATGATCACAGGGTGAAAAATTCCCAAAAATTTTGGACTAATAGAAGTCCACCATCCACCTGCTCTAAGTGAGTACAATTCCTGAAAAATCTGTTTTTGCTTTTCTAAAAGATGATTTTGTGTTTTGGTTTGATCTCTTTTAGAAAAGAAGTATTTGAATTGATCCCTCTTTGTTTTGGACACTTGACAACCAGGATTGTGATTTAAAAATCCCTCACATGATTCATGGTTCTCATCCATGTAAGCTAGGGATACACATAGTTGTCTAGTCGTTCCCGATTTTACGGTTTTTGCAATTTTGAGGAGCACCGAGTTTCTTTGCGGGATTTTTTGGAGTACATTGAGTAGGGGATAATTTTATTTGGGATCATTCACCCCCCCTCTAATCGCCATCTCGGTCTTTCAATGACATGTTGTGCTACCATGCTATATTCTTGAATTTGATTAGACTAGTATGGATGGTAACTTTGGAATGTGAGAATTGGCTATGTTTATGCATTTGGTTATGACTATGCAATAATGTTAGAAATGAAGATAGTTTGCAATTTAATTGGGTTAATTGCTTTTTTTTGCATTCATAATGGAAGAGGCGATCCATTCTGATGCGGGCCTCTGTGTTCACATGTAGTGAACATGAAATTCCTACCTCGTAGTCCCATTCATCGAGGTGAATGGGAGCGAGACAGTAAGAATAGGCACCTTCCACGAGATGGAAGGGATGTGAGGGTGCACACCGACGGGTGTGCACTCGGTAGTACCGGTACGTGCATCAAAAAGAGCATACATGGGCATGCATATCGCATCGCATACTAACGATGGCATTGAGTTAAATGGAACTGTGTAGTGTTGGGATCGAGTCGTGGACTCATCCAAAGAGATTCAAAGAGGTATGTGTAGGAATTAAGTAATGAAGTGAAAAGAGGTAATGCTGTTGAGATTATTGTTTTATGAATTTGTGCATTTAGATAAGAAATATGCTCTTACTATTGATTTAATTGTGTTAATTGAGTTTTGTGATGCACTTTGCTGAGTCTTGGACTCACGCTTGTTTGTTTAATGTTTTTAGGTACCCTGAGGATGACTCGTCGGGTTGGGGCTTAGATCACCCTCACTCACTTCAGAACACCCATTTAAATTATAGCTTGGAAGAATGTATCTTGATGATAATTAGTGTTGGATTCTTAAAGTAGTTTGTGTATGGTTAAGCCTTTCTTGCATGGTTATGTATGTGTTTGTGCCGATAATTCTTTTATGATGCATCGTAGTTGTCTCTTGATTGTTTAGTGTAGTTGTTTTTGCTCACATGTCATGATGGTTGATTGATTCCATGACATGTGATATTGTTGCTATTATGCTTATTGTGATCTCTTTGGGGTTGAGGATTTATAGTTGTTAGAAGACCATGACCCTTTGTATGTGCTTAGCGGGTCATGATGGTTAGTGGATTCCTTGTTGTTGTTATTAATTTGTTATTTGTCATCTCTTTGCCTGCTGATTGGATGTCCATTTAGCAGGGGAGATCTTGCAAAAAATAGATGGAAAAAATTTAGATAGTTTTTGGTAGCACTTCAGGCACATGAGGTGTCGGGGTGCTACATGTGGCGCTGTCACTATCCCCAAATCCCCACCTAGGTCCAATCGGCATTCGCGGTCCCCAGTCACGAATCCCCCCATTCTCCACGTGGTACGCCATCTCCAAATCCAATCCCCCCATTCCCCAATCTGGCAATCGCCGCAAATCGCAATCCCCTCGGGCTCGTCTTCCACCACCACAACCTCCTCCCCAGCGTCCCCTTGGAGTGCTGTGCTTAACACCAACGTTGGCGCGGTTGGGGTGGCGGAGGACCAGGGAGGACATCGACCTCGCCCGATAGTGCCACTGCGTTCTCCAGCACTATTGAAAAGAGGGAGTTGGAGCATACGGGATTCAGTGTCCGTGCAGCAATGATGGTCGCAAGAAGCTGCGACTGTCCAAGGACTAAGACGCTGTGCTTCAGGATTGTTTCAAGATGCACAGCATGCTCAACCTCGTAAGCATCTCCTCTCCTCCTCCAGCTACTCCTTCTCATGATGTGTTCATCCATGGAGACATATTGGAGTCCCTATATGACACCGAACCACCCGACGAAGCTCGTGAAGTGCGCCCAGCTTTCAACTCTAGCTCATCTTTTGTGTCCGCACTCGACCACCTATTCGATGACGGGGTCCTCGATGGCTACAGTAACTTCAAAAATCTCAGCGAGATTTCAGTTAATTTCCTTGGATTTTGTGTTTTTTGGCCGAGTTGCTATGTTTTTGTGTCGAATTTGGGACCAATTTTTTTGTAGAGAATTAGAGTGCTATTTATGAGGAATATATGTAAAAATTTTGCAAGATATATATATATATATAAACACATACACAAATTATATATATATGCATATGATGTGATGCATCTTTTGTCAATGAAGAGCAGATGCATGCTATGTTTCAACTAAAAAATGAGAACTCTATAATTTATGTTATCAAGTTATGCTTCTGTAATATCCCAAATTTTGCCTTTCTTGCATTTAATGTGTATTTGCAATTTTTGAAATTTTCTAAAATTTATTTAGATTTATTTGAAATTAATTTGAATTAAGTCCTTTGTGGAATTAATTAAACATTTGGAAAATTTTATATAAAGTTTTATTGAAAATATTTTATTTGAGTTCAAAATGTCTCAAAATATTTTCTAGATTTTTGAGGTATTTTTATTGCCCTAAATGAATTATTTTAATATTCGGAATTGCTTTTAATCAGAAAATCACTAGAGAAGGCTATGAACAGTACTGGGCTGGCCCGTTACTGTTCATTGCATGCCAAGAGTTCGATCCGAGCTATTTTTAGATCCGAATCCGTTTTTCTGAGTTTCCTTGCATAGCATGACTTCTCAAGACTATATAAGTGTTCCTAGACCCCTCCGACGCACCCCTAATGTCCAGAGCACCTCCTAAACCTAAAAAAACTCAGCCAAGTTCCTCGTCATCTCGGTGGGGTTTTCCAAAATCCGTTCACATCACTTTGAGCCATGTATTCCCATCTATCTCCCCTCCAAATTTGGTGCAGTTTCATCCACAGAATCAAAAGTTACGGCCATTCCAATCTCAAATCTTGTTGTCGCCCGTTCTCCTTCGTTTTTGCAAATTTGACCTTGAAATTTTTACTGTAGACTCATATTGATGTCGTCTACATGGTGCTCACCCTAACTCAAGGTTTTGTCCATGGGATTTGTGTAGAAAAATCAATCTTTCTAGATCAGACTGCGTATAGACAACAGGAAAATTCGTCGCACATTCCCCGTTGATCCAGAAGGTAAAACTTAGATCCGTTCACGTCACATTGTGCCTTAGGGTTCCATATAGCTATCTATAAAATTTGGTTAGGTTTCATGCATTATTTTACTAGTTATGACCGTTTGATCTATTAGCTTCAAAAGCTGTTCATCGGTAGTTTGTGATCTGTCCGGTAGGTTGCCACCGAATCTGCCTATACTGTTGAGTTGGCCTCGTCGCACCTATGCAGTGCTCACTTCCCCTTTACTGTTCCATCAATCAAAATTTTTAATATTAGTTTAGTCGCTGCCTGTCGTTAGTGCCGTGCGCCGTCTTTTGCCGCCAACCATCTTAGTTTGTCATGGCCATGTCGTCTTGTCTGATAGGTCATTATTCTCTGTTTTGTCCATCTTTAGGGTTCCTTTGGTCTCCGATTGCCATCAAAACCATAATCTAGTATCTAACCGTCGTCGTTCGATCTAGTTTCTTTTGTATCGGATACTGTTTCGGTTAGCCATCCTTGGTAGCATTTTGTCGCAGAGCCAACCCTACCTATCCTATCTCCAAGCCAAGTGGAACTATCTGTGAGTCATTTCGCTCAAACCCCAACGTAACCCTAGGTCCGATCTGTCGTTAACGATGCGTCGTGACATGTAAACCCCATAGCTGTACATCAATCTTGGGCCGTATCATGACCTCGTTGTCATATCGTTGCACCGATGATCAACACCTTGTTATTGCATGAGTGTCCTGTCATCGTTTCGCTGTCATCGCATGCGTGCACACAAGCAAAAGCCCTAGTATGATGTCATCATCTTTTCTATTGCTTTGTTGTGATCTAACCCCATCACATGTGAACCTAGCCTCATCTTCATATCATCTACAAAGCCGAACCAAAACCATAACCTAAGACCGGTTCGATGGACTGAGTTCATCGTGAGCCGTGTTGCTGTCATTGCGATCTTTCTTGTTGCGTCAACCGTAGTAAAAACATTGGTGCTCTATCTTATCCCGCATCAACATCGCTACCTAGTAATCATGTCATCACTGCCTTATCATCATCAAGCCTCTTCATCGATGTATGACTGAATCCCAAATCAAATCACACTGGATGTCGACCCCACTTGTCCATGTCTTATCCTTGAAAACCTAATCTGCCATTAACCTAGAGATCATTCGTGGACTTGGTCGATAGACTATTGGCCATATGCCATATCCTTGTGCCCAGATCTAATCCATCAGTCTTTCTTTCTTTTGATTGATTGTGTATCTGTTCAGTCAACATCGATCATCAGCTTAGTTCATTGTGAACTAACATATCTTTGTGGACCCAGTCTATAGATCAAGAGCCCATATGTCATTGTCTGTCCAATCAAGTAATAAATTAGGAAGAAATATTCTTTGGAATATTATTCTTTCTTTCTTAGCTATTAGTCTTTCCCTTTCGGTGTAATTTCCAAAAGCTCGTTCTCTTTTGTCTAATCTTTGATCTAATCCATTCAAGTTCCTAAATTCATCTAAGTCCTTTTGATCCAAGACTATCCATTCTCAAATTTGGAGTTTATTGTATTTGTCTTTTGGGTTTTGTTTTATTGGTGTTTCTTTATCGTTAGACGTATTATCCGGAAGTCGTTCTAAGGAGCTAAAGGTCAAGGAATTGAAGATCGTGGATTAGGAATCAAAGATAAAGAGTAAAGAACAGTAAAAAATGCAAGGGCCAGGCAAGTTGTGCTTTGACCATGTTGATCCCACATTTAAACTTTATGTTGATTTAAACTATTGCATGCTAGTTTAATTAAAATAATTTTGATTAATTCTGGGAATAGCTATGTGACCTAATTGATGTATGCCACCTTGTCTTTAATAATTGTATGCCATGAATCATTTATCACCCTAGGTTGTGAAATAATAGTTGGACCTTATTGTATTTGCCAACATGGGTTAATAGATTGTATGTAGTAAGCTTAGCCCTGCAACGTGTCAATGACCTCATTTTGGAATATTAAATGTTAATCATGACTCAATGAGATATGAAACGTGTTTATGAAAGATGTGACGTGTTATTGATGATGTTGATGGCACGTGGTGCATAGTAATCAACTGGGGTGATAAAAATGATTTAGACTGGGGCAAGTGGCAAGAGTTGTTTAATGGTGGGCCAGTGTGGCACTTGGACGGTCGTATTTTTGTTTTGGATAAAGTAAAGTGGTGGTATGGATTAATGGTATTTGTGGACTTTTCTGGAAGTCTTGCCTCGGTCAATTAAGGACTTAACCTTGCAAGAATTTGAACTGAGTCTAACATACAACCACAAGTCTGGAATGGGACAGACCTAGCCGAATAATTTGTGATGTCTAGGTTTCGGTACTGTCGTGGTGGTGTGACACCCGGGTGTACGGGTGGACCAGTCCCTTCAGTGTTGAAACCTTAGCGGGCAGTAGTGGATCTAGAAGGAGCATTGTAAAGGCTTTGTTATGATTGCTCATTCGTATTCTCTTGTATGGCGATTCACGGCTGACGTGATGAGTTAATTGTATCTTGTGGGCAAAGTGTATAACCTCTGCAAAGTGTCAAAACTATTTGAATAGCCATGTTCACGGTATTGGATAATGCTCGGGGATTACAGTTAAGTGTTAGATTTTCATAAAATGAACTTGGGCTTGAAGGTAGGTTGCCTATGGAAAAGTGATAACTAGTTAAGGATGTGCAATGGTTTACTTATGAAATAACTGTGAAATTTATTACTATTATTACTTTTTTTACCACTTTACAATCTATTATGTTATTTGTGAATGCTGCTTTATTGCAAATAGCCAATTCAGCCATTCATTTGGAATAATCCGTGCATATAGTTATTAGACTTGCATTCTGTGCATGACTTGATGAGTTCTCTATGTACTCACCCCTTGCATCAAACAAATCACCAGTTGAGCAGAAGTCCACACGTTCGAAGGAGGAGTTCCGCAAGGAGGCGAATATCTAGGAGTCGAACCTTGTCAGATGCCTGTGACATATTGATGGGATTTACCCACGTTCTTCATTCCGCTGCTGTTTATTTATTTGGAGTTGAAGCCATGAAGGCTTCACAAGTGTAAGGTTGATCTTAAGGTCATTCAACAGTTTTATATTCATTAATTGAGTTACTTTTATATTTCTACTGTGTATAATTGTGATATTCATCTGTGTTGAGACTGTGTGCACTAGCATGATCCTGGACTAGTGCAGTATACATAGAGGGTCCCGGTTTGCACACTCGGGTCCCGACAGAGGTGGTATCAGATCCATACTGACTGTAGGTCTTGACCCTAGATAGATCGGTCATCTTTAGAATTTTCAAAATTATTTTCTAAAGATAAAATTTAACTTGAAAGAATAATAAATTCTTGACTTAACTTATTCTTCTATTATTTCCCCTTTGCAGAAATTTCTATCTTTCCCCCTGGTTTAAATGGGAATCTTACCTGAATTGTTCTGAATAGTCAACGATGTTTCACACTTAAGGAGAAAGCACTGAGTGTCCTGCTGCTGAACCTGAAGAGTGTGAAGGAATTGTTGAGCTCAAAGAAAGGAGAGGAGTGATGAAGTGTCTCAGAAGCTTGAAAAGCTGGTGCTTTAGTAGCTAGTTGAGACTTGTGTGTAAAAGTTGCATCTGTAAAGATAGGAGTGTTACCCTTTTAGACGGTAGATTACTGTGTGCTTAGGTAATTTGATTCTTCCTTGATTATTGGGTGTACAGTATGCATTGTAAGCTTTTAGGCTATGGTAAACAACCATACCAATATATTAATAATGTTTGCTTAAGTTATTAGGTTAAACCTGTTTCCCCACAATAGGATCCTTGAACCTCATCTATGCCTTTCCCTCTTACCTAAACCTTGGAGTAGTCAACAGATGGAAAGGACCGACTGCAACAGTGATTCTGAGGCAGTTCAAGTTAGTACAGTTGCTAATACTAGTGCTAGTGACAAGGCAGATGTGACCAGCAGCTGTCCACCGTACAAACTGTGACAATACAACACTTGGATCAGTTTGTAACCGCCCAAACTCAGCTCATGCAGATGATGATGCAACGGATGCAAAACTTGGTCGATCAACAGTCTCATGACAATGGGATGCCTGCAACTATATAATATCCTCATCCATATTCAAGACTTTCAGAGTTTATGATGACTCGCCCGCTTATCTTCGCTGGGAATGTTTCACCTATGGAGGTAGAGGATTGGTTGCGTGTGATTAAGAAGAAGCTACTCCTCACTCAGTGTAAAAGAGACGGGACAGTTCTGTATGCTAGCCGCCAGTTGCAGGAGTTGCTGTAACACCCTGGCACCCCGTGACCCAAATGTTACCCTCTCCAGCACCAACAACTACCAAAATACTATGATAAATTTAGCAAAACAAGCGAACAACTAGGAGGTTGCCAAACTTATAAAAAAATAAAAAAAAGAATTTCGGCAGCACCTCCCCTAAAACTAGGACATCCACTCAGCAGACAGAAGACAAATTTTGTAATCAGAGAACTTTGAAAACGCCGTTGAAGAAGGTGAGTTCTATACCGAGGAGTTTGATGAAGATCGCCAAGATAACTAAGCGCACGCTCCTAGTCGTCGCTTGTGGAGTCTTTTGGGTTTTACCTTTCTGCTATTTGTTTCCGCTGTTGCTGAACTTTGGTCATGTGACCACGTTATGTAATAAATAGCCATGTGGCTGGTACTTTATATTTATGTTATTATTTCGTTCTGTTCGGTAATGATTCATCACTATTTGACTGTGTGTACTAGCTACTAATCTGGGACTAGTACAGAAATACACAGGAGATTCCTGATAGCCGATCCGGGGTCTCACAAAGATCATCACCAAATCATAATGGGGTCTCGCCCTCACATTCTTTCACTCAAATAACCAAGCTCAAGTGTATAGTTCTTGAGTATACTCAACAATACACTACAAACCTTCATATGCTTAAATCTCACTAGGAAGCAAGGGAAATTCCATTCTCCTTAAACTAAATGAACCACCTACATCACTTTGGGGAGAATTCGGCAAAATCCAATGATCTCTCATTTTCTTGCCCCAAGCCAAATCATAAAGGCAACTCAAATCTCTTACATCACACAAACCACCCCTATCGTTTTCAAACCAATGTGATAATAAAAAAATTCGCACCGGGAGTAACGCAATTTAAAGGAGGAAGTCCACACGAATCTTTGGCAGATCTCTCAAAACAACCAAAAATAGGTCAGCTCAATAAACCAAAACAAAACTCTCACACTTAACCAAAACCAACGTTTTGGAAGAGAAAACCAACTCTCAACCCAACTCCACAATTAAATACAACTCTAATCAAAATAGAGTTATAAATATGTTTAACCCAGGAACTTCCAACATATTCCATTACGTCTGTGTGTTTCCTCTAAATACCGGTTCCAAATATAATTCGGTTTGCACGCTAAGAAGCGCGATCCACTCCTACACTTTTGAGTGTAAATCCCATACTCATAACATAACTCGACCAACCTAGCCAACACCGAAGATTGGCATGATCCATGAAATACATTATTCCGAAATCCATCAACCAATTACTTCCAAAACTACCCTTCCATCCTCACTTCCGATCATTAGAGCCAAGTCCGCAACTTGACAGAAATTGGAGCTTAATCAAGGGAGTTCTATTGCCCACTAATTAGAATGCCTTTTCAAAAGGCATACACTCCCAGAAAATCATACAATCAATTGCATCCGTAAACCTTTTAAAAGAAGGTTCAATTCGAATCCCACCATTTCTAACATTCCACTACTCTTAACCATTCAGGATTTCATATTCACCAAATCCTGAAAATCCAACACTCTTGAACCAAAGTTACAAAACCCAATCTTCTTTTAATTTCCTTCTCATGTTCATATAACTACTACTAGTTATATTACTGTCAAACCATAACCAAGCCTATCCCATGACCATCAACAAGGAGAACCATCATTCATACAGCTTATTCGCTCCAAGCTTAAAGCACATCTCCTGAAGATTTATTTCAGCAAAACCAACAATTTACCTTTCGCACAATCCTTAAGTAACAAATTCAATATCCCCAATTCATTCAACTGGTAAATACTTCTAACAAATCAATACGATCTCCGCTTAATCTCATTTCGATTTATGGATCCCAAACAGACATTTGTCAAGGTCGAGTTCGACCTTCCATACAATCACTCCATATATTCCCATTCTTTGATTACACACCAATTAAATCATTTTGTCGATCCACAATTTAGTTGACCCCTAGGCAACATAAATCAACAACTATCATACCTTTATGCCAATATACTTCGATACTTTACATCAACACTTTGCTATGATAAATTCATCCACAGAAGATTTCCCGACCATCTCAATTAGGATCAGCACTAGACTTACCAAAACACAAATCTTGAACTTGCACTCAATCCTATGACTCACAACACTTTGCATAGACTCTAATCAGCTTTCACTTTAGAATCACCTACCATTCCAATTAATCATTCTCTACCACACAATAAATTTGGTTGTCTTTAAGGAACCAACAAATTCACTTTACCCAGTCTGGTGGCTTACATAAACTCAATATTCCAACTATGCATCAAAGACTTAAAATTTTGAACATCCTCATGGGTCCTCTACCCTTGAAATAACTGGGTGTGACACCCTCAGCTAAATACAACAACGATTCAGAAGCACGAACGAACACCAGTGAACATTTGTCCTTTCCAGAAAAACCCAACAAAACTTTACAAAGGGATTTAACTCTCAAACCCCTAACTCAGGCATGCAACAGATCGTCGAACCAATCTCAATATTTGCAACTTGCACAAAGGAAGATGAATACAAAGGGGAAAACTAAATGATCAACCAAATCTTTTCCGATAACGACTTAAAACTTAACTCCACATGATTTAAGCTTCACATAAAAACTTCAATAAGCTCTTTTGAAATCAAAGAACGACAAACATGAGAGCAATATTTTTGCTTTGCTTCGCAAAACCACCAACCGAACCGAACGCCAAAACGGTAGAAATAGCAATCCAAAAAGATTCACCACTAGTCCTTCCTTTTTGTATAAATCAGCCTTCTCCAATCTATAACACAATAAACAACAACATCTCCCACAAGGGGTTCCTAAACACCGAGTGGTGACTCTACTCGGCCACACCCACCACTACGGCCCACAACACAGCTGAGGGTGTGACACCACGGAGTGTCGTAACCTTATATAATGTGAATGCTGAGGTCAAACACATTATGAAATGTGGAATTAGAGGTTGAAACCATAAGGTATGGAGGTTAATAGCATTTCCGGGCCGTTTCCGGGAGTTTGAGCCTTTCCGGGGAGTTTTGGGCCTAAGAGAAGGGGTCGTGGGCTTTGGTGGGATGGAGTTTGAGTCCAATTGGGAGTAGAGTCCTGGTTGGGGGCCTCCTGTCGGGACCTCGAATTTGCAAATCCGGACCCTCTGTGTATTCAATACTAGTCCAGGAACGCGCTAGTGCACACAGTCTTAACATCGGTAAATATCACAATCATACCATTCGATACTACCAAAGTACTTTATTTAAATAACCAACTGGTTACTCGACCTTATGGTCAAGTTACAATATACGCCTCACAGGGCGAAACTTATTAAGAGAGAAATAGTAGCAGCGGAAAATCAAAGAAGGTAACATCGTGGCGCCATCCAGTATACCACAGGCAACTGACTGGGCTCGCTTCCCTAAGTAGACGGATCCTCTTGGAGTTCCTCCTCCAAAGCTGGTGTAGTCTCCTCTTCAACTGGTGTTGTATTGAGGCAAGGGTGAGTACTTGGTACTCGACAAGTCATGCCTGAGAATGCAAGCTAATATACTATATGCATGGCTTGGTACAAAGGAATAGCTCAAGGTATATTTGCGAAGAAACAGCATTTGACAAGTAATATAAGTAGATTCAAAGCGGTAGAAACAAGTAAAGCATACATAACTTTTCAAGAAGTTTAACAACCATCCTCCCATCCTAAACCACATTTCCATCAACATCATTTTTAATCCAACCCAACTTTTCAAACCAAGTTATTTTTGAGAAAATCTAACCCTTGATTGTAATTCGGCGATGTCCAATACCGCGGACACGGCTATTCGAATAGATTCTATACTCTGCAGAGGTTATGCACTTTACCCACAAGATACAGTCAAACACCACAAAGGCGAGTTCAGTAACAAAGTCTTTTGGAAACCTCTAACAATACAAGTGGTCCTCCCGGTTATTGCACACTAACCCTTCCCTTAGCTAAGGCGAAGTCTAGGCCAATCAACCGTTAGATGGGTACTGGCCTCGGCCCGATGACGCTCCCCGTACAACTTACACAAAGGGTGTAGTTGACCTCTGAGGTCCCACAGTGCGTTATTAGCAACTTAGTCAACTAGGTCCGTCCCATTACTGAGACATGTGGTTGCACGTTAGACCCAGTTCAAAGGCTTGCAAGGTGAAGTCCTTAGGGTGACCAGGGCAAGACTACTAGAAGAACCAAATCAACATCCCCGGTGCCACAACTGGCCCACCTGATTACTCTTGCCACATGCCCCGGTCGAAAACTGTTTATCAAACCCAGTTGATTACCATGCACCACGTGCCATCAACATCACATGATACTTTTCCAAAACAGGTTCAATATGTCATTAAGTCAATATTAACATTTGATTATCCAAAATCATGTCATGAGCACGTAGCAGGTCTAAGCAGTATACTACAACGGTCTAAACCCATGTTGGCAATTTAATAATGTCCAACTAGTAATCCACAACTAGGGTGACAAGGGGTCATGGCACATACTTAAATAATCAAGGTGTCATACAAAGAAATTGGTACTTATCTAATTCCCCATTTTTAAATAAAGTATTTTTCTATTTGAACTTAGCATGCAATAGGTTAAATCAAAATAGATTTCAAAATAGGATCAACATGGTCAAAGCACAACTTGCCTTCAAAAAGTACTTGTTCTTGGTCTTGAGTTGGATCTGAGTTAATACTTCTCCTTGAATCCTTAGGCACTTCAACGTCTACTCGTAAAGCGTGCAAATAGCAAATACACAAATAAACAATAGGCAAAAAGTGTCCAAACATCCAAATAAAATCCATAAACAGAGAGAACATAATTTTATGAGTTTTTAGAAACTGGAATCATCAAATTTGGAGTTAAGACGCAAAAGTTATGATTATTTAAAGTTCAAATAATCAATTAAATAATTTTACAGAGAAAATATTTAGTCCAAAAATTAAATAAAATTCATATTTAGGTAGATCTCAATTTTATACAAATTTAGAAATTTGAATCACTCAAATCGGAGTTGAAACGCAAAAGTTATAAGTGTTTGAAGTTTGAAACAAAATGCAAATCATTATTTCGAATTAATAAATCATTTTCTTTTGGAAATTAATTATTGCGTCGGCAAGGACACGTGGCAGCACTTTGGATTGGTCTGCGGCGTCGGCGGTCCATGGACTCGGTCCACGCTCGGCTCGTCTACCGTGGACCCGGTCCCACGGCTCCGCGTGAGGCCCGACATGTGGGACCACTCGGGTGGCGTCATCGGGCGTCGGCGGGGCTCGGCCACGGTCTTTGGCAGTGGGTCCATCCGATGGCGTCATGGGTGGCGTCTCGGTGCGATCGGCTGACCGACAGCGGGCCCAGCGTGTCGATGACCTGCCTGCGCCGCGTGGCGCGGCGGTTCGACTCTCTGGACCGCGTGCACGATCGTGGCCGTTGGTTTGAAAACCGGCGGCTAGGATTGAATTTGGTCCTCAAGTGCTTGGGCGCGCGGGTTGATTCTGGGGCGTTGGATCTTGATCTAACGGTCCAGATCCAATCTAGCCTGGTGCGATTCCGCCACGTGGCACGACCTAAGCCGTTGGATCTAGATCAGCGGTTGAGATTAGATCTAGGATTTTCAACGGGAACTCACCGAGGGTGGCGTGGCGCGTCGAGCCCTTGGATCTTGATCGGACGGTTGGTGGAGCTTCGGGAGTCGGCGATGGCTTCACGGCGAAGTTGTGGCTGCCGGCCGAGGACGGCGACCACACGAACGGCGTTTGGGGCGTGCTCGGCGAGGTGAAAGGTCTCTTGGTGCGCGGCCGGGGTTCGGATCTGGGGTCAATGGCGGCGGCGGCGACGGCGGAATCAAGCGTAACCGCGGCGGAGGTGCCATGACTCCGGCGGCGATTAAGCGAATCACGGGCGGCCGAGGCTCGGTGAGATAGGGCGAGAGTGCGCGAGGTCACGGCGGTCCTCGGTACCACCGTACTTAAATGCCCTCGGCATGCAGCGACGGGGCGGAGCCCTAATCCTACAGCGGCGGCGGCGGAGTCGGCTCGGACTCGGCGGGAACGGCGACGCCGCGGCCGTCCACGTGGCACGATCAGCGGCCACGATCGGCGTGGACGCGATCGGATCCGGCCGGATTCGGCCAAAGCGATGCGAAATCCTGGCCGTTGGATCTTGATCCAACGGTTGGGATCGATTAGGTTTTGGAGTTGGTTCGGTCGAGTCACGTGGCTCGGGTCGGACTCGAACTTCGAGTCGACTCGGGCTCGGTCGGATGAACAAGATACAAACCCACTCGCATTTTCCAGCGATTTAATAATTAAAATATTTCCCGAAATTCATTTAATTCATTAAAAATAGCAAAATACTGAAAAATTCGAAAAAATTCTGGAAAATATTTTGGAACATTTTGGACTCAAATAAAATATTTCCAACAAAATTTTATTTGCAAAATTAAATTCTTTAATTATTTCAAAATGGAATAAATTCAAATAAATTCCAAATAAATCCAAATAAATTCAGAAAATTCCAAAAATTCACCAAAGTGCCAAATCACACATGAATTTAAGAAAAGCAAAATTTTGGGAGTTAAAAACCTCCCCTTAATAGAATCCAGTCCCGAGATTCAGGGCTCACTCTGAGAATAGGTTTGGAAACTCTTTCTTCAAATCCTCTTCGACTCCCAAGTCGCCGCTTTCTTCATGGTTGCTCCACTTTGAACTCTCTGAAAGCGGGTTGACTTATTTACGGTCTCTCGATCCCTTGTGTCCAGAATCCTCACGGGATGCTCCTTATAAGTCAAATCCTCTTGCAACTCAATTAACTCTAGCGGTGTCTGTTCTCGGGAACTCGGAGACACTTCTTCAATCGGGACACATGGAATACATCATGTACTCCTGTTAACATCGTGGCAACTCCGGTGATAAGCAACTTCGCCTCTGCGGCTCAAAATCTTAAATGGTCCAACATAACGGGTGCAAGTTTCCCTTTGGCATGGAACCTCTTAACTCCCGAGAGGCGTAACTACTGAGGTATACAAAGTCTTAGGTTCAAAACTCAAATCCTGCGACGATTGTCGGCATAACTCTTCTGTCGAGATTGGGCGATCTTCAACCTTTCCCTAATCATGGCGTCTGCTCTTGACCTCTTGAAGAATATCAGGCCCAAAGACACGGCGCTCGCGGTCTCATTCCAATTCAATGGCGTCCGAAGCGGTCGACCATCTGATGCCTCAAAAGGTGACATCGTAAACTAGCCTCGATAACTATTGTTGTAATCGAACTCGGCATACGGCAAACTCTTATCCCAAGAGGTAGCATAAGCCAATGCACAAGCTCTTAACATATCCTCGAGAATCTGGTTGACTCTTTCGGTCTGTCCATCCGATGCGTGGATGATAAGTCATCTTGAAGTTCAAGCGGGTTCCCATGGCTTCATGCAACTTATTCCAGAACCTTGAGGTAAATTGGGTACCTCTGTCCGATACAATCCTTTTTGGCACTCCGTGCAAACAGACAATCCTGATCATGTACAATTCTGCTAATTTATCTCCCAAGTAAGTGGTCTTCACGGGGATAAAATGGGCTACTTTAGTCAAGCGATCCACTATAACCCATATGGAGTCATAACCTCCTTGAGTCTTAGGCAAACCGGTAATGAAATCCATTCCGATTTCCTCCCACTTCCACTCAGGTATTTTCAGTAATTTGTAGCAATCCTGCTGGTCTCTGATGCATTGCCTTGACTCTCTGGCATACGTCGCACAATGCAACATGCTCGGCAACTTCATGTTTCATACTCGGCCACCAGAATCTTTCCTTCAAATCCTGATACATTTTGGCGCTTCCAGGATGAATTGAGTACTTGGAGTCATGGGCTTCTTCCAAAATCAGTTGCTTTAACTCCTTCCTGTTAGGCACACAAATCCGATCCTTCATCCATAACGTGCCTTGCTCATCCAACTTGAAGTCCTCTGCCTTGCCTTCTTCCTTGATGGACTTAATCCTGCGGATCTTGTCATCATCCTTCTGTCCTTCTCGGATCTGATCCTCTAGGGTAGGCTTTACTTCTAATGCGGCCAAGAATCCGCTAGGTACCACCTCGATCTTCATTTTCTGGAAATCCTCACATAGCTCATCCTGGCTTGTGGCTAGCAACATGCTCACGGTATGGCTTTTCCGACTCAAGGCATCGGCAACTACGTTGGCCTTCCCGGGATGGTAATGGATTCCAACATTGTAGTCCTTGATCAACTCTAACCACCTCCTCTGCCTCATATTCAGATCCGACTGGGTGAATATGTACTTAAGGCTCTTATGATCCGTATATACTTCACATCTGTTTCCAATCAGATAGTGACGCCATATCTTCAAAGCATGCACTACGGCAGCTAACTCTAGGTCATGTGTCGGATAATTTTCCTCATGCGGCCTCAAGCGCCTTGATGCATAGCGGCGACCTTCCCATTCTGCATCGGCACACATCCAAGTCCTTGGCGCGATCGTCACAATAAATATCGAAGCTTTGAGCAACATCAGGTAGAACTAACACCGGTCTTGATGTCAATCGCTTCTTGACTCTGAAATCCTTTCTCACATTCGCGTCCATGCAAACTTCTTTTCCTTCTTGACAATTGCGTAAGAGGTTTCGCAATTGTCGAGAAGCCTTCGATGAAACGGGCGGTAGTATCCTGCCATTCCAAGGAAACTCCGAATCTGGGTCACGGTCTTGGTGCTCCCAATGTAACACAGCTTCTACTTTGCTTGGATCTACGGCGACTCCTTCTGCGGTCATTACATGTCCAAGAAACTCCACCTTGTCCTTCCAAAAATCACACTTGCTGAACTTGGCGAAAAGTTGCTGTTCCTCGACTTTTCCAAAACTCGCCTTAAGTGTTCGGCATGTTCATCCTCTGTCTTGGAGTAGATTAGGATATCATCTATGAACACGACGACAAACTTGTACAAATATTCCATGAACACCTTATTCATCATATTCATGAAATAGGCTGGCGCATTTGTCACCCAAAGGACATAGCGTAAACTCGTAATGTCCATATCTTGGCGAGAATGCAGTCTTGAATATCTTACGATCGGATCTTCAAGCGATGGTATCGATCTCGAGATCAATCTTGGAGAAAACTCCGGCTCCTCTCGGTGATCAAACAAATCATCAATCCTGGGTAGCGGATACTTATTCTTCACGGTGACTTCATTGAGTGCACGGTAGTCAATGCACATCCTGAAACTTCCGTCCTTTTTCTTGACAAACAAAACTGGTGCTCCCCACGGCGACGAACTCGGTCTGATAAATCCTTTCTCCATTAACTCTTCTAGCTGTTTCTTCATCTCAACCAACTCCTCGGTGGACATCCGATAGGGTCTCTTTGCTATCGGTCTTGTGCAGTACAAGCTCTATCACAAACTCTATGTCCTGTGCGGCGGCATACCAGGTAGATCTTCAGGAAAAACATCTGGGTACTCATTCACTACTGAGACATCCTCTATGCTGATTGCGTTGGTACTGTTAACCATCAACTGTCCATCTCTAACTGTAGTGGCTTGAAATTCCACTTTCTTCCCACACGGGCTCTCAACTGAGATAGTCCTTCGTCCACAATCCAATACGGCCTTGTGCTTGGATAACCAATCCATTCCCAAAATAACGTCTAAGGTCTGGGTCTCCAAAATTATAAGGTTTGCTAGGAACTCTATTCCATCTATTAGTATTCTCACCCCGGAACATCCTACTTTCGTTCGGAGTTCGGAACCAGGGGTTTGAACTAAAAGCATGCATCTAAGTCTTGCAATCCTCAAATCATTTCTAGTAGCAAAGCCTTGCGAAACAAACGAATGCGAAGCTCCAGAGTCAAACAAAATCATTGCAGGTGTATCGAGTTAACAAGTAACTTACCCAAGACGACGTCAGTAGCGTGCGGTGCATCTGCGGTGACATGGTTGACTCGGCCTCTCACCATGCAGGGTGTGGCTCCTGTCTTTGGCGTCCTAGCTGGGGTGGTTCCTAGATTGAAGCGAATCGGGTCACTCCTGCTTTGTCTTCTTTGGACAAGCTGTTGGCAAAGTGTCTGGAGTCGTTGCGATTGTAGCGGCGTCTCACTTGTTCCTTCTTGTTGCACGGAGTAGTGTTTCTAGCGGGGCTGGGGTCTAGTAGTTACGATTGATGGTCTTGGTCCGAGGATGGTGTCCTTGTTGCATGTGGTTGGAATCGAAGAATTGATTTGGTGCAACTCTCGGTATTTGTGCGTTCCACTGGCGTGATCCTTCTTTGTTGCATCCTGCGCTTCTGTTCTCATCCGGTTCCTTGCGCTTGTCCTCAAGAATAAGCGCCTTATTCACCAGCTCTTGGAAATCTGGAAAGGTGTGGGTGATCAACCCTACTTGCAATCCTGAGTTAAGTCCTTCATAAAATGAGACTATGCGAATTTATCTGTCGCTACATCCTCAGTGCGTAGCGTGCTAGGCTGTGTGAACTTGTTCGGGTAGTCGGCCACCCTTTGGTGATTACCTTGCTTCAGTGCTCTGAACTCCTCCTTCTTAAGGTCCATGATTCCTTGAGACACGTGATCTTGTCGGAAGCGGTGTGAACTCTTCCCAAGTGATATCTTGAGGGTTCTCTTGCGTGTACGAAGTTCTCCCACCATTCGGCGGTTTGTTCCTTCCGGTGATGAGAAGCGAGAGTACCTTCTCATTTCCTATGCATTGAGCTATGTGTAGCTTCCTCTCAATTGATCTTAACCAATCATCGGCCTCCAATGGATTGGCATTCCCAGAGAAAGTGGGTGGGTGAGTTCTCATGAACTCGGACGGTCTTGTGATTCGGCGTGGTCACGATTGACTTGATTAGCGGTGGACTGCGCGGTGGCGTGTTGCATTTGTTGCATCATAGCATGCATCAGCGAGTCGAGCAGCAAGAAAAGCTCAGAAGTTCTGCATATCCGGTGGCGGTCTTTGGTGCTCCATCATTGGGGTTTTCTGTTTGGCGAGAACCACTCCCATTGCTTCCAAAGTTTCCGCGGGTGTTCACCATCTGTCGATTTGTTCTAGGTTTTAGAGATGAGGGGGAAACAAGAATAGACAAGTAATATGGAACTTATGCGGGGCGAAAGGTGTAACTTTAAGGTCCAACTTTATTATTGATATCAATAACTTGGTATGGCTGCTTACAATGCCTAAGGGCCTTGCAACACATTTGCACACTCGACAAACAATGAAAATTCAAATCGAACTAACACTGAGTCTAACGCCTAAAGGTGACTCTTTATTCTATGACGCGACTCGGCGAAGGAGTCTCTCTATAAAACCTCACGTTCACTCATCGAGAAAACCTCCACGGCACTGGAATGCAGGTCTTTGCGGCATAGGCGCGAAACGATTGCCATGTCCGAAGCTGTGTCCTCTGTGGTAGTCGAAGAAGCGGTGTCCTCATCGAGATCGACTCCTCTGGATCTGGCTCGTGTAGCTCAAATCTTGGCTCGGAGTGCAGTCCGTACAATGTCATCTCTAATTCGTCAATCCTTCGCAGAAGGTGTGCCACATACTCTTGAGCTTCCCGCCATCTGTTCTTCTCTGTCGTGATCTCCTTGCTTGTATTATCTAGTACATCCTCTTGGGCGACAACAAATCGTGCCAACTGTGTAACCATGGCGTCCTCATCCTGAATTGCCTTCGGGTCAAGAAGGTTATCGCTGCGCGGATGATAACGGAACACCGTGCTCTCCAACTCTCTGGCGTAGATACGGGTAATGTGCCGCATTGCTCGTCGTGATACTTCTTGGATACCCATCTGCATTGTAGACCTCTGGCGGTCACGGTGTATCGAGGCGATTGCACAGGCCCTTCTTCCTAGCAGGTACCTCAATCTTTACGTCACAAGCCTTGATCAATCCCGCTTGTGCGATCACTTCCACTTGGTATTGCGGCTTCTCAAAATCTCCGAGAGTTTGTAGCATATGCCAAAGTTCATGGCGTGACCAACTCCCAGATCAACGTAGTTGAACTCTTCCTCCATCTGTCACAAGAATGCTTTACGTAAGAACTCGGAATTTTTAAATTGTGACAAGGTAAGGGAAAATTTCAGCAAGAGACAAGAAAAGAGAGAAGGGGATAAGTCGAGATGTCATTTCTTGTCTTCACAAATTTTTAGCTTTAGAAAATAGGTTTTATCCTCACTACGACCATTCTAGCTTAGGGTTGAGCCTACAGTCAGTATGGCTCTGATACCACCTCTGCCGGGACCCCGAATTTGCAAATCCGGACCCTCTGTGTATTCAACACTAGTCCAGGAACGCGCTAGTGCACACAGTCTTAACATCGGTAAATATCACAATCATACCATTCGATACTACCAAAGTACTTTATTTAAATAACCAACTGGTTACTCGACCTTATGGTCAAGTTACAATATACGCCTCACAGGGCGAAACTTATTAAGAGAGAAATAATAGCAGCGGAAAATCAAAGAAGGTAACATCGTGGCGCCATCCAGTATACCACAGGCAACTGACTGGGCTCGCTTCCCTAAGTAGACGGATCCTCTTGGAGTTCCTCCTCCAAAGCTGGTGTAGTCTCCTCTTCAACTGGTGTTGTATTGAGGCAAGGGTGAGTACTTGGTACTCAGCAAGTCATGCACAGAATGCAAGCTAATATACTATATACATGGCTTGGTACAAAGGAATAGCTCAAGGTATATTTGCGATGCTTGACATTTGACAAGTAATATAAGTAGATTCGAAAGCAGTAGAAACAAGTAAAGCATAAATAACTTTTCAAGAAGTTTAACAACCATCCTCCCATCCTAAACCACATTTCCATCAACATCATTATTAATCCAACCCAACTTTTCAAACCAAGTTATTTTTGAGAAAATCTAACCTTTGACTGTAATTCCCGAGCGATGTCCAATACCGCGGACACGGCTATTCGAATAGATTCTATACTCTGCAGAGGTTATGCACTTTACCCACAAGATACAGTCAAACACCACAAAGGCGAGTTCCCGTAACAAAGTCTTTTGGAAACCTCTAACAATACAAGTGGTCCTCCCCGGTTATTGCACACTAACCCTTCCCTTAGCTAAGGCGAAGTCTAGGCCAATCAACCGTTAGATGGGTACCTGGCCTCAGCCCGATGCGCTCCCCGCACAACTTACACAAAGGGTGTAGTTGACCTCCCGAGGTCCCACAGTGCGTTATTAGCAACTTAGTCAACTAGGTCCGTCCCATTCTGGACATGTGGTTGCACGTTAGACCCAGTTCAAAGGCTTGCAAGGTTAAGTCCTTAGGGTGACCAGGGCAAGACTACCCGAAGAACCAAATCAACATCCCCAATGCCACAACTGGCCCACTTGATTACTCTTGCCACATGCCCGGCCGAAATCGTTTATCAAACCCGATTGATTACCATGCACCACGTGCCATCAACATCACATGATACTTTTCCAAAACAGGTTCAATATGTCATTAAGTCGATATTAACATTTGATTATCCAAAATCATGTCATGAGCACGTAGCAGGTCTAAGCAGTATACTACAACGGTCTAAACCCATGTTGGCAATTTAATAATGTCCAACTAGTAATCCACAACTAGGGTGACAAGGGGTCATGGCACATACTTAAATAATCAAGGTGTCATCTGACAAATTGGTACTTATCTAATTCCCATTTTTAAATAAAGTATTTTTCTATTTGAACTTAGCATGCAATAGGTTAAATCAAAATAGATTTCAAAATAGGATCAACATGGTCAAAGCACAACTTGCCTTCAAAAAGTACTTGTTCTTGGTCTTGAGTTGGATCCTGAGTTAATACTTCTCCTTCGAATCCTTCCGGCACTTCAACGTCTACTCGTAAAGCGTGCAAATAGCAAATACACAAATAAACAATAGGCAAAAAGTGTCCAAACATCCAAATAAAATCCATAAACAGAGAGAACATAATTTTATGAGTTTTTAGAAACTGGAATCATCAAATTTGGAGTTAAGACGCAAAAGTTATGATTATTTAAAGTTCAAATAATCAATTAAATAATTTTACAGAGAAAATATTTAGTCCAAAAATTAAATAAAATTCATATTTAGGTAGATCTCAATTTTATACAAATTTAGAAATTTGAATCACTCAAATCGGAGTTGAAACGCATAAAAGTTATAAGCGTTTGAAGTTTGAAACAAAATCAAATCATTATTTCGAATTAATAAATCATTTTCTTTTCGAAATTAATTATTGCGTCAGCAAGGACACGTGGCAGCACTGGATTGGTCTGGCCGACGCCAGCCGGTCCATGGACTCGGTCCACGCTCGGCTCGTCTCACCGTGGACCCGGTCCACGGCCACGTGAGGCCCGACATGTGGGACCACTCGGGTAGCGTCATCGCTGGCGTCGGCGAGGCTCGGCCACGGTCAGGCAGTGGAGTCCATCCGATGACGTCATGGGTGGCGTCTCGGTGCGATCGGCCCGACACGCGGGCCGCGCGTGTCGATGACTCTGCTGCGCCGCGTGGCGGCGGTTCGGCTCTCTGGACACGTGGCACGATCGTAGCCGTTGGTTTGAAAACCGACGGCTAGGATTGGATTTGGGCCTCAAGTGCTTGGGCGCACGGGTTGATCTGGGCCGTTGGATCTTGATCTAACGGTCCAGATCCAATCTAGCCTGGTGCAGTTCCCGCTACGTGGCACGACCTAAGCCGTTGGATCTAGATCCAACGGTTGAGATTAGATCTAGGATTTTCAACGGGGAACTCACCGAGGGTGACGTGGCGTGATCTGAGCCCTTGGATCTTGAGGACGGCGACCACACGAACGGCGTTTGGGGCGTGCTCCGGCGAGGTGAAAGGTCTCTTCGGGTGCGCCTGGCTTCGGGGGTTCCGGATCTGGGGTCAATGGCGGCGGGGGACGGCGGACGGCGGCGGAATCAAGCAGAACCGCAGCGGAGGGGTGCTATGACTCCGGCGAGCGATTCCGGCGGATCTACGGCGGCTGAGGCTCGGTGAGATAGGGCAGAGAGTGCGCGGGGTCACGGCGGTCCTCGGGGTACCACCCGGTACTTAAATGCCCTCGGCATGCGCGCACGGGACGGAGCCCTAATCCTACACGGCGGCGACGCGGCGGAGGAGTCCGGCTCGGACTCGGCGGGGACGACGACGCACGGCCGTCCACGTGGCACGATCAACGGCCACGATCGCGTGGACGCGATCGGATCCGGGCCGGATTCGACCGAAGCGGTACGGGGAAATCCTGACCGTTGGATCTTGATCCAACGGTTGGGATCGATTAGGTTTTGGAGTTGGTTCGGTCGAGTCATGTGGCTCGGGTCGGACTCGAACTCGAGTCTGACTCGGGCTCGGTCGGATGAACAGTACAAACCCACTCGCATTTTCCAGCGATTTAATAATTAAAATATTTCCCAGAAATTCATTTAATTCATTAAAAATAGCAAAATACTCAGAAAAATTCCAGAAAAATTCTGGAAAATATTTTGGAACATTTTGGACTCAAATAAAATATTTCCAACAAAATTTTATTTGCAAAATTAAATTCTTTAATTATTTCAAAATGGAATAAATTCAAATAAATTCCAAATAAATCCAAATAAATTCCAGAAAATTCCAAAAATTCACCAAAGTGCCAAATCACACATGAATTTAAGAAAAGCAAAATTTTGGGGTGTTACACCTCCCCCTGCCCCTTACTGCGCCCCCACCCCTGCCCTTGCGCCCACACAAGCCCTAGCCGCCCCCCACCTCCCCACCTCCTCCTTGTGGCGCCTCCACCTCCCCCATTGCTCCACCACCTCTCCACCACCTCTCCACCTCCCTTGCTGCCCTAGGGGAGTTCTACACCTCAACACCTCGAAGATCCACCTGTTGGAGCGCTCCGCGATGAGGAGATCCGGCGGAATTGGAGCGAGGAAGGAGATCGCGCGAACCGGGAGGAGATCCGTTGGGTTTACGGTCGTCGGGCGAAGGTATGGCCACGGGGATACTCGGGGTTGGTCTAGGATTTGTTCTAAGGGGTATTATCATGTTTTTAGATCAATTGGTGGTGCTGGAAATAAGTAGATTAGATGGAATCTTGAGTTTGCCACGCTCTCTATTTCAGGCAGCATGAGCAGTCGACCTAGGGTTTGGGTTTTCGTCAATTTAAAGTCGAAATTTGGTCATACGTCTCTTGAAGAAGTTGTAGGTAATTTCAATATATTTCCGTGGGTATAAAGAACGTCCAATTCCACCCAGCCGTTTGAAAGTTATGATCGTTTTACTGAATGTATTAAAATATGTGACGCGATTGGACAGATCACGGTTTTCTGTAGATTAAACCACTTTAGAGTCCGAATCAGTCTTTCTGTATACTTAGAAAAGTTAGGAAATTTCCTAAGCTATGCGAGGATGTACTCGTTTAATTGATTCGGAGTCTTAGAACCTGAGTTATGCCTTTTGGAAGGCTGCTGTCCCAACGGGACAGAACCTCTGTTTTTGGGTTTAGCGAGTAGTTTGCGATGTTGGGGTAGAAGAGGGTTTGCTTACTGTTTTGTGGACTTGATTGTGAGTATGTGGTACCTATGTGCAGGTGGTGTGACCCCGGGAGTGCCTTCTACTTCTCGCCAATCCGTCGCCCATGGTTGAGGCAAGTGTATTGGAATGGGTAGCGGGTTGTGGTTGCTAGATAGATTGAGATTGAATTTGAATACATGATATGCTCACATGCCATGCCTTAATGATTGCCAATGATATGATGAATATGTTTATTATGTTATGATTCCATGGGATAGTGAAGTTATTTATGATGTTGGTATATTTGCATACATGGCATGTTACATGGCCCGGGCGGTGAGAAAGTCATAACTAGTCCGGGGAAGGTCGGTGAGAAAGTTATGACTATTCCGGAGAGCCAATGAGTAAGCCCTATATCGTGATTCCATTCACCGCGGTGAACGGAAGCGAGGAGTAGGCAGCCTCCATCTTCGGATGGAAGGGGGGAGAAGGTGCACACCGACGGGTGTGTACTCAACCATACCGGTATGAGTTTCCAAGGCGACATGAGCATCGCATCGCATTGCATACATAATGGTGATGATATTGATATGTGATCATGAATGAGATGAAAGACATGATATGAGTTGTGGTAGCCATGTAATTGTTTTTGTGTACCATTGCAATATGCTTGCTGAGTGTTGAACTCACGCTTGTGCTTTCTTGTTGTTTTAGGTACCATGAGATCGGCATGCGGGGAAGGGAATTAGTCACACTTCTACACGTAGCGTCACTCAATTGTTCCCACAGTCACTCAATTGGGTCTTGATAATAAATTAAGTGTGATGCCTATTGTTTTTGGTTTAGCTTTGCGATATGCGAGTCTTATTGTTCGTTTGGCTCATGGAGACATTAAATGTTTAGAATTAGACTTTTAAGGTTGTCATACCTTTAATTATTGCTATTTTAGATGTCTCTCATATTGCCTTATATTGCTATGCTATTGTGTTTCCTTCAATTCATGTTAAAATAAAGGAGATGCTGCCGAAATTTCGGTTTTTAGCATTTACTCCTTTGTTGTAATTTATCTTTATTTATGGTATTTAGATGTTATTTAGTCTATGTTTGGTAGCATTCGGGCATACTAGATGTTGGGGTGTTACAGAGGGAACAAGACCGAACCTTTCGGCTTAATCAATTCACATAGATGTAAACATACTGATTCCAACAATTCTTCCATAATCAAAGTAATATGCAACAACAATTTTAGTATTCAACATCAAAGCTTAAATACAGCTTTTAAGCATAATGCAATGATACCCCTACCCTTCCTACTGTGCATCAGAGTGTGTCAAGTTTTAAATTAATGAACCATGCTACTCCAGATTTTAAGTTTATTGCCCTAAGGCCAAATTTTAAAAGTAGATACCTAGGCCATGTTCCTAATTCCACGCAGCAAACTTTTAGTTTACTCTAGAGTAAATTACTCATTTCATTTACCACGGACCTAAAGCCCGCTCTGATACCAACTGTAACACCCCGGCACCCCGTGCCCCGAATGTTACCCTCTCCAGCACCAACAACTACCAAAATACTATGATAAATTTAGCAAAACAACCGAACAACTAGGAGGTTGCCGAACTTATAAAAAAACAAAAAAAAAGAATTTCGGCAGCACCTCCCCTAAAACTAGGACATCCACTCAGCAGACAGAAGACAATTAACAATATAACAACATATAGCAACTAACGATAACCAACCAAGCACAAATACGGGTCATGGTACCAACTAACCATCATGACCCCACTAAGCACAACCAACTACCACATAATTAAATTACATGACATGAAATCATTAAGATTGGAAGCGACAAGTTAAAATGAAACTATGGTGATTCAAAACGTGTTCGTGCCACTACCCCCTTCCATGCATGTTGGCTTCAAGGTACCTACAAACAATAAACAAACAAGTGTGAGTCGAAGACTCAGCAAGTACATCAAAGGGATAAACATAGCCAAATAGAATTTCTTAAGCGAGAACATACTAACAACTCTTAGATTGAATTCATCAAGTAGAAATAGAAAGAGATAAAATGGTAATATCACGATCCTTACTCATCTTTACATGAGACCACAATTCAACGTCTTAACCCCTTTTCTTTTTCCACATCACTTAGTAGACTTTCGTTAGCAAGGTAATGCAATGAAATGATGAATGCATTCATGCTCATGCACCTTTTCCTCAATTATACCGGTATAATGAGTGTACGCCCGTCAGCGTACACCCTCTCATTCCCTTCCATCCCGTGGAGGGGCCTACTCTTAATGACTCGCTCCCATCCACCACGATGGATAGGACTACGAGGTAGGACTTTTGTGACACTACAGAAGGACGGTGTGAGTCATTTTCGAGGTCAGCATTAAAGAACGACTTTGGTATCATGTTGTTGGGCCTCTTCCGTGAGCTTGGGCCTTTTCGGGGGAGAATTTGGGCCTCCGGGGGGAGTTTGGGCCTAGCGGGAGCTAATTGGGCCTTTAGGGGATGAAGTGGGCCGTTGGTGGGGGAGTCTTTGGGCCCATGGGGGGGAAATTTCCAGCAAAAAGGGGCCCCTTGTGCCAGCCCCCTCTCCTTGTGCGCCCCCCCACTTCCTCCAACCCTAGCCGCCGCCCCCCACTCCCCTTACGCCTACACCCTTCCCCTCCCTCCCCACCACCCCTAGCCGGCCCTAGGCGAGTTCCAACCCCACCCCTTCCTGCCTCACCCTTCCACTCTGTTGCCCTCACCATTGGGGAGCTCCGCGACGAGAGGATCCGGCGGGATTGGCGCATGGAAGGAGATCGGGTGACCGGGAGGAGTTTTTGTCGGTTCGTCGTTCGTCGGGCTAAGGTATGGTGATCGGAGATCCTTTGGAGGGATTAGGTGATGTACTAGTGGTGTTTTTGATGCCTTAGATCCAAGTTTAAGTGCTGTTCCTAGGTGAGATTAGGGAGTTTGCTATGATTGTCCCACGTTCTGTCTCGAGCAGATTGGGTGGCCGACCTAGGGCTTAAGGTTTCGCAATTTTAGAAGAGTTTTCTGGCCGGCCGTATGTTGAGAAAGTTGTAGATAATTTAATTACCATTCAGTGGGTACAAATAACGCGAAATTTCGATTAGCCGTTTAAAAGTTATGGCTGTTTTACCGAACGTTGTCAAAACTGTGACGTGATTGGGACAGATCGTGTTGATATGTAGATTAGACAATTTTAGAGGCCGATTCAGTCTTCTCCAATACTTAGAAAAAGCTAGGAAATTTCCTAAGATTCGAGAAAATATACTCGTTTACTTAATTTGGAGTCTTAGAACTCAAGTTATGCTAGTTGGAAGCCCACTGTCCGGTTGGGACAGATTCTCTGTTTTCGGGTTTTAGGGGTAGTTTGTGAAGTCGGGGGTAGAGGATTGTTCATGTACTGTTTTGTGGGCACGTTTTAAGTGTGTGGTACCTATGTGAAGGTGGTGTGACCCCGGGAGTGCCCTCAACCTCTCGCCAATCCGTCGCCCACGGTTGAAGGCAAGTGTATTGGAATGGGTTTGGGTGTTGTATGATTGCTAGACTTGCTTTGGTGCAATATGATTACATGATATGCTAATGTGCCATGCTTGATATTTGTTTATGACATGATGAACGTGGTTACATATTGGTTATGAGTTTGTAGTATTACATGTTTATGCAAGTTTATACATGTTCATGTCATATGTGCATTCATAATGGAAGAGGCGTCCCATTCTGATGTGGGCCTCTGTGTTCACACGTAGTGAACACGAAAGACCTACCTCGTAGTCCCATCCACGGTTGTGTATGGGAGCGAGTCAGTAAGAGTAGGCACCCTCATCTATGGGATGGAAGGGGAAAGAGGGTGCACGCCGACGGGTGTGCACTCGGCAATACCGGTATGTGCTTCGAGGAGACATGTGCATTGCATCGCATATATGTTGTTATTAATGAGATGTGTACGATGAGATTATGACATGGTTATGATGTTGATTATGAGATTATGCCATGACTATGAGGTTAAGTATGTGATGTAGCGATGTTATCATTGAAAACTGTTCTCTTTGTTCCATTGCAATATACTTGCTGAGTGATGAACTCACGCTTGTGTTTTTATGATGTTTTTGGTACATGAAATCGGCATGCGGGAAAGGGGTTTAGCTACACTTCTTCACGTAGCTCCACACATTTAGACAGTTTTAACAATTGGAGTTATGATAATAAGATTGTTGCGATGAAACTTGGTGTATGGCAAGATTGTGTGCTTGATTTCCTCATTTACATCATGATAGTTTATGGAATGGTTGGATTCATTATTTTAGACTTATCATGTTGCCATATCATCTGTTATTGCTGTTTTAGATGTCTTTTACTATGATATATCTTGCCATGATGTTGCTATTGCTTCAAAACATGGAAAAACAAAGGAGATGCTGCCGAAATTTTCGGTTTTAGCATTTGCGCCCTTGCTATAATTTAGCTTTATTTATTGTATTTAGATGCTGCTTCTACCATGTTTGGTGACACCCAGGGCATACTAGATGCCGAGGTGTTACAACTTTCTAGTGGCACTCCGGATTAGTCATAACTTTCTCACCGACCTCACTAGATTAGTTATGACTTTCTCATCGACCTGGCCTTTCACTCATGCAGGACATGAATGCAACCGATGCAATCGATAACCCACTTCCAAAGGAACCAACTTACATTGTTACTTTCGTTTGCCGACATTCATCCTTACCAGATGTTCGTTTGCCACAAGATCCCATCCTTATCTCCATGGGTCTGGAGCACAATCCATACCCATCAGGGCAACCAACCCATAGGAAACAACATGATAACAATATATAACAATTAGGGTCGTAGCACGACAACGTTAATAATTCTCATATTCTGTCGGGACCCCGAATTTGCAAATCCGGACCCTCTGTGTATTCAGCACTAGTCCAGGAACGCGCTAGTGCACACAGTCTTAACATCGGTAAATATCACAATCATACCACTCGATGCTAATAAAGTACTTTATTTAAATAGTCAAACTGGTTACTCGACCTTATGGTCAAGTTACAAATGTATGCCTCGCAGGGCGAAACTTATTAAGAGAGAAATAGTAGCAGCGGAAAATCAAATAAATTCGTGGCGCCATCCAGTATACCACAGGCAACTGACTGGGCTCGCTCCCTAAGTAGACGAATCCTCTTGGAGCTCCTCCTCCAAAGCTGGTGTAGTCTCCTCTTCAACTGGTGTTGTATTGTGGCAAGGGTGAGTACTTGGTACTCAGCAAGTCATGCACAGAATGCAAGCTAATATACTATATGCATGGCTTGGTACAAAGGAATAGCTCAAGGTATATTTGCAGTAAACAGCATTTGGCAAGTAACATAAGTAGATTCGAAAGCAGTAGAAATAAGTAAAGCATAGATAACTTTTCAAGGAGTTTAATAAACATCTTTCCCATCCTAATCCACATTTCCATCAACATCATTATTAATCCAACCCAACCTTTCAAATCCAAGTTATTTTTGAGAAAATCTAACCCTTGACTGTAATTCCCGAGCGATGTCCAATACCGCGGACACGGCTATTCGAATAGATTCTACACTCTGCAGAGGTTATGCACTTTACCCACAAGATACAGTCAAACACCACAAAGGCGAGTTCCCGTAACAAAGTCTTTCGGAAACTTCTAACAATACAAGTGGTCCTCCCCGGTTATTGCACACTAACCCTTCCCTTAGCTAAGGCGAAGTTTAGGCCAATCAACCGTTAGATGGGTACTGGCCTCGGCCAGATGCGCTCCCCATACAAGCCCGACACAAAGGGTGTAGTTGACCTCACGAGGTCCCACAGTGCGTTATTAGCAACTTAGTCAACTAGGTCCGTCCCATTCTGGACATGTGGTTGCACGTTAGACCCAGTTCAAAGGCTTGCAAGGTTAAGTCCTTAGGGTGACCAGGGCAAGACTACCCAAGAACCAAATCAACATCCCTAAAGTGCTACAAGCGGCCCACTGATCATTCTTGCCACATGCTCCGGTCAAAAACTATTTATCAAACCCCAGTTGATTACCATGCACCACGTGCCATCAACATCACATGATACCTTTCCAAACAGGTTCAATATATCATTAAGTCAATATTAACATTTGATTGTCCAAAATCATGTCATGAGCACGTAGCAGGTCTAAGCAGTATACTACAACGGTCTAAAACCCATGTTGGCAATTTAATAATGTCCAACTAGTAAACCACAACTAGGGTGACAAGGGGGTCATGGCACATATTTAAGTAATCAAGGTGTCATACAGCAAATTGGTATTTATCTAATTCCCCAAATTTAAATAAAGTATTTTCTAATTGAACTAGCATGCAATAAGTTAAATCAAATAGGTTTCGAAATAGGATCAACATGGTCAAAGCACAACTTGCCTTCAAAAAGTACTTGTTCTTGGTCTTGAGTTGGATCCTGAGTCAATACTTCTCCTTCAAATCCTTCTGGCACTTCAACGTCTACTCGTAAAGCGTGCAAATAGCAAATACACGAATAAACAATAGGCAAAAAGTATCCAATCATCAAAATAAAATCCATAAACAGAGAGAACATAATTTTATGAATTTTTAGAAACTGGAATCGTCAAATTTGGAGTTAAAATGCAAAAGTTATGATTATTTAAAGTTTAAATAATCAATTAAATAATTTTACAGAGAAAAACTTTAGTCCAAAAATTAAATAAAATTCATATTTAGGTAGGTCTCAATTTTATACAAATTTATAAATTTGAATCACTCAAATCGGAGTTGAAACGCAAAAGTTATAAGCGTTTGAAGTTTGAAACAAAATCTGAAATCATTATTTCGAATTAATAAATCATTTTCTTTTTCGGAAATTAATTATTGCGTCAGCCTGGACACGTGGCAACCGCTGACTGGTTGGCTGACGTCAGCCGGTCCATGGACTTGGTCCACGCTCGGCTCGGGTCTACCGTGGACTCGGTCCACGGCTCCTTGTGTCACTGACATGTGGGCCCCACATGTCAGTGTCACGCACGCAATTAACCCGTGCGGTCCAACTCGCTGACATGCAGGCCCCACCGTGACGTCAGCGGTGACGTCATGGTGCGGTTCGGTTGTCCCGCTGACACGCGGGCCCCGCGTGTCAGAGACACGCGCTCACGCGCGCGTGGCGTGGCTTGGGTACACGTGGTACAATCTCGGCCGTTGATTTGAAAATCAACGGCCCAGATTGGATCTATGCTTCACGCGTTTGGGGTGAACGCGGTCAATCTGAGCCGTTGGATCTTGATCCAACGGTTGGAAACGATCCTAACCCGTAACGTTATCCACAGTACGGGCGACGTGGCCGATCGTGGGCCGTTGGATCTTGATCCAACGGTCCAGATCTAATCTGGATTCTAGGGTTTGGGGGAGAACGTGGGCTCACTGCCGCTTCGATCGGGATCGGACGGTCCGTAAGCTTTCCAGCGCGGTTGATGGCGGCGGCGGGCTCAAAGCACGGAGACAAGGACGGCGACCTTCCGCGGGCGTTCCGAGGCCTCCGGCGAGATGAAGTACGCGCCAGTGTTCGCCTCGTCGCGGGGTTGCGAATCGACCACTGAGGCGGCGGAGCGCTGGTAGTTTCTGGCGGCGAAGAACGAAGAACACACGGCGGCTGTTCTTAACTACGGCGAGGAATTGCGGCGGCGCTAGGGTTTCCCTGCAGGCGTGGGTTAGGGCAACGGGCGCGGCGTCAAACGACGATCCTCTGGAGGGGGTCCACGGCTTTTATAGCGCGGAATCCGAGTCCGACGCGGCGGCGGAGGACAACGGCCGCGGCGAGGTCTCCGGATCGGGGACGATGACCCCGGACCATCCACGTGGCGTGATCAACGGCCACGATGGCTTGGCGCGAACGGGTCCGACCCGGATCCGGTCGGATCGGGCTCGCGTGACGTGGCGCCGTCACGGCCGTTGGATCTCGATCAACGGTCACGTGGCTAGGGTTCAGCCGAGTGGGTTCGGCTCGACCACGTGGCTCGGGTCGGACTCGAGTCGGACTCGGACTCGGGTCCGGTCGGATGAACAGTACAAACCCACTCGCATTTTCCAGCGATTTAATAATTAAAATAATTCCCAGAAATTCATTTAATTCATTAAAAATAGTAAAATACTCAGAAAAATTCCAGAAAAATTCTGGAAAATACTTTGGATCATTTTGGACTCAAATAAAATATTTCCAATAAAATTTTATTTGCAAAGTTTAATTCTTTAATTATTTCAAAATGGAATAAGTTCAAATAAACTCCAAATAAATCCAAATAAATTCCAGAAAATTCCAAAAATTCACCAAAGTGCCAAATCACACATGAATTTAAGAAAAGCAAAATTTTGGGGTGTTACATATTCACACTTATCAGAAAGCGATTTAAACGTTGAAAACACCTATCAACACACAACTATCCTCAAAGCAAAACACGATGTACTTGCCTTTAACCTCGGCGATAAACTGACGGCCCGCTTGGGGTATTAGAGACCTCCAATCCTAGAGAAATAACACAATACTCAAAAATCATTCCTCATGTGAATATTTCCACTAGCGCAGGGGCCGACGGCAGGAGGCGCAGTGGGCGTCGGGTTTGGGTGGGGATCGGCTGGGTGGGGAGTGAAGAGATGGAGGGAGGGAATAGACTAGATAGGGAAGATTTTATAAGGAATAAAAGACTTTATTCCACCTACTCCATAACTCCCACAAATCACCAACAGGACATCCAAATGCCTGGTCCAGGAAGCCCTAAAACTAAGATGACCAATCGTGATATTACAGTTGCCTTGGAGTGGTGGAAGAACCATCGTGCTGCCCACAAGACACCACAAGAAATCACTTGGTTGGATTTTGCCACCGCCCTTCGTCAGTTTGTTGTGTCATCAGATGATAGTGTGACTACCGCAAGTTCAGAGAAGAGTACAACCCCTGCACCCAATACCATACCATGATGTTGTTCTTTGAAGTGTTGTCATCCAAACAAGTCAGAAGATCGCGCATGCATCTGATGTGGAGAGATAGGACACACTGTTGATGAGCATGCAATCAATTATGTTGTTTCAAATTATTGCATGCTAATTCAATTAAAAGTGATTTCAATTAATTTAGGAATTAGTTAATCAATCTATTTGATTTATGCCACCTTGTCATTAATAATTGTATGCCATGATTCATTTGTCACCCTAGGATTGTTGATTAATAGTTGGTTGCTATTACTTTGCTAACATGGGTTAATAGATCATGACTAGCTTGCTTAGCCATGCAACATGTCATTGATATTATTTGCAATATCAAAGTTAATCTTGTTTAATGAGATATGGAATGTGTTTATGAAAAGTGTGTCATGTGGTGTTGTTGTTGATGGCACTTGGTGCATGGTAATCAATCGGGCTGGTAAAACGATTTAGACTAGGGCAAGTGGCAAGAGTTGTTTATTGGTGGGCCAGGTGTGGCATTTGGGCGGTCGTATTTGGTATTTGGCTTTGGTGATATGAGTTGATATGTGAAAGATTGGTTTATAGAAGTCTTGCCTTGGTCAATCAAGGACTTAACCTTGCAAGCATTTGAATTGAGCCAAACATACAAGCACATGTCTGGAATGGGATAGAACTAGCTGACAAATTTGTTATCTCTAGATTTTGGTACTGCCGTGGTGGTGTGGGTTCCGGGTTGTAACACCCCAATTTTTGCTTTTCAGGTATTTAAATGGTATTTTGCACTTTTGAGAATTTTTGGAATTTTCTGGGATTTATTTGGATTTAATTTGAATTTATTCCCTTTAGAGATAATTAAATAATTAAAAGTTTTAAATAAAGTTTTGTTGGAAATATTTTATTTAAGTCCAAAATGTCTCAAAGTATTTTCCAGAATTTTCCTGGAATTTTTCTGAGCATTTTGCTATTTTTCTCGATTTAAATGAATTTCTATGAATTTATTTATTATTTAATCGTTGGAAAACCCTAACGGGTTTGCACTGTTCCACCGACCGAACCAGAGTCAAACTCGAGTCTGGCCAGACCGCGCTGCCGCCTGCCTCCGAGTTCGTTAGGGTTAGCGGATTTCGAGCACGTCGAGGCCTTATTTAAGCAACCAATCCTGTTGCTGTCTAGCTCTTTTCCGTGCGCATCTTTTGCCCTAGCTACTAGCGCCTAGGCCACCGCCAAACCCTAGCAATTCCTCGCCGTAGTTTGTAGAAGCGCCGTCGTGGGTTTTGCCCTCCACCGCCGCCGTTGGACCGTTTTGGGGGAGATTGTCTGCGGATTCGAACTCAACGCAAAGAGGCGCATCGGGTAGAGCCATCCACCTCGCCGGAGCACGCCCTAAACGCTGTTGGGTGGTCATCGTCCTCAGCTCTGGCAGCCGCAAGCCACCGCGAAGCCATCGCCGACATCAAGCTCTGCCAGCCGTCGGATCTTCATCCAACGCGCCAGGTTCGCCCACGTGTTCCGTTTTCCGTAGAAACCTAGATGCAACCTAGACCATTAGATCTAGATCATGCGGTGTAGATTGGATCGAGTAGTACCATTTAGATCTATTAGTCGCTGTCCGATTTAGATCCGAAGGACAGATTGAGCCACGTAGCGCATAATAGTAAGGCACCAAATTAGATCTTGACCATAGGATCTAGATCGTGCGGTTTAGATTGACCCACGTAGGTTTGAACTGTGGCGTAGCAAGGATAGATCTCAGCCGTTAGATCTAAATTGAATGGCATCGATTGAATAGCACGCCACGTGCAAGGAGTTAGCACGTTAAATCTAGACCGTTGGATCCAAAACCAATGCATCAGATTAAGCCACGTATGCCTGTTGAGTTCGGACCGCTCCGAACTCGGTAGAATCGTAACTGTAGGATTGAGATTGTATGGTTTGGATTAGGCCACGTATGCTTTATAAGTTCGAACCGTCCGAACATTGCGTTAAGTTCGGACCGCTATGAACGCGGTGAAACTGTAGCCGTTGGATCTGAACTGAACGCCGTAGATTGAGCCACGCATGCTTGATTAAGTTCGGACCGGTCCGATCTCGATTAGATTTGGACTGTCGGATTTTGAATCAACGGTCGAGATTGAATAGCACGTCGTAGCACGCCACGTGCGCGATGACGTCATGATGACATCATCGGGGGTCCACATGTCAACGACACATTATTTTCCAAAATATATATTTTTATTGCTGACATTATCGTTTCGTTGCTGACGTCATAATACGGATTTTTCATTGGAAGAATAATCCGGACGAAATAGAGACGGCGCTGACATTAGGCTGACGTCATATTTCCGAATTATCAATTCAAAAATAAATGAGTTAATTCGGTTTATTCTTTTTATTTGATTTTCAAACTTCAAACATCTATAACTTTTGCGTTTTAACTCCGATTTGAGTGATTCCAATTTCTAAAATTTTGTAAAATCAAGCTCTATTTGATTATGAATTTTATTTGATTTTTGTACTTGATGGAGCACCTACACCCCAGCCAGCACCGTCAGTTGACATGTAGAACTTTGGAGCCTTCCTTGCTGCACAGACCCAGCTGATGCACGCTATGATGCAGCAGGTGCAACAAGTAACTGCTCAGGCCGTTGCCAACCAAGCTAATCAGGGACAACGACAGAACTCAAGGCTATCAGAATTCATGAGGACTCTTCCACCCACGTTCTCCGGGAATGCCAACCCATTGGATGCGAATGATTGGCTGCGATCGATTGAGAGAAAGCTGCACATCACCCAGTGCGTGGGAAATGAGAGGGTGCTTTGTGCTTCTCATCAGCTTGAAGGAACTGCAGCTAAATGGTGAGAGAACTTCTGCGCCGCGCATGAGAACCCACAAGACATTACCTAGGAAGAATTCACAGTAGTTTTTCGCCAGTATCATGTGCCAGAAGGGATCATGGATATCAAGAAGGAGGAGTTCAAGGCCTTAAAGTAGGGCGGCCAATCAGTGGCTCATTACTTGAATAAATTCACCCAGCTAGCCCGCTACGTGCCTGAAGACATAGCGATAGACAAGGCCAGGGAGTCTCGCTTCATGAAGGGACTGAACTCAGGGCTGCAAGTGGGACTGATTACCCACATCTTCCCTGATTTTCAAGAGCTTGTGAACAAGGCGCTCATCCTAGAGGACAAGCGTAAATAACTTGAAGATAACAGGAAGCGAAGGATGCATCAATAGGGGGCACGCCAGGGAGCGCAGCGCTTGATGGTTACGCCGAACCAGTTCTTCAGATTCCAGCCAAAGAATACTGCAAGAACACCGTCACCAGTGCCGAGACCTGCAAATCAGAATTTTCAGACTCCAGCACCAGCAGGGAATACAGCCGCAGGAAATCAGCTGAGCACAGTGAAGCGTTGCTTCCACTGCCATGAGCCAGGGCACTTTGCCAACTATTGCCCCAAGAAGGTAGTAGGAGTGACACCAGTTCGTTTCAATCTGGGATCCACACTAGCAAGAACACCTGCACCAGGATCAAGCCGTGGAGCTGCACCGCCAGGAGCTGCACCTCAGACCGTGGTGAGAGGCAGAGTCAACCACGTCACTGCAGATGCACTACAGAATGCTTCAGACGTCGTACTGGGTAAGTTACTTGTCAACTCAGTACCTGCAACAGTCTTGTTTGATTCTGGAGCTTCGCACTCGTTTGTTTCTCGGGACTTTGTTTCTAGAAATGACTTGGAGGTTGTGGTTCTTAAATGCGTGCTTATAGTTCAAACCCCTGGGTCAGAACTCCGATCTCAAGTAGGATGTTTTGGGGCGAGAATATTAATAGATGGGGTAGAATTTCTAGCGAACCTCATAATATTGGGAACCCAGACTTTAGATGTTATATTGGGAATGGATTGGTTGTCCAAGCACAAGGCTATGCTAGACTGTGGACGAAGAGTCGTATCAGTTGAAAGCCCAGATGGCAGGAAAGTGGAATTTCAAGCAACCGCCGTTCGTGATGGACAGTTGATGGTCAACGGTATGAGGGCCGCCAGCATTAAGGATGTTCCAGTGGTGAATGAGTATCCGGATGTTTTTCCTGAAGATTTACCCAGAATGCCACCAGGCAGGGACATAGAGTTTGTGATCGAGTTAGTACCTGGGACAACACCAATAGCAAAGAGACCCTATCGGATGTCAACCGAAGAATTGGTAGAGATGAAGAAGCAGCTTGAGGAGCTGATGGAAAAGAGATTCATTAGACCTAGTTCGTCGCTGTGGGGAGCACCGGTGCTGTTTGTCAAGAAGAAGGATAGGAGTTTCAGGATGTGCATAGACTACCGTGCACTCAATGATGTCACCGTGAAGAACAAATATCCGCTACCCAGGATCAATGACCTATTTGATCAGTTGCGAGGAGCCAGAGTTTTCTCCAAGATCGACTTGAGGTCGGGATATCATCAGCTGAAGATCCGATCGGTGGATGTTCCAAAGACCGCATTCTCGTCGAGATACGGGCACTATGGGTTCACCGTTATGTCCTTTGGTATGAAGAATGCGCCAGCATATTTCATGAACATGATGAACAAGGTTTTTATGGAATATCTGGATAAGTTTGTCGTTGTGTTCATAGATGACATCCTAGTCTACTCCAAGACAAGAGAAGAGCATGCCGAACACCTGAGGCTAGTTTTGGAGAGGCTGAGGGAACAACAACTATTCACCAAGATCAGCAAGTGCGATTTCTGGAAGGACAAGGTGGAGTTCCTTGGACATGTGATGACCGCTGAAGGAGTCATCGTTGATCCGAGCAAAGTAGAAGGCGTGTTACATTGGGAGCAGCCGAAGACGGTGACCCAGATCCGTAGTTTTCTGGGGATGGCTGGTTATTACCGCCGTTTTATTAAGGGATTTTCGACGATTACGAGACCTTTCATGCAATTGCTGAAAAAGGAGAAGAAGTTCACTTGGACGCTGGAGTGCGAAAAGGGTTTTCAAGAACTGAAGAAGCATTTGACAATAGCACCGGTGTTAGCTCTACCGAATATAATTCAAAGCTTCGATATATACTGTGATGCGTCGTGCCAAGGACTTGGATGTGTGTTGATGCAGAACCGGAAGGTCGTTACATATGCATCAAGACAATTGAGGCTGCATGAGGAGAATTACTCGACGCATGACCTGGAGTTAGCAGCCGTAGTGCATGCTTTGAAGTCGTGGCGTCATTATTTGATTGGGAATAGATGCGAAGTGTATACGGACCACAAGAGCCTTAAATACATCTTTACCCAATTAGACCTGAACATGAGACAGAATAGATGGTTGGAGCTGATCAAGGATTACAATGTCAGAATCCATTACCATCCTGGTAAGGCCAACGTGGTAGCCGATGCCTTGAGTCAGAAAATCCACACCATCAACATGTTGGTGGATGAAAGTCAGGTTGAGTTATGCAAAGAGTTTCAGAAGATGCAGCTTGAAGTAGTACCGGAAGGATTTTTAGCCGCTTTGGAAGTGAAGCCCACCCTTGAGGACCAGATTCGAGAAGGACAATAGGATGATGACAAGATTCTGAGGATCAAGTCCAAGATGTCTAAATTTGAGACTGTTGTGGTTGTGTGGGTTCCGGGATGGACGGGTAAACTTACATGGCGCATGAGGGGGCCCTGAGGGGTGAAACCTTAGTGGCAGTACTGGGTTTGAACAGAGCATTGTAAAGGCCTTGTCGTGATCTCTCTGCCGCACACAAAAGGAAGTGTGATAATCGCGTGGCATTAAGAGATGATCATGTCTTGTAGGTAATCTATACCACCTCTACAGAGTGTGACAAACTATTCGAATAGCCATGTCCGTAGTCATGGATGTGCTTCGGAATTTCACACGAGGTATAGAGTTGAGTTTTCATTAAATGTTGGAAGGTGAAATTGTTGGAAGTGAGTGGGGAGTTCACTGTTGTTTTTTATGTCTAAAGTTATTACTATTGAGTTCAGTGGTTGATGGTGATGGGTGATGCCTCACCAATCTTTTGTTGTTGTTTACCATTGGTTTACCAGTTATTTATTTATTTATTGTCAATTATGCTTTGAATCCATTTATTGTATTTACATTTAAGTTATTGCTTTCTGCAAAAGAACCATATGACTATCCTTTGTCAAGCCGTACATTATGTAAATCATTCCCTATGGCTTGCTGAGTATATTTTGTATTCACGGCTTTATGCTTTTGTTGATCAGTTGCTAAGGAAGAACAAGGGAATACTGAGTTCTATGTGGAATGCTATGAAGTCTACAAGAACTAGGATGGCGTTTCCCCGGATGATCGCCTGTGGCATGTCGTGTGGCCCAAGTTAATTTGTTTCTTAAGCCTTAAGGCACAGTTATGTAAACTTTGACCATAAGGTTCATTGTTATTATTTGCTACTTTCTTAGTTAATTCGTTGAATGGAATGATATTTTAACTTTGTTGCCATTGTGTGCACTAGCGTGATCCTAGACTAGTGCAATATACACACAGTGTTTTGGATTCATAAATTTGGGTCCCGACAGAAGGCTTTTGGTTGGCTTGTCTAATAACTAGCTATATATATGCATCGCTTATGGCAATTGAAAAAGAGAATTGAACACAGGAAAAAAGTACACACATAAAAGTAAAAAAATAGAAAAGTTCTCTGACTATTGAGGGAACTCTAAAGGTTAAGAAGAAAGAGATGAAAGAAAAATAAAACTCGATATGCGAGGCATTGTTAATATTTCTCAATGTGGGTTTGTGCTTATGCATATATAAAGTGGGTTTTGTGTTTTTGCACATATAAAAGATGCTTTTCATTTGAATCAAATTATGCTAAATGATCTTATAGCTTCCATGATTTATCTTACATACTTGGCCAGGGAGAAAGGGAAATTTCTAGATCAACTTGTTTGTTGAAAGTATCCAATGATATCACAAGCATGCTACATATTTGAATCTATTGTCAATGTCATTTGAAGTTATTTAATGTTCAACATGTCACATATCTTCTAAATCTCACCTGAAAAGCTCCCCCCAGTAACTAACCAATGCAGTTAGGATCATGGATTGATTCCTACTCATTATTATTTGAATTTAGGTTGTTGATCATTTGTGTTATTGAGGATACATTGTGTATCCATTCTTTTACCATGGTTGCTCTTTATGTATTTATTGTTTGCCCCTAGTACAATGAATCATAAACAAGAGCTTAATCTACCCCCATAGTAAGCATGTAATCCATAGAGATATTAAACCTGAGAATCTTTTGATTGGACTCCACATATGTCTCATTTTGTGTTTGGCTAACTTGCCTAATTCTACTAAAGTTCAGTTCTTATATGCTGTTTTTATGGACGAGGTGAGCTAAAAGTTGCAGACTTTGGGTGGTCTGTGCACACCTTCAATCACAGAAGGACAATGTGCGGAACACACTAGATTATCTCCCACCTGAATTGGGTAAACTGGTTTATTTTTATGTCTGCCTTACTCTTACATATGATTCTAATAGTCAAAATGGTGCAATTTAATCCCTTGGCTCTTTATTTTTTGTACCTTCTGCAGTTAAGAAGGCCAATCATGATCATCATGTTGATATTTGGAGTCTGGGAATCCTGTGTTATGAGTTTCTTTATGGGATGCCACCCTTTGAAGCAAAAGAACATTGTGAAACATATCAATAGTAATTAGTCACAGAACTTTCCTATGCTTTGAACTCCTTCATTTTACTTGTATGCTTGTCTTGCAATTTACATTATGTCTTTACTTTCGGCATTTACTTTCATGTATTAAATTCAGCATTTACATTCCCGTATTTACATTTATGATTGCTGGATTTTGTTCTTGACTTGAGCGATTCTCATTCGCCTCCTTCTATATTCTATTTGGATCTTCGCTCAAGATTGAGTCCATTTGCCAAAGTTTGTATGCCGCAAGAGTTTATTTGTCAAGTTTCTATCAAGATCGCAAATCTGTCCTGAACTTGTTCTTCGCGCAGCAGTCAGTCTTCGATTTTTAGAAAAATCTTCAAAAATCCTTTTTGAGTGTTTCTTGTTGGAGAATGTGCGTGACCCATATATTCATTTGAGGAAAAATTTTGGAGTCCATTGGTTGCACAGTTTGGGAGCTATGAGGTGAAAACCGAGCCCCAAATTTTCTAATCGAAGTTCCTGACTGTTTGTAGTCCGTGATTTTTTCTGTTTTTTCTACAAGGCTTTTGGGGTTGATTTTTGCGGGTTTCGCGAATTTGAGGAGCACCGGTTTCCTTGCAGGATTGTTTTGAGTAATTTGAGTGGGGGGAATTTTATTTGGGATCATTCACCCCCCCTCCTCTGATTGCCATCTCGGTCTTTCAATTGGTATCAGAGCCGGCTTTGCTCTTTTATAGATCTTGACCGGTCTCAAGAGCCATGGCGACGAACAAGTACTCCTCTAAGCCTCTAATTTTTGCTGGAGTTGATTATCCATTCTGGAAGGTTCGGATGGACATACATCACTGCCCAAGGCTTTTCTATATGGCAGAAGGTGAAACTCCCGTATGAGGTTCTGGTCGATGAGAACGTCAACGCCGCAAACATGGCTGACGTTGAGGCAAACGCTAAGGCCAAGAACCTCCTCATATAGGGACTTAGCCGCAATGAGTATGATCGCTTCTCTCACCTACGATCGACTCACGAGATCTAGGTGACCCTCAATGCTTACCATGAGGGCACCACTCAGATCAAGTCCGTGAGACAGGATCAATTCAAGCATGACTACAACAAGTTTGAGCAGCACGCTGGTGAGAGCCTCGATGAGTTCTTTGATCATTTTGCCAAGATCCTCAGCAATCTTCGGTCAGTTGGTTGCTCATACACTGATTCGGAGAATGCGATGCATTTTCTTAGAATACTCAATCTGAGGATTTGGGAGATGAAGGTAACCACCATCACGGACCACACGGATTTGTCGACTTTGACTCTTGATGGGTTGTATTCCCGTCTCAAGACTCATGAGCTCGACATCGTCGCTCGTAAGATAAAATCACAATCGATGGCTTTGGTTACTGATCCCATCGGGTCTTCCTCTTCAGGACCCTCACTTGACTTCTCTTCTGGTTTTTCTCTCTCCGCTCTTTGCGATGTAAGCGATGACGTTCTGGAACAATTTCTAGAAAACGAGCTTGCTCTTGTCGCTCGAAAATTTTCGAACATTTACAAGAGGGTGAGAGATAGGAGGAAGAGCGGAATGATCACTTGCTTCGAGTGTGGTGGCCCCAAACACATTCGGACAAACTGCCCCAAGCTGGAGAAGGGCAAGAACGAACAAGGCGGTTCGAACAAGAATGACTACACCAACAAGAACCGCAACAAGAAGCGTCCAGCTCATGAGCCGGTGAGAGAGAAGAAGCATCGCAAGTTCGCCAAGAGCAAGAAGTTCTTTCACCGCGTACTCGCCGCTCTGGACAATCTGGACCTCTCCGACCCAGAGACATGGAGCGACGAGGATGAGGATGAACCGCGAGAGAAGGCGAAGGACACCGACAACTTCTCCGTCATGTGCTTCATGGCCTCCAATGCCATGCAAGTACCCGACACCGAGCTATACAGCGACACGGAGGAGGTACCTTCTTATGACCAGCTCAATGATGCTTTTGTCAAACTAGGAAAATTTCATTCCAAGTCTAAAGCTAGGTGTTTGGATTTAGAGATGGAAATAGGTACCTTATCTCGGGAGTTAGCTTCACTTAGATCTTGTTCCTCCCGAGACTCTGATAACTGTACTCTTTGCGATGCTTTGCTTGTGGAGTTGGAGAACCTAAGGACACTACATGGTAGTGTGGTTTCTGATCTTAAGGCTCTTAGGTTGAAGGATGCTAGCACATGTTCTGTTGATCCTATTCATGTTGATGCTAGTTTTCTTCATGCTCACACGACTGCATCTTGTGATAATTGCCCTAAGTTGCTTGCTGAAATTGATGCCATGAGCTCACACCTTAGGAAGCTTTCTGCTAGAAATGATGAACTTGAATCATATGCTTCTAAGGACCCAGTCAGCTCATGTGAGGGCTGTAAGCAACTAAAACTTGACAATGATGCTTTGACTGTCAAGTGTGCTAAATTTGCTAAGGACTTACTAGTTAAGTCACCAACTGGTTGCTTGTTGTGTGTTGGGGTTAAGGAGGATGTGGATAGAGTCCACACGGAGCTTAGGAAGAAGCTTGAGGCCCAAATCGGTAGAATTAGATATGCTCCTTGTGTTTTTTGCGAGTCCCTCAAGATTGAGGAAGCTCATTATAGGGAGAAATGTTCACGCCTTGCTCGATCTTCTCAATATGGCTCTTCTTCTGCTTCTCCTTCCCCTGCTCTTCTTGCACCTCACTTTTTCGAGTGCGCCAGTACCTTATGAGCACCCTCGAGAAAATTGTAGGAGGCAAAAAGAAGCTCAATCTCATCTTAGACCAATCCAAAATTAGCAGATTCAAACAAGGTCTAGGATTTGATTCCTTGGAGCACGCACGGGCGCATCCGCCTACTGTTATGCGTGCCTCCAAGAGTGGAGAGATAGTGGTTGCTCCACAAATGATTACCACTGTGTTCAGGTCAGCTGTTCCGAGTCAGTCTTTCCGCCGTCCTTATGATATTCCTCGTTTTCCCCCATTGAGGTGGATATCAGCGGCGTGAGCTTGCTTCCTCAAGCAGGAGGTCTGAGCAATGTGTTGTGGATGGTTTGTCCTTTGCACGCCGGCAGACCAACCCGGTACCTGCTCCCAGATGTTCTACTGGAGCAGTCTCTGAGTTCGTGAGAGTTGCGTCCAGAAGAGGCGCTAGATTGCATTCTACTGCTCCTTTGACTGCTTCTACTTCTGCTCAGGTGACTCAGTATTGGGTTCCTAGATCAGCCTTGATCTATCCTGGTTCTGAGACATCTACCTTTCGCTCTCATTGATTCAGGTTCGTGGGACAGGGAAGGGAGAGGTTTGGATCGTAGACTCCGGCTATTCACGTCATATGACTGGAGACTCCTGTTGGTTTTCTTCCCTAGTCCGAGCTCCCAGTGATGAGGTGATCACTTTTGGGGATGCTGGTCAGGTAGAGTCATCGCTAAAGGTATAGTTTGCATTAATGATCAGTTTGTTCTTAAGGACGTTGCCTTAGTGAGTAAACTGCATTTTAATATGCTTTCTGTTACTCAGCTTATTGATGACCATTTCAAGGTAAGCTTTAAGTTTAGTGGCTGTAGGATCCTCGATTCTTCTGGGAGGTTGGTTTCTAGGATTTCTTGTTTTGGGAGTCTTTCGTGCTGATTTTTCTTCCTCTTCTAGAGACTCTCTCCATTGCTTTATTGCTTTAGAGTCCCATGATATCTCCTTTTGGCATAGGAGACTCGGTCACATTGGCTTTGATCATTTGACTCGAGTTAGCAGCCAAGATCTCATTCGTGGTTTGCCCAAACTAAAGATGGTCAAAGATGTTGTATGTTCTCCTTGCCGACATGGCAAGATGGTTGCGGCTTCTCATCCCCCAGTCACCCGAGTGATGAATGATGCACCAGGATTGCTTTTGCATATGGACACTGTTGGTCCAGCTAGAGTGCAGTCAGCGGGAGGGAAGTGGTACATTTTTGTCATTGTCGATGATTTTTCGAGGTATTCTTGGGTCTTCTTCATGGCCTCGAAGGATGAGTCCTTTTCTCACTTTAGGGGTTTGGTTCGTAGGTTGTCCGTTGAGCTCCTAGGTGCCTTACGAGCGATCCGCAGTGACAATGGCACAGAGTTCAAGAACTCCTACTTTAGTAGCTTATGTGAGGACTTAGGCATAGAGCATCAGTTCTCGTCTCCATACGTCCCTCAGCAAAATGGTGTAGTGGAGAGGAAGAACAGGACCCTGGTTGAGATGGCCAGGACGATGCTAGATGAGTACAATACTCCTAGGAAGTTTTAATTTGAGGTTTGTAGCTACGGCTTGCCATGTTGCCAACAGAGTCTTTCTTAGGGCACACTTGCACCGCACATCTTATGAGTTGAGATATGGGCGAAAGCCTAGTGTATCTCATTTTCATGTTTTTGGTTGCGAGTGTTTCTTCTTGAAGTCTAGGAACCTAGATAAGTTCGAGTCACGCTCTGCTGACGGGATCTTTCTGGGTTACTCGACTTCTGCTCGTAGCTACAGGATTTGGGCTATAGATTTGGGTAGGATCATAGAGACCTATGAGGTGACCTTTGATGAGGCTAGCCCTAGTGCTAGACCAGACATTTCAGGCTCTTCTCCTCTTCCTAGTCTATTTTCTCTAAGGAAGTTGATGACGGAGATGAAGGCGCCATGCCTGATTCAGTCACCATTCCTGCTCCCTAGGTGCCTCCCATTTCCATTTCTGCACCTCAGGAAGATTAACCCTTACCCTCAGACTTTTCGGCAGCTAGTGACTCTGTTCCTACTTCTCCCACGAGAGGAGTAGAGGTCACTTCTGCTTCTGGACCTCCCCGCCACATTCAGCAGGCTCATCCACCTCACCAGATCATTGGAGATCTATTTGAGCTAATCACTCGCTCTAAGTCAGGTCTGTCCACTTTCTGCCTTCACTCTACCTTTGTTGCCTCTTTTTAACCGAAGGATGTTTCTCATGCATTATCTGATGAATATTGGATTAATGCCATGCATGAGGAACTTGAAAACTTCGAGAGGAACAAAGTTTGGAAACTTGTCGAGCCCCCTGCTGGTCACAACATCATTGGGACCAAATGGGTGTTCAAAAACAAGCAGAGTGAGGATGGGGTTGTAGTTCGAAACAAGGCTAGGCTAGTCGCTTAGGGTTTTACTGAGGTCAAGGGCCTCGACTTCGAGGAGACTTTTGCCCCTATAGCCAGACTAGAGGCCATCAGGATCCTGCTCGCATTCGCCGCATCCAAGGGCTTCAAGCTTTATCAAATGGATGTCAAGAGTGCATTCCTCAATGGCTTCATTGAGGAAGAGGTGTATGTCAGACAGCTTCCAGGATTTGAGAACCCCAAGTACCCAAACCATGTCTTCAAGCTTTCCAAAGCTTTGTATGGACTTAAGCAAGCCCCACGAGCTTGGTATGAGAGGCTTAAGTCCTACCTCTTGAGTCATGGTTTTCATATAGGTTAAGTGGATAAGACTCTTTTCGTCAGACATTCCGATTCGGACTTTCTCCTAGTCCAAATCTATGTCGATGACATCATTTTCGGTGGTTCCTCGCATTCGCTCGTTACTCAATTCTCAGATGTGATGAGTACTGAATTCAAGATGAGCATGATGGGCGAGTTGAGCTACTTCCTTGGCTTCCAGATTAAGCAAACTCGGGAGGGTACATTCTTGCATCAAGGCAAGTACACTTAAGACCTCCTAAAGCGCTTTGATATGTCTGATGGGAAGCCAGTCATGACTCCTATGGCCACCACTGCTGTCCTCGAGCCTGACGAGGATGGTGGGCCAGTTGATCAAAAGGAGTTCTAGAGCACAATCGGCTCTCTCTTGTATCTCACTGCCTCGAGACCTAACATACACTTCTCTATATGTCTTTGTGCTCGATTTCAGGCTTCTCCTCGTGCCTCTCACCGCCAGGCGGTGAAGTGCATTTTTAGGTACCTTCGAGCTACCATTGATTATGGTATCTGGTACTCTTCCTTCTCCTATCTATCCCTTCGAGCCTTTTCCGATGCAGACTTTGCTGGCTGTAGGATAGATAGGAAGAGCACTTCTGGCACTTGCCAATTTATTGGCACTTCTCTTGTTTCTTGGTCCTCTAGGAAGCGATGCTGAGTTGCTCACCCACTGCAGAGGCCGAGTATGTCGCTGCAGCCAGTTGCTGTAGCCAGGTGCTCTGGATGAGATCGACCCTGCGGGACTATGGGTTATCAGTAGAGTGTGTTCCACTCTTTTGTGATAGCACATCTGCCATTCACATTGCTAAAAACCCAGTGCAGCACTCGCAGACCAAGCACATTGATATTCGATATCACTTCCTTAGAGACCATGTGGAGAAGGGTGACATAGTGCTTCAATTTGTAGAGAGTGGCCACCAGTTGGCTGACATCTTCACCAAGCCTTTGGATAGCTCTAGGTTTGTTGCCTTGAGAGGGGAGCTTGGGATTATGAGCACATATGGCATATCTTGAGGGGGAGCTGATCTGTATTATATGTTTATATGTGTATATTCAGCAATTCCTTCTATTCCTTCTGGGTATCTTTGGGCTTCCTTTCATTTTGATGAGTCCACTCCACCTAGACTTCTGGCATGCTTCAGCATGGACCTCTCATCTTATGCTTTAGGATGATATTCTCTTCTTCTTCTCAGTTGAGCTCACTCACAGTCTTGTAGGTCTAGCAGGTGTTGGGCCCCCTGGGTAGACAGGGTCTGTGTTTCCTCCTGAGCTGGAGTTTTAGAGTTAGTTTTCCTTTGTAAGTCATATGGGGAAGGTGAGAGCGAGTCTGAGCTTAGTAGTCTCTACCATCTTTTCTATGCTCTTAGATCACCGAGTTGTCAGTTTCTCCTTTTCCTCTTCTCATTTTTGTCTTTCTGGTTTCAGTTGAGTTCTTTTTATTTCTTGGAATCAAAATTGCTAATAACTCAACTTGAATCAGATTTGTACTTAAAATTGACTCACATGTTGAGGGGGAGTTCTTGAAACTGATTTTCTTGCATTGCATATAGACTTGTTTTCATTTTTTGAGCTTTGTCTTTTATGCAATTGATAAAATTTAAGATATGTTTCACCTAGCTACTTTTCTGAAGATATTTGCTAATCTAGGTCATATCCAATTTGGTATATCATGTGAAACTAGCCAACATTTTAAATTGAGCTTTCTTAAAAACTTGATGAAACTTGGCTTTTACTTGCTATATTTCTTCACTAGATGCTTATGCCATGCTTATTGAAATAGTGGGTTTCTACTAGAGTCCTTAGAGCAACTTAGGTTAGCTACATTGTTTCATTCTAGAATCCTCAACAATGCTCATGAATCTAAGTGCTGAAAATACAATTTGACTCTTTTGTGCTAAAATTGAACTCAACACTCTTCATTCACGAGAATGCTTCCCATTGCACTTGGGATGAACTTGGAATGAAGTGTGTATGACCAAAACCACTCTTTTAAGCTTCTTGCTTGAGATGGTTGCTAATGGCTTGAGTCAATACATCAAAAAATGCAAAAAGAACTAGAGGAAGAGAGTGACGCCTAGGAGACCTATGTCGATGGCTCCTAGTCGAGGTTGTGTTTCACTAGGAAAAGCTCTCTACACCTCAAAGGTTTGCGAAGGAGAGTGAAGCTTAGGAGGTGGTTGGAGGATTTCTTAGTTTTTTTGGAGATTTTATCGAAAAATTGTTCTATCGTGTGTTGAGCTCTGAAAATCTACTCATCTATTTGGTAATGAGCTTGCTTTCTCTTTTAGTTGGACCAAATATGATTTTTGCAATCAAATTGCTTTTGTTCTATTATTTTCAAACTCTAATTATGCCTTTTGTGTGGTTTGTCAATATACTCATCAAGGGGGAGATTGAAGGACCATGTGGAGGTCTATCCATATTTATGATGAGTATTTGACTTTATTTGAGCAAGGTGTGCTCATGTTTGAGTTTGATTTGAATCAGAATTCAAAAGGAAGCAATTTGGGTTGTGTTGGTCTCTTGTGGTACTACCGGCCTTTGGCTGGCGGTAGAACCGACTGATGAATGAGACATGATTATGTGACACTGCGGAATGACGGTATGAGTCATTTTCAATTTCGGCATTTCGGTATGTCTTCGGTATCATGTTTTTGGACCTTCCGGGGGGATTTTGGGCCTTCCGGGGGAATTTGGGGCTTGGGGGAATCATCGTGGGCTTAGGGGACCCTCGTGGGCCGGAGGTGGGGGGCCTTTGGCCCAAGTGGAGAGGGGTTTAGGGAAGCATGGCTGCTGCCCCTTGCGCCCCCTCCCCACATGCGCCTCCACCTCCCCCCTCTACCCTAACCGCCACCCTCACCACCCTCTAGCCGTGCCCCCCCTCCCACCTTGCGCCTCTCCTACCACCCCATAGCCGACCCTTGCTTGGCTCCCTTCCCCTCCATTGCTGCCACTTCATCCCCCTCCGTTGATCTCCACATTGCGAAGGATTGCGACCGAGAGGATCCGAAGATTGGAGGGAGTTTGTGGCCGAGAGAGGAGTTTTTGTCGGTTCGTCGTTCGTCGGGATAAGGTATGGTGATGGGAAACTTTTGGGATGGATTAGGTGCTGTGCTAGTGGAGGTTTTGGTGCTATTAGTTCAAAAGGTGGTGCTGCAACTAGTTAGAATTGATGAAAACTAGAATTGTGGTGGTGTTCTGTTTTGGGCAGATTGGACGCCCGACCTAGGGCTTGAGTTTTCGCAATTTTAGAGGTGTTTCCTGGTCGGCTGTATGCCTGTATGTTGAGAAAGTTGTAGATAATTGAATTACCTTTAATTAGATACCAAGAACATTAAATTCCGTCCAGCCGTTTAAAAGTTATGGCTGTTTTACCGAACATGTTCAAATCTGTGACGTGATTGAGATAGATCGTGTTGATCTGTAGATTAGACAATTTTAGAGGCCGATTCAGTCTTTGCGAATACTTAGGAAAAGCTAGGAAATTTCCTAAGCTTTGAGAAAATGTACTCGTTTACTTAATTTGGAGTCTTCGAACTCAAGTTATGCTAGTTGGAAGCCCGCTGTCCCGTCGGGACAGATTCTCTGTTTTCGGGTTTTAGGGGTAGGTTGCGAAGTTGGGGTAGATGATCGTTCTTGTACTGTTTTGTGGGCATGTTTTGAGTGTGTGGTACCTATGTGCAGGTGGTGTGACCCCGGGAGTGCCCTCAACCTCTCGCCACTCCGTCGCCCACGGTTGAAGGCAAGTGTATTGGGATGGGTTCGGGTGTTGTATGATTATTAGACTTGCATATGTGCAATATGGATACATGATGTGCTAACTTGTCATGCTTGATATTTACTTATGACATGATGAACATGGTTACATATTGGTTATGAAATTGTTGTATTACATGTTTATGCAAGTTTATACATGTTCATGTCATATGTGCATTCATAATGGAAGAGGCATCCCATTCTGATGCGGACCTCTGTGTTCACACGTAGTGAACACGAAAGACCTACCTCGTAGTCCCATCCATGGTTGTGTATGGGAGCGAGTCAGTAAGAGTAGGCACCCTCCATCTACGGGATGGAAGGGGAAAGAGGGTGCACGCCAACAGGTGTGCACTCGACAATACCGGTATGTGCTTCAAGGAGACATGTGCATTGCATTGCATATATGATGATGTTTATGAGATGAATACCATGTGAATATGAGATGCTTATGATATTGATTATGAGATGTAAAGATCATGGTTTTGTTAATCTGTTCTCTTGTTCCATTTCAATACACTTTCCTGAGTGATGAACTCACACTTGTGTTTTATGATGTGTTTAGGTACCATGAAACCGGCATGCGGGAAAGGGGCTTAGTGGCACATCTTCACGAAGTTTCACTCATTTAGACATCTTAAATTTTGCCAATCGTAGTTGTGATAATAAGTCAATGCGCTGAAAACTTGGAGTATGCATTATTTGTGTGCTTGGCCATATTATTTGATTAGTTTAATTCGTGAAGTGGTTGACTGCATTATTTTGGACTTAAATTGTTGCTATGTCACCTGATATTGCTGTTTTAGATGTCTTTCATAATGATATATCTTGTGATATTCTTGTTGTTGCTCCAAACCATGGAAAAACAAAGGAGATGCTACCGAAATTTTCGGTTTTAGCATTGGCACCTTTGCTGTAATTTGACTTTAATTGTGGTATTTAGTTGCTGTTTCCTCTATGATTAGTGACATCCAGGGCATTCTAGATGTCGGGGTGTTACAGATTAATTGTGAGCATTTGTGATGTTTATTGCATATTATTGGGCAATGCTATGTGATGGTTTTCCTTGTCTTTGATGGTTGCAGGACGACGGTGCTAGGTCATGGTGAGGCGGATGATGACTGGGACTAGGCGAGGTGCGTCGAAGGTCCAAACGGTTGGAGATCGCCGGAAGATGATTAGAGACGGAGTCCGGGCAAGTCAAAGAAGATAAGGAAAGGGGATGATACTAGCTAGATGCTGCGAGGATCGATGAGGGCCGTTGGATCGCGGTCTAGTTGATAGGTTAGCGGGTATAGGTAGTATGCTTTGAAAAACGTGCAAGAAAACCCATTATGTGTGTAGGGTTTTGGGTTGCCCTTGCATGGTGAAGTGAGTGGGTTAATCCTAGCCCTTGGTGGAGTGCTCTAGGGTTTGGGACTCATCCAAGGGTGGTAGGTGGCCCAAGAGTAGTATTAATAGAGGGGTGGAGGGAGGCCTCCATGCCCATTCATTCTTGGAGTTGTTGTGTTGCTCATTTGAGCTTTGCCCACATAAAGTGAGGCTTTGTAATCACACCTCCGAATGAAATAGAAGTTCCAAGAGCCAAATTTATTTTCTCGCAATTTAATTCTTGCAATTCACATTATGTCTTTACTTTCAGCATTTACTTTCATGTATTAAATTCAACATTTACATTCCCGTATTTATATTTATGATTGTTGGATTTTGTTCTTGACCTAAGCGATTCGCATTCGCCTCCTTCTATATTCTATTTGGATCTTCACTCAAGATCGAGTCCATTTGCCAAAGTTTGTATGCTGCAAGAGTTTATTTGTCAAGTTTCCATCAAGATCGCAAATCTGTCATGAACTTGTTCTTCGCGTATCAGTTAGTCTTCGATTTTTAGAAAAATATACAAAAATCCTTTTTGAGTGTTTCTTATTAGAGAATGTGCGTGACTCATATATCCATCTGAGGAAAAAATTTGGAGTCCATTGGTTGCACAGTTTGGGATCTGTGAGGTGAAAACCGAGCCCCAAATTTTTTGATCGAAGTTCTTGTTTTTTCTATAAGGCTTTTGGGGTTGATTTTTGGTGGAGTGTTTCACGACTCATCTCCTAATAGGGTAAAATATTCCTAAAAATTTTGGAGCAACAGAAGTCCACCAACCACCTGCTCCAAGTAGGGACAATTCCTAAAAAAAAATCTGTTTTTGCTTTTCTAAAAGAGGCTTTTTGTGATTTTGCTTGATCTCTTTTAGAAAAGAAGTCTTTGAATTGATTCCTCTTTATTTTGGACACTTAACAACTCAGATTGTGATTTACAAATCCCTCACATGATTCATGGTTCTCATTCATGCAAACTAGGGATACACATAGTTGTCGAGTCGTTCCGGTTTTTGCGGGTTTCGCGAATTTGAGTAGCACCAGTTTCCTTGCGGGATTGTTTTGAGTACTTTGAGTGGAGGATATTTTATTTGGGATCATTCACCCCCCCTGATCGCCATCTCGGTCTTTCACTATGTTCTATGTTATACACAGGATAGTAAAAGTTGACCTGAAGTTTTCATTCAAAACCATTTGTTTCTGTTGGAGTGAAGGACCTCATTTCACAGGTAACACTACAGGAATCTGTTATATTTTCGTCTGTTCTAAATTATTTTCGTCGGCTTCTCCAAGCTGACGAAAATACTCTTATATTTCCGTCGGCCAAGTGAGGCCGACGAAAATAATCCTATATTTCTGTCGGTCTAGCTGAACCGTCGAAACTACCACTGTATTTTCGTCGGTTGGAGTTTTGGCCGACGATAATAGGAAGGTAAGACTAGGTCACGCTTGATCGAGCGCTATCAAAATTCCTCACGCGGCACGCCGCTCACGCCGCCGCGTCCGCCTCCCTGCCCCCGCCTCCGCCGCCCGCCCCCGGCCTGCCCTGCCCCGCCCTCGCCTCCGCCCTGCCCCCGCCCTCCGCCCCCGCCCGCCCCCGGCTCCTCCCCCGACGAAGCTCGAAGCATCTCCGGCGCCTCACCCCTCGGAGGAGGAAGCCCAAGCTCCGGTCTGATCCGATAGCGAACAGCAGCCTCCCGCGACGAATCATCAAGGTGCGCGCCCGATCTGAATCCGAGCACAGATCTCTCGCCTCCACCCCCTCCTCTTGTTTGCTGAATTATTTTGGGATTTCGATGTGGCTGGATTTGTGCAGGAGACGCAGCTACTTCTCAGTGAGCCAGGTGCGAGTGCTTTTCTATCTCTCCGTTTTGGTGGATTTCTACAAGGTGCTTCGTTTCTGGGTTTGGTTTATGTTGTTTGAATGGTTTGGCTCGTTGGTTTGTGCAGCACCGGGGATCAGCTCGTCGCCGTCGGAAGATAACATGCGCTACTTCAACCTCATGATCCTTTGGACGGCGCAGTCGCCATATGAAGGTCTGATTTTTTTTTTCCTTTTCCGATTCTGCGATATGCTAGTGATATTGCTTGCGGTGTGGAATGTTAAAGTGCGGCGCGTCTCGAGGGCGATTGTTGAATCTAGATGTTTCTGTTCAAACCTCTGACTACTAATGGGATGATTTTTCCTTGTCCGTTTTAGTTCCTAGGGCGGTTAGTATGCTTGATAATTAATTCATGCTTCCTTAGTACTAAGTTCAAGAGCCTAAATTCTCAAAACATAGCGGCTGCATTTATTTATTTTGACAAGAAGACAATTGGTTTCTTATTGTGATGTCTCCCTAATAATGCTTAGCAGAGCAAATAAGGTATGCTGGAGTTTTAGGTGTGGTTGCATTTAGCCTTGTTGGATTGGATTCTTTTTTGCACTGATGGCATTTGTTCATAATGTGACATCTTTAAGATAAGACACCGCCTTGGTTTCAACTCCATTATCATGATTAAATATGCAACAAAACTGAAGTAGGAAAGTTTGTTGTGCTGCTGATTTACACTGACATGTAATGTTGATTCTCCGTGCTCTAATTTAGTATGGGCAACTTCCAAGCCTTAGTATTTATGCGGGGGATATTTCTCAGGTATGACTTGCATTCAACCATTCAGGGGCTCCAGATACAGTAGGGCTGCACGAAGATGTGGTTGCTTGCATTGAGTTCTCCCAGATGACTGGTGAGGACCAGTACATCACCTTATATTTTGATGATTTGTTGTCTTATTTCCTAGATGTTTTATAACTCTAGAAAACAGTGTCTATGTGCCCTCATTACTGAACATGAAATGATACTATGAACCTGACCTTTCAGTACCCAATTCGAATAAAATCATTGGGTAGGAAGGTTAGGTTAGTATGGGATTATAGCTTTGTCATTGTAAACAACTGTAGTATGGCATGCATTTACTGTTAGTTTGTGTTGCGTGCTTTTCAGGTCAAGTTGTAACTGCTAGTCTTGACAAGAATTTACTGTTCTGGGCTGCACACACAAGAAGTGTAAGCCCTAACAGCATTATAACCTTTAGTTCGGATGTGGCATCACTTTCAGTCTGCAACATGTATATATTAGTCGCAGTTGAGAGAGATGTTTATGTAACACCCCAAAATTTTGCTTTTCTTAAATTCATGTGTGATTTGGCACTTTGGTGAATTTTTGGAATTTTCTGGAATTTGTTTGGATTTATTTGGAATTTCTTTGAATTTATTCCATTTTGAAATAATTAAAGAATTTAACTTTGCAAATAAAATTTTGTTGGAAATATTTTATTTGAATTCCAAATGCCCTAAAATATTTTCCAGAATTTTTCTGGAAAGAAAGTGGAATTTCAAGCTACCGCCGTTAGAGATGGACAGTTGATGGTTAACAGTACCAAGGTAATCAGCATAGAAGATGTTTCAGTGGTAAATGAGTATCCAGATGTTTTTCCTGAAGATCTACCTGGTATGCCGCCAGACAGGGACATAGAGTTTGTGATAGAGCTTGTACTGCACAAAGACCGATAGCAAAGAGACCTTATCGGATGTCCACCGAGGAATTGGTAGAGATGAAGAAGCAGCTTGAAGAGTTAATGGAGAAAGGATTTATCAAACCGAGTTCGTCGCCGTGGGGAGCGCCAGTTCTGTTTGTCAAGAAGAAGGATGGGAGTTTCAGGATGTGCATTGACTACCGTGCACTCAATGAAGTCACCGTGAAGAATAAGTACCCGCTACCCAGGATCGATGATCTGTTTGATCAGCTGAGAGGAGCCGGAGTTTTCTCCAAGATTGATCTAAGATCGGGATACCATCAGTTGAAGATCCGATCAGAGGATATTCCGAAGACCGCATTCTCTTCAAGATACGGACATTATGAGTTTACTATTATGTCCTTTGGTCTGACGAATGCGCCAGCATATTTCATGAATATTATGAATAAGGTGTTCATGGAATATTTGGACAAGTTTGTTGTTGTGTTCATAGATGATATCTTAATCTACTCCAAGACAGAGGATGAACATGCAGAGCACTTGAGGCGAGTTTTGGAAAAGCTGAGGGAACAGCAGCTCTTCGCCAAATTCAGTAAATGCGATTTTTGGAAGGACAAGGTGGAATTCCTCGGACATGTAATGACCGCAGAAGGAGTCGCCGTAGATCCAAGCAAGGTAGAAGTTGTGTTACATTGGGAGCAGACGAAGACCGTGACCCAGATCCGGAGTTTCCTTGGAATGGCAGGTTACTACCGCCGTTTCATTGAAGGCTTTTCGATAATTGTGAAACCTCTTACGCAATTGCTGAAAAAGGAAAAGAAGTTTGCATGGACGCCGGAGTGTGAGAAAGGTTTTCAGGAGCTGAAGAAACGATTGACATCAGCGCCGGTGTTAGTCCTACCGGATGTCAATCAAAGCTTTGATATTTATTGTGACGCATCGCGCCAAGGACTTGGATGTGTGCTGATGCAGAATGGGAAGGTCGTCGCTTATGCATCAAGGTAGTTGAGGCCGCATGAGGAGAATTATCCGACACATGACCTAGAGCTAGCTGCCGTAGTGCATGCCTTGAAATTATGGCGTCACTATTTAATTGGAAACAGATGTGAAGTATACACGGACCATAAGAGTCTTAAGTACATCTTCGCCCAATCAGACCTGAACATGAGGCAGAGGAGATGGTTAGAGTGGATCAAGGACTACGATGTTGGAATCCATTACCATCCCAGGAAGGCCAACGTAGTTGCCGATGCTCTGAGTCGGAAAAGCCATATCGTGGACATGTTGATAGCCACAAGTCAGGAGGAGCTATGTGAGGATTTCCAGAGAATGCAGATTGAAGTCGTACCAGAAGGATTCTTGGCAGCATTGGAAGTGAAGCCTACCCTGGAGGATCAGATCCGAGAAGGACAAGAGGATGATGACAAGATCCGCAAGATTAAGTCCAACATGGATGAAGGCAAGGCAGAGGACTTCAAGTTGGATGAGCAAGGCACGTTATGGATGAAGGATCGCATTTGTGTGCCGAACAAGAAGGAGCTGAAGCAGTTGATTCTAGAAGAAGCCCATGACTCAAAGTATTCCATTCACCCTGGAAGTGCCAAGATGTATCAAGATTTGAAGGAAAGATTCTGGTGGCCGAGCATGAAGCGTGAGGTTGCCGAGCACGTTGCACTGTGCGACATATGCCAGAGAGTCAAGGCAATGCATCAGAGACCAGCAGGATTGCTACAGCCATTGAAGATACCTGAGTGGAAGTGGGAGGAAATCGGAATGGACTTCATTACCGGTTTGCCGAAAACTCAAGGAGGATATGATTCTATATGGGTTATAGTGGATCGCTTGACCAAGGTCGCCCATTTTATTCCTGTGAAGACCACTTACTCGGGAGATAAGTTAGCAGAGTTGTACATGATCCGGATCGTCTGTTTACATGGTGTGCCAAAGAAGATTGTATCGGACAGAGGTACCCAGTTTACCTCGAGGTTTTGGAACAAGCTGCATGAAGCCATGGGAACCCGTTTGAACTTCAGTACAGCTTATCATCCGCAGACAGATGGACAAACCGAAAGAGTTAATCAGATTTTGGAAGATATGTTAAGAGCGTGTGCATTGGCTTATGCTACCTCTTGGGATAAAAGTCTACCGTACGCCGAGTTCAGCTACAACAACAGCTACCAAGCCAGTCTGCAAATGTCGCCATTTGAAGCACTATACGGTCGACCTTGTCGGACACCGTTGAATTGGAACGAGACCGGCGAAAGCTGTGTCTTTGGACCAGATATTCTTCAAGAAGCCGAAGAACAGATTGCCATGATCAGGGAGAGATTAAAGATTGCCCAATCGCGATAGAAGAGTTATGCTGACAACCGTCGCCGAGACCTGAGTTTCGAACCAGAAGATTTCGTGTATCTCAGAGTCACACCGCTCAGAGGAGTTAAGAGATTCCATGCCAAAGGAAAACTCGCGCCGAGATATGTCGGACCATTCAAGGTTCTCAGCCGCAGATGTGAAGTTGCTTATCAACTAGAGTTACCGCAATCACTAGCAGGAGTGCATGACGTGTTCCACGTGTCCCAGCTGAAGAAATGTCTCAGAGTACCTGAGGAGCAGACGCCGCTAGAGTCAATTGAGCTGCAAGAAGATCTGACTTACAAGGAGCACCCCGTGAAGATTCTGGACACCATGGATCGAGAGACGAGGAACAAGTCAACCCGTTTCCGCAGAGTTCAATGGAGCAACCATGCAGAGAGCGAAGCAACTTGGGAGCGCGAAGAGGATTTGAAGAAAGAGTTTCCGAACCTATTTCTTTAGAAAGCCCTGAATCTCGGGGACGAGATTCTGTTAAGGGGGGGAGGTTTGTAACAACCCAAAATTTTTCTTTTCTTAAATTCATGTGTGATTTGGCACTTTGGTGAATTTTTGGAATTTTCTGGAATTTGTTTGGATTTATTTGGAATTTCTTTGAATTTATTCCATTTTGAAATAATTAAAGAATTTAACTTTGCAAATAAAATTTTGTTGGAAATATTTTATTTGAATTCCAAATGCCCTAAAATATTTTCCAGAATTTTTATGGATTTTTTCTGAGTATTTTGCTATTTTTCTTGGATTAAATAAATTACTAGAAATTATTTCAAATATTAAATCGCTGGAAAATTGAATCGGGTCGAGCACTGTTCATCCGACCGAGCCCAAGTCAGACTCGAGCTCGAGTCCGACCCGAGCTACGTGTTCCGGCTGAACCCTAATCGAGTTTGAGCCGCACCGATCCGACCGGATCCGGTCCGGATCCGATCGCGCTTGCGAGATCGTGGCCGCTGATCGTGCCACGCGAACGGCTCCGCATCATCGTCTTCAGCCCGGATTCCCCGCGGATACGGTTCGCCGCCGCCGCCGTCTCGGACACGGACTCCAGGGCTATTTAATGCATGGAGCTGCTCCCGAGGTTCGCCTTTCCACGCTGAACTCGTTGCCCTAGTCCACGCCCACAGAGAAACCCTAGAGCCGCCGCAATTTCTCGCCGAAGCCGAAGAGCGCCGCCGCGAGTTCTTCAACCTCCGCCGCAAACCAGCTGTGCTCCGCCGCTTATGTGGCCAGATCCAAAACCCCCGCGACGAGACGAACCTGGGCGCGCACTTCATCTCGCCGGATCGCTTAACGCTGCTCGGGCGTCGTCTTCCCAGTTCCGCGCAAAGAAGGCGCCGCGACGCCACCGCTTATCCTCGCGAAGCCTGCGTGGACCGTCCGATCAAGATCCGACGCCCGGATTGCGCCACGTCATTCCACGGTGAGAACCACGTGTGTTTCCAGATTCAATTTCAACCGCTGGATCTAGATCCAACGGTCCCGATTGACCACGTTCACCCCAAACGCGGCGTCATCGAGATCCGATCGGACCGTTGATTTTCAAATCAACGGCCCGGATCGTGCCACGTGCCCAGGGAGCCGAACCGCCGCGCCACGCAGCTGGCGTGGTCACCGACACGCCGGCCCGCGGTCGGGCCGATCGCGACCGCGGACGTCACCACGACATCACCGGTGGGTTCCACCTGTCAGCCGTGCGGCCGAGCCCCGTGGACGTCAGCGATGACGTCACCCCCATGGGTCCCACTTGTCAGTGACCTGAGCCGTGGACCGGGTCCACGGTGGACCGAGCCAAACCATGGACCACGTCCATGGACCGGTTGACGTCAGCGGACCAATCAAATGCTGACACGTGTCCTTGCTGACGCAATAATTAATTTCCGAAAAAGAAAATGATTTATTAATTCGAAATAATGATTTCAGATTTTGATTCAAACTTCAAACGCTTATAACTTTTGCGTTTCAACTCCGATTTGAGTGATTCAAATTTCTAAATTTGTATAAAATTGAGATCTACCTAATGATGAATTTTATTTAATTTTTGGACTAAAGTTTTCCTCTATATTATTATTTAATTGATTATTTAAACTTTAAATGCTTGTATCTTTTGCATTTAAACTCCGAATTTGACGATTCCAGTTTCTAAAAATTCATAAAATTATGTTCTCTCTGTTTATGAACTTTATTTGGATGTTTGGACACTTTTTGTCTACTGTTTTATTAATTGGTTGCTATTTGCACGCGTTACGAGTAGACGTTGAAGTGCCCGAAGGATTCGAAGGGGAAGTATTAACCCAGGAGCCAGCTCAGGACCAAGAGCAAGTACTTTTTGAAGGCAAGTTGTGCTTTGACCATGTTGATCCCATTTTGAAATCTATTTTGATTCAATGTATTGTATGCTAGTTTAAATTAGAAAATGTTTTACTTAATTATGGGTGAATTAGATAAATGCCAATTTGTTGTATGACACCTTGATTAATTAAATATGTGCCATGACCCCTTGTCACCCTAGTTGTGGTTTACTAGTTGGACATTATTAAATTGCCAACATGGGAATTTAGACCGTTGTAGTATATTGCTTAGACCTGCTACGTGCTCATGACATGATTTTGGACAATCAAATGTTAATATTGACTTAATGATATATTGAACCTGTTTTGGAAAGGTATCATGTGTTGTGATGTTGATGGCACGTGGTGCATGGTAATCAACTGGGGTTTGATAAATAGTTTTTGACCGGGGCATGTGGCAAGAATGATCGGGTGGGCCAGCTGTGGCACCGGGAATGTTGGTTTGGTTCTTCGGGTAGTCTTGCCCTGGTCACCCTAAGAACTCAACCTTGCAAGCCTTTGAACTGGGTCAAACGTGCAACCACATGTCTGTAATGGGACGGACCTAGTTGATTAAGTTGCTAATAACGTACCTGTGGGACCTCTGGGTGTCAACTACACCGTTTGTGTAGTTGTACGGGGGAGCGTACCGGGGCTGAGGCCAGGTACCCATCTAACGGTGGCTTGACCTAAACTTCGCCTTTGCTAAGGGAAGGGTTAGTGTGCAACACCGGAGAGGACCACTTGTGCTGTTAGAAGCTTTCGAAAGACTTTGTTACGGGAACTCGCCTTTGTGGTGTTTGACTGTATCTTGTGGGTAAAGTGCATAACCTCTCCAGAGTGTAAAATCTATTCGAATAGCCGTGTCCGCGGTATTGGACATCGCTCGGGAATTACAGTCAAGGGTTAGATTTTCTTGAAAATAACTTGGACTTGAAAGGTGGGGTTTGGTTAAACAATGATGCTGATGGAAATGTGGATTAGGAATGGGAAAGATGTTGATTAAACTCCTGGAAAAGTTATTGATCTTATACTTGTTTCTATTGCTTTCGAATCTACTTATGCTACTTGTCAAATGCTGTTTTACTGCAAATATACCCTGAGCTATTCTTTTGTACTAAGCCATGCATGTAGTATATTAGTTTGCATTCTGTGCATGACTTGCTGAGTACCAAGTACTCACCCTTGCCACAATACAACATCAGTTGAAGAGGAGTCTACACCAGCTTTGGAGGAGGAGCTCCAAGAGGAACCGTCTGCTTAGGGAGCGAGCCCAGTCAGTTGCCTGTGGTATACTGGATGGCGCCACGAAGTTATTTCATTTTCCGCTGCTATTATTTCTCTCTTAATAAGTTTCGCCCTGCGTGGCGTATATTTGTAACTCGATCATAAGGTCGAGCAACCAGTTTGACTATTTAATTAAAGTACTTTATTAGCATCGAGTGGTATGATTGTGATATTCACTTATGTTAAGACTGTGTGCACTAGCGCTGGATACACAGAGGGTCCGGACTTGCAAATTCGGGTCCCGACAGAGGTGGTATCAGAGCCATACTGACCGTAGGCTCAACCCATGGCTAGAATAGTCGTAGTGAGGATAAAACCTATTTTCTAAAGCTAAAAGATGTCAAGATAATGAATGAATTCTCGACTTACCCCTTTTCTTTCTTGTTCATACCCCTTGCTGAGTTCTTTTTGTCTTCCACATTGGTTTAAAGTGCTGCGATCTTACGTAAGTATCTCTTGACAGATGGAAGGAGGGATCAACTACGTCGATCTTGAGGTTGGTCATGCCGCAGAACTTTGGTGCATGCTGCAGACTCTCGGAGGTTTTGAGAAGCCGAAATACCAAGTGGACGTAATCAGACAAGCAGGATTGATCAAGGCTTGTGACGTGAAGATTGTGGTACCTGCCATGAAGAAGGGCCCGGGCAATCGCCCGATACATTGCACTGCCAGGAGGTCTACAATGCAGATGGGTATCCAGGAGGTGTCGCGACGAGCAATGCGGCACATTGCCCGCATCTACGCCAGAGAGTTAGAGGGCACGGTGTTCCGTTATCATCCGCGCAGCAATAACCTTCTCGACCCGAAGATGATTCAGGATGAGAACGCCGTGATCACACAATTGGCATGACTTGTTGTCGCCCAGGAGGATGTACTTGATGACACGAGCAAGGAGTTACAGAAGGCTCGCAAGGAGATCACTGCAGAGAAGAACAGATGGCGGGAGACTCAGGAGTATGTGTCACATCTTCTGCACAGGATTGGAGAGTTAGAGACAGCGTTGTACGCACCAGAGCCGGAGCCAGTACTCGAGCTACACAAGCCAGATCCGGAAGAGCCAGAGCTTGAGGAGGACACCGCTTCTTCGACTACCACAGTTGACACAGTCGCAGGGCATGGCGATCGTTTCGCGCCTATGCCGCAGCACCCGTACCCAGGCCGTGGAGGTTTTCTTGATGAGTGAGCATAAGTTTTGAGGTTGAGACTCCTTCGTCGAGTCGCGTCATAGAATAAAGAGTCACCCTTTAGGCGTTAAACTCCAGTGTTAGTTTGATTTGGATTTTCATTGCTTGCTGAGTGTGCAGTATGTGTTGCAAGGCCCCTAGGCATTGTAAGCGACCATACCAAGTTATTACTATTATTAATAATAAAGTTGGATTTTGAGTTACACTTTTCCCCCGCATAGTTTCCCTGTTACTTGTCTATTCTTGTTCCCTCTCATCTCTAAAACCTTGAAGCAATCGACAGATGGTGAACACCCGTGGGAACCTTGGAGGCAATGGAAGTGGTTCTCGCCCAGCAGATAACCCCAATGATGGAGCACCAGCACCGCCAGTTGATATGCAGAATTTCGGAGCTTTTCTTGCTGCTCAGACTCAGTTGATGCATGCCATGATGCAACAGATGCAGCACGTCACCGCTCAGGCCACTGCTAATCAAGTCAACCAGGGACAACGCCAGAATACAAGACTGTCAGAGTTCATGAGCAGGACCGGTTAAAGCAAAAGATTCTCCTGTGGAGTATAGTATAAGATGTCTGCACGCTACTATTTCGTTACTATTTCCAGAAAATATTGATAAAATTTCTCTTACAAATGAAAGTTCGTCATGTAATTATTATATCTTTCCTAGGTGGAATTCTGTAAGGAATCAATATTTGGGTTGCAAGAACAGGTGAGTTGCAAATCACTTGTTCTTCTCGTATACTCTTTTGTTGAATTTGTTAACAATTTCATGTACATTTTGGTTCAGAATTTCAAGGCTGCCGTTGATGTCATCGTTGATGCCTTCTTCGAACATGGTGATAAGGATACCTTGAGATCTTGCATCAAGGCAGGTGATGATGAATACTCCCTCTTGGCACTTATCGATCTTATGTTGACAAGGTAAAAAAATCATTGCTGCTGCTTGCTACTGATTATAGTCCAATATTTATTTGATCTACATTTACTTTATGAATATTATTTGTTATGCTATGCTAATTCTCAGCAATATTCATGTTTTAGCTTGATGGTCCTATGTAGGCAGTTTTTTTTTTCCTCCTGGTGTGTTTTTAATGAAGTTAGAAAGTCTTATTTGTTTTTTCACTCTTGTTATATAACCATGGTATTATAATCTGTGTTATGTTGTTGTGAGGGGTCATTGTAGGCTGTTGGTTTCTTTCCTTAGTTCATCATGCACTAGTTTCTTTTATGAATGGGTGAAAAATGCGTAAGCATATAGTTTACTGAAGCTTTACATGGTCTATGAAGCCGCCAAAAGCCTTCTCTTGGGTGTACTACCTGTGTTGTGTTGCTTCCCGTTGTTGGCAATTGTTTCTTGTTCATTATTTTTATGTTTAAGCCTATGCATCCACATAAACCCTGGAAACTTAGTCCTTGTTTTGTTACACCATAATGGAGATAAAACTAATGCTTTTGATGTCACTGGGAGGATGCATCATTATATCCACTGATTGATCTTTGGTTTTTAATGCTTTAGTATATTAGAAAGTTTGAGAGTGGAGTAAAATATCTCTTGAAAATTTGTTTTTTGCAGGTACAAGATTTAACTGATAACCTGCAATATATAAAAGAAACAATTCAGTCCTCATCTATACTGGAAATGCAGGTATCTCTATTATTCTAAAGCAGCACTTGGTGGCAGTGGTCCGTTCTTCCCACGTCATTAATTGCCGCTTAATTGCCCTGCTTAATTGCTCTACTTAATTGCCCTGCTTAATTGCCCTACGCAAGAAACGAAGCGTTGCTTTAATTAGCCAGCTTTCGCAAGAAACGAAGCGTTAAAGATAGATGTTTGATTTTGTGAAATAATTTTTTTATTTTTTAATCTTTATTTTTCGTTATCAATTTTGTTTTTCGTAGCAACGCACGGGCATGTAACTAGTATACTCTTATTTGACTTTGGTTTTAGTTATTGCAGGACAAGTGATGTACCATATTGTATCTGTAAAATATGGGGTTCCATATTTTATAAATGGATGCATAATAGTTAGCAGCACTGTGGCAGGTTGAGTATAGGACTAAAATATGAGAGATAGAGATAGCAAATCATCATATTGATATGTATTGACTTAATAAGTTGGGAATCTATAGTATGCATTCCGCATTCTACATGCAAGAACTTACATGGTACCCCGTATTTGTCTTTGCTTAGTTCATAACATGTTATCTGCTGATTTAACTTAAAACATATGTGATTTATCTGTTCTATTTGGGTATTAGAATGCTATTACCGACTTAAAAAGATGGTTTATGTGGCATATGGTGGGCCATTCATATCCAAGTTGTTAGGATTATCCCAAATTGCTTTTTAGGGATTTTTAAAATAGTATTTTCGTCGGCCGACGAAAATAGTGGCAGTGATATTTTCATACATGCCATGTCGGGCTGGCTAGTTAACGGCATTTATTTTCGCTTATTGAGCGGCCGATTTAAAATACTTATATTTTAAATGCAACCGATTTAAAATACTTTTATTTTCGTCAACATAATTTCGTCGGTCTATTTTCGTCGGCAAACCGACGAAAATAGCTATTTTCGTCGGTTTTGCCTTTATTTTCGTCGGTTTTTGGCCGACGAAAATAGTATCGATTCCTGTAGTATAAGGACCGTCACATGCTTTTCAATGATCAAGAGTTTTGCAGGAAACAGTATAATTCCTACAAGAATGCTACAAATTCCCCGTTCCAACAAGGCCTTAGTTTTTGGATGTTCTACATACTAAAATAGCATAACTGAATTTGGTGCGTTCTCTCAAATGCTTGTAAAGAACCCAACAAAGCGCATTCCCCTCGACAAAATGCGAACCCCTCTAGTGCATATAAATTTTGCACAGCACCACTATCCTTCAATCAAGGAGAACTTGATTCTTTCACAAACTTTCTAGGGACAAACTTTCTAGGGTCCAAGTGTTAACCTCGTAAGCTGGTATTCAGTGTGGGAGTATTTGGGCTTGATCCAAATAATATTCCCATAAATCCCAAAGACCCACTCATGCATAGTGGAAGGTGGGAAGTTTAATACCATATTGCTAGTCTAGGTGGGATAATACCAACATATTAGGAAGGTTGGTCTTGCCTAGTTGAAACATGATATGGAGGTGAAATGCAATGCACACACGCACATGCAAGCACGTGCACATGTACATGTTTCGCGTTTATTTGAGTGTTTATTGCGTGACTTGTGACTTGCGACGACGTGCAACCACGACGTGGCATGTCATCTATACTTTTCTTTTTGCCATGTGTGTTAATATTGACACGTCATCACTACCACGTGTTGCTACAGACTGGGAGACGCACGTTCGCGTCCGGTTAGTTTGTTGGCGCATGTTGAGAGATAATGCAGTTTGAATGTGTCGCGTTCTTATTTTGAAAATGTCCCGTCCTAATATAAAGCGATTAAGGCGACATCTTTATGAGATATGTTTAGAACATGAAGAGAGAGAACGAGAAAGTTGCCCATGTTCATTGATGTTGCACAGCTAGGCTTCTCCATCCCTTCGTCGGCGTGCACCAACGTAGGGAGAGCAGTGTCTTCGGAACCCCCAACCTCAAGATCCTATACGGGTTGGGGCGCCGAATCATGTTTTTAGGAAGCGTTCGCGTGACTACTCACATCTTCCACGACCGATTTGCTACCTACTACGGACTTTACCAGACTCTACATCAACCTTCGCAGGGCTAATCAACTGTGAGTTACGGTAAAATCTTCTGGAATACCTTGTAGTAGCGATGCCTCTTACATCTGCTAAAAGTATTCCTAAGTTTGTAATCAATCTGGTAGGACCTATGTATGAGATAGGTATATTGTCGGTCCTGATCATGCCTCTGTTTATTGCTTCCAATATGCCTAGTATATATGTCATGATTATAATGATGTGTATTTTAGGAATTAAAATAATCATAAAAGTGTGAAGTTTCCTAACAATCCAAAAACCTGATAGACACTTTGTGATGGCTTTACTGGTGATTGAAAAACTGGTTGCCCTAAGTGAAACTTGCTCACACAAAATTGTCAATTCAAGGGGTAGTCCGTTGTGCAGCCGTGGATGAATGTAGCTTTTGGTTATAGGTGGATGTTCAACCCTAACCGGTCTCCATCGAAAAACTGGTATATTAACATCTTAGGAGAACAAGCAAATTCTTGTGTCATGGTGCCTTTGAGATATGTGGGGATTGTTGGAGTATTTGTGCTTGACCCAAATAAATACTCCCATAAATCCCAAAGGCCCACACATGCATGGTGGGAGATGGGAAGTTTAGTACCATATTGCTAGTCTAGGTGGGATGATACTAACCTATAAGGAAGGTTGATCTTACCTAGTTGAAGCATAACATGAAGGTAAAATGCAATGCACACACGCGCAAGCACGCAAGTGCACATGGACGCGTTTCGCATTTATTCGCGTATTTATTGTGTGACTTTTGACTTGCGACGACACGTGACCGTGACGTGGCGTGCCATGTCACTACAGGAATCGACATTATTTTCGTCGGCCAGAAACCGACGAAAATAAGGGTAAAACCGACGAAACTAGCTATTTTCGTCGGTTTGCCGACGAAAAAAGACCAACGAAATTATACTGATGAAAATATAAGTATTTTCGTCGATTCGAGCGGCCGACAAAAATAAGGGCCGTTAACCCGACCTCCCGTACTTGCTGCGTGGCAATTATATTTTCGTTGGCCGCTGTCCCTATTTTTGTCGGCTTTGGCCGACGAAAATACTATTTTAAATTTTAAAAAAATACGGGAAAATATAAAAATCTCTAAAAATTAACAAAAATTCACCGCATGCATATTAATAATTGAACATAATCTTAATGATTCTGGTCATCAACTATCTAGATGAGGATCCACTGTTGTGGATCTCTAATTGTGTGTTTGGTTAGTGGGGTGGAGTGGAATGGAACCATCCCATCCCACCAAGTCTAGTGTTTGGTTGGAGAGCTGAGGATGACTTGGTTCCAGAAAAAAGAATATTCTCTCTAGATTCGGGATGGCCAGGTTCTACAAATTTCCTAGAACGCAGCCGTCCCACTTGGAATGTGAGAGTGACAGTGGGCCCCGTGTGAGAATCTGGGATGGAACCATTCCATCCCTGAAATCTAGGATGGAACCATTCCATCCTGAAATCTAAGATGAAATCATTCTATTCCACCTCACTCTCCAACCAAACACACAATAAAGGAACAAGAATGCACACATCCACACTGAAGAACTGGACATATAAAGAATCCGCGAAACACAGGCAGCAAAAAAAAGGCGAGAACAGGACAGAGTATGACACATGTATTGCACTTGTGTACATATGGCTGTTAAGATTCTCTCCACAAATTTCAGGTTCTCCATACACTTCGAATTTTTAAACATATATTCTTACACTAAAGCAGTGCTTCTTTGTATTGGACTATGCTCAATGGGGAAAGCTTAAGAACTACAAATTATCTAATGTAAAAAATAGAAACAAATAGTCATCTTAGCTTAACATTTTCTTTTTAGCAAAACAAAGAACAATTACATGAATATCATTGTAAGACGATATATTATACCTTCTGAGTGTCCAAACCCAAAAAAGCATTCTCTACCAAGCATTTCCTATGTGACTCCACAAGACCAGCTGGAGAAACAACAATGAAAAGGATAGACACATGACTTTCTTCAACCTGTATTAAGTGAAAAAGGATCAGATTTATCCAGATACTAACTATTTTTGTAATGAACTAAGAGCTCTATTTTAAACCGCACAATACACGTGCACCAAACAAGCAGCAATCAACCAAACACGATTTAATATTTTTCCTAACTAAATAGATGTAGGTTCTGAGTACAGTGCCATACCCAACTGGCCGGTATGGCCAGATCCAAGGGGTGGCGTCCTCCACTGGTTGATGGTGCTGGTGCTGGAGGGGAAGACCCTATTTGGATTTGTGTCAACATCTAAACATAAAAGGACTAGATTTAACAATCAAATAATTATGTCATTGCTGTGATGCTTACAACTGCATCACAGCTGGCAAACTATTGCAAGTTTGCAAGCATTTCCATACATTCATATTTGCTAGAAGAAATCAGCAATCTGTAGTTTAATGTGCACTTGCCTCTAACACCTTTTCTGCTTCTCTCTCAATCCAAGCAAGGGTATGATCAGAAGTGGTACTGCATGATAGTACAATATGCTCAAATCGGCCTTCCACTGGAATCTTCCACATCTACAGGTGTGCAGTAATGTAGTTATTCTCTATGTGATAAAGTTCCGTATTATAATAACCACATTTGAAGACACAAATTTCACTGCTAATACATGTATTATGTAGACTGCCCCTATGTAATCATACATCAATAGTAAGTACTGACACGAATCATTTTCCATGATAAAAGCAACGACCTATATCATCTCATTATGTCTAGCTAATGTAATGAGACAGATCGTCACCTTTGTCATACCAATTTTGAAATATTTTATATGTTCTATGATTCTGTATTCTATACCTTCTTTTTCTTAGCTTTCTACTTCTTTTTTTTCTCACTGAAGGAAAAACTACACAAAAGGAAGTTGGGAAAAATCTGGCTATGCTTTATCTAGTCAAACAAACATAAAACAATACATTGTGATGTATTCCTCATTAGCTGTGAAAATATATGTAGTGAATGAGAATATAAGCTTCCTTGTACGAGAAGATCATGAATAAAATGTGTATTTTTTATAGCATAAACATATCGATATGACTTAAGTAATAACTAGTAGCTAAAATAGCACCAATTACCTGCAAAATTTCCTCTCGACGATATGATACATTCTACCAGGAGCATATAGCCTTCTAGGATCTTTAATTTTTTTCTTGTCTTGTTTAAATGTATCTCTCAAGCAAATGAGGAATAACAAGCAGGGCAAGCAGTTTCTTTTTACTGAAAGAAAATAGAAGTATAGAACTACATGCGCAGTTGGAGAAAGTGAAAAATGTACTCCAGTGGTGTTGGAGTTCTTGGTAAAAAGTCATCCTGGCAAAAGACAGTGTACAATGAGATAATGAACTTGAGAAGAGATAATAATGTAATTAGTACCGTAGATGGTAAATTTCAACATTAAAACGAGAACATAGGATTAGTTGAGTTCATGACCTATTCACTTATAAAGCATCAAACAATATCACAGTAGTATAATAGGCTAATAGCACAAGCAGAACCATCAATGAACATATAGCAGTGGCACAAGTTACAGCACCACAAATACCATACTACATGGTCAGGAGCATTATCCAATATTTTTTTCTTTCGAAAATACACCTTATACCGAATAGAACTTGACATGCTACATTCATGCGCAATTCTCCTGTAAGAAATCAACTCCTCCCTTCAAATCCCGGAACATTCCTGCGCAATTCTCCGTTCTTGGAATCGGGGATTGCTTACGGTACAGGACCTTGTAGTCGGCGTTGCGGACGAGGTTGAGGCCACGGACGGCGAGGATGACATCCTTGTGGCGATGGTCGACGTATACGATGTAGGGCGGGCAGCGGTGCCGACGTCGTCGTAGTTGGCCCGCTTGACGACGCAACAGAGGTCGATGTCGGCGCAGCCGCGGCCTGGCGGCGCGAACTTGGGGTCGGAGAGGTCCGTCTCGTAGATGGCGAGCACGACGCGGCAGATGCGCGGGACGGCCTCGAAGTCGGCGTGCGCGGCCGGCGGCCAGGTCTCGCTGTCGTAGGCGCCGACGTAGGTGAGCCGCTTCCACGCCCACCGAGGGGCGAGGGGGAGGCGGGGGCTGAGGCGCAAGGGAGGCGGCCGAGCGGCGCGCGCGGGAGAGGCGGCCGAGGGGCGTGGGGGAGACGGCGGATGAGGCGCGGACGCAGACGCGGCTGCGGCCCCAAATAGGGTTTGGACCAAGCGGTGGATATGGCGCGACTATTTTCGTCAGCGTCTACAAGGCTGACGAAAATAGGATCACATTTTCGTCGGCCAAAAGAAGCTAACGAAAATAAACTTAAATTTTCGTCGGGAGGCCGACGAAAATATTATTATTTTGATTATAATCGTCGGCTTAGAAAAGACTGATGAAAATAATTTTAGACTGACGAAAATAATATCGATTCCTGTAGTGTGTGTACTTCCTTTTGGGAAGCGTTCGCGCGACTGCTCACGTCTTCCACGACCGATCTTGTACCTACTATGGATTTCACCAAATTCTACATCAATCTTCGCGGGAGTAATCTACTGTGAGTTGCGGTGAAATCTTCTGGAATATCTTGTAGTAGCGATGCCTCTTGCATTTGCTAAAAGTATTCATAAGTTTGTAATCAATCTGGTATGACCTATGTATGAGATAGGTATATTGTTGCTCCGAATCATGCCTCTGTTTATTGCTTCTAATATACCTAGTATATATGTCATGATTACAATGATGTCTATTTTAGAAATTAAAATATCCATAAAAGTGTTACGTTTCCGTTACATTCACTGTTATTCCATTCCTGATGTTCTTAGCTGCATCTGCTTGTGCTCTCAAGCCTTTGATTTCCTCCATGGAAAGAAGTGAAGCCCCCTTTGTATGTGATGCCCTGTGCTCGTATGAATGCAGTCGAACAGCCTTTTGTTAAGAGGAGAAATGTAGATTTGAAATACTTATTTTCTGTAAATGGATTAACTGCCTGGTTATTACTCTTGCTTTACTAGTTTTTGAGAGGGGGAATTGAACATCCTTGACGTCTTGATATGTTACTGTAATTTATTCAAAATGTGCTAAATAGATACGATAACAGCTATGTTGCTATATAACAAGGAAAATTTTGCAAACTGGAAAAGGTTATTTTGAAGCAAAAGATCATACAGGTATTCTCCTCTCTTGACATTACTCTCTATAATATCAACTCAAAACAAAGAATGAACCAAAGAAAATCTACAATTACATCAACATGTGAACCCTTTTACACCATCATATATAACCAGCAGCTTATCATCTATCTGTTCTTATTCTCCCCCTCAGACCGTGCCATTGAAGAGGTGGCCATTGCCGTTGCACATCGACATAGGCGAGGTCTTGACGAGCGAGTTCTCGCCCTCGACGAGAGGGACGTGCGGCTCCTCGTCATCCTGCCCCGCCTTCTCGACGTCCTCGTGGCTCAGGAAGCACAGCTGGTTCGTCGAGCACAGCACCCTCGCCCACATCCGGTCGGTGATCACCACCTTGTTCTGCTTCTCGGTGATCCTCTGCAGTTCACAAGATCATGAGCATCTCAATTCATCCATCATATATGTTGAATTGTAAGTGTTTTTATGGTGTAATGATTCTGTGACAACTTACATAGAAGGGGATGTAGGCGTGCCGGCCGTTGACCGGCGCGACGGTGAAGCCGGTGTAGCCCGCCATGGCGCCATGGAGGGCGCTGTGCGCCAGCAGCGTGCAGTAGACATTGTCGGAGGCGTTCGACGGCACGGCACGGATCTGTTACCCCCTTGGCCACGGATCAAGTCAGGACGTGAGATTGGAACCAGCAAGAAAGAACGAGAAAGGCAATATCAAGAACAGAGAAAGAACAGAGAAAAAGAGTAAAGTAGCTTCGTATTTCATTTCTTGGACAAGAAGACCATTCTGTTACAACCACTCCATATATATCACCCAGCTCAATGTAAAATTACTCTATTTCCCTTACGGGACTCTGCTATGTAACATATCCTATCGTATAATGAGTAAATGTTATTTGTCGGCAACGCCTTCACGGCTACAGTAAACAGCAACACCCGCTTCTTCAGTTCAGTCATCAGTTTCTTCAGTGCAGTCGCTCCCATGGTTAGTGACAGTACCCCCTCCTGCAGACATTGCTTGACCCCAAGCAAGAGCACCCGGAAAACGATTCTGCACCACATTCAAATCCTCCCATGTCGCCGATTCCGCCGGAATATTTTTCCACTTGATTAACCCCTGAACAACAGCCGCGCCGCCCTTCTTAACCAACCGCCGATCTAAAATTTCTTCCGGCTCCAGCGGTTTAGCATGAAGGTCCAGCAATTTTGGCAATGGAACAAAAGTTGGAGAATAATTGGGAGTGAATGGTTTCAATTGGGACACATGGAAGACCGGATGAACCAGACTATCCGGTGGCAGATCCAACCTGTATGCAGCCGAGCCGATGCGCTCAAGGATCACAAAAGGTCCATAAAACTTATGTGCCAGTTTGGGGAATGGCCTGTTCACTACTGAATGTTGGGCGTACGGTTGCAGCTTCACTAATACTTTCTCTCCTAACTGATAGTGGCAGTCTTGGCGATGTTTGTCAGCTTGTAATTTCATACGGTTTTGAGCACGAGCCAAGTGCTGTTTGAGCATATCCATATACTTCACTCTATTCTGGAGCATTTCATTTACCTCCTCGGAATGACCGGTCATAGAAGACGGTAGAAACCCAAGCTGTGGTTCACATCCATATAGAGCCTTAAAAGGGGTACAACCCAAAGAAGAATGAAAGCTACAATTGTACCAAATTTCCGCTAACGCCAGCCAAGTCTTCCATTTTCCTGGAGCCTCATGCACAGCACATCTCAAATACATCTCGAGGCATTGGTTGACTCGCTCACTCTGCCTGTCGGTCTGGGGGTGGTACGCCGTGCTATACTGTAGCTTGACATCCAATGCTTTGAAGAGCTCACGCCACAGAGAACTGGTGAAAATTTTATCTCTGTCCGACGTGATAGTCGTGGGTAGCCCGTGTAAGCGAACAACTTGCTCCAAAAATACTCTGGCCACTTTTTGAGCTGTAAATGGATGCCTTAAAGGAATGAAATGTGCATATTTCAAAAAACGATCAACCACCACCATAATCACATTATACCCGTCAGACAACGGTAATCCTTCGACAAAATCCATTGTAACATCCTTCCAAGCAGCATGGGGAATTGGAAGAGGCTGCAATAATCCAGCAACTTTGGCTTTGTCACTCTTTGCTCGTTGACAAATTTCACATTGCTTTACAAAACCTTCCACATCCTGTTTCATACCATTCCAACTGAACAATTTCTTGAGGCGCTGGTAGGTTGCATGTATTCCCGAGTGTCCACCAAGTGCACTGGAATGAAAAGTGTGAATCAACCTTGTTTGCACCGCCGAATTGGCACCGATCCAAATCCTTCCTTTGTGTTTGATTACACCACCATGTAGCTCGAATCCATTACTGTCAGGACTGTGTAGAGCAAGTTGAGCGAGTAATTTTTGTGCTTCTTGATCGGTGACATAAGAGTTGGTGATCTCCTGAATCCACAGTGCTGGATTGCTGAAGTGGTTTGCAGACTCATGACATGCCCTGCCCGTGAGAGAGCATCAGCCACAACATTCTCTTTGCCTCGTTTGTATATGATTTTGTACTGCAAACCCATTAATCTTGCCATGACTTTGCGTTGCATCTCTGTCTGCAAATGCTGCTCTTCCAGAAAACAAAGGCTTCGGTGGTCTGTTCTAATTATGAATTCTTGGCGTTGTAGATATTGTCGCCACTTGTTGACTGCCAACATCAAAGCAAGAAACTCTTTTTCGTAGATGGACAACCTTTGGTGCACCGGGCCCAAGGATTTGCTGAAAAATGCAACCGGATGATCTTGTTGTATCAATACTGCCCCCACGCCAACATCACAGGCATCAGTCTCTACTTCAAAAGTTTTCTCAAAATCTGGTAACTTGAGCACTGGAGTATCAGACATGGCTTGTTTTAACTGAGAAAATGCTTCCTCCGCATGTTGATCCCATTCGAAAGTCTTCCTCTTAATCAGATTAATAAGCGGCCGAGCTAAAATGCCATAATTTCGGACAAATTTTCTGTAATACCCCGTCAAGCCAAGGAACCCCCGCAGTTCGGTCACCGTGGTTGGTCTCAGCCAATTCAACATGGTCTGTGTCTTTTGGGGATCAGTCGCTACTCCCTTGTCAGAGATGATGTGTCCGAGGTACTCAAGATGAGTTTGTGCAAAAGTGCACTTGGACTTTTTGACAAAGAACTGATTTCTCTCCAGTGTTGCTAATACCATGTCAAGGTGTGAGCGGTGAGTGGTGATATCCGGGCTGTATATTAACATATCATCCATGAAAACCAACACGAATTTTCGAAGATAATCTGATAACACTGAGTTCATGACACATTGGAAGGTCGCGGGCACATTAGTGAGGCCAAAAGGCATCACTTTGAACTGATAGTGCCCGTGATGAGTTTTAAATGCAGTCTTGGCTTCATCATCCACTTGCATCCGAATTTGGTGGTACCCCGCCCTTAAGTCCAACTTTGAGAAGTACTTTGTGCCAGCCAACTCATCTAGAAGTTCATCGATCACCGGCATGGGAAAACGGTTCTTCACTGTGAGGTCATTCAAACGCCGATAATCTACACAGAATCTCCATGTTCCGTCTTTCTTTTGTACCAACAAAACAGGAGACGCGAACGGACTAACACTTGGAGTGATAATCCCCGAGGCAAGCATCTCCGCCACTTGTTTTTCAATCTCATCCTTGTGTAAAGGAGAGTATCTGTATGGTCTCATATTTACTGGTACAGCCCCTGGGTGAAGAGTAATGGCGTGATCATACTCACGTTTGGGGGGGTAACTCTTTCGGCTCTGTAAAAACAGCAGAATACCGATCAATAATGTCCTGAATTTCTGCTGGAATGGACTCAGTAGAAGACTGATTTTCATGCTCCACTATGGCCATAGCCCATATATCGTTACCCTTCCTCCATTTCACTAATTGGTCGGATGACAGTGGTTTGACAACAGCTTGTTCCCCATTTCTTACTCCTTGTAACTGAATTGGTACTCCTTTATGCATAAACTCAATTTTCTTCTCATTCCAATGACATATCATAGGACTGTGGGCTTGGAGCCAATCCATGCCGAGGACAGCATCGTAAGCTCCAAGTTCTAGCACTCTTAGATTGGTTTGGAAGGTATAACCTTATGTCCACCACTCCAGTTGTGGCACCCAACTATCACAAATTAAAGTATCTCCATTGGCCACATTCACAGTAAAGGCTCTTGTCTGTTGAGGAATGCAACCAATTCGATTGACAAAACTCTTGTTGACAAAGCTATGTGTGCTTCCCGAGTCCACAAGGAAAAGCATCACCTGATCTTTAATCAATGCCAAAATACGCATTGTTTCCACCTCTTCGGTCCCAGCTAGCGCAGTAACCGATAGCAGACAATTCTGTCCTTCAACCATTTCCACCTCCTCTAGCAAATCCAACAGGGAATCAAATAGTATCTCTCCTTGATCCTCAACAATCATAGCGTGCAACTGTGCTGGAATCTTCTTCTTACAGGTCAAGTAATGATTTGGCTCAAACTTCTCTCCACATTTGATAACAAAGTTCGTTAGCCCTCCTGTAATCCCGCAGTTGTCTAGCCTTCCACAACTCCCCTTGGTTTGATTTGGGTGTGCTATTCTGTTGATCTGACCTTCCAGTTCCAATCCCTTCCTTACTGAATTTGCTCTTCCAACTCTCACCTCTATCGATCACATCTTGCTGAACCCGAGCAAGTAATGCAGCTCGATCCACACTTTCTGGGATCAGTCCTTGCACAGCCCCCCTCAACTCTGCTTTCAGCCCTTTAACAAAATGAGACACAAATAGTTCCTCTCCATAGTACGGATTATGCATCAGTATCTCGTACTGGAGCTCTTCAAAACGACTCTTGTACTCTTCCACGGTGCCTGTTTGTTTCATCTCCACTAATGCCTCTAGTAGCTTTCTGTGATAATGAGCACCAAATTTTTCTTCCACTGTTTGAATAAATCGGGTCCAATCTCCCAATACATTCCTTGCCTTATATACCTGCAGCCAACGAGCAGCGTTGCCCTCCATGTGCATCGTCGCCGCCGTCACCCACATTGTTTCAGGGATATTAAACAATTGGAAATAATCTACACACTTGTCTCTCCAAATCCGAGGACTCTCCCCATCAAATTTGGGAAACGTGAGTTTAGGAAGAATATTTCTCACCGAACCCCCATTATCCCTGCTCCTCTGTGGTTGAGCCCCCAGAACTTCAGGTTGGACACTTGCCGAACACCTGCTCTGCGGAACTCCCAACGAAGTAGGAGTCTCCATATCAGCCCTCCTCCATGGTTCAGCCAGGCCGGGAGTGAACAAAGCCTTTTCCATCTTTGTCACAGATCCTTCCCCACCTGCTTCAACTATGCGACTCATCGTGATTTTTTGCTACTGCTTGCGCCGTGGCTTCCAACTGCTTCGCCAAAAGTTGCTGTTCTTGGTGACTCTGCTCCATCGATTTAGCTATCAGTTCAGTTCTTGCCATCATCTGTTGTTGAACGATGTCCACGCGTCCATGCGATTGAACAGAAGATTGATGTTATCCTGGATGGCCGCAAGACGTTCATCCGCTCGCTCTGCCGTCTCACTCATCTTCTCCAGGACAAACCGCGTCTGCGCCGAGGGTTTAGGAGGCGCCAGCGGTGATCAGTCGAGACCGAATCAACCAGACTTCCGGAATCACAGAAATCGCATCGGCTGATTAGCGATAAACAGCCGAGGATCTCCAACCTGCCTCTGGGATTTTACGACTCAAGGTCTGACGATCGGGACTGGCTCTGATACCAATTGTTACCCCCTTGGCCACTGATCAAGTCAGGATGTGAGGATTGGAACCAGCAAGAAAGAACGAGAAAGGCAATATCAAGAACAGAGAAAGAACAGAGAAAAAGAGTAAAGTAGCTTTGTATTTCATTTCTTGGACAAGAAGACCATTCTGTTACAACCACTCCATATATATCACCCAGCTCAATGTAAAATTACTCTATTGCCCTTACGGGACTCTGCTATGTAACATATCCTATCGTATAATGAGTAAATGTTATTTGTCGGCAACGCCTTCATGGCTACAGTAAACAGCAACACCCGCTCCTTCAGTTCAGTCATCAGTTTCTTCAGTGCAGTCGCTCCCATGGTTGGTGACAGGATCATGTACGTCGGGTCGATGTACTTGAGGGTGATGGGAAAGTTGGTCTTCTTCTTGAAGTGCTCCTTGATCTTCTGTGAGAGCCAGAGGCCGACGTCGAGGAGGAGCTTGTTGCCGGAGGCATCGTGGGTGACGGCGAAGTGCATGCTCTTGGCGATGAGGTCCTGGCTAGGGGTGGATAACGAGCTAGTTGAACTTTTTTTCGAACTTTCTTCGACACTGATTTATTCTTATTTATTATAGTCTCCTGTATTGTTTGAAACCCAACTTCGAACCGAGCTTAACGAGCCGAGCCTAACGAGCCGAGCCGAAGTTGACTCTGGTTCCAAATCAACTAATTTTTATTTTAAAAGAAAAATGAATGTAATCAGAGCAATTTTGAAACGAGCCACCGAGCCAGCTCAACGAGCTTTTTTTCCAGCCCTAGTCCTGGCCGTGGCCGGCGCCCTCGGCGACGATGATGACCATGTGGCCGTTGTCACGGAGGCGCTTCTCGATGAACTCGAGGAGGCCGCCATTGCCATCGAGGTAGAAGGGGGACTCCGAAATGAGGCAGCAGTCGACGTCGCGGCTGGCGAGGGTGGCGTACATGGAGATGAAGCTGCTGTTGCGGTCCATGAGCTTGACGACGCCGATGCCGTTCTCGGCGCTCTCAGCCTCGACGTGCGCCGCGTTGATGGCGCGCTGCCCCTCCTCGACGGCAGTGTCGAATCCGAAAGACTTGTCGATGACGGCGATGTCGTTGTCGATGGTCTTGGGCACGTCGACGCATCACAAGACTTGAGGTCGCGCGCCGACCTCCTCATGGATGATGGCGGCGCCCTTCTGCGTGCCGTCGCCGCCGATGATGTACACCTGGTTGATGCCGCGGTCCTGGATGCTGTCGATGATCTTGGCCGTGTCTTGACCGCCGCGCGAGGTGCTGAGCACGGTGTCGCCGCGCTTGTGGATGTCGTTGACGGAGCGCGGCGTGAGCTCCACCGAGTTGCGCGCGTAGAAGCCCTTGTAGCCTCCCACGATGCCGACGACGCTGGTGACGCCGTACATGTCGTGGAGGCCGCAGACGAGCTCGCGAATGATAGTGTTGAGGCTCGGGCAAAGCCCCCCGTAGGTGACGATGGCCGCCGACACCTCCCCCGGCTGGAAGCAGACGCGCTACCGCGGCCCGGCCCGGCGGAAGTGCGTCCCCCGCGCGCTGCTCTTGTGCACCACGATCTTCTTCGCCACCGTGTCGTCGATGTTCACGAAGTACTGCCTGAGTAAGAGATGAAAACAACAAATAAAAATTTGGAATTGAAGCAAGGTGGTGGCGGGGGCGGGTGGGCGGAGTTGGCCATTCCCAATGCATAGTTTTATTTTCCAGTTTTCAAGAGTGTCACATCAGCTTTTGTCTAGGTAACCGTGTATCTCAGGTTTCATCTAGATGAAACTCACTCACCTCCCATGAAACTCTTTCTATCTCTCTCTTCATAATTATCTTGCCATGTCACCAAATATGATGATGTGTCACATCATTTAATGAAAATGAAACTCCTACTGTGAATGGCCTTAGAATTCTCACTTGACGACGGAGTATGCTGGGTGGTCTTGCAGTGGATTGGGGTAGCTCTGGAGGTCTTGGAGGTAGTCGGCGAGGTGCGGCACGTCCTCGAGGACATACCCGCCGTAGCCGCCGGACAGCTTCTTCTTAGCGGTTTTGGCATTCCTCGCCGGCACCGGCACAGCCGACGGCGACTCCACCTTTAGGTGAAGGAGCTTGTGCTTTGCAAGATCGTGATAGTGGTCGCGGAGTGGCGGCGACGACGGTGGCAGCTTCCATTGCAGTACGATTAGGACGATTGATTTGGAGAGGGAGAGCGATCTATCGATCAACTTGATCGATTGGGCTCGCTTGGGAAGAAATTAAGGAGTGTTAATTCTTGACTTGTTCTTGGGGGGCGGGTCGAGTTGTTGTGGGGGAGGTGGGCAACCAGCAGCGGCGTTTTTATAGGAGATGAGAGGCGGTGGTCCGTGCGCGCGCGCAGGACAAACCGGGTTCGGAATGCGCGCACGTTGGAGTGCGCAAGACGTCGAAATGGAAACTGATTCACCGGAACGCCCCAGATAACTAGCTCGCCTCCGAATACTAAAAATTCCTGGTCCAAGGCTGTTCTTGTAAATTAGTTTAAATACAACGCTTTAATAGTCAATATATACAACGTTATTTATTTATTTATAATAATTTAGGCACACCTTGTTTCGAAATATAGCCTTAAAAATGAAATTCTAGTGTGTGTATATATATTAAAATTTAGGGTTAACAAAGCCGAACGAAAATCGAGAATTTCGACCGGTTTTCGAGATTTCGAGCCCTACTGAAATATAAAACCGACCGAGAAACCGGTCCAATTCAAAAAAAAACATTCAAAAAATTTAAATAAATTTATGCGATGTAAACCGAGCGGTTTTCGATTTTTTTTGGAATTTGTTTTCAATACTTTTTGTTCAAACACTCGGTTTTCAAACCCTTCAGCTTTTTACGGTTTTCGCTCGGTTTTCGCGAAAAACTGATACCGGCGGGGTCTAGATTTTCAATTCGAAAACGGTTTTGTAAACCCTGCATATAACTTCATTAAAAATATAAAATGTATACATAAAATAACATTTTAAAAGTTTTTAGTGGGACCCCAGAAGGTAAAACGATATTTTTAAGAGAGGTGTTTCAATGCTTTTCTTTTTGAAAGTTGCATAAATATTTAGGGGTGTAAATGGGTCGGGTAATACCCGACCCGTACCCGTACCCGGATGTAAAATTAACCTAATGAAAACTATTTCTTACTACCTGTCGGGTACGGGTACGGGTAGTACCGGCTTGGTTATGTTCGGGTTCGGGTAGGGTACGGGATCGGCAATACCTGGCGGGTACGGGTCGGATTCGGGTACCCAAAAAATTTTCACAATCGGGTACCCGGATATACCATGTCATGCGTGCCTATGTCGGGCCGTCGGCGGCCCACTGGGAGGTGGGCACTGGCCCAACAAGCCACAAGTGATGCCCTACTTGCTACTTCCCTCACCGGCTTACCCTCAGTTCCTTGACGGCTGGACCTCATATCTCCCGACGGGCGACGGCGCTCGTGGCTCGCCTCTACCTCGCCGGCGCTCGTCCCCGCCTCCACCTGCCCCCGCTGGCCCCGCGCCCCAGCCTCTGCGCCCCCACCTACGCCTCCGTCGGCCCCCCTCCACCTCCGCGGCCCCCGCCCCGCCCGCCCCGCCCGGTCAGTCCGGTCGCCCCGCCTCCGTCAACCCCTCCTCCGCGGGACCCCACCTCGCCCCGCCCCGCCTCCGTCAACCCCTCCTCCGCGGACCCCACCCCGCCCCGCGGCTCGCGCCTACCTCCGCGCCCCACCTCCACCTCCGCCTCAGCCGACCCCCTCCACCTCTGCGGCGCCCGCCCTTCGCCTCCGCCGGTCCCGGTCCCTGCCCCCGCCTCCGTCGACCCCCGCCTTCGCGGGACCCCACACCCGGTGCTCGCCCACAGGATCGGCGGCGCTCGCCCGTAGGATCGCCCGAAATCAGGTGAAGCTCTGTTGATTAGCAAGCAAAACTTGTATGCGCCCTAATTAAAGTCATATTTTAATGCAATGTACTAACTAGAGCCTTTCTGCGATTATATCTTAAATGGAGTATAGCATTAGCAGCAATCACAATACATGCTGATATTGATATCGACACAAACTGGAGTTGTTATGCAACCAGTGCAACTAGCTAAGTTCAATACGTTATTCCCGATTTTTCTTGGCAGATAATGAGGAGCAATACCAATGACTGTACATATGTTGATCAACTAGAACCTAAAGACATATTACGACACAGCCAAGGCCAGATAATCAATCTGGTTCATGATTTGCACTGGAATATGCGAAAATACCGCAACTAGAATGAACTCTAGTAATATAGGCAATACTAGAGAACCTGAAGTTTCACTATTCCATTGCAATCAGTCCAAAAAAAGTAAAATCTGATAGTGTTATTCCTTTATATCTACTCAAATTAGCACAGATATCAAATAATGCATCAATTTTTGAAAGTTACACAAATATTAAATAGATTGCATATGAAGCCACTTAGATTGCACTGCAATAGTATCTATCCTAATTTCCACATGAAGCCAACAATATCAGGTCCAATTATTTTTTAATGATAGAAAAGACATGTATTTGAGCACTTCCCTTTTCCCCAATGCATTATTTTTTTAATGATAGAAAAGACATGGAAGGCAACAAAGCCGATGGAGGAGAGGATCACAATAACCATGTACTATTGAACTCTTTGTTGGACTATGTATGCTTGTTAGACTATACGTCATTATCTATTGTATTATGTCATGTACTATTGTAATGGTTGGATTGTTTTCATCGCATATTTTAGTCCTAGGTACTTCGTGCACTACCCGATGAAGTACCCGTTGTCGGTATTATACCCGTCCGCACACTACCCGGAACCCAATTTCTACCCGTTCATAAAAAATGCTACCCGTTACCCGTACCCTACCCGATTTTTACTACCCGTGACTGTACCCATACCCGGAGAAAAAATAATAGGGTAGGGTATGGGATGACCTACTACCACCACCCGAACCCGACCCATTTACACCCCTATAAATATTAAAGTATGAATAAATGGTAGATGGTGATTACTTATCTCTTCGGTTACTTCACGATTTGTGTAACTTGTATTGGAAGGAAAAAAATAGAAGCGCCGCTCTTTTTTAATTTCTTAGTGGCCCTGTAGGGTTGATTGTAGCCCGCTCGGCCGCACCTCTTGGGGGAGCAATCCACGGGGCACGTTTTTAACGGGACCCTATGGGTTAGGGATGGCAACAGAGAAAATCTCCGTGGGGAGCGCCCTCCCATTTCCGATCTTCGATAACTAAAACTTCCTCGTCCCCGCACACGAGGCTTAATTCCTTCCGTCCTTGATCCCCGATGGGTTCACAGGTTCCCGACAGAGATTAATCTCCGAAATTCTCCATGAAAGACCACATGCTATATATATGGGTGAATCATTAGAGTAATAGTGCATATGTGATTGAAGTGTAAGTGAATCACCGTAGTAATTCATATTTAGTATGTTTATTAATAATGAACTCGTATATATTCTTTTTTTTTAGAATTGATCATTTTGTTCTCATCTATTTGTGATAACGTGGGGGTGGGGATCCATCCAGTGTCACAGACGGTATCAATTTAGGCCTTGGATATCAACGAGAGCACCAGTTGTCAGGCACGCACGGTGACGGAGACGGAGCCGGAAACACCGACAGGACATCGCCGCCGTTATTATAAAATAATACATACTTTTACTTGATATAAAAATTTAATTACGAACAAAAAAAATTTCAAAAAGAAGTAAAAGAATTATTAAGAATTAAACACTCATCCAACAAATCTGAAATTTTTATTCAAGGTAATATTTTATAAAACCCATTATAAATTTATGAGAAATTTATAAATCAATTTATGTCCTCAAATTAATTAATTACAGTAATAGAAATTTTTAAAAAATCCCACTTGTACCGGGTCATAACACCAACCGGTACTGATAAGAAGAGGCTCCAACCGGTACTGATAATAGATCATCACTACCGGTTTGAGGATTTAACCGGTACTGATGGACATATCAATACCGGTTCCACCAACCAATATTGATGCCCAATGGGCATCAATCCCGGATGGCTAGTACCGGTTCAAAAACTGGTATTGATGGCGGTTATGAATCGGTAGTGGCGGCGAGATCTGTAGTAGTGTCCCGTCCATGGTTTCCAAAACTCATGATATAATTTTGGTTAGATATTGTGATATAATCAAGCATCTTGAAAACTTCAATTGAAAATGAGAATACATTAAGACAAAAAAAAAACGACAAATTTTAGTGAATAACGTCATTTTCCTTTTATATTTTATTATTGAGCAGTGCTTCTATGCTTTCTCTGCTAATACAAGTTGCACAAATCTTGAAGCAAATGAAGGGGTAAATAATCATCATTTACCCTTCATTCATGTTTTAATATTTGTACAACTTAAAAAAAAAGAGCATAGAAGCACCTGTCTTTATTATTTCCTTTTCTGCAGAATTTTTTTTGTTTCACTGTTTGTAGATCGAAGTTTTATTTGAATTTTAGTGGCATTATAGATTGCTTTTGTGGTCAACATATCAAATTTTCTTTTTGAAAATTTTCATGCCATTTGCGCTATATTTAAGAAGAGATGCACGGAACACTAGTGGCCCAAGCAAAATTGAATACTTGTGTTAGGCTAACTTTTAATAACCTAACTGAAACAATCAAACATATGTTATGAGAAACCTGGGGTATTATTCATTCACAAAGAGGCCACAAAATCTTACGACACTTAACCGTTCTAGCATTTCTATATTTTTTTTTTCTTTTGCGAGTAGTATTTCTAACTATTTGATTCGTAGGGCTTGCATGCATGCCTGCATGTTTAGTATTCTCTTGGGCATACCCATTGGACACAATAGAATCCAAATTAAGAACCTTAGAAAGGGAGAACAGGTTCTTTTCAACAAGAATCTACTTTCCATGATACTATTGGACTGTATAGTCTTCGTAGTCGTAGACAACCAACACGGAGAAAACAATGGACGCCAAGCTTCTTGCCGGTGGACAATTGGAACGAGAATATGCATTTGTTTTGTGAAGCTTTGGAAGTTTTCCAACATAAACAAAGGATGGACAATTGGACCATATACAACATTTTGTCACCTATCAAAAAGACAGTTTAAGAAACATAATTGTTCCTTGTTTTTTGCGAGGAACAAACATAATTATTTACATGCATAAGGAAGTAAAAATACACTCTGAATTTGTCGAGTGGATCCATCTTGTAGTCTTTACCCCTTTATAATTCACCAGTTAATTCTTTTCTACATGCACACACTGTTCTACCCCCACAGAGGATACTTTTTCTTTGTTCACCCTAACACGTGCACACAGAAATCTTATTTCCTCATAATCAAGCGCTAAGATGTTCTATCATATCACTTCATCAAATCTGATGGACCAAATCACCCGGTTCATCCCATCAAACTTTCCTCTCCGCCAGTGCCCCAATCGCACCTATCGCGCCTAACCCGACGCTCCCCATCACGCCGCGCCCCAATCGTCGCCCGTGTGCGCCGCGCCACAATCGCCTGTGTGCACGTCGCCGAACACCCGCCACCACCTGCGCCGCTCACCCGTGGCCGCCACGCCGGAGACCCGCCACCACCTCAAGACGCTGCCTCGCGCCAGCGCCCACCTGCATTTCCTCGCGCCGCTCCGCCTCGCCGCGCCCTCGGCGATTTACCTCGCCGCCACACTCGCCGAGCCGCTCCTCCACCCGCGCTACACCGTTCCCGTCGTCGGCTGCTTCCTCCCGCTGGCGCCCGCGCTCCTCGAACGCGCCATCACGCTGCTCCGCAGTGCCGCGCCCATCCTCCGCTCCGACAACACCGCCCGCCAGGTGCAAAAGTTCGCCATTTAATTTGGTGCTCAATTAACTCCAACAACTGACCTTCTACTAGGCCTTGTCTCTATTGGTACCAATGGGTAAACACTGAATGTCACTTGATGCTAGAACGTTTGGTTTTAGTTTAATGGATTGGGTCATGCAAAAGCTAAGTGTCAATGTTCTGTAGTATATTCAAATTGATTTTCTATATTTTTGATAATGTGAGAAAACCGTCACATTGTTTTGAATTTGTGCTCATCTGAGTTCGTTTTTGATAACTTTTAGGATCATACGTTCTGATTCAGCGCACAAACACAACAACCTCTCATGATCATGACTTGATTTGTATTTTGTTGGAGTTCTAAATTAGCCCTGAAAGTTATGGGTGTGAAATGCTAGGCATCACATAACAAAAGTACATGGATAAATATATGAAGAGTGGTACCCGGAATATTTTGCCTAAAATTTTTAATCCCTTAGCTCGAACTCTCAGTTCCTCTCTCTTGACACTGCTGTACCTTGAAGCACCTGATATTGATAAAATATTAAAATCCACTGCTACAACTTAAGCTAATGAAATGTGATATTAATGCAAAAACAGCTGTGCAAGAATGTTGAAAGGTAGCCAAGACATGAGGACGGACCATCTGACAGACATGTGATAGGGTTGCCTCTATATCAGTAACATTAAGCTTCCATAAGGAATCAACCATAACACTTTTATGGGTCTGCATGTACGCTTCAAGTTGCTCTTCATGCTGTAGGGTAAGCAAAACAGGGTCAGAAAAGAACACTGAGTTAATCGAAGTCAGGGTCAGAAAAAATGAATGTGTTGTTGTTTCAGACATATAGGAAAATACATAAGAAGAAAAGGGTGAAAAAGGTTCCAGAGCTATTGAGTAGTTGAATAGACAGAACACTTAGCAAGTGAGGAATTGTCATTAACACTTTAGGGAGTAATGAAAGAATTATCATGGACACATACCTGCATTGGAAAGTCTGGACACCTCAACTTCAGCAAGCTGGATAAATTCATCTATGTTTCCTTGAACATAAAGGTGCAATCTATTTTTCAGTGTCTCTGCAAGTTTCTCCTCTCTTTCCTTTTGTACAACCTGCAGTTGTTGTTAAGTCTGTAAATATACTACAGATCAAAGAGTATGATACACCAATTAGTGTAATCACAATTGGGAAAAAAGAATAGCTACTTTTTTTGGTAGGTGTTTAATATTGCATTTAAAACTTGAATTGTGTAGCAAGTGCAGGTCCTCATCGCCAAGGAAAATCTTGTCTGTTGCGGAGGGCTAAAGTGGCTCTCCTAATTGAAGTGTTGTAGTTTCTAGAGATGCTGTAATTTTCCGGTAGGACTTATTAATCCTCACATATTTTAGCTAACAACTGATATATGTTTAGAACATAACACTACCACAAAACTGCATAATTGTGACGCTCTATCAGTGACGATTTTGTTTGAACCGCCACAAATAGCATTATCAGTGGTGGTTCTAAAGAAAAACCGTCACTAATAGTCTTCCCGTCTAGAACCGCCACTGATAATATTATCAGTGGCGGTTTTTTTGCCAGAACCGCCATTGATAATATAGTATCAGTGGCGGTTTTTTGATAGAACCGTCACTGATAAATATTGATATCTGTGACGGTTCTAGCCAAAAATCGCCACTGATAATATTATCTGTGGCGGTTTTTGGCTAGAACCGTCACTGATAATATATTATCAGTGGCGGTTTTTTGATAGAACCGCCAATGATAACTATAGTTACCTAATTTTGTTTTTAAACTATCAGAAAATTAAAAAAATGATAATTTGAGTTAAATTGACATATCTCTAAATTGAACTAAGTGTCCAATTTTACCATGCCATGGTAAATTCAGAGTATAAGAATACTAAAATTAGTGTTTTGGTCATTTGTGAGGTTAAGAGGAGAGGGACACGTTATATTTCAAATGTGATCATACCAACACTCTGGTACTAGATCATATAAAGAACTATGAAATTAAGCGTGCTTGGGTGAGAGTAGTATTAGGATGGGTGACCTCTCGGGAAGTGCTCGTATTTGCATTAAAATCAGTGGTAGAACTCACTAGTTAAGCGTGCTTAGGCGAGAGTAGTACTAACTAGGATGGGTGAGGGTGATCTCCTAGAAAATATCTTCGTTTTGTGTTTAAAAATGCCAGAATATTAAATATAAGTACTAGTGTTATCAGTGGCGGTTTTTCTTTAAAATCGCCACAAATAATGCATTATCAGTGGCGGTTTTTGTTTGGAACCGCCACTAATAATATTATCGGTGGTGGTTTTTCTTTGGAACCGCTACTGATAATATTATCAGTGGCGGTGTGACACCACGGAGTGTCGTAACCTTATATAATGTTAATGTTGAGGTCAAAAACTTTTTGAAATATGGAATTGGAGGTTGAAACCATACGGTATGAGGTTTATTTGCGTTTCCGGGCCGTTTCAGGGAGTTTGGGCCTTTCCGGGGGAGTTTGGGCCTAAGGGAAAGGGTCGTGGGCCTTGGTGGGGAGGAGTTTGAGTCCATTTAGGAGTAGGAGTCCTGTTTGGGGGCCTCCTCCTGCCCTTAGGTGCGCCCCACCCCTGCTTGGTGCGCCCCCCCACCTCCCCTTGTGTGCCCTAGCCGCCACCCCCAATCCACCTCCAAGACGCACCCCCACCACCTCTCCCCATTGCGCCACCACCCCTCCACCACCTCTCCACCTCCCTTGCTGCCCCTAGGGGAGTTCTCCACCTCCACACCTCGAAGATCCGTCCATTGGAGCGCTCCACGACGAGGAGATCCGGCGGAATTGGAGCGAGGAAGGAGATCGCGCGAACCAGGAGGAGATCCATTGGGTTTTCGGTCATCGGGCGAAGGTATGGCCACGAGGATCCTTGGGGTTGGTCTAGGATTTGTTCTAAGGGTTAATACCATGATTTTAGATCAATTGGCGGTGCTAGAATTGAGTAGATTAGATGAAATCTAGAAGTTGCCACGTTCTCTGTTTCGGGTAGCATGAGCAGTCGACCTAGGGCTTGGGTTTTCGCCAATTTAGAGTTGGAATTTGGTCGGACGCCTGTTGAAGAAGTTGTAGGTAATTTCAAAACCTTTCAATGGGTATAAAGAACGTCCAATTCCGCCCAGCCGTTTGAAAGTTATGCTAGTTTTACCGAACGTATTAAAATCTATGACGTGATTGGAACAGGTCACGGTATTTTGTAGATTAAACAACTTTAGAGTCCGAATCAGCTTTTCCATATATTTAGAAAAAGTTAGGAAATTTCCTAAACTACGCGAGGATGTACTCGTTTATTCGATTCAGAGTCTTAGAACCCGAGTTATGCCTTTTGGAAGGCTGCTGACCCGACGGGACAGAATATCTATTTTTGGGTTTTGCGAGTAGTTTGCGATGTCGGGGTAGAAGAGGGTTTGCATACTGTTTTGTGGACATGATTGTGAGTGTGTGGTACCTATGTGCAGGTGGTGTGACCCTGGGAGTGCCTTCTACTTCTTGCCAATCCGTCGCCCGTGGTTGAGGCAAGTGTATTGGAATGGGTAGCGGGTTGTAGTTTTCTAGATTGGTTGAGATTGAAGTTGAATATATGATATGTTCACATGCCATGCTTTAATGTTTTCCATTGATATGATGAATATGCTTATTATGTTATGATGCCATATGTTAATGTACAAAGTTATTTATGATGTTGGCATGATTGCATACATGGCATGATACATGGCCCGGGCGGTGAGAAAGTCATAACTAGTCCGGGGAAGGTCGGTGAGAAAGTTATGACTATTCCGGAGAGCCAATGAGTAAGTCCTACATCGTGATTCCATCCACCGCGGTGTATGGAAGCGAGGAGTAGACACCCTCCATCTTCGGGATGGAAGGGGGGAGAGGGTGCACACCGACGGGTGTGTACTCAACCATACCGGTATGAGTTTCCAAGGAGACATGAGCATCGCATTGCATACATAATGATGATGAAAATGATATGTGATCATGAATGAGATGATAGACATGATGTGAGTTGTGGTAGCCATGAACTTGTTTCTTTTCTACCATTGCAATATACTTGCTGAGTGATGAACTCACGCTTGTGTTTATGTTTTTTTTTAGGTACCAGGATACCGGCATGTGGGAAAGGGCATTAGCTACACATCTTCACGTAGTTCCAGTCACATTTACCAAAATTTGAGTCATGATCTTAATAATAGTGCCATGAATCTTGGTGTATGGATTAAATTGTGTGGTCGGGTCCCTTATTTGCTTCGTTATAGTTTATGGAGTGGTTGAACTTGATAATATTGCCTTATGTTGTTGCCATATCCATTTACATTGCTTCTTTAGATATCTTATGATATTATGTTACTTGCCTGTTATTGTTATTGTCTCAAATCATGTTAAAACAAAGGAGATGCTGCCGAAATTTTCGGTTTTAGCATTTGCTCTTTTGCTGTAATTTGTCTTTATTAGTGGTATTTAGGTGTTGTTTAGCCCATGTTTGGTAGCATTCGGGCATACTAGATGCCGTGGTGTTACAGGCGGTTCAAAACCGCCACTAATAATCTTTGATTATCAGTGAAACTATATCAGTGACGGTTCGAAAAACCGCCACTAATGGCAGTTACGAACCGCCACTGATGTCTATTTCTCTAGTAGTGTAAACAACTAAACTTCATATGTTGCAGTATGCCAATTTTGCAACAACAATTTGGTACTATCCTCAGGATTAGTGATAAGATAATTGCAAGCAAGGCAGCCAAAACATAATGAAAATTGGCTACTTCTGAGTATGGGAAGGAACAACTTGAAAGATATACTAATTTCCAGACATTAGCTTTGTATTCAAGTATGAGCTTGCTCCCGAAAAGGAGAGTAGAAACTGTAACATATTCAGCGTGAGTCAATTCAATACTGTAGATGCACATTGTTTCTCTATTCAAAAGCTTGATCGATGCCTCATCTTCAGCTTTTGGGTTGCTTCAGGTTAACAATTTTTCATTAATATGATCACGCCGAGCGGAGTGCGAGCTGCCTTCAGCGATATATCGAACAGCAACAACACAGGTATATATTTGATTCCTAGCTACTGGTTTGTACTTCATTCATAAATTGATGCCTAGCTATATATGTTAAATACTGTGTACGACGGCTCAATCAATTTGATGTTGAAAAAATCATCGCTTAAAGATCGCAAATAACACCTTCTGATGAGGCACAACGTAGGAGGGAAGAAAAGAACAGAAAACAACGTGAATACCGTGCAAGGAAGAAGGCTGAAGCAAACAATCCGTACACTGGTACGTTTAATCATCTGTTCACTATGTCTGGGATATGTAATTCTCATACGACAGTATTGTTGTGATCGTTGTGAAGCTCGTTCCATCAACGACAGTATTGTTTTCTCGGCCACACCAACACAACCCACACCTATTTCCCTTTCACAACAACATAAAAGTGAAAGGGACAAGTACCGACGAGGTGAAATGTCCGAGGAGCAGAGACAAGAAATGAACAGAAAGCAGCGTGAATACCGAGCAAGGAAGAAGGCTGAATCAAACAATCTTTACAGAGGGAGTGTTGGATCATCAAACCCGGCCACACCTACTCTTGGTAATGTTTAATGTGAGATAATGTGAAAAGCACCATTGTAAATAATTCACATAAGCAAAATTGTAGGTACTTCGGCCATAGGACAACAATCACCATATGGAACGGCATATTCAACCCTTTTGCAAGCACCCAGCTTAAGAGACAAGGAAAATGTCGATCCAGATGATCCCATGGACTGGCTACATAGAAATGATCAATACGTCCTACGATATGACCCCAGTTATGTTACATGTACATTTCTGTCGGAACCTGAGAAAACAAATGAAGAAGGGAGTCCACATGATGTTGAATTTATTGATGCTCCAGGCGAGGAACCTAAACCATCAAACACATCACATGAAACTAAATCAGATACATCTCTATGTGTCCTTTCCACTAGAATAACACCAGCAGAATCTCAATTGACCATGCAGAATCTTTAGAGTAAGTCATTTTTCTGTGCAATAAATTATGCATAGTATAAATATATCATCTTTGATCTTAGAATAGCTAACCGAATATACATTTTCATAGGAAAGAATGGGTTCGAAGCACCAAGCCTTACCCAATTTCTATAACTCTCGAAAAACTTCAAGAAACACTGCATGTGAACAAGCCAATGGACAATGCTTCTTTCAACATGGCTATGCGGATGCTCGCATGCGACGAGCTCTTGTTGTTCCAAGATGAAAAGTTGCACCACATGGACATGCAGTTTTGTGTAAGTTATTTCATTTATATGTGGTAACCCTATTTTATGTGTTTATTATAACATTATATGTATGCATGTCTGACAAAACAGTCGTTGTCTGACTTCGGTCGAGAAGCATGCCGGCGTTCCAAGCTTGATGTCCAACGATTGGCAAAATTATTTGAATGTTGGCCTAACATGGAACATGACATTTCACATTGCAACAAGGTAAGCTATGTTTCTTTGTCAATTGTTCGCAAAAATTGTTTTGAATCATTCATTATGTTTTCCTTACATAAATTGTTTGCAGATTTTATTGCCTTATTCTTTCCTCAGTCACTTCACATTGTTCATACTACACATGAAGGATAGAAGTGTATCTATATTGGACCCACAGCCTATACCGACCTGGTTTAAGGCTCAGCATCCTACCATGTACTACATTCACAAAATACATAAGATTGCCAATAACGTGAAGTTAGCCATGGAAGTAGCCAACCCTATGTGGAATGACGATATTTATGTATGGCGTCGCATATTACCGACATGTGTTCCAAAAACAGAAGATAGGTAACTTGCTTATAAATTACATGTAACAAGTTTGTTTGTCTACATAGATGTAACTATGTGTCATTTTGTAGGGACATCACAGGATATTTTGTAATCAACTTCATGCGCTCTTCGGATGGTATAAGATTACCATCAATTTGCACTGTGAGTACTATTATTTATTTATTATACTTTGTCTTACCGTAGCACAATTAATCTTTTCTGATGATGGTCCATAATAATGCATGTATAGGATGGGAAGCTATTGAGGGCTAAGTTTCTCATGAGCCTATTGAACTACAATGAGAATGAATCGAAAGACAACATTCCTGAAGTTATACGGGAAATCCTAAAGCATATCAGGGATTAGATGGTTTTTAATGATAAACAGTTGTTGTGTTACTTTATGCACTTGCTTGTGTAATCAACGATATAATATCTCTCTGTATCTTTCTTTTGTGCACATCTTACTACACTTGATTACCAAAACATATAACACATTTTGCTTATTTGAATTGTATTACCAAATATCGCCGTAGTGTTAGCATGGACAATATACTAGTTAATGAAGTTCTAGGACAACTTGTTTGGTTGTGGTTATAAGCTATCACACACTAAAGAGAGCTTCTCAAATTGGGGCAAGTCCAGCCGACTGGCAAATAACCTTTCTACCTATATCAACAGTTTTACTTTATTTTTTCTGGGAGTAAAAGAGGGATGCACACACTTAACATGCACATATCACCTACATATATACACGTCCCTCTTACACACAATGAGAATTTATCGAATGCACCAAAGCATCACAGAGCACGGACACACGCTTTCCATGAGGCCTATATCAACAGTTTCATGTTCGAGTCTCACTGACTATGTATTAAATGATGAGCTATTTCTAGATTATTGATATTTGATCATGTGACTTGTTTGTTGTTTGAGCCTTTTATATTGCTGGTAGCTATCACTTCACATTTAAGATACACCTTAGTGCCTTATTTTGACTAACTATACTCTTTGTTGCATAAACACTTCTCCTCAAACTACTTAATTTGTTCATGAGAAAATGACTAAGGAGAACCTTTGGGCGCCAAAATGGACCAGCACACCACTACGTCGGACAAGGTCATCTATGTCAGTTCAGAACCGACATTAGTGTCGGTTTTCGAACCGACACAGATGTACCGACACTGATAATCGAGGATTATCAGTGTCGATTAAAAAACCGACACAAATAACCTTATCAGTGTCGGTTCTAACCACTAACCTACACAAAATGTCTCCATATCAGCGTCAATTCCTATAAATAACCGACACTGATAGTCCGTATATCAGTGTCGGTTTCCACTAAGAACCAACACAAAAAGTCCATATATCAGTGTCGGTTCTAACTACTAATCGACACAAAATGTCTCCATATCAGCGTCGGTTCCTATAAATAACCGACACTAATAGTCCATTTATCAGGGTCGGTTTTCACTAAGAACCGACACAAAAAGTCCATATATTAGTGTCGGTTCTAACTACGAACCGACACAAAAAGTCCGCGTGGATGAGAAGCATTTGTTAATGCCCATCACATAGAAGAGAATGACTACTTGTTGTTCTGTCACATTGAGGACTTTCATTTTAAGGTTCTCATACTTGATTTTCAAACGGGTAAGAAGCGGGATGCCCGTTATAAGCAAGAATGGGCATCCTACATGCGCGAACTGCTGTATCAGTGCAAATTAGTAATTTAGGCCATATACCAGTGTCGGTTCGAAGCATCAATTTAGGTTAGAATGGTTAGAGCCGACATGCCACGTTTTCTAGAAACATTGCTTTCTGTATAGGTTCATGCACATTTGGATAGGCATTCGGAAAACCCTTTTCTAATCCAATAGTCGGTAGCGGCTCCTTGCCGAGCATGCCAACTCCCAAACGCATATGATTAAAGTATTGATGTAATAATCTCTTTGCCAAACTATATGAAGATCGAACTCATGGTGAGAAGCATGTCATCCTTTGACAGTTCAATCCATATCCTCGTATCCGTGATATATTAATAAGTTGTGATTGACTTCTCAATCACATCATGGCCATGCACTTCCTTAATCATATCACACGAGTAGCCTAGACATATATCTCCGTTACACTGGAGTGGCAAATTCCATCTTGACTGCTCACTTCCCTTTGCATGTTTCATAGTAAACATGAAAGCTACCTTTATAATTATCCAGTTAGGAAATTGTGTTTGGTAACCCCAAGGTAAAATATTACATATGTAGGGAATGTGACAATCTCAGGTTTAAGGATCATACATCTACTATGTATGAGATACACTGATGACATATAAGAATGCAACATTCTCGCAGTGTTCCATTGTGGGTCCATCTAACACATGTTCTCCAACATGCGTTCACAATGTATTAATGATATCTCCATATCCCATGATCTATGAAACATGATCATCGATCAGTACATGTGCTGATCTATTCATCGTTGTTCACTACGATGATATCCGATCAAAGATACTTACAGAATTATATCAATGAGTAGAGAGTTTCATAAGCAAGTCACATACTTTCTGATCAATATAATGATATACATTCATTGGACCAATAATCATATTATTATTCATAAACATAGTCATGTTTCAATCATCTATATGACTGCCTTAAGGGCATAACACTAACAATCTCCCACTTGCACTTGAGTCAGTCAATTAAGCATCTAATACCAATTGACCTCATGTGCGCCTCATGCTTAGGCTGTGGAAGTGGCTTCATTAACGGATCATCCACATTAGCTTCCGTATCTACTTTGCATATCTTCACGTCTCCTCTATTCACAATCTCGCTAATAAGGTGAAAGCGTCGGAGTATATGTTTGGACTTCTGATGTGATCTAGGCTCTTTTGCTTGTGCAATGGCGCCACTATTATCACAGTAGAGGTCCATTGGATTAGAGGCACTAGCGACCACACCAAGTTCTGAGATGAACTTCTTTATCCACACAGCTTCCTTTATAGACTCTCAAGCCGCAATGTACTCCGCTTCTGTTGTAGAGTCGGCCACCGTGCTTTGCTTGGAACTCTTCCAGCTTACCGCTCCTCCATTTAGTGTAAATACAAACCCAGATTGCGATCGGAAATCATCTTTGTCAGTTTGGAAGATTGCGTCAGTATAACCCTTTATAACCAGTTCTTCCTATCCTTAGTTCTTCTCAAGCACTTAAAAATGTTTTTCATGGCTATCCAATGACCATCACCGAGATCCGCTTGGTATCTGCTCGTGACACATAGAGCATATGAGACATCTGGGCGTGTACAGATCATGGCATACATAATAGACCCAATAGCCGAAGCATATGGAATCTTACTCATCCTGTCTCGCTCATTAGTTGTCGAGGGACACTGATTTTTGCTAAGACTGATGCCATGTGATATTGGCATGAAACCTCTTTTGGATTCATGCATATTGAACCTCTTCAATACCTTGTTAATGTACGTTTCTTGGCTTAATCCAATCAACCTTTTTGATCTATCTCTATAGATCTTTATGCCCAAGATATAACATGCTTCTCCTAAGTCCTTCATTGAAAAACTCCTTTTTCAATGAAGTCTTAACATCTTCAAGCATAGGAATATCATTCCCGATTAATAATATGTCATCCACATACAAGATCAGAAACACAAGTGCGCTCCCACTAGCCTTCTTGTAAACACAAGGCTCTTCTTCATTTTTGATGAAGTCAAATCCTTTGACTACTTCATCAAAACGAATGTTCCAACTCCGAGATGCTTGCTTCAACCCATAAATGGATCTCTGAAGTTTGCATACCTTTTTATCATATTTAGGATCAACAAAACCTTCAGGTTGTATCATGTATACATCTTCAGATAGATTTCCATTAAGAAAAGCTGTTTTGACGTCCATCTGCCATATTTCACAATCAAAATATGTAGCAATAGCTAAAATGATCCGGACAGACTTAAGCATGGCTACCGGTGAGAAAGTTTCATCATAGTCAACTCCTTGAACTTGTTTGAAACCCTTTGCCACCAACCGTGCCTTATAGATCTGAACATTTCTATCCACGTCTATCTTCTTCTTGAAAATCCATTTGCATTCTATGGTTTTTACACCATGAGGAGGATCAACCAAGTTCCAAACTTGATTGTCATGCATGGATTGAATTTCGGATCTCATGGCTCCAAGCCATTTTTCGGAGTTTGGTCCATCATCGCTTCTTTATAAATCGTGGGCTCATCATTGTCCAACAATAATATGTCATGTCCATATCTTATGGGTTCATGATGCGGCCTCCCCGACCTACGTAGGGCTGGTGTCTCTTCCACAGGTTGTACAACACTTTGTACATCTTGTGAAGGTTCAGTGGCAGCTTGACCATATTCATGTGATTCTTGAACTTCATCGAGATGCACATCACTCCCACTGTTTTCTTTGGAAAGAAACTCTTTCTCCAAAAGACACCATTTCGAGCAACAAAAATATTGTTCTCGTTTCTTTTATAAAAGTAATATCCTTTTGTTTCTTTAGGATACCCCATAAAGAAGCATTTTTCTGATTTAGGTGCGAGTTTATCTGATTGCAAACATTTTACATAAGCCTCGTGTCGGGACCCAAATTTGCAAATCCGGACCCTCTGTGTATTCAGCACTAGTCCAGGAACGCGCTAGTGCACACAGTCTCAACATTGGCAAATATCACAATCATACTCAACGAATAATAGGGTACCTTAATTAGTTAACCAAACTGGTTGCTCGACCTTAAGGTCAATTTACAAATATACGCCACGCAGGGCGAAACTTATTAAAAGAGAAATAACTGCAGCGGAAAATAAGATAACATCGTGGCGCCATCCAGTATACCACAGTAACCGACCGGCTCGCTCCCTAGTTAGACGGTTCCTCTTGGAGCTCCTCCTCCAAAGCTGATGTAGACTCCTCTTCAACTGGTGTTGTATTGTGGCAAGGGTGAGTACTTGGTACTCAGCAAGTCATGCACAGAATGCAGCTAATATACTACATGCATGGCTTAATACAAAGGAGTGGCTCAAGGTATATTTGAAGTAAAGAGCATTTAACAAGTATCATAAGTAGGTTCGAAAGCAGTAGAAACAAGTATAGCATCAATAACTTTTCCAGGAGTTAAATAAACATCTTTCCCGATTCTAATCCACATTTCCATCAACATCATTATTAAACCAAACCCAACCTTTCAAGACCAAGTTATTTTCAAGAAAGTTTAAACCTTAACTGTAATTCCCGAGTGATGTCTAATACCGCGGACACAGCTATTCGAATAGATTTTACACTCTGCAGAGGTTATGCACTTTACCCACAAGATACAGTCAAACACCACAAAGGCGAGTATCCGTAACAGAGTCTTTCGGAAACTTCTAACAGCACAAGTGGCCCTCCCCGGTGTTGCACACTAACCCTTCCCTTAGCGAAGGCGAAGTTTAGGCCAATCCACCGTTAGATGGGTACCTGGCCGCAGCCCCGGTACGCTCCCCCGTACAACTACACAAAGGGTGTAGTTGACATCCTGAGGTCCCACAGGTACGTTATTAGCAACTTAATCAACCAGGTCCGTCCCATTACAGACATGTGGTTGCACGCTTGACTCAGTTCAAAGGCTTGCAAAGTTAAGTGTGACACTACGGTATGGTGTTGAAGGGAATATGCCCGAGAGGCAATAATAAATTGTTTATTATCTTATTCCATGTTTATAATAGATGTTTATTTCTCATGCTAAAATTGTATTAACCGGAAACGTTGATACATGTGTGTGTAATAAACAAACAAAAGGTTCCTAGTAAAGCCTCTCTTTTAAACTAGCTTGTTGATTAACTGATGATCAAGGTTTCCTGATCATGAACATTGGATGTTGTTAATAACGGGGTCACATTATTAGAAGAATGATATGATGAACACACACCCAAGTTGGTATAGCAAATTCGATCAAGTCATTAAAGTTTGTTGCTGTACTGAACATATACAAAATAGCTCTTTTCCTTAGACCATGAGATGATGTCAATCACTAACTCCGGAAGAGTACTTTGATGACATCAAACGTCACTCCGTAACACGGTGACTATAAAGATGGATTTGGGTACTATGAAAGTATTAGTTGAGGCTCATGCATCAAGAGTGGGATTTGTCCATCCAGATGACGGAGAGATATACTGGGCCCTCTCGGTGATATCACATTGACATCGCTTGCAAGCACGTGACTAGGTCACAAGAATGTCATATCACGGAACGAGTAAAGAGTACTTATCGGTAACGGGATCAAACTAGGTATAGTTGATACCAATGATCGGATCTCGGATAAGTAATATATCGCGAGACAAAAGGAATTGGTTATGTTGGTTTTGGTTCACACGATCACTAGTTCATCGTTGAGTAAGTGGGAGTCATTATGGATCTCGAGATCCCGTGATGATTATTGATCGAGAGGTGTCTTGATCATGTCCATTTTATTCACGAACCGTAGGGTGACACACTTAAGGTTCATCGACGCTTTTGAGTGGATACGAACAGGAGAAAAGTTTGGACAGCACCGGAATAGTTTCGGGATATCAGAACATTCACATGAAGAGAATGGAGAGTCCATTCACATGAAGAGAATGGAGAGTCCATTCACATGGAGAGTCCATTCACATGGAGAGAATGGAAAGTCCATTCACATGGAGAGTCCATTCACATGGAGAGAATGGAGAGTCCATTCACATGGAGAGAATGGAGAGTCAACTCACTCCTATAAAAGGGAGGGTGGAGCTCCTCTCTCATGACTAATCTCCATGACCCTTTGGTTGGTCTTTTCTCCTTCCTCCTGCTGTTCCACCTTTCAAGAGCTTGGCTTAAGCGCTGGCTGAAACAGCTTTCTCCACCACCACCACTAAGTCGTAGTGTTGTTGGAGTTTCCCGTGGATCCTCTACTTCCGCTGCCTACTGGATTGAGGGATTGAGGTCGCCGTTGTTCCGCACGTGTGACCAAGTACGGGCGCTGCCGCTTGTGGCGCCATCTTCGCGACTTTGAAGTCGGGCGTGTACCTCTACTTCAACCACGTTTGTTTGCGGGAACGTTATTCCCGCTTCGGCCCACGAGGGTGAGTCCTTCAAACCGCTTTGCATGCATCTCCTAGATATGATCTTGGTGTTTGGTTGCATTCGTAGGAAAATTTTTGTTTTCCATGCTTCAAACCCATCGGTGGTATCGAGCCGTGTCTATGCGTAGATGTTTTGTACGGTTTAAAACACATGTGGATGTGGGCGTTGATGATCATGTTATTGCATACTTTCGTGTATTTTGGATCATGGTGGCATAGTGGGATTTGAAGCGGCCGGACTAACCTTACATGTCCTCGCACATGAGACTTGTTCCACGCTCGACATGCAACTAGTATTGCATAAGTGGCTTTGCGGGTGTCTATTTCTCCTACTATAGTCATGATCTAATTTACAACGGTTTGCTAATAATGTTTTTATCACCGTTGTGGTTCTTGTTCGTAGGTAAGAACAGTTTTTCCTAGAAAGCCCAAAACCACGTAAAATATGCAAAAATAAATTAGAGGCGTCTAACTTGTTTTTGCAGGGCTTGTGATGTGATATGGTCATTGATACAAAGATTGTTGTATGAAATGAAATTTATTGTAAATTTAAACAACCGGCAGGAGCCATTTGGTTGTTTTTTCTTTTATGGCCTGCGTGCTAAGTATATGTCCATGTGATATATTGTAATGGAGGAAGACAATCAAGATGGCAGCATCATGGACCTTGGTGCCATGCCGGTGGAATGATGGAGATCATACCATGTCGCACAAGATGGAGATCAAGTGCTTTGAAAGGACCATATCATATCACTTTATTCATGCATGTGATGTTAATCCTTTTATGCATCTTATTTTGCTTGGATATGATCACGCCGATAGCACTATAAGATGATCCCTCCAAATTAATATCAAGATAATAATGTGTTCTTCCATAGTATGCACCGTTAAGAAAGTTCGTCGCTTCAAGCACCACGTGATGATCGGGTGTAATAGACTCTACGTTCGCATACAACGGGTGTAAGCGATTTACACACGCAAATACTTTGGTTCTACTTGGCGAGCCTAGCATGTACAGACATGGCCTCGAACACGAACCGAAAGGTAAAGCATGAGTCATATGGATGATATGATGAACATATTGATGTTCGCCTTTGAAACTATGCCGTCTCACGTGATGATCGGTTTCGGTATAGTGAATTTGGTTCGTGTAATCACTAAAGATGACTAGAGGGATGTTGTTTTTGAGTGGGAGTTCTCGTAGTAATTTTGAATTAAACTTGAACTTAATCTATTATGAACTTAGTCTAATTAACTTTGCAAATACGTTGTAGATGGCACCACCTATTTTCAATTTCAACTGTTCATGGAGAAAGAGAAACTAGCCACCAACGGTAGCAACTTTACCAATCTGGGCCCTTAACACGAGGATTCTCCTCGCGCTGCTCAAAGGAGCTATGTGCTTGATGCGCCTTGGGTGCCCCGCCTACGATGATGGCCCCGAGGAGGAGAAAAATGTTTTCTTGACTCGCAAGGAGGACCACAGTCTAGTTCATCTGCGGCATTTTGTACGGCCTTGAGCCCGAGCTGCGAAAACGCTTTGAGCACAAAGAATGCTTTTGATACAATGAGAGAGTTGAAAATGATCTTCGACACCCATGCCGCAAGAGAGAGTTATGAAGCTTCGTAAAAGTTCTTTAGCTGCATGATGGAGGAAAACAGCTCCGTTAGTGAGCACGTACTCAAAATGTGCACGCCGATAAACTCATAGCTTTGGGAATAACGATCCCCATTGAGCTAGGAATTCATCGTGTTCTCCAGTCTCTGCCACCAAGCTACAAGAGCTTTGTGATGAACTGCAACATGCAGGGCATGAAGAAGTCTCTCCTCGAGCTTCACAATGCCAAAAGCTGAAGTGGAGATCAAAAAGGAACATCAAGTGTTGATGGTCCAAAAGACTATCGCTTTCAAGAAGAAAGGCAAGGCTAAGGGAAACTTCAAGAAGAAGGGCAAGTCTGTTGCCACATCTCGAGAAGAAGACCAAGGCTGGCCCTAAGTCGACATCGAATGTTTTTATCGCAAGGGCACCGGGCACTCGAAGCGCAATCGCCCAAAATATCTGGCTGATAAGAAGGACGGGAATGTGAACAAAGGTATATATGATATACATGTTATTGATGTGTACCTTACTAGTACTCGCAGTAGCGCCTGGGTATTTGATACCGGTTCGGTTGCTAACATATGTAACTCGAAACAGAGCTAAGGAACAGGAGACAACTAGCAAGGGATGAGGTGATGATGCGGCGTCGGCAATGGATCAAAGGTTGATGTGATCGCCGTCGGACGCTACCTATCCAATTACCATCGTGATTAGTTATAAACCTAAATAATTGTTATTTAGTGCCTGCGTTGAGCATGAACATCATATCTGGATCTTGTTTAATGCGAGACGGTTATTCATTCAAGTCTGAGAACAATGGTTCTTCAATTTATATGAATAATATCTTTTATGGTCATGCACCTGAAAAGAATGGTTTATTTATTTTGAATCTTGATAATAGTACACATGTTCATAATGTGAATGCCAAAAGAATTAAGTTGAATGATGATATTGCTGCATATATGTGGCATTGCCGCTTATGTCATATTGGTGTTAAACGCATGAAGAAGCTCCATTCTGATGGACTACTAGAATCACTTGATTATGAATCATTTGAAACATGTGAACCATGCCTCATGGGCAAGATGACTAGAACCCCGTTTTCCGGTACAATGGAGCGGGCAACCGACTTATTGGAAATCATACATACCGATGTGTGTGGTCCAATGAGTGTGTCGGTAGCGTGGTGGATATCGTTATCGTTACTTTCACGGATGATTTGAGTAGATATGGATATATTTACTTAATGAAACACAAGTCTGAAACATTTGAAAAGTTCAAAGAATTTCAGAGTGAAGTAGAAAATCATCGTAATAGAAAGATCAAATTTCTACGATCCGATCGTGGAGGAGAGTATCTTAGTTACGAGTTTGGCACACACATGAGACAATGTGGAATAGTTTCACAACTCACTCCTGCTGGAACACCACAACAGAATGGTGTATCCGAAAGGCCGTAATCGTGACTTTATTGGATATGGTTCGATCTATGATGTCCCTTACAGATTTGCCACTTTCATTTTGGGGTCATGCACTAGAAACAATTGCATTCACTTTAAATAGGGCACCATCTAAATCCGCTGAAATGACACTGTATGAATTATGGTTTGGCAACAAACCTAAGTCATCATTTCTAAAAGTTTGGGGATGCGATGTTTATGTGAAGAAACTTCAACCTCGATAAACTCGAACCCAAAGCGGAAAAATGCATCTTCATAGGATACCCTAAAGAAACAATTGGGTACACCTTCTATCACAGATCCGAGGGCAAGGTTTTCGTTGCCAAGAATGGATCCTTTTGGAAAAAGAGTTTCTCTCGAAGGTGTGAGTAGTAGGAAGGTAGAACTCGACGAGGTTATTGAACCTTCTCTTCATGGAATGGCAAGTGCAGCGGCCGGAAGTTGTTTCGGAGTTGACTTCACCAAATGAAGAGGGAACTAATGATAAGGATCATGAAACTCCGAAAGAGAACACTACCGCACCTCGCAGGTCAACAAGAGCGCATAATGCTCCCGACTTTATGTTCCTACTATGAATGTCATGGTAGTTGAGAATAATGACCCTGCGACGTATGATGAAGCGATGATGAGCCCAGATTCCGACAAATGGCTAGAAGCCATGAAATCCAAATGAGATCCATGTATGAAAACCAAGTATGGACTTTGGTGGACCTACCCAATGACCGCAAGGCCGTTGAGAACAAATGGATTTTCAAAAGAAAATAGACGCTGATGGTAATGTGACCGTCTATAAAGCTCGACTTGTCGCAAAGCGGTTTTCGACAAATTCAAGGAGTTGACTACGATGAGACTTTCTCACCCGTAGCGATGCTAAAGTCTGTTAGGATTATGTTAGCAATTGCTGCATTTTTCGATTATGAAATTTGGCAGATGGATGTAAAACCGCGTTCCTTAATGGAAACATTGAGGAAGAGTTGTATATGATACAACCCAAAGGTTTTGTTGATCCTAAGGATGTCGATAAGGTATGCAAACTTCAGCGATCCATTTATGGATCAAGCAAGCATCACGGTTGGAATCTCCGCTTTGATGAGGTAATCAAAGGTTTTGGATTTGTCCAAACTTACGGAGAAGCTTGTATTTACAAGAAAGTGAGTGGGAGCTCTATAGCATTTCCGATATTATATGTGGATGACATATTGTTGATTGGAAATGATATAGAACTTTTGAAAAGCGTAAAAGATTACTTAAACAAAGAAGTTTTCAATGAAGGACCTTGGTGAAGCGGCGTATATTTTAGGTATCAAAATCTATAGAGATAGATCGAGACGCTTGATTGGGTTATCGCAAAGTACATACCTTGACAAGATTCTAAAGAAGTTTAGAATGGACGAAAGTAAGAAAGGGTTCTTACCTATGTTGCAAGGCAAGACGTTGAGTAAGACTCAGAGTCCAACTATAGCAGAAGATAGAGAAGTAATGAATAAAATTCCCTATGCTTCAACCATAGGCTCTATCATGTATGCTATGTTGTGTACAAGACCGGATGTGGCACATGCTATTAGTTTGACTAGCAGGTACCAATCTGATCCAGGTTTGGAACACTGGACAGCGGTCAAGAATATCTTTAAGTACTTGAGAAGAACTAAGGATATGTTTCTCATATATGGTGGTGAAGAAGAGCTCGTCGTAAAAGGTTACGCCGACGCTTAGTTTCGACAACGATCCGGATGACTCTAAGTCACAAACCGGGTATATTTTTGAAATGAATGGAGGAGTGTGAGTCTGGAGGAGTTCCAAGCAACTGTGGTGGCAAGATCTTCAACAGAGGCGGAATATGTTGCCGCTTCGTAAGCCACAGAAGCGCTTTGGATGAAGATGTTCATATCCGAACTGGGTGTGGTTCCGAGTGCGTTGGACCCAATGGTTATCTATTGTGACAACAATGGTGCCATAGCCAATGCTAAAGAACCAAGGTCACACAAGAATTCCAAGCATATTAAGCGCCGGTTTCACTCCATCCGTGAACATGTCAAGGATGGCGATGTAAAGATTTGCAAAGTGCACACGGATCTGAATGTGGCAGACGCATTGACTAAAGCTCTCCCAAGGGCAAAACATGATCAGCACCAGAACTCAATGGGTGTTAGATTCATCACAATGTAATCTAGATTATTGACTCTAGTGCAAGTGGGAGACTGAAGGGAATATGCCCGAGAGGCAATAATAAATTGTTTATTATCTTATTCCATGTTTATAATAGATGTTTATTTCTCATGCTAAAATTGTATTAACCGGAAACGTTGATACATGTGTGTGTAATAAACAAACAAAAGGTTCCTAGTAAAGCCTCTCTTTTAAACTAGCTTGTTGATTAACTGATGATCAAGGTTTCCTGATCATGAACATTGGATGTTGTTAATAACGGGGTCACATTATTAGAAGAATGATGTGATGAACACACACCCAAGTTGGCAAATTCGATCAAGTCATTAAAGTTTGTTGTCAGATCTTGAACATATACAAAATAGCTCTTTTCCTTAGACCATGAGATGATGTCAATCACTAACTCCGGAAGAGTACTTTGATGACATCAAACGTCACTCCGTAACACGGTGACTATAAAGATGGATTTGGGTACTATGAAAGTATTAGTTGAGGCTCATGCATCAAGAGTGGGATTTGTCCATCCGTGATGACGGAGAGATATACTCTGGGCCCTCTCGGTGATATCACATTGACATCGCTTGCAAGCACGTGACTAGGTCACAAGAATGTCATATCACGGAACGAGTAAAGAGTACTTATCGGTAATGGGATCAAACTAGGTATAGTTGATACCAATGATCGGATCTCGGATAAGTAATATATCGCGAGACAAAAGGAATTGGTTATGTTGGTTTTGGTTCACACGATCACTAGTTCATCGTTGAGTAAGTGGGAGTCATTATTGATCTCCTGATCCCGCTGATGATTATTGATCGAGAGGTGTCTTGATCATGTCCATTTTATTCACGAACCGTAGGGTGACACACTTAAGGTTCATCGACGCTTTTGAGTGGATACGGAACACCGGAGAAAAGTTTGGACAGCACCGGAATAGTTTCGGGATATCAGAACATTCACATGAAGAGAATGGAGAGTCCATTCACATGAAGAGAATGGAGAGTCCATTCACATGGAGAGTCCATTCACATGGAGAGAATGGAAAGTCCATTCACATGGAGAGTCCATTCACATGGAGAGAATGGAGAGTCCATTCACATGGAGAGAATGGAGAGTCAACTCACTCCTATAAAAGGGAGGGTGGAGCTCCTCTCTCATGACTAATCTCCATGACCCTTTGGTTGGTCTTTTCTCCTTCCTCCTGCTGTTCCACCTTTCAAGCAGTAGCTTAAGCGAAGCGCTGCTGAAACAGTTTCTCCACCACCACCACTAAGTCGTAGTGTTGTTGGAGTTTCCCGTGGATCCTCTACTTCCGCTGCCCCGCTGGATCGAGGGATTGGAGGTCGTCGTTGTTCCGTACGTGTGACCAAGTACGGAGGCGCTGCCGTTTGTGGCGCTCATCTTCGCGACTTTGAAGTCGGGCGTGTACCTCTACTTCAACCACGTTTGTTTGCGGGAACGTTATTCCCGCTTTCGGTCTACGAGGGTGAGTCCTTCTGAAACCGTTTGCATGCATCTCCTAGATATGATCTTGGTGTTTGGTTGCATTCGTAGGAAAATTTTTGTTTTCCATGCTTCGAAACCCATCAGGTGTGACATTATAGAATGTGAAATTAGAGAATAAAACCTTTCGGCTTGAGGTTTACTCGCGTTTTTGGGCCGTTTGAAGTGATGTGTCACCACGGAGTGTCGTAACCTTTTAAATGGTGCATGTTAAGGTCAAAAAACTTTATGAAATATGGTATGGCAGGTTAAAACCATAAGGTATGGAGGTTAATAACGTTTAGGGCCGCTTTAGGGCCGCTGGTTTTGGGCCTTCCCGGGAGTTTTGGGCCTTGGTGGGCTTTGGTGGGATGGATTAGGTCTCCGTAACGGACTAGAATTGGGTGTGGGGGCTGGTAAAAGGGGTTTCCCTGCCCCTTTGGGGCGTCCACCCTGCTGCCATTGCGCCCCTTGAGGCCTTGGTGCGCCCCCCTCACCTCCCCCCCCTTGCCAAGCCCGAGCCGCCCCTTCCCTTTGAGCCGTGCGCCTCCCCCGTGCTCTCCTCCATTGCCCCACCTCTCCACCACCTCTCCTCCACCCCCTTTCTGCCCTAGGGTGGTCTCCACACCTCTGCACCTTGTGGATCCATCCGTTGGAGCGAGGAGCGAGGAGCGATCCGCGAGGAGATCTATTGGAGATTCGTTCGTTGGGCAAAGGTATGATCATGGGGATCCTTGGGTTTGATATAGGTACTGTTCTTAGGGTGTTTATGAAGTTTTTAGATCAATTGGTGGTGCTGGGTTGGAGTTCTTTGGGTTAGATCTAGACGTTGCCACGTTTCTGTTTTCGGGCAGATTGAGCAGTCGGGCTAGGGTTCGAGTTTTCGTCGATTTAGAATCCGAATCTGTCCGTACGGACTTAAAAGCAGTTGTAGATAATTTAATTATCTTTCCGTGGACATAAAGCACGTTAAAATCCGATCAGTCGTTTGAAAGTTATGGCCGTTTTACCGAGCGTGTTAAAATCTGTGAAGCAATTAGAACAGATCGTAGTAATCTGTAGATTAAACAATTTTAGAGTCCGAATCAGTCTTTCCGTATAACTAGAAAAAGGTAGGAAATTTCCTAAGATTCGCGATGGTGTACTCGTTTAATCGATTTGGAGTCCCAGAACTCAAGTTATGGCCTTTGCAAGGCTGCTGTCCCGCCGGGACAGAACCTCTGTTTTAGGTTTTGCGAGTAGCGGGCAATGTCGGGTGAGATGGGGATTTGTGTACTGTTTTGTGGGTATTATTGAGAGTATGTGATGCCGTTGTGCAGGTGGTGTGACCCCGGGGGTGCCCTCTACTTCCCACAATCCCGTCGCCCACGGTTGAGGCAAGTGTGTTGTGATGGATAGCGATTTGTAGGTTGCTTGTTGAGAATAGATGGAATTGACTACATGATATATGATCACTTGCCATGCTTTTATGATTGCCAATGATATGATGAGCATGTTTAATATGTTATGATGCCATGTGTTAATATGTGAGTTAAATATGATGTTGGCATAAATGCATACATGGCATGTTACATGGCTCGGGCGGTGAGAAAGTCATAACTAGTCCGGGAAGGTCGGTGAGAAAGTTATGACTAATCCGGAAAGCCAATGAGTAAGTCCTACATCGTGATTCCATTCACCGCGGTGAACGGAAGCGAGGAGTAGGCACCCTCCATCTTCGGGATGGAAGGGGGGAGAGGGTGCACACCGACGGGTTTGTACTCAACCATACCGGTATGAGTTTCCAAGGAGATATGAGCATTGCATTGCATTGCATACACAATGATGATGATTTTGTTAAAGTGTTCATGATTGAGATGATATACATGATGTGAGATGTTATTTTCTATGATATTGTTATTGTTGTCCATTACAATATGCTTGCTGAGTTTCGAACTCACGCTTGTGTTTTATGTTGTTTTTAGGTACTTTGAGATCGGCATGCGGGAAAAAGGAGTTTAGCTACACTTCTACACGTAGCTCCACCATCATAGTCTATGATTAATCACTTGGAGACATGATTTTAAAGAGTTGTGCCATAAAGTTAATGTATGGTTTAATCTAGCATGCTTGTGATCCCTTATTTGCTTCGTTATAGTTTATGAAGTGGTTGAGCGTGGTATTATTGGCGTAGTTTGATGATACATCCATTTATGTTGATGTTTTAGATGTCGTGTGCTATGATATATCTTGCCATGATATTGATATTGTGTTAATTCATGGAAAAACAAAGGAGATGCTGCCGAAATATCGGTTTTTAGCATATGTACCTTTGCTGGAATTTATGTTTAAATGTGATATTTAGTTGTTGTTTAGCTTATGTTTGGTAGCATTCAGGCATATTAAATGCCGGGGTGTTACATTAAGTCCTTAGGGTGACCAGGGCAAAACTACCCGAAGAACCAACACAACGTTCCCGGTGCCACAACTGGCCCACCCGATCATTCTTGCCACATGCCTCTGTCAAAAACTATTTATCGAACCCCAGTTGATTACCATGCACCACGTGCCATCAACCTCACATGATGCCTTTCCAAAACAGGTTCAATATATCATTAAGTCAATATTAACATTTGATTGTCCAAAATCATGTCATGAGCACGTAGCAGGTCTAAGCGATATACTACAATGATCTAATTTCCCATGTTGGCAATTTAGTAATGTCCAACTATTTAATCCTCAACTAGGGTGACAAGGGGTCATGGCACATATTTAAATAACCAAGGGGTCATACAGCAATTTGGCATTTATCTAATTTCCCAAATTTAAATAAAGTATTTTCTAATTAAACTAGCATGCAATAGTTTTAAATCGAATTAATTTGAAATTGGGATCAACATGGTCAAAGCACAACTTGCCTTCAAAAAGTACTTGTTCTTGGTCCTGAGCTGGCTCCTGGGTCAACACTTCTCCTTCGAAGCCTTCGGGCACTTCAACGTCTACTCGTAAAGCGTGTAAATAGCAATAAATAAATAAACAGTAGACAAAAAGTGTCCAAACATCCAAATATAGTTCACAAACAGAGAGAGCATAATTTTATAAATTTTTAGAAACTGGAATCGTCAAATTCGGAGTTTAAATGCAAAAGTTACAAGCATTTAAAGTTTAAATAATCAATTAAATAATATTACAGAGAAAAAATTTAGTCCAAAAATTAAATAAAATTCATCATTAGGTAGATCTCAATTTTATACAAATTTAGAAATTTGAATCACTCAAATCGGAGTTAAAATGCAAAAGTTATAAGCGTTTGAAGTTTGAATCCAATTTGAAATCAATATTTCGAATTAATAAATCATTTTCTTTTTTGGAAATTCAATTATTGCGTCAGCATAACACGTGGACCAACCATGAGCCGCCACGTCGCCTCGGGTCCATGGACCCGGCGCACGATTTATCTCGGTCCACCGTGGACTCGGTCCACGGCTCACGTGTCTCACTGACAGGTGGGCCCCTCGGATGACGTCAGCAGTGACATCATCACGCATGGCTGAGGACGGCTGACAGCTGGGCCCCACCGTGACGTCAGCGGTAACGTCATGGTGCGCTTGGCTGAGCCGCTGACGCGTGGGCCCCACTGACACGCGGGCCAGAGATACACACCCACGCGCGGGCGCTGACCGCGCTGACCGCGACGGTCGGCCTCCCGGCCACGTGGCTAGATCTCGGCCGTTGATTTGAAAATCAACGGCCCAGATTGGAACTGGATTAACGCAGTAGAAAACTACTCGGCTGATCTGGACCGTTCGATCTTGATCGGACGGTCAAGATCCAATCTAACGCTTTAACGCATTAACCCTAACCGTTTGATCTAGATCTAACGGCTGAGAATGGATCTAGTACTGAGCGGTTTAGGCTACGTGGCACAATCTACGCCGTTGGATCTAAATCTAACGGTTGGGAATAGATCTGGGATTAGCACGTGGGATCTCACCGGGGGTGACGTGGCGTGATCTGGGCCCTTGGATCTGGATCGGACGGCTGGTGGAGCTCGGTCGACGGCGATGGCTTGCGGCGGCGCTGGTTCACCGGAGACAAGGACGGCGACCACGGCGACGGCGTTGCGGGGCTCCTCCGGCGAAGTGAGTGGTCCCCTCTGGCGCGGCTCGACCTCACGGTTCCGGATCTGGGCTCAACGGCGGCGGAAACTGCAAACGAACGCGGCGGAACGGGCTTCCAACTCTGGCGAGCGATTGCGGCGCTACCACGGCGGCTTGAGCAGCGTGAGCTAGGGCTACGGGTGCGCACGGAAGTCGAAAAAACGACAGCGGCGGCGGTGCGTTAAATAGGGCCCTCGGCGTGCGTGAAACGCGCCGAAACCGAGGCCCACTCCGTTGCGGCGGTGGAATCCGAGTTGGATTCGGATTGGACGACGTGGCTCAACATCAGCCGTTGGATCAAGATCCAACGGTGCGAGGGTTTGGGCTTGGGTCTGGCTCGGGCGAGCTGGCTGGCTCGGTCGGGCTCGGGTCCGGGTGACGTGGCTCAATCGTGGCCGTTGGATCAAGATCCAACGGTCACGCGGGTTAGGGTTCGGCCGAGCGGGTTCGACCGGAACGGCTGGCTCGGGTCGGACTCGAGTCTGACTCGGACTCGGGTCCGGTCGGATGAACAGTAAAACCCACTCGATTTTCCAGCGATTAAATAATCCAATTAATTCCAAGAAATTCATTTAATTCATTAAAAATAGCAAAAGACTCAGAAAAATTTTGAAAAATATTTTAGTACATTTTGGACTCAAATAAAATATTTCCAACAAAATTTTATTTGCAAAATTAAATTCTTTAATTATTTCAAAAGGGGATAAATTCAAATAAATCCAAATAAATTCCAGAAAATTCCAAAAATTCACCAAAGTGCCAAATCACACATGAATTTAAGGAAAGCAAAATTTTGGGGTGTTACACCTCGCATCCCCATATCTTGAGAAATGAGAACATGGGACTTCTCCCAGTCCATATCTCATATGGCGTCTTCTCAACGGAATTTGATGGGACCTTATTCAGTGTGAACGCAACTGTCTCTAGAGCGAAACCCCAGAAGGATAATGGCAGATTTGTTTGGCTCATCATTGACCTAACCATATTTAACAACGTTCGGTTCCGTCGTTCGGACACGCCATTCCATTGTGGCGTTCCTAGCGGTTTAAGTTGCGGAATGATTCCACATTGCTTTAGATGATCACCAAACTCTTGGCTCAAGTATTCGCCCCCACAATCTGATCGTAAGTGTTTTATTAATTTGCCAAGTTGATTTTGTACTTCGTTCTGAAACTCTTTGAACTTTTCAAAAGTTTCAAATTTATGCCTCATTAAGTAGATGTATCCATATCTACTAAATTCATCGGTAAAAGTTACAAAGTACTGAAACCCACCTCTAGCACTCGAGCTCATTGGTCCACATACATCTGTATTTACTAGGGTCAACAATTCACTCGCCCTTTCACTAAAACCAGTGAAAGGGGCTTTTGTCATCTTGCCAAGTAAACAAGACTCACATGTTTCAAATGATTCAAAATCAAATGAGGTTAGAAGTCCATCACCGTGGATCTTCTTCATGCGCTTCTCATTTATGTGACCTAAGCGACAATGCCATAAAAAGGTAGGATTCAAATAATTAGATCGAGGCCTTTTTACATTAATGTTACAGAAAGGCTTTTCTTCGAGTTCAAGGACGTACAACCCATCCACCATGGGGCAACGACCATAATACATAACCTTCATGTTCCAAACAAGAAGATGAAATAATGTTTCTACTCAAAGCCGGAACAAAATAACAATTATTAAGTTCTAAAACTAATCCTGAAGGCAAATGCAATGGGTAGGTGCCAACGGCAAGACTAGCAACTCTTGCTTTGTTCCCCACGCGAAGATCCACTTCTCCTTTTGCCAAGACTCTACTCTTTATCAGCCCCTGCATCGTAATGCAAATGTGACCAACTGATCCAGTATCATATATCCAAGAGCTGGAAGAAGAAGTAGTAGCAAGATTAATTTCTATAACATTAATACCTGAAGTGAAAGTCACACTCCCATTCTTCTTATCTGCCAGGTACTTCTCGCAGTTCCGTTTCCAATGTCCTGACTTCTTGCAATAAAAGCACTAGGTTTCAGGCTGAGGACCAACTTTAAGTTTCTGAAGCTTATTTTTGAGGCCCGCGATCTCATCTTGAGCCTTGACCTTGCCCTTTCCCTTAGCCTTAGCCTTCCTCTTTTTGAATGCAGTTATTTTCTGAACCACCAACACATGATTGGGTTTTTTCTTAATGCTTTCCTCGGCAGCTTTGAGCATCACATATAGTTCGGTCAGGCTCTTCTCCTTGCTATTCATATGAAAATTCATAATGAATGTGTCGGGGATTGACTATCTGGCAAAAGACCACGGTACCCCCGAGAGATCATGAGCCCGCCAACCATACGATGCCGACAGAGGATGCTCGGGAGTACAAAACGAGCATCATACCTCCAGAGCATACATATCCGCCCCTTTACTCACGACCATTCCAAAAACGACCACGAGCAAGCATGCTCGTAAAGATCACGTCACACTCAGATACTTGGTCGGTGGACTCGGTCAATGCTACGAGGAAGGAAGGTGGCAACCAATCAGCCGAAGATCAAGGGAAATCATACCCGAAATTCAAATAACGCGCAGATCAAGGGCGGCAGATCGCGAGTATGACTGCGTAGCGTAATTCCAGGAGGTAGTTACCTTCTATGTATCTCTAGGTGTAGTATTTCTGAAATCTGTAACAGGGGAGGAAAAAAAGACCCCCCAATAGAATACAATACACTGGAGTAGGGTTATTATCTCGGCAGTGAGAGGCCCGAACCAGGATAAACACCGCGTCCCTCTTCTCCCGACCTAGCATCGCTCGAACGACTTCCTCGGTCCGTACGACGGGGCTCTGTTGATCCCCCATTCAACAAGTAAGCTCGACGGGAGCCCGTTCTCCAATCGTCGACAGCTGGCGCCATCCGTGGGGACGATAGTTTGATTCTCGTACGGATCAGGATCCTCGAGCATGCCGAACTCAGGGGATACTAGGAATCTCTGCGCCTTCGACGACGTTGAAGACGACGACATGTACTACGCCGGCGACGGCATGGCCAATGTGACCGATCCTATCGATCACACTGAGTCCGGGAGCTCTTCCCCGGACCCTAGAATGCGAGGACAGGTCCTCCGTTCTCCAGACATTACCCTCGAAGACCACGAGGATGACTATGATGGACTCTACGATGGCCTGGATATACCAGACGATCTGGAGTTCGACCGAGAGACTGCGTCCGAAGGGGACACGATGATGTCTCCATCACGGTAATCCCACTCTCGTCACGTCAACATGGCGGGGAGCCGTGCTGAGCCCGAGGTTCGATCCTCGGACACCGCTAAACGCGGCCATTATGAGGCGGCCAGACTCCACCTAGAGGCGTCTTTGGGAAAGACCCTTGCGAGCATACGCCGCCAAGCGAAAGAGAGGCAAGTGTCCGAAGAAAGAAACTCTCGCGAGTATCGAACTCCCGATCGCGTCCCAGAACGCCGCCGAAGCTCGCCGCCGCCTGTTCACCAGAACCGAGAATGGTTGCAGGCCTTGGCGGCGGTCGTGCGCGACCTACGCAGCTTCCCCGAACAAGTGGACCTAGAGGTCGTGGGCAAGGTCGTGGCCGAAGATCTGGAGAGGCTTGCCGCCGAGCTGAAAGTCTCGGATCCTCCCCACGACCGGGATGCCCGGAGTGTTTCCCGGGACCATCACAGATGCTCCCCCGTGCGCTCGCACAGAGATGAATCTCGGAGCCATGCTCGGAGATCGCCCCAGGCCGCAAACCTGGTCCGGGAGAGGCCTCGGAATAGCTCCCGAGCAACCTCGGGATGACATACCTACAACCGTCCGGACTACGAGCGTTCCGAACGCTCCACGACCGAACGGTCATCAGCACGACCTCCGCGCGAAGTCTTCTCTCGGCTCGGCCCACATGCGGGACGTTGGGCGGAAGACACACGTGGGGACCATTATGCTCGAGGTTCCCGCCGCGAAACCCCGAGCTTCGGTTGCCAAGCTTTCACAAGCTCTCTCCAGAGTGTCGCATGGCCGAACAGGTTCAAGCCCAGCCACATCGAGAGATTCAACAGGACCCAGAACCCGGACGAATTCCTCTCGATATATACCACCGCCATCGTGGCCGCCGGAGGCGATGAAGGGGTAATGGCGAATTATCTGCCAACGGTCTTAGACGGAGCTGCTCGTACATGGCTCTTCAACCAAAAGGAGGGGTCCATACGGTCTTGGGGCCAGCTCAGCGCCGCGCTCCGAGCAAATTTCCAGAGCTGTTATATTCGCCCGGGAAAGGAGCGCGACCTTGAGCGTTTAATACAACGGATGAAGAAACTCTGCGACAGTTCGTCCAGAGATTCATCCAAGTCCGGAACTCGATCCCGAACATATCGGACGAAGCTGTCGTCCGGGCTTTCAAGTTCGGGGTACGAGATGTGCGCTTCACGCAGGATCTGGAAATACATCCGGATCTAACGGCAAACGAGCTCTTCCGAATGGCCGACCGATACGCCAACGCAGATGAGGCTGTCCAATGGAAGAAAATGCTAGACGAGGGGAAGCTACCACCTCAGCCCGGGCTAGAAACCTCCGCTAGCAAAAAGGGCTCGAACTCCGTGGATAAGAAGATCAAGAAGAAGAAGAAGAAGAAATAGCTCCCACCGGGCATGGTGGCCGCAGTCGAACAGCAACAGCCCCGAAAAACCCAGCCGCAGCGCCGGGGGATTAATGCTCGGGGAAGAGGCCAGCCGCACAGGCCTCGCTATCGAGGCGACCTAGTGGATCGACGGGCGACCTCAAATGTTCGCTCCACCAGGCACACGGGCATGACCTACGGAATTGCCGAACGTGGGCCTACCGCCTGGAGCAGTTTTACAACGGCAGGGGTCCCATGCCATCGCTCCCAGAGCAGGGCAAGAATGGCAAAGGCAAGCAACTCGTAGAAGAAAACGAAGAAGACATGGAATATCAAGAACCGTAGAACCACATTGCGGTTATCTTCGGGGGTTCCTCCGCCTACAAATCCCACCGGGATCTAAAAGATGCTGCGAGGGAAGTACACCATGTCGCCCAAGGTAAACCTCCAGTGCAGCAACTCAAATGGTCTGAGTTGTCCCTCACTTTCTCCATGGATGACTGTCCGCTTGGGATGACCAAACCGCAGAAGCTTCCGATGGTCGTGAGCCCCACCATCAACAACACTGTCGTTGGTTGGGTCCTTATAGACTCCGGGAGCTCCTTGGACCTGATCTCAGCTAAGGTTTTGGACGAGATGCAGATTCCTCGTTCCAAGATCAAAAGCATAGCTGTACCCTTCTTCGGGATAGTCCCGGGCACTTCGATCAAGCCTTTGGGCCAGGTCGTCCTGCCCGTGACCTTCGGCGGCCCGAGTAACTTCAGAACGGAGCTGATCACCTTCGAGGTGGTGGACTTCGAATCAGCCTACAACGCCATCCTTGGCAGGCTGGCTTTGGCCAAGTTCATGGCCGCTTCGCATCACGCATATCAGTGCCTAAAGATTCCCGGGCCGAATGGGTCATAACCGTGAAGGGGAACCACAAGTCCGCACTGAATTGCGACGAAAGGGCGCTGGATATGGTCGGGCAGTTACCCACTCGCCGCCCCGACCAAGAGCCGAAGCACTCCCAGCCTAAACTTGCCCTCCAACCTGGAGGAGAGACCAAGGCGGTTCCGCTCAACGAATCAGAACCCGCCAAGGTCGTACATTTGGATCTTCCTTAGATCCCAAATAGGAACTCGAGCTCATCACCTTCCTCCGAGCAAGCTCGGATGCGTTCGCCTGGGAACTATCCGACATGCCCGGGGTCCCTAAGGAGGTGGTCGAGCACAGGCTAGCAGTTCAGCCTGACAAAAAACCAGTGCGACAAAAACTTAGGCGCTTTTCCTCGGAAAAGCAGGCGATCATCCGGGAGGAGCTCGACAAACTCCTAAAGGCTGGCTTCATTAGGGAAGTCGAACACTCCGAATGGCTGGCCAATCCGGTCTTGGTCAGAAAGAAAGGGGGCAAGTGGCGCATGTGCGTCGACCACACGGGTCTAAACGCAGCATGCCCGAAGGACAACTACCCGCTGCCTCGCATAGACCAACTGGTCGACGCGACGGCGGGATCACAAACCATGAGCTTCTTAGACGCTTATTCGGGCTATCATCAGATCAGCCTGTCGCATGAAGACGAAGAAAAGACCTCCTTCATCACCCCATTCGGTACTTTCTGCTACACGACCATGTCTTTCGGTCTAAGGAATGCGGGAGCAACTTTTTAGCGCCTCATGCAGAAAACCTTCGCAGACCAAGTGGGGCGAAACTTGGAGGTCTATGTTGACGACATAGTGGTAAAAAGCAAGAGCGCCTCGGGTCACGTTGCTGATTTGGAAGAAACATTTTGTAACCTCAATAAGCATCAAATAAAGTTAAATCCTGAAAAATGCGTGTTCGGTGTGAAAGATGGCAAGGTGCTCGGCTACATGGTCGGACCACAAGGCGTTGGGGCAAACCCAGAGAAAATCGAAGCCATTGAGAATATGAGGCCGCCCACATGCGTGAAGGAAGTGCAAGCTCTGACCGGGAGAATGGCTGCCTTAAGCCGGTTCATTTCCCGGCTGGGGGAGCGAGGACTACCTTTCTTTAAAGCCCTTCGCAAACACGATGGCTTCACATGGACGGAGGAAGCTGATCACTCGTTCAAAGAGCTGAAGCAGTACATTTCCAAACCACCCGTCCTCGTCACACCTGCAACGGGGGAAGAATTGCTGCTATACCTGGCGGCAACCCCGCAGGCGGTAAGTGTAGTGTTAGTAGTGGAGAGAGATGGTTTCCAACGACCTATTTACTATGTCAGCGAAGTACTTCACGGACCGAAGGAGCGTTACCCCGAGGTCCAGAAACTATTGTACTCATTTCTGATGGCCTCCAGGAAGCTGCGCCACTACTTTCAAGCGCACAAGATCGTGGTACCGACCAGCTTCCCGCTCAGAGAAATCCTGAAAAACCAGGACGCCAGTGGTCGCATAGCCAAGTGGGCCATGGAGCTCGCTGAATTCGAGATAATATTTTCGGCCCGTACGGCGATCAAATTGCAAGTTCTGGCCGATTTCATGGCAGAATGGTCGGCTCCAGCACCAACAGCCGGCGAGACCACCGAATCAAGGGAAAACCGTTGGATCTTGTATTTCGACGGATCCCGAGCATACAAGCGCTCGGGGGCTGGCGTCGTTTTGGTCTCCCCGGATGGAGAACAAATCTAATACGCCATCCAACTACATTTCGCCGCGACCAACAACGCGGTGGAGTACGAAGGTCTCTTGGCCGGTCTTCGAGCGTGTAAATCGTTAGGAGTCCAACGGCTCACTGTGATGGGCGATTCACAGTTGGTCGTGAACCAGGTTAACAAGGAGTATCAGTGTTCTGATACCTCAATGGCGCTTTACCTGGCCGAAGTAAGGAAGATGGAGAAATACTTCAGGAATTTCGAAGTGATCTACATCCCCAGGAAGGACAATTCCCTGGCCGACCAAATGTCTAAGGTCGGTTCCTCTCAAACTACCGCTCCGGCGGGGGTGCTCGTCGAGCACCTATTCAAGCCCTCCATTCCCTTTGCAGAGGAGGCATCAGAGGCCGATGGTAGGGTCTCCTTCCTCGAGCAAAGTGCAAATTGGATGACGCCATTCGTCCAATATCTTGCGCATGGGACATTGCCCGAGGAAGAAGCCGAGCGTTCCCGGCTAACAAGGCGATCTTCTCAGTACAAACTGATCGAAGGCGACCTATACCGAAAAGGCGCATTAGGAATCCTTTCCAAGTGCGTCTCTCAGGAGGAAGGCCAGTACCTTCTTCGTGACATCCATGAAGGAATGTGCGGAGCTCACTCGTCGTTCCGAACGCTTGTGAGCAAGGCCTTCCGATTAGGATACTACTGGCCTACGGCTTTGGCGGATGCACGGTCGATCGTAACGACCTGCCGGGCATGCCAGTTTCATGCTCGCAAAGTCCGTCAACCGGCCTATGCCCTGCAAACCATACCGCTCTCGTGGCCGTTCTCGACCTGGGGGCTCGACGTCCTTGGACCTTTCCCCCGGGGTCAGAAAGGCTGCAAATACTTGCTCGTGGCCATCGACACTTTCACCAAGTGGATAGAGGCCGAGCCCGTTTCAACCATCTCGGCTCAGGCGGCCAAGAGGTTCCTCCGCAGCAACATAGTAACTCGGTTCGGGATACCCAACCATCTGATCACAGACAATGGGACCCAATTCACCTGTGAATTGTTCCAAAGTTACTGCGAGGAGGTCGAGACCAAGGTCTGCTTCGCCTCAGTGGTACATCCACAGAGCAATGGAGCAGCCGAACGAGCAAATGGGCAGTTAGTTCAGGGCATAAAAAAGAGGGTTTTCGAAAGCCTCAACCAGCACAGACAGCAGTGGGTGGACGAGCTTCCCGCCGTTCTTTGGTCCGTCCGCACCACGACAAGTCGGGCCACAGGCGAAACGCCTTTCCAACTCGTCTATGGTGCGGAAGCCATTTTACCTGCCGAAATTGTGCTGGGTTCCCCAAGGGTGCAACTGATCGATTCCATCGATCAGGAGGTCGAGCGCCTCATCGACCTAGACCTCGTCGAAGCAACACGCGAACGGGCGCTGCTTCGGTCTGCGGTTTACCTACAAGCCCTTCGTAGGCACGCGGCCAAGTCAGTCCGACCAAGGGCCCTGCAAGTTGGTGACATGGTCTTACGAAGAGTTCAAGACCTGTCAAAAGCCAATAAGCTGACCCCAAGGTGGGAGGGACCCTATACGATCGTGTCCACAGCACGCCCGGGGGCTGTTCGCCTCGCGATGGAAGACGGTCGGGAGCTCGCCAGCACCCGGAACATCGACCAACTACGTAAATTCTACGTTTAGATGCATATCCCTATCTCGCAACCTTTGCGTTTCTCCCGATAAGTCATTTTCCTTCCTACTTCCGACTTTGTCCTTGCTTTATCAAACGAGCATCGTCGACTACCGGCATTACGGGCGAGCTTAACCAACGAATATGTACACACCATTCCTCTTGGGCACTGGCCGGAAGCTCGCCCATCCGATCACTTTCCACAGTAGCTCTTCGCTGTATGTGTGGTCGGTCGCGAGCATTCCCTAAAGCACGGTTCAGCACCTACTCGGGTATGGTGACCCTACGTATTGTCGGCCTAAGCCCGCCTGCCCTACGAACGTAACAATGCTCGCGCGCATCTCTTCCTCGACTCAAGCGACCTTTTAGATCGTTCAAAAATACATTACGCTCAAAGATTCCCTCAGCTCTCCCATGAACAAACTCGTGCTCGCAACATTAGGGGCACGACCTTTATCCATGGCGGGGGCTCCGTGCGATAGGGACGTTCCATCCTTTTCTCCGAGTTTTTTTTTAACTAGGGATTCTTTGCTCATACTATCTTTTTACCTGGTTGCTCGAGGTCATATTGTCTGCCCTGTGCGGGGACTTAATCTTTTCTCTACAGGACCGATTTCGAGCAAGCACGCATTGAAAGCAAAGTCGGGAAAGACAGGCAAGGTCCTAAACATTTGTAATTTTGCTCATTAAACCGAAAGATTGTTTTTTACAGGTTTGGCGCGAGCTAAGAAAAAAGAAGAAGAAAAGCTAAGTCCTACGTTCGGCCTGGAGGGCAGTAAGCTCCTCCTTAAGGGAGTCGACCTCTGCCTCCAGGTCCAGGACCTTCCGCCGGGCCGCGCAACCTTCGGCCGCGCTTTCCCAGAGATGTTGCGCCTCCTTGAGCTGGGTCTCCTCGCGCTCCCAAGCTCGCTGGAGTTCACGGCGCAGGTCGGGGACCTCCTGCCGTAGCTTCACCAGCTCCTCCTCAAGCTCGGCGCACTTTCGCTCTGAAGTACTCTTCGCCGTCTCGCTCTGGAAGAGCTGGTCTCAAAGCCCGACAATGAGACTCTTCGCCGACTCCAGCTCCTTCAGGTCGGCCTCACGCACCTCGGAGACCCGACGCTCAAGATCAGCGATCTTGGCGTCTTGCTCGCGGTGGTACGCCCAGTACTCTTCTGCTGGAACTGAGGAGGCGTCGATGTCCTCCATGGCCTTCGCAGCAAACTTCAGGCGAAAAAGGAAGGAAAAAGAGTCAAAGGAGCCTCAAGAAGATTGTTTGACTTATGAGAAAGAAAGAAGCCGCGCAATTACCAGAAGAGCCCGGCCGACCAACTTATCTTGGAGCCGCTGGCGGTTGGTTGCGCCAGCTCGGAAAAAGGGGTTGACCCACGTGGGATCGTCCTGATCCCGAGCTGGGACGTCAAGATCTTGCCCCTCCTGGGCACCCGGTGCCCCCAGGAGGGCAACGGCCTTTTCCCCCTCGACCAACCTCAGGTCGCCCTGAGGTTGATCTTCCTCGACGGGCGGCTCGCGGCCGCCATCCTCTTGCTCGGCCGTTGCGCTCGAGGGCTGGACGCCAGCTACGAGTGCACCCGCACCTTGCTCCGCGATCGGAGAGGATTGGTCGACAACGACCGTCTCCTCTCCTTGCTCCGCAGCCGGAGAGGATTGGTCGACAATGACCGTCTCCTCTCCTTGCTCCGTAGCTGGAGACGATTGGTCGATGGTGACCGTCCCCTCTCCTTGCTCCGCGGCCGGGGACGATTGGTCGACAACGACCATCTCCTCTCCCTGCTCCGCGGCCGGAGGCAGCTGGTCGACGACGACCACCTCCTCTTTTTGATGCTCGGCCAAGGGCAGCTGGTCGACGACGACCACCTCCGCCCCTTGGTCCGCGGCTGGAGGCAGCTGACCGGCGGCGGCCAACTCCTCCTCTCTTTGACTCGCGTAGAAATTTGTTGGTCGAGCGATCGACCCCTGACCCTCGGAGCCCGTCGTCTGGGCCTCGCTTTCGCTTGCCCCTTCGCAAGGGACCAAGGCCAAGGCTCCTTGGTCCTCGGCCCCTTGCGGGTCTTGCTCCCCCGCGGCCGGAGTCGGTTCCGCATCCGCCGGGGGAAGCTCGGGTCCCTTTGAGGGCGCGGTCGGCACCGACTCCTCCTCGACCTCGGCCATCACTTGGTCGAAGACGCGGTCGAGCTCGGCATCAACTGCAGAGTTGAGGATTTCCTCAGCCATCTGACGGAAGTCCAAGGACAACTTCCGAGCTATCACGCCCACGCTGAGCGGAGTGGGGTTAGCCCGGAAAAAGATCGCGAAACAAGAACAAAGAAATCCAACAAAGGAACCAAACAAGGCTTACCTTTCGCCCGGCGAGCCACGCCCTCTTCCTCGGTTTCCTCGCTTCGGGTCGCGGGCGTCCTGCCACGACGCGCCCTTCTGCGGCGTCGCTAGCCCGCGCCATCGCCGGGTCGATGTCGTCCATGTCGACCCCTTCCAGCGCAGAGGCTGATCGGGAAGACGACCTCCTGCTCCTTCTGACCAGAGCATAGGCGTCTTCCTCCTCTTCCTCCTCCTCAGGGTCCTCGACCACCTGAGCGAGCTGGTCCTGGAGGGCCTTGATCTTCCTCTCCAGCTGCTCCTTGCTCGGGGGGGGGGGGGCCTGGCCTCCTCCTCGGCCTTCCTCGCCTGCTCGGCAAGCTGTTCCAATCAGCCCATCAGCTCCGGCTTCTTCCGCTTGAAGTCAGCGTACCAGGTGCGAAGCTCTCTTACCTCCCTTCGGTCGGCGTACTCGAGATGCGGCGCGGAGGGAGCCCTGGTCGGCTTAGCCCGACCGCTTAGCGCGAGGCGAGGCGGATGCTTGGCGGCCTCGACCCGCCGACCTCTTGCGGGAACCCCTGGTTGGGGTGCCGGCTTGCGGCAGCGACGCGGCGCTCGACACGACGAGCTCGAGGGCAACCTTCTCCTGCAAACAGAAACAGGGAGAAATGAGCTCGGAAAACATGCCCTCGGGCGGAAGCAAACAGAAGTACTTACCGCGTCGCTGCGGTCAAAAACGTTCTTGGGGATCTGACGATTGGGAGTCAGCTCCTTCTCCTTCGGGGCGCCGAACATCTCGGCGACCCTCTCATCAACCCAGTCCATCCTCGGAGCTGCAACGCGACCAAGGGTTAAAAGAAAAAGTAGCGCCAATCACCAGAAAACAGCAATGCCCAAAGAAGCAACCAAAGCATACCTGCGTTGTTCTCGCGGGTGAGGTCGTTCCACCCGGTCACCTCGAAGAAAGGATGCTCGCGGCGCCGCACGGGGGACACCTGGTTGAAGGAAAAATCCCGGGCAATGTCCCGACCAGTGAGCCCCATATGGGCGAGCTCGCTGATCGTCCTGAGCACCCGCTCCTCCTCAGGCTGCACGGGCGGGCGCGCCGACTCAGGGCTTATGGGCGGCCTCCCCAGTATAGACCAACTGGGATCCCTCCGCCTTCTTCTGGTAGAACCAAAGGTCGGCCCAACCCGACACCGAGTCCTTCAAAGCAACGAGAGGGTACTCGTATGGTCGGTTGGGCCGAAGGCGAAGGTAAACGCAGCCGGCGGGACCATCCCGGCCGGTGCGGAAAGGAGAGTAGAAGTGGAAGAAAAGACTGGCGGTGGGGATCACACCCACGAACGCCTCGCAAAGGTGGGAGAAGATCGCGAGGACGAGAATGGAGTTAGGGTGGAGATGGGAGATCTCGCACCCGCAAAAGGCGAGTACGGAGACAAGAAACTCGCTCTCGGGCAAGCGAAGCCCGTTAACGGCGTACAGCTCGCAGGAGACGATCTTTGCCTCCCGCGGTGCCGGCGCCGCATCGCCCCCAGGCACTCGACCCGAGCTTGGGTCGACGTACCCCTCGTCGGTGAGCACCTGGAGCCTCCTCCGGGTCATCTGGCTAACCCCGAAACGTGCCATGGCTAAAGGGGGAAGGAGGGCGAAGAAGGTTCTTGGGCTCTGAAGGCTCTCGGAAAATTCTGGCCGAGGACGAGCAAAAAACGCAGTGTAACTCCGTCCTCTCCCAGTGGACGAAGTTAAAAAGGCAGCGAAGAGGCAAGTTAAAAAGCCACCACCTATCGTGTGGCGACACCTGCCCGGTAAAAGCGCACTTCCCAAGAAACTGCTTTACCGTTACAGGGAGGCTTCTCGGAGAAGAAACCGAAAAACAACCAAACGCCGCGCCCACGCAGAACGAACACACGGCGGGAAAAAAGGTCGCCTCCCGACATAAAATGGTCGTGGGCCACGACCAAAGGAAATTCAATCCCCCCTTCAGGTTTTCTTAGGCTCAAGGGGAAGCCCGATGGTTCCCCGCTTGAACCTCGGGGGCTAGCTGTCGGGGATTGACTATCTGGCAAAAGACCACGGTACCCCCGGGAGATCATGAGCCCGCCGACCATACGATGCCGACAGAGGATGCTCGGGAGTACGAAACGAGCATCATACCTCCCGAGCATACATATCCGCCCCTTTACTCATGACCATTCCAAAAACGACCACGAGCAAGCATGCTCGTAAAGATCACGTCACACTCAGATACTTGGTCGGTGGACTCGGTCAATGCTACGAGGAAGGAAGGTGGCAACCAATCAGCCGAAGATCAAGGGAAATCATACCCGAAATTCAAATAACGCGCAGATCAAGGGCAGCAGATCGCGAGTATGACTGCGTGGCGTAATTCCAGGAGGTAGTTACCTTCTATGTATCTCTAGGTGTAGTATTTAAACCCCCCTGAAATCTGTAACAGGGGAGGAAAAAAAGACCCCCAATAGAATACAATACACTGGAGTAGGGTTATTATCTCGGCAGTGAGAGGCCCGAACCAGGATAAACACCGCGTCCCTCTTCTCCCGACCTAGCATCGCTCGAACGACTTCCTCGGTCCGTACGACGGGGCTCTGTTGATCCCCATTCAATAAGTAAGCTCGACGGGATCCCGTTCTCCAATCGTCGACAGAATGGCTCAAAGCTCTAAGGCAGAGATTGGAGAATGGTATCTGTAGCCAAACCGATGCTAAGGGGAAACTCAAGTTTTTCCAATCTCCCAATGTAGCCAATCATCTTGGTCACATGTGGGCTGACCGAACTACCTTCAGCCAACTTACAAGCAAACAGAAGCTTCGAGATACCATACCTCTCAGCTCTTGCTTAATTCCCAAACATGCCCTTCAAGCCCACAATCATATTGTAAGCATCCTGGTCTTCATATTGCTTTTGCATCTCAGAGTCCATGGTGACAAGCATGAGACAGCTGACCTCTACAGAAGCATTAACATGTTTTTCATATTCAACTTTCAAATTGCAAGGAGCATTTTCGGCTGGTTCATCAGGAATTGGATTCTCTAGAACATAGTCCTTCTTTTCATGTTTGAGAACAATTCTCAAATTGCGATACCAATCAACAAAATTTGTTCCATTCAGTTTTTCTCTTTCCAAAACCGATCTCAAAGCAAAACCAGGTGTGGCAGTAGGAGCAGGAGTAGGAGGTGCCATTGAACTACAACAAAAACATGCATAGTTTCTAAGTACTATGTTTATGTGAAACTTTCATTAAACATTTTAACAAAAAGCACTCCTACATTATGTCCCCTTATGGACACATAGTGAGTATTCAAGATCCATATTCATCAAACACTAGTGAGCTTTGTCATCACTGCTAGAAATTTAGTGGCATAGGTAAGCAACAACTTTGCTAATTACATCTTATGTAATTCTTGTTAGTTGAACATGAAAACAGGTAATGAATGCCTCCATCAACTCGACTCATGGCCAGGTCAACCCGCCCCTAGGGCTCAGATGAGGGAGGGAGCACTTCCCTTTTTCGGTTGCCAATTAAGAAACCTAGCCTCATGTGTGTTTTCCTAGATACCAATTGTCTTGTATTTGTTCCTTCATTACCGAAATCAAGTCCCAACTTCTTATGTCCTCAAGCCCAAAACCATTTTGATGGCTTGATTAAATCAACCATTGTTATGCGTAATGTATCCAACACATCCCTATCATATATTAAGATAGCCATTGATATACTACTTTGGCAGTCATATTAATAACGATCTAAATTCTTGATAGGTGCAACAATTGGGTGGACAAGTTTGATTTAAAATTTTTAACTATGTGGATGAACAAAATCTACTATGAACATGACATCACATGCAATGAGCATAAAGAAAATAGCAAGGATTAAACACACATCTACATGTAATCAAATTAAGATGTGAAATAGTGTGGCCCTTAGCATTAGGATCTCCATCATCATGCTTGATTGTTCATCTTGCCATCATGCTTGATTGTTCACATTGGCGTCATGCTTGATGCCACCATCTTCATCATTGTGGATGCAACTTCTTACAACTTTGATAATGAATTTTACATGAGGGTTTCAACACATCACAAATCGACACGCAGGTCGTTACACAATTAAAATAGCCTTATGGCTTGACACGGCATACAGGCCATGTAATAATTACATGCATCACATACACATAGGCCATACTATTCCACATAACATCCTACAAAAATGAATTAAACAAAATAGATTCTATGGCGGCGGGGTTCCAAGGGGCAGCGCCCCTAGCGGCGATCTCTGAGGGCAACGTCGTACCATGAATGGACTCACCCAAATCAAGATTGATTCAGTTTGCACTTTCCTCAAACCCTAAACCGATCGATCTCATCGACGGCTGCCTCCACCATTTCATCACATGAATCGGTTGAACATGTAATAAATCCAATCTACTATCCTCACATACCATATGTGACACCTCGGAGTGTCGTATCCTTAATTTTTGAACATGATAAGGTTAAATACAGTATGAGATGTGGAAATAAGGTTAAAATCATAAGGATCGGGGGTTAATAACGTTTCCGGGCCGTTTCCGGGCCGTTGGGGGTTTTGGGCCTTCCTGAGGAGTTTTGGGCCTTGGTGGGCTTTGGTGGGATGGATTAGGACTCCGTAACGGACTAGGATTGGGTTGAGGACTGGTAAAAGGGGCTTCCCCAGCCCCTTGCGCCCCACCTCCCCATATTGCGCCCCACCTCCCCTCTTGCGCCTCTCCTCCCTCCCCTCTCCTAAGCCCTAGCCCCCAAAACCGTCGCACCCCCTCCCTTTCCTCCACCTCCACACCACCTCCCTCCACCCCTTGCTGCCCTAGGGTGGTCTCCCCACCCCTGCACCTTGTGGAGTCATCCCGTGGAGCGAGGAGCGAGGAGCGAGGAGCGAGGAGCGAGGAGCGAGGAGCGAGTAACGTGGAGCGAGGAGCGATTCGCGAGGAGATTCATTGGAGTTTTGTGCATCGGGCAAAGGTATGATCTTGGGGATCCTTGGGGATGATCTAGGTACTGTTATTAGGTGTTTATCAAGTTTTTAGATCAATTGGAGGCGCTGGTTTGAAGTAATTTGGGTTAGATCTAAACTTGTCCACGTTTCTGTTTTCGGGCTGATTGAGCAGTCGAACTAGGGTTCGAGTTTCCGTCGATTTAGAATCCGAATCAGACCGTACGGACTTCTAGGAAGTTGTAGATAATTTAATTATCTTTCCGTGGACGTAAAGCACGTTAATTTCCGATCAGCCGTTTGAAAGTTATGGCTGTTTTACCGAGCGCCTAAAAATCTGTGACGTAACTGGAACAGATTGTGGTAATCTGTAGATTAAACAATTTTAGAGTCCGAATCAGTCTTTAACTAAAAATAGAAAAAGTTGGGAAATTTCCTAAGATTCGCTACGGTGTACTAGTTTATTCGATTTGGAGTCCCAGAACTCAAGTTATGCCTTTTGCAAGGATGCTGTCCCGCCGGCACAGAACCTCTGTTTTTAGGTTTTGCGAGTAGTTGGCAATGTCGGGTTAGATGGGGGCGTGTGTACTGTTTTGAGGTTATGATTGTGAGTGTGTGATGCCTATGTGCAGGTGGTGTGAACCCGGGAGTTCCCTCTTCTTCCCGCCAATCCGTTGCACGTGGTTGAGGCAAGTGTGTTGTGATGGATAGCAAGTTGTAGGTTGCATGTTGAAATTAGATGGAATTGCCTACATGATATATGTCCACTTGCCATGTTTTAATGATTGATATGATATGATGAGCATGTTTAACATATTATGATGCCATGTGTTAATATGTGAATTGAATATGATATTTGGCATGGTTGCATGCATGTCATGAGATAGGGCGAGGGCGGTGAGAAAGTCATAGCTAGTCCGGCAAGGTCGGTGAGAAAGTTATGACTAGTCCGGAACGCCATTGAGTAAGTCCTATGTCGTGATTCCATCCACGTGGTGTTTGGAAGCGAGTAGGCACCCTCCATCTGCGGGATGGAAGGGGGAAAGGGTGCACACCGACGGGTGTGTACTTCCCATACCGGTATGAGGTTCCAGAGGGTCAGGAGCAATGCATTACATCGCATACAAATTGATGATGATATTGTTAAATATTCATGAATGAGATGTTATACATGATGAAAGATGTTATTGACTTGTTGTTATGCTTGTTGTCCATTGCAGTATGCTTGCTGAGTTTTCGAACTCACCCTTGTGTTTTCTTGTTGTTTTAGGTACCATGAGAACGGCATGCGGGAAAGGGGAATAGTCACACGCTCACACGTTGCTTCACCTTAATGTTTCCCCAAGTCAATTCATTTAGTTGGATAATAAATTGCATGTGATGGTCTTTAAAATTAAGTCTTAGCTTGGTTAATGAGAGTTCTATTGTTTGTTTGACACTTGGAACTTTAAGAGCTTGATGTTAGTCTTTTATTGTCGTTAAGACTCTATTTATTGCTGTTTTAGATGTTTCTCTTATTGCTATATAATGCCATTTTATTGCTGCCCTTAAATTCATGATAAAACAAAGGAGGTGCTGCCGAAATCTCGGTTTTTAGCCTATGCACCTTTGCTGGAATTTTATGTTAAATATGGTATTTAGTTGTTGTTTAGCTTATGTTTGGTAGCATTCGGGCATATTAAATGCCGGGGTGTTACACCATATGTGCAACATCTAGATCACGAATCTACGCGAGATGGCTCTGATAACACTGTTGAGGAACACGGTATTCTACTCTAGCACAAATTAAAATTTCTACCGCAAAACCAGAAAAGCTACTCGCAAAAAGGGGGATCATAGATCAATTACCACTAGATGCGCAATTGCGGAATCCTTCGCACGTCGTTGTAGTGGATCGTTCTGGCCGCAGTCGTGGATAGTCCTCGCCTCGGTCGTGGATCGTCCTCACCTTGCTGTGGATCGTCCTCGCTTGGTTGCGGATCCTCCTCACAGGCCGCAGTCACAGCAGCGTCACCACAGCAGTCCACTCGTCCGGTGATGGGACGACGTGCGTCGGTGTGCAAGCACCGGGTCGCTCGGCAGGTGCAACAAGAGGAGGTGACTAGGGTTTCTGGCGAAACACCTCTAAAACGCACGAAAGTGTGTTCTACGCCCAGCCTCCTCCCCTCCTTATATAGCCACGAGGTGAAACCCTAGGCAGTTAGGGTCCGTCTACGCGCTAAGCCCACGAGGTCCATTAATTCCAGATCTAATCCGAATTAACGCGTCCTAGCCCATTAAGTGTGTGACCTTATAGGTTCATGCACATTTGGATAGGGATTCGGAAAACCCTTTTCTAATCCAATAGTCGGTAGCGGCTCCTTGCCGAGCATGCCAACTCCCAAACGCATATGATTAAAGTACTGATGTAATAATCTCTTTGCCAAACTATATGAAGATCGAACTCAAGGCGAGAAGCATGTCATCCTTTGACAGTTCAATCCATCTCTTGTATCCGTGATATATTAATAAGTTGTGATTGACTTCTCAATCACATCATGGCCATGCACTTCCTTAATCATATCACACGAGTGGCCTAAACATATATCTCCGTTACACTGGAGTGGCAAATTCCATCTTGACTGCTCACTTCCCTTTACATGTTTCATAGTAAACATGAAAGCTACCTTTATAACTATCCAGTTAGGAAATTGTGTTTGGTAACCCCAAGGTAAAATATTACATATGTAGGGAATGTGACAATCTCAGGTTTAAGGATCATACATCTACTATGTATGAGATACACTGATGACATATAAGAATGCAACATTCTCGCAGTGTTCCATTGCGGGTCCATCTAACACATATTTTCCAACATGCGTTCGCAATGTATTGATGATATCTCCATATCCCATGATCTATGAAACATGATCATCGATCAGTACATGTGTTGATCTATTCATCGTTGTTCACTACGATGATATCCGATCAGAGATACTTACAGAATTATATCAATGAGTAGAGAGTTTCATAAGCAAGTCACATACTTACTGATCAATATAATGATATACATTCATTGGACCAATAATCATATTATTATTTTGAAACATAGTCATGTTACAATCATCTATATGACTGCCTCAAGCGCATAACACTAACATATGCATGAACAAGCGTAGTTAATTAGAAGTCTTATCTTGGTTAATTAAGGACATAATCTTGTAAGCCTTTGGACTAATCGTACATCCATATACCTGTTATGGGCCAAACCTAACCCAATAAGTTACCAAGTCTTGACATGTCATACCTCAGGTGGTAGATGATCATATCTTGTTGGTAAAATGTATAACCTCTGCAGAGTGTAAAACTATTGGAATAGTCATATCTTTGGTTATGAACAATGCTTGAGAATTTTATGCAATGTCTAGATTTTATAAAACAAAATTGAGAGGGAGGTTGTGTGCAACAAAAAGAAAGTGGTGTAGGCTGTGTGCCAAAAACTTGAGAAAAATCTCTGAGTAACTTATTATTACTATTATTTGTTGCACTTGTGTTTTTAATATATTACTGTATTCAATTGCTAAAGTTTACTTTATGCAAAAGTAACCATATCATCCATTCTTTGAGTAAGCCTGCATGTAGTTATTAGATTTGCATTCTGTGCACAACTTGTTGAGTACTCCATGTGCTGACATTATAGTAATCATCAATTAGTGGGGTGAGAAGAGACAACACTAGCTCTAGAGGAGGAGTACCGATTCCGAGCCTAGTCAATTGCCTGTGCAAGTTGATGGATTTCCACTGGAGTTTATTTCCATTGCGCTGTAGTTTATCTTATTTAGTGTTTAAGACCTGTGAGACATAATAAATGTAAAAATCAATTATATGGTCATCTCACTATTTATTTAATTATCAACTTAGTTGTTTATTCTTATTCCGCGGTGTATGGAGTTGATATTTCATCTATGTTGTTATTGTGTGCACTAGCATGATCCTATACTAGTGTAGTATACATAGAGGGTTTAATTTGCAAATTCATGTCCCAACACCATCTCCATATTCCTCCAAGAAGAGATCATGTGAGGTGGGACTCCCCAAGAGTTAAGTAGGTGTTAACTCTTTCAAATCTCCATTTGTGATAAGCATCACAAGTGTCTTCTACTCTTTGTGTAGTACACTAGGTATTCCTCTCATAATCTCAAGGTTATTCAATGTTAGCCTAACGTCCTTCAACTCATTCACAATGCTATTCATTTGAGAGAAAATATCGTTCGCCTTTTCATGAGGTAGCTTTTTAAGAGGGTCAAATTGGTCCTTAACATTAAACATCTTAGCATCTTGCACATTTGACATGCCTTCGTGAATCTCATGAAGGTGAAGGGTTTCGTAGCATGGAAAACAAAAATTTTTCCTACGATTGCAACCAAACACCAAGATCATATCTAGGAGATGCAAGTAAACGGTTTCAGAAGGACTCACCCTCGTAGACCGAAAGCGGGAATAACGTTCCCGCAAACAAACGTGGTTGATGTAGAGGTACACTCCCGACTTCAAAGTCGCGAAGATGAGCGCCACAAACGGCAGCGCCTCCGTACTTGGTCACACGTACGGATCAACGATGACCTCCAATCCCTCGTTCCAGCGGGGCAGCGGAAGTAGTGGATCCCCGGAAAACTCCAACAACACTACGACTTAGTGGTGGTGGTGGTGAAGAAATAATTTCAGCAGCGCCGCTTAAGCCACGGCTAAAAAGCGGATCGGCAGGAGGAGGGAGAATGGACCAACCAACGGGTCATGGATGAACACCAACGCGAGGAGCTCCTCCCTCCCTTTTATAGGAGGAGGAGGAGGCATGCCAAGGGGTGGGGTGGCCGGCGCATGGGGGGCTGCCCCTTGCCCTCCCTCTCTTCATGTGAGTGATCTCTCCACTCACAAATTAACCACTTTGATTTCCATTAAAACCCCACTCAAGAAAATGAAAGGTTTTCTCCCATAAACATTTTTATTTCAGATTTAATATTTGTTAATTCTTTTAATTAACAAACATTAACATATACCCCCTTTAACTATTCCGATATCCCGAAACTATTCCGGCGATACTAAAGCAATCCTCAGATCTTGTCCATATTTTTCTCCTGTTTCGTATCCACTCAAATGCATCGATGAACCTTAAGTGTGTCACCCTACGGTTCGTGAATAAAATGGACATGATTGAGACTCCTCTCAGATCAATAATCATCAGCGGGATCTGGAGATCCATAATGACTCCCATTCACTCAACGATGAACTAGTGATCGCGTAAACCAGAAAACGACATAACCAATTCCTTTTGTCTCACGATATTTTACTTGTCCGGGATCCGATCATCAGTATCAACTATACCTAGTTCGATCCCGTTACCGACAAGTACTCTTTACTCGTTCCGTGATATAACATTCTTGTGACCTAGTCACATGCTTGCAAGCGATGTCAATGTGATATCACCGAGAGGGCCCAGAGTATATCTCTCCGTCATCTGGATGGACAAATCCCACTCTTGATGCATGAGCCTCAACTAATACTTTCATAGTACCCAAATCCATCTTTATAGTCACCGTGTTACGGAGTGACGTTTGATGTCATCAAAGTAATCTTGAGTAATTAGTGATTGACATCATCTCATGGTCTAAGGAAAAGAGCTATTTCGAATGTGTTTGATACAGCAACAAACTAAATGACTTGATCGTATTTGCTATACCAACTTGGGTGTGTGTTCATCACATCATTCTTCTAATGACATGACCCGTTATTAATAACATCCAATGTTCATGATCAGAAACCTTGATCATCGGTTAATCAACGAGCTAGTTTAAAAAGAGGCTTTACTAGGAACCTTTTGTTTATTAAACACACATGTATTAACGCTTCGATTAATACAATTTTAGCATGAGAAATAAACATCTATTATAAACATGGAATATGATAATAAACAATTTATTATTGCCTCTCGGGCATATTCCCTTGATCTCCCACTTGCACTAGAGTCAATAATCTAGATTACATTGTGATGATTCTAACACCCATTGAGTTCGGTGTTGATCATGTTTTGCCCTTGGGAGAGCTTTAGTCAACGAGTCCGCCACATTCAGATCCGTGTGCACTTTGCAAATCTTTATATCGCCATCCTTGACATGTTCACGGATGGAGTGAAACCGACGCTTAATATGTTTGGAATTCTTGTGTGACCTTGGTTCTTTAGCATTGGCTATGGCACCATTGTTGTCACAATAGATAACCATCGGGTCCAACGACTCGAACCACACCTAGTTCGGATATGAACATCTTCATCCAAACCGCTTCCTCGCCGCTTCAAGCGGCAATATATTCCGCCTCTGTTGAAGATCCCGCCACCACAGATTGCTTGGAACTTCTCCAGCTCACTGCTCCTCCATTCATTTCAAAAATGTACCGGATTGAGACTTAGAGTCATCCGGATCGATTGTCAAAGCTAGCGTCGACGTAACAGGTTGGGACGAGCTCTTCTTCACCACCATATATGCGAAACATATCCGTAGTGCTTCTTAAGTACTTACAGATATTCTTGACCGCCGGCCAGTGTTCAAAACCTGGATCAGACCGTACCGCTAGTCAAACTAATAGCATGTGCCACATCCGGTCTTGTACACAACATAGCATACATGATAGAGCCTATGGTGAAGCATAGGGAATCTTATTCATTACTTCTCTATCTTCTGCTGTAGCTGGACTCTGAGTCTTACTCAACGTCTTGCCTTGCATCATAGGTAAGAACCCTTTCTTACTTTCGTCCATTCTAAACTTCTTTAGAATCTTGTCAAGATATGTACTTTGTGATAGCCCAATTAAGCGTCTCGATCTATCTCTATAGATTTTGATGCCTAAAATATATGCCGCTTCACCAAGGTCCTTCATTGAAAACTTACTGTTTAAGTAATCTTTTACACTTTTCAAAAGTTCTATATCATTTCCTATCAACAATATGTCATCCACATATAATATCAGAAATGCTATAGAGCTCCCACTCACTTTCTTGTAAACACAAGATTCTCCGTAAGTTTGGACAAATCCAAAACCTTTGATTACCTCATCAAAACGGAGATTCCAACCGTGATGCTTGCTTCAGTCCATAAATGGATCGCTGAAGTTTGCATACCTTATTAGCATCCTTAGGATCAACAAAACCTTTGGGTTGTATCATATACAACTCTTCCTCAATGTTTCCATTAAGGAACGCAGCTTTTGACATCCATCCGCCAGATTTCATAATCGAAAAATGCAGCAATTGCTAACATAATCCTAACAGACTTTAGCATCGCTACGGGTGAGAAAGTCTCATCGTAGTCAACTCCTTGAATTTGTCGAAAACCGCTTTGCGACAAGTCGAGCTTTATAGACGGTCACATTACCATCGGCGTCTATTTTCTTTTTTGAAAATCCATTTGTTCTCAACGGCCTTACGGTCATTGGGTAGGTCCACCAAAGTCCATACTTGGTTTTCATACATGGATCCCATTTCGATTTCATGGCTTCTAGCCATTTGTCGGAATCTGGGCTCATCATCGCTTCATCATACGTCGCAGGGTCATTATTCTCAACTACCATGACATTCATAGTAGGAACATAAAAGTCAGGAGCGGTATGCGCTCTTGTTGACCTGCGAGGTGCGGTAGTGTTCTCTTTCGGAGTTTCATGATCCTTATCATTAGTTCCCTCTTCATTTGGTGAAGTCAACTCCGAAACAACTTCCGCGCCGCTGCACTTGCCATTCCATGAAGAGAAGGTTCAACAACCTCGTCGAAGTTCTACCTTCCTACTACTCACACCTTTCGAGAGAAACTCTTTTTCCAAAAGGATCCATTCTTGGCAACGAAAACCTTGCCCTCGGATCTGTGATAGAAGGTGTACCCAATTGTTTCTTTAGGGTATCCTATGAAGACGCATTTTTCCGCTTTGGGTTCGAGTTTATCAGGTTGAAGTTTCTTCACATAAACATCGCATCCCCAAACTTTTAGAAATGATGACTTAGGTTTGTTGCCAAACCATAATTCATACGGTGTCATTTCAACGGATTTAGATGGTGCCCTATTTAAAGTGAATGCAGTTGTTTCTAGTGCATGACCCCAAAATGAAAGTGGCAAATCTGTAAGGGACATCATAGATCGAACCATATCCAATAAAGTACGATTACGACGCTCAGATACACCATTACGTTGTGGTGTTCCAAATAGGAGTGAGTTGTGAAACTATTCCATATTGTTTCATGTGTGTGCCAAACTTCGTAACTAAGATACTCTCCTCCACGATCAGATCGTAGAAATTTGATCTTTTGTTACGATGATTTTCTACTTCACTCTGAAATTCTTTGAACTTTTCAAATGTTTCAGACTTGTGTTTCATTAAGTAAATATATCCATATCTACTCAAATCATCCGTGAAAGTAACAGTAACGATATCCACCACGCTACCGACACACTCATTGGACCACACACATCGGTATGTATGATTTCCAATAAGTCGGTTGCCGCTCCATTGTACCGGAAAACGGGGTTCTAGTCATCTTGCCCATGAGGCATGGTTCACATGTCTCAAATGATTCATAATCAAGTGATTCTAGTAGTCCATCAGAATGGAGCTTCTTCATGCGTTTAACACCAATATGACATAAGCGGCAATGCCACATATATGCAGCAATATCATCATTCAACTTAATTCTTTTGGCATTCACATTATGAACATGTGTACTATTATCAAGATTCAAAATAAACAAACCATTCTTTTCGTGCATGACCATAAAAGATATTATTCATATAAATTGAACAACCATTGTTCTCAGACTTGAATGAATAACCGTCTCGCATTAAACAAGATCCAGATATGATGTTCATGCTCAACGCAGGCACTAAATAACAATTATTTAGGTTTATAACTAATCCTGATGGTAATTGGATAGGTAGCGTCCGACGGCGATCACATCAACTTTTGATCCATTGCCGACGCGCATCATTACCTCATCCCTTGCTAGTTGTCGCTTATTCCTTAGCTCCTGCTTTGAGTTACATATGTTAGCAACCGAACCGGTATCAAATACCAGGCACTCTGCGAGTACTAGTAAGGTACACATCAATAACATGTATATCATATATACCTTTGCTCACTTTCCGTCCTTCTTATCACCAGATATTTTGGGCGATTGCGCTAAAGGCTGCCAGTGCCCTTGCAATAAAAACATTCAAGATCTCGACTTAGGGCCAGCCTTGGTCTTCTTCTCGAGATGTAGCAACAGACTTGCCCTTCTTCTTGAAGTTTCCCTTAGACTTACCTTTCTTCTTGAAATCGATAGTCTTTTGGACCATCAACACTTGATGTTCCTTCTTGATTTCCACTTCAGCAGCTTTTTAGCATTGTGAAGTTCGGGAGAGACTTCTTCATGCCCTGCATGTTGTAGTTCATCACAAAGCTCTTGTAGCTTGGTGGCGTAGACTGGAGAACACGATGAATTCCTAGCTCAATGGGGATCGTTATTCCCAAAGCTATGAGTTTATCGGCATCTGACATTTTGAGTACGTGCTCACTAACGGAGCTGTTTTCCTCCATCATGCAGCTAAAGAACTTTTCTGAAGCTTCATAACTCTCTACTGCGGCATGGGTGTCGAAGATCATTTTCAACTCCCTCATTGTATCAAAAGCATTGCTGTGTGCTCAAAGCGTTTCGCAGCTCAGGCTCAAGGCCATACAAAATGCCGCATTGAACTAAACTGTGGTCCTCCTTGCGAGTCAAGAAAACATTTTTCTCCTCCTCGGGGGCATCATCAGCGGGTGGGTCACCTAGCGGTGCTTCTAGCACATAGCTCCTTTGAGCAGCGCTGAGGAGAATCCTCAGGTTAAGAGCCCAGATTGGTAAAGTTGCTACCATTGGTGGCTAGTTTCTCTTTCTCCATGAAAAGATTTAAATTTAAAATATGGGGTGCCATCTACAACATATTTGCAAAGTTATTTAGACTAAGTTCATAATAGATTAAGTTCAATGTTAATTCAAAATTAATACGAGAACTCCCACTCAAAAACAACATCCCTCTAGTCATCTTTAGTGATTACATGAACCAAATTCACTATACCGAAACCGATCATCACGTGAGACGGCATAGTTTCAAAGGCGAACATCAATATGTTCATCATATCATCCATATGACTCATGCTTTACCTTTCGGTTCGTGTTCGAGGCCATGTCTGTACATGCTAGGCTCGCCAAGTAGAACCAAAGTATTTGCATGTGTAAATCTGGCTTACACCCGCTGTATGCGAACGTAGAGTCTATCACACCCGATCATCACGTGGTGCTTCAAACGATTTAACTTTCTTAACGGTGCATACTATGGAAGAACACATTATTATCTTGATATTAATTTGGAGGATCATCTTATAGTGCTATCGACGTGATCATAATCAAGCAAAATAAGATGCATAAAAGGATTAACATCACATGCATGAATAAAGTGATATGATATGGTCCTTTCAAAGACTTGATCTCCATCTTGTGCGACATGGTATGATCTCCATCATTCCACCGCATGGCACCAAGGTCCATGGTGCTTCCATCTTGATTGTCTTCCTCCATTACAATATATCACATGGACATATACTTAGCACGCAGGCCATAAAAGAAAAGACAACCAAATGGCTCACGGTTGTTTAAATTTACAATAAATTTCATTTCATACAACAATCTTTGTATCAATGACCATATCACATCACAAGCCCTGCAAAACAAGTTAGACGCCTATAATTTATTTTTGCATATTTTACGTGGTTTTGGGCTTTCTAGGAAAAACTATTCTTACCTACGAACAAGAACCACAACGGTGATAAAAACATTATTAGCAAACCGTTGTAAATTAGATCATGACTATAGTGGGAGAAATCGACACCCGCAAAGCCACTTATGCAATACTAGTTGCATGTCGAGCGTGGAACAAGTCTCATGTGCAAGGACATGTAAGGTTAGTCCGGCCGCTTCAAATCCCACTATGCCACCATGATCCAAAATACACGAAAGTATGCAATAACATGATCATCAACGCCCACATCCACATGTGTTTTAAACCGTACAAAACATCTACGCATAGACACGGCTCGATACCATCAAGGGTTTCGTAGCATGGAAAACAAAAATTTTTCCTACGATTGCAACCAAACACCAAGATCATATCTAGGAGATGCAAGTAAACGGTTTAAGAAGGACTCACCCTCGTAGACCGAAAGCGGTAATAACTTTCCCGCAAACAAACGTGGTTGATGTAGAGGTACACTCCCGACTTAAAAGTCTCGAAGATGAGCTCCACAAAAGTCAGCTCCTCAGTACTTGGTCACAATTACGGATCAACGATGACCTCCAATACCTCGTTCCATCGTGGCAGCGGAAGTAGTGGATCCCGAAAACTCCAACAACACTACAGCTTAGTGGTGGTGGTGGTGAAGAAATAATTTCAGCAATGGCCGCTTAAGCCACAAATAAAACGGATCAGCAGGAGGAGGGAGAATGGACCAACCAAAGGGTCATGGATGAACACCAAAGAGAGGAGCTCCTCCTCCCTTTTATAGGAGGAGGAGGAGGCATGCCAAGGGGTGGGGTGGCCGGCGCATGGGGGCTGCCCTAGCCCTCCTCTCTTCATGTGAGTGATCTCTCCACTCACAAATTAACCACTTTGATTTCCATTAAAACCCCACTCAAGAAAATGAAAGGTTTTCTCCCATAAACATTTTTATTTCAGATTTAATATTTGTTAATTCTTTTAATTAACAAACATTAACATATACCCCTTTAACTATTCCGATATCCGAAACTATTCCGCGATACTCAAAGCAGATCCTGTACTATCCATATTTTTCTCCGGTGTTTCGTATCCACTCAAATGCATCGATGAACCTTAAGTGTGTCACCCTACGGTTCGTGAATAAAATGGACATGATTGAGACTCCTCTCGGATCAATAATCATCGGCGGGATCCGGAGATCCATAATGACTCCCATTCACTCAACGATGAACTAGTGATCGCGTAAACCGTAAAACGACATAACCAATTCCTTTTGTCTCACGATATTTTACTTGTCCGGGATCCGATCATCAGTATCAACTATACCTAGTTCGATCCGTTACCGACAAGTACTCTTTACTCGTTCCGTGATATAACATTCTTGTGACCTAGTCACATGCTTGCAAGCGATGTCAATGTGATATCACCGAGAGGGCCCAGTATATCTCTCCGTCATCCGGATGGACAAATCCCACTCTTGATGCATGAGCCTCAACTAATACTTTCATAGTACCCAAATCCATCTTTATAGTCACCGTGTTACGGAGTGACGTTTGATGTCATCAAAGTACTCTTCCGGAATTAGTGATTGACATCATCTCATGGTCTAAGGAAAAGAGCTATTTCGAATGTGTTTGATACAGCAACAAACTAAATGACTTGATCGTATTTGCTATACCAACTTGGGTGTGTGTTCATCACATCATTCTTCTAATGACATGACCCCGTTATTAATAACATCCAATGTTCATGATCAGGAAACCTTGATCATCAGTTAATCAACGAGCTAGTTTAAAAAGAGGCTTTACTAGGAACCTTTTTGTTTATTAAACACACATGTATTAACGTTTCTGATTAATACAATTTTAGCATGAGAAATAAACATCTATTATAAACATGGAATATGATAATAAACAATTTATTATTGCCTCTCGGGCATATTCCCTTCAGAAGGGTAGTCCAAAATTCATGAGTAATGTTAAGATTCCTCACTTGATTGAAGATATCAAGACTAAGAGAGCTAAATATGGTGTTCTTAGCTTGGGCATTGAATTGCATGTTTTTGACCTCCCCATCCATGAGTGTAAGCGGATTGCATGGAGCGGCAAAACCATACTCAGCCACGCGCCAAATATCTAAACTCAAGGCCTCGAGATAACATCCCATATGAACAATATAATAAGAATAATTTTTACCATTAAATAGATATACCCTACCAACATTCACACCGTCTGTCGACATCTTTACTCAAGATGGTAAAGCCATAATTGTGCAAAAAGTCTCTAATATCAATTGAAGTAGATTGAATGCCCAAGATGAAAGTGGTGAATTGTGATTTTTCCCGCAACAAAACCTCAATTAAATATTTAAAATTTACTAGTTCAACCTAAATACCTATGGTTTCTAGTTGAGTTTTGCAACCTAATTGCTACCATACACAATTCTAATAATCCAGGAATAGAGATAAAACAAAGTAAATACAGAAACATAAAAGATACAAGGTGCACAATTAACTTTTTATCGAGGAGTGGGAGATTTGGTGATCTCCCCTACTCCTCGTTGGAGCACTCTCGCAAACTTGAAACCACAGCAAGAAATCAAGCCATCTACTTGTGGTAATCATTCTCCACTTTGAATAGGTGGACTCCAAACCTTCACAATTCTCCCGATGCTTTTCACAAATGCCTCCAAGGAACATCATTGAGCTAAACACCTCCAAGCCGTATGGGAGTCACTGACCTCCAAGAGTAATAAATCCAAAATGCTCACTTGAACCCTTAAAGGTCAAGCAAATAAGAGTTATGCACAAACTAGGGCTATCTACTCTCTTAAGCACTCAAAAGATTTTCATCCCAAGCTTCATAGTATGCTTAAGGTCCTCACTAGTGATGAGGACATCCCAACCATGGATACGACCGCTGGCATTTCTCTCCTGGAGACACCTTCGTTGCCGAACTTCGGTATTTCGGTCGCCATTTCGTCTACGTCGCATGGAGGGTTTAATCCGGAAGCGCCGTCTTTCCATCCACCTTTGCTAGCCCAACGCGTTAAGACCACTCACCAAGGATAGCCCATATTCCAAGGAAGGCCCATGATGAAGCCCAATTCGTCGCCAAGTCTGGTTCGGCCATCTAGTAGCACCGCAACTTCAAATGGGCATATCTTGGGCTCCCGAACTCCGTTTTCGACGTACGACCACTCGTGTGAAAGCTTAGGAGATAAGCTTTCCAATGGATCCAGCCCCATGTCCAAATTCGCTCCAGATCAACGGAAAAATGCAGAAGAGCGTCATGGGCCAAATCTGTCCAATGCTGTGTCACCGTATTTTTGGGCCTATGGCCCATGTATCTTTAGGGTTTGGTGGTGGATGGCCCTAGCTTGGGAGTCCCAGCCCTGGCCGCACCTCTTTATATGGCTATCACCTCCATACGTTGTTCCTTAGGTTTTGTTGTGTTTGGTAGACCCCGTGTGCGTCCCTCCTCGTGCTTGCACATGTCGACTAGACCGCCCGAGACGAGAAACAGAACCTCAGAAACAGAACCTCAACTTTGTGTTCGTGAGTTTTATTGGTATCCAATTTTCAGATTGCTTCTCACTTGTTCTTGCAAGTTTGTCGATTGCTAGCTGGGATAAAGATCCATCATGTCTAAGCGTGGTTTATCAACTCGCGTTGGTGGCGTTGCGATTGCCGGTTTCTCTATCCTCGCTGGTTGGAGGCCAAGATCACAAGATCATCAACTCATCAAATCGACGTATCATTCTCATCAGAAGATCGGGCACCCCCGTGTGCGCATCAACTAGGATGAACACTGAGAAGAAGTCGTAAGCCTTATGAAATGAACAACATATGATCTATATATAGCTCCACTCCTTAGAAGCTAGCAGGTGGGCACAGATATTTACAAATATCTCCTTGAGTCAGATCATCCAAACTACTCGGATCACCCGGTTTAAACGCTTTTAATGGTAAAAAATATAGCCGTTATGCATAGTCAGTTATCTGGGTCAAGTCGTATTGTCCAATCTACTCAGATTATTCGAACCACTTAAATCATCTGGGACTGTGCAAAATCTTGGGAGCACCTTTTCTATCAAATTAATCCGCCGATCATCTGACCCACTCATAACATCCATCTCCCATACAAATCAACTTAGACAACTCTCTGTCAAATTAATTTGACCCATGCTCTTGGCCATTCGAATCATCTGACTTTCATTCAAACCCCAACACATGTCCACTGTGAAATTGATCTGACTCATGCTCTAGATTACTCGGATCGAACTCCCATTGAAATTGATTGGACATGCTCTGTGTTGAATTGATCCCACTAATTATCCGACTGAAACTGAATTTTTTAGACTGAGATTGAAATCTCACACATTCCAAACTTAGAATTCTTACTTGGTTTCTTGGCTTTCTATGGCTAGATATGAGTTAGAGAGACTTAGTGTGCATCATAACTAGCTACCCAACGTCACCAATCTCAATTTACTAGTCTTGAACACCCTTAGTGCTTCATCTCGTAAACTCGGGCCTTCATTTGTAGGGCAAGAATCGGTTTCACCGCTGGTCTATAAATCAGACTAGGGATAATGTAATTCCATTCCCTCAACATTGTAAAAATTGGAAGGTCAAGCAAATTGAGAGAATTTGAGCGCTCTAACTTAACTATGTTGGCACGCCAGCAAGGTATATTAAGGCCCTGTTTGGCAGAGCTCCAGATCCCAGCTTCACCTCAGAGCTGAAACTTGTAGACTGAAATAAAGTGACTTAAGTTTATAATTTTATTCTAAAATGTAAACAAGATGACCTACCTAAACACTCTTAATATACCCACAGCTCCAGCTCCACGAATTTGATGAAGCTAGGAATACCCAGCTCCACCAACTCCAAGAATTTGGTGGAGCTGGAGCTCTGCCAAACACCCCCTAAGTTCTCAGAAGGCAAAGAAAGGCCTTAAGTTTAAATTCAATTCCTTTATTGCCTAGGGTTTGGGTTATCAGAACTAATAGGATAATTCCTTAGGCTTGGTTACACTGCTCCCTACAAAATAAAGAGTGTCAGTGTTGCGTTCGTTCCTGATCCCTGATCCCCTTGCTTTGTTGACACTGAAGCCAATACCCAATGTCAATAATGTCGCCATCTAAGGTTTGTCTTCCCAACCAGATCAGGTTTTCCTAGACGAGTAATCATTTTTATTAGGCTTCCTTCTCGCACTCGAAGCGGTAGCGGTACTAGAATGAGTTCTTCCCTAAAAAAGCAATGAGATATGGCTGCATTCCACCAGTCTGCTAACATAGATAGCACTAGGTTGCAAAGTTCGTCCCCGCCCACCCAAAATCTTGCTATTATCTACCTTTACTTTTCTGTACGCCTAGGTTTATATAGCCTCTCTAGTCCGAGCTTTCAGTATGTTTTTTTTTGTAAAAAGATGGCTATGAGCAACTTTTTCGCATCTAGTGTATGTCTCGCATGTTGCCTCGGGTCTAGAAAAGAGATATAATTGGAGATCAACAAAACTTAGTTTGGTTCCTAAACGTTAAAGTTGGTTCACTTATATTCAAACTCTAGCTACTGGAAACATAATTAGGAGGTAATGCAACACAAAAACAAATGATTTACTGTTAATAGTCCACTGTAAATGTTACTTTCCTAGTCACAAATAGTAATTGTTTTAGATATCGACATGGTCTTCAAAACACAGCTTTAATTATTAATTTTTATTATAATATATTTATAAAACCCAATAAAATTATATGGTTTTGAAAGTACTTTTTGAAACAAATCTACGCATATAATTTTGACATGTGCAATTTAATTATTTTAAAATATATTGGCAATCGAAGTTTTGAAAGTTTAACTGCATTTATGTACAAAACAATAACTATTTGTGACTGGTAGGGGTAAATTTGGTTGCTCATATCTAGATTTTTAGGATTCAGAAAGATGTGTTAGATGAATCCTAATAGAATTAAAATTCCTAATCCTAATAGGAGTATGATTTCTATTTACTTTAGAGGAGAACTAGAGAGGCTATATAAACCTAGGCGTGGTCATGTAGAATACAAGCAATCAATAAGCCACAAACCAACTCATCCAAAGTAAGAGATGTACAAGAGGATTAAATGCTAGGTTATTCTTTAGCACTATATTATTGTATAGTGCAAGGATTCAAATATCCCAAAAGGCTGAAAAGGTTGTAAGAGCAATAATCCCTTATACTATTAAGAAGTTGTGCTTAAATAATTTATGGTCGGTGTCATCAAATATCTCTCTCGTTGTGATTACTTCAACGTTATTATTTTAATTTTCTCTGTGACTCATATTATTTGTTCTTGAGACAGTGCGTGTTTTTTCTATATAAGAACTCGTATCGGAGTGTAGCGCTACAAATAAGTGAAGGTTACGCTAATAATTAGAGTACGAGATTCTATTAAAGAAGAGAAGTACAATAAGGTGACGGCGAACTCGCCCTTGCCCAATAAAAACAATAAGCACAACACCAACATCTTAATAGCGCCCAAACTCGACGAGGAACAACAATACCCAACAAAGAAGTCACGCCTCTTGCAAAACGATTAGCACCCCACGAGGAAACCACGCTTGAAGACGGCCAACTCCAACTGCACACCACAACCGATCTTCATGCCAAGTCGGACAATCCACAAATCATTGAACTACTTATATTTTGTAAATCGGTCACAGGCCATACGATTAAAAAGCAACCAACCTTGGATTGCTTCCATATTGCTGCGTACATAAACTCACCAGAAATTGTCGATGGGCCCACCACTGCTTAACGGGCTCGATGCCTCGGCCTTCTAGGGTACTAATGGGCTTGAACCAGTTTAGATGTTTATATTAGACCAGTCTAAAATTACAAATAGATTAGATTTATTTTGGATCATAGTTTTGGATCAGATCTAGATCAGACTGGATCAGACTTAGATCTTATGTTTTTCCTACTAAATCTCTCATCACCCGCCAAGTAAACCAATTGATGTTGCCTTTAGCATTAATGCTTCTTTTTTTGTGTTACGAAATTTGCAGCATACTTTAAATTCTAACTTTCAACCTCTGCTTCCCAGTGAGATATGTAATTATAGATCTAGTTTTATCACTTGAATATTGTATGGAAAATTATCAAGTCATCAAACAAACAGTTTATCTAGATAAAGGCCTAAATTAAGGTCTAGACTTTCATTTGAGCCAAGACCAGACTTGAACCTCATTCTTTTTGGATTAGACTGAATACAGATATAAACTAATAAATCATCCCTCCATTAAGTTCCAGAGGATTGGCGTCCGGTGAGGCCCCCCACGTGTCCCACCCCCCTCTCTCTCTCCTCTTTTTGCGAAAAAGCCCCTCCAGTTCTTGAAATTACGGATAAGTCCTTTGCAATTTTTTTGTCAGAGGGAAATTTTTTCCCCGGTTCGCGTTTAAGTCCCTCATTCGCCGTTTTACATAAAAAACCTCCCGTTAAATATGAATCGTAAACGAGCCCTTTTATAGTTTTTCAAAATAGCGAACAGGTCCAAAATCATAACAAATAGGTCGTGCACTTTTCGTTCAGGTCCTTTCTCCGTTTTGCCCGAAAAAAATATTTTTGTGGTTCGTTTTTTCCTCCGGAGCATGGGAAAAATGTTTTCGTTTCTCCGTTTTGCCCGAAAAAATATTTTTGTGATCCGTTTTCCCTTCGGAGAATGGAAAAAATGTTTTCGTTGGCCGTTTTTCCTAAAAAACCGAAAAAATGTTTTTGTGGTCCGTTTTTCCTCCGGAGCATGGAAATAATGTTTTCGTTTCTCCGTTTTGCCCGGAAAAAATGTTTTTGTGGTCCGTTTTCCCTCCGTAGCATGGAAAAAATGTTTTCGTTTCTCCGTTTTACCAAAAAAAAACCGAAAAATGTTTTGGTGGTCCGTTTTTCCTCCGGAGCATGGAAAAAATGTTTTCGTTTCTCCGTTTTGCCCGAAAAAAATGTTTTTGTGGTCCTTTTTTCCTTTAGAGCATGGAAAAAATATTTTAAAGTGTTCTCGTGGTCCGTTTTTTCTACGAAAACATTTTTTCAGTTTTTTTCGTATTAAAAATATTTTTTTTTTCCTTCACGTGGGCGGCGTGCCGCCGCGCTCAATTTCCGAGTGACTAAGGGCATGTACAATGGTACATGTAAGCTGTCTATAAGGGTATGCCACATCAGATTTTGGATAATGTGAAAGAGAGAGAGGGAAGAGAGAGAAATATGCCGTCTACTATTTAACAGACGTCCTTATAGACAGTTTTATAGTGTATATACCATTGTACAGACAGTCTATTATTCATATGAGAGATCATTATAGACCGCTATATAGACAGTCTATTGTATAAGTTGTCTTTAGTACTGTCTATAAATAACATAAAGATACATTATAGACCGCTGCAGTCTAACTACTGTACATGCCCTAATAAATGATTTGAGTTTACCCCGTTAGTTCACCCCTCCCATGCTTCTCTCCGTGCGCCACGGCGTCCACCCCCGCATCCATCGTTTCCACCGCCATGTCTCGCACCTTCTCCGCCCGCCTCGCGCCCTGCCCCTCCACCTCTCCTGGCGGCAGCGTCGCCCCTCTGCCTCTCTGGCGCCAGATCGCCTCCGCCTCCCTCGCACCCGGAAGTCACCCTCCGCCTCCGGGCGCCCGATCGCCCTCGGCCTCCCCGGCCCGTGATCGTCTCTCCGTGGCTCCACACGCCTCCTTGTAGAAGCAAGAAGAGAGAGAGAGAGAGAGAGAGAGAGAGACGCAGAGGGAGAGGCCAAGGCAAACTATCGGGGGAGGGGGGAAGGGGAAGGAAGGGCGAGGAAGGGCGCTTCGTGTCCCTCATCCCCCTCTCCTCTCCGCTCTCTCTCCATGGCCTTTGCATTGTCCGTGATCCGATTCAACTCGATTCTCCCCAAGAAGAGGAAAGAAGGTACTGCCTTTGTTCTTGTTGGTGCTTTTGTGTTCATTTTGGTGGTGCATGCGAACTGGTGAATTCTTCCGATTCTTATCTCCTTTGCAACAATCATTCGATTCAAGATTTTAGTTACTTTCTCTTCTCGTTTGGATGTGCGAAATTCTCGTTTGGGAGATCAAAACCCTTGATCTGGTCGGCGAAAAAAAGAAAGGGAAAGATATAACCATCCGGTTCGTGAAATAGTGCATGGAAGATGTCCATGAACGAGTCCCCTATTTCATCTTCCGCTTTCCTTGTTCTTGTTTTTTCTTGCGACGGGTGAAGAAAAACTGGTGCAATTCATCCCCTGGCAAATGCTGCCAATGTTTGGCGTCATCGTTGGATGGCAATTTTTTTCAAGAACCATCTATATTTGATTTTTTTTTTCTTGACAAGAATTAAGAAATGTGCACAAATGGCATCTTTAAGAAATTTTGTTAGATTCTTCTAAAATATCGGGCTGTGGTAAGGATTAATTTCATATTCATGAAATCTATTTTGCACGTTTGGATTAAATATTGAGTGATTGAAATGCATGTCTTTGCTTGAAGATTAGCGAACGATGGGATGCTTTTCATGCTCCACAATGGATGATGTTGGCAAGAGGAAGAAGCACGATGATCCCTTTGTTCCCGCCAACGGTCCAGGTTGTTAATTCTCTATTTGTTTGATCACTTGTTGCTCATGATTGCAAATACTTCTTCCGTCTAAGTTTATATTTCTTCTTAGTATATAGACCTAGAAGATATTGAAAATGCCTAAGTTACCCCTAATTATTGTTACTAAGCACTGTATTCAATGCATGCATATAAAGAATACGAAGTAAATATTTGGATATTTATTAGGGGTATATAGGGAACATAATCAGAACATATTTATTAGGGATATTTATGGACACACCATTCAGAAAATAAGCCCTATAAACTTGGATGGAGTATTGTTTTGCATTTACAAATAATTTGTGATTTCACGAAAGCTAGGTGTTGATTGTTTCACTTGCTGATCAATAATTTAAAGGAGTAATGTGCCGTTTGTTCTCCATGGATATTTAAGCGTGATATAACTTTAAATGTACAGAGAATTCTTTCACATAACAAAGACAATTACTAGGTTTCTAATAGTTTTCTTAGCTTTCTCCAAAAGAAAGGGGGAAAAGTGGTTACGAATGTCAGATGGAGTACTCAACTAGCTACCTAAATTGGTGCATTGACACAAAGATATTGAACAATGCTTAATTAGGAGGGTTCAGTATTTCTTTGAGGTCACATTTGCTTTGAGACTTTGAAACATTGCATCTGTATGCTAACAAAATTATTCAATAAAATGAATTTGTTAAGAACTCTGCTCCAAACTCGTTCCTATTTAACCAAATGTATAATAATCCGGGAAGTTTGAGTTTGATTCATGACTTTTGTTGGTTTCATCAAGTCCCAGGATGCTCAAACAAGGTTTGCTGCAATTTACGCTTTGCTTGTAAATATTGGTTTGGCCTGTTCATGGTACATTTTTATATTCCTTTCCATCTTCTGTATGTTCGAGCAACATGGTGAGGCCTTGAGGTGCATTGTTGACAATAGTACTACTGGTGGACAACATTGTTGACAAGCACACTATAGATATTGAAGCTGATTATCTCAAGATTTTCAAGGTAAGCTGCAATTACTTTCAGCACTTATGTGATAAAAACTGATGGCCATTAGATTATCCTACTCTCCTTTCTTCATTAAAAAAGAAGGTCTCTTATTTCTTCCTCCTGTGTATCGATCGGAAATGTATGAATTTGGCCTTGAAATATTTTGACTTGTCAGGCTTAAAGGATTCAATTCAACATGCAATTTGCCCCTGCTATTTATATATAGATTAAGTGAGGAGTTGCAAGGAGATTGTCAAGCTCGGCATCCGTGCTCCCCAAACTTTACTTTTTGCTTAACCAAATCTGAATCATAACCATTTTGTATTTCTAAATTTTTAAAGATGAGAATTATGGTACATTCGAATCTGCACATCTGAAAATTGCATTTAACCATATATACATAGAAAAAATGCATGCAAAGTATGTTTTGTCTCCTAAGGCCACAAAGTATGTATGAAATTAAAGACACTAAACTATACATTTGCATACCTCCAGGACCTTTAGTTAGTGTCTTTAATTTAATCTTAAAAAATTGCCAACCTTACTTATAATTTTGATGTGCTTTTTGCAGAAAATTGACTGCCTTCATAGTAGCGCTGTGATGGAGCTAATGAGAGGGCTGCGAAATCAGCTCACAGAGCTTATATTTGGGTTGGGTGCACAAGACCTAGGTCCAATGAGCCTCGGATTGTCCCACAGCCTGTCTAGGTATAAGCCGAAGTTCAATCCTGAAAAGGTGAGTATGATATTGGTGCTATACTCCTGTTACACGTTTTATTTTTAGAGAAACCTTCTTTGACATGGATAAGTGAGGTGAATGCTATATTGTTTCTGGTTCCACAGGTTCATATTATGAGCATTCAGGCCAATGGCTTATGGGATGGTCTTGACAAGGAGCTTAATGCTTGTGCCATAAGGGTTTGTGAATGGTATGACTGGCACTTCTCAGATTTCACTAAAATAGTAACAGATAATATACAACATGCAAAAGTTGTGAAGGTGATGGGTAACGAACTAATGCAGTCAACCTTGATTTCTCTGAGGTAATTCTTGACATGTCTAAATACGATTCCATGCCTATGTAGAAAACATCTTGTTTCATTCTCTAATTACCATTATGAAGTCCCAAAGACATTTCTCGGTTGTCTTATAATCTTATGCAATGCAAGTCATTAAATCAGTGAAAGGCTAAAATTATCATGTAGTACTTGGCACAAATGATTCCTGATAATTCACCAGGTATTATGTAATTGATAGTCTACAACTGTAATTCACATAAATTCTGAGATATCTTCTTTCCCGGTGACTTGAGTTTCATGGCCTATTTTATCTCAAATTTCTTACTTAATGCTGAAATGGTAGAATTATTATGCTAGCTTGCTTCTTTTTTGTTCACAACCACTTGCTTGGGTTTTTTTTTTATTTAATCATCCAACTTTAGGGTATATCTGAGTTTTACAATGCACGTGAACATTTTTATCTATTTTTTGGTTCTATCATAATATTAGGGATCCTACTAAAAGGGAGAAAGGATATTATTTGATAATATCTTTTGGTGTCTACCAAAAATACTATGAGAACGGACCAAGAACCATAGATGGTTACCTTACTCTTGTAGTGTGCTGATTCATTGCTTGATGAACTGGAGCACAGATTGCGATGATGAATTGCTGCTCCACTATCCCTAGACTAGGGTTATTTTTTTTAGAGAGAACAAAATATTGTTAAGTATTTCCCATTTTTAAAGTCTTTCTATTAGGACAAAAATTGACTCTGATGCACAAGTTGGTAAACTTTGCAAAAACTGAATTTATTGTCAAATCTGTTTATGTACACTTGTAGGTGAAATGTGAAGAGGTGCTTCAATCTACCCAAAGTGACATTTCAAGACTAACGAGGAATGCTAACATTGTGAGGTGAGTAGGTGACCACTAATCTATTAACTAGCTGTCAAATTTACCGGTAGTTACATGCAAAGAAAAGAAAAGCCTGGAGTAGTTGGAAACAAAATTCAATTTACCAGTAGTTCTGCTGCTTGGCTTATCCCCTGTCTCCCTGAGATGGTGATTCTTCGCCATTTTTTGTGTGAAGAGTTTGACTTTTGATTGTTAAATTCATATATGTAATACTTTTTTTGCATGATTTTTGCCATGGAGCATGCATCTTTGTGTGTGGGTGGGTGGGTGGGTGGGTGGGGGGGGTTTGTTCCTAAAAAGAACTAGACTTTGCAAGAGTTGGATTGAGAAAATAACACAAAACGATCACCTTTTTCATATATATACTGGTAGAAATGATATTGTTGAACAATAATGGTTGGTTCAACTATATATTTGCGTGTGTTTTCACTCTTTTTCCATATCTTTCACCCTATGGAAAATAAATTTGTAGCTGGTGTGCCCTTAATCTCTGTCAGGTGCCTCGTTGCTCATGTGGAAGACTATGGACAAAACATGTAGATCCTTTCCCCTCCCAGTGTTATATATTATGGTGGTTGTCATCTTCTATATTCTTTTATTGGGAAGGATTTCTTGCATATTTTATGGGGTCTTTTCCTTCAGCAGTTTAACTTTCTGCTAGGCATGGTACTGTGTTGATGTTGAAAATCATAACTTGCTTCATGTAGCAGATCACTTTGTATGACCGTTTAACTTGTGTAGAAATGTAACTGTGACACTATGGTTTGGTGTGACGTTATAGAAGGTGAAACTAGAGAATAAAACCTTTCGGCTTAGGGTTTTCTCGCGTTTTTGGGCCGAATGAAGTGGTATGTCGCCACGGAGTGTCGTAACCTTATTTATCGTGTATGATAAGGTTAATAACAGTATGAAGTGTGGAATTAAGTTTAAAACCATAGGAATTGGAGGTTAATAGCCTTTCCGGGCCGTTTTCGGGGTTTTGGGCCGTTCCGGGGGAGTTTTGGGCCTTGGTGGGCTTTGGAGGGATTGAGAGGGGCTCTAATTGGACTTGGACAGGGTGTGGGGGCTGATAAAAGGGGCTCCCCCTGCCCCCCTTGCGCCCCAACAGCCCCATATGCGCCCCCCACCTCTCCTCCCTTCCCCCCCCCTCTAGCCCTAGCCGCCACCCCCTCCCTCCTAGCCATGCGCCCTCCCTTCCTCCACCTCCACACCACCTCCCTCCACCCCTTGCTGCCCTAGGGTGGCCTCCCACCCCTGCACCTTGTGGAGTCATCCCGTGGAGCGAGGAGCGAGGAGCAAGGAGCGAGGAGCGAGGAACGTGGAGCGAGGAGCGATTCGCGAGGAGATTCGCGGAGATTGATTGGAGTTTTGCGCTTCGGGCAAAGGTATGATCATGGGGATCCTTGAAATTGATCTAGGTACTGTTCTTAGGGTGTTTATCAAGTTTTTAGATCAATTGGAGGCGCTGGTTTGAAGTAATTTGGGTTAGATCTAAACTTGTCCACGTTTCTGTTTTCGGGCAGATTGAGCAGTCGAACTAGGGTTCGAGTTTCCGTCGACTTAGAGTCCGAATCAGACCGTACGGACTTCTAGGAAGTTGTAGATAATTTAATTATCTTTCCGTGGACGTAAAGCACGTTAATTTCCGATCAGCCGTTTGAAAGTTATGGCTGTTTTACCGAGCGCCTAAAAATCTGTGACGTAACTGGAACAGATTGTGGTAATCTGTAGATTAAACAATTTTAGAGTCCGAATCAGTCTTTCCCTATAACTAGAAAAAGTTGGGAAATTTCCTAAGCTTCGCGACGGTGTACTCGTTTATTCGATTTGGAGTCCCAGAACTCAAGTTATGCCTTTTGCAAGGCTGCTGTCCCGCCGGACAGAACCTCTGTTTTTAGGTTTTGCGAGTAGTTGGCAATGTCGGGTTAGATGGGGCGTGTGTACTGTTTTGAGGTTATGATTGTGAGTGTGTGATGCCTATGTGCAGGTGGTGTGACCCCGGGAGTTCCCTCTTCTTCCCGCCAATCCGTTGCACGTGTTTGAGGCAAGTGTGTTGTGATGGATAGCAAGTTGTAGGTTGCATGTTGAAATTAGATGGAATTGCCTACATGATATATGTCCACTTGCCATGTTTTAATGATTGATATGATATGATGAGCATGTTTAACATATTATGATGCCATGTGTTAATATGTGAATTGAATATGATATTTGGCATGGTTGCATGCATGTCATGAGATAGGGCGAGGGCGGTGAGAAAGTCTTAACTAGTCCGGCAAGGTCGGTGAGAAAAGTTATGACTAATCCGGAACGCCATTGAGTAAGTCCTATGTCGTGATTCCATCCACGTGGTGTTTGGAAGCGAGTAGGCACCCTCCATCTTCGGGATGGAAGGGAGGAAAGGGTGCACACCGACGGGTGTGTACTTCCCATACCGGTATGAGGTTCGGAGGGTCGAGGAGCAATGCATTACATCGCATACAAATTGATGATGATATTGATAAGTATTCATGAATGAGATGTTATACATGATGAAAGATGTTATTGACTTGTTGTTATGCTTGTTGTCCATTGCAGTATGCTTGCTGAGTTTTCGAACTCACCCTTGTGTTTTTTTGTTGTTTTAGGTACCATGAGAACGGCATGCGGGAAAGGGGAATAGTCACACGCTCACACGTTGCTTCACCTTAATGTTTCCCAAGTCAATTCATTTAGTTGGATAATAAATTGCGTGTGATGGCCTTTAAATTAAGTCTTAGCTTGGTTAATGAGAGTTCTATTGTTTGTTTGACACTTGGAACTTTAAGAGCTTGATGTTAGTCTTTTATTGTCGTTAAGACTTTATTTATTGCTGTTTAGATGTTTCTCTTATTGCCATATAATGCTATATTGTTGCTGTTTCTTAAATTCATGATAAAACAAAGGAGGTGCTGCCGAAATCTCGGTTTTTAGTCTATGCACCTTTGCTGGAATTTGATGTTAAATGTGGTATTTAGATGTTGTTTAGCTTATGTTTGGTAACATTCAGGCATAGTAATGCCGGGTGTTATTCTGATTAGTATCGAGCGAAATTTGTAGGTCCTTGGAATGTGAATTTTTAGTGTCATGCTATAGGTTACAACTAAAATGTGATGTGGAATAACTTAGAAACATGGCTTAGGTCTTAACTAAAATTTTGTTATAGGATAGCAACATTAAAACTTGCAAAAGTGGTATAACTAATCTAAAAATTTGACACACAATGGATGCACAGTAGGAAAAGGGTATGGGAATCGTTGCTTTATGCTTAATTGTTGTATTTAAGCTTTGATATTGAATGTTTCTTTTGACAATGCATGATGCTATGTCAATAAGATAAATGATTGAATTGTTCTGTTGTGGTGTTAAAAGTGGGGTTTTGGTCTTTGAAGGGTTTCGGTCACCTCTTTTGTTCATAGTAAGGGCGAGGTTTGTGGTGTGGCGGTTAAGCGCCATCACCGAAGAAGCTATTAACCCCTGTAGGAGAAGAGTGCTTACCCTTTCTGTTGTAGATCGGGTAGTTGACTTGCGTCAAATAAAAGAGTTTGGTGGTGGATTCCTTCAGACGTTCTTTGCCGCTCGACGATCGATTTTCGTTGCTTTTCTTGGCTTTAGTTGATTTGAATCAAATGAAAAATGTTGGGTTTTGCGGATCGTTCCGTGATGCGGTGTGTGGTTTTGTCTTCCTTGGTTGAAGACGAAGAAGAGGAGTCTAGTGTTGCGCTTCTTTTGGGCGCCTTTCCAGCTTTTAATGATTAGTTTGTTGATGGCTTTATGGGGAAGAAGCATTCAAATTTATCCTGCGTTTGTCTTTCTCCGAGGTTAACGGAGTTATTATGGAGTTATACTGCACTGGTTGTCGTGGGGTTGAAGTTACGTGTCTTTGTAGGAGTAAGTGGTGCTTGATTTCGTCATTTCTTGGTTTAAGAAATCATCTTTGAAGAACTCTTCTTGCTTTGTGAAAGTTTGGAGTTAAGGTTTTAGTTGAAAAGGGTTAATGGAGCACTTGGTTCCCTTTCGAGAAAACCGTCTTTCAACCTTTTTCCTCATGGGAGTCCTTGAGATTTAAAAAGGTTTTGGAGAATTCCTTTGCATGACAAAGTTTGGATTTGTCTCTTTGTAATTTTGAGAGTCAAGTCTCCTTACGAATTTGGGATGAGTTTTAAAACTAAAATCTTTGTAAACAAAGTGTCTTTTGACTGAGATCGTTTGTCCCTAGTAAGAATTGATGTTTAGTATGTCTTGTAGTAGGTAGCAATGTGGTTTATGGATTGATGTGTTGCTAAGTTAAATTTTGAGTTGAATCAATTCAATGTGATTAATATCTCTAGCTTGAGAATAAATAGACTACTAGTGTTGCAGTTTACTCTTAGCGAGAATGATTAAATGTGTTAATGTACATGCTTAGAATCTGTTGCCTTGCTTTAAATGTGCTTATGATCCGTGTTAATGTTAAAAGTTTAAACTTTGATGCATAGTTAAAACATTAAGATGTTGTAGACTGCTGTTATTGTAAAAGAAACTTTGCTGGTTGTTAAAGAGGTTCTAATCTAATGGATTAATAGAGAAATTTAATCGTGTTGACTAGTGACTTTAATTTGGATGTTGATTAGAGTTGCTATTTATGTTGTTGCAAACTACTAGTACCTTTGGAAGTATGCAGTTGTGTCGCTACAATGCTAGTATTGATATCAATGGAGAAGACATAAGACTTATTGTTAATGATGTTGTTAATGGTAGTGTTAATGCTAGTATTCAGTCTATTTTAAATAGTGGGGGTATGTTGTGTGGTGGTAATTTTGTTATCACCTATGTATAGGGTAGCTAAAAGTAATGTTGTTGGTTGATGATTATGCCCATTTGTTGTTATTGATGACTAAGTAGTTGTGGTAACTGTTTAGATTATTCGTTGGAAAACCATGGTTAAAATAAAGGAAAATTTTAACATGTTGCGATGGAGTGAGCTTTGGATAATTAACATGATGTACAATTTCATCCTTAATGAATGTATGCCTTGGAATCCTAGTTATGAACTTTGTCTTGTAGAGATAATATTTACATATTGAAGTCTTTAATGGAAAGCGTAGTGGAGTACTAGAGATGGTTCCTTTCATCTCGAGCTGTTGTCTAAAAACCTTTGAAACTGGATTGGTTGTTTGCCATCTCGGTTGAATGCTTTCAGTTGAGGTGTTCCTTATGTTGAGTTTGAGTTTCCCAAAACTCGTAGTGGTTGGTGTCGACCTTTGGTTTTGGCGAATTTGTTTAGTTCGTGTTGTGAGTTTGAGTTTACATCCAAAAGTTTTTGAGTGGATCGCGCCCTTCGCGTCAGACCGATTTATCTTTGGAATTAATTTTAAAAGGAAGCAGATGGTCATAAAGGGTTGTGTTGGAAACTTTTGAGTTAAGCCCTTGATGTGTAACTCTATTTGACTAGAGTTGGAGTCATTTGGAAAATGTGTCTGGTGTGCGGGTGTTTTACAAGTCCGGATTTTTATGAATGTTTCTTAAGTGAATTTGGTTAGTGAAGAGTTTTCTTTTGGATTGAGTTTCCCTCTCTTTTGATAAAAATTTATGGCGCTTGTGTTGCAGATGTTTGATTTTGGAGTCGATGTTCTGGTCCAAAGGGTTGAGTTTGATTTTGCGAGGTGTTACAAAGCTAGTGTTAAATCGAAGATGGGTTTTCACACGATGTGGTGTTTTGTTGATTAACGATGTTGCCGTCATAGTTTATATGAATTAGCGCAACTCTCGATGTTATTCGAGATTTATTCATATGATACTGAGGCGAAGTCATCATGTGAATGACTATTCGGTAGTGTGGTTACATGATGAGGGAATGGTGAAAAGTAAACATGACATCGCTTTTACATGTTAAATGATAAAAGAGTCGTTGAGCCAGTCGGTGAGAAAGTCATATATGGAGATATGACTAATCCGAGTGCTCTGAAGAGTGTGCATTTATGTCATGAAACGAGATTTCCCTTGCTTTCTAGTATGAAAAGAAGCAATGAACAATTTCTGATATGTTGGTTGTGATGTAGGGGATTTATGCTTCCTTTGTGTTTTGGCTTGGATGTTGCCGAATTCTTTCCAAAATGGCTGTTAACGCTTTGGGTTTGAGTTGTTGTGTGTACACTTGGGCTTGATAGCTAAGTGTTTTTGTGTGAGGGCGAGACCCTCTTAAGAAAGGAACCAATTGTGGTTTGGTAAGGTTTTCGATCCTAGCTTGGGCTAGGTGTCGAACCTTAGTGGTAAAGGGTGGTTTGTGATGGAGGTGGATGATGTATGGGTTTAACCTTTACTAAGAGTAGCGATGGGTGGAAGTGAAGTTGACGGTAGATCGGTAATAATTGCCCTGCCGTGAGCAGTTGTCTTCACTAGTTGTTTTTGGGTTTGAGTCTTGCCTGGGAAAGGATGGAATAAAATGTTAGTATGATCGTGTATCGGAAGGGCTAGTGTGCCTTAATGAGTTATTCCCCTAGATGGAAACTTTCGGGAATGAAGAGAGGTCGTTAAAGGAATTGTGACTTCCTTTGATTATGTCATGTTGAGTTTATTGCAGTGAGTAGTCAGGTAGGTTGTGATAGAAGTGTGAGGTGTTTGTCGTGAGGATTCGAGCGTTTTGGGTTGTTGAAGCCCTTCGAGGTTGAAACACAGATTCTGTTTGGGATTTGAATTGAAAGTTGAACTGTGAGCGGTTGCCCTTAGTTGAGCTAGATCAACACTTTTTCTTTAAGTGTTGGTTTTGGGAACTTGTTTGTCGTTTCTTTCCGGTTCTAGTCGTTGTGCGAATGTTTTGTGCTGCAGAGAAGCCTTTTGTCCCTTGGGGACTTTGTTGCTGTTTTTGGCGTCCTTCGGATTCGAGGTCGAATCCTGTTGAAGGGGGGAAGAATGTGACACTATGGTTTGGTGTGACGTTATAGAAGGTGAAACTAGAGAATAAAACCTTTCGGCTTAGGGTTTTCTCGCGTTTTTGGGCCGAATGAAGTGGTATGTCGCCACGGAGTGTCGTAACCTTATTTATCGTGTATGATAAGGTTAATAACAGTATGAAGTGTGGAATTAAGTTTAAAACCATAGGAATTGGAGGTTAATAGCCTTTCCGGGCCGTTTCCGGGCCGTTTTCGGGGTTTTGGGCCGTTCCGGGGGAGTTTTGGGCCTTGGTGGGCTTTGGAGGGATTGAGAGGGGCTCTAATTGGACTTGGACAGGGTGTGGGGCTGATAAAAGGGCTCCCCTGCCCCCTTGCGCCCCAACAGCCCCATATGCGCCCCCCACCTCTCCTCCCTTCCCCCCCCCTCTAGCCCTAGCCGCCACCCCCCTCCCTCCTAGCCATGCGCCCCCTCCCCTTCCTCCACCTCCACACCACCTCCCCTCCACCCCTTGCTGCCCTAGGGTGGCCTCCCCACCCCTGCACCTTGTGGAGTCATCCCGTGGAGCGAGGAGCGAGGAGCAAGGAGCGAGGAGCGAGGAACGTGGAGCGAGGAGCGATTCGCGAGGAGATTCGCGGAGATTGATTGGAGTTTTGCGCTTCGGGCAAAGGTATGATCATGGGGATCCTTGAAATTGATCTAGGTACTGTTCTTAGGGTGTTTATCAAGTTTTTAGATCAATTGGAGGCGCTGGTTTGAAGTAATTTGGGTTAGATCTAAACTTGTCCACGTTTCTGTTTTCGGGCAGATTGAGCAGTCGAACTAGGGTTCGAGTTTCCGTCGACTTAGAATCCGAATCAGACCGTACGGACTTCTAGGAAGTTGTAGATAATTTAATTATCTTTCCGTGGACGTAAAGCACGTTAATTTCCGATCAGCCGTTTGAAAGTTATGGCTGTTTTACCGAGCGCCTAAAAATCTGTGACGTAACTGGAACAGATTGTGGTAATCTGTAGATTAAACAATTTTAGAGTCCGAATCAGTCTTTCCTATAACTAGAAAAAGTTGGGAAATTTCCTAAGCTTCGCGACGGTGTACTCGTTTATTCGATTTGGAGTCCCAGAACTCAAGTTATGCCTTTTGCAAGGCTGCTGTCCCGCCGACAGAACCTCTGTTTTTAGGTTTTGCGAGTAGTTGGCAATGTCGGGTTAGATGGGGCGTGTGTACTGTTTTGAGGTTATGATTGTGAGTGTGTGATGCCTATGTGCAGGTGGTGTGACCCCGGGAGTTCCCTCTTCTTCCCGCCAATCCGTTGCACGTGTTTGAGGCAAGTGTGTTGTGATGGATAGCAAGTTGTAGGTTGCATGTTGAAATTAGATGGAATTGCCTACATGATATATGTCCACTTGCCATGTTTTAATGATTGATATGATATGATGAGCATGTTTAACATATTATGATGCCATGTGTTAATATGTGAATTGAATATGATATTTGGCATGGTTGCATGCATGTCATGAGATAGGGCGAGGGCGGTGAGAAAGTCTTAACTAGTCCGGCAAGGTCGGTGAGAAAAGTTATGACTAATCCGGAACGCCATTGAGTAAGTCCTATGTCGTGATTCCATCCACGTGGTGTTTGGAAGCGAGTAGGCACCCTCCATCTTCGGGATGGAAGGGAGGAAAGGGTGCACACCGACGGGTGTGTACTTCCCATACCGGTATGAGGTTCCAGAGGGTCAGGAGCAATGCATTACATCGCATACAAATTGATGATGATATTGATAAGTATTCATGAATGAGATGTTATACATGATGAAAGATGTTATTGACTTGTTGTTATGCTTGTTGTCCATTGCAGTATGCTTGCTGAGTTTTCGAACTCACCCTTGTGTTTTCTTGTTGTTTTAGGTACCATGAGAACGGCATGCGGGAAAGGGGAATAGTCACACGCTCACACGTTGCTTCACCTTAATGTTTCCCCAAGTCAATTCATTTAGTTGGATAATAAATTGCGTGTGATGGCCTTTAAATTAAGTCTTAGCTTGGTTAATGAGAGTTCTATTGTTTGTTTGACACTTGGAACTTTAAGAGCTTGATGTTAGTCTTTTATTGTCGTTAAGACTTTATTTATTGCTGTTTAGATGTTTCTCTTATTGCCATATAATGCTATATTGTTGCTGTTTCTTAAATTCATGATAAAACAAAGGAGGTGCTGCCGAAATCTCGGTTTTTAGTCTATGCACCTTTGCTGGAATTTGATGTTAAATGTGGTATTTAGATGTTGTTTAGCTTATGTTTGGTAACATTCAGGCATAGTAATGCCGGGGTGTTACAGTAACTAACATGGTTCCTGGTTACATTGAGGAGTGACATTAGGATACAAGAAGACATTGTGGACAATGATAGCGATGTGAGGAAGGCTGTGGCATTAATTGAGGGTGGGTGGCGATTGTCAGGAAATTTAGCAGTGAGGTACAAAGCAAGCTGGAAGAAAGGCATGGTATCGTAGATGGATCTGTTATGAAAATATTGTAGCAGAAATATTGTTTTTGTATAGAAGCATATGTTACTGTACTGATTCATCTCAGCTGTCTGTTCAAGATTCAATGGAGATCTTCCCTAAGGCGCGAAACTGTGCTTCTCTGCCTTTGCATATATGTGATGGGAGCACGGGCGTAATTCGACTAATTGTATATTTTGCATCCAGAGGAAACATATAGTACTATTATGATTTTATTAATTCATTTTTGTAACATCATTTCATTGGTTTATTTTGTACACAAAACAAACCGTTTTTTATTTGAGCAGGTTATGTGGCTTATTCACGAAACATTGCAATGAATATTAAGGACCATAAGGAAGCAAAATATTTTGCATTACTTTCAAGTTTCAATATTTTTTAGCGGATCAACTGGGTGTGGCTATGAAGTGTAGGCGAAGCTCAGTGGCAGAGGTTGGCTAGGTGCCTCGAGGACGCATCGAGCTTGGCAGGTGACAAAATTAATATTATTTTTCTTCTTCTGTAGTGATGATTGATGGATTGCACTAGGTTAGAATCTTTGTGTAAACTGCAGTACATAAGAGATGGTTAGAGCCAAACATTGGTAAAGATTTCTTTTTAGTACAATAATTAAAACTCCTATTTCATGGTTAAGAGCCTTCAGTTTTACATTTATATCCCTTAGATTGCATATTATGAGATTTCTCTCTTAGATTGTAGACATTACTACCTAAGTGTGTAGAGCTTTGTTTAGGCACTCTAATCTTTGTATAGATGTGTAAGATAAAAATGACATTGATTATATGGTTTAGGATCACGTTTTATGATATGTATCGCTCTTTTTTGGATCCGTTGCAACGCACGGGCATCTTACTAGTATATCATTTTAGGGGAAGGAATGTATACATGCGGTTCTCATCCCACCAAGAACTTACTGCACAAGAGGGTTTGGGGCTTTGGGCTTTGCATTGTGCTTTCGTTATATTCAACAAATAATAATGCAGTGTCCAGTGTGCTTATGTGTTACATTCTTGTTTACCTAAAAGATAACCATACTTGTTTCATTGACTTTTGATATCTCATTTGGTATGCGATTACTCCTTCCCGCATGCTTGCTCACCCTTTTATATCATTTTAGGGGAAGGAATGTATACATGCAGTTCTCGTCCCACCAGCTCTCATGGACAGAGTTCTGATCAGGTATGCACACATAATCCAGCTAATGTTAAGTCTTTTCCACTCTGAATTTCAAAATTTACTTATAAGCTTTCCAAAATGATCAGAAGTTGCCAATATCAATATATAATTCTTGAGCTATGAATTATTAAATGTGACAGGGTCATCTAAATGTAGATGCTAAATGTGACGGTCATCTAAATATATAAATGTAGGTACTAAATGTGATAGGGTCATCTATGATTTCTCTACTTGTCCTATAATGATTATTTGTTTCATGCTTGTTCCTGATTGCTTGGTGATCTTAGTCCAAGAATTTAAAAAATTGCTTGGACAGCTGCCAATTTACCCTTGTCAAATAAATGTGTAAAAACAATGAATTTTTTTTTTATCTTTTTTTAGCTTTGTTACACATATGCCTACGAATCAGCTAGGTTTTCTCTCTTATTTTTCATATATATGTATGTCCTTACTCTCTCCTATGTTTTAGGTTGCCCATAGGAAAATTTGGTTTCGAGCTTATATGTCTTTCGGTTTTAGTTATCGTATACACGTGACATACACATATGCTAGCTTATTTTGCTGAAGTCATGTTTCTAAAATGTTTTTCCCCTATAGGACATTGTAGGGGCAAAGAGTTCCTGCCTTACAGACGGACTCCTTTTCTGGTTTTTCATGCTTTTCGCTTTGCCTTTTTTGTAGTGCATTCTTTCAATGCTGCTTAAGCAATCACAGCTGGTGGTAGAGAACTATGCTAAATTAGCTAACCCTCCTCTATTTGGCAGGTAGGGATGAAAACGGGTCGGATACGGGCGGATATTGCTCTTCCCGTATCCTAACCCATATTTTTTTTTCGGATTTGGAATCGGATATGTGCTAGCCGGATACGGATACGAATCCGGGTTTTCGGGATACGGATACGTGGCGGATATGTGACGGATTCGGGTCGGAAACGGATAAAGATATACGGATAATGCACGCATATATAAAATACTATATGTTGAATTAAACCGTACGAGTACATAACTATAGTAGTAAGTTATGTATCAATCAAACCTAATAGGCACCATAGAAATAATATGCTACTTCATGATCAATAAAACCATCTAATTGCCAATAAAAATGTGCTAATATTGAAAAAATGACGAAATGGGCTGGATATTGCTGATACCCGAATAGGAAATATCTGGTTATCTGATCCGAATACCTGAATAGGAAATATCCGAATATCCAGATCCGATACTGTATCTGCCGGATACTAAAGACTCCGAATCCGGATCCGGATCAGGATAAAATATTCGGATCCGGATCCGGATCCGGCCGGATAGCTATATTCGGGATACGGATCGGGTTTTAAGCGGATTCGGGATCGAATCGGGAGGATATTTCCTGTCCTGTTTTCACCCCATTGGCAGGTTTGTTGATTACAAAAGGCCGCCATCTAATCTATATGCAATATTTCGGCCATTAGAAGTAGCATCATGCTTAGTGAGGAAGAAATTCATATATGTAGCCTGCATGGATTGGTTATTTATTAGATACAATTTACCATTTTCTACAGATTAGTGAGGGAGAAATTCAAGAGCAGATAGATGATTTTCAGGTATGTGGTTCCTCTAATGGTGATGTCTTGCTTCACATGTATGTGATGAACCAATGATTTTGCTATTTAGTAAATGAATGCACCCTGTAATGCACGCTGATCTTAGAATACACAGTCAATTAAATTACTGCAATATTTATATTGTTCCTTGGAGCTATTAAATTACCCATTGTCAATAACGTCGCCATCTAAGGTCTGTCTTCCCAACCAGATCAGGTTTTCCTAGACGAGTAATCATTTTTATTAGGCTTCTTTCTCGCACTCGAAGCGGTAGCGGTACTAGAATGAGTTCTTCCCTAAAAAACCAATGAGATATGGTTGCATTCCACAAGTCTGCTAACATAGATAGCACTAGGTTGCAAAGTTCGTCCTCGCCCACCCAAAATCTTGCTATTATCTACCTTTACTTTTCTGTACGCCTAGGTTTATATAGCCTCTCTAGTCCGAGCTTTCAGTATGTTTTTTTTTGTAGATAGATGGCTATGAGCAACTTTTTCGCATCTAGAGTACGTCTCGCATGTTGCCTCGGGTCTAGAAAAGAGATATAATTGGAGATCAACAACACTTAGTTTGGTTCCTAAACGTTAAAGTTGGCTCACTTATATTCAAACTCTAGCTACTGGAAACAGAATTAGGAGGTAATGCAACACAAAAACAAATGATTTACTGTTAATAGTCCACTGTAAATGTTACTCTCCTAGTCACAAATAGTAATTGTTTTAGATATCGACACGGTCTTCAAAACACAGCTTTAATTATTAATTTTTATTATAATATATTTATAAAACCCAATAAAATTATATGGTTTTGAAAGTACTTTTGAAACAAATCTACGCATATAATTTTGACATGTGCAATTTAATTATTTTAAAATATATTGGCAATCTAAGTTTTGAAAGTTTAACTGCATTTATGTACAAAACAATAACTATTTGTGACTGGAGGGAGTAAATTTGGTTGCTCATATCTAGATTTTTAGGATTTGGAAAGATGTGTTAGATGAATCCTAATAGAATTAAAATTCCTAATCCTAATAGGAGTATGATTTCTATTTACTTTAGAGGAGAACTAGAGAGGCTATATAAACCTAGGCGTGGTCATGTAGAATACAAGCAATCAATAAGCCACAAACCAACTCATCCAATGTAAGAGATGTACAAGAGGATTAAATGCTAGGTTATTCTTTAGCACTATATTATTATATAGTGCAAGGATTCAAATATCCCAAAAGGCTCAAAAGGTTGTAAGAGCAATAATCCCTTATACTATTAAGAAGTTGTGCTTAAATAATTTATGGTCGGTGTCATCAAATATCTCTCTCGTTGTGATTACTTCAACGTTATTATTTTAATTTTCTCTGTGACTCATATTCTTTGTTCTTGAGACAGTGTGTGCTTGTTCTATATAAGAACTCGTATCGGAGTGTAGTGCTACAAATAAGTGAAGGTTACGCTAATAATTAGAGTACGAGATTCTATTAAAGAAGAGAAGTACAATAAGGTGACGGCTAACTCGCCCTTGCCCAATAAAAACAATAAGCACAACACCAACATCTTAATAGCGCCCAAACTCGACGAGGAACAACAATACCCAACAAAGAAGTCACGCCTCTTGCAAAACGATTAGCACCCATGAGGAAACCACGCTTGAGGACGGCCAGCTCCAACTGCACACCACAACCGATCTTCATGCCAAGTCGGACAATCCACAAATCATTGGACTACTTATAAATTTGTAAATCGGTCACAGGCCATACGATTAAAAAGCAACCAACCTTGGATTGCTTCCATGTTGCTGCGTACATAAACTCACCAGAAATTGTCGATGGGCCCACCACTTCTTAACGGGCTCGATGCCTCGGCCTTCTAGGGTACTAATGGGCTTGAACCAGTTTAGATGTTTATATTAGACCAGTCTAAAATTACAAATAGATTAGATTTACTTTGGATCATAGTTTTGGATCAGATCTAGATTAGACTGGATCAGACTTCGATCTTATGTTTTTCCTACTAAATCTCTCATCACCCGCCAAGTAAACCAATTGATGTTGCCTTTAGCATTAATGCTTCTATTTTTGTGTTACAAACTTTGCAGCATACTTTAAATTCTAACTTTCAACCTCTGCTTCCCAGTGAGATGTGTAATTATAGATCTAGTTTTATCACTTGAATATTGTATGGCAAATTATCAAGTCATCAAACAAACAGTTTATCTAGATAAAGGCCTAAATTAAGGTCCAGACTTTCATTTGAGTCAAGATCAGACTTGAACCTAATTCTTTTTGGATTAGACTGAATACAGATATAAACTAATAAATGAAACTAATAAATGATTGAGTTTACCTCTTTAGTTCACCCCTCCCATGCTTCTCTTTGTGCGCCTCATCCCCCTCTCCTCTCCGCTCTCTCTCCATGGCCTTTGTATTGTCCGTGATCCAATTCAACTCGATTCTCCCCAAGAAGAGGAAAGAAGGTACTGCCTTTGTTCTTGTTGGTGCTTTTGTGTTCATTTTGATGATGCATGCGAACTGGTGAATTCTTCCGATTCTTATCTCCTTTGCAACAATCATTCGATTCAAGATTTTAGTAACTTTCTCTTCTCGTTTGGATGTGCGAAATTCTTGTTTGGGAGATCAAAACCCTTGATCTGGTCGGCGAAAAAAAAGAAAGGGAAAGATATAACCATCCTGTTCGTTAAATAGTGCATCGAAGATGTGCATGAACGAGTCCCCTATTTCATCTTCCGCTTTCCTTGTTCTTGTTTTTTCTTGCGACGGGTGAAAAAAAACTGGTGCAATTCATCCCCTGGCAAATGCTGCCAATGTTTGGTGTCATCGTTGGATGGCAATTTTTTTCAAGAACCATCTATATTTGATTTTTTTTTCTTGAAAAGAATTAAGAAATGTGCACAAATGGCATCTTTAAGAAATTTTGTTAGATTCTTCTAAAATATTGGGCTGTGGTAAGGATTAATTTCATATTCATGCAATCTATTTTGCACTTTTGGATTAAATATTGAGTGATTGAAATGCATGCTGCTGCTTGAAGATTAGCGAACGATGGGATGCTTTTTATGCTCCACAGCGGATGATGTTGGCAAGAGGAAGAAGCACGATGATCCCTTTGTTCCTGTCACTGGTCCAGGTTGTTAATTCTCTATTTGTTTTATCACTTGTTGCTCATGATTGCAAATACTTCTTCCGTCTAAGTTTATATTTCTTCTTAGTATATAGACCAAGATGATATTGAAAATGCCTAAGTTACCCCTAATTATTGTTACTAAGCACTGTATTCAATGCATGCATATAAAGAATACGAAGTAAATATTTGGATATTTATTAGGGGTATATAGGGAACATAATCAGAACATATTTATTAGGGATATTTATGGACAAACCATTCAGAAAATAAGCCCTATAAACTTGGATGGAGTATTGTTTTGCATTTACAAATAATTTGTGATTTCACGAAAGCTAGGTGTTGATTGTTTCACTTGCTGATCAATAATTTAAAGGAGTAATGTGCCGTTTGTTCTCCATGGATATTTAAGCGTGATATAACTTTAAATGTACAGAGAATTCTTTCACATAACAAAGACAATTACTAGGTTTCTAATAGTTTTCTTAGCTTTCTCCAAAAGAAAGGGGGAAAAGTGGTTACGAATGTCAGATGGAGTACTCAACTAGCTACCTAAATTGGTGCACTGACACAAAGATATTGAACAATGCTTAATTAGGAGGGTTCAGTATTTCTTTGAGGTCACATTTGCTTTGAGCCTTTGAAACATTGCATCTGTATGCTAACAAAATTATTCAATAGAATGAATTTGTTAAGAACTCTGTTCCAAACTCGTTCCTATTTAACCAGCCAGATAATAATCCAAAAGTCCAGACTCCAAGCAAGTCAAACTGTACGATGTATGTTTTGTCTCTTAAATGCTTTGTCATTTTATTTTCTGTGACACCTCGGAGTGTTGTATCCTTAATTTTTGAACATGATAAGGTTAAATACAGTATGAGATGTGGAAATAAGGTTAAAATCATAAGGATCGGGGGTTAATAACGTTTCCGGGCCGTTTCCGGGCCGTTTTCGGGGTTTTGGGCCTTCCCGGAGGAGTTTTGGGCCTTGGTGGGCTTTGGTGGGATGGATTAGGACTCCGTAACGGACTAGGATTGGGTTGAGGGCTGGTAAAGGGGCTTCCCCAGCCCCTTGCGCCCCACCTCCCCATATTGCGCCCCACCTCCCCTCTTGCGCCTCTCCTCCCTCCCCTCCCTAAGCCCTAGCCCCCAAAACCGTGCGCACCCCCTCCCTTTCCTCCACCTCCACACCACCTCCCTCCACCCCTTGCTGCATTAGGGTGGCCTCCCACCCCTGCACCTCGCGGAGTCATCCCGTGGAGCGAGGAGCGAGGAGCAAGGAGCGAGGAGCGAGGAACGTGGAGCGAGGAGCGATTCGCGAGGAGATTCGCGGAGATTGATTGGAGTTTTGCGCTCGGGCAAAGGTGGTGTGACCAGGAGTTCCCTCTTCTTCCCGCCAATCCGCTGCACGTGGTTGAGGCAAGTGTGTTGTGATGGATAGCAAGTTGTAGGTTGCATGTTGAAATTAGATGGAATTGCCTACATGATATATGTCCACTTGCCATGTTTTAATGATTGATATGATATGATGAGCATGTTTAACATATTATGATGCCATGTGTTAATATGTGAATTGAATATGATATTTGGCATGGTTGCATGCATGTCATGAGATAGGGCGAGGCGGTGAGAAAGTCATAGCTAGTCCGGCAAGGTCGGTGAGAAAGTTATGACTAGTCCTAACGCCATTGAGTAAGTCCTATGTCGTGATTCCATCCACGTGGTGTTTGGAAGCGAGTAGGCACCCTCCATCTTCGGGATGGAAGGGGGAAAGGGTGCACACCGACGGGTGTGTACTTCCCATATCGGTATGAGGTTCCAGAGGGTCAGGAGCAATGCATTACATCGCATACAAATTGATGATGATATTGATAAGTATTCATGAATGAGATGTTATACATGATGAAAGATGTTATTGACTTGTTGTTATGCTTGTTGTCCATTGCAGTATGCTTGCTGAGTTTTCGAACTCACCCTTGTGTTTTCTTGTTGTTTTAGGTACCATGAGAACGGCATGCGGGAAAGGGGAATAGTCACACGCTCACACGTTGCTTCACCTTAATGTTTCCCCAAGTCAATTCATTTAGTTGGATAATAAATTGCGTGTGATGGCCTTTAAATTAAGTCTTAGCTTGGTTAATGAGAGTTCTATTGTTTGTTTGACACTTGGAACTTTAAGAGCTTGATGTTAGTCTTTTATTGTCGTTAAGACTCTATTTATTGCTGTTTTAGATGTTTCTCTTATTGCCATATAATGCTATATTCTTGCTGTTCCTTAAATTCATGATAAATAAAAGGAGGTGCTGCCGAAATCTCGGTTTTTAGCCTATGCACCTTTGCTGGAATTTTATGTTAAATATGGTATTTAGTTGTTGTTTAGCTTATGTTTGGTAGCATTCGGGCATATTAAATGCCGGGGTGTTACATTTTCTCTTTCAAAGGTCAATATAGTTAATAGAAAATTGTTTCTCCCAGAATGTAAACTGAAAAATCTTAAAAAGCCATGTAAATTGATGAGTGCTGATCTAACCAGTTTGATGCTTTCAAACTTTACCAACTGCTTGCGAACTATCTTAATTGACCATTGTGGCATTAAGGGTTTAGTTGTACCCTGTGGTACAGCTACCTTGCAGCCCATAACAAATAACATGTTTTTAGTCAATTTTTAGGAATAATTTGACTCCTTGCAAATCTAAACTATACATGAATAAATTAAAAAATGTACCTTGTTTATCAAAATATGGATCTTTATTGCGCCAAGTGGTACCACTGAAACAAGATTTTCCTGAGCACCTTAGCATATTGTAATTTTTATTTCAATTTTTTACAAGTGCAAGTGGTAACTATGGACGTAGCCGCCCCCAACCCCTTCCCCTGGCATGCCCACACACAGAACTCAGCCAATTGTAGTACCAGCCATTACCCTGGGTGAAATGACGGAAATAACCAAGAACTTCAGCAATGATGCTCTTATAGGAGAGGGCTCATACGCTAGAGTTTCTTTGGTCTGCTGAAAGATGGCAAGAAATCTGTGGTGAAGAAGCTCGACTCCAACAAACAACCTGATCAAGAATTCCTTGTGAAGGTTCTGACCCTCTTTCCTTCTTTCTCAGATAATAACTCTTTATTTAGGTGCCCCAACGGATTGCTTTATCACTTCTGTTTTGGTTCCAAGATTCAAATTGCTTCAGGATTTAAGCATGACAATGTCGTCCAACTTATCGGATACTGTGCCGAAGGGAGCACTTGTGTTCTTGCTTATGAGTATGCAACAATGAGCTCCTTGCATGGTATTCTCCATGGCAAGGAACAATAAGCCTTTTATTTTATTTCATAATCTCTTAGTTTGCTAAATTTTGATATGCTTCATGAAAACACCTATCTACTTATATAAAATGACATTAAACACAATGAGATTAGATACCATTTCTAATCGATCCCATTGCGGTGGAAAATGTATGAACCAATCAAGGTTACTAAGCAAAGCTGATGCGTTACTTGTTTATGGATGCAGTGAGTGAGGATTTCCTTAAGTGCCGCAAAAGGGCTTGAATTCCTCCACGAGAAGGCAGAGCCTCGTGTCGTCCACTGTGACATCAAGTCCACCAACATATTGCTCTTTGACAACAATGTTGCAATTTTGCAAAGATAGGTAGCTTTGATGTCTCTAATCAGGCCCCTGACATGACTGCACGCCTTCACTCTACTCGTGTTCTTGGCACCTTCGGTTACCATGCAACTGAGTATGCAACCAAATGTTTCATTGCTTCCATTTCAACTAGGAATGGAAAATGAAATATTCTCTCTTACTTGCTATTTCCTTCTGGATTATGTTAGGTATGCGATGACCAGATAGCTTAGCACAACGAGTGATGTCTATAGCTTCGAAGTTGTGTTGTTGGAGCTTTTAATTGGTCACAAACCAGTTGATCATACACTACCCATGGCTAGCAGAGCCTTGTGACATGGGTATAGACGGATCTTTTAATTGCTTATGAAAATTCTCTTAGTTCTTGACAAAGATGAAACAATACAAACTAACAAAGCAGCTCAACGGTTGATTATATGTAGGCTACACCAAAGCTTTAGTGAAGACAAGGTGAGGCAATGTGTTGATCTAAGGCTCGAAGGCGTATACCCTCCGAAGGTTGTCCCCAAGGTAAAAAAATTCACATGTCAGATGTTACTGTGCTTAACAGCAATACACTTTTTTTTTTTCAGATGTTATTGTGCTTAACAGCAATACACTTGTTTGTGGATTATTGGTTCAGTTAGTTAATCTTTGGACTTGGGGCCCTTCTTAGAGAGTAAGATTTTGGTTCTATGACTAGAGGAAAAGTAAGCTTGTGGTAATTATATTATCTGCAAGTCATCCGGTTTGATTTATTTGAGTAGAATATGATGTCTTGGACTCTGGGTCTCACCAATATCACTGACATACGTACAAGTGTCGATATACAACTCTTAAAATTTCTAATACAATATCATAGATGTCTTGTTTTGCGTAAGAGCATTGTATTGGGTGCTCCTGTGGATTCGTATCCGCACTCTGAAAATTGACGGTTTGATTCTCTACCTCTTGGGCTTTATATACCATGTACTTTATCACTGAAAGTATCACAAGTCAAGAGAGAGGTGTATAATTTGTTAATTAGCTGTAACATTGTAATTTGTTAATTAGTTGTGGCATACTATCTGATCTAATGCAATGCAATCCCTCTCCAGAAAATGAGCGGTTCATCCAAGATTGGTGTGGCAACCACAATCATTGTTCACTAGAAAATCTAAACTAATAAAAGGAGGAGTTTGCTCTGCACAATTGGATCGTCCAACCAGCTATCCGACCCAACACATACTGTTCGACCCATTTTCCACGCGCGTACGTCGCCCACATCGACCCGCGATGGTACGCCGCTCCTCCCACTTCGACCCCCCCCCCCCCGCATCCCCCGCCCCCACGATCCCCACATCGACCCGGTTCTGGCGAGGAGGAGGACAAGGAGGAGTCGTCCGCAGTGGCGGGTGAGGCGAACGGGGAGGAGGAAGTGGACGAGGAGGAGATCGAGGCCGTCACCATCGGCGCGGGCGCCGACGTGGAGGAGGACAGCGGTGCCTCGGAGTCCAGCGAGGATGACAAGGCCGTCATGGGGGACGACGATGGTGATGAGGTGAGGGAGGCTGAGGTTTTGGAGGGGTTGAACTGGTTTTTGTAGGGTTTGAATGAGATTTAAAGATTTTTTTGTGGGGCGGTGGGAGATTGAGCTGATTTCATCAATTATATGAGCCGGATAGTTCATGTTTTTCAGATTTTGTAGTCGTTGCTGTGACTTGCATTGTTTAGCTATATATGCGTTGGACCTTTTGTGTTCTTGGTGAAAAAAAATAGTTTTGTGTTACTACGCTACTAAATTAGTTTATTATTCATAGCCATCACATCAATTTTAGTTTAGCTGATGGTTATATGCTTCCTACTTCAATAATTTAGGGCTTCTATTAGATTAGCTAATATCTCTGCTCTAGACTGAAGAAGCATCTATTCGAAGGGTGTTATTGCTTTTTTCGTGTCTTACAATGGCAGTAGTTGTCTAAGAGGTTTGATTCGGTGTATTCTTGGGCAAAATTTCAATGCTTGAATTGTATCAGAGGTGTTGCCATTTTTTTTTGCATTCTATTGCACCTAAATGTTTTTTGTTGCAGACTAAAGACCCTGCATGAAGTGCAGTGGTAGGGAAGCGTGAGCAAGCCCGGCTCAATGAACTCCAGAAATTAAAGAAGCACAAAATCCAAGAAATAGTGGATACACAAAATGCGGCCATTGATGCTGACATGGTATGTTCCTTTAAAGAAATCCTTGAATACAAACGCCCCCTCTAAACATGATTTGCCCTCATGTGCATTTGATTCTTGTTTGTACATTGCATTCTCATTATAGTTATGAATATTATCTTTTGACAGAACAATAAAGTGAAGGGGCGATTGAAGTAGCTACTGCAGCAGACTGAAATATTTGAAATATTTGCCCTGGTGACAACAAGGATCGAGCTTCAAGCTCATAGGTGATGTTAAATGGACGATTGTAAGCTAGCTTCCTCCACCTCCATGATCTGCTTTGTAGGTGCTAGCCTTCTCCGATGGCAAGGGTGACGATGTGGCCGGTGCAAGCTCCAGAACGATGGCTCAGGTGGAGTATTTGATGTTTGCTGTTATTCCAAAACGATGGCTCAGGTGGAGTATTTGATGATTTTTTTGTTGTTCTTATACCGTTTATTCATTTAGCTATTGCACCATAGATGTTTGACGATTTGCCCCTTCAGTAGAACAGCTGGATTCACTGAACATATTGTTCACTATGCAAACTACTTCGTCATATTTGTGCCATAGAATTTACTCGGTTTTTCCCCTTCCCCTCTCTATCACTGTGCCTCACCCATTGCACACCCCATGTAATTTATTTCGATGGGTAAGCAAGAAACTTTCCTCTCATTAATTGCATGATCACCAAATTTTGACCGATCTAATATTTTCCCCTTCTCCTCTCTATCACTCTGCCTCACCCATTGCACACCCCATGAAATTTATTTCATGGGTAAGCAAGAAACTTTCCTCTCATTAATTGCATGATCACCAAATTTTGACCGATCTAATATTTTGCTCAGTGGAGCAATCAGGGCATCAGGTGAGCCTTTGTTGGATACTGCTGTCTCTTTCATATGAACATAAGGATATGGCCTTTGATGAGATATTAAGTAGCTATCATCTGTTTGTTGGAGCTAAGACTGAACCTGATCAGTATGTCTCTATTATGTCGATGTTGTCGATCTGCAGGAGTGTAGATTATCCCTTTGGATGGATCTCGCTTCCTTTCTGTTGTCTGGTTGATTGAAAGACATGGAGGGTATCTGGAGACCTTTCCTTCTACTTCCCCAGAGCATTATTTTATTGCTCTGGATGGTAAGAAGGCCTGTGTGAGCTACTCAACAATTATGGGCATGTCAGTTATTATAGAAGTTTTCTCATCTGCTCTCTTTCTGTTGATGTAAGTCTTTCAATTTTTCTAAATAACCACTTTCTTGATTATGCAGATACTTTAGTGCCACATGAATGAAGCATATAGCTTTAAAAGTAGTATACTATGAATGGTAACTTAAGTTTTTTATCATTTGAGTTTTCATTTGTTTGGAAACTAATGCATTTAAAAGTTTTAGGAAAATCCAACACTAATGTGGTCCAGATGGTTAAAAAAGCACTACGAAGGCTCCCACCAATAAAATTGCTAGAGATGGTACAATCATGGAGTGGGTTAGTCAATACTCTTTCCTTTGTCTATCTCTAAGTGCTTTATACATCAGCTCATTCATTTTCATAATACTTGTTTTTCATGGGCAGACACAAGATTTTCAGGATCCCGAAGTCCACCACCGACATCTAGCTCAGCTATTTGGTCTTTATCCTGTACACACTATCATACTTGAGCAAACACCTGACCTCTGTAAAGCTGTTGCCAATAGCCTTTATAAAAGAGGTACCTTTTTGTTCTATAAAAAAGTGCAGTGCTAGATTTTGATCCTTTTTCTAAAAAACAATCATTGCCTTCAACTTTGGTTCCTTTCAAAAACAAAATGTCTTCCAAGGTTATTAAAACGTAAAACGAGAACGAAACGACCCACTACCTTTTTAACTTTTAAACGTTTAAACGGATGTTGAAACGTAGTTTTAGGTACCATTGTAAAACGAATATGAGAGCAAAGATATATCATATATGTACCTTAATTTTGTAGTCTTTTCCCATATAATTCGAGGTCATATGCCATCTCAATATCTCATCTCTCAATATCTCATCTCTCACTTCTCATCTCTCAATATCTCCAAAGATATATAAGCAATATCAATCTATTACCAATATCAGTATATCTCCAAAGAAGAGATTTGACTCCACTCCTCTATTTTCCACCTTTCTTTTCTTTTCTTTTCTTTCCTTCTTCCTTTTCCTTTCTTTTCCTTCCCATTTTCTTCTTTCCTTTTTTCTTCTTCTTTCCTAACTTCCCATTGCCCTATTTCCGTTCCTTCCCTTCCCGTTCCTAACTTCCCATTACTTCCCCTGTCTCCCCTGTGCGTCTGCGCCTCCTCTCCCGTCGTCGCGCCGCCTCGCCCGTCGCCGCCTCCGCCGCCTCGCCCGTCGCCCCACCGTCACCGCCGCCTGTCGCCCCGTCTCGCGCCTCCACGCTTTAGGCCTCCTCCGTGCCCCTGCGCCTCGATTCAAGTCGAGCCGAACTGACGGCACGGAGACGACGGCGGCGGCGGCGCCAGCGCGGCGGCAAGCGCGGCGGCGCGCAACGCCAGCGCTGCGGCGGCTCGGCGCGGCTTAGGGTTAGCTCTCCTTCGTGCTTCCCCGATTTCCTCTGGCTCTGCATTCTCCGATCCGTTTCTCTCACTAATTTCTCTCCCTAAAAACACAATAGAACGGGCGTTTCGTCCCGAATGGACGTTCTACCCGTCTAATCGTCGCTGGAACGACGTTCTACGACGTTTTACGTGGCTTCGACAGAACGACCGGACGTTCTGCGGCCGGGAGGCGTTCTAACGTTTAAACGACGTTTTAATAACCCTGATGTCTTCAGCTCAGGAATTATTAGTTAGGTTATGTCTATAGGGCAAGATGTTACTAGATGATGGCATCCTGAGATTCCCTTTTGCACGAGAGCCATTCGTTCTTGTATAAGCTCCTTGTTGATCTCAGATTTGTTGAGAGCTTGAGGGTCAACTGGTGATGATGAGGGGAATGCCGTTATTATGTCTAAAAGTCACATTATATTCCACTGGATATATATGTTTCACCCTTTTTAGTTAGTTGATTCACTTAATATATGTATAAAAGAAAAATGCTATTTAGCATAAGATTTGATATCCCGTTGCAACGCACGTGTAACACCCCAGCTTTTACTAAGCCCAGAATGTCACCAAACATAGACCCTAACACATTTAATACCATAATTTAAGGTAAATTACAGCAAATAATCATTTGGAATAATTGGAAATTTTGGCAGCATCTCCTTTGTTTTTTGCATGAAACTTAACAGCATAGCATCATAACAATATGTAAGACAAACGAGATATCCATACGCAGCGATAAGGATAGCTAAACATCAACTAAAACATCAATAAGCATCGATAGCAAAATAATAAGCATCAATTTAAATCTAGGAAGTTAAAACAACTCCCTCCATAGCCCCACATGATACACATGAGGGAGACAACCAAACATACTGAGACCATACACTAAAGATTATTGTAATGCTTATTGTCATGTCTCCACAACAGTGAATTTGCTAGATTATGATACTACGTGGAGTAGTGTAGCTAAAACCCTTTCCCGCGCCCGATTTCATGGTACCTAAAGAAAACAAACAACGAAAATACAAGCGTGAGTTCATAACTCAAATAAGTGTAATACAATGGAAAACAGAGTGCAAGACAACAAACCATCAACTTCAATCTTCATAAGCATTACATATCACATCATTACCATTCTCACGCATACCGACATGGTAAAAACATCATAATCATCTCTTGATCTATATGGTGTTCGTCTCATGAACTCATGAACAATTCAACAACATTCTCATTCATAGTTTCATTCATGCAATGCAATGCACATGTCTTCGGAATACTCATACCGGTATGGTTGAGAGCACACCCGTCGGCATGCACCCTTTTCCCCTTCCATCCCGAAGATGGAGGGTGCCTATCACTGCTTCCAGTCACCTCGGTGATGGAATCACGAGGTAGGACTTACTCAAACGAATGGCCCCGGACTAGTCATAACGGTTCTCACCGCCTACCGGAATAGTTATGACTTAACTCACCGGCCAGCCATGAAAATATGCCATGCATGCAAAATGGACAGTAACGTATTCATAAATAGAATATTGCATATCAACGTATGGCCTCTCAACATGTAAGACCGTGATCAACAATCAACGGTAACCTTTCAAAGACATGGCATGAATCCTTTATCAACGACAAGCATTTTAATCATAGCATGAGGACCCCATATCATCGACATTATTTCAATCATGGCCTAAGGACATCCTATCCATTATAACATGTAATTCCATGGCATGGCAAGACAACATGTTAACTATTCCAAATACCATCAATCAATTCTAGCAGCACGTATAACATAAAAACCACGCAAAACACTTGCCTTCACCCACGAGTAACGGAGTGACGAGAGGTTGAGGGCACTCCCGGAGGCACACCACCTGCAAACACGTGCCACTCACTCAAATTGGGTCCACAATACAGTACACAAATAAATCCCACTACCCGACTTCGCATACAACTCCTAAAATCAGAAAACAGCAAATCTGTCCCTTCGGGACAGCGGACTTCCAATGGGCATAACTTCTGTTCTAGGACTCCAAATTGAATAAACAAGTACATCCCCGCATAGCTTAGGAAATTTCCCAACTTTTTCTAGTTATAGGGAAAGACTAATTCGGACTCTAATGTTGTTTAATCTAACGTTGAACACGAACTGTCCCAATCTCGTCACAGATTTGACAGCGCTCGGTAAAACAGCCATAACTTCTAAACGGCTGGGCGGAATTTCAATTTCTTTATATGCACGGAAAGATAAGGAAATTATCTACAACTTCCTAAAAGTCCGTACGGTCAGATTCAAACTTGAAATTGGCGAAAACGCCTTCCCTAGTTCGGGTTCCCAATCTGCCCGAACCAGAACATGAACACAACTCTAGATTTCATCAATCCTACCCCATGGCAGCACCTCCCTTGATCTAAAAACATGAAATTCATCCCTATAACAGTACGTAGACCCAAACCCAAGGATCACCCATGCCTTACCTCCTCCCGACTAATCCAGCGAACACCGAGATCTATCCTCCCGAGCCTCCCGAACGTCCTCCTCGCGCTAGAATCGCCGGATCTCCTCGTCGCGGGGCTTCCCGTTGGAGGGGACAGCGAGGTTGTGTGGTGGGGGATCTCATCTTTGCAGCAAAGGAGGTGGAGAGGAGGAATTGGGGGCGCACCCAAGGGGGAGGGGAGGAGGCGCCCAAGAGAGAGAGGAGGAGGCACCCAAGAGAGATGGGGATTGGGGGAGGGGCGGCTAGGGCAGGGAGGGACGCCCCTAGCCCCCAAAATCCTGCCTCTTCTCCCTCATGGGCCCTAACTCTCTCCCACCAAGGCCCACGACTCACCCCCCTAAGGCCCAAACTCCTCCGGGAAGGCCCAAACTTCCGAAATCGGCCCGGAAACGCGATTAAACTACATAACGTAAAGTTTTAATCTCCGATTTCATACTTTATAAGGTCACATTCTCTAATTCACATTTGTTTACTGTGTCTCGGCATTCCGTGGTGTCACATTCTCCCCTTAAACAGGATTCGATCTCGAATCCGAACGAACGATAAGAACCACAACAAAGCCCCTACAGGACAAAAACTTCTGTGCAACAGAAGGCAACCACACAACACTCAAACCGAATCATCGACAAGCAACCTACCAAACCAACACTTAACGAGAAAGAGTTGACTTAGCCCAGCTAAGTACAACCTCTCACGGTTCCACCTTTCCTTCCAATTATTTGACCCCTTTTTCGCAAGGAATCAAAATTTACTAATGTCATCCTCGCTCATAGCCTACATCGACCATACTTTCCTTTCGACTGCCAACCACATTACACTTTTCATTCTATCCTCTCCCAGGCATAACGCACACCCAGGGACGTCTAGCTAAGACAATATCCACGAGAAAGCATTTTACATCACAATTTCTATAACATTTGCTTCCACCCAATGATACTTTCAACCAAATTCAAACCACGACGCCAACAACCTCCATCATCATCCACCCTCATACCACTAATATCCATCACCTAGCCCCAGCTAGGATCGTAACTCACTACTAACTCTCAATTGGCACTTTTCCCCAAGAGGATGTCGCCCTCACAACCAAATCATACAAACAACGAGGACCACGAGTATAGCTCTTAGATTATGCTCAACAATAATCCGAGGCCCTTCTTATTCTCGCTCCTATCAATAGTGCAAAAGAAGTACAATTCTTTTGAATCCAAGTAGACCACATACAACAACTCGAACCTCAAAGCGCCACAAATCACTTTGGAAAGAACCCGATAACATTGAAAGACCACCCTTTTTGCTTTTCCTAAATCAAGCAAAGAAAGAAAAACTCAAATCTCCAATCAACGCGATACAATTCGCATTGGGGAGCACTCAAACAAATAGAGACTCCACACAATTCTCTTGACAGAAGTTCTCAACAACTAGAGACAACTCGACTCGCTTTCACCACAGCCAAACTTTTCACTTTAACCAAAATCAACATCTTGGAAGAGAACTGCCACAAAAACTCTCGAAGAGAAAGAGAAACTCAAATCCCTTGCATAACATAGCCAAAATGCCAGCATTTATCCATTCATTCCTTTTCATGCTAGAGAGCAATGGAAATCTCGATTCATAACACGAATGCGAATTCTTCAAGAGCACTCCGGATTAGTCATATATCTCTATATGACTTTCTCACCGTCCTGGCTCAACAACTCTTTTATGCTTATAAAAACGATGTCATGAATCTTTTTCACCATTTATTCGTCATGTAACCACGATACCCATTAATCATTCACAAAGAGACTTCATTCTCTTTGTCACATGATTGACACCCAACAACATCGATGGTTGCTCAAATTCGCATAAACTACGACGGCGTTAACCGAAAAAAAATACCATATCGCATCACAACCCAACAACCATCAGACGCAATGCGCGTGCAAAACATCGCATTTTAACCCAAGCCAATAACAGAAGATAGCATCAACTCTCAAATCAAACGTCTACGCCTAATAACCGCTACCAATTCTCTTAAAGATAAAGGAAACACATTCCCAGCAGGGAACACCTTACCAACAAAATCACTTATGAATGTAACACCCCAGCTTCTACTAAGCCCAGAATGTCACCAAACATAGACCATAACACATTTAATACCATAATTTAAAGTAAATTACAGCAAGTAATCATTTAGAGTAATTGAAAATTTTGACAGCATCTTCTTTGTTTTTGCATGAAACTTAACAACATAATCATCATAACAATAAGTAGGATAAACAAGACCTTCACATGCAGCGATAATGATAACCAATCATCAATTAAAACATCAAAAGGCATCGCTAGCAAAAGAATAAGCATCAATTTAAGTCTAGGAAGATATAACAATTCACTCCATAGCCCCACATGATTCACATGAGGGAAACAACCAACATTAAGACCATAAACTAATGATTATTGCAATACTTATTGCAGTGTCTCCAAAAGAAGATGAATTAGCTAGATTGTGATACTACGTGGAGGAGTATAGCTAAGTCCCTTTCCCGCGCGCCGATTTCATGGTACCTAAAGAAACAAACAACGAAAACACAAGCGTGAGTTCATCACTCAAAGAAAGTGCATTGCAATGGAACAACAAGGATCAAGACAACAAACCATCATTCCAGTCTCCACGGTTATAACACAACACATCACATTTAACATAATTTGCAGCCTTTAAAACAACATGGTAATCATCTCATGAGCATCTCATGAGTACTCTCATCATCATCTCATAAACACCTTCATTTATGAGATTCATTCATGCAATGCAATGCACATGTCTTCTGGAATACTCATACCGGTATGGTTGAGTGCACACCCGTCGGCATGCACCCTTTTCCCCTTCCATCCCGAAGATGGAGGGTGCCTATCACTCGCCTCCATTCACCTCCTGAAGGAATCACGATGTAGGACTTATTTGAAAGAATAGCCCCGGACTAGTCATAACAGTTCTCACCGCCCCTACCGGAATAGTTATGACTTATCTCACCGGTCGGCCATGAAAAATATGCCATGTATGCAAAATGGACAGCAGCGTATTCATAAGTAGAAGTATTGCATATCAACACATTGCATCTCAACATGTAGGGCCGTATTTAACAATCGACCGTGAATCGTTACCAACTTGGCATGTGATTCATTTATCAACAACAAGCATATTACTTTATCATGGCATAAGGACATTATATCATCGTCAATATTAAAACATGGCATGAGGACATTATATCATTTATAACATGTAACTCATGGCAAAACAACATGTTATCTATCCCAATACTATCAAGCAATTCTAGCATCACATATAGCGTTAAATCCACACAACACACTTGCCTTCAACCGCGGGCAACGGAGTGACGAGAGGTTGAGGGCACTCCCGGAGGCACACCACCTGCAAACACGTGCCACACACTCAATTTGACTCCTCAAAACAGTACCCACTACACCCAATACACGATATACACCAAAACCCCGAAATCACAGATTTGCCCCGTTCTGGACAGCGGCTTCGAAAAATCATAACTTGAGTTCTAGAATTCCAAATTTATTAAACGAGTACATCCTCGCGTAGCTTAGGAAATTTCCCAACTTTTTCTAGTTATAGGTAAAGACTGATTCGGACTCTAATGTTGTTTAATCTAACGTTGAACACGAACTGTCTCAGTCTCGTCACTGATTTGACAGCGCTCGGTAAAACAGGCATAACTTCTAAACGGCTGGGCGGAATTTCAATTTCTTTATATGCACGGAAAGATAATGAAATTATCTACAACTTCCTAGAAGTCCGTACGGCCAGATTCCAACTCTAAATTGGCGAAAACGCCTGCCCTATATCGGGTTCCCAATCTGCCCGAACCAGAACGTGAATACAACTCTAGATTTCTGTTCGCGCGAAAAACTTGAAGGAGGGTTTTCAGCTTCGAACACACAAGACAAACACCGGGTTTGCAGAGCGTGCCAGTCGATTTGACCTGAAATCGACAAGGTAGGATTTGTAATTCGATCAAAGCCGATAAACAAAGATCTATCGGCTTTTCGCTAGTCGGCAAGAACCGATTAGGAGATAACTAGATCAACCAGTTACAGTTAATCCGGATATAAGGTAAAATCGGCTTCGGGAAGGCGATGCGCAACAAAACGAAGCAAATCAAACCTGGGTGAAATCGGCAAAAATCAACAATCGGCGATGCGCAGCTATGTTGATTCCGTCGACTTGCAGAGGAATCTATGAAGCTAAAGCAATGTAAAAGAAAAGGCTGTAAAAAGTAGGTGTTGTTGGAATTGATTGATTTTCTTTACTTGACGCCCTCCTCCTTTTATAACACGCCTGACCGATCCGAGTTGTGCATGGATACGGTACTTTTATCCGTATCGGCCTCTTATCCGATTTTCTTCCCTTTTAGAAATGGTCTCTTTCTCCAATTCGTTTCTGTTCGATTCTTTTCTGTACGGATACTTCTATTTTCAGACCGATTTCAATACATGCCGAATTTTGGTGCAAACATATGCCCCCCATTTTTGAAAGGTAACTTGTTATCTTTCAAAAATCCCTTCGTCTTTTCCGTGATCGGCTTGTCGTTTAGGATTTACCTCGGTAACTTCCCCATTAATGGCGCCGCAATGCCCTCGGTGCGTTTTTAATGCAACAACTGTTCCCGCCTTCTCGCCTTCTTTCATCGCGGTATAAATATGGGGTCCCCCCACGGTCATTTTCATACTCGCGTGCTCTCGCTCATCTTGCAATCGGCTTTTCTTCGCGTCAACCTCCTATTCCTGTTGCATCGGCTGGAATGGACGCATCCCAGGTACTCATTCCAATCCCGGGTAGTGACCATCAGTTTTTCTTAGGCCCAATAGGAACTTTAGAAACCGATACTGTTATTGATGATGAGATCCCTAGACTCCCATTGTCGGCTCCTGACCATAATATAGAAGAATGGGGCAAAAGTTTTAGGTCCTGGCCGACGGCTCTTAAGGGTTGGAGATCTTGGTTTATTAGAGTGTCGGCCCAGAAGAGGGTAGAGTGGGAGAGAATGGGTATTGCCGAAAGCCTTCCCCTATCTTTAGCTGCCCCAGAGCCTAATGAACCTTTGGTGGCCGCGGCTTGCTATTTTTGGTCGGATTCCTTCAATGCCTTCCTCTTTCCGACTGGTCCTATCGGCCCAACTCTCTTAGACACGGCCGAATTATGCTGCCTACGACCCGATGGAGTTCAGATATCGGCTTTCAGTGGGAAACCCAGACATAAGTTGACCCGTAAGAAAGGGGAAGGTTGGTTCAAGTATATTCAGAATAACAACAAGGTAACCGGTCCCGTATCGGACGAGGAACATGTTGCCTTCCTCAACCTATGGTTAGACCGATTCCTCTTTTGTGGTGCTTCCTTGGGCCCAACTCAGATCTACCAATATATGGCTGAGCAGTTGGTAGAAGGTCATCGGCTAGCTTTAGGGAAGTCATTGTTGGGGGCTATCTATCATATGATGCATATCATTCGCTGTCGGCTTTTTACTGGTAATGGTCGTTATGTTGTTGGTAATATCGGTGGCCCTCTATGGTTCATTCAAATTTGGCTCTACTGTGTCTTCGGCCGTCTCATTATCCCTGATCCTTCAGAGGAATCGGTCTTTCCTACAGAGGATTATCCTGAGAATGCAACCCCTAGGTTTCAAGCTAGCCGATCCCCAGGTGAAAAGTTCATCATGTATTCCTCTGATGAGCAAAAAATGTCTTCGGCTGGTTTCCATAAATACCTGTCTTTCTTCTTAAACCTTAGTCAGGCTTCTTTCAATCGTCGGGATTTCTTTTCATATAACCAATTATCTAGTCTCCCTTGGCCCTCCTTCTTTCGTTTGAATTCCGATAGTTCCTCGATGCCTCAGTCAACTCTCGGTCTCCTTCCTTTGTTGATTTCCCCTTGTATTCTTCATGTCGGCTTAAGCACCCGTAACAGAACATTTCAGCCGACTTACGAGTTCTACCATCCTTCCGTGTATGCACGCTGGCTTAGGTTTCGGTCAAACAATCCCTTGCTTCCAATTACTCGGACGGATAAAACCTCGAAACAAAGTCACTAACCTCACTGCCGCGGAACTTATAATCGAACTGGCCGATGAATTCCACATAGTGGACCTGCCTTTCCTTGTGTTAAACACGCGTCGGGCAGGCCAATTTACCTCATGGTGGGCCACCGTGGCGGAATCTCTCTTGCGGGGACGGTCCATAAAGGATGTTGTTTCTAAATTTCTTCCTGGCTTTGAAGAGCCGTCGGAGGTTTCTTCGGGATCTGACTCAAGTTCTGGTCATACTAACTCGCCCTTAGAGGTATTTTATTTTTGGTGTGTTTTCTGTTGTTAAAAGAATTGTCATTGGCTTGACCATCCCCCTTTTTTTTCTCAGACCAGCAAAAGATCGACCCCTGCGTCCGTGGCATCGGTTGACGAAGGATCAAGGCAACAGCGTCCATCGACTGCCCTTGCTGGTTTATCTTCTGGGACGTTGGGCGTTGAGAGCCCTTCACTGTCGGATCTTGCTACGCAGCGTACCCAAAGTGAGTATTTTCAAATATGTGCAGATTTATTTTTTCCTGTCGGCTAATCCTGATCTTATCATTCTTTTAGGGAAGGAAAAGAAGAGACGCAGGGTCGTAATAAAACAACCATCTAGATCTGTTGCAACGACATCTCCCACCGGATCGGCTACCGCGGTAAGTCTTATTCCAAGTATGCATCCGTATCAGTTTCAAAATGGATGTCTTGATACTCTTCTTTCAGGAGACCCCTCCCTTGCCGACATCTGCTGCTGTTACGCATAAAACACCAATGATTTCCCTATCGGCTTCTATCCCTGCTGAGCCGATTGCTTCTCAACTCCCAAGTCCGCCTGTGGTTTCTCCATCAATCCTACCGGCCTCAACACCCATTGTTCTTTCCAGTGGTGACCCAATTCCGGCGTCGGAGATAAATCCTGCAGACCTTCTCGGCTTTGATCTGGATGATCTAGATGACCCAGAGGTGATGGTTATGGACGACTATCCAGCCGAGGTTCGGGTGATTCTGGATGCATCTGCTCAGGCATCGGCTGCTGTAACTTCTATGCCAGGGATGCAACAACGACTTAATTCCCTCCTGAATGAAGTTCTGCAACCCGAAGCGCAGCTCTTGGCCGATACCCAACCTCTGCGAACTGCTATGGCCGCGGTTGAAGCCGATCTACCTCCGGCGACTATGAGTGCTTTGCTGGCGGTTTGTCATTTGGACAGTCAAAGGGAAGTGGTGGCAGCTGCGACGGACAGGATAGCCCAGAGAGTTGCTCAGCAAGCCGACCAAGAACACCTTGACAAGTTGGTAGCCGATGCCAAATCCAAGAAACAGCAGTATGATACAGACGCGACCAATGCCAAGCTACTGAAGGAACAGACTCAGAAACTTGAATTGGCCAAGAAATCCTTGGAAGAACAACTGGCTAAAATCTCCGGTGAACTGGCCGACTGTCACAACCGTGCTACTTCGTCGGCTGCTGCTCTGGCCAGCCAGAAACGAACCTTGGGTGAGGTTGTGGCCCAGGTGAAGACACAATCAACCAAATTAAAGGTTATCCCTGGGTCTGCTGCTGAGGACAAGCGTATAGTGGATAGCGTTCAAGAGACAATTGGCAAAGCGGCTGCTGCTTTATCGGGCTTGGGAGCTCATTTGCCCGGCTCAGGGCTGTAATCTTGATTTTAACTTTGTGAAACACTAAGATCGGCTGTGTAACCGATCTAAGTCTGGGCTACCTTTTGGATGATGTGCACAGATCGGCTGTGTAGCCTGATCTTTTATTTTTAATAGTTGCGTTTTTCTCAACTAATCCTGCTTCTTTATCAAGATCCGACCCAAACACTAGGGTGATAACTCTTCAGATATTTTCCATTGATTGCTTTAGGTAGGACGAACCCTTCTAAGGATTCCAGTATATATGAATTCCCGTCAACCGGCCGATTGATCTTATAAGGCCCTTCCCATGTTGGAGACCATTTGCCGAATCGGTTATCCTTAGACCCAATCGGCAACACGGTTTTCCATACTAAATCGGCTTGGTTGAATGATTTTAAAATCACCCTCTTATTATACACCCTGGCAACCCTCTCTTTATTCCTTTTAAGCCGATCTAGTGTGATCAGCCTTAGTTCAACCAAATCATCCAGATTGTCGAACATTGCCTGTTTGTATTCATCGGCTGATACCTTATCTTGCTCATATAGCCTTACTGAACCGATGTTGATTTCCACGGGTAAAACGGCTTCTTGTCCGTATACCAACTGAAAAGGTGACAATTTAGTTGATCCGTGCTGAGATAGCCGATAAGCCCATAAAGCTTCTGATAGTATTGAGTGCCATTTCCTTGGTTCTTCCTCAATTCTTCTTTTTATTAGTTTTATTAATGTCTTGTTCGACGACTCGGCTTGCCCATTGGCCTGAGCGTAATAAGGGGAGGAGTTAAGTAATTTTATCCCAAGACTTTCCGCAAAACCTTTGAACTCGTTCGACATGAACACAGTCCCTTGATCAGTAGTTATTGTCTGTGGAATTCCAAACCGATGGACGATGTGTTCATTTACAAACTCGATTAGCTCTTTGCTAGTAACTTTCTTGAGTGGCACAGCCTCAACCCATTTTGAGAAATAATCTGTGGCTGCAAGGATAAATTTATGTCCTTTGCTGGATGATGGAAATATCTGGCCGATTATGTCTATACCCCATCCTCTAAATGGCCATGGCTTGATGATTGGATGCAAAGCCGATGCTGGTGCTGACTGTATGTTACCAAACTTTTGGCACGTTTGGCATCCTTTATAGTATTTGAAGCAGTCTTCCAACATCGTCGGCCAAAAATATCTTGTTCGCCTCAGTACCCATTTCATCTTATGGGCCGATTGATGTGATCCACAAATGCCTTCATGGACTTCTCCCATTGCTACTTTGGCTTCCTCGGTTCCCAGACATCTTAACAACAATCCTTCCATAGTCCGAAAGTACAATACATCTTCTAGTAGAACATATTTGAGCGCTTTGCGCCTGACCTTTTGCTCGGTCGGCTTGGCTGGATCTGACAAATAATCCCTTATCTCTGTTCTCCAGTCGACAGGGTGAACACATAAAATCGGCCAAACGTTTAGCTCGATTGGTCCCTGTCGGCTTTCAATCTTGTACCCTGATGCACATTGTGCCAATCGGTTTGCTTTATCATTAGCTTCTCTGGGGATATGTTCTATGGAAAATGTAGTGAACATCTCGATGATCTGGAGGCATTGATGCAAGTACTGGGTTAGTGCATCATCATTGCATCGGTATTCTCTTCTGACTTGCTGTACAATTAACATCGAATCTCCAAAAGCTTCGACGTCTCTCACTCCGATGCTATCTAACAGTTGTAGACCCCTTAGTAATGCTTCGTATTCTGCTTGATTATTTGAACATCGGCTATTTAGCCGATACATGAAGCCATACTCTTGTTTCCTAGGTGAAACTAATATCACACCGATGCCTTCGCCTTCTTGGCACACAGACCCATCAAAATACAGCTGCCAAGGAGTTACACTAGTTGTTCCCACTAATGTTTCACTTCCTGTGATAAAATCGGCCACAGCTTGTCCTTTAACAGATTTAGCCGACTCATAGGATAACTCGAACTCTGTTAAGGCATATGCCCACTTACCAAGCCGACCCCGCAGGATTGGCGCTGATAATATGTATTTGACTACATCGGTTTTGCATATTATGACGCATTTGGAAGCTAGCATATAATGTCTTAACTTGGTGCAAGCAAAATACAATGATAAGCATAATTTTTCTACTAGGGGATACCTGGTTTCTGCATCCAGAAGACGTCGGCTTAAGTAAAATATTGCTCATTCCTTCCTATCGGCTTCTTGTGTTAAAACTGCTCCAATCGAATCACCTTCAGCCGATATATATAGTCTAAAAGGTATACCGTGTTTTGGCGCGGTCAATACTGGTGGACTCATCAGATAACCTTTTATGTCGTCGAAGGCTCTTTGCTGATCGGCTCCCCATTTGAACTCTAGGTTGTCTTTAATTTTCAGCAGCGGTGTGAAAGCACGAATACGCCCTGACAAGTTTGAGATGAAACGTCGCAAGTAGTTGATTTTTCCAATCAATACCTGCAACTCCTTTTTACTTGTTGGCGGTTTAGTATCGGCTATGGCTTTTACTTTGGCTTCGTTTACCTCAATTCCTCCTTCATGCACCGTAAACCCAAGAAATTGCCCAGCCGATACCCCGAAAGCACATTTGAGAGGGTTCATTTTTAACCCATGCACCCTTGTGCTTTCGAACATCTTTTCCAAATCGGCTAAATGTTGCCAGTCTTCTTTGGACTTTACTACTACATCGTCAATGTATATTTCCACAAGATTGCCGATCAAATCATGGAAAATATGGTTCATAGCACGTTGATAAGTAGCACCGGCATTTTTAAACCGAAGGTCATAACTTTCCATTCATATAGCCCTAAAGCTCCTGGACATCTGAAAGCCGTCTTGGATATATCGGCTTCGGCCATAAATATCTGATTGTATCCGGCGTTCCCGTCCAAAAAGCTTATGATTTTATTCCCAGATGCAGCATCGATAAGCATATCGGCTATAGGCATTGGTACTGCCTCTTTGGTGTAGCTTTGTTTAAATCTCTAAAATCGACACATACCCTAAGTTTGCCATTTTTCTTCTTTACAGGACGATGTTTGAGACCCACTTCAACAGATCGGCAAGGCCGAATAAACTTTGCCTCTAGCAATCGTCCTACTTCTTCCTTTATAGCGTCATACAATGTAGGATTGAACCGCCTAGGGTACTGTTTGAACGGCCGATATCCAGGCTTTATAGGCAGCCGATGTTCGACTAGCTGTCGGCTTAAACCCGGCATTTCATAATACTCCCATGCAAAGCAATCCTTATACTTCTTGAGTATTTCGACCAACTTTGCTTTATAACTAGGTTCTAGTTTAGCACTTACAAACGTTGGTCTTTTGCTATCACCTTCCCCAATATCAATCTCTTCGAGCAAATCGGCAGAAGTAAATCCTAACCCTTTTCTTTCTTCTTCAAAATCCTCAACGACTTCTTCAGATTACGCTTTGCCGATAGCTCCTGCCCTTTTCCCCGTAGATTTGCTAGTGTCTTGTACTCCATCTTCTTACTACTTCGTCTGTCCGATCAAACGTGTTGGGTTTGACGCTGATCGGCTTGAATCCTGACTTCTCTACGCAGATAAAATCGCAATTGTCCAAGGCTTTTCCTGATATACACTCGGCTTCTTCGTGTGGCCAATTGGTATCAGGGCTAGCCATGGCGATGTGAGCCGATGTGTCGGCCGGTACGACTTCTACTGTATCATCGTTCCACTGCACCAATTTTTGGTGCATAGTTGATGGTATACAACAATTGGCATGGATCCAGTCCCGCCCAAGGAGCACGCTGTAATTGCCTTTGGCTTCAATCACAAAAAATGCAGTCGGCAAAGTTTTATTACCGACTGTCAGTTCTGACACCATCACGCCTTTAGCTTCGGTTGGATCTCCCGTGAAGTCATTTAGCACCATATTGGTCTTGATCAAGTCTTCATCGGCTTTACCCAACTTTCTGAAAGTACTTAACGGCATCAGATTGACTGTCGCCCCGCCATCGACCAACATACGAGATATCGGTCGGCCATTAATATACCCTTTTAGATATAATGGTTTCAGATGCCGATGCATGTCTTGTGGCTTTTCGAACACAGCGTCTGGTGCTCCGAGACATAACTGGGCGAACACTTCCTCAGCCGATTCCTCGGTTTTGAACTCGGCAGGTAGAGCGAATACCATGTTTATGTCCATCGGTGGTGTATCATCCCGGATCATCGGAGAACCGGATTCAATCGATTGGTCTGAATCACTATCGATTTGTTCCTTTTTTCTCCACTCCTTTTTCAAAATTGGTACCGGTCTTAATTTGTTGAACATCCGATCCCTCTCGCTCTCCTTTTCGGCCTCCCTTTCTTCTTGTGTTTTCAATCGCTGAAGCCTTCTGCGTTGTGATTTGCTAAGACCCGGAGGGCACCACCTAGGTTTAGGTTCTATCGGCTTTCGTATCTTTCCAGCTAAATTGCTCATCTCGCTGTCGGATTCCATTCTACCCGTGTTAGCCGATAGTTCTTGATTTTGGGAGGACTCGTGTCGGGACCCCGAATTTGCAAATCCGGACCCTCTGTGTATTCAGCACTAGTCCAGGAACGCGCTAGTGCACACAGTCTTTACATCGGTAAATATCACAATCATACCAATCGATACCAATAAAGTACTTTATTTAAATAACCAAAGTGGTTACTTGACCTTATGGCCAAGTTACAAATGTATGCCTCGTAAGGCGAAACTTATTAAAAGAGAAATAACAGCAGCGGAAAATCAAATAAACTTCGTGGCGCCATCCAGTATACCACAGGCAACTGACTGGGCTCGCATCCCTAAGTAGACGGGTCTTCTTGGAGTTCCTCCTCCAAAGCTGGCGTAATCTCCTCTTCAACTGATATTGTGTTGAGGCAAGGGTGAGTACTTGGTACTCAGCAAGTCATGCACAGAATGCAAGCTAATATACTATATGCATGGCTTAGTACAAAGGAATAGCTCAGGGTATATTTGCGATGCTTGACTTTTGACAAGTAATATAAGTAGATTCAAAGCAGAGAAATAAGTAAAGCATAAATAACTTTTCAAGAAGTTTAATAAACATTTTTCCCATCCTAAACCATATTTCCATCATCTTCCTTGTTAAACCAACCCATCTTTTCAAAACCAAGTTATTTTGGAAAGTCTACCCCTTATTTGTAATTCCGAGCATTGTCGATCACAGTGGACTCGGCTATTCAAATAGATTCTACACTCTGCAGAGGTTATGCACTTTACCCACAAGATACTGAGTCAAACACCACAAAGGCGAGTTCAGTAACAAAGCCTTTGGAAGCCTCAAACAACACAGGTGGTCCTCTCAGACGTGCTCTACACCATCCCTTCCCTTAGCCAAGGCGAAGTATGGGACCAACACACCGTTAGATGGGTACTGGCCCACAGCCACGATACGCTCCCCGCACAATCACACAAAAGGTGTAATCGACACCCCGAGGCTCCACAAGTGAGTCCTTAGCGACTTAGTCAACTAGGGCCGTCCCATTCCGACCATGTGGTTGCAAGTATGACCCAGTTCAAAGGCTTGCAAGGTTAAGTCCTTAGAGTGACCAGGGCAAGACTACGAAAAACCAAATCATCACTCCCAATGCCACAACTGGCCCACCTGATTACTCTTGCCACATGCCCCAGTCGAAAACTGTTTATCAAACCCCAGTTGATTACCATGCACCACGTGCCGTCAACATCACATGATACTTTTCCAAAACAGGTTCAATATATCATTAAGTCCATATTAGCGTTTGATTGTCCAAAATCATGTCATGAGCACGTAGCAGGTCTAAGCAGCATACTACAACGATCTAAACCCATGTTGGCAATTTAGTAATGTCCAACTAGTAAACCACAACTAGGGTGACAAAAGGTCATGGCACATACTTAAGTAATCAAGGTGTCATATAGCAAATTGGTATTTATCTAACCCCCATGTTTAAACAAAGTATCTTTCTAATTGAACTAGCATGCAATAGTTTAAATCAAAAATAGATTTTCGAAATAGGATCAACATGGTCAAAGCACAACTTGCCTTCAAAAAGTACTTGCTCTTGGTCTTGAGTTGGATCCTGAGTCAATACTTCTCCTTCGAATCCTTCCGGCACTTCAACGTCTACTCGTAAAGCGTGCAAATAGCAAATACACAAATAAACACTAGGCAAAAAGATCCCAAAACTCCAAATAAAATCCATAAACAGAGAGAACATAATTTTCTGGATTTTTAGAAACTGGAATCGTCAAATTTGGAGTTAAAACGCAAAAGTTATGATTATTTAAAGTTTAAATAATCAATTAAATAATTTTACAGAGAAAAACTTTAGTCCAAAAATTAAATAAAATTCATATTTAGGTAGATCTCAATTTTATACAAATTTAGAAATTTGAATCGCTCAAATCGGAGTTGAAACGCAAAAGTTATAAGCGTTTGAAGTTTGAATCTAAATTTGAATCAATATTTCGAATTAATAAATCATTTTCTTTTTCGGAAATTAAGTATTGCGTCAGCATGGACACGTGGCAGCCTCGATTGGCCTGCTGGCGTCAGCCGGTCCATGGACTTGGTCCACGCTCGGCTTGGGTCTCTGGTGGATTCGGTCCACGACTCTCACGTGTCGGCCGACATGTGGGCCCTCTCGGGTGACGTCATCGGCCCGACGTCGGCGGGCTCGGCCACGGTCGGCAGGTGGGACCCATTGTGACGTCATGGGTGACGTCGGCGCTGGCGGGTCGACCAGCGACATGCGGCCCCTCGACACGCGGGCCTTGGCGTCGGCGTCCTACCTGCCAGCGTGGGCGGCGTTGACCGCGGCGGTCCATCTTCCCGACACGTGGCGCAATCTCACCGTTGGTTTGAAAATCAACGGCGCGGATTAGATCCAGGGTTAACACGTTGAAACTCCTGCGTTGCTCGTGGGCGTTCGATCTAGATCGGACGGTCCAGATCTAATCCTATATTCGCCTTTGCTACAAAGACGCGTGGCAATTGTGAACCGTTGGATCTTGATCCAACGATCCGAATCTAATCGGGTTTGGGAACACGTGAGCTCACCTCAACCGTCCGATCTGGATCCGACGGTCCTCCGAGCTCGCGGACGGCGATGGCTTCACTGGCGGCGCTGGCTTGACCGAGACGGGACGACGGCGAGCCCGACGGCGGCGTTTGGGGCGTGCTCCGGCGAGATGAAGCCTCCTTCGGGTGCGTCTCGTCGCGAGGACTCGGATCTGGGCTCCTTCGGCGGAAGACGACGGACGACGGCGAAACCGGCGCAAACCGCGGCGGAGGAAGAGACAACTCCGGCGGCGATTGCGGCTCAACGGTGGCGGCTCGGCGAGATGGCTCGGGAACGGTGCGCAAGGATGAGGGCAACCTCGGGGGCGTCTCACGCTTTAAATAGCCTCGGCGTCCGTGCCCTAGCGGAAACCTAGTTCGCTACGGCGCGGCGGCGGCGAAGTCCGGCTCGGACTCGGCGAAGACGAAAATCGTGGCCGCCCACGTGGCGCGATCAACGGCCACGATCGACGCAGGCGCGATCGGATCCGGCGATTGCGGCTCGAACCGTGCAGGCGGATCTCGGCCGTTGGATCTTGATCCAACGGTTGGGATTGATTAGGTTTAGGAGTGGGTTCGGTCGAGTCAAGCGGCTCGGTCGGGTTCGAGTCCGACTCGGGTTCCGACTTCGGTCGGATGAGCGATACTTGACCGAGTTGGATTTCCAGCGATTTAATATTTAAAATAATTCGATAATTCATTTAATTCATTAAAAATAGCAAAAGACTCGAGAAAAATTCGGAAAAAATTCTGGAAAATATTTTGGAACATTTTGGACTCAAATAAAATATTTCCAACAAAATTTTATTTGCAAAATTAAATTCTTTAATTATTTCAAAATGGAATAAATTCAAATAAATTCCAAATAAATCCAAATAAATTCCAGAAAATTCCAAAAATTCACCAAAGTGCCAAATCACACATGAATTTAAGAAAAGCAAAATTTTGGGGTGTTACAACTCGCCTTGCTCTGATGTTGACAACCTTCTATGGATCGGCCTACTGCTCATATCTGGATGACTGTATATCGGTCTAGACAACCTATCTTTTACAGACCGGTTTGGCCGATATGCAGCTGAGTGTTGCATAGGACAAGACACTACTGTTGGTAAGGTCATCCCTTTCCCAAGAAAAGCGCCAAAAGGGACATTGTCGATGTTTCTCTTCCTCGATGGTGGCCGATATGACATATCGGCCGCCAACGCTCCCCCTCTTTTGCCTTAGTTGATGCAAGTTACGGTGGCGTTGAGGGTCACACCTTCGACTTACCCTTTCATACTTCCCCAGGAGTTGTGAGAAGGTCGGCTTTGGTTTGAAATCGGTTTTTCTTGGAGCCCTCTCAGCCCGATACCATTTACCGACCTCCAAGTCCCCCCTTGGTTTTACCGTTCTCGAGTTCTTTCCATTCCTATCGGCTTCTATTTGTATAGAACCGATAGTGATCTGCACTGTCTCGTCTCGCGATACAACTCCCCTAACCGGCTTATCTTCTTCCGCAGGCCTCTCTTTTCGTGAACATTGAACCATGTTGACTTGAAAAGGGCTCATATCTATCTGCATAGCCGATTCTTCCGCAAATTTTAGCCTACCATCGGCGATGGCCGATTGAATCTGTTGTCGAAAAATATTGCAATCGTTAGTGTTATGGGAGAATGAATGATGCCATTTGCAATACCTTCGCTTTTTAATCTCCTCGGCCGATGGTATGATGTGCCCTTCTGGTAACCTTATGAGTTTTTCTTGTAGTAATAAATCAAATATCTTGTCACACTTTGACACATCATACGAGTACTTGACTTCCGCCTTATTCTTTGTCGGCTTAAGTAGAGAGCATACGAGTGGCTTTTTAGAACCTTTGGCCCACTCGGCTATGTTCACCTCTCGCTTAGATCCTCGGAGGTATCGCTCTTTGTATTCTATCATGTTTATTTTGGCCTTTTCGTTCTTTGTTTGGTTTAAATCTATCTTTAAACCCTTTGATTTCTGCATACTGGCTCTCATGTGCCGATCTGCGATGAAGTAGGTGGCCTAGGTCGGGAATTCTTGGCACGACAACTTTTCTTTTAATGGAGGGATTAACCCTTGGAACGCTAGGTCGGCCAATTGATCGTCGGGTAATGTTACATCAGTAGCACCTATTCCAGACGCCCAAATCTCTTGATATAATCAGAGACCGATTCGCCAGATTTGCCGGACTGAACTAAGATCAGAAATCCTAAGCTCCATTGTTTAGAAAGAAGTACTCATGGAATCGGCTTTCTAAATCGTTCCATATATGAACTGAATTAGGTGGTAGATTTGTGAACCATGTGAATGCGGTGCGGATAATGATAAAGGAAACAATCTAATTTTTAACCCATCGGATTGCCGCCTCCCACATTGAGCCATGAACCGTCCGATATGCTCAATTGTGGTAACAGAATCATCACCTGAGAATTTAGCAAAGTCTGGTATCCTAAAGTTGTGGGGGTATGGCATTCGGTCTATGTAATCGGGATACGGCTTCCTATAGCCGATTACCCTTCCTCTGGGTTGTAAACCAAACTGTTCTCTCAAAACATTGGCGATTTGTTCTGCCCAATTAACATTGTCGGCTTGTGGTGCAGCCGGACATTGCCAATTCTCATTCGTGCCTGCCCCGAGTGCAAACTCGGGTCTTTGTCCGAATCGCACCTCGGAGGTCTTGGCAGCGTGTCATAATCACGATTAAAACCTAATGCATCGGGTATGGGTGCGTATGGCACTACTCTATATGGCGCTTGTTTCATGGTTGTGGCTCCCCGTGACAATGAACGTCTGCTTCGATCGGTGATAGGCCGATATCCGATGCTATTGGAGGGTCCATCTGATCGATTTGATGCGCTTATTTTGGCCCCATCCGTGTGCCCATGGTAGTGTGTGAATCCATCTCTCTGTATGCTTGGTTTCAAAACAGTAGGTTGAGTCGGCATCATAATAGGTGCATGAGCCGACACGTTCTTGTGTTGGTGTTGGGCGTTATGGAATATCCGGAGTGCGTAGGGATGGTTTGTGGTGGATCTAGCAGGTTTCCAGGCGCAGCTAATTCTGAGCAATTGTTTTCACACTATTTTCTATCATTGGCTTTAATGTGGATACTAGAGCCGATGACTGGTTAATCAATGCGTGATGGACAGATTGCTCGATCATACTTGATAAATCGGCTTGAGCGGGTGCGTATCGGCTTACCGATTCAGATGACGAATCTCCGATAGGATTGATGCTTGGGAGTGCACTCTTTTGAGTAACGCCACGGCGCGTTTTCTGGAAGCACCGTAGCATCATTTCCTCCAGAGCCGCCTTTCGGTCTTCGATTTCTTTCCGTTGCTCAGGGGTTAAATCGGCCATCTGAGGCGCGATTATAGCATCAGTGTTGATATCGGCGGTGACCGCGGGCTTGTCGGTTGACGCCATTCTTTTTGTTGGTCCCACCGGGCGTGCCAAAATATGTTCGCGCGAAAAACTTGAAGGAGGGTTTTCAGCTTCGAACACACAAGACAAACACCGGGTTTGCAGAGCGTGCCAGTCGATTTGACCTGAAATCGACAAGGTAGGATTTGTAATTCGATCAAAGCCGATAAACAAAGATCTATCGGCTTTTCGCTAGTCGGCAAGAACCGATTAGGAGATAACTAGATCAACGATTCTGATTAATCCGGATATAAGGTAAAATCGGCTTCGGGAAGGCGATGCGCAACAAAACGAAGCAAATCAAACCTGGGTGAAATCAGCAAAAATCAACAATCGGCGATGCGCAGCTATGTTGATTCCGTCGACTTGCAGAGGAATCTATGAAGCTAAAGCAATGTAAAAGAAAAGGCTGTAAAAAGTAGGTGTTGTTGGAATTGATTGATTTTCTTTACTTGACGCCCTCCTCCTTTTATAACACGCCTGACCGATCCGAGTTGTGCATGGATACGGTACTTTTATCCGTATCGGCCTCTTATCCGATTTTCTTCCCTTTTAGAAACGGTCTCTTTCTCCAATTCGTTTCTGTTCGATTCTTTTCTGTACGGATACTTCTATTTTCAGACCGATTTCAATACATGCCGAATTTTGGTGCAAACAATTTCATAGATTCTACCCCATGGCAGCACAACCCTTGATCTAAAAACATGTTATTCAACCTCTACAGCAGTAAAAGATCCACCCCCAAAGAGTTCCCCCATTACCTTCTTGAAGAATCACAATTTCCTCGCAAGATCTCCACCCGAACTCCTCCCGATCTCCTCCTCCCGCCGGATCTCCACGTCGCGAGTCCTCCCACCAATGAGGACAGCACCACGGCACGGTGTGGCAGCGAGGAGGTTGCACCGAGGTCGCTGGGTATGGGAGAGGAGGCGCAAGGGAGGGGTGGAGGTGAGGGAGAGGGAGATCTAGAGAGGAGGAAGGTGGGAGGTGGAGGGAGAGGAAGAGGAAGCAAGGGGGGGTGCGGCGCAAGGGTGGGGAGGAGCTAGGGCAGCAGCTCTCTCCCCCCTCCTCATCCCCTCATGGGCCAAGGAAACCACCACTTGGCCCACTAAGTTTTCCCCAAGGCCATACGTCCCTGAGCGGCCCAAAAGCCCGAAAACCTCAGAAACGAAATAAAAACCCAAACCATATGGTTTTAACCTTGAATAACATATTTCGTAATGTTTGGTCCTCATAATTCCCATTTTATAAGTTTAGGACAATCCGTGGTGTCACATTCTCCTCCTTCAACAGGATTCGACCTCGAATCTAAAACGCACCAACACGGAACCCAAAGACAACGAAGGATAACTAGATTTTCACATCACATACCGAGACGAAAAGCTCGGGATACTTCTCGCATCTGAGACTCCAGCTCCCAAGTTGCTTCCCTCTCGATGCAGTGCGACCACAAAATTTTAACAAATTTGAGCGTCCTGTTCTTCAAGATGCTCGCCTGAGTTCTCCAGGACTCTCACAGTCTGGACTCAAAAGTGAGGTTACGATCTACACTTGATGGTTCTAACGGAACCACCAACTCCGGATCGTGCAAGTACTTCCTTAGCATCGAAACATGAAACACATTGTGCACTCCTTGCATCGAATCCGGTAGCTCCAAGCGGTAAGCCAACTTGCCAACTCGAGCCAAAATAGGAAATGGCCCAACATACCTCGGGCTAAGCTTTCCTTTGGTACCAAAACGTACCACACCCTTGGTAGGAGACACTCGTAAGAGCACACTGTCACCCACCTCAAACTCTAAATCCCGCCTTCTCACGTCAGCATAACTTTTCTGCCTGCTCTGTGCTGCGAGAAGGTTCTGTCGCACCTCTACCACACGATCCACTGTCTGCTGCACCCAGTCTGGACCAAGAACGGCTCTCTCTCCCACTGCATCCCAACAAAGTGGCGATCGGCACTTCCGGCCATAAAGTACTTCATAAGGAGCAGCCAGGATCTTTGGAATGGTAGCTGTTATTATAAGCAAACTCTGCAAGAGGCAAATGATCTTCCCAACTACCTTTCCAAGCCAACACACAGGCCACTGAGCATGTCCTCCAAAGTCTGGATGGTACGCTCAGATCGCCCATCCGTCTGAGGGTGAAAGGCGATGCGGCGAAGGCTGCGTGCACCCAAAGCACTCTGCAAACTCTCCCGAGAACTTGGAGACAAACTTCGCATCCCGATCAGAAATAATGGTCTTGGGCACACCATGCAGTCTCACTATCTCCCGCACATAGATGGGAGCCAACTCGCTCGCTGAGTTGGTAGTGCGGATAGGAATGAAATGCGCGGACTTGCTGAGACGATCCACCACAACCCAAACAGCATCCTTCCCTCGTGGAGAACGAGGTAAACCAACCACAAAATCCATGGAGATGTCATCCCATGGCCACACAGGGATCTCCAACTACCGCAGCAGGCCGTGGGACGCTTATGCTCGACTTTGATCTTCTGACAGATCCCACAAGACGCCACATACTTGGCAATATCCACTCTCATCCTTTTCCACCAGAAGTTCTTCTTCAAGTCCCTGTACATCTTGGTCTCCCCAGGATGGACCGTGTACGGGGTGCGATGAGCCTCTTTCAGAATATCCTCTCTCACTTGGCATTTCTGAGGCACGCACAAACGACCCTGAAACCTCAAAGCTCCCACATCATCAACGGCAAAGTCTCCAGACTTGCCATCCTCAAGGCGTTCCTCACTGCTGGAGCAACCGATCATCTTCTTTGTGCCTCCCACACGCCTTTCGGGGATCGCTGACTCAAGAATCAATTGAGTTTCAGCTTGCACGGTCCCATAAGCGATAGGAGACTCCCAAATGCTCAAAATCAGCAACAAGACAATCCACAACAGGGGGCATTGTCTTGCGACTGAGAGCGTCGGCCACCACATTTGCCTTTCCCGGATGATACTGAATTGTGAGATCATAATCTTTTATCAACTCTAGCCATCTCCTCTGTCTCAAGTTCAAATCTTTCTGAGTAAAGATGTACTTGAGACTCTTGTGATCAGTGAAAATGTCACAAGACTCACCATACAGGTAATGCCTCCATATTTTCAATGCAAACACAACGGGCTAACTCAAGATCATGAGTGGGGTAATTACTGCTCATGCTTTTTCAACTGTCTCGACGCATAAGCAATCACTTTGCCTTCTTGCATGAGCACACAACCCAATCCTGCACGAGAAGCGTCGAGAATAGACAGTGAAACGCCTCCGGGCTCGGGAAGGGTAAGAACGAGGAGCGATCACTAACTTCTCCTTCAAAGTGCGTAAAGCTGCGCTCACAATCTATGATCGGAAATTTCATCTCCTTTTGAGTCAATCGTGAAAGCGGCTTAGCAATGATGGAGAAATCCTGCACAAAGCGCCGATAATAGCCACCAACCCAAGGAAACTTCGCACCTCTTTAACGTTGGAAGGTCTCTTCCAATCCAGAATTCTTCGAGACTTTGCTAGGATCTCTTGATATGCCATCCGGATTGATGATGTGGCCAAGAAAACCCACCTCTGAAATCCGAACTCGCATTTCTTCATCTTAGCAAAGAAGTGATGCTCTCTCAATGTACTCGATACAAGCCTCAAATCTTGCTCATGTTCTTCTTCTGATTTAGAGTAAATCAGAATGTCATCGATGAACACTACCACAAACTCATCAAGATACTGGTGTAACATACTATTCATCGCCTCCATAAAAACAGCAGGGGCATTAGTTAGTCCAAAAGACATAACTTTAAATTCATAGTGCCCATACCTAGTGGAGAAAGCAGTCTTCTCAATATCTTGTTCCCTCACACGAATCTGATTATAACCAGACTGAAGATCAATCTTGGAGAACACCTTTGCTCCCTTCAGTTGGTCAAATAGATCCTCAATGCGGGGCAACGGATACTTGTTCTTATTTGTCACACGATTGAGAGCACGATAGTCGATGCACATGCGCCAACTACCATCCTTCTTTGAAACAAAAAGGACTGGTGCTCCCCATGGCGACACACTGCGCCGAATAAAACCCTTGGCCAACAAATCCTCCAACTGCTTTTTCAACTCGTCTTGAAAAGGACGAGCCAAGCGGTATGGAGCGATAGAAATAGGCCGAGTACCCGGAACAAGGTCAATACGAAACTCCACGCTTCTCACGGGAGGCAAACCAGGCAAATCATCGGGGAATACATCAACAAATTCCTTTACCACAGGAATCTCCTCAATGACTACCGAAGAAGATGGCTTTTCAGAAAGTGCCAAGAGAACACCCAAATGCCTCAAACGACGACTGGGAAACAGGATAGTCAAAACGAAGATAGAACTGGAGGGTACTCCACCCTGAAAGGTCAACTCCACCCCCGACGGGGCCTGCAAAGTAACTGTCCTCCGAAAGCAACAGATACTGGCACGATACTGATGCAACCAGTCCATGCCCAAAATGACATCAAAAGGAGCTAACTGAATTACCATAAGGTTGGCAAAGAAAACCTCATCATCAATAGCAACAGTGCAACCCGGACAAACCAAAGAACTAGCAATCAAACCCCCAGGAGAACTGACCAGCACAGACTCAGAAATCCGCTGAACTCCCAGCTTTTCTCTACTAGCAAACTCCGACGACACAAAAGAATAGGATGCTCCAGAATCAAACAAAACAAGGGCATCAACTGAATCCACAAGTAGAGTACCTGAAACCACCTCGGGATGCCCGGCTGACTCAGCTGTCGGCAAGGCGTACACTCCAGGTGGCACCGAGGCATCGGGGGCCCCGACACGCGGCTGGTGTCCCAACAAGGCTGGAGGAGGCGGAAGTAGCTGGGGAGGAGCCGACGGCGGCGGGCACCAATAACCAGCTGGTGGCGTCCACGCAAAGGGTGGGTGAGACACGGAGCGACCATCATGTGCACCGATCCTCGAGAAGACGCGCCCGGAGTGGGAGGAGAAGGCACCGTCTCCCACTTGATGATGCTACCGGGATTCATCCGGCAGACTTCGCCCCATGTGGCCGGGCTTGCCACGGTGGTTGCAACTCGGTCCAACCACACTCGGAAGCACGGTGCTCACCATCGCACTTGAAGCACATCATGCCTGCCCGGCACAAAGCCGAACACCGCTCGCGAGGAAGACGATCAGGCGGCTTCTTAGCCCTCGAGGAAGATCCTGTCCTCCCTTGAACTTCTTGAAGGTGGGTCGCTGAGAAGACCCAACCCCTCCACCAAAAGTCAACTTCTTGACCCCACCTTGGGCCGCAGGGAACCCAGAACCACCCGGGTTTTGCTTATCCCGGGAGAGCTCCAACTCGAGCTCCATACCCTTCGCCGCTTCCACCACGGAGGCAGAAGTCATGAGGACGATCGCCCCATGACAACTCTGAACTCTGGTTGAGGCCCCTACGGAACCTCCTTGCCTTCTCCCTATCATTCACGCAACCGGTGGCGCAACGCACCACGCTGTTGAACTCCGCCTCATACTGCGTACCGACTTCTTTCCTGGGAAAGAGTCGCCGAGTATGCTCCATCCTCTCGAGGAAGGACTCGGGGTAGTACTTGGCTCGGAACGAGCCACAAAATCCTCCCAAGTGGTCGGCCCAAGAGCGGGGCTCTAGCGGCAAGAACCCCTCCCACCAAATGTCGGCTTGGCCCTTGGTGAAAGGCCACAAAGCGAGCCCTTTGAACCGAGGTCGGCTCCAAAACTTGAATCGCCGCTCCATGTACCGCAGCCAATCTGCGGCTCGACCGGCGTGCCCGCTCCGTCAAAGGTGTCAAGACGGAGGGACATCCACTCTCGAAGACTCATCCTCGGCTCCGGCGCAGCGGGGCCAACAACAGGGGCCACTGCAGGGGGAGGCACAACTGGGGCCACTGCAGGGGGAGGCACAACAGCAGGGGCTGCCCGCAGCCGGGCGCAGCTCTGAATCTCCTCTGCAGAGCCTGAACTAGGTCGTCATTGGCGGCGGGCACCCCGCCCGGATCAGGCTGAAGCTCCTCTGAGCTGGCCCATGAGCATTGGGCGAACGCTACCCTCGGCGACAGACTCCAACTACGAGAGCCTCGCCCACGACCTCGACGGCCCACGGCGTCCACGGCCTCTACCCCTCGGCATGGCTGCTACAGTCACACAAGCAAGCATATTCACAATCATAATCACAACATCAACATAATCAAAACTTTCAACAAATAAACAGCGTGATAAAGGAAATCGAAATCCATAAACCCATCCTACTGTGCAACGAAGTGTGTCAGATTTTAATTTAGTCATACCATTCTTGCAAATTTTTAAGGTTGCTATCCTATAACAAAGTTTTAGTTACAACCTAAACCATGTTTCTAGATTATCCCACTTCAAAGTTTTAGTTGAACCTATGGTATGACACTAAAATATACATTCCAAGGACCTACAGCCCGCTCTGATACCAACTGTAACACCCCAGCTTCTACTAAGCCCAGAATGTCACCAAACATAGACCATAACACATTTAATACCATAATTTAAAGTAAATTACAGCAAGTAATCATTTAGAGTAATTGAAAATTTTGACAGCATCTTCTTTGTTTTTGCATGAAACTTAACAACATAATCATCATAACAATAAGTAGGATAAACAAGACCTTCACATGCAGCGATAATGATAACCAATCATCAATTAAAACATCAAAAGGCATCGCTAGCAAAAGAATAAGCATCAATTTAAGTCTAGGAAGATATAACAATTCACTCCATAGCCCCACATGATTCACATGAGGGAAACAACCAACATTAAGACCATAAACTAATGATTATTGCAATACTTATTGCAGTGTCTCCAAAAGAAGATGAATTAGCTAGATTGTGATACTACGTGGAGGAGTATAGCTAAGTCCCTTTCCCGCGCGCCGATTTCATGGTACCTAAAGAAACAAACAACGAAAACACAAGCGTGAGTTCATCACTCAGCAAAGTGCATTGCAATGGAACAACAAGGATCAAGACAACAAACCATCATTCCAGTCTCCACGGTTATAACACAACACATCACATTTAACATAATTTGCAGCCTTTAAAACAACATGGTAATCATCTCATGAGCATCTCATGAGTACTCTCATCATCATCTCATAAACACCTTCATTTATGAGATTCATTCATGCAATGCAATGCACATGTCTTCTGGAATACTCATACCGGTATGGTTGAGTGCACACCCGTCGGCATGCACCCTTTTCCCCCTTCCATCCCGAAGATGGAGGGTGCCTATCACTCGCTTCCATTCACCTCAGTGAAGGAATCACGATGTAGGACTTATTTGAAAGAATAGCCCCGGACTAGTCATAACAGTTCTCACCGCCCCTACCGGAATAGTTATGACTTATCTCACCGGTCGGCCATGAAAAATATGCCATGTATGCAAAATGGACAGCAGCGTATTCATAAGTAGAAGTATTGCATATCAACACATTGCATCTCAACATGTAGGGCCGTATTTAACAATCGACCGTAATCAATTACCAACTTGGCATGTGATTCATTTATCAACAACAAGCATATTACTTTATCATGGCATAAGGACATTATATCATCGTCAATATTAAAACATGGCATGAGGACATTATATCATTTATAACATGTAACTCATGGCAAAACAACATGTTATCTATCCCAATACTATCAAGCAATTCTAGCATCACATATAGCGTTAAATCCACACAACACACTTGCCTTCAACTGGCAACGGAGTGACGAGAGGTTGAGGGCACTCCCGGAGGCACACCACCTGCAAACACGTGCCACACACTCAATTTGACTCCTCAAAACAGTACCCACTACACCCAATACACGATATACACCAAAACCCCGAAATCACAGATTTGCCCCGTTCTGGACAGCGGCTTCGAAAAATCATAACTTGAGTTCTAGAATTCCAAATTGATTAAACGAGTACATCCTCGCGTAGCTTAGGAAATTTCCCAACTTTTTCTAGTTATAGGTAAAGACTGATTCGGACTCTAATGTTGTTTAATCTAACGTTGAACACGAACTGTCTCAGTCTCGTCACTGATTTGACAGCGCTCGGTAAAACAGGCATAACTTCTAAACGGCTGGGAGGAATTTCAATTTCTTTATATGCACGGAAAGATAATGAAATTATCTACAACTTCCTAGAAGTCCGTACGGCCAGATTCCAAATCTAAATTGGCGAAAACGCCTGCCCTATCTCGGGTTCCCAATCTGCCCGAACCAGAACGTGAATACAACTCTAGATTTCATAGATTCTACCCCATGGCAGCACAACCCTTGATCTAAAAACATGTTATTCAACCTCTACAGCAGTAAAAGATCCACCCCCAAAGAGTTCCCCCATTACCTTCTTGAAGAATCACAATTTCCTCGCAAGATCTCCACCCGAACTCCTCCCGATCTCCTCCTCCCGCCGGATCTCCACGTCGCGAGTCCTCCCACCAATGAGGACAGCACCACGGCACGGTGTGGCAGCGAGGAGGTTGCACCGAGGTCGCTGGGTATGGGAGAGGAGGCGCAAGGGAGGGGTGGAGGTGAGGGAGAGGGAGATCTAGAGAGGAGGAAGGTGGGAGGTGGAGGGAGAGGAAGAGGAAGCAAGGGGGGGTGCGGCGCAAGGGTGGGGAGGAGCTAGGGCAGCAGCTCTCTCCCCCCCTCCTCATCCCCTCATGGGCCAAGGAAACCACCACTTGGCCCACTAAGTTTTCCCCAAGGCCATACGTCCCGGAGCGGCCCAAAAGCCCGAAAACCTCCCGAAACGAAATAAAAACCCAAACCATATGGTTTTTAACCTTGAATAACATATTTCGTAATGTTTGGTCCTCATAATTCCCATTTTATAAGTTTAGGACAATCCGTGGTGTCACAATGAAACAATCATAAGATTCACCTTTTTGAAACGCTCGCAAACACCACACACGTTTCCCAAATAAATCCAACTCTAGTCACGATAGAATTACAATTTAAGCGCTTAACACCAGGGTTACCAAAGATAAATCAGTTGAACGCTAAAGAGAGCGTCCCACCCCAACGCTTTGGGTGTTAAACCATACTCATAGCATAGACTAAACAGATTAGCCCAAAACCAAAGATTGGCATGGTTCAATACCACACCACATTTGGAACCCATAAGCCGGTTACTTCAAATACTACTCTTTCATCCATATTTCCAATCATCGGAGTCAAGTTTGTAACTTGACAAAATGCCACTTAATCAGGGGAGATTTTATTGCACCCTAATCAAGACGCCTAAACAAAGAGCGAGGCACTCCCAGAAAATTTATACATTCATTTGAATCTGTAAACCTTCAAAAGAAAGTTCGACTCAAATCCCACCATTACTCGCATTCCAATACTCTTAGCCAATACAGATGTCATAATCACCCAAATCCCGAGAAGTCAAACATTTGCACACAAGCTACAACATCTCGCTCTTAATAAAATCACTTTTCACCTGCTCATATAACCACAATTGATTATATTACCAACGAACCATAGACCATATCTACCGTATGACAATCAACAAGGAGAACCACGTTCTCACAACTCCAGCACAATTATCTTATCAGTTAATCCAACATAAGACGCATATCAACAACTTCTTTTGGTCTACTAACCATGACGAACCATTATTCATGCAACTTATTATCCCCAAGCGTAGCACACATCTCTTTACAATTATTCCGGCGTAATCAACAATTACCCTGGGTATAACCCCTAAGTCACATATTCCATATCACCAGTTCATTCCACCAATAATTAATACTAACCACGCGACACGATCTCCACTAGACATCCCTCATAAATACGGATCCCAGACAGACATCTGTCAAGAATAATTCAACCTTTCCTACAATCATTCCATATATCCTCATTAATTGATTACACGCAATTTTAATATTGTCGACCCACAATACTAACTGACCCACCAGCTACAATAGGCAGACTTTCACACCCTCTTCTTGCTATAACAAGTTCATCAACCGAGACATTCTATGCTAACTAATCTCAAACATCCATTAGATTCCATAACCCGCATCACTTTGCACACACCACTAATCAACTTTCACTTTGGATCACCTGACGTCTCGTTTAATCATCTCTTATCAACACAATATTTTAGTTTATCTTTAAACAAACAACAAGTTTACTTTAACCGGACCACTAGCTCATATCAACCGAAAACTCTAACTTCTCGTCATACACTTAACTTCTTAAACATCCGCGTGAATCACACACCCAACTCTTAAGGAAACCATAATTGCTCTAGAAAAGAACAACACCCAAAACACCTTTCCTTCCGGAAAGCTCAACCATAAATCACAAGAGAAGTCAACTCTTAAATTCCCAAATGCCGACACGCAACTACTTCACAACTCTCGAGATCAACAACTTCCGAAGGAAAATGGTTGCAAGAGGGAAAACCAAGCGATTAACCAAATCTTTTTTTTTCAGATAAGGCCATAACCCCAAACTTCAAACTTTCACGAAACAAACGGTTTTTTTTTTCAAAGATGAATTCCCAAGCAAGTCATCATTGCAATCAAACACCACTTAGGCCCCAACAACAAGATCTGGCACAACACCGCAATAACTCTTTTAAACCTCGGAGAAAGACAAACACAAAAATAAATTGAAACCACATCCCTTCCGACAAAACCTTGACACCTAAATCCATGCGACTTAGATTTTTTTTTTTCATCGGAACTTCAATAACTTCCTTTCAAATTGGAGAATGGTAACCCAAGAATCAATCTATAAGTTTCTCTATAAGGCAAACAACAAATCGGGCGTCAAAGCTGGCAAGGCGACCAAAAGAGGCGCAACCTAAATTCTTCTCTTGTCTTCAACAAAAGAAGACAAAACCAAAACCACCAAAAGAACTATTGGTGAGTATCCAAAACCGAACACTTTTTCTTTTATTTCAACCAACCAAAAACCAACCAAAACCGTTCGTCAAAACGGCAAAGGAAATTCGGAGGGTCAATCCACAACTCTACTACTCGACTCCAACCAACTACCCAATCTACGACAGAAAAGATAAGCACTCTCCCAACAGGAGGTTAAAAGTCCATCGGTGATGGCACTAACCGGCCACACCGTCAAACCCAACAATACTACAAACAACAAAAGGTGACCGAAACCCCTTTCGGCACCACAACCCACAAAATCTCAAAAGTATCAACACAATCGATTCTTTCATAAACATAGCAACATATATTACCAAATGTAACATTCCACATAAAAGCTTAAATACAACATTTAAGCGTAAAGCAACGGTACCCATACCCATTCCTACTGTGCAACAGAGTGTGTCAAGTTTTAAATTAGTTATTCCACTTACACAAGTTTTAATGTTGCTATCCTATGGCAAAGTTTTAAGTAAAACCTAAGCCATGTTTCTAGGTTATACCACTTCATATTTTAGTTGAACCTATAGTATGACACTAAATACACATTCCAGGGACCTACAGCCCGCTCTGATACCAACTGTAACACCCCAGCTTTTACTAAGCCCAGAATGTCACCAAACATAGACCCTAACACATTTAATACCATAATTTAAGGTAAATTACAGCAAATAATCATTTGGAATAATTGGAAATTTTGGCAGCATCTCCTTTGTTTTTTGCATGAAACTTAACAGCATAGCATCATAACAATATGTAAGACAAACGAGATATCCATACGCAGCGATAAGGATAGCTAAACATCAACTAAAACATCAATAAGCATCGATAGCAAAATAATAAGCATCAATTTAAATCTAGGAAGTTAAAACAACTCCCTCCATAGCCCCACATGATACACATGAGGGAGACAACCAAACATACAGACCATACACTAAAGATTATTGTAATGCTTATTGTCATGTCTCCACAACAGGTGAATTTGCTAGATTATGATACTACGTGGAGTAGTGTAGCTAAAACCCTTTCCCCGCGCCCGATTTCATGGTACCTAAAGAAAACAAACAACGAAAATACAAGCGTGAGTTCATAACTCAGTGAAGTGTAATACAATGGAAAACAGAGTGCAAGACAACAAACCATCAACTTCAATCTTCATAAGCATTACATATCACATCATTACCATTCTCACGTACACGACATGGTAAAAACATCATAATCATCTCTTGATCTATATGGTGTTCGTCTCATGAACTCATGAACAATTCAACAACATTCTCATTCATAGTTTCATTCATGCAATGCACTGCACATGTCTTCTGGAATACTCATACCGGTATGGTTGAGTGCACACCCGTCGGCATGCACCCTTTTCCCCCTTCCATCCCGAAGATGGAGGGTGCCTATCACTCGCTTCCAGTCACCTCGGTGATGGAATCACAAGGTAGGACTTACTCAAACGAATGGCCCCGGACTAGTCATAACGGTTCTCACCGCCCCTACCGGAATAGTTATGACTTAACTCACCGACCAGCCATGAAAATATGCCATGCATGCAAAATGGACAGTAACGTATTCATAAATAGAATATTGCATATCAACGTATGGCCTCTCAACATGTAAGACCGTGATCAACAATCAACGGTAACCTTTCAAAGACATGGCATGAATCCTTTATCAACGACAAGCATTTTAATCATAGCATGAGGACCCCATATCATCGACATTATTTCAATCATGGCCTAAGGACATCCTATCCATTATAACATGTAATTCCATGGCATGGCAAGACAACATGTTAACTATTCCAAATACCATCAATCAATTCTAGCAGCACGTATAACATAAAAACCACGCCAAAACACTTGCCTTCACCCACGAGTAACGGAGTGACGAGAGGTTGAGGGCACTCGAGGCACACCACCTGCAAACACGTGCCACTCACTCAAATTGGGTCCACAATACAGTACACAAATAAATCCCACTACCCGACTTCGCATACAACTCCTAAAATCAGAAAACAGCAAATCTGTCCCTTCGGGACAGCGGACTTCCAATGGGCATAACTTCTGTTCTAGGACTCCAAATTGAATAAAAAAGTACATCCCCGCATAGCTTAGGAAATTTCCCAACTTTTTCTAGTTATAGGGAAAGACTAATTCGGACTCTAATGTTGTTTAATCTAACGTTGAACACGAACTGTCCCAATCTCGTCACAGATTTGACAGCGCTCGGTAAAACAGCCATAACTTCTAAACGGCTGGGCGGAATTTCAATTTCTTTATATGCACAGAAAGATAAGGAAATTATCTACAACTTCCTAAAAGTCCGTACGGTCAGATTCAAAATTGAAATTGGCGAAAACGCCTGCCCTAGTTCGGGTTCCCAATCTGCCCGAACCAGAACATGAACACAACTCTAGATTTCATCAATCCTACCCCATGGCAGCACCTCCCTTGATCTAAAAACATGAAATTCATCCCTATAACAGTACCTAGACCCAAACCCAAGGATCACCCATGCCTTACCTCCTCCCGACGAGGCAGCGAACACCGAGATCTATCCTCCCGAGCCTCCCGAACGTCCTCCTCGCGCTAGAATCGCCGGATCTCCTCGTCGCGGGGCTTCCCGTTGGAGGGGACAGCGAGGTTGTGTGGTGGGGGATCTCATCTTTGCAGCAAAGGAGGTGGAGAGGAGGAATTGGGGGCGCACCCAATGGGGAGGGGAGGAGGCGCCCAAGAGAGAGAGGAGGAGGCACCCAAGAGAGATGGGGATTGGGGGAGGGGCGGCTAGGGCAGGGAGGGACGCCCCTAGCCCCCAAAATCCTGCCTCTTCTCCCTCATGGGCCCTAACTCTCTCCCACCAAGGCCCACGACTCACCCCCCTAAGGCCCAAACTCCTCCGGGAAGGCCCAAACTTCCGAAATCGGCCCGGAAACGCGATTAAACTACATAACGTAAAGTTTTAATCTCCGATTTCATGCTTTATAAGGTCACATTCTCTAATTCACATTTGTTTACGGTGTCTCGGCATTCCGTGGTGTCACAGTGTCGGGACCCCGAATTTGCAAATCCGGACCCTCTGTGTATTCAGCACTAGTCCAGGAACGCGCTAGTGCACACAGTCTTAACATCGGTAAATATCACAATCATACCATTCGATATTATCAAAGTACTTTATTTAAATAACCAAACTGGTTACTTGACCTTATGGTCAAGCTACAAATGTATGCCTCGCAAGGCGAAACTTATTAAAAGAGAAATAATAGCAGCGGAAAATCAAATAAGGTAACATCGTGGCGCCATCCAGTATACCACAGGCAACTGACTGGGCTCGCTTCCCTAAGTAGACGGATCCTCTTGGAGTTCCTCCTCCAAAGTCAGTGCGATCTCTTCTTCAACTGATATTGTGTTGAGGCAAGGGTGAGTACTTGGTACTCAGCAAGTCATGCACAGAATGCAAGCTAATATACTATATGCATGGCTTGGTACAAAGGAATAGCTTAAGGTATATTTGCAGTAAACAGCATTTGACAAGTAATATAAGTAGATTCGAAAGCAGTAGAAATAAGTAAAGCGTAAATAACTTTTCAAGAAGTTTAATAAACATTTTTCCCCATCCTAAACCACATTTCCATCATCTTCATTATTAAACCAAACCAACCTTTCAAACCAAAGTTATTTTTGAGAAAATCTAACCCTTATTTGTAATTCAGAGCATTGTCGATCACAGTGGACACGGCTATTTAAATAGATTCTAAGCTCTGCAGAGGTTATGCACTTTACCCACAAGATACAAATCAAACACCACAAAGGCGAGTTCAGTAACAAAGCCTTCTGGAAGCCTCAAACAACACAGATGGTCCTCTCCGGTTCGTGCTCTACACCATCCCTTCCCTTAGCCAAGGCGAAGTATGGGACCAACACACCGTTAGATGGGTATCTGGCCACAGCCACGATACGCTCCCCCGTACAATCACACAAACGGTGTAACTGACACCCTGAGGCTCCACAAGTGAGTCCTTAGCGACTTAGTCAACTAGGGCCGTCCCATTCCAGCCATGTGGTTGCAAGTATGACCCAGTTCAAAGGCTCGCAAGGTTAAGTCCTTAGAGTGACCAGGGCAAGACTACCCGAAGAACCAAATTAATCAACATCCCCAGTGCCACAACTGGCCCACCTGATTACTCTTGCCACATGCCCTGGCCGAAATTATCAAACCCCGCTTGATTACCATGCACCACGTGCCATCAACATCACATGATACTTTTCCAAAACAGGTTCAATAAATCATTAAGTCAATATTAACATTTGATTATCCAAAATCATGTTATGAGCACGAGTGTGTCTAAGCAAAGATACTACAACGGTCTAAACCCATGTTGGCAATTTAATAATGTCCAACTAGTAAACCACAACTAGGGTGACAAGGGTCATGGCACATACTTAAATAATCAAGGTGTCATACAGCAAATTGGTACTTATCTAATCCCCAAGTTTAAACAAAGTATTTTTCTACTTGAACTAGCATGCAATAGTTTAAATCAAAATAGATTTCGAAATAGGATCAACATGGTCAAAGCACAACTTGCCTTCAAAAAGTACTTGCTCTTGGTCTTGAGTTGGATCCTGAGTCAACACTTCTCCTTCGAATCCTTCCGGCACTTCAACGTCTACTCGTAAAGCGTGCAAATAGCAATACACAAATAAACAATAGGCAAAAACATCCCAAAACTCCAAATAAAATCCATAAACAGAGAGAACATAATTTTCTGGATTTTTAGGAACTGGAATCGTCCAAATCGGAGTTAAAATGCAAAAGTTATGATTTATTAAAGTTTAACTAATCGATTAAATAATATTACAGAGAAAAACTTTAGTCCAAAAATTAAATAAAATTCATATTTAGGTAGATCTCAATTTTATACAAATTTAGAAATTTGAATCACTCAAATCGGAGTTGAAACGCAAAAGTTATAAGTGTTTGAAGTTTGAAACAAAATCTGAAATCATTATTTCGATTTAATAAATCATTTCCTTTTTCGGAAATTAATTATTGCGTCAGCATGGACACGTGGCAGCCTCTGATTGGTTGGCTGACGTCAGCCGGTCCATAGACTCGGTCCACGCTCGGCTCGGGTCTACCGTGGACTCGGTCCACGACTCCACGTGAGACTGACAGGTGGGACCACTCGGGTGACGTCATCGCTGACGTCAGCGGGGACTCAGCCCACGGTGCTGACATGTGGGACCCACTGTGACGTCATGGGTGACGTCAGCGCTTGGCTGGATTAGCCACTGACATGCGGGCCCTCTGACACGCGGGCCCCGCGTGTCAGCGTCACACGCACGCGCGCGTGGACGGCGCTGACCGCGTCGGTCCAACTTCCAAGACGCGTGGCACAATCTCGGCCGTTGATTCAAAAATCAACGGCCCAGATTGGATCGGGTGACGCACGTTCTGGGGTGAACGTGGCCAATCTGGACCGTTGGATCTAGATCCAACGGCTGGGATTAGATCCAAGGATCTAAACGTGATCTCACCGTGACGGCCAGATCTTGATCGGACGGTATCCGGAAGTTCGCGAGGTTGATGGCGGCAGCGGCGTTGGCTTGACCGAGAGCGAAGACGGCGACCTCCCGTCGGCGTTCCGTGCAACTCCGGCGTGAAGGCCGACACTCAGCGCGCGCGCGACACGGCGATCTCGATTACGGACTTGGTGTCGCTTGAGAACGGCGAGGCGGCGGGGATCAACGAAAAACCGCGGCGGAAGACTTCCTCTACTCCGGCGAGCAATAGCGGGGCGACGGCGGCGGCTCAGGCGAGGTGAGAAGGGGGCTCGGGTGCGTACGGTTGTGCGCTTCCCGATGGCGGCGGCGTATTTAAAGGGGGCCTCGGCTCCGTGTAGAGCTGAAACCGTGGTTGACACTGATGACGGCGGCGGAGGACTCGGCCGAATTCGGCGGAGATGACGAAATCGCGGCCGTCCACGTGGCGCGATCAACGGCCACGATGGCTTGGCGCGAACGGGTCCGGCCCGGACACGGCTCGGGTCGGGGTCGGTCGATCATGACCGTTGGATCTCGATCCGACGGTCCACGTGGGTTAAGGTCCAACGTGGTTCGGTCGAGTCGGCTGGCTCGGGTCGGACTCGAGTCCGACTCGGTTACGACTTCGGTCGGAGGAATAGTACTTGACCGAGTTGAATTTCCAGCGATTTAATATTTAAAATAATTCCCGATAATTCATTTAATTCATTAAAAATAGCAAAAGACTCGGAAAAATTCGAGAAAAATTACGAAAATATTTTGGAACGTTTTGGACTCAAATAAAATATTTCCAACAAAATTTTATTTGCAAAATTAAATTCTTTAATTATTTCAAAATGGAATAAATTCAAATAAATTCCAAATAAATCCAAATAAATTCCAGAAAATCCCAAAAATTCACCAAGGTGCCAAACCACACATGAATTTAAGGAAAGCAAAATTTTGGGGTGTTACAAACCTCCCCCCCTTAATAGAATCTCGTCCCCGAGATTCAGGGCTCACTACAGAATAGGTTTGGAAACTCTTTCTTCAAATCCTCTTCGCGCTCCCAAGTCGCTTCGCTTTCTTCATGGTTGCTCCACTGAACTCTACAAAAACGGGTTGACTTATTTCTGGTCTCTCGATCCATTGTGTCTAGAATCCTCACGGGATACTCCTTATAAGTCAAATCCTCTTGCAACTCAATTGACTCTAGCGGTGTCTGTTCCTCAGGAACTCGAAGACACTTCTTCAACTGGGACACATGGAATACGTCATGCACTCCTGTTAACGATTGTGGCAACTCCAGCTGATAAGCAACTTCGCCTCTGCGGCTCAAAATCTTAAATGGTCCAACATAACGGGGTGCGAGTTTTCCTTTGGCATGGAACCTCTTAACTCCCCTGAGAGGCGTAACTCTGAGGTATACGAAGTCTTTTGGTTCAAAACTCAAATCTCGGCGACGATTATCAGCATAACTCTTTTGTCGTGATTGGGCTATCTTCAACCTTTCCTAATCATGGCGTCCGTTCTTGACCTCTTGAAGAATATCAGGCCCAAAGACACGGCGCTCGCGGTCTCATTCCAATTCAATGGCGTCCGACAGTCGACCATACAAAGGCCTCAAAAGGTGACATCGTAAACTAGCCTGATAACTATTGTTGTAATCGAACTCGGCATACGGTAAACTCTTATCCCAAGAAGTAGCATAAGCTAATGCACAAGCTCTTAGCATATCCTCCAGAATCTGGTTGACTCTTTCGGTCTGTCTCGTCTGCGTGGATGATAAGTCAGACTTGAAGTTCAAACGGGTTCCCATGGCTTCATGCAACTTATTCGAGAACCTTGAGGTAAATTGGGTACCTGTCCGATCTGATCCTCTTGGGCACTCCGTGCAAGCAGACAATCCTGGTCATGTATAATTACGCTAATTTATCTCCCGAGTAAGTGGTCTTCACGGGGATAAAATGGGCTACTTTAGTCAAGCGATCCACTATAACCCATATGGAGTCATAACCTCCTTGAGTCTTGATAAACCGGTAATGAAATCCATTCCGATTTCCTCCCACTTCCACTCAGGTATTTTCAGCGGTTGTAGCAATCCTGCTGGTCTCGATGCATTGCCTTGACTCTCGGCATACGTCGCACAATGCAACATGCTCGGCAACTTCACGTTTCATACTCGGCCACTGAATCTCTCCTTGAGATCCTCGATACATCTTGGCGCTTCCAGGATGAATTGAGTACTTGGAGTCATGGGCTTCTTCCAAAATCAGTTGCTTTAACTCCTTTTTGTTAGGCACACAAATGCGATCCTTCATCCACAACGTGCCTTGCTCATCCCACTTGAAGTCCTCTGCCTTGCCTTCCTTCTTGATGGACTTAATCCTGCGGATCCTGTCATCATCCTTCTGTCCTTCTCGGATCTGATCCTCTAGGGTAGGCTTTACTTCTAATGCGGCCAAGAATCCGCTAGGTACTACCTCAATCTTCATTTTTTGGAAATCCTCACATAACTCATCCTGACTTGTGGCTAGCAACGTTCTCACGGTATGGCTTTTCCGACTCAGAGCATCGGCTACTACGTTGGCCTTCCCGGGATGGTAATGGATTCCAACATTGTAGTCCTTGATCAACTCTAGCCATCTCCTTTGCCTCATATTCAGATCCGACTGGGTGAATATGTACTTAAGGCTCTTATGATCCGTATACACTTCACATCTGTTTCCAATCAGATAGTGACGCCATATCTTCAAAGCATGCACTACGGCGGCTAACTCTAGGTCATGCGTCGGATAATTTTCCTCATGCGGCCTCAACTGCCTTGATGCATAAGCGACGACCTTTCCATCCTGCATCAGCACACATCCAAGTCCTTGGCGCGTCGTCACAATAAATATCGAAGCTTTGAGCAACATCAGGTAGAACCAACACCGGTGCCGACGTCAATCGCTTCTTCACTCTGAAATCCTTTCTCACATTCTCAAGGCGTCCATGCAAACTTCTTTTCCTTCTTCGGCAATTGCGTAAGAGGTTTCGCAATTGTCGAGAAGCCTTCAATGAAACGGCGGTAGTATCCTGCCATTCCAAGGAAACTACGAATGGTCACAGTCTTGGTGCTCCTCCCAATGTAACACAGCTTCTACTTTGCTTGGATCTCTGGCGACTCCTTCCGCGGTCATTACATGTCCAAGAAACTCCACCTTGTCCTTCCAAAACTCACACTTGCTGAACTTGGCGAAAAGTTGCTGTTCCTCGCCTTTTCCAAAACTCGCCTTAAGTGTTCGGCATGTTCATCCTCTGTCTTGGAGTAGATTAGGATATCGTCTATGAACACGACGACAAACTTGTCCAAATATTCCATGAACACCTTATTCATCATATTCATGAAATAAGGGCGCATTCGTCAGTCAAAGGACATAGCGTAAACTCGTAATGTCCATATCTTGACGAGAATGCGATCTTGAATATCTTACGATCGGATCTTCAATCGATGATATCCCGATCTCGAGATCAATCTTGGAGAAAACTCCGGCTCCTCTTAACTGATCAAACAAATCATCAATCCTGGGTAGCGGATACTTATTCTTCACGGTGACTTCGTTGAGTGCACGGTAGTCAATGCACATCCCGAAACTCCGTCCTTCTTCTTGACAAACAAAACTGGTGCTCCCCACGGCGGCGAACTCGGTCCGATAAAGCCTTTCTCCATTAACTCTTCTATTTGTTTCTTCATTTCTACCAACTCCTCGGTGGACATCCGATAGGGTCTCTTTGCTATCGGTCTTTGTGCAGGTACAAGCTCTATCACAAACTCTATGTCCCCTGTCTGCGGCATACCAGGTAGATCTTCGGGAAAAACATCGGGTACTCATTCACTCTTGAGACATCATCTATGCTGATTGCCTTGGTACTGTTAACCATCAACCGCCCATCTCTAAGCTGCGGTGGCTTGGAATTCCACTTTCTTCCCACACGGGCTCTCAATCGAGATAGTCCTTCGTCCACAATCCAATACGGCCTTGTGCTTGGATAACCAATCCATTCCCAATATAACGTCTAAGGTCCGGGTCTCCAAAATTATAAGGTTTGCTAGGAACTCTATTCCATCTATTAGTATTCTCACCCGGAACATCCTACTTTCGTTCGGAGTTCGGAACTGTGGGTTTGAACTAAAAGCATGCACTTAAGTCTTGCAATTCTCAAATCATTTCTAGTAGCAAAGCCTTGCGAAACAAGCGAATCTGAAGCTCGAGTCAAACAAAGCTGCAGGTGTATCGAGTTAACAAGTAACTTACCCAAGTCACGACGTCAGTAGCATTCTGCGGTGCATCTGCGGTGACATGGTTGACTCGGCCTCTCACCACGGTGCAGGGTGTGGCTCTGTCTTTGGCGTCCTAGCTGGGCGGTTCCTAGGTTGAAGCGAATCGGGTCACTCCTGCTGTCTTCTTTGGACAAGCTGTTGGCAAAGTGTCAGGGCTCGTTGCTTGATTGTAGCAGCGTCTCACTTGTTCCTTCTTGTTGCTGGAGTAGTGTTTCTAGCGGGGCTGGGTGCAGTAGTTACGATTGGCAGGTCTTGGTCTTTGGGGATGGTGTCCTTGTCGCACTACGTGGTTGGAATCTGAAGAATTGATTTGGTGCAACTCTCGGTATTTGTTGCGTTCCTGGCGTGATCCTTCTTTGTTGCATCCTGCGCTTCGGTTCTCATCCAGTTCCTTGCGCTTGTCCTCAAGAATAAGCGCCTTATTCACCAACTCTTGGAAATCTGGAAAGGTGTGGGTGATCAATCCTACTTGCAATCTGAGTTAAGTCCCTTCATAAAACGAGGTATGCGGCTTTATCCGTCGCTACATCCTCAGGTGCGTAGCGTGCTAGCTGTGTGAACTTGTTCAGGTAGTCGGCCACCGGTGATTACCTTGCTTGATGCTCTGAACTCCTCCTTCTTAAGGTCCATGATTCCTTCGTGCACGTGATCTTGTCGGAATGCAAATTGTGAATTCTTCCCAAGTTATATCTTGAGGGTTCTCTGCGTGTACGAAGTTCTCCCACCATTCGTAATTTGTCCCTTCCAACTGATGAGAAGCGTAGAGTACCTTCTCATTTCCTATGCATTGAGCTATGTGTAGCTTCCTCTCGATTGATCTTAACCAATCATCGGCCTCCAACGGATTGGCATTCCCAGAGAAAGTGGGTGGGTGAGTTCTCATGAACTCTGATAGTCTTGTATTCTGGCGTGGTCCCTGATTAACTTGATTAGCAGTGGCCTGAGCAGTGACGTGCTGCATTTGTTGCATCATGGCATGCATCAACTGAGTCTGAGCAGCAAGAAATGCTCCAAAATTCTGCATATCAACTGGCGGTGCTGGTGCTCCACCATTGGGGTTTTCTGCTGGGCGAGAACCACTCCCATTGCTTCCAAAGTTTCCACGGGTATTCACCATCTGTTGATTTGCTCTAGGTTTAGAGATGAGAGGGAAACAAGAATAGACAAGTAGTATGGAACTTATGCGGGGCGAACGGTGTAACTTTTAAGGTCCAACTTTATTATTTAATAACTTGGTATGGCTGCTTACAATGCCTAAGGGCCTTGCAACACATACTGCACACTCAGCAAACAAAGCAAATCCAAATCGAACTAACTCTGGAGTCTAACGCCTGAAGGGTGACTCTTTACTCTATGACGCGACTCGGCGAAGGAGCCTCACTATAGAACCTATGCTCACTCATCGAGAAAACCTCCACGGCCTGGGTACGGGTGTTGTGGCATAGGCGCGAAACGATCGCCATGTCCAGCAACTGTGTCCTCTATGGTAGTCGAAGAAGCAGTGTCCTCATCGAGATCTGACTCCTCTGGATCTGGCTCGTGTAGCTCGAGTACTGGCTCTGGGTCTGGTCCGTACAAGGTCATCTCCAACTCGTCAATCCTTCGTAGAAGGCGTGCCACATACTCTTGAGCTTCCCGCCATCTGTCACAAGAGTGCTTTACGTAAGAACTCGGAATTTTTAAATGGTGACAAGGTAAGGGAATATTCAGCAGGAGACAAGAAAAGAGAGAATGGGATAAGTCGAGATGTCATTTCTTATCTTGACAATTTTTTTTAGCTTTTAGAAAATAGGTTTTATCCTCACTACGACCATTCTAGCTAGGGTTGAGCCTACAGTCAAGTATGGCTCTGATACCACCTCTGTCGGGACCCCGAATTTGCAAATCCGGACCCTCTGTGTATTCAGCACTAGTCCAGGAACGCGCTAGTGCACACAGTCTTAACATCGGTAAATATCACAATCATACCATTCGATATTATCAAAGTACTTTATTTAAATAACCAAACTGGTTACTTGACCTTATGGTCAAGCTACAAATGTATGCCTCGCAAGGCGAAACTTATTAAAAGAGAAATAATAGCAGCGGAAAATCAAATAAGGTAACATCGTGGCGCCATCCAGTATACCACAGGCAACTGACTGGGCTCGCTTCCCTAAGTAGACGGATCCTCTTGGAGTTCCTCCTCCAAAGCTGGTGCAGTCTCTTCTTCAACTGATATTGTGTTGAGGCAAGGGTGAGTACTTGGTACTCAGCAAGTCATGCACAGAATGCAAGCTAATATACTATATGCATGGCTTGGTACAAAGGAATAGCTTAAGGTATATTTGCAGTAAACAGCATTTGACAAGTAATATAAGTAGATTCGAAAGCAGTAGAAATAAGTAAAGCGTAAATAACTTTTCAAGAAGTTTAATAAACATTTTTCCCCATCCTAAACCACATTTCCATCATCTTCATTATTAAACCAAACCAACCTTTCAAACCAAAGTTATTTTTGAGAAAATCTAACCCTTGACTGTAATTCCCGAGCATTGTCCAGTACCGTGGACATGGCTATTTAAATAGATTCTAAGCTCTGCAGAGGTTATGCACTTTACCCACAAGATACAGTCAAACACCACAAAGGCGAGTTCCCGTAACAAAGCCTTTCGGAAGCCTCAAACAACACAGATGGTCCTCTCCGGTTCGTGCTCTACACCATCCCTTCCCTTAGCCAAGGCGAAGTATGGGACCAACACACCGTTAGATGGGTATCTGGCCACAGCCACGATACGCTCCCCCGTACAATCACACAAACGGTGTAATTGACACCCTGAGGCTCCACAAGTGAGTCCTTAGCGACTTAGTCAACTAGGGCCGTCCCATTCCAGCCATGTGGTTGCAAGTATGACCCAGTTCAAAGGCTCGCAAGGTTAAGTCCTTAGAGTGACCAGGGCAAGACTACCCGAAGAACCAAATCAACATCCCCAGTGCCACAACTGGCCCACCTGATTACTCTTGCCACATGCCCCGGTCGAAAACTGTTTATCAAACCCCGGTTGATTACCATGCACCACGTGCCATCAACATCACATGATACTTTTCCAAAACAGGTTCAATATATCATTAAGTCAATATTAACATTTGATTATCCTAAATCATGTTATGAGCACGTAAGGTGTCTAAGCGATACTACAACGGTCTAAACCCATGTTGGCAATTTAATAATGTCCAACTAGTAAACCACAACTAGGGTGACAAGGGTCATGGCACATACTTAAATAATCAAGGTGTCATACAAAGAAATTGGTACTTATCTAATCCCCAAGTTTAAACAAAGTATTTTTCTACTTGAACTAGCATGCAATAGTTTAAATCAAAATAGATTTCGAAATAGGATCAACATGGTCAAAGCACAACTTGCCTTCAAAAAGTACTTGCTCTTGGTCTTGAGTTGGATCCTGAGTCAACACTTCTCCTTGAATCCTTCCCAAGGCACTTCAACGTCTACTCGTAAAGCGTGCAAATAGCAATACACAAATAAACAATAGGCAAAAACATCCCAAAACTCCAAATAAAATCCATAAACAGAGAGAACATAATTTTCTGGATTTTTAGGAACTGGAATCGTCCAAATCGGAGTTAAAATGCAAAAGTTATGATTTATTAAAGTTTAAATAATCGATTAAATAATATTACAGAGAAAAACTTTAGTCCAAAAATTAAATAAAATTCATATTTAGGTAGATCTCAATTTTATACAAATTTAGAAATTTGAATCACTCAAATCGGAGTTGAAACGCAAAAGTTATAAGTGTTTGAAGTTTGAAACAAAATCTGAAATCATTATTTCGATTTAATAAATCATTTTCTTTTTCGGAAATTAATTATTGCGTCAGCATGGACACGTGGCAGCCTCTGATTGGTTGGCTGACGTCAGCCGGTCCATAGACTCGGTCCACGCTCGGCTCGGGTCTACCGTGGACTCGGTCCACGACTCCACGTGAGACTGACAGGTGGGACCACTCGGGTGACGTCATCGGCCGACGTCGGCCGGGGACTCAGCCCACGGTGCTGACATGTGGGACCCACTGTGACGTCATGGGTGACGTCAGCGCTTGGCTGGATTAGCCACTGACATGCGGGCCCTCTAACACGCAGGCCCCGCGTGTCAGCGTCACACACACGCGCGCGTGGACGGCGCTGACCGCGTCGGTCCAACTTCCAAGACGCGTGGCACAATCTCGGCCGTTGATTCAAAAATCAACGGCCCAGATTGGATCGGGTGACGCACGTTCTGGGGTGAACGTGGCCAATCTGGACCGTTGGATCTAGATCCAACGGCTGGGATTAGATCCAAGGATCTAAACGTGATCTCACCGTGACGGCCAAATCTTGATCGGACGGCTGTCCGAGTTCGCGAGGTTGATGGCGACGCGGCGGCGTTGGCTTGACCGGAGACGAAGACGACGACCTCCCGTGCGGCGTTTCCGTGCAACTCCGGCGTGAAGGCTGACACTCCCAGGCGCGGCGCGACACGGCGATCTCAGTTCTGGACTTGGTGTCGTCGGAGAACGGCGGAGGCGGCGGGGATCAACGAAACCGCGCGGAAGACTTCCTCTACTCCGGCGAGCAATAAGCGGGCGACGGCGCGGCTCGAGCGAGGTGAGAAGGGGCTCAGTGCGTCACGGTTGTGCGCTTCCGATGGCGGCGCGGCGTATTTAAAGGGGCCTCGGCTTCGTGTAGAGCGCTGAAACCGAGGTTGACACTGACGGCGGCGGAGGACTCGGCTCGACCGGCGGAGAGCAGCGAAATCGCGGCCCGTCCCACGTGGCGCGATCAACGGCCACGATGGCTTGGCGCGAACGGTCCGCCCGACACGGCTCGGTCGGGTTCGGCCGATCATGACCGTTGGATCTCGATCCGAAGCGGTCCACGTGGGTTAAGGTCCAACGTGGTTCGGTCGAGTCGGTGGCTCGGTCGGACTCGAGTCCGACTTCGGTTACGACTCGGTCGGAGGAATAGTACTTGACCCGAGTTGAATTTCCAGCGATTTAATATTTAAAATAATTCCCAGTAATTCATTTAATTCATTAAAAATAGCAAAAGACTCGGAAAAATTCCAGAAAAATTCTGGAAAATATTTTGGAACGTTTTGGACTCAAATAAAATATTTCCAACAAAATTTTATTTGCAAAATTAAATTCTTTAATTATTTCAAAATGGAATAAATTCAAATAAATTCCAAATAAATCCAAATAAATTCCAGAAAATCCCAAAAATTCACCAAGGTGCCAAACCACACATGAATTTAAGGAAAGCAAAATTTTGGGGTGTTACACATAGCACGGGCATTCTACTAGAGGTCATAAGGGAGAGGTCGCCCTTACCCCATCTCTCTGTTTCTCTCATTCTATGTCCTTTATCAATTTGGGGATGGAGCTAAAGCTGCGCTGGTGAGTCTGATCTGTTCTTTCTTCTTGCTACTAAATTCAATGGAATTCAATTCTTACTTATCAAAATCTGTATCCATGTGAGAAGCTTTGATACTTGTAACTCATGGTTCAATGGTATCATTTGAGAAGGTTTTAGAATTCTATTGATTATAAATGAGGCAAAGACTCGACAAAGCCCCTAATAAGCGATAAATCGATTGTAATTCAATATCCAGGCATGCACATATGTCTATTGTATTTATCACCATACATATCTCGTTGGAAATTAAGCAAATTATGTAGCAGTAGTAGCAAGGAGGAGTATGGTTTGTAAAAATCAACAGGATTAATATTTTTGTCTGAAACATTCCGCTTGGTGCAAAGAATGATATCAACATAGATACTAGACTTTTGCTTGTCAGTCTCTATTATCCATCAACATAGATGCACAAGATACTAAAACACTTTGAACAGGTATTGCCATTGATGACATGGACAATAATCTTTAGCTTATCATGGACGAAAATGCATTTGATGTTGTCATGCCCTTTCTTCTTTGTCGGTTATGTTGGTGAGAGCACACTTGAGCCTCTAAGGTCTTGGACTTTTGCTTGTCATCCCTATTATCCATCAACTTAGATGCACAAGATACTAAAACACTTTGAATAGGTATTGCCATTGATGACATGGACAACAATCTTTAGCTTGTCATGGACATAATGTGCTTTTTCCCTCACCTTTTAATTTTGTATATTCCCCTTCATCCTATTCTTTTAACTATTGCTTCTATTTAGATCACAACATCTAGGACCAAGTTCGTGCATTGGAGAATGAGATGGTTCTTAGGTTAAAGAAACAAGGCTTCAATGTTACCCCTAAAATTCTCATTGTAAGTGCATTATCCTTTAACCCTTATCTCGATTTTGCCACCTGTTAGAATGTTAAGCTTTCTCAGTACATGCTCCTGTTTCTTTGTTTTGCTAAGCCATTGAGCCATTCTATTATTTTTCATGTGCTCTTGCAATTTCACCAATGACCAAATAAATTGCTCCCTTTAAGTAACTCATGCTTTCTATTTCTTCAATTTGCAGTGCATGAGAAATCAATTTTGCTTCCTCTTTTACCTGCAAGTAGGGGTGCAAAGGGGTGAACATTTCATCTGGAACAAAGGCAGTTCTGAGCCTGCCATCATTATGCTCACTCTTACTTCTCATTGTACACCTACAAATAGAGCATCCGAAGAGGTATCCCTTCCTCTTCGACGCACTTATAATGTTTATTTGCTTCTCACAGTTTGTCATTTTGACCCTATACACCAATTATAAGCAATGGATGTTGGACTTCCATTCTAGATTAGTTGGCAGGAAGAAAGATCTATGAATGAAAATTTTGATACAGTTGAAAATAGACCTCTTCCACTTGTGATTAAATTAAACATAAATATATTGTAACAAATAACATAGGAGGCATGCTATCGTCATAGCCAGTAATCTCTCTTATTTACTTTGGTTAAGGAGACTATTCAATTCTTCCTGGATAGATTATTTTTGACATACAGATCGTTTGTAACATATGATAATTTCCATGTAGTTATCCATTGCCTTGCAATTCTCCCTTCCAACTTGTAAAAATGTCATAGATTTGTTTTAATTCTAATTTTGTTTATCCATATCATTTTTTTGGCCGGGAGCAGAATACGAAGAATGTCCTAAGGTAGCAACCACTAAAAACGAAGTACAATTTTAAGAATCTAATGATGGGAATATGGCTAAAATTATTTTTCCAGATATTGTATCTGAAGATCAATTCCTGGGCCTTGATAAAAGTGAACAAGAGAAACTTGAAAAGATTGTAACTATCCTTTATGTATTTTTTGGTTGTATCTTTTTCTTCTCTCTTTTCCACATTTTTAAAAATAAAGATTTGTGCTTTTTACATCTGGGGAAGCACTGAAGCACTTCTGAATATAATCATATTTTTTTAAAGATAAAATTTACTAAAGAAAAATATCATTAAATTCTTAAAGATAAAACTGGTTAAGTTTCAATTTCTTAATTTGGTGGACACGCTTTGATATTACTAATCAGACAAGTTCATTGTTGTTGTTTGCAAAGTAGCACCTGTATTTTTTTTGTAAGCTTTAAAATACTATTATTGGGCAATCTCCACCGTGACTATGTGAGACTTCCCTTGGTGCCTTTTTTCCAATACTGAAGGTGGACGTATTTTTTAATGATTAGAGCTTCTCTAAAATTGCTGATAAAAAAACTATTGATTGATAGCTATATTAGATTGTTAACTATTGAAATACATTCTTCTTTGCCATAAAAAAAGAATAATACTATTGCTTTTTTAACCTGTAGTTGTAAAACTGCAGGAGAACTCAATATAGATGATTTGATTTATACAAAGATATGTTGTGCTTAATATGTGTTACAGAAAATTGATTTCTTGTATGGTTTAGGATCCTGCATTATAATTATGTATTATTCTTTTTTGAAATTCCGTTGCAACGCACGGGCATCTTACTAGTTAATATTCATTGTACGGTTTAGGATCATGCTTGATAATATGTATCATCCTCTTTTAGTAATCTGTTGCAACGCACGGGCACCCTACTAGTATATGTGTATGTATGTATATATAGTATAATTACCTAGGGCACCATGGTGCCTGTGCACCATGATCCAAAAATGGGTATTTTCTCTCTATGTTGCATGCGATTTTTTTTTTGAAATATTTAGGATGTTGAGTTTTAACCAGTTTACTAACTAGTTCAGACAAGTTTGAAATGGAATTCAAACTAGAGTTTCCATTTTTAGATAGTTCGATTTAACGTATGTGCTGATTTTATATATATATCAATAAAACATGTGATCTAAATTCATTAAAAATCTTTGAATTCGAGTATAGGACATTGAAATGGGGCATAACGGAGCCTGAGCTCCATGATTTCAAATGAGTGAATTAAAGACAAATTCGGGTATATTTTTTTAAAAATTTAGTTTAGTATATACCTTTCTATAACAACTCAAATAAAACACAGCCTTTGAAAAATATACTCGTATTCAAAGATTTTGAACAAATTTAGATCACATGCTTTGTTGATTTATTTATAAAATCAGCATACACCTACATTCAAATTATCATAAAGGAAACTCAATTTGAAGTTCAGTTCAAACTTGTTTGAACTAGTTATTAAACTAGTTAAACTCAACATCTTAAAATTTTCAAAAATTCTCATGCAATACATAGGGAAAATACACGTTTTGGATTATGGAGCCCTAGCTCTATGGTGCTCCAAGTAATTGTACTATATATATGTGCTATTCTACAGCGGCGTGTAGAATAGGTTATACTACTCTCCAGCCATTTAACACAGACTAACCGAGCCACTCTACGTAATGGAACAGTCCGTGGTAACTCTACTAGTAAATGATTGATAAATGCTACTTCTAGTTTGTACGGGTGTGTTTGGTTACCTGCACCATCCTAGCTTGTTTCGTATGAGCCATCCAGGCCAACCTTGGTCTGACTGAGTGGATGCAAGTTAAGTTGTTTGGTTGCTTGTTTGTGCATCTCACCGGCCTGCATTAGAGAGAAGCTCAATTTCTGTGTTTTCTCCATCCTGTATGAGTGGGTGCAATTGCATCCACCTGGCCAGGATGAACAGGAAACCAAACATGTGTCTAACAGATACAGTTGCATCCACTCATGCGATTCAGGCACCATGCAGGCAACCAAACACACCCTACATGAATCTTTCTTTGATTTAGCCATAACTTTCAAATGAGATTGATTTTTGTCTTTAAATTTTACATGGTTGTAGAATCTCACATCCATTACGTATGATAATTTTTCAAAGCTTGTACATATAATTTTTTTTACAGGCTTTACATGATAAAAATGATTTACTGCCAAATGAAAACATGACTACTGGTATGTGTAAGGTTTTACTATTGAACTCATTTTACGAGCAATTTACTGCCAAATCAATAGCTCACGTCGGCAGTACCGGCGCACAGTGCCCGGTAGTACCGCCAGTTCGTGCACCGGCGGTAGTGCCGACGGCCGGTGACCAAAATGGGTGCTCTCTGGAAAAAATGTACCGGAGTGTTGCCCACAGTACTGTCGCTCGGGCGGCAGTACCGGCCCCAAACAACCAGTAGTGCCGGCCATCCAGAGGCCGCAAGCAGCACTCTCTGGAAAATAGCTACCGGCGTTATAGCCGCGGTAGTGCCGCTCGGGCGGCAGTACCGGCATTATAACGTCGGTAGTGCTGGCTGCAGAAATTTCAGATTTTTTGAAATTGGTTTTTCGCGCAATCGGGTTCAAAACTCCGAGAAGGTTACGTGACCAGGTTCCTAGCGACACTAGGGACCCATCCACGTTGGCCATGACGAGTTTCAAGCTCGTTTGCTCGAATTCACCAATTTGACCATACGAAACACGAAAACGACGGAAAATCGGATTTCGACTCAAAGGAGTCCAAACTCGATTTTCTTCGCGGCAACAGGACCTCTACGGCACTAAGGTCTCATCTACGTTACCTAATCGAGGTTTTGAACTTGGTGGAACTAGTTTCCACTTTTTTGATCACGCAAATCCTAATTAGCTCCAAACTTCGATTTCCGACTCGAATGGAGTTCAAACTCGAGTCTTTTTGCGGGAATCGAACTTGGGTGACTTCGGATACAATCGAACATCGTTTTCATGGCTCTTGAAGCTAGGGTCTCGAAGGAGAACTCCAAAAACACAAGAAAATGACTTTGTGGCGATTAAATCTGTGCAATGGCAATTAGGGTTTTCGGATCGAATCGATCGAGCCAACTAATTTCTACGGGCTTAACCTAGGTCTAGCAACTTAGTTAGACGACGATCTACCACTAGAACTAGGGTTTCTAGAGCTAAATCAAAAAGGATGAAAAGGAAGAAAATGGGGGAAACTAGGGTTTGAACCAAACCTTGGGGATTTGAGCTCAAACTTCGAACCCCTTGAGGAGCTTCTCGAGGATTTGGTGAAGCTTCTTAGGGGCTTGCTCTTACTTCTCCTTGCTCCACACGAGCTCCACACGGCCGTGAACGGAGGCGCCTGGGGCGAGCTCGGGAGGTGGAGGTAATGAGGGAGGGGAGCAAGAGGGAGGAGGTGAGGGGGTGAATGAGGGAGACGAGGAGCTGGGGAAGCTCTCCCATGGCCTTTGCCGGGACATGGCGACGTGGGTGCAGTGGAGGAAGGATGGGCGGCGACGTGCGCGTCACCCGCGCTGGAAAAAGCAAGGTCTGACAGTACTGCCCGAGTCGGCCTGTACTACCGCTCGGCCGGCAGTACTGGGCTTACGCCCGCGATACTGCCGCTCCAGGGCTGAAACTCTGGAACTTCGCGGCTTTTGCTTCGGCGACTGATCAGTCGACTTGGGGTCACCTTGGATCGGCTCGGGGGATCCTAACGAAGGTTTTAGAGCGAAGGGTTGAACTCTAATTACATGATTTGGAGTCTCAACCGAAATCGAAACTCGGGGGTACGAACGGGAAAAACAATCAAATGAAACGGCAAAAAGGGTTCGAAGAGCGAATTACTCCAATTTAAGAATAAAAAACAAGTCGGAGAACTAATTAACACTTCATTAGCTTCATTAAGCTTAATTACAAAACCCGGGATGTTACACTTCGCATATACAGTGAGATATGTCTCCGGTCTATGGCCCTCAAACCTCCCAACTTTAATATATAAGATGTCAATATGAGACTTTAAGTGATGTGGAGGAGATAGATAGATACGATCTTATGGCTTTATATTATATGTACCATTGTATAGATAGTTTATTAATTGTATGAGAAACTATTACAGATAACTATATAGACAATCCGTTGTATGAGTTATCTTTATGTCTATAGATGACATAGATATGTATTATAGACAATCATCATCTATATCACGGTACATGCCTAAAACGGCCACTCCAAAACTGAAGATGTGTAACCCTACGTTTCAAGCACATTCATAACTAAGGTGGCCACTTGAATTAATACCGTTGTATAACTAAATAACAAGGAAATAGAAAATTGCAAGAACCTGATCGGCCGCATTTGTGCTTAACAACACATTGAAGTTAAGGTCTACCTAGAATAAAGTAGGTCCAATACTGGCCTTTTGCGGGGTCTCCGGTCTATGGCCCTCAAACCTCCCAACTTTAATATATAAGATGTCAATATGAGACTTTAAGTGATGTGGAGGAGATAGATAGATACGATCTTATGGCTTTATATTATATGTACCATTGTATAGATAGTTTATTAATTGTATGAGAAACTATTACAGATAACTATATAGACAATCCGTTGTATGAGTTATCTTTATGTCTATAGATGACATAGATATGTATTATAGACAATCATCATCTATATCACGGTACATGCCTAAAACGGCCACTCCAAAACTGAAGATGCGTAACCCTACGTTTCAAGCACATTCATAACTAAGGTGGTCACTTGAATTAATACCGTTGTATAACTAAATAACATGGAAATAGAAAATTGCAAGAACCTGATCGACCGCATTTGTGCTTAACAACACATTGAAGTTAAGGTCTACCTAGAATAAAGTAGGTCCAATACTGGCCTTTTGCGGGGGCTCCGGTATTAGATTAGTGATCCAGGTTCTTACTGTTGCGTTGGACTGGCAAATAACGCAACCCGCAAGAATTCTGAATGCTTAACTAAAACCGTACTCGGATTGGGACCAATTGATCGGCAGCCACTTGACTTAAGAGCTCGTGCCAACTGATTGAAGCCAATTTGAACTTCTCGCAACTGTGTCTAGTGGTAGTTCCCTGGATCAATAGCCTAGCACCCACACGTTGTCACTTGAGACGCGTCACAACCATGCAAGAGTAAATAATTTCATATCTAGAAGGTAGAGTTACTACAGCTACCTTAGTGACAGTTTACGGCCGCTTGGCCACTTACAATCCAAAAGAGACATAAATTACAGCGGAAATCCAAAAGAAAACATTTCAGTGTGCCCCATCATCCCATAGGCAACTGATTGGGAAAGAACCCAGTTAACCCGCTGCGAAATCGTCAAACTCTGAAGCGCGCTGCGACTCGTCGAGATCTGCTTCATTACCTTCTTCTTCTAGTCAAAATTTGTGAGAGCAAACGGTGAGTACACGTATGTATTCGCAAGACTTTAGTGTATGGAAACAATAATATAGATGCAGGCTACAACAAAGGATGCAGGTTCCTATGCTAAGTCTGTTGAGCACAAAGCTAAATTTATTTGCAATACTCCATAAAACAAAGCCGGAAGGTTTCCTCAAAGGTCCCGATACCCACGTGTCGATCGTCATGTTTGCTTCTCCCCTCGTTGCCTCCCGTGCTCCGCCCCCTTCAACAGAGCCGCCTCGCCTATCCTTCTCCCTCCCCGTCATCTCGCGTCGTCGACCCATTGGTTCGCGGATACGCTTCACTCGTCCGGTCGATAGACCCAGCGATATCCTTCCCCATCTCCTGCTTTTCTTCTCGATCCTTCCGTTTCCTCCCCCACTCCGCGTTGCCTTTCTTCCCGTTCGTGTGATCTACGAACGGTGGTGGAGAGCAGCTTCCCGCCGTACGGGCGGAGCTTCCTTGGGGGGCCGCCCGACGGAGCGGTTCTGTGATGGCCGCGCCGCCGCCGACTTCTACTCGAAGACGCTCGGGCTCCGGCCCTTCGTCTCAGCCTGCCTCGACTCGGATTACGGTATCCGGGACTTCGCCTCTGGCGTCTGCTTCGCTTCTGTCGGCTCCGACCTCGACTTCACCGCCGCTGGCCTCTTTGTGAGTCCTCCTTTTCTTTGTGAATACTAGCTGATGGTGCTGTACTCTCTCTGCTTTATTTTGCGGGTGCAGAAAAAATGGCTTCGAGTAGTTAAGAAATAATCGTGATTTTGAGCTGCCATTTGAAATCCATCGATGCAAGAAACATGTGCAAAATTAATTAAGGAGGACTGCTGCTACATCTTAGGCTAAAAAATAGGAGATCCACGACGCCGTGCGGTGAGGACCTGCGGTTTGGTTTTACTCTGATGCACCATAGAAAATAGGAAAATTTAATGAATACCTTGGCTCAATGAATTACTACTGGAATTATCGGTCTTCTTTGCGTTAATCAGGGCAAATAGATCAAATCCTGAAACGTGGTGCTCTCTAAACCAAACAATTGGAGCATTCGATTTGTTCTCTTCTTTCCAATTTCATCCCCTTCTGTTCGTGCGTTGTCCTGCACTTCTTTCATGATTAATAGATAATGATTTTGCTAGATGGCCTCAATGGCCTTGCCAAGTGCCTGCTTTGTTAGCTTTGAATTAGTGCATAACATTTATAGCTGCAAGTAAGATTTTCCTTCCTTATGAAAAATTTTCCCTACATGAGAGATCTCATATTTTTGCTTCGCATATCAGCCTCCTAAATCATATTTTCCCTGTAACAGTTAGCTCTATATAGGTGGCTTCGTAAAGATTCAGAAACATTATTTTACCGCTTAACAGTAAACGCCCATCATAACGATTGCTGCTTCTTCTGATCCCAAATATAGCTCACTATTACCTTTCTCCAAATCACTTCCTTTAATATTCCACTTTCAAACAAATATTCTTGTTCATGAGTTATACTGTCTTTTTTTTTTTGCTTCATTTAAAATGTCGCCCACCCACTGCTTGTGAAGGTTGATCAAATCTACCGCTTTGCTTGCCCTGCTTCACCAGTCTTTTACAAGCACATCCCTGTTAATATGTGCATGCCCTCTGATTTTTTCGATTATTCTTGTTGTAACTATGTTTAGTATAACCGTTCCAAATATTATTTTGCTGTTTGTTTTTAGCTTGTCGTCATTATCCATAGACATAAATTTTAGTTGTTCCTGACTTGTCCTGATACTGAAATGAATATAAATATTATGTGCAGGCCATCAAGAACAATGTTATTGAGACCCACAATATGCTAGGTGTTGCAGAATTTTGTTGATTTCGACTTCTGAAATGTATGGTGACCCGCTTGAGCATCCTCAAATGGAGGTTAACCTAATTGATATGTGTCTCATCTAACAAATGCATGGTATTTTATCCTGATTATTCTTAATGAATCTCTCAAAGTTCGCTTATCGTTTGGAACTGATTTTCTTTATCACTTGTTAGCAGCCGCTATAATGAGGGTAGGTGTCTAGCAGACACCGCAGGATGTTTGACTACCACAAAAAGATGGCATTGGTACTACTTAACGTGTACTTAAACTTCACTATTACCTCATAGAATTTTTGTCTGTGAGTCCATCTATTATAGCTTGCACTTAATAAGTATGACATCCGCTTACGTCGGATCCAAATTGACGGGATTTTCAACAAGATCGCGAGCTCGGCAACCTTCTTAGAAGGTAGGATAGCACAAACCTGCAAAAGTCCGAATATCTTCGTAATTCTGTGCACCTAGAAACGCTAATGTTTGCCTATCACAGCACTAAAGGTGTTAATTAAAGATGCCCTTTAAATTTACTATAATGGAACAGCCTATCGTATATAACATTAGCTTTGTGCTTTTATCTGCCGTTCTATATATGCTCCTCTTATTGCCACTTGTTGTTCTCTAATGTTAGTGCCTTACATATTGCTCTTATTTGACTCCTACTTCAATATGTTTATCTCTATCTGATTTATTCAGATGTTTATATCGCTAAAAAAAACAATGGTCTTTACTTACAGATGATTTCCGTTTTTTTTTACCAGGAAAACAAACCCCACACACAAAAAAACACTATTCCTAACGCCATTTCTTATGCCATACCTTCATCCAAACGCTTACATAGATTTTCATTACTTCGATTTTAATGGCCTATGTTACCTTACGGTTTATCTTTTGCAATATCGTTGCTTCCGATGATAGCCTTCCTACAACTTATAATATTGTGCTTGTGCTCTTTGTAGCAGCTGATTGATTACGAAACATCATATATGTAAAAGTTCCCTAAAGACTGCCGAAAACAGCCGGCTCCTTGCTATTTACTCCAACCAGTGCCGCAAACAAATCGATGGACCGCATTGACCTGTTTGTTCGGTATATACTTCTATGTAAAAAGTACATTGACATGGAACTTCGGAGTTTGGATACATATATTTAGCTTGCATGTAATTGCTTAATAAAGCTTGACAGTTTGTGTGTTCTCGGAAAAAAATGTTAAGTTCTCATGAATAATTTTGGGTAAGCATTCTGAGCATTTTTAAGTTGTCTTGTATGTTCTCAAAAAACAAAGGTTGAGTTCTATGAATCATTTTGGGCAAACATTCTATCCATTTTTAAATTGTCCAGGTCTGCATAGATTGTTTGAAATTGCTGGAATAAATCTCTTAACATAACTTTGATTGGTTTTGTTAGATAAATAGCACAGAGAACAGCTCAGTGCTTCATGTAGCTCTAATAGTCTACTAAGAGCCTGTCTGGATAGGGGGATTTGGAATCGGATCCTATTCAAGAATTTTCTGACTAAATCCTAAGGACACAAACCCAAATCCCCCATTTGGGAATTTTTGGGATTTCGTTAAAATTAAATTATCATAAGGATTTGAATCTAAATAGGCCCCAAGAAGTATTAAAAGTTTCTTGGGACTGAAGACCATGTTATTGCGTATTCTCCATTACCATTTTCACCTAATATGGTTGAATTAAGCCTTTCTATACTTCCTAATACACACTCTTGAGTTTGTTTGTGATGGAGACAAAACTGTAGCAGACTTGATGGATTTAGGAAAACAGCTATTGGGCAGGTTTGTTTCTATGCAAAGCATAGTGACTGATCTTTTGACCTCCTGTTAAAAAAGTTTACTTCCCAACATTATCTTCAGATATCTCGTATGTTTATCCCACAAACTGAACGGCACATTTGGAACTGCCTAGCCCAGATGAATAATAGACAATCATGGCTTGAGTGATTTGGATTTTCGGACCCTCAAGGCTTTTGAAAATTACTTTACTGGCTGTAGATAATTTGCTATAACTGACTTTACCAAAGGCATACTAGCTCATAATGAACACAACAGAATGCTAACAAGCCTTTTTAATCATGTAAACATAGCTAGACAATATTTCTTGGTTTTGTTTGAAATGCATAAGTTGTGTGAAGGTTGGGGGCCACCTGTTGAGCTCCTACTTTAATTCGTACTTGCTCACATCTTGCTTGCATTATGGAAGATTTTTTTGAAGAATATGACTGATTTATTGACTTCATTAGTTATATCCATTGTCTAAGACTTTCTTTTGACATGTGAATGAATGCGGCATTGATTTAGGGTGTGTTTGGTTGCCTGCATGGTGCCTGAATCGCATGAGTGGATGCAACTGTATCTATTAGACGCATGTTTGGTTTCCTGTTCATCCTGGCCAGGTGGATACAATTGCACCCACTCATACAGGATGGAGAAAACACAGAAATTAGACTTCTCTCTAATGCAAGCCCATGAGATGCACAAACAAGCAACCAAACAACTTAACTTGCATCCACTCAGTCAGGCCAAGGCTAGCCTGGATGGCTCATACGAAACAAGCTAGAATGGTGCAGGTAACCAAACACACCCTTATTTATTATGCTGCCTTCTGCATAAAAATAAATTTGTATGGCACACTGCAGTTCTCTTATAGTACTCATGTTGTGCTTTTGACTAATTACTGTCTTCACTTAGTTATGTCCTTCTTTTGTTATAACATTCAACCTCTCATAGTTTTCCTTTTTTGCCTTGCCTATCAGGAGACAGGTTCTTCCAAATTGTTCCACACCTTCTAGATAGTGTGCAGATCGTTTCTTTGCTCATACTAAATGATATTGATAATTTCCTTGCTTCTTCATAATGAGTTTGAAAAATATTATGCGAATTGTTACCATTTCTTCTAGGTTGAAGGAACATTTGTGGATGGAACAAAACAAATTACTGTGCGTGACCCTGTTTCTTCTGCCGATGGAAATTTGGAGCTAGCACTGCATGCTTCTTTTCTCCCAGGTTGTGTCGGTTCACTTTAAAAAGTTTGCATTTTTAGTATAAGCCTGTTCACTTAAAGAAGTTTGTATTTTTAAGTATAAGATTGTAAAATTCTTAAAATAATGAATTTATGGTGTTTGTGGTGATTTGCCTGTGCTCGCTCGGAAAATCTCTTGAAGTATTCAGTTGTTCAATAACACTTAATAAGCGAAAAGTGGTATTGCGGTACCATCGCGCGAAAAGTTCTGGGAGTGATGTCGACAACTCTGGCGGTACCATCAGTTCTTTCTCTCATGCTTCTCTGGTAGATATTTATCACAACGTAGATGATCTTTGTACCAATTGTTCTTTGGTCCTATATATTTATAAGACCCTGTGCATCAAATCAAGAACATTTAGTATTTGAGAAGGTTATTAGGTTGTATCATTACCGTTTATTTGTTTTGGTAATAATGTAGTGCTATCGGTCATACTTCGCTAGAACTCAAAGAGCAGAATGAGAAGAAAAAAAATTGCTGCTATTAACAAATCTAAAAGCAGAAAACAACAAAAGTTTCAAGCAAAGCTTGATAACTACATAGAACGGAAAAAAGTTCCGTGCTTGCGTAGGCACTTCGCTATTTATTAAAACTAAATCTGAATATTGGAGCTTACGAGTTAGTGTGATCGGTGACTTTGTTGACATATGTACTCATAATTACTTCGATTTTTCCAGCTTAATGACAATCTGGGCGTGTTCTTACATAAGGAACCCACCGAGCCCTTAGCCCTTGCTTCAATTAGACTTTGACAGTGCGTACTAACTCTTTCTAGGCTGACATAATACTACTCCCTCTCCCCCCATTGTGATCCCTTTGGAAAGATCAGAGAGTATGATTGAAAAATAAGAAAGAAAGTTGGGAACCGCTTCTGCTGCCTGTTCGACTGATAAGAAAGGAATCAGCATAATGCCTAAAAAAATGGAAAATATAGATAGAAATAGAAGTAGCGCTAAGGGGGTTTTCATTTTTCATATTTGCGGTAGACTGAACACCCACACAATCTCGATTTGACAGAGAGAGACTGTCATCGCCATCTCTTTGGACATGCATGTGTTAAGCAAATGGGTGAATCAATTCAGACTGATGTGACATCGCATTTTCGATCTTAGGCGAACGATGGGTTACCGGGTCTACGACCTTGCAAGGCACTACTGTAGACCTCTTTGGGCCTGACGCTTTCTCAATCGAAAATGGAAAGAAGGACGGAGTCTATCACCTACGTCATTTCTCAAGCTAAAATTGAAGCATTAAGTCATCGTTCCGTCATACAACATCCTTCTATCTAAGTGATTTCATCCCTTAAAACTTCCCTACATCACCCTTCTAAGCTCCTTTGCCCTATGACAAAAGTATACTTTGAATGATCATTTTACTATTCCTAGGTTCCTTGGATAGACTCCATTCAATGCTTGACGACCTGGAGACTTGGAATTTTCAATCTACAACCTTTCGGCTGTTGGTCGACAGAGTCCACTTAAGGACGGGTGACAATCAGCACTCTGCCACCTAGGGCATGGATGGAGTCTCGCAGAAGAAGAGACCATGGCGCAAGGGGGTGTCGGGGACCCCGGTATATTGTACTAATATATGTAGGTTCCTGTAATTTGAGTGAGATTGTCATGGCTTACCAACTGATTTGTGAAAAGAAATTCCACTGGAAAAGGGGTGCTTCGGATTGGGAGTAACCACTAGTGAAAGGGCAAAGGGGGGAAGGACATAGGAAAGAGGGATGCCTACAAAAAATCAATTGATTCGTCAACACTTTTCACATAGGATGCCCCAGGAAAAAACAACGGCCGAGACTGATAGGCCTGGGCTTGCAGGTGCAGGCAGTTTCAAATTCAAGAACTTCGTACAGAGCATCTCGGAGGAATATAAACAATGTTCACGGAAAAAGAAGAGAGATTTTATCCATGTCTTACTGATGAAAAATAAGACCTTTGTGACCGTGACAGATGCTAGGGGGAATAAAAAGACTGGGGCCTCCGCTGGTTGTTTGGAGGAAAGAAAAGGGCGGTGAAGTGAGTTCATTGTTGTTGTATAGCGAAACCTTTCCTTGACAAAACCATTCTCAGCTAATAGAAGCCGAGCTATCTATCCAGATCAGGGTTGAACGAGGCGAATGGAAAAGCCAAAGAAAACATAAATCCATTGCGATTAGAAACTAGTGACTCTACAGCCAGGGCTCGATGGCGATGTAAGATAGAAAGAATGGGGAGTTAGGGCTTCGGTTTCCTCTCAGAGTTCAATTCCAAATCATTTGCCGACATGCAGACTCACTTCTCTTTTATGGGATGTAAGCCCTTATCCAAGTTGTCTATTTACGTGGGTGAATCAAGTACAACAAGTCAGTCGAGCTTGTGGTAGAAGATTGGGCTCTGCTCTGTGAGATCCACTAAACTAGGAAAGAAGTACGCATTGTCGATCGATCGCTTGAACGATCCTAGTTACTAGTAGCTAATCAAGTCAGAGTAGGGTGGCCTCGGTTCAATCTTGCCAATGCCCCCCAAAGCAAAGCACAGACTCTACTCACCCACGCATTTTCCACCTACGGAGGGAGAAATCATCGAAATATCCTCATCCCCTGAAAGGGAACCCGAAAACAGGACGAGAGTGGATAGGGTGACTAAGGAGGCCGTAAAAATTAGTAGTGAATTTTTGAAAGAGAAGATTACAAAAATGCGAGAGCAGCATAATCGTTAGTTAGGGGTAAGAGGGGATGGGCCCGTATAGAAAGTCAATCCTTCTTTTTCCGATATGCCGCTCCGCAAGCAAGGAGTGCCACGCACGAGCGAAGCGAAAACTAAGCAAGGGGAATTCCGTCATTCCATGGAAAGCATGCGAAATCCTTTGATTATTTATAGAATCAAAATCACTATATAGTCTTTCTTGTTCCACTTGCAAGGCAAGGAAAATAAAATGTTAGTTTCGTTATTACAACCTTATTTTTTATGTCATAGACAAAAAGCTACGCGCAAATTCTCATTGGATCTCGGTTGTTCTTAACAGCGATGGCTATTCATTTAAGTCTTCGGGTAGCACCACCAGATCTTCAACAAGGTGGAAATTCTCGTATTTCGTATGTACATGTTCCTGCGACTCGGATGAGTATAGTTATTTATATCGCGACAACTATAAACAGTTCCTTGTTCCCATTAACAAAACATCCCCTTTTTCTTCGCTCTTCCGGAACCGGTACAAAAATTGGTGCTTTTTCTACTTTGTATACGCTAGTGACTGGGGGGTTTCGGGGAAGGCCTATGTGGGGTACCTTTCAAGTGTGGGATGCTCGTTTAACTTCTGTATTCATCTTGTTCCTTATTTACCTGGGTGCACTGCGTTTTCAAAAGCTTCCTGTCGAACCGGCTCCTATTTCAATCCGTGCTGGACCGATCGATATACCAATAATAAAGTCTCGATCCAATCGGTGGAATACATCGCATCAACCTGGGAGCATTAGCCGATCTGGTACATCAATACATGTTCCTATGCCCATTCCAATCTTGTCTAACTTTGCTAACTTCCCTTCTCTACCCGTATCTTGTTAGATTACGGAAACACGTCTTCCTATTCCATCTTTTCCCGAATCTCCTTAACGGAAGAAATAGAAGCTCGAGAAGGAATACCACTAAAAACCTAGTTCGCTCTCAAATAAAAACCTAGTTCACTCGCTAAAGCATCCATGGCTGAATGGTGAAAGCGCCCACCAACCTAGAAAGGCAAAATGGGTCAAAAAGTAGGTTCGATTCTGCTTTGGATACCTTTGCCTCTTAAAGACGTAAGCAATGAAGGGAAAGAAGGTAGTATAGGGAACTTGCTTTTGGATTCTTATCAAAAGTAAATCCCTCTAACACTTCAGTTAGTGTTTTATGAGAAAATCTTTGCAGCCTAGACACAACAAGTGTGAAAATCCTTAGTCACTAGGCAAGAAAGCTCGATGGGAACAAAAAGGATACAATTAGTTCAGAATAAAAAAACATGTACAATTTCAAAGGAAAGAAGGACTGAAAAGTTTCCCTCCATTGAACATCAATCAATCTATAAATAGGTAAAGGAAGGCGTATCACATGGGTATTTTCTTTTTTAGTATAAGCACCTATATACATCTACTTTCCTTGAGCATAATATAGATTTTTTTATTCGATTCAAAATTACAAGATAACTCCTTTTTATTATTAATAGGACCCTCCTGATATATTAGCAATATTTAGATTGACTCTCTTTTATTAGCTTTATTACTTCTATTCTATATCCTATCCCTATCTTTTATCCTTATGAAATACCATATAAAATCTAATGTAGAAGAAAGGGATATAATGAAATTCTTGATTCGATATTCCTCCCTAGTCTCTGTCCATCTCTTTCACTTGCCCCAGCGCCTAAAGGAATGGCTCGTTTCATCAATTCGCTCGAGCCAGGTGCCACTTCAGATTTCTTTTTTGATTCTGGAGCTTCTACCCATGTTACGGCTGACATCAATAACCTTTTCACTCCCTCTGTCTAGCTCCAGTCTAGCACTTGTACGATCGCCTACTGAGATCACGGCTTTGCTCCAATTCTTGCAGTCTCTCCAATTATGCAATCCTCTCCAAAATTGGGGCTTTTCTTCACTTCAAGACTTCCTCAGTGGATTCCACTAGGTTCTTAACCTCTTCCCAATTCTTAAACTGAAACATGCGATGTCTAATCCAACTCGGCACCTAACCAGCTTGTCAGCATTGTAAGTTTGCCTCAACATTCCCCCTAGAAATAGAATAAGAATGTAAATCTACTTTCATTTATTTATTAGGGATGAGACTTTCTTTATTTTTATATATTTTATAGAATAAGTATGCTCTGGAGTAAAAGGATTCGAACCTTTGCATGCCGGTACCAAAAACCGATGCCTTACCACTTGGCTATACCCCAAACGGGGGGAAGGCTCGAAGAAAACGAGCTGGGATATAGATTTTGCAGAAGGAAGAGTTAGTTACCCTCGGTCTTCCTTCTTTCCCGGGAATCAAGGAAGTAGTAGCGGGACAGTCCTTTATTTCCCCCTTTAGACCAACTACAACAAGCTCGCTCCTTAGGTCAGCTCTCTGCTCTACCTATTTGTTTGTAATGCCTTGCTTATCAAAATAGGCCTTTCTGTAACCTGACCTTACGCTGAAAAACTTCACTTGTTGGCTCCGCGTCCACTGAAAAAAAAATGTTATTCTATCGATATCTTCAAGATTTCCCTAATCCCCTGACTGAGAGTGCTATGATGGGCTATTGAAGTTCGTCCCTGCGGCACAGTGGGGAGTGCAAATCCTTTAATTAATGAAGTTCCGCACTGACACTCCCATTATTGGCTTCCTTCCCTGGGGACCGCTCGGGCGTTTGACTCTCTTCGGGAAAGGGTTAAGATCCTGGATAGTATAGTCCACTGCGAGGGGAAGTGCTGAAGTGAAGAAAAGCCCCAATACTGGATAGTAGTGGGATTGACTATCCTTACTGATAAATAAAAGTCTATCTTTAATTGAATGAATGGATAGTCCAATGTTGCTAATCCAATCCCGCGGGGATTGTAGTTCAATTGGTCAGAGCACCGCCCTGTCAAGGCGGAATCTGCGGGTTCGAGCCACGTTAGTCCCGAACTAGGGTTCAATGAATGGATAAATTCATCTTTCCTTTTTCCATGAGAAATTTCCATCAAAAAAAGGAGTGTCAGAGGATTTGGATTGATTAGGATTCCCTAACGTAAGACATGGTCTACTCTCAAGATCCCAAAGTCCGCAGCTAAGGAAAGCCCCTTCTTCATAAGATCAAGAAAGTACGAGCGTCTTTCGAAGATTGGAAAATCTCCCATACTTGGAGAGAAGCAAACCAACCGGCCGATTTGCAATTGACTATGCTTAGTAGTTGACATCTTTGGTCTTCACATTTTCCCTTCCATTTTGTAAAGTTAGTAGAAAAGGATAGATCTGGTAAATTGTACATACGAATGTCAATCTTCATTTTTGTAGATTAACACCTTTGGTAGGGAGTCGATCAGGCAAATCCCAAAGTGACCCCGAGCAGTGCCGGATTGCTCTCTTGAGCTTCTCTCTCTTGAGACTCATGAACCTTCTCAAAGACTCCTTTTGCGAGAACACAATTCAGAACCCTCCTTCTCACAAGAAGGCAAACCTTGTCGTTGATCGAATCTTCTTTCGCATCCGTAAGAGAGGCGTGGGCTATCCGAGAGAGTGGTTCAGGTGACTACCGGAGTCATTGATTAAGCGGTCGGATGGGCTTAGTAGGGCTCGAACCTACAATATCACCGTTATGAGCTGATGCGTTTCAACCAATTAAACTATAAGCCCAATCGGATCTCTACATGCCGGGAAGAGCGGACGTAAAGAGGAGACCTTTGCTCTATCTCCTTCTTCCTCTTCCGGGGCCCCGAAGGGGTTCTTTGGCAAGTCCTATTAAAGAAGCTAAGTGACTTTCGTCACTCAAGTAGTGAGTTTGAGAGTGACCAGTTAGAGGCGACCACTTGTACTTCTAGGCCTTGGCGACCTATAGTCTTGTTACGCAACACGCCTTCACTCGATTCAAGAAATCAATAGTTCAAACCAGCCCACTAATAGCTTAGATAGTGGCCCTTCCACTTTGGTATAGTTGACCCTACCTATTGACTCAAGGTAAGACCTCGACTCAAGGTTCATAGGAAGGGGAACCTGCACGTAGTGGGATGTAGGCTTGATTGTTTTGGTACTTTTTCACTATGTCTTATTATTTTTTTGTAACGGCTTTTCACCGACAGTCAAGAGGCCTTTTAGAAGGCAAACAAGCGAAAGTTCTCCGCGGGCACTAAGCGCTATCTTGTTCGCTTTTGTCAATCAAGTCGCGCGTAGCGCCAACTAATCGATAGTCGATAGAGCGCGAGCTCCGAGTCTAAGCGAGCAGAGCCATTTCTTTCTACTGTCGTCAAAACAAAATAAAAGTACTAAAGGCGAAGGGCATTCTGTTGTACAGCTACTTTGGTATAGTTACAAAGGTAACCGGTAGGTGACTGTTGAATCGACAGTAGTTACGAAAGGGGGAAATAGCTCGGTTGGTTAGAGTGCTGGTCTGTCATGCCAGAAGTCGCGGGTTCGAACCCCGTTTTCCCCGCCCGATCTTCCTCTTCCTGCCCGACTCATTCCTAGTGGATCCTTCTTATCCCTTTTCATTGAACGAACCAAGTTCACCTATACGAGTGTGAGGAATAGAAATCCTACAATCAACTTCCCACTTTTGATGCCCCGTTTGACGATTCTGCTGCGTCTTTAGAAAATAAAAAGGAGAAGGACAGGGGTCGCTAGTCAGAAAAGCTATAACTATCAATTCGAATGATGAATTCATCAAATCTCCCCAAGTAGGATTCGAACCTACGACCAGTCAGTTAATAGCCGACTGCTCTACCACTGATCTACTGAGGAAGAAAAACTGACTTAAGGAAGTTGAACACCAACACAATATCGATTTGACACATCAACAGAGCCCCTATGCTCCTAATGTAGAAATTTGGAACTACAGCGATTCTGAAGTGGAATCCGCGATCACACATGAGTTAAAGTTGTTTTTTCGGTGAAGCTAGTACTTTACTTGAGTATACCATATTTTTGTGTTGGAAACACCATTGTCACACGGGTCTAATAAGAATATTGACTGGCAGGTGAGCTAAAAGCCAACACCTGAGTCAGTCAGCCTTCCACTTCAGTTGCTGGTTGGGTGGGTCAAACCGCGAGTACGAGATAACTCAGAGGCACTATAATACCAATCGATGTTGGTTGTCAGTCTTCGGCATTGATTTTCCTTGAGCGGAGGAAATGGTGCTTTGTCGATCCGATTTCTCACTTCTTCTCTTACGAGATTTCTAGTTTCATGAAAAGAGCGCTCTTTCTATCAACGCAGGGCTCAGACCTTTTTACTGCAGTTGAATGGGTTTAGCTTAGAATTGAATCATGCCCCCGCAAGATTGGCTGGCCATTAAGGACTTGTTCCGATGAGTTTGAAAGTGCCGGCGAGGCACAGGCTTAGTAAGTGAATCGGCAAGTTGGTCAGAAGTATGAACATGAGAAATACGCAATTTACCAGTAGCAACTTGATCTCGAACGAAATGGAAGTCAATGGCAATGCGCTTCATACGAGAATGGAACACGGGGTTGGCGCAAACATAAGTGGCACTTACATTGTCACAATAGATGACACTGGAGTGGGTGAGATTGGAACTTTCAGCTCTTGAAGAAGATTCATGATCCAATTGACTTCAGCGGCTGTGGAGGCAATGGCCCGATATTCGGCTTCGGTGGAGGATCGAGCAACTGTCTTTTGCTTTTTAGAACTCCAAGAGATAGGATTGGCTCCAAGGAAAACAACATAAGCTGAAGTGGAAGTTCGATCATTAGGATCACTGGCCCAATCGGCATCTGCAAATGCGTGAAGAGTGCGAGGAGAATTCTTACGGAGCAAGAGACCATAGTCAAGAGTGCCAACTAGATATCGGAGGAGGCGTTTTACAGCACACCAATGAAGTGTGGATGGGCAATGCATGAACTGAGAGAGCTTGTTGATGGCAAAGGAGACGTCAGGACGAGTCAAAGAGAGATATTGTAAGGACCCAAGAGCTTGACGGTATAATTTAGGATCAGCCGGTGCCGAGCCATCTGATAATTTAAGCACTTCAGTAGTAGCAATAGGCGTTGAGACAGCCTTGGCATCAGCCATGTTAAGTCAATGCAAGAGGTCACTGATATACTTCCTTTGAGATAAGAACAAGCCATTAGCTGTGTAGTGAGCTTCAACTCCAAGGAAATAAGAAAGCAGGCTTTATAGAGAATCGTTTGGCAAGAGTAGAGATAAAAGCATTCACTTCAGCTGCAGCGGATCCAGTGATGATTATATCATCAACATAAACTAGTATATAAATAACCGAAGATGGGGAGTGAAGTATAAACAATGAGGAATGTGAGATGCTGAATCCTTCAGATACTAAAAAGGTACGAATCTCGTTATACCAAGCACGAGGGGGTTGCCGAAGGCCATAAATAGGCTTATGCAACTTGCAAACATAATATGGAGTAAAAAAGTCTTCAAACCCAGGTGGTTGTTCCATGAATACTTCATCAGTTAAAGAACCCTGCAAGAACGTGTTATTTACATCAAGTTGGCGAATAGGCCAACTATTAGTCACAGCAAGAGTAAGCAATTTACCTAGATGCCATTGACTTATTAATATTAATAAAAAACAACATATGTTGAATCTGACTCGATCCAGAGGTATTTCCAGCCCTTGGAGTGTGCTATAGCGATAGCCGTCATAACCCCAACCCACTCTGCCTGATATTCGAATCCGCTGCCCAACGAAAGCGCAAAGCATCCATGTACAAAACCTCTGGAGTTTCGAAAGATTCCTCCGCATGACGATGGTCCTGGCTGACCTCTCGAGCATCCATCTGTATTAACTTTCATCCATCCAGGAGGTGGAGGTTGCCATAGAATAGAGTGGATCACCGGAGCTTTGCGTGGTTTCCCTTTAAGCCCCAACGCCCGAAGTCTAAGCGGTCGATCTGCGAAAGTGTGCTTCGAGCCGATGACAGCTTGAGCTTTCCAAGTTCTCACGTGCGGATGGGAGGCGCGAATGCTATTTGCCAATCGTGACCACGCCGAGCGATTCGAGAAAGTTCCTCTTCCGTCTTCTCACGAGCAGACAAAACTTGGGTCAACTTCTCTTACAAAGCCTTTTGCTCAGGAAGCAGACTTTGTTTTCGAGCCTCTAATTCCAAGCAAGAAAACTACTGCGCGTGCTAACGCACATCCGTTTTCTTGCTTGCGTACAAGATTTTTAGTCTATAGTAAATCCTCTTCATAAGTTATTTTGTACAGGCTATTCAAGGTCTATTGGCTTTATTGCGTGGTACTTCGACCGCGAAGCCTCGCTTATGCACTGAGAAAGATCATAGATAGGAAAGATCTGTTATGCACCAACGACGGCCCCTTCTCTTTACCTTTATCGTCTCATACCTCAGTCCATTGCTGGCTTGAATGTTGTCTCTCTTCTTCTTTGCTCGCGAGAGTGAATAAGAGGACGACCCACCGGGGGGAGGATGGAATGAGTCGGCAAGGGGATCAACCATCTTCTTTCAGTAAAGGCCCACACATTCTCCTTAATATTGGGATAAAAGGACTCTGAAGAAGGAAACTCTCTTCCCGTCTTGCGTAACTGACCACTGCAAATCAAGTCGAAAGTGCTTATATGCTTAACACGTTTTTGTCTCAATGACAGGCCGCTCGAACATTGTCTGATTTTTATTTGAAGAGACTCGATCTTATGTATCTACTTATTGTCTTTTTGCCTTTGCTCGGTAGTTTCGTAGCCAGTTTTTTTCGGACGTTTTCTAGGATCTGAAGGAACCGCTATAATGACCACCACGTGCATTTCATTTTCTTCGATCTTATCTTTGATTGCTTTTTATGAAGTCGCACTGGGAGCTAGTGCTTGCTATCTCAGAATAGCTCCATGGATCTCATCGGAAATGTTTGATGCTTCTTGGGGCTTTTTTGGCGACCGTGAAGTCACCGGATGAATTGCCGAGTAGATAGATCAGATCCGGACGCTGCAGTTGTTCCGCGGTGATACGGACTCGACCTGCTCCTACCCACCCTGGGGTATCATAGCATGTCGGGAATCGAGGGGGGACATACTGGACATAACAACTCCCGTCGGTTGGGGCTCTGCCGCCCTGCCTTTCGATCGATACACAGTTGAGGAGGCTGATCACGAACGTGACAGGTGTGGGAGCGATCCTAGGAAGGCAAGGCTAAGACGACACCTGTTAGAAATCAGCTGATGTGGATCGAAAGGATTCAGAAAGAATAAGAAATGAATTTTCTTTCTTCATTATGTTTCAAAATATCACAAACACAATCAATTAATCTATGCTTCTAGCTTAATGAAATCCTATCATTATTCCAGCTCCATAAGGGTTTAGTAGGGATAAGCGTAGTGTGTTTTCATTGCCTACAAACTAACTGAGGTATGGTTTGTACCTATTAAAACTTCTTGCTCAATATTCCAGATCGCTATAGCGGTGGGAGCGCTCCGTCGCTCACCCGCAACGCAGGATCGATCCCGCGCTCCGCTCGCTCGCGCGCGATTTTCCTCCGTGTGACACGTGGCGCATCCGCACGGGCTGACGCGAGGGCGCGCGTTGGACCCAGTTTTTTTGCAGAGAAGCCCCTCCGAATACGTGAAATTGCATAAAGGTCCTATGTTTTATGCGGGAAGCTTCTTTTTCCGTGAAAAGGTCCTCAATTTTCCCTTTTTCGTAAATGCTTCAAAAAAATGCATCTCAACCCACAATTTCAGGTTTTTCCGCGATTTCCCCAAAAAAGACTCTAATCAAACCATAACATGGTTGTTGTACATAAACTTTCCACACAAACATCCAACCAAATTTTTTGTTGTTAAATTAATTATTTATATTCCCTTAAGCGGCGTGCCTCCGCGTTTTCATGTCTAGTAACATAATAGATTCGAATGATTCACAATTTGCAAAGCAGTAGACAAGAGAGTAGTTATACACAAACAATGAGCATAATTTTTGAACCAAAATCCAGTTAACCAACCATTCCATGACCACTAACCAATACCCACACCGATTTACCACACCGAAACCAATTCCTTAAACCAAGTTTCCAAACCACTTCATTGAACCAAGACCATAACCGAACCAGGTTTCAACCCATTACCCTTTTTCTGAACTCTTTCCCAAAACCAATACCAAACCGAAACAAGACTGAGGCCAAACCCAAAACTCTATACTCGATAGTACTTCCCAAGCTACTCATAATTGTGAGCACGGCTAATCGATTAGGTTAATTTCTCTGCAGAGATTGTACACTTTACCCACATAACACTTTCTAGCAATCATGTCATCCATGCCACTCAATACTCATCGTATCCGTTTTGCTAGACTGTGATGAGACTTTCCAAAAGGTCGGGATTTATCCCTTGCACCAGCCCGGTAATGTGCATTCCTGCTATGGCAGCAGGGGTCACTAGACCGAACCCTGTGCTCACGTTGGACCTGCGTCGCATCGCACTCGCCCTCCCCACAGCCAGGCATTCACCGTTGTATTGGGCAAACTCCCACTTCGACGCCTTGATGAGGGAGTCCCTAGAACACACTGCTACCACAAGTGTGTCCAACTCTTCTGTCTCCTATTAGTGCAAGACCAAATCCTTCCCAATTTACTAAGTCAAGGCTATCCCATAACTAGCACATGTGGTTGCACTGTTTGACTCAGTGATAGCATCAAGTTCAGTCCTTAGGGTGACTCAGGCGAGATCTTCCAAAACCACTTGCTATGGCCACAGAGAATGGTTACTAGCGGCCTCACGGAGTTCCCACTAGCCCATACCAACGTACAAGCTCCTGCTTGCACGACCAACCAGAATCCAAACCAACATACAAGCTCCTGCTTGTAATCCACGACCAATTCCAACCAAACCAAACCATTCCAAACCAGATTCCGAACCAACGACCACCATACATCTTGCCCGTGTCTAAATGCTACATTATGTCTTTTTAGGCTTTAGGAATTGAAGAATGTATATCTAACTGCACTAATAACATCTTTTCACCTTTATAATATAGCTAAAAGCATGTTTAGGAGAAATGAATTATTTATTAGAGAATGATTGACTGAGTCTACTGTATAACTGTCAGTTAAAGTCTTCAAAGTGAACATGCACATCATACTCATTTCTTAATTGTCAGGGAACTTAATTTTGTGTAACTTCTTATTTATTCCAATCTCATTTATTTTTATGTGCTAAAGTTCAAGCTCATCCTCTAAATATTTTATGACAAGATTATTGATGCATTAGGACCTTCCACAAATTTTTTTAAAATTTTCTAACTTCTGAATTGTGATGGATGGAACGCATGATGTTTGTAAATGTAATTTAAATGTTTATCATTTGTGATCACATTATGTAATGCTTTTATTACGTTGCCTAGTTAAAGTGTTCAAATCCAAAAATCAGGCAAAATCCTGTTGAAATTTGGTTGTGTACGGAATTTTATGTGCAAAAACTTAGTAAATTTCATTCAAACAGATAGGAATGTCACATAAATTCTTTCATGATTATTTTCAAAAAATTTCATATTTTTTTCTAGCCCCGGGATACCATTTTATAGTACTTTTCACTATATGATTTTTTACAAATTCCTCAAGCTTGATCATTATCTACAAATTTCATGGCAATATTAATGATATGTCAGAAGGATAGATAAAAAATTTCAAAAAAAAATAACGAATTTCGCACACTTTTTAGATTATTTTAATTTGGCCGAGATCTCGGCTATTTGGGGCAAAATTTCGGTTTTTGAACCGAAATCTCAGTAATTTCGGTTAAAAAACCGGATTCAAATTTTGCTTTTTGAATTTCGTTCGAATTTTGTCCGAAATAACGAGATCTCGACGAAACATCGGATTTCAGTGAGTGAAGATATTTTACCCTGAACCAAAATTTTGAACCGTCTTGTGCGATTGCACGACGTATGCTTCGCACGGCACCCGCTTCTCGAACCCTCTCCTCTGCAATTGCGTTCCGCACCTCTACTCTGGTTTCCGACACGCACCATCCTGCATGCCCTTCTAGCTGCCTCGGTGCCGTCCCAGCCGGTCCACGCTGCCCCCAAAACCCGCGACTCCACGTCGGCTAAAACGAGAGCCGTTCGCACTGCCCGCACCCACGATCACCAAATTTTGACCGATCTAATATTTTCCCATTACCCTCTCTATCACTCTGCCTCACCCATTGCACACCCCCATGAAATTTATTTCATGGGTAAGCAAGAAACTTTCCTCTCTCATTAATTGCATGATCACCAAATTTTGACCGATCTATTATTTTGCTCAGTGGAGCAATCAGGGCATCAGGTGAGCCTTTTTGAATCTTCTTTGTCTCTTTCATATGAACATAAGGATATGGCCTTTGATGAGATATTAAGTAGCTATCATCTGCTTTGTTGGAGCTAAGACTGAACATGATCGGTATGTCTCAGATTATGTCGATGTTGTCGATCTGCCGCAGGAGTGTAGATTATCCCCTTTTGGATGGATCTGCTTCCTTTCTGTTGTCCTGGTTGATTGAAAGACATGGAGGGTATCTGGAGACCTTTCCTTCTACTTCCCCAGAGCATTATTTTATTGCTCTGGATGGTAAGAACTAGGGATGTGATTGGATCGGATACGGTCGAATATCGTCCTATTCGCATCCGTATCCGTATTTTTTATCGAATACGAATAGTGCTGAATACATAATCGAATATTATACAGGATAATATCGGTTACGAATATAGATCAAATAAGGATCAGAATCAAGATCGCAAATCTGTTCTGAACTTGTTCTTCGCGCAGCAGTCAGTCTTCGATTTTTAGAAAAATCTAGAAAAATCCTTTTTGAGTGTTTCTAGTTGGAGAATGTGCGTGACTCATATATTCATATGAGGAAAAATTTTGGAGTCCATTGGTTACACAGTTTGGGAGCTATGAGGTGAAAACCGAGCCCCAAATTTTTTGATCGAAGTTCCTGACTGTCTGTAGTCCATGATTTTTCCTGTTTTTTCTACAAGGTGTTTGTGGTTGATTTTTGGTGGAATGTTTCACGACTCATCTCCTAAAAGGGTAAAAAATTTCTAAAAATTTTGGAGCAACAGAAGTCCACCAACCACCTGCTCCAAGTGGGGACAATTCCTGAAAAAAATCTGCTTTTGATTTTCTAAAAGAGGCTTTTTGTGATTTTGCTTGATCTCTTTTAGAAAAGAAGTCTTTGAATTGATTCCTCTTTATTTTGGACACTTAACAAACAGGATTGTAATTTACAAATCCCTCACATGATTCATGGTTCTCATTCGTACAAACTAGGATACACATAGTTGTCGAGTCGTTCCGATTTTTGCGGGTTTCGCAAATTTGAGCACCGGTTTCCTTGCGGGATTGTTTTGAGTACTTTGAGTGGAGGATATTTTATTTGGGATCATTCACCCCCCCCCATCGCCATCTCGGTCTTTCACTATGTTCTATGTTATACACAGGATAGTAAAAGTTGACCTGAAGTTTCATTCAAAACCATTTGTTTCTGTTGGAGTGAAGGACCTCATTTCGCAGGTAACACTACAGGAATCCGTTATATTTTCGTCTGCTCTAAATTATTTTCGTCGGCTTCTCCAAGCCGACGAAAATACTCTTATATTTCCGTCGGCCAAGTGAGGCCGACGAAAATAATCCTATATTTCTGTCGGTCTAGCTGAACCGTCGAAACTACCATTGTATTTTCGTCGGTTGGAGTTTTGGCCGACGATAATAGGAAGGTAAGACTAGGTCATGCTTGATCGAGCGCTATCAAAATTCCTCACACGGCACGCCGCTCACGCCGCCGCGTCCACCCCCCGCCCCCGCCCTCCGCCGCTCGCCCCGACCTGCCTGCCCCCGCCCGCCGCCGCCTGCCCCCGGCTTCTCCCCCGACGAAGCTCGAAGCATCTCCGGCGCCTCACCCCTCGGAGGAGGAAGCCCAAGCTCCGGTCCGATCCGATGGCGAACAGCAGCCTCCCGCGACAAGTTACCAGAATATAGAGCCAAAAATGTACTCCAGTGGTGTTGGAGTTCTTGGGAAAAAGTCATCCTGGAAAAAGACTGTGTACAATGAGATAATGAACTTGAGAAGAGATAATAATGTAATTAGTACCGTAGATGGTAAATTTCAACATTAAAACGAGAACATAGGATTAGTTGAGTTCATGACCTATTCACTTATAAAGCATCAAACAATATCACAGTAGTATAATAGGCTAATAGCACAAGCAGAACCATCAATGAACATATAGCAGTGGCACAAGTTACAGCACCACAAATACCATACTACATGGTCAGGAGCATTATCCAATATTTTTTTCTTTCGAAAATACACCTTATACCGAATAGAACTTGACATGCTACATTCATGCGCAATTCTCCTGTAAGAAATCAACTCCTCCCTTCAAATCCCGGAACATTCCTGCGCAATTCTCCGTTCTTGGAATCGGGGATTGCTTACAATCTGAGACCTTGTAGTCGGCGTTGCGGACGAGGTTGAGGCCACGGACGGCGAGGATGACATCCTTGTGGCGATGGTTGACATATACGATGTAGGGCGGGCAACGGTGCCGATGTTGTCATAGTTGGCCCGCTTGACGACGCAACTGAGGTCGATGTCGGCGCAGCCGCGGCCTGGCGGCGCGAACTTGGGGTCGGAGAGGTCCGTCTCGTAGATGGCGAGCACGACGCGGCATATGCGCGGGACGGCCTAGTGACGACGGTCCATCAGGCTCAGGAAGGGGAAGACAAGGAAACAGAGATGTTGTCGGATGAGGAATAGTAACTGAAGAAAGGGATACTGAAGCTATACGATATTGGATACTGAAGCTATACTATAGTACTTCAAAGTGGGTGCCAGATCTCTCGAAGTGGGGTCCACCTGTAATAGAGTATGATGCAGACTATATATACACGGTGACTTAGACTGTAACAGGATATGCAATGAAATCATCTATGAATTTACTTTCCCCTTTGTTCTTTCTTGTTCCCCACTTCTCTGACAGTCTTGTATTCTGGCGTTGTCCCTGATTAACTTGATTAGCAGTGGCCTGAGCAGTGACGTGTTGCATTTGTTGCATCATAGCATGCATCAACTGAGTCTGGGCAGCGAGAAAAGCTCCGAAATTCTGCATATCGGTGGCGGTCTGGTGCTCCATCATTGGGATTTTCTGCTGGGCGAGAACCACTTCCATTGCTTCCAAAGTTTCCGCGGGTGTTCACCATCTGTCGATTTGCTCTAGGTTTTAGAGATGAGAGGGAAACAAGAATAGACAAGTAATATGGAACTTATGCGGGGCGAAAGGTGTAACTTTAAGGTCCAACTTTATTAACTAATCAATAGTAACTTGGTATGGTTGCTTACAATGCCTAAGGGCCTTGCAACACATCTTGCACACTCAAAGAAACAATGAAAATCCAAATCGAACTAACACCGGAGTCTAACGCCTAAAGGGTGACTCTTTATTCTATGACGCGACTCGGCGAAGGAGTCTCACTATAGAACCTACGCCACTCATCGAAAACCTCCACGGCCTGGTACGGATGCCGCGGCATAGGCGCGAAACGATTGCCATGTCCGGCAATCGTGTCATCTGTGGTAGTCGAAGAAGCGGTGTCCTCATCGAGATCGACTCCTCCGGATCTGGCTCGTGTAGCTCGAAATCTTGGCTCTGGTTGCAGTCCGTACAAAGCCATCTCCAACTTCGTCAATCCTTCACGAAGGTGTGACACATACTCTTGAGCTTCCCGCCATCTCGTTCTTCTCTGTTGTGATCTCCTTGCGGGCCTTACGTAGCTCCTTGCTTGTATCATCGAGTACATTCTCTGGGCGACAACAAGTCGTACCAACCGTGTAACCATGGCATCCTCATCCCGAATCGCCTTCGGTCAAGAAGGTTATCGCTGCTACCGGTGATAACGGAACACCGTGCTTTCCAACTCTCTGGCGTAGAATCACGGGTAATGTGCCGCATTGCTCGTCGTGATACTTCTTGGATACCCATACTGCATTGTAGACCTCTGGCGGTCAAAGGTGTATCGGCGGTTGCACAGGCCCTTCTTCCTAGCAGTACCTCAATCTTCACGTCACAAGCCTTGATCAATCCTCGCTTGTCTGATCACTTCCACTTGGTATTGTGGCTTCTCAAAGTCTCCGAGAGTCTGTAGCATACGCCAAAGTTCTGCGGCGTGACCAACCTCCAGATCAACGTAGTTGAACTCTCCCTCCATCTGTCACAAGAGTGCTCACGTAAGAACTCGGAATTTTTAAATTGTGACTAGGTAAGGAAAAATTCAGCAAGAGACAAGAAAAGAGAGAAGGGATAAGTCGAGATGTCATTTCTTGTCTTGGCAAATTTTTAGCTTTAGAAAATAGGTTTTATTCTCTCTACGACCTTTCTAGCTAGGGTTGAGCCTACGGTCAACCTGGCTCTGATACCACCTCTGTCGGGACCCCGAATTTGCAAATCCGGACCCTCTGTGTATTCAGCACTAGTCCAGGAACGCGCTAGTGCACACAGTCTTAACATTGGTAAATATCACAATCATACCATTCGATACTAATAAAGTACTTTTATTTAAATAACCAAACTGGTTACTCGACCTTATGGTCAAGTCACAAATGTACGCCTCGCAGGGCGAAACTTATTAAGAGAGAAATAGTAGCAGCGGAAAATCAAATAACCGTGGCGCCATCCAAGTATACCACAGGCAACCGATCGGGCTCGCTCCTAAGTAGACGGATCCTCTTGGAGCTCCTCCTCCAAAGCCGGTGTAGTCTCCTCTTCAAGCGGTGTTGTATTGTGGCAAGGGTGAGTACTTGGTACTCGGCAAGTCATGCACAGAATGCAGGCTAATATACTATATGCATGGCTTGGTACAAAGGAATAGCTCAAGGTATATTTGCGAAACAGACATTTAACAAGTAACTTAAGTAGATTCAAGCAAAGAGAAACAAGTATAGCATAGGTAACTTTTCAAGGAGTTTAATAAACATCTTTCCCATCCTAATTCACATTTCCATCAACATCATTATTAATCCAACCCAACCTTTCAGATCCAAGTTATTTTTGAGAAAATCTAACCCTTGACTGTAATTCCCAAGCGATGTCCAATACCGCGGACACGGCTATTCGAATAGATTCTACACTCTGCAGAGGTTATGCACTTTACCCACAAGATACAGTCAAACACCACAAAGGCGAGTTCCCGTAACAAAGTCTTTCGGAAACTTCTAACAATACAAGTGAGCCTCCCCGGTTATTGCACACTAACCCTTCCCTTAGCTAAGGCGAAGTTTAGGCCAATCAACCGTTAGATGGGTACTGCCTCACCCAGACGCTCCCCCGCACAACTTACACAAAGGGTGTAGTTGACCTCCCGAGGTCCCAGTGTACACGTTATTGGCAACTTAATCAACTAGGTCCGTCCCATTACGGACATGTGGTTGCACGTTAGACCCAGTTCAAAGGCTTGCAAGGTTAAGTCCTTAGGGTGACCAGGCAAGACTACAGAAGAACCAAATCAACATCCCAAGTGCCACAACTGGCCCACCTGATCATTCTTGCCACATGCCCCGGTCGAAAAACTATTTATCAAACCCTAGTTGATTACCATGCACCACGTGCCATCAACATCACATGATACCTTTCCAAAACAGGTTCAATATATCATTAAGTCAATATTAACATTTGATTGTCCAAAATCATGTCATGAGCACGTATGAGTCTAAGCGATACTACAACGGTCTAAAACCCATGTTGGCAATTTAATAATGTCCAACTAGTAAACCACAACTAGGGTGACAAGGGTCATGGCACATACTTAAATAATCAAGGTGTCATACAGCAAATTGGTATTTATCTAATCCCCCATATTTAAATAAAGTATTTTCTAGTTGAACTAGCATGCAATAGGTTAAATCAAAATACGTTTCAAAATAGGATCAACATGGTCAAAGCACAACTTGCCTTCAAAAAGTACTTGTTCTTGGTCTTGAGTTGGATCCTGAGTCAATACTTCTCCTTCGAATCCTTCCGGCACTTCAACGTCTACTCGTAAAGCGTGCAAATAGCAATACACGAATAAACAATAGGCAAAAATTGTCCAAACATCCAAGTAAAATCCATAAACAGAGAGAACATAATTTTATGAATTTTTAGAAACTGGAATAAATCAAATTTGGAGTTAAAATGCAAAAGTTATGATTATTTAAAGTTTAAATAATCAATTAAATAATTTTACAGAGAAAAACTTTAGTCCAAAAATTAAATAAAATTCATATTTAGGTAGATCTCAATTTTATACAAATTTAGAAATTTGAAACACTCAAATCGGAGTTGAAATGCAAAAGTTATAAGCGTTTGAAGTTTGAAACAAAATCTGAAATCATTATTTCGAATTAATAAATCATTTTCTTTTTTCGGAAATTAATTATTGCGTCAGTGAGGACACGTGTCATCCTGTGATTGGTCGGCTGACGTCATCACCGAACGGATCCCGTGATGACGTCATGCTGACGTCAGCATGACACGTGGCACCACTCAGGTGCTGCCACGTGTTCGGTCCATGGACTGGGTCCACGGCGACGCGTCCACGGTGGATCCGGTCCATAGCGCACGGTCAGCGACATGCGGGCCTGTATGTCGGCGCTCACGCGGCGGCGCGACGGCGGTTCACCGAGCCACGTGGCACAATCTCGGCCCTAGGATCAAGATCTAACGGCTGCTAAAGGATCCAATCTATATCACGTGATCTAACCTGGACCGCACGATCTAGATCCAACGGGTGATATGAGATCTGGGGTTGGAACAGTAAAGGGCTACGTGGCCTCACTCGCGGCGCGTGCGATCGGGATCGGACGGCTGACGGAGCTCGCGGGATCGCGGCGGCGCTGGTCGACGGGATCTGGCCGGACTTGAGGACGGCGACACACGGGACGGCGCCTCGGGGCAGATCCGGCGAAGTGCGTGGTCCAATCCGATGCGCCTTGACCTGGGGGTCTCGAATCCGGGCTCAGGCGCGGCGGAGGGCTGCTGTCGGCGGCGGAAAAAGGCAATAGTCGCGGCGGAGGAGTGATCCAACTACGGCGAGCGATTGCGACTAGCCGGCGGCGCCTCGGCTCGGAGACTTGAGGGAAAAGGTGCGCACACAAACGGCGGTCCTCGGGCGATGATCCACGCCTTAAATGGCCTCGGCATGCGCGCACAAAACGGAAACCTAATCGGACGCGGCGGCTACGCGGCGGCGCTCTCCGGCTCGGATTCGGACGAAGACGATGACGGAGGGCCGTACACGTGGCACGATCAACGGCCACGATCGCTGGCGAATCGGGTTCGGCCTGACGCGCTCGAACCGTGCAGACGGTGAAATCCTGACCGTTGGATCTTGATCCAACGGTCCACAACGGTTAGGGTTTGGACGTGGTTCGATCAAGTCACGTGGCTCGGGTCGGACTCGAGTCCGACTCGGGTTCCGACTCGGTCGGATGAATAGTACTTGACCCAACTCGAATTTCCAGCGATTTAATAATTAAAATAATTCCCAGTAATTCATTTAATTCATTAAAAATAGCAAAAGACTTAGAAAAATTCCAAAAAAATTCTGGAAAATATTTTGGATCATTTTGGACTCAAATAAAATATTTCCAACAAAATTTTATTTGCAAAGTTTAATTCTTTAATTATTTCAAAATGGAATAAATTCAAATAAATTCCAAATAAATCCAAATAAATTCCAGAAAATTCCAAAAATTCACCAAAGTGCCAAATCACACATGAATTTAAGAAAAGCAAAATTTTGGGGTGTTACAGCGACCTTACACCCAATCTCCATAAAATCCCCAAATCCGGGTGATTCGACGGGGGGGGTCAAGGAAGTGCACCACGGCACCGCCTAAGCCGTCTACTCAGACCGCTTCGTGCTGGAAGCGATGGATGAGGCGGGCATCCAGGCAGAAGAGCGGTGGACGACTATGCAGCGGAGTCTCGATCTCGTGATGACCAAGTTGGAGGCGATGGATGAAGCACAACAACAAATGGCAGTTAAAGTAGAACTCAACTCCCAGGTAGCCGAAAATCAGATGAGAGAGCAGCAGTTAATGGCATGCCAACTGGAGGCGACAGCGCAAGCAGTGGCCTAGCTTACTGTGGAAACTCAGCGACGCCATCCTTATGAAGCGCATGATATACTGCAAACACCGGCGGCAGAAGGGAAAGTTCTGGCATATCATCAGGCTCCATTGTTACCAACACCTGGTAACGTGACTGCTCCGTATGGTCAGGATAGCCGATCGAGTTCTGGGGAAATGCAAGGCGAACAAGCTATAATCTCGCGCAGTTCTTTACCCAAGATGTCGTTTCCAAAGTTTGAGGGGGAGAATCCTAGAGTCTGGAAGGATAAATGTCTGAGCTATTTTCGGATGTTTAACATTCCAGAGATCTTGTGGGTAACGGCGGCGTCGATGCACATGGAGGGTAACGCGGCTAACTGGCTGCAAATGCTCAAGCTGAGGCAGGATCTAGGAAATTGGGACCAATTCATGTTGACAGCGGAAAGAAAGTTTGGTGTTCATGATCACCGGAGATCACTGGAGGTGATACAAGAGTTGAAGCAAACTGAGTCTGTCGTAGAGTATCAGCATCATTTTGAAGGAGCAATGTATCAGCTATCTCTGTTCAATCCACACTATGACGAAGCATTCTTTGTGTCACAATTTGTGAGAGGGCTAAAGGAAGAATTGAAAGGGCCGGTGCAGAGCCAATTACCTGAGACAGTAGAGCGTGCCGCATTATTGGCTAAAGTGCAACAAGAAATTCAGGACAGAGGGAGGAACTGGAAGTTTAAGCCGAGCTCCAGTCGAGAGGTAGTAGCACTAAAAGGGGAACCAAACAGGCCTATGGTGAAATGGAATCAAGGGGAATTGTGGAGAACCAGACAATTAAGGGAATATCGGAAAGCAAATGGCTTATGCTATCAATGTGGGGATAAATATGAAGCTGGACATCACCTTCACTGTAAAAAGCGTGGGCAAGCTCAAATACAGGCTATGAAGTTGGAGGAACAACCGGAATGGTTGTCGGACGAAGTGTTGGATGTTCTGGAAAGAGCGGATTTGGGAATAGATGAATCGTCCAATTTGTCATTGAATGCAATAGCTGATCATGATGAGGTAGAAACAGTCTGACTCTGAGCTTTAGTCAAGGATCAGTTGATGCTCATTTTGGTGGATTCCGGAAGCTCACACAGCTTTGTCAGTGCAAAGTTTTTGCAACGTGTTGGCTATGAAACGACACCGACAAAGCCAAAACACGTGAGAGTGGCAAATGGAGAAGTATTGTATTGTGATAGATGGCTGCAGGAGATGGAATGGAGGTCACAAGGGTATACTTTTCACTCGGACATGAGAGTTTTGGAACTAGGTGCTTATGACGCTATCTTGGGCATGGATTGGTTAAGTGCACATAGTCCTATGAACTGTCACTGGCAAGATAAAACACTAGAATTCCATGAGAGGGGTAACATGGTGAAGTTAAAAGGGTTGCGATCTGATCAAAGTAATTATATTGAAGAGTTGACCGGCGAGCAGTTGAGAAAGTGGCAAACAGGGAATGAGGTATGGGCCATGGCCGTAGTGGAAGAGGTGCAGCAGGAAACTAAAGGAATACACATACCCACAGAGATCCAACAAGTGCTTCTACAATATGAAATGGAGTTTGGTGAACCCACGGAAATTCCACCCAACAGAGAGTATGATCATACCATACCTCTCGTGTCGTGCCAAATGCCACTCCAATCAATGCGAGACCATATCGGTATTCTCCGTTGCACAAAGATGAAATCGAACGACAAGTCGAAGAGATGTTGAAGACAGGGGTAATCAAACGCAGCACAAGCCCATTCGCTTCACCGGTTCTCTTGGTGCAAAAGAAGGACGGTACTTGGCGATTCTGTGTGGACTACCGTCGATTAAATGAATTAACCATTAAGAATAAGTTTCCAATGCCAGTTATCGATGAATTATTGGATGAGTTAGGAGGGACTAGATACTTTTCAAAGCTGGACCTGCGGGCGGGTTATCACCAAATCCGGATGCATGAAAGTGACGAGGAGAAAATTGCTTTCAAAACCCATCACGGTCAATATCAGTTTCGAGTTATGCCTTTCGGTCTCACAAATGCTCCCGCAACCTTCCAGTGCGTCATGAATGCCATGCTACAACCGTATCTACGGAAATTTGTCTTGGTCTTTATAGATGATATATTGGTTTATAGCCCAACCTTGACACAGCACATTGAGCACTTGCGGCTGATATTGGAGGTCTTGAAGCAGCATCAATTCTTGGTGAAGCGTTCAAAGTGTTCTTTTGCTCAACACCAATTGGAGTATCTTGGTCACATTATTTCAGACCGTGGTGTAGCTACAGATCCGGAGAAGACAAGAGCAATGATGAATTGGCCCATTCCGAATTCGGTGACAGAGTTAAGAGCTTTTTTGGGTTTAACTGGGTACTATCGTAAGTTCTTTTGTAATTATGGTGTGATTGCAAAACCTTTGACAAACCTTCTGAAAAAGAAATCTTTCCTTTGGGATGAAGTCGCAATGGAAGCATTTCAGAAGTTGAAGCAAGCTATGTCATCCACCCCGGTATTGGCATTGCCGGATTTTAACAGAAGCTTTCTCATTGAAACGGATGCTTGCGACTTGGGTATTGGAGCGGTATTAATGCAGGACGAACATCCGTTGGCCTTTCTTAGTAAAGCTTTAGGGGTGGTACATCAGAGTCTATCTATCTATGAGAAGGAATTTTTGGCATTAATCATGGCAGTAGATCGGTGGAGGTCGTATTTGCAGCGGGGCGAATTCACTATCCGTACTGACCATTATAGTTTGAGTTTCTTGGAAGAGCAGCAACTTCAATCACAGATGCATAGGAAGGCCATGGCCAAACTAATGGGCTTACAGTTCAAGATTGTCTACCGAAGAGGTAAAGAAAATTTCGCTGCGGACGCACTGTCAAGAATCGGACATTGTATGGCAGTGCAGTCTATGTCAGAGACGCAACCTGCTTGGTTACAGGAGGTCCTCAATTCATATGTGACTGATCAAGAGGCACACAGCAAGCTCGCACAACTCGCCGTGCACAGTCCTGATGAGCAAGGGAACGAATTGGTCCACGGGGTGATTCGCAACAAGGGACGCATATGGATTGGTCAGAATTCTGCGTTGCAAACCAAGCTCATTAATGCCTTTCACACCAGTGCAATTGGGGGACATTCGGGTATACTTGCTACATACCAGCGATTAAAAAGATTGTTTGTATGGGAAGGGATGAAGAAGTCGGTTGAACACTTTGTGCAGCAATGCTTGATCTGCCAACAAGCAAAGGGAGAACACTGTTATCCGGCGGGTCTTTTGCAGCCTTTACCAATTCCTACTGGGGTTTGGCAGGACATCACCATGGATTTCATAGAAGGTTTGCCCAAGTCAGAGGGATATGACGTAATTATGGTTGTGGTGGACCGCCTGTCTAAGTATGCTCATTTTCTCTCTTTGAAACATCCGTTCACAGCTCCTGAGGTCGCTCAGCTCTTTCTAGATCAAGTGGTTCGGCTGCATAGGTTGCCTCAGTCTATCGTGTCAGATAGAGACCGAGTGTTTACTAGTCTTTTTTGGAAGGAATTGTTTACCAAATTGGGCACTAAACTTCATCATAGCACCAAGATATCACCCATGCATCGACGGTCAGAGTGAAAGAGTGAACCAATGTTTGGAAATGTATCTTCGTTGCGCGGTTCATGATGCCCCGACAAAATGGAGAACCTGGTCACCCTTAGCAGAATTGTGGTATAACACTAACTTCCATACATCGTTGGGTTTCTCCCCATATAAAGTGTTGTATGGATATGAACCGTATTTGGGAATACCAAGGAATGATCAACCGGTTGAGGATAGCTCTGTGAATGCGTTTTTGGCAGAATGCCAGGCTCATTTGGACATGGTTCGTCAACATCTGATCCGAGCTCAAAACCGAATCAAATTGCAGGCGGACAAACATCGTTGCGATCGAGAATTTCAAATTGGGGAGAAGGTGTTATTAAAATTGCAGCCTTATGCCCAAAGTTCAGTTGTGAACCGGCCATATCCCAAATTGGCTTTCAAGTTTTATGGTCCCTATGAAGTATTAGAGAAGATCGGAGCAGCAGCGTATAAACTGAATTTACCTGAAGAGGCGTAGGTGCACCCGGTGTTCCATGTCTCAGCTTAAAAGCTTCACTCCTGACTATAGCCCGGTATTCAAACACTTACCGAAGGTTGCAGTTTTGGATACCGTCACACCAGTTCCGGAGGCCATTCTGGAATGCAGGCTTGTGAAAAAGGGAAATGCTGCAGTGGCTCAAGGCTTAATCAAATGGGCGGGCATACCATCAGAGGCTGCGACGTGGGACGACCTCACCGTACTTCGTCACAGATTTCCTGATGCAGTTGCTTGGGGTCAAGCAACTATTCGTGCGGGGAGTGATGTGATGACGGTCCATCAGGCTCAGGAAGGGGAAGACAAGGAAACAGAGATGTTGTCGGATGAGGAATAGTAACTGAAGAAAGGGATACTGAAGCTATACTATAGTACTTCAAAGTGGGTGCCAGATCTCTCGAAGAGGGGTCCACCTGTAATAGAGTATGATGCAGACTATATATACACGGTGACTTGGACTGTAACAGGATATGCAATGAAATCATCTATGAATTTACTTTCCCCTTTGTTCTTTCTTGTTCCCCACTTCTCTGTTGTCTCCTCTCAGTTCCTCCTATGTGCACCCTTCTACATTGTTGATCGGCACGTGAACTAGAAATCTCACGCCACGGTTCCCTCCGGCGGCAAAGGGATACGACAGTCGGCCAAAAGAAGCTAACGAAAATAAACTTAATTTTCTGTCGGCTTGCACTGAGGCCAACGAAAATACTATTATTTTCATCAGCTAAAACCGACGATAATTTTGATTATAATCGTCGGCTTGGAAAAAACCGATGAAAATAATTTTAGACCGACGAAAATAATGTCGATTCCTGTAGTGTGTGTACTTCCTTTTGGGAAGCGTTCGCGCGACTACTCACGTCTTCCACGACCGATCTTGTACCTACTACGGACTTCACCAAATTCTACATCAATCTTCGCGGGAGTAATCTTCTGTAAGTTGCGGTGAAATCTTCTGGAATATCTTGTAGTAGAGATGCCTCTTGCATTTGCTAAAAGTATTCATAAGTTTGTAATCAATCTGGTATGACCTATGTATGAGATAGGTATATTGTTGCTCCTGATCATGCCTCTGTTTATTGCTTCTAATATACCTAGTATATATGTCATGATTACAATGATGTCTGTTTAGAAATTAAAATAATCATAAAAGTGTTAAGTTTCCTAACATTCACTGTTATTCCATTCCTGATGTTCTTAGCTGCATCTGCTTGTGCTCTCAAGCCTTTGATTTCCTCCATGGAAAGAAGTGAAGCCCCCTTTGTATGTGATGCCCTGTGCTCGTAAGAATGCAGTCGAACAGCCTTTTGTTAAAAGGAGAAATGTAGATTTGAAATACTTATTTCTGTAAATGGATTAACTGGCTGGTTATTACTCTTGCTTTACTAGTTTTTGAGGGGGGGAAATTGAATATCGTTGACGTCTTGATATGTTAATGTAATTTATTCAAAATGAGCTAAATAGATACGATAACAGCTATGTTGCTATATAACAAGGAAAATTTTGCAAACTGGAAAAGGTCATTTTGAAGCAGAAGATCATACAGGTACTCCTCTTGACATTACTTTCTCTATAATATCAACTCAAAACAAAGAATGAACCAAAGAAAATCTACAATTACATCAACATGTGAACCCTTTTACACCAACATATATAACCAGCAGCTTATCATCTATCTGTTCTTCTTATTCTCCCCCTCAGACCGTGCCATTGAAGAGGTGGCCATTGCCGTTGCACATCGACATTGGCGAGGTCTTGACGAGCGAGTTCTCGCCCTCGACGAGCGGGACGTGCGGCTCCTCGTCATCCTGCCCCGCCTTCTCGAATCTCGACGTCCTCGTGGCTCAGGAAGCACGGCTGGTTCGTCGAGCACAGCACCCTCGCCCACATCCGGTCGGTGATCACCACCTTGTTCTGCTTCTGGGTGATCCTCTGCAGTTCACAAGATCATGAGCATCTCACTTCATCCATCGTATATGTTGAATTGTAAGTGTTTTTATGGTGTAATGATTCTGTGACAACTTACATAGAAGGGGATGTAGGCGTGCCGGCCGTTGACCGGCGCGACGGTGAAGCCGGTGTAACCCGCCATGGCGCCATGAAGGGCGCTGTGCACCAACAGTGTGCAGTGGACATTGTCGGAGGCGTTCGACGGCACGGCGCGGATCATGTACGTCGGGTCGATGTACTTGAGGGTGATGGGAAAGTTGGTCTTCTTCTTGAAGTGCTCCTTGATCTTCTGTGAGAGCCAGAGGCCGACGTCGAGGAGGAGCTTGTTGCCGGAGGCGTCGTGGGTGACGGCGAAGTGCATGCTCTTGGCGATGAGGTCCTGGCCGGCGCCCTCGGCGACGACGATGACCATGTGGCCGTTGTCACGGAGGCGCTTCTCGATGAACTCGAGGAGGCCGCCATTGCTAGGGATGAAAACGGATCGGATACGGTCGGATATTGTTGTTTCCGTATCCTAACCCATTTTTTTTTTCGGATTTGGAATCGGATACGGTAAGACCAAATACAGATACGAATATGGATATTTCGGAGTTTCGAATGGGGAGGCAAAGACTGAGGCTTGCGGGAATCGAATGGGAAGCCCTTGACTCTTGAGTCTTGACTTGAGTACGGAGTACCCTTGTTTTGTTGATTCGGATATCCGGTCGGATAATATCCGGTTACCATATACCGCAGCTATTCGGTCGGATATCCCGTCTACCGTATCCGTTACCGTATCCGGTAGCAAGTATCCGGTACCGTATCCGAATTCGGCCGGATACGGAATTTTTTTTTCCCGGATACGGTTTTTAACGGATTCGATATCGGATCGGTCGGGATTAACCCGTACCATTTTCACCCCTAGCCATTGCCGTCGAGGTAGAAGGGGGACTCCGGAATGAGGCCGCCATTGCCATTGATGGCGCGCTGCGCCTCCTCGACGGCAGTGTCGAACCTGAAAGACTTGTCGATGACGGCGATGTCGTTGTCGATGGTCTTGGGCACGCCGACGACCGCGCACTTGAGGCCGCGGCGCTGGACCTCCTCGTGGATGATGGCGGCGCCCTTCTGCGTGCCGTCGCCGCCGATGATGTACACTTGGTTGATGCCGCGGTCCTGGATGCTGTCGACGATCTTGGCCGTGTCCTGACCGCCGCGCGAGGTGCCGAGCACAGTGCCGCCGCGCTGGTGGATGTCATTGACGGAGCGCGGCGTGAGCTCCACCGTGTTGCGCGCGTAGAAGCCCTTGTAGCGTCCCATGATGCCGACGACGCTGGTGACGCCGTACATGTCGTGGAGGCCGCAAACGAGCTCGCGGATGACGGTGTTGAGGCCCGGGCAAAGCCCCCCGCGGGTGACGATGGCCGCCGACACCTCCCCCGGCTGGAAGCAGACGCGCTGCCGCGGCCCGGCCCGGCGGAAGTGCGTCCCCCGCGCCAGTGGCGGAGCCAGAAAATTTTGGAAGCCTGGGCAAATTTAATTATGATCAATAAACACGAATACGTATATATACATGTCACACAAGCAAAATTAATAACCACAAAAAGGTTTGTTACTAAAAGCATAATCTAATACACGTATGAACATTCTATAGATGAAAAAAAAGATGAGTCAAGTACTTCATTACGACACTACCAACGCTTCGACGATTAACCAACAAAAATTGCAACCACATACCAAAAGAGACTCTACAACATAAAAATATGTTGCTTACAGCATCACATAACATAAAAATATATTCGCATTGAAGTATTGAACTAGTGCTTCACATACCACTAATGTTCTAATCATGTCTAGTACGAGGCAAATGCCTTTTCGGGCCATGCCAGCCCGAACATGTCCCAAGTGGTCAGGTCGTGTCATGCTGTACCGACATACCCGAAATCTAGGCCCAGCCCGAAAAAAGCACTAGATCAGACCGTGCAGATTCGATCGTCTTAGCCAATTCCATGCAATGCCTAGGCTCTATGTACGTAGGTACGCGCATGACAGAGCTGATGGCTACAAGAGATCGGAAAATGGCTGGCTACGCAACAAAAGTTGGGGTGAAACTAGGAGCCGGGCGTCCGATTTTTTTTTTCCGGACGCCATGCAACATTTTTTTGAACGTATGAAACATTTTTTTTGAACGTATGAAACATATTTTTTTAAAGCATGAAACATTCTTTTTACTGTTTGTCCAAGAAAAATGTTTCACTACGTAGAAAAAATGTTTCATGCGTAAAAAAAAATGTTGCAAAAAAATCAGACGTCTGATCCCTAACCATTCCCAAAGTTGATCTCATATGTTCCTAACCCGTCCAGTCGGTCTTTTGGTTTGGTGGGCTTAATTTCTTCCGTTCATAAAACAACAAGTCTCATCTCTTTTTTCCTATCGTGGCTGGTCCAACGATGATGCTTACTCGTTGGAATTTGGAATGGTGATTCCCAACACAGAAAGTACAAACTCATCAACATTGCAGTAGCATTGTTCCAGCCTGTACGTGCATAGCTAGCTAGACGAAATAAGCAGGCAAGAATCTCAAATGATTGTATGCACATGAACATACAGCTCAGCTAGCGACATAGTTAGCTGTGGGTATGACATGTTGGAAGTGTTGAATCCCCTGTTTTTCATCAAGGCTAGCATGCTTAAGCTCATATCAGTTGGTGCTCTTGTAATGGCACGTCACTGTTGATGTGTTGCATGACTTTATCTCGTACTAGTCTAGCTGGTGCTTCGCAGGTGAGCCCGGGCAGCCGCCCGTGCTGCCCAGGAGTTCCCTCCGCCGCTGCCCCGCGCGCTGCTCTTGTGCACCACGATCTTCTTCGCCACCGTGTCGTCGGCGTTCTCGAAGTACTGCCTGAGTAAGAGATGAAAACAACAAATAAAAATTTGAAATTGAAGCAAGGTGGTGGCGGGGGCGGGTGGGCGGAGTTCTTAGAATTCTTACTTGACGACGGAGTATGCTGGGTGGTCTTGCAGGGGATTGGGGTAGCTCTGGAGGTCTTGGAGGTAGTCGGCGAGGTGCGGCATGTCCTCGAGGACGTACCCGCCGTAGCTGCCGGACAGCTTCTTCTTAGCGGTCTTGGCATTCCTCGCCGGCGCCGGCACAGCCGACGGCGACTCCACCTTCAGGTGAAGGAGCTTGTGCTGCGGCACCGTGATAGTGGTCGCCGGAGCTGGGGCGACGACGATGGTGGCAGCTTCCATTGCAGTACGATTAGGACGATTGATTTGGAGAGGGGGAGCGATCGATCGATCAACTTGATCGATTGGGATCGCTTGGGAAGAAATTAAGGAGTGTTAATTCTTGACTTGTTCTTAGGGGGCGGGTCGAGTTGTTGTGGGGGAGGTGGGCAACGAGCGGCGGCGTTTTTATAGGAGATGAGAGGCGGTGGTCCGTGCGCGCGCGCGCAGGACAAACCGGGTTCGGAATGCGCGCCTGTTGGAGTGCGCAGGACGTCGAAATGGAAACTGATTCACCGGAACGGCCCGGATAACTAGAGAAGAGAGTCGTCGCTCGCCTCCGAAGACTAAAAATTCCTGGTCCAAGGCTGTTCTTGTAAATTAGTTTAAATACAACGCTTTAATAGTTAATACATACAACGTTATTTATTAATTTATAAGAATTTAGGTACACCTTGTCTCGAAATATAGCCTTAAAAATCAAATTCTAGTGTGTGTATATATATTAAAATTTGTACATATAAGTTCATTAAAAATATAAAATGTATACATAAAATAACATTTTAAAAGTTTTTAGTGGGACCCCGTGAGGTCAAACGATATTTTTCAGAGAGGTGTTTCTATGTTTTTCTTTTTGAAAATTGTATAAATATTAAAACATGAATGAATGGTAAATGGTGATTACTTATCTCTTCGCTTACTTTAAGATTTGTGTAACTTGTATTGAAAGGAAAAACATAAAAACATTGCTCTATTTTTAATTTCTTAGCGGCCCTGTAGAGGTCTTTACTGTAGACCACTAGGCCGCACCCCTTGGGGAGCAATCCAGGGGGCATGTTTTTAACGGGTCCCCTATGGGATTAGGGATAGCAACAGAGAAAATCTCCGTGTGGAGCGCCCTTCCATTTCTGATCTTCGATAACCAAAACTTCCTCATCCCTGCACATGGGGCTTAATTCCTATCATCCTCGATCCCCGATGGGTTCGCAGGTTCCCGACAGGGACTAATCCCCGAAATGCTCCATGAAAGATCACATGCTTAGGGGTGGAATTGAGCCGAGCCGAGCCGGGCTCGGCTCGGCTCGTGTGAGCTCGGCAAATTTCGAGCCTAGCTCGGCTCGGCTCGATGTATTAAACGAGCTAGAAATTCGGCTCGGCTCGGGCTCGTGCGAGCCACGAGCCAGCTCGATTGGGCTCGTGAGCCTCCGGATGGTGCACCAAAAATCCAAAAGACCCTGAGTCTCTGCCGCTCTGGCTCTGCGCCACTCGCACTCGCCCGACCCCGACTTTTTCCCCAGATCGCCTAGGTCTTCGGGGGGGCTTCGCCGCCGCCGCCGGGCTAGGGTTCGGGGGGGCTTCGCCGGCTCGCCGCTTCGGCCTTCGGGCATCCCGCTCCCGCATCCCGTCGCCGCGATGCCGCCTCCCCCAACTAGCGAAGCTCGCGCGAGCGCGACGCGACCGAGCCACCGAGGTCTCCGCCGGCCTGTCCGCCTAGCTCTGCGCCGCGGCGACGTCGCCGCCTCCTCCGGCCCGCCCAGGCGCCCAGCTCTCTGCGCCTTTGCTTCTTCGCCCTGACCGCCAGGGCGCCAGGCGCGACCGCGCGAAGCCGCGAGCCCGCGACATGCCGACATCGCCTACCTCGGCCGTCGACCCCGCCCCGCCACGCCCGGCCCCTACCCACCGGGCCTCCCTGCTCCCTCCGGCTCCACCCTGTCACCGGCCTCCCTCATGGAGCGACCGCAGAAGAAGAAGCGATGCAGTGGCGCACCCCCATCGCCGGCTCCAGATGCAATGGCACCGGCAGTTCCCCATGCCCATGGCGTCGGGCAAGACCGTTGTCGAGTCGCTCGGCATTGCCTCCACGGCTTCCACGCAGCACCGGTTGCAAATCGACTTGGTGAGCAGAGCAATGACTTGTGTGATTGTGTGAATGTGTTTACGTGAATGTGATCCTGAGTAGCAATGACTTGTGACTTGTGTGATTCAGCAATTCAGCATTGAGGATGCGAAATCTGATTTTCTTCAAACTAGTAATTTTATGTTTTGTCGATATAGAGTTGGATACTTGGATGCTTGAATTGTGTATGTTTCCAAGTGTTGGATGCTTGAATTGTCGATATATAGTTGTTACAGTTGTATGCTTGAACTGTGACTTGTGTGGTTGTTTGAAACCAGAACTGTTGTGACTTGTGTGACTTGTGTGATTGTGATACTGATATAGTGTTGGATGCTTGATTGTTTGATATAGAGTTGTTACAGTTGTTACAGTTATGAATCTCTAGGTAGAAACAACATTCAGTGTCTATGTTCCTGTCCACTAAAGGGTTTCCTTTTATTCCAACAAGACAATGTTCTTTACTGTGATTGGTGGTGCATAGGCGCATAGCTTCGTCTTTTATGCTAAATAGTTGATCTGTAAAATTATTATTAGCTATGAATTCCTATTATTGTAGACACTGTGTTATGTCAGATTATGCTAAACAGTTGACTTTTATGTTAATGTTAGCTAAGTATCAAACTGATTACTATGTTGTGAATTCAAACCTTATATGACTGTCGAGCCTAACGAGCCGCTCACGAGCTGGCTCGAGCTCGGCTCGTTGGCCAAGCGAGCCAGGAAGTAGGCTCGGGCTCGGCTCGTTGGCCATGCGAGCCGAGCCGAGCCGCACCGAGCCAAGCCAAGCCCGAGCCGAGCCTCGAGCCTCGAGCTAAATGTCCACCCCTACACAGGCTACATGGGTGAATCACTAGAGTAATAGTGCATATGTGATTGAAGTGTAAGTGAATCACCAGAGTAATTCATCTTTAGCATGTTTATTAATAATAACCTCACGTATATTCATTTTTCTTTCGAGAATTGATCATTTTGCTCTCATCTATTAGTGATAACGTGGGGATGGGGATCGAGGATCGATGAGGAATGGTGGAACGTCCTCATCCCTGCGATCCTCGACGGAGGCAATATTTTTCCCGATAATCCCCTCGCGAGGGAGATTTATCCGTCCTTGTTCTCTAACAGAGGAATTGTCTGTGAAAAAATGGAGATCGGGACCATTACCATCCCTACATGGGATATATGATATTTAGAAAGAAATTAGTAGGTCCCACCAATCTCATGGGGGACTTCGCCCCCACCTCGTCCTACGGGAAGCATCTCATGGTCCTAAAAAACTTATCCAATTATGATGTTTAGATCACTTAACACACTTTATTATGCCATTTTATAAGTTGCTGCAACATTATTCTCTCTAACACTTAACTAATTAATATGGATACATGGGAGAGCGTATTTGGCGCATCCTTTAGGTGCTCCCGTCCATGGTTGCCAAAACTCATGATATAATTTTGGTTAGATATTGTGATATAATCAAGCATCTTGAAAACTTCAATTGAAAATGTGAAGTATATTAAGACAAAAAAAACGACAAATTTTAGTGAATAACGTCATTTTCCCTTTATATTTTATTATTTCCTTTTCTGCAGATTTTTTTTTTGTTTAACTATTTGTAGATCGAAGTTTTATTTGAGTTTTAGTGGCATTATAGATTGCTTTTGTGGTCAACACATCAAATTTTCTTTTTGAAAATTTTCATGCCATTTGCACTATATTTAAGAAGAGATGCACGGAACACTAGTGGCCCAAGCAAAATTGAATACTTGTGTTAGGCTAACTTTTAATAACTTAACTGAAACAATCAAACATATGTTATGAGAAACCTGGGGTATTATTCATTCACAAAGAGGCCACAAAATCTTACGACACTAAACCGTTCTAGCATTTCTATATATATTTTTTTTTCTTTTGCGAGTAGTATTTCTAACTATTTGATTCGTAGGGCTTGCATGCATGCCTGCATGTTTAGTATTCTGTTGGGCATACCCATTGGACACAATAGAATCCAAATTAAGAACCTTAGAAAGGGAGAACAGGTTCTTTTCAACAAGAATCTACTTTCCATGATACTATTGGACTGTATAGTCTTCGTAGTCGTAGACAACCAACACGGAGAAAACAATGGACGCCAAGCTTCTTGCCGGTGGACAATTGGAACGAGAATATGCATTTGTTTTGTGAAGCTTTGGAAGTTTTCCAACATAAACGGACCATATACAACATTTTGTCACCTATCAAAAAGACAGTTTAAGAAACATAATTGTTCCTTGTTTTTTGCGAGGAACAAACATAATTATTTCCATGCATAAGGAAGTAAAAATACACTCTGAATTTGTCGAGTGGATCCATCTTGTAGTCTTTACCCCTTTATAATTCACCAGTTAATTCTTTTCTACATGCACACACTGTTCTGTCCCCACAGAGGATACTTTTTCTTTGTTCACCCTAACATGTGCACACAGAAATCCTATTTCCTCATAATCAAGCGCTAAGATGTTCTATCACATCACTTCATCAAATCTGATGGACCAAATCACTCGGTTCATCCCATCAAACTTTCCTCTCCGCCTGTGCCCCAATCGCACCTATCGCGCCTAACCCGATGCTCCCTATCGCGCCGCGCCCCAATCGCCCGTGTGCGCGTCGCCGAACACCCGCCGCCACCTGCGCCGCTCACCCGTGGCCGCGCGAAGTCCCGCCGCAACCTGCGCCGCGCCACTTGACGGCAGCTTCTCCTCCGCGGTGGCCCTCGCTCGCCTCCTCGCATGCTGCCCCGCGCTCGGCGCCCACCCGTACCTCCTCGCGCTCGCCTCCGCCCCCGCCGCGCCCTCCCGCGATGACCTCGCCGCTCCTCCATCCGCGCTACACTGCCCCGCTGCCGGGCCGCTTCCTCTCGCCGGGCGCCGCCTCGAACGCGCGCCGCGCTGGCTCAGTTCGCAGTTGCCGCGCCTGCCCTCCGCTCCGACAACGCTGCCCGCCAGGTGCAAAAGTTGATCCGCCATTTAATTTGGTGCTCAATTAACTCCAACAACTGACCTTCTACTAGGCCTTGTCTCTATTGGTACCAATGGGTAAACACTGAATGTCACTTGATGCTAGAACGTTTGGTTTTAGTTTAATGGATTGGGTCATGCAAAAGCTAAGTGTCAATGTTCTGTAGTATATTCAAATTGATTTTCTGTATTTTTGATAATGTGAGAAAACCGTCACATTGTTTTGAATTTGAGCTCATCTGAGTTAGTTTTTGATAACTTTTAGGATCATACGTTCTGATTCAGCGCACAAACACAACAACCTCTCATGATCATGACTTGATTTGTATTTTGTTGGAGTTCTAAATTAGCCCTGAAAGTTATGGGTGTGAAATGCTAGGCATCACATAACAAAAGTACATGGATAAATATATGAAGAGTGGTACCTGGAATATTTTGCCTAAAATTTTTAATCCCTTAGCTCGAACTCCCAGTTCCTCTCTCTTGACACTGCTGTCTTGAAGCACCTGATATTGATAAAATATTAAAATCCATTGCTACAACTTTAAGCTAATGAAATGTGATATTAATGCAAAAATAGCTGTGCAAGAATGTTGAAAGGTAACCAAGACATGAGGACGGACCATCTGACAGACATGTGATAGGATTGCCTCTATATCAGCAATATTAAGCTTCCATAAGGAATCAACCATAACACTTTTATGGGTCTGCATGTACGCTTCAAGTTGCTCTTCAGTGTAGTGGCACTCAGCACTAAGATGCTTCTTTAAGTCTTCCTGCAGTTGCATAAGAGCTGTTGCACCTGCAGAAACATAAAAACACCGAATTATGCATATATTCAATTATGCATTCATACCGATTCAAGCAGACAGTAATCAAATAAAACAATTTTTACCTGTTGCAGCTGTTACTTGGGATTTAATAAAATGACCTTTGTTTATGAACCATTCAGCTATAAATGGAACCCCCAAATATATAGCTTTCTTTCCAAGCTCCTTGGCAGATTGTCTTGAATATACATAACCAATAGTACTCAGCATATCGACTCCATATGCTGTAGGGTAAGCAAAACAGGGTCAGAAAAGAACACTGAGTTAATCGAAGTCAGGTCAAAAAAACTGAATGTGTTGCTATTTCAGACATATAGGAAAATACACAAGAAGAAAAGGGTGAAAAAGGTTCCAGAGCTATTGAGTAGTTGAATAGACAGAACACTTAGCAAGTGAGGAATTGTCATTAACACTTTAGGGAGTAATGAAAGAATTATCATGGACACATACCTGCATTGGAAAGTCTGGACACCTCAGCTTCAGTAAGCTGGATAAATTCATCTATGTTTCCTTGAACATAAAGGTGCAATCTATTTTTCAGTGTCTCTGCAAGTTTCTCCTCTCTTTCCTTTTGTACAACCTGCAGTTGTTGTTAAGTCTGTAAATATACTACAGATCAAAGAGTATGATACACCAATTAGTGTAATCACAATTGGGAAAAAAGAATAGCTACTTTTTTTGGTAGGTGTTTAATATTGCATTTAAAACTTGAATTGTGTAGCAAGTGCAGGTCCTCATCGCCAAGGAAAATCTTGTCTGTTGCGGAGGGCTAAAGTGGCTCTCCTAATTGAAGTGTTGTAGTTTCCAGAGATGCTGTAATTTTCCGGTAGGACTTATTAATCCTCACATATTTTAGCTAACAACTGATATATGTTTAGAACATAAACAACTAAACTTCATATGTTGCAGTATGCAAATTTTGCAACAACAATTTGGTACTATCCTCAGGATTAGTGATAAGATAATTGCAAGCAAGGCAGCCAAAACATAATGAAAATTGGCTACTTCTGAGTATGGGAAGGAACAACTTGAAAGATATACTAATTTCCAGACATTAGCTTTGTATTCAAGTATGAGCTTGCTCCCGAAAAGGAGAGTAGAAACTGTAACATATTCAGCGTGAGTCAATTCAATACTGTAGATGCACAATGTTTCTCTATTCAAAAGCTTGATCGATGCCTCATCTTCAGCTTTTGGGTTGCTTCAGGTTAACAATTTTTCATTAATATGATCACGTCGAGCGGAGGGCGAGCTGCCTTCAGCGATATATCGAACAGCAACAACACAGGTATATATTTGATTCCTAGCTACTGGTTTGTACCTCATTCATAAATTGATGCCTAGCTATATATGTTAAATACTGTGTACGACGGCTCAATCAATTTGATGTTGAAAAAATCATCGCAACAGCACTGCAAATAACACCTTCTGATGAGGCACAACGTAGGAGGGAAGAAAAGAATAGAAAACAACGTGAATACCGTGCAAGGAAGAAGGCTGAAGCAAACAATCCGTACACTGGTACGTTTAATCATCTGTTCACTATGTCTGGGATATGTAATTCTCATACCAACGCTAAATTGTTGTGATCGTTGTGAAGCTCGTTCCATCAATGACAGTATTGTTTTCTCGGCTACACCAACACAACCCACACCTATTTCCCTTTCACAACAACGTAAAAGTGAAAGGGACAAGTACCGACGAGGTGAAATGTCCGAGGAGCAGATACAAGAAATGAACAGAAAGAAGCGTGAATACCGAGCAAGGAAGAAGGCTGAATCAAACAATCTTTACAGAGGGAGTGCTGGATCATCAAACCCGGCCACACCTACTCTTGGTAATGTTTAATGTGAGATAATGTGAAAAGCACCATTGTAAATAATTCACATAAGCAAAATTGTAGGTACTTCGGCCATAGGAGAACAATCACCATATGGAACGGCATATTCAACCCTTTTGCAAGCACCCAGCTTAAGAGACAAGGAAAATGTCGATCCAGATGATCCCATGGACTGGCTACATAGAAATGATCAATACGTCCGACGATATGACCCCAGTTATGTTACATGTACATTTCATTTTAACTCGAGAAAACAAATGAAGAAGGGAGTCCACATGATGTTGAATTTATTGATGCTTGTAACACCCCAATTTTTTCTTTTCATGAAATTAGATGTTATTTTACACTCTGGTGAATTTTTAGAATTTTCTGGAATGTATTTGGATTTATTTGGAATTAATTTGAATTTATTCTATATTGAAATAATTAAAGAAATAAAAATTTCAAATAAAGTTTTGTGGGAAATATTTTATTTGGGTCCAAAATGTTTCAAAATATTTTCCATAATTTTTCTGGAATTTTTCTGAGTATTTTGCTATTTTTCTGGATTTATTTGAATTTTCTATGAATTATTGAATAATTAAATCGCTGGAAAATCGAGTTGGTTTTACTGTTCACCCGACCGAGTCTGAGTCAGACTCGAGTTCGAGTCCGACCCGAGCCACGTGATCGAGCCGAACTCGCTCGGCCGAACCCTAACCGCGTGACCGTTGGATCTTGATCCAACGGCCACGATTGAACCACGTCACCCGGACCCGAGCCCGACCGAGCCAACCAGCTCATTGAGTCGGACCCGAGTCCAACTCACGCGACCGTTGGATCTTGATCCAACGGCTCTCGTTGAGCCACGTCACCCAATCCGAGTTGGAGTCGGATTCCGCCGCCGCAACCGGGTGAACATCGGTCTCCGCGCAATTCACGGAAGCCGAGGCCCCTATTTAATGCGCCGCCACCCGTGTCGTGAAGCCCACTTCATTGCGCACCCGTAGCCCTAGCTCGCGTCGCCTGAGCTGCCGCTATTCGCCCGCGCGAGCTCGCCGGAGTTGGAAGCCCGTTCCGCCGCGTTCTTTTGCCGATTCCGCCGCCGTCCGTCGTCCATCGCCACCGTTGACCCCAGATCCGGACTCCCCGCGTCGAGCTGCACCCGTGGGTATATCTCACTTCGCCGGAGCACGCCCCAGACGCCGTCCGAGTGGTCGTCGTCCCCCGCGCCGGTGACCCCGCTCCGTCGCACGCCATCGCCGGACCTCGAGCTCTGCTAGCCGTCCGATCTGGATCCAAGGGCCCAGATTGCGCCACGTCACTCACGGTGAGATCCACGTGCTAAACCCCAAATCCAATCTCAGCTGTTAGATCTAGATCGTACGGTTAGCGCCGCCCCGCACCGCCCTAGCCTCGCACCGCTTCACGCTACGGGCGCTAAGGCCGGCCCACGGCCACGCGTGGACGCGGTCCACGTCTGGGCCCGGCCCCACCTGTTAGCGTATAAAAAAATGTTTTTTTTTAAATTCATTTATGATGTCAGCGCTGACGTCATAAATCAGTTTTCTTTTTAAAAAAATCATTTCCAAAAACCGGATTTGGCTGTTGACGTCAGCATGACGCAGTAATTCGGTTTTTCTTTTTAAAAATGATTTAAAAATTCTAGAAAATCCCAGAAAATCCGTTTTATTTGTTTTTAAACTTCCGGGAGCCTGTTTTCGCCCGTTCGAACTCCGTTTGGCTCCGTTCTTCCTCCTAAATTCATTAGAAATCCCAAACTTTAGTTTAGAGCTAGTTTGAAATTCAATTTGTGTTTATTTGAGATCGTTTGGATCTTATTTGAATTTGGTTGTTTTTCGCGCGTAGATTACGGAGAGTCCGAGGAGTTCCCGAACGACGATTTCGAGCAGCAACTCGTCGAACCAGGCAAGTCACACCCCCTTGACCATATTGCTCCCAGTGTTATGAACTTGTATGTTGTATTTACAATTATTGCATGCTTATTTATTTTAGACATTAATTTCCGACCTAGTTTTAAGTGATAGTTATACCCAATTTCGACATGCGACCTTTGACATTTGAATTCCGATACCCTTGTAACCTTAGTGAAAATATGAATTATGACTATGGTAATAGTTAGACATTGCTTAGCCATGCACAGAACTGAACTTAGGAAATTTTGGGGAACTTTATGCCAAAATGACATCATGTTCAATTGGAAACTTATAGTGATCAATGTTAGTATTAATGTGGAGAATAGTATGGTTAAAATGAAAATGACTTAGACCGGGCGAGAATTGGTTGGAAAGTGGTGAGGTCATGGTTGGTTTGTGGACAGTCTCGCCTAGTCAATTAAGGGCCGGTCTGGGTCTCGCTGAATGTAAAGCCTAACCGTACTACCACGAGTCTGGAATGGGACAGACCTGGCTATCCTTATTAAATCATTTTATGGACAGTCATGCCATATGGGGGTAGTGGTGTGGTGAAAGCGAGATGCTGCCACTCTGGCGCAAGAGGGGGCTTCTGAATAAAGGGAGTCTTTCAGCGGTGAAACCTTAGCGGGCATGACTACATGTATGATTTATTAATGGGGCCTTGTCATATTTTTCTCTGTCACTCACCAAAGGAAGTGTGTTGACATAAAAGGGAAATATTATGTCTTGTGGGTAAAGTTGTACAACCTCTGCAGAGTGTCAAACTAATCGATTAGCCGCGCCCGCGGTCATGGGCATGCCGAGCAAGCCATTCTCAGATTAGACTTTGGTAAATTAAAATTTGATTTTCGGAAAATAATGTTGGATGGAGGGAGTCCATCATGGGTAAAACTTAGCCAATCCCAGGAGTGATTCCTGAGTTAAAATGTATAGATTTAAATTTTGAAATAAAGTATGCCTTTTAAATTAAAAATGTTGTTAAACTGTTGCTTTATGCTTAAGTAAACCATATTGCCATCCTTGATTACCCGTACATTTATATTGCATTTCCGGTGTGGTTTGCTGAGTACGTATGTACTCACCCTTGCTTAATTTACCACTTCAGAGGAGGAGTATCACGATGGTGAGGACCAGTTGGACTAGGCCGTGCCCCCAGTCGATTGCCTGTGGCAAATTAATTGGGCTCTACTTATTATTCTTCTTATTCCGCTGCTTTCTTTTATTCGCTTATTTATTCGTTGGCCTGCGCGCCATTTCTTTTGTAACCTTGAATATTTATTATTAATAAAGAACGACGGATATGCTATGGTTTCATTTCTACTGTGTGTACTAGCATTTCCTGGACTAGTACAAAATACACAGAGGATTTCGGAGGTGTTATTCCGGGGTCCAACAGAGATGGTATCAGAGCCATATCGACTGTAGGTCATAGCCATGGTTCAAACTTAAGGACTATATTTTAAAAAGATAACTAATTTCAAAAACTTTTACTCCTTACTCCCTTTTTCACTCAACCCCTTCGGTTTATAAAAATTTATTTCTGAGTCATCTCCTTCTCAAAATTTGTAGATGGCTGATATCCCGACTGCGGTGTCGTACGGACTGTACATGGAGAGCTGGACCAGGATCTTGCTGGATATGGTCAAATTCCTCGGATTCACAGAGAGACCCGTTTACCACGGCTTCCGGACACGGACGTTCGCACAGGATCAATGGAGAGTCGAAGTTCACATCTACGCTCAGGACCGCGGCAGGACCATCTCCCATATCTATGAGGCTCCAATAATGAGAGACACCTTCGCCACGGGCATCCTGGACGCAGCTCGTGAGGCAGTACGGACGATGGGGAGACTCTATGAGGCGCGGTTGAAGCCCTCTGAGTTTCGCTACTATCCCATCAAGTATCAGTGCAGCTCATATAGTGCCTTTCGCCCGCCTACGACGACCAGCTCCACCGTTTTGCTTCGACAGACGGTGCTCACGGAGGCTATGGACGAAAACTACCAGGACACCCTTGACGAGCTGTTGATGACCCAGCAGAAGCTTCGCGAAGTGCAGGAGGAGCTGGCCATGAACAAGGCCGGCAATGAGGGTTCGTCTGTCCAAGGAGAGACGTCAGAGTACTCAGAGCCTGTCCACGTCCCGAAGAAGAGAAAGACCGGCAACAAGAAGACTTACTTGAGCCAGTTCCGTGGACCTCAGCAAGATTAGTTTCCGCTTTAGATAGCCTTAGTCGTTGATTCTTTCGTTGTGCGTGCTGTCGTTACTCCTTGTAAATAGGCGCCATCTTTTGCTAGAAGTTTAATAAAGATTGGATTCGTTCGTTCTTTTATTTGAAGTTTATTGGAGTTTTATCGCTTGTGTGTGGGGTTTTTGGGTAGAACTCTATTCCTCCCTTTTTCTAAATCTTGTCATCGACCGCCAGATGGTGAACACTCGTAGCAACGCCAGCAGTCCCCCTCCGCCAGGGTTGCCCCCTCCTCCCGCAGATGGACCCACCTGGCAGCAGATGATGGAGAATCAGAACCAGCTTATCCAACTGTTAGCACAGAGTATCAACAATAATCAGAATGCTCAAGCCGCCACCCACCAGCATCACCAGCAGAACAAGTTGCCAGAATTCATGAGAACCCAGCCTCCGGTGTTCTCCAGCAGCGCTGAGCCTCTTGATGCGGACGATTGGCTCAGGACCATTGAGAAGAAATTGGACATCATTCAGTGTAGTGATCGAGAGCGAGTCTTATTCGCTTCTCATCAGCTGAATGGACCTGCTGCTGAGTGGTGGGACAACTTTCGAGTTACTCACCGGGACGCTCGGGCTATCACTTGGGATGACTTTGTGCGAGCTTTTCGCCGAGCTCACATCCCTTCGGGCGTCATTGCACTCAAGAAGAAGGAGTTCCGTTCCTTGCGTCAGGGAGGACGCATTGTGACGGAATACCTGTACAAGTTTAATCATCTGGCTAGATATGCTCCCGAAGATGTAGTCACCGATGAAGCGAAGCAGGAGCGCTTCATTGAGGGACTGAACGATGAGTTGGCAGTTCAGCTCATATCTCATGACTACGTTGACTTCCAGCAGTTAGTCAACAAGGCTATTCGCTAGGAGGGCAAGCACCAGGAAATAGAAAGTCGCAAGAGAAGGATGGCTTTCCAGAAGAGTAACCCCGGAGGACACCCCAGGCCTCGCACCGCGATGCCTCAGCCTCCGCAGCATGTCAGACCTCAGGTTCCTTCTTCATCCAGGGCATTGGTAGCACCGCAGCACCCTGCCAACCCCAACTTCAGGCCACCTCCAGCCCCGGCAGGCAATCAGACCCAGAGGACTACACAGACTACGGCAGGAGTCCAGTGTTACTACTGTCATGAGATGGGACATTTTGCAAATTAGTGCCCTAAGAAGAGAGCCATGCTAGCACCAGCACCGGCCAGACCCAACCCTTCAGCTCTTCCAAAGAAATGGGCTTGTGCCAAGAAATGAGGCCGTGTCAATAATATCACTACAGAGGAAGCCTGTGATGTTCGGATGTGGTCGCCAGATGCGTTCTCGTAAATTATGTCCCAAAGATCGCTTTTATTTGACTCTGGAGCTTCCCATTCTTTTGTTGCTAGTCGATTCGTGGGTAAGCATGGGATAGCCGCCTTTCCTCTTGCCAATCCCATGATAGTCAGCTCCCCCGGATTAGAAGTAAGGGTCAGCTCCATTTGCCCAAAAATTCCTTTGATTATAGGAGTGACATTCCTAGCAAACTTAATAGTTTTGCAGTCCCAAGATTTGGATGTAATCCTTGGTATGGATTGGTTAACCAAGAATAAAGGCCGAATTAATTGCTTCAACCGGACTATTGAACTCACCAATGAAGATGGAATCAAGGTCTAGTTCGAGTCCAAGAACAGTAGGGAGAAGCAAGTCAGTCTCAATAAGCTCAAGGGCTTAAGCATAAAGCAAGTGCCAATCGTACAGGAATATCCGGATGTCTTTCCAGAGGATTTATCCGGTATGCCTCCAGACCGGGATATTGAGTTCATAATTGATCTCGTCCCTGGTACCGCCCCAATTTCAAAGAGGCCGTATAGAATGCCCGCAAATGAATTAGCTGAATTAAAGAAGCAAATTCGTGAGCTGCAAGACAAGGGATATGTCAAACCAAGTTCATCACCTTGGGGTGCACCTGTTCTTTTCGTCAAGAAAAAGGATGGTAGTATGAGAATGTGTGTGGATTATAGAGCTCTTAATGAGGTCACCATTAAGAATAAGTACCCCTTGCCCAGGATCGACGACTTGTTCGATTAGCTAAAGGGAGCAGGTGTCTTCTCCAAAATAGATCTTCGGTCAGGATATCATCAGTTAAAAATCCGACCTGAAGATGTGCCCAAGACAGCCTTCACCACTCGGTATGGACTTTATGAGTTCACAGTCATGTCATTTGGGTTGACCAATGCACCAGCCTATTTCATGAATATGATGAATAAGGTGTTCATGGAATTTCTAGATAAATTTGTGGTGGTGTTCATTGATGATATTCTCATCTATTCTAGAGATGAGAAGGAGCATGAGACACACCTGAGATTGATATTGGAAAAACTCAGGGATCACTAGCTGTACGCCAAGTTCAGCAAGTGCGAGTTTTGGCTGAAGGAAGTAGGATTTCTTGGACACATTGTATCCGCAAGTGGAGTAGCAGTGGACCCAACCAAAGTAGAAGCAGTGATGGGATGGAAACAGCCCAAGTCTGTCTTCGAAGTCAGAAGCTTTCTGGGATTAGCTGGATATTACCAGAGATTTATAGAGAGTTTCTCCATGCTTGCACGCCCAATGACTCAACTCTTGAAGAAGGAGAAGAAGTTTGAGTGGACGGAATCATGTGAGAAAAGCTTTGAAGAGCTAAAGAAAAGACTTGTCTCAGCACCAGTCCTGATCCTACTCGATATTCATAAAGACTTTGTGATTTATTGTGATGCCTCACGGCAAGGTTTAGGTTGTGTGCTGATGCAAGAAGGAAAAGTGGTAGCATATGCATCACGGCAGTTGAAGCCTCATGAGAGCAACTATCCTACTCATGACTTAGAGCTGGCCGCGATTGTACATGCTTTGAAGATTTGGCGACATTACCTCATCGGTAATCGTTGCGAAATATACACGGATCATAAGAGCCTGAAGTATATCTTCACTCAGACCGAGCTCAACTTGAGACAGAGAAGATGGCTAGAGTTGATTAAGGATTATGATATTGGTATCCATTATCATCCGGGGAAAGCCAACGTGGTAGCTGATGCATTGAGCAGAAAAAGCCACGTCAACATGATCAGTGTTAGAGAAGGGTTGCCCGAGCTATGCCAGGAGATGAAGAGGATGAATCTGGAGATTGTCACTCACGGATCAGTGAATGCACTTGAAGTACAACCCACACTTCGAGATCAGATTAGAGAAGCTCAAAAAGAAGATGCTGATATCCAAGAAATTAAGAAGAATATGAGAAGAGGAAAGTCCCTAGGATTTTCAGAGGATGAACAAGGTGTTATATGGTTCGAGAATAGGTTGTGTGTGCCGGGCCATAAGGAGATAAAGGAGATACTTCTTCAGGAAGCACATGAGTCGCCATTCTCTATTCATCCCGGCAGTACAAAAATGTATCAGGATTTGAAGGAAAAATATTGGTGGGTTAGCATGAAGAGAGAAGTTGCAGAATACATTGCTCGCTGTGATGTCTGTCAGAGGGTGAAAGCAGAACATCAGAGACCAGCAGGCTTGCTACAGCCATTAGCGGTCCCAGAGTGGAAATGTGAAGAAATTGGAATGGATTTCATCACCGGACTCCCTAAAACCCAGACAAATTATGACTCCATTTGGGTAATTGTGGACCGTCTCACCAAGGTGGCCCACTTTATACAGGTGAACACTAGATATGGTGGAAATAAACTGGCCGAACTATACATAACCAAGATTGTGTGTCTACATGGGATTCCTAAGAAGATAGTCTCAGATCGAGGTAGTCAGTTTACCTCGCGCTTTTGGAAGAGTTTACATGAAGCCATGGGAACCCGACTGAATTTCAGTACAGCTTACCATCCTCAAACAGATGGGCAAACCGAGCGTGTGAATCAGATACTGGAAGATATGTTGCGCGCTTGTGCGTTGGACTATCAAGCCAGTTGGGACAAGTGTCTTCCATTCGCTGAGTTTTCATATAATAATAGTTATCAAGCCAGCTTGAAGATGTCACCATTCGAAGCATTGTATGGAAGGAAATGCAGAACTCCGCTCTTGTGGGATCAAGTTGGAGAGCGACAGTTGTTCGGTCCGAGTATCCTGAATGAGGCAGAAGAGAAAGTCAAACTTATACAAGATAGACTCAAGATAGCTCAGTCCAGGCAGAAAAGCTATGCGGACAACCGCCGAAGAGAGCTAGCCTTTGAGCCGGGAGATCATGTGTATCTCAGGGTCACTCCCCTTAGAGGTGTGAGACGCTTTGGAAATAAAGGGAAGCTAGCACCACGGTATGTGGGCCCATACCCCATACTGTCCAGGAAAGGAGAAGTTGCTTATCAGTTGGGTTTACCGCCAGTGCTAGCAGGAGTGCATGATATGTTTCATGTGTCACAGTTGAAGAAATGCCTTCGAGTTCCCACTGAGCAAGCCCAGTTGGATGATATCGAGATCCAAAAAGATTTGACTTACAAAGAGCATCCGATCAAGATTCTTGAGACTGCAGAACATGTCATGAGAAGAAAAACTATCCGATTCTGCAAGGTTCAGTGGAGTCATCATTCAGAAAAGGAAGCTACTTGGGAAAAAGAAGAGGAGCTAAAGTCAGAGTATCCCCAACTCTTTTGCTAGCCAGCCCGAATCTCGGGGTCGAGATTCTTTTTAAGGTGGGTAGATTTGTAACAACCTGCTCTTCCCGCGCCTGGGCCGCCGCCGCCAACGGCCAGGCCGCCTTCTTCAGCTGCGTCGCTGCGCGTCCCTGCCGCGCCAGCGCAACCGCCGCTGCGCGTTCGCCTAGTCAATTAAGGGCGGCCTGGGTCTCGCTGAATGTAAAGCCTAACCGTACTACCACGAAGTGCGAATGGGACAGACACTGGCTATCCTTATTAAATCATTTTATGGACAGTCATGCCATATGGGGGTAGTGGTGTGGTGAAAGCGAGATGTCGCCACTCTGGCGCAAGAGGGGCTTACGAATAAAGGGAGTCTTTCAAATGATGAAACCTTAGCGGGCATGACTACATGTATGATTTATTAATGGGGCCTTGTCATATTTTTCTCTGTCACTCACCAAAGGAAGTGTGTTGACATAAAAGGGAAATATTATGTCTTGTGGGTAAAGTTGTACAACCTCTCGCAGAGTGTCAAACTAATCGATTAGTCGCGCCATGATCATGGGCATGCCGAGCAAGCCATTCTCAGATTAGACTTTGGTAAATTAAAATTTGATTTTCGGAAAATAATGTTGGATGGAGGGAGTCCATCATGGGTAAAACTTAGCCAATCCCAGGAGTGATTCCTGAGTTAAAATGTATAGATTTAAATTTTGAAATAAAGTATGCCTTTTAAATTAAAAATGTTGTTAAACTATTGCTTTATGCTTAAGTAAACCATATTGCCATCCTTGATTACCCGTACATTTATATTGCATTTCCGGTGTGGTTTGCTGAGTACGTATGTACTCACCCTTGCTTAATTTACCACTTCAGAGGAGGAGTATCACGATGGTGAGGACCAGTTGGACTAGGCCGTGCCCCCAGTCGATTGCCTGTGGCAAATTAATTGGGCTCTACTTATTATTCTTCTTATTCTGCTGCTTTTTTTTATTCGCTTATTTATTCGTTAGCCTGCGCGCCATTTCTTTTGTAACCTTGAATATTTATTATTAATAAATAACGACGGATATGCTATGGTTTCATTTCTATTGTGTGTACTAGCATTTCTTGGACTAGTACAAAATACACAGAGGATTTCGGAGGTGTTATTCTGGGGTCCGACACTGGACCATTTCAGATGAAGCTATTATTATCTCACCTATGAAGCTAAAACTCCATAGAGCAGCTAAATCTTAATGCCAATGAATATTCTTTGCTACGATCTGGTCCAATGGTTTACTCAACTATGATTAAATACTATTTTTTTACTCCTTCAAAAACTTGAACAGATTCTTGCTGAATTTTGATTCATTTCATATCCTTTTGTGATTCAGGTTATAAAGGCTACATCTTTGTCGAGTATGCTTTTTTCCTATAATCTGTCCTGAAAAAAAGAGTGCATCAACCGTGTTTTCACAGTTGTTGCTGCAAGGACCTCAAGCTTTTATGCTTATTGATTTGCTTGCTTTTTGTCCTGTATGCTTGTAATGTTACTGCAGATTATTAGTCATCATTTTCATTTTCCTTAGGTACAATGCACTAAATGTGTAGGAACATTCAAATGGGCAGTAATTTCTTCCCTAAAAATAATGCACCATGCACCAGTATATCGTTGGACAAAGGATAAGCGCCACTGTTTTCTTCAGTCCTGCCCTTGATGATAGAAGATACTGCTTGTTAGCTGAAGGTTTCAGCTATTATCTAAAATGTGCCGGACGACACTATCTCGCATTCAACAAGGCTTTAGAGAAAACAGAGGGAACACACGGATGTTTTCTGGGCAATTTTCGAGAGCTTTTTCCTTATTGAAAATTGACAACGTATTGCAAAATGAGAACTACAATATAAGAGAAGGAAAGCTAGACTAAGATCGTGCCATCCCACGATCCGCACTGCCCGGTAATTCTAACTGAAACGACTACGCTTTTACGGATACAAACTCACGCCAAGACACGCATTTGCTTCAAGACTCCACGCACCAGCAACGTCCACCTCCTACCTCCGCTTCCTGCGGCTCTGACTGCTTCATACTTGACCTGATGGGGCTTGCTCAGATCAGCAATTAACCCAACATTCTCCCCCTTAATTCTGATCTGGGGAAAGATCTTGAACACCGACAATATACTTCATCTTGGCCATCTTCACACCTGACAAGGGCTTGGTCAGAATATCAGCTCTTTGTTCTTCAGTTCCAACAAAGGCTACAACAATCTCTCCAACTTCAATGCATTGCCGTATATAGTGGTACTTCACATCTATATGCTTACTGCGCCCATGAAACACAGGGTTTTTCGTCAGTGCTATTGCTGACCTGTTATCCACAAACAAGTTGTTAGGTTTGAGTTGCATACACACAAGTTCAGTCATCATGTTCTTAAGCCACACAAAGATGACAAGCCGCACTGAAGCTGCCATGTATTCTGCCTCACAAGAAGACAGTGCCACTGTTTTTTGCTTCTGCGATGACCAAGAAACCAGACTGGAATTCACATAGAAAACCATGCCACTAGTACTTTTCCTGTCATCAAGGTCTCCTGCTAGATTGCTATCACTAAACCCAGTTATTATCTCTACCTCATCTCCTTTCTCATATCTAAGACCATCATGGACAGTCCCTTTCAGATACCTGAGGATCTGCTTGACTGCTCTTTGATGCAAAAGTGTAGGCCTCTCCATAAACCTGCTTGCAACCCCAACAGCATACGACAGATTAGGTCTAGTGTGAAGGAGATAATACCTTAAACACCCAATTACACGCCTGTACTCAGTTACATCCACTGGTTCTCCATCAGAGTCTTTGTGTAGCTGACTCTTCTGCTCCATTGGAAATTTGGTGGCAATCTCTTCTGCTCCATTGGAAATTTGGTGGCATTGCACTCTGCCATGCCAAACTGCTCCAAGATTTTCTTTGCATAGGCTGATTGCTTCAAAGTAATCTTGTCATTTTCTTGTGCTACTTCAATTCCCAAATAGAAATTTAGTAGCCCAAGATCACTCATTTCAAACTCCTTTTGCATTTCCTGCTTGAAGGTGACTATATCTTTATGATGTGCACCAGTGACAATGAGGTCATCAACATAGAGCCCAACTATTAGCTTTGTTTTGTCATTTCCTCTTACATATATAGCTTGGTCTTGTGCACACTTCACAAAATCCAACTGCTTCAGACACGTGTCCAACCTTGTGTTCCAAGCTCTAGGTGCGTGCTTCAGGCCATAAAGTGCTTTTCTCAGCAAGTACACAAAATTTTCTTTTCCCTTCACAGCAAAACCAGGAGGTTGTGTCACATAAACCTCTTCTTCCAGCTCACCATGTAAAAAGGCTGACTTTACATCAAGGTGATGCACCTCCCAGGCTCTGTTTGCAGCTAGAGCTAGAATTAACCTCACTGTATCAAATCTGGCAACTGGAGCAAACACCTCATCATAATCAATACCAGGTTGTTGCACATATCCTTTGGTCACTAGCCTGGCCTTGTATTTGACTACTGCACCTGCAGAATCTCTTTTCACCTTGTAAACCCACTTTAGGCCTATGGGTTTCTTTCTGCGCAGTAACTCGGCTAGTGTCCAGTGCAGTTCCTTTCAATGGACTCCATCTCTTTCTTCATAGCATCCTCCCACACCGAGACTCCTGCAGCTTCAACATAGCATCTAGGCTCATCAAACTCTAGGAGTAGCAGTTCATCTTGACTCGGCTTCACAAAGGTGCTCAACTTTACTAGTTTGTCGCATAATTTCAGCCAAACTCCTGTTTTTGCCATGACACGCATTACTACTATCACCAAGATCGCTACCAGGTGATAATATCTCCCCGAACCCTACTCGACTCCACTCAATCCTTGAGGTGATCTCTGATCACTCGCCGATTCTTGAAGTTTTAGAAGTTGTAGTTGTTGCAAAGCTTGCCTTTGCCCTTGCCCTTGTCATTGGTCCGGTTTGTCCCTGCCTTGTTTGCACATGGCTTTGAGTTGCGAGAACTGCAGTGGTGAGACCTCTTGGACACATTGATCAATTGCTTGCTTGGAATTCTCTTCACCGCCTAATCGACATCTCTCGTAGCTCCAGTGCAATGTGTCATCTTGATCAGTGCTACCACAGGTGGATCTGGTACTATGAATTCATGCCACTCCCAACACTTTCACCCAGTCCCACATTGCTTGTTCATCAAAGATAACATCAAGATCGACATGTATTTTCTTCCTGTCTGGATCATATAACCTACTAGCCTTGCCTTTCTCAACTCCTAAGTACACCATTGCTTGACTTCGTCATCTAGTTTTCTCAGATTTGGCTTAGTGACTTTTGCATATGCAGTACACCCAAACACTCTTAGGTGCCCCAGATGTGGCTTCTTTTCCTTTATAACTTCATAAGGTGTCTTGTTGTTCAAAGCTTTGGTTGGCAACATATTCAACAAGTACACAGAATGCCTCACTGCTTCACCCCAAAACCTTCCAGGAACTCCCATGCTCTTCATCAATGATCTAGCCATGGCCATCACTGTCCTGTTTCTTCTTTCCACTACACCATTCTGTTGAGGACTATATGGTGCAGCGAGGTGCCTCAAGATGCCTGCATCTTCACAAAGAGTGCCAAATTCGGCTGATAGAAATTCTCCACCTCTATCTGTCCTGAGTACCTTAATGTTATAACCTAGTACATTTTCAGTTTCAGTCTTGAACTTTCTGAAAGTATCACAGGCTTGATCTTTAGTCTTGATGATGTATACCCACATCCACCTTGAGAAATCATCTACAATGAGCATGAAGTAGCTATTGCCACCTATGGTCTGAGGTGTTACTGGACCACATAGATCAGCATGAAGCAGGGCAAGTGGTTCATTTGCTCTGAAATTTGCTACTACAGGAAATGAATGCCTCACTTGCTTGGCAAACATGCACCCTTGACATACTTGGTTAGGATGCTCAATGCATGGCAGTCCCTTTGCCATCTTTTTATCAGCAAGCATTTTCAGAGACTTAAAGTTCACATGACCTAGTCTAGCATGCCATAGCCAAGCAGGATTTTCAAGGTTTGCCAACAAACATACTGCATCACAGCTTTCTATTGCAGCTTTGTACAATCTATTTGCTGAACTTTTGATTTTGATCAACAACTTATCACAGGAATCATATACTAGCAGATAACCTCCTTGCATAATGACTTTATTTCCTCTCTCAGCTAGCTGACCACAACTAATAATGTTGTTGCAGAGAGCAGGAATGTAATATACCTCAGTTAGTAGTCTCTGCTGTCCACCCTTGAACTTCAGCAGTATTGATCCCTTCCCTTTGATCTGCACTTTGAAGCCATCCCCAAACCTGACATTGCCTTCCACTGAGTCATCAAGGTCATGAAACTTGCTCAGCTCTCCTGACATGTGATTGCTTGCTCCATTGTCAAAGTACCACACATCTGAAGCCATGTGATCACCTCTAGTCAGAAATGGTGGCTCCATCCTTTCTTCATTCAGTAGAACCAAATCTTTGGTTTCCACAGCAGCAGACAGAAGTAATGATGGCTCTTCTTCTTCTACCTTTGCCAAATTTGCTTCACTAATGTGTTGCTGCTTAGGTAACCTGCACACAAAAGTGTAATGCCCCATTTTGTTACAATTAAAACACTTTATGTGACTTTTGTCTCTGGCACCTCCAGCAGAATTCCCCGCTCCATCTCTCGTGGGTACAGGGCCACGGCAACGGCTACGTCCACCGCGGCCACGGCCGTGCCAATGGCCATCTCCACGGCCGCGTTGGTTGGTGAAGCCTGACGAAGACGGAGCGCCTCTGCTCTTCTGACCAGGCGAGGTGGCACTTCCAAAGATTGTTCTTCGCCGCTACCGCCATCAGGCCTCGGAGCGTGAGCCGACCATCAACAGCTGCCGGGCGGCGTCATCGTGCTCGTTCATCGAACGCCAGACGCCCAAGGACCTCCTCAAACGCCATCGCCGATGTATCACGTAATCGCCGATCCGGCCACGGCTTGGTAGAGCCGGTCGGGCGCGGTGTCGAGCAATTTCTTCACCATTTGCGCTGTGTCCAATGTACCACCAACCACAGTGAATTGAACAGCCATGCCAGAGATCTTACCGGCATACTCATCAAGTGATTCAACCTCCTTCATCCTGAGAGAATCAAAATCCCCTCTCAGAGTCGCCAGCCGTGCAATCTTTACTCGATCCGCACCAACAAATCTTGTCTGCAGGCTCTCCCAGACCTCCTTTGCCGTCTTCTTTGGTGCCACCTGCATGAGGATGTCCTCTGGGAGAGATTGCAGTAGTTGCGCTCGCGCCGTCTTGCACTTTTTCACATCTACAGCCACGCCGGCCGTATGGGCGATCGCCTCCCAGAGACCTTCCGCGTCCAGGAGCGCTTCCATCTTGATCGCCCACGCCGTGTAGTTCATAGCCGTTAGCACCGGGCTCTGCAGTGACACGCCGCCACCGCGCCCAGTGCCGCCGACGGGGATCAACGCCATCAGCTCTGATACCAAATGAAGGTTTCAGCTGTTATCTAAAATGTGCTGGACGACACTATCTCGCATTCAACAAGGCTTTAGAGAAAACAGAGGGAACACACGGATGTTTTCTGGGCAATTTTCGAGAGCTTTTTCCTTATTGAAAATTGACAACGTATTGCAAAATGAGAACTACAATATAAGAGAAGGAAAGCTAGACTAAGATCATGCCATCCCACGATCCGCACTGCCCGGTAATTCTAACTGAAACAGCTACAGTTTTTCTGGATAAAAACTCATGCGCACACGCATTTGCCAGCACTCCACGCACCAGCAACGTCCACCTCCTACCTCCGCTTCCTGCGGCTCTGACTGCTTCATACTTGACCTGATGGGGCTTGCTCAGATCAGCAATTAACCCAACATTAGCATCTTTTCTTAGTAGTCATTATATCGTTCCAATTTTTAGTACCCCTGCTTAACACTAAACTATTCCTCTACTTTCCATTACATCGCTCAATGGATTTCTATAAAAAAAAATAAGCAGCGCTGTTTTTCTTAGTCCTGCCTCTGATGATAGATATGTTGCGATTTTTGCACCATTTCCTGGGAGAATACTACCTGTTGGGAGGATGCTACCAACTTATTTTGTCACTCAATTGTTTACTAATGTTTACCACCATATTCCCTGTTTAGGAAACAGCTAAGTGTGCTTTGTGCTATCAGTTATTAAGTCACAAATTATACTGCTGTATTATATTTCAAACTATCTAATATTCGCTCAAAGTGACAGTCTTGCCGTGTCTCAGCTTAATATGCCTTTTACGCCTCTATTTAGTTAATCGGCTACATTCAGATTTTTTCAGAGTGCCAATAGAAGAGGGGCAACAATATAACAAAATCTGTGAGAAAACAGCAGTAAAAAATGCCTTCCAATAAAGTAACTTATTAAGAAAATCAATTTGCATACAGATAAATCAGAAGTAATATAAACTAATGTTTTAGCGGTTATTATTACACATTAGCATAGCTTCTGTTTCATTTGCGTTTCCCTCACAAATCCGTCTTTTTTTTTTATATTCAACGTTCTCATAACAAACACTATTAAAGCTATTCACGCCTGCGCTGTCAATGTCATATACTCACATTTAGTATTATTCGCACTGTTTACCTTCACCATGCCTGCACCTTATACTTCTCTACTTGCCTTTTCCTCTTTGCCTAAGTACAGACCACCGCTACATCTTAGACTATTTTCTTGCAAGATTAGTATAACTAAGTTATAAAAAACTGCAACACCTTACCTATATTATGCGTGCATCTTTTCTTGCTTCCATGTATAATAATTATCTTTACTCTACAAGAACACCAGGCTGGTATTATAGATCTAATTTAAACACTACGCAATTACTTTGTAGTTTCCCAAAGACACGAATATTGCTTTATTGTTTATACTGTCTAACTGGATGGTTCAACAACTCTAGTACAATACCCAGAAATACACCTCCACACCCTTTGCTTTACGCTTTGATTACATCCTGCATAAAACCGCACTGAGAATACAAAACATTTTAAGTTTTGAGATGCTTGCTGTTAAAACATATTAACTGAAGATAACCATAAGGTCTCCCGCACTTAAAAAAAAATAGTATAGCAACAAATATTTGCTTATGTTTACCGTTTCCTACTACTATAACCGTTTTTACTGGCGCACGCCGCGCCCAGTTTCCTAGTTTATCGAATGCACCAAAGCATCACAGAGCACGGACACGCGCTTTCCATGAGGCCTATATCAACAGTTTCATGTTCGAGTCTCACTGACTATGTATTAAATGATGAGCTATTTCTAGATTATTGATATTTGATCATGTGACTTGTTTGTTGTTTGAGCCTTTTATATTGCTGGTAGCTATCACTTCACATTTAAGATACACCTTAGTGCCTTATTTTGACTAACTATACTCTTTGTTGCATAAACACTTCTCCTCAATCTACTTAATTTGTTCATGAGAAAATGACTAAGGAGAGCCTTTGGGCGCCAAAATGGACCAGCACACCACTACGTCGAACAAGGTCATCTGTGTCGGTTCGGAACCGACATTAGTGCCGGTTTTCGAACCGACACAGATGTACCGACACTGATAATCGAGGATTATCAGTGTCGGTTAAAAAATCGACACAAATAACCTTATCAGTGTCGGTTCTAACCACTAACCTACACAAAATGTCTCCATATCAGCGTCAATTCCTATAAATAACCGACACTGATAGTCCGTATATCAGTGTCGGTTTCCACTAAGAACCGACACAAAAAGTCCATATATCAGTGTCGGTTCTAACTACTAACCGACACAAAATGTCTCCATATCAACGCCGGTTCCTATAAATAACCGACACTGATAGTCCATTTATCAGGGTCGGTTTTCACTAAGAACCGACACAAAAAGTCCATATATCAGTGTCGGTTCTAACTACGAACCGACACAAAAAAGTCCGTGTGGATGAGAAGCATTTGTTAATGCCCATCACATAGAAGAGAATGACTACTTGTTGTTCTGTCACATTGAGGACTTTCGTTTTAAGGTTCTCATACTTGATTTTCAAACGGCTAAGAAGCGGGATGCCCGTTGTAAGCAAGAACGGGTATCCTGCATGCACGAACTGCTATATCAGTGCAAATTAGTAATTTAGGCCATATATCAGTGTCAGTTCGAAGCATCAATTTAGGTTAGAATGGTTAGAGCCGACATGCCACGTTTTCTAGAAACATTGCTTTCTGTATAGGTTCATGCACATTTCGATAGGGATTCGGAAAACCCTTTTCTAATCCAATAGTCAGTAGCGGCTCCTTGCCGAGCATGCCAACTCCCAAACGTATATGATTAAAGTACTGATGTAATAATCTCTTTGCCAAACTATATGAAGATCGAACTCAAGGTGAGAAGCATGTCATCCTTTGACAGTTCAATCCATCTCCTCGTATCCGTGATATATTAATAAGTTGTGATTGACTTCTCAATCACAGCATGGCCATGCACTTCCTTAATCATATCACACGAGTGCCCTAAACATATATCTCCGTTACACTGGAGTGGCAAATTCCATCTTGACTGCTCACTTCCCTTTGCATATTTCATAGTAAACATGAAAGCTACGTACCTTTATAACTATCCAGTTAGGAAATTGTGTTTGGTAACCCCAAGGTAAAATATTACATATGTAGGGAATGTGACAATCTCAGGTTTAAGTATCATACATCTACTATGTATGAGATACACTGATGACATATAAGAATGCAACATTCTCGTAGTGTTCCATTGCGGGTCCATCTAACACATGTTCTCCAACATGCGTTCACAATGTATTGATGATATCTCCATATCTTATGATCTATGAAACATGATCATCGATCAGTACATGTGCTGATCTATTCATCGTTGTTCACTACGATGATATCCGATCAGAGATACTTACAGAATTATATCAATGAGTAGAGAGTTTCATAAGCAAGCCACATACTTACTGATCAATATAATGATATACATTCATTGGACCAATAATCATATTATTATTCATAAACATAGTCATGTTTCAATCATCTATATGACTGCCTCAAGGGCATAACACTAACAATCTCCCACTTTCACTTGAGTCAGTCAATTAAGCATCTAATACCATTTGACCTCGTGTGCGCCTCATGCTTAGGCTGTGGAAGTGGCTTCATTAACGGATCAGCCACATTAGCTTCTGTATCTACTTTGCATATCTTCACGTCTCCTCTATTCACAATCTCGCGAATAAGGTGAAAGCGTCGGAGTATATGTTTGGACTTCTGATGTGATCTAGGCTCTTTTACTTGTGCAATGGCGCCACTATTATCACAATAGAGGTCCATTGGATTAGAGGCACTAGCGACCACACCAAGTTCTGAGATTAACTTCTTTATCCACACAGCTTCCTTTATAGCCTCTCAAGCCGCAATGTACTCCGCTTCTGTTGTAGATTCGGCCACCGTGCTTTGCTTGGAACTCTTCCAGCTTACCGCTCCTCCATTTAGTGTAAATACAAACCCGGATTGCGATCGGAAATCATCTTTGTCAGTTTGGAAGCTTGCGTCAGTGTAACCCTTTATAACCAGTTCTTCCTATCCTTAGTTCTTCTCAAGCACTTAAAGATGTTTTTCACGGCTGTCCAATGACCATCACCGAGATCCGCTTGGTATCTGCTCGTGACACATAGAGCATATGAGACATCTGGGCGTGTACAAATCATGGCATACATAATAGACCCAAGAGCCGAAGCATATGGAATCTTACTCATCCTGTCTAGCTCATCAGTTGTCGAGGGACACTGATTCTTGCTAAGACTGATGCCATGTGATATTGGCATGAAACCTCTTTTGGATTCATGCATAGTGAACCACTTCAATACCTTGTTAATGTACGTTTCTTGGCTTAATCCAATCAACCTTTTTGATCTATCTCTATAGATCTTTATGCCCAAGATATAACATGCTTCTCTAAGTTCTTCATTGAAAAACTCCTTTTCAATGAAGTCTTAATATTTTCAAGCATAGGAATATCATTCCTGATTAATAATATGTCATCCACATACAATATCAGAAACACAAGTGCGCTCCCACTAGCCTTCTTGTAAACACAAGGCTCTTCTTCGTTTTTGACGAAGTCAAATCCTTTGACTACTTCATCAAAACGAATGTTCCAACTCCGAGATGCTTGCTTCAACCCATAAATGGATCTCTGAAGTTTGCATACCTTTTTAGCATATTTAGGATCAACAAAACCTTCAGGTTGTATCATGTTTACATCCTCAGATAGATTTCCATTAAGGAAAGCTGTTTTGACGTCAATCTGCCATATTTCATAATCAAAATATGTAGCAATAGCTAAAATGATCCGGACAGACTTAAGCATGGCTACCGGTGAGAAAGTTTCATCATAGTCAACTCCTTGAACTTGTTTGAAACCTTTTGCCATCAACCATGCCTTATAGATCTGAACATTTCTATCCACGTCTATCTTCTTCTTGAAAATCCATTTGCATTCTATGGTTTTTACACAATGAGGAGTATCAACCAAGTTCCAAACTTGATTGTCATGCATGGATTGAATTTCGGATCTCATGGCTCCAAGCCATTTTTCGGAGTTTGGTCCATCATCGCTTCTTTATAAGTCGTGGGCTCATCATTGTCCAACAATAATATGTCATGTCCATATCTTATGGGTTCATGATGCGGCCTCCCCAACCTACGTAGGGCTGGTGTGACACTACGATATGTCGAGATGTTATAAAATGTGAAATTAGAGATTGTGACATTGTAAAATGTGAATTTGGAGATTTAAACTTTACGCTATGAAATTTAATCGCGTTCTGGGCCGATTTCGGGAGTTTTGGGCCTTTCCGGGGAAGATTGGGCCCAAGAGAAAGAGTCGTGGGCTTTAGTGGGATGATGTTTGGGCCCATGTGGGAGTGGGAGGCCAGGTTGGGCGCCACCCCCTGCCCTTGTGTAAGCCCCCACCTTTGGAAACCCTAGCCGCCTCCCTTGCCTCTCCTCTCCTTGCCTCCACTCCTCCCTAGCCGCCACCACAAGCCGCGCCTCTTGCGCCCCACCCCTCTCCTCTCCTCTCCACCTCCCTTGCTGCCCCTAGGGGCTTCCTCCACCTCACCACCCCGCATATCCGTCCATTGGAGCGCTCCGCGACGAGGTGATCCGGTGGATTTGGAGCGAGGAAGGAGATCGCGCGAACCGGGAGGAGATTCGTCGGATCTTCGTTCGTGGGGCTAAGGTATGGCTAGGGGAATCCTTGGGGTTGGTCTAGGGGCTGTGATAGAGGGTAATTTGATGCTTTTAGATCATGTACTGGTGCTGTGATTGGGTAGATTAGATGAAAACTAGAGTTTGTCACGTTCTCTGCTTCGGATAGATTGTGCAGTCGACCTAGGGTTTGAGTTTTTGCGACATTAGAGTCGGAATTTGGTCGGCCACCTGTTGACAAAGTTGTAGGTAACTTCAATACCTTTTAGTGGACATAAAGAACGTCCAATTCCGCCCAGCCGTTTGAAAGTTATGCTCGATTTACCGAGCGTGTTCAAATCTGTGACGTAGCTAGGATAGAACGTAGAGTTTTGTAGGTTAAACAACTTTAGAGTCCGAATCAGCTTTTCCATATACTTAGAAAAAGTTAGGAAATTTCCTAAGCTACGCGAGGATGTACTCGTTTAATTGATTCGGAGTCCTAGATCTAAAGTTATGATAGTTTGAAGTCTGCTGTCCGGGCGGGGCAGATTCTCTGTTTTTCGATGTTGGGGGTAGTTCGTGAAGTCGGGGTAGACGAGTTTTTGCGTACTGTTTTGGGGGCACGTTTTGAGCGTGTGGTATGTATGTGCAGGTGGTGTGACCCCGGGAGTGCCCTCGTCCTCTCGCCAAACCGTCGCCCGAGGTTAAGGCAAGTGTATTGGAATGGGTATCGTTTTGATTGTTGCTAGACTTGATTAGATGCAACTTGCTTTATGATATGATGCTAAGATTGATGATTGCCTATGACATGATGAACATTATTACATATTGATCATGATTTCATTGTATTTAATGTTTATGTCAACCTTCACATGTTTATGTCATATGTGCATTCATAATGGAAGAGGCGTCCCATGCTGATGCGGGCCTCTGTGTTCACACGTAGTGAACACGAAAGACCTACCTCGTAGTTCCATCCACGGGTGTGCATGGGAGCGAGTTAGTAAGAGTAGGCACCCTCTATCTACGGGATGGAAGGGGAAGGGGGTGCATGCTGACGGGTGTGCACTCGGCAATACCGGTATGTGCTTTGTGGAGATATGAGCATTTGCATTGCATACATGATGATGAAATGAGTACAATGATGATGAGACATGAGAATGATATGGTATATGAATTTATGACTTGTTCAAAGGTGTTGATCATGGTATGTAGTGATGATAACATTGAATTGTTCTTTATGGTCCATTGCAATATACTTGCTGAGTGATGAATTCACACTTGTGTTTTATGTTGTTTTTAGGTACCATGACATCAGCTTGTGGGAAGGGGCAATAGCTACACATCTTCACGTAGTTCCAGTCACATTTACCAATTTGAGCCATGATCATAATAAGTACCATGAAATTGGTGTATGGAATAATTTTAGTGTGCTTATGATCCTCATTTGTTTAGCTATAGATTGTGGAGTGGTTGGATTTGGTTTTATTGGTTTATGTTGATGCTTTATCTATTATATATCGTTGTTTTAGATGTCTTATGTTATGATATATCTTGCCATGTTATTGCTATTGTTCAATTCATGATAAAACAAAGGAGATGCTGCCGAAATTTTTGGTTTTAGCATTTGCTTCTTTGCTGTATTTTTTCTTTATTAGTGGTATTAGGTGTTGTTTAGTCTATGTTTGGTAGCATTCGGGCATACTAGATGCCGGGGTGTTACAGCTGGTGTCTCTTCCACAGGTTGTACAACACTTTGTACAACTTGTGAAGGTTCAGTGGCAGCTTGACCATATTCATGTGATTCTCGAACTTCATCGAGATGCACATCACTCCCATTGTTTTCTTTGGAAAGAAACTCTTTCTCCAAAAGACACCATTTCGAGCAACAAAAACATTGTTCTCGTTTCTTTTATAAAAGTAATATCCTTTTGTTTCTTTAGGATACCCCATAAAGAAGCATTTTTTGATTTAGGTGCGAGTTTATCTGATTGCAAACGTTTTACATAAGCCTCGTATCCCCATATCTTGAGAAATGACAACATGGGACTTCTCCCAGTCCATATCTCATATGGCGTCTTCTCAACGGAATTTGATGGGACCTTATTCAGTGTGAACGCAGCTGTCTCTAGAGCGAAACCCCAGAAGGATAATGGCAGATCTGTTTGGCTCATCATTGATCGAACCATATTTAACAACGTTCGGTTCCGTCGTTCGGACACGCCATTCCATTGTGGCGTTCCTGGTGGTTTAAGTTGTGGAATGATTCCACATTGCTTTAGATGATCACCAAACTCTTGGCTCAAGTATTCGCCCCCACGATCTGATCGTAAGTGTTTTATTAATTTGCCAAGTTGATTTTGTACTTCGTTCTGAAACTCTTTGAACTTTTCAAAAGTTTCAAATTTATGCCTCATTAAGTAGATGTATCCATATCTACTAAAGTCATCGATAAAAGTTACAAAGTACTGAAACCCACCTCTAGCACTCGAGCTCATTGGTCCACATACATCTGTATGTACTAGGGTCAACAATTCACTCGCCCTTTCACTAAAACCAGTGAAAGGGGCTTTTGTCATCTTGCCAAGTAAACAAGACTCACATGTTTCAAATGATTCAAAATCAAATGAGGTTAGAAGTCCATCACCGTGGAGCTTCTTCATGCGCTTCTCATTTATGTGACCTAAGCGACAATGCCATAAAAAGGTAGGATTCAAATCATTAGATCGAGGCCTTTTTACATTAATGTTATAGACAGGCTTTTCTTCGAGTTCAAGGACGTACAACCCATCCACCATGGGGCAACGATCATAATACATATCATTCAAAAATATTGAACAAACAAAGTTCTTTATTCTGAATTCATAACCTTCATGTTCCAAACAAGAAGATGAAATAATGTTTCTACTCAAAGCCGTAACAAAATAACAATTATTAAGTTCTAAAACTAATCCTGAAGGCAAATGCAATGGGTAGGTGCCAACGGCATGTGATGCCCTAGAACTTTTCTTCCTTGTTTTTGTTTCGGAGAGGATTGACGGAATTGTCGGGGAATGAAACAATTGAAGAAAATGCTGCATTTTAATTTTTATTTTGGGTTTTGGGCTAGGGAATAAAAGGCCGAAGAAAACCTGGGCCTGGACCAGGAATCTCTCCTCCCACCTCCACCTCCCACCCCCCCTAGTGGGCCGGCCCACTAGTGGTGCGCCCCATGTGGCCGGCCACACCCCCAAACCCTAGGCGCCTCTCCCACTCCCTCTCCCTCCCCTAGCAGCCACCTCTCCCTCCCCTTCCTCTCCCCACGTGGTGGCTCAAGATCCACCGCGAATCGCGAAGGAGAAGGCGAGGAGCGACTCCGTGGAGGCGTGGAGGACGAGCAGATCGCCGATTCGGGGTTCTTCGCGTGTTCTTCGTGGGTTCGCAAGGGAGATCACTAGGTAAAATTCCCAAACTTTTACCTCTGTTTTACCTAGGAATTAGGAGTGTATTAGATCTGGTGGTGAGGGTTTTGGATGGATCTTGTTGGGGGAGAAGGGTAGATGTTCACGTGGTGCTGTTTCTGGAAGGGGGATTTGTGCAGCGCGGATTGTTTCGCGTTTTTCGTGGCATAGATGATTTTTCCTGCCAAAACCTATAACTAGAAAGTTGTAGATAACGTCGAGACCTAGCTTCTGTAATTTTTTCAGAATTTTTGGGGAAGTGTTATGAGAGTTATCGCTGTTGAAAACCGACGAACAGAATCTGGGAACAGATTTCATCCACTGTGTTGGACGACTGTTTAGGCATATTTAACAGAGGAATTAGAATTTATGATCTTCTGGAAAGTTGTAGATCTCGTCAATATCTAGCTCCTGTAATTTTTTCATATTTTTTTGTTCTGTAGAAAGAAAGATACGAAAAAGAGAATGGGGGTTGCTGCTGTTCGGTCCGGACAGAACAGGGTTTCGGTGTTGGAAAAGGGGAACGGGTTGTAGGAATTGCGTATTTGAGTTGTGTGATCAATTGTGGTGTTATTACATACTGAAAATATGCTTGTACAGGTGGTGCCCCTTCTGGACGCAACTAGTTCCGTCGTCTACGTCGGTAAAGGCAAGTGGAAGTAGTGTTAGGGTTGAGCTATACATCGTTGTTTTGCATTGCCTTCGTTATATTTTCCTATGACATTAATCATACATGGTTTGATCATCTGCTAGGAAGATTGCAATAATTAGATTAGCAATGTGATGATGTGTTTTGGCTTTGATCCATGAGTAAAGAGAAGAATGATGTTGCCTATTGGTTGAACTGTCTAAATAGTTCATCACAATGTTATTTGTTTTCTATCCATGTTATATGATGGCATGCAAATATGTGAACTCAATGTGGAAGTTTATGAATGAATTCATGCATGAAGCATTAACTGCATAATCATGCATTGGAAGTTTGTCGACGCCAAATAAGGCGCGATCAAGACGGCGTACAACACCGTGTGTTCCTGAGAAAGGGCACGGTGAAGAGGATCATGGCATAAGCATATGCACAAGCATGAGCATTTTATTGAGGTTGTGGTAATCAATGTTGTGGTGTTGAAAGTAAAGCATGTGGTGTGTTAAATTCTTGATGGATGTGATGATGTGTTAATTGTTCTGCTTGCTGAGATTTCCCAATCTCACTGCTTGTGTTTTGTTGTTTTTTCAGGTAGCGTGCAAGAGACATAAGCATGAGGGGTGGGCTAGCAACACAATAAACCTTCGAATGTCATCACAACTCCCATGAACTAGTGTTTATTTAATACATTAGCTTGCTGAATTTTATTTGCACTTAGACTATTTGTTGTTATGTCTAAACTTATACTTGATTACGGTTGGCTTAGACTTGTTGTCGCTAGTATTGTTGAATTGCTTATTTTCTTGTTTGAATTGCTTATCATGAAATGCTTCCGTAATGTCCTGTTTTTAGGGGAGATGCTGTCGAAATTTTCTTGTTCTATAGTTTAGTTTTACGGGGTGTTACACGGCAAGACTAGCAACTCTTGCTTTATTCTCCACGCGAAGATCCACTTCTCCTTTTGCCAAGACTCTACTCTTTATCAGCCCCTGCATCGAAATGCAAATGTGAGCAACCGATCCAGTATCATATATCCAAGAGCTGGAAGAAGAAGTAGTAGCAAGATTAATTTCTATAACATTAATACCTGAAGTGAAAGTCACACTCCCATTCTTCTTATCTGCCAGGTACTTCTCGTAGTTCTGTTTCCAATGTCCTGACTTCTTGCAATAGAAGCACTGGGTTTCAGGCCGAGGACCAACTTTAAGCTTCTGAAGCTTATTTTTGAGGCCCGCGATCTCATCTTGAGCCTTGCCCTTGCCCTTTCCCTTAGCCTTAGCCTTCCTCTTTTTGAATGCAGTTATTTTCTGAACCACCAACACATGATTGGGTTTTTTCTTAATGCTTTCCTCGGCAGCTTTGAGCATCCCATATAGTTCGGTCAGGCTCTTCTCCATGCTATTCATATGAAAATTCATAATGAATGGCTCAAAGCTCTAAGGCAGAGATTGGAGAATGATATCTGTAGCCAAACCGATGCTATGGGGAAACTCAAGTTTTTCCAATCTCCCAATGTAGCCAATCATCTTGATCACATGTGGGCTGACCGGACTGCCTTCAGCCAACTTACAAGCAATGTAAGCTTCGAGATACCATACCTCTCAGCTCTTGCTTAATTCCCAAACATGCCCTTCAAGCCCACAATCATATTGTAAGCATCCTGGTCTTCATATTGCTTTTGCATCTCAGAGTCCGTGGTGACAAGCATGAGACAGCTGACCTCTACAGAAGCATTAACATGTTTTCATATTCAGCTTTCAAATTGCGAGGAGCATTTTCGGCTGGTTCATCAGGAATTGGATTCTCTAGAACATAGTCCTTCTTTTCGTGTTTGAGAACAATTCTCAAATTGCGATACCAATCAACAAAATTTATTCCATTCAGTTTTTCCCTTTCCAAAACCGATCTCAAAGCAAAACCAAGTGTGGCAGTAGGAGCAGGAGTAGGAGGTGCCATTGAACTACAACAAAAACATGCATAGTTTTTAAGTACTATGTTTATGTGAAACTTTCATTAAACATTTTAACAAAAAGCACTCCTACTTTATGTCCCCTTATGGACACATAGTGAGTATTCAAGATCCATATTCATCAAACACTAGTGAGCTTTGGCATCACTGCTAGAAATTTAGTGGCATAGGTAAGCAACAACTTTGCTAATTACATCTTATGTAATTCTTGTTAGTTGAGCATGAAAACAGGTAATGAATGCCGCCATCAACTCGACTCATGGCCAGGTCAACCCGCCCCTAGGGCTCACATGAGGGAGGGAGCACTTCCCTTTTTCGGGTGCCAATTAAGAAACCTAGCCTCATGTGTGTTTTCCTAGACACCAATTGTCTTGTATCTGTTCTTCATTGCCGAAATCAAGTCCCAACTTCTTATGTCCTCAAGCCCAAAACCGTTTTGATAGCTTGATTAAATCAACCATTGTTATGCGCAATGTGTCCAACACATCCCTATCATATATTAAGATAGCCATTGATATACTACTTTGGCAGTCATATTAATAACGATCTAAATTCTTGATAGGTGCAACAATTGGGTGGACAAGTTTGATTTAAAATTTTAACTATGTGGATGAACAAAATCTACTATGAACATGGCATCACATGCAATGAGCATAAAGAAAATAGCAAGGATTAAACACACATCCACATGTAATCAAATTAAGATGTGAAATAGTGCGGCCCTTAGCATTAGGATCTCCATCATCATGCTTGATTGTTCATCTTGCCATCATGCTTGATTGTTCACCTTGGCGTCACGCTTGATGACACCATCTTCATCATTGTGGATGCAACTTCTTACAACTTTGATAATGAATTTTACATGAGGGTTTCAACACATCACAAGTCGACACGCAGGTCGTTACACAATTAAAATAGCTCATGGCTTGACACGGCATACAGGCCATGTAATAATTACATTCATCACATACACATAGGCCATACTATTCCACATAACATCCTGCAAAAATGAATTAAACAAAATAGATTCTATGGCGGCGGGGTTCCAAGGGGCAGCGCCCCTAGCGGCGATCCCTGAGGGCAACGTCGTACCATGAACGGACTCACCCAAATCAAGATTGATTCAGTTTGCACTTTCCTCAAACCCTAAACCGATCGATCTCATCGACGGCTGCCTCCACCAATTCATCACATGAATCGGTTGAACATGTAATAAATCCAATCTACTATCCTCACATACCATATGTGCAACATCTAGATCACGAATCTACGCAAGATGGCTCTGATAACACTGTTGAGGAACACGGTATTCTACTCTAGCACAAATCAAAATTTCTACCGCAAAACCAGAAAAGCTACTTGCAAGAAGGGGGATCATAGATCAATTACCACTAGACGCGCAGTTGCAGAATCCTTCGCACGTCGTTGTAGTGGATCGTTCTGGCCGCAGTCGTGGATAGTCCTCGCCTCGGTCGTGGATCGTCCTCACCTTGCTGTGGATCGTCCTCGCTTGGTTGCGGATCCTCCTCACAGGCCGCAGTCACAGCAGCGTCACCACAGCAGTCCACTCGTCTGGGGATGGGACGCCGTGCGTCGGTGTGCAAGCACCGGTCGCTCGGCAGGTGCAACAAGAGGAGGTGACTAGGGTTTCTGGCGAAGCACCTCTAAAACGCACGAAAGTGTGTTCTGCGCCCAGCCTCCTCCCCTCCTTATATAGCCACGAGGTGAAACCCTAGGCAGTTAGGGCCCGTCTACGCGCTAAGCCCACAAGGTCCATTAATTACAGATCCAATCCGAATTAACGCTTCCTAGCCCGTTAAGTGTGTGACCCTATAGGTTCATGCACATTTGGATAGGGATTCGGAAAACCCTTTTCTAATCCAATAGTCGGTAGCGGCTCCTTGCTGAGCATGCCAACTTCCAAACGCATATGATTAAAGTACTGATGTAATAATCTCTTTGCCAAACTATATGAAGATCGAACTCAAGGCGAGAAGCATGTCATCCTTTGACAGTTCAATCCATCTCTTGTATCCGTGATATATTAATAAGTTGTGATTGACTTCTCAATCACATCATGTCCATGCACTTCCTTAATCATATCACACGAGTGCCCTAAACATATATCTCCTTTACACTGGAGTGGCAAATTCCATCTTGACTGCTCACTTCCCTTTGCATGTTTCATAGTAAACATGAAAGCTACCTTTATAACTATCCAGTTAGGAAATTGTGTTTGGTAACCCCAAGGTAAAATATTACATATGTAGGGAATGTGACAATCTCAGGTTTAAGGATCATACATCTACTATGTATGAGATACACTGATGACATATAAGAATGCAACATTCTCGCAGTGTTCCATTGCGGGTCCATCTAACACATATTCTCCAATATGCGTTCACAATGTATTGATGATATCTCCATATCCCATGATCTATGAAACATGATCATTGATCAGTACATGTGCTGATCTATTCATCGTTGTTCACTACGATGATATCCGATCAGAGACTTACAGAATTATATCAATGAGTAGAGAGTTTCATAAGCAAGTCACATACTTACTGATCAATATAATGATATACATTCATTGGACCAATAATCATATTATTATTCATAAACATAGTCATGTTACAATCATCTATATGACTGCCTCAAGGGCATAACACTAACATATGCATGAACAAGCGTAGTTAATTAGAAGTCTTATCATGGTTAATTAAAGACATAATCTTGTAAGCCACTGGACTAATCGTACAACCATATACATTATGGGCCAAACCTAACTCCAAGAAGTTACCAAGTCTTGACATGTCATACCTTAGGTGGTAGATGATCATATCTTGTTGGTAAAGTGTATAACCTCTGCAGAGTGTAAAACTATTTGAATAGTCATATCTTTGGTTATGAACAATGCTTGAGAATTTTATGCAATGTCTAGATTTTATAAAACAAAATTGAGAGGGAGGTTGTGTGCAACAAAAAGAAAGTGGTGTAGGCTGTGTGCCAAAAACTTGAGAAAAATCTCTGAGTAACTTATTATTACTATTATTTGTTGCACTTGTGTTTTTAATATATTACTGTATTCAATTGCTAAAGTTTACTTTATGCAAAAGTAACCATATCATCCATTCTTTGAGTAAGCCTGCATGTAGTTATTAGATTTGCATTCTGTGCACAACTTGTTGAGTACTCCATGTGCTGACATTATAGTAATCATCAATTAGTGGGGTGAGAAGAGACAACACTAGCTCTAGAGGAGGAGTACCGATTCCGAGCCTAGTCAATTGCATGTGCAAGTTGATGGATTTCCACTGGAGTTTATTTCCATTGCGCTGTAGTTTATCTTATTTAGTGTTTAAGACCTGTGAGACATAATAAATGTAAAAATCAATTATATGGTCATCTCACTATTTATTTAATTATCAACTTAGTCGTTTATTCTTATTCCGCGGTGTATGGAGTTGATATTTCATCTATGTTGTTATTGTGTGCACTAGCAAGATCCTATACTAGTGTAGTATACATAGAGGGTTTAATTTGCAAATTCATGTCCCAACACCATCTCCATATTCCTCCAAGAAGAGATCATGTGAGGTGGGACTCCCCAAGAGTTAAGTAGGTGTTAACTCTTTCAAATCTCCATTTGTGATAAGCATCACAAGCGTCTTCTACTCTTTGTGTAGTACACTAGGTATTCCTCTCATAATCTCAAGGTTATTCAATGTTAGCCTGACGTCCTTGAACTCATTCACAATGTTATTCATTTGAGAGAAAATATCGTTCGCCTTTTCATGAGGTAGCTTTTTAAGAGGGTCAAATTGGTCCTTAACATTAAACATCTTAGCATCTTGCACATTTGACATGCCTTCGTGAATCTCATGAAGGGTAGTCCAAAATTCATGAGTAATGTTAAGATTCCTCACTTGATTGAAGATATCAAGACTAAGAGAGCTAAATATGGTGTTCTTAGCTTGGGCATTGAATTGCATGTTTTTGACCTCCCCATCCATGAGTGTAAGCGGATTGCATGGAGCGGCAAAACCATACTCAGCCACGCGCCAAATATCTAAACTCAAGGCCTCGAGATAACATCCCATGTGAACAATATAATAAGAATAATTTGTACCATTAAATAGATATACCCTACCAACATTCACACCGTCTCTCGACATCTTTACTCAAGATGGTAAAGCCATAATTGTGCAAAAAGTCTCTAATATCAATTGAAGTAGATTGAATGCCCAACATGAAAGTGGTGAATTGTGATTCTTCCCGCAACAAAACCTCAATTAAATATTTAAAATTTACTAGTTCAACCTAAATACCTATGGTTTCTAGTTGAGTTTTGCAACCTAATTGCTACCATACACAATTCTAATAATCAAGGAATAGAGATAAAACAAAGTAAATACAGAAACATAAAAGATACAAGGTGCACAATTAACTTTTTATCGAGGAGTGGGAGATTTGGTGATCTACCCTACTCCTCGTTGGAGCACTCTCGCAAACTTGAAACCACAACAAGAAATCAAGCCATCTACTTGTGGTAATCATTCTCCACTTTGAATAGGTGGACTCCAAACCTTCACAATTCTCCCAATGCTTTTCACAAATGCCTCCAAGGAACATCATTGAGCTAAACACCTCCAAGCCGTATGGGAGTCACTGACCTCCAAGAATAATAAGTCCAAAATGCTCACTTGAACCCTTAAAGCATGGGCGGAGTCACATGTTGTTACGGTTGGGCCGTGGCCCAACCAATATCCAGCCAGCCAGCCCAGTCATTAACGCATTCGAAGTCATTATCTAGCACGAGCAACAATCATCGCCAGGAGGCAGGAGTCCACGATGCAAACGCCCGGACGCGAACACAAACGCCAGGACTCGAAGTCGAACTGTCGAAGAGACACCGACGCCTGACGTCGCTTAGTCGCCGACGCGAACGCCAGGACGCAGACGCCGGATGGCGGTCACCAAGACGCGGACGGCGGACGCACGCCAGGAGTCCAGGACTACTATCGAAGTCATCAAGGTTACAAGGTACCTATAGTAATCTAGTATTGCGCTCCTTCTAAATTCTAATAGCCAACTGGTGTAGCAACTAGCAAGATCATGTGCCAAAACATGCATGCGCCGGGCCCATGCGGACTTGCGGAGCATTTCCTCTGAAAGTCTGAAGCATTGGATCTTTCATCTTTCTGCAGTAATCTGTAGAGGAGGTTAATTATCTTATTTACTCTAAACCATAGAAACTCCCAACTTATCATGCAACTCATTAATTGAAATATATTTTTCTTCGCATAGGCTAGTCATGCCCTGATACAATTACATTTTAGCTAATCTTAGGGAAGAATAAATATATTAGTAAATCAACTAGCTCAACAAACAGAAGTGCATGGTTTCTTGTAAGATTTATTCGAATATATTAATACCATGGCACTTTATGACTTTTGGATGAAGTTTGTTAAGAATAAGTTGAGAAATAGGATGGATGATAGTCTTTTGGATGATTATCTAGTCACCTTCATTGAGCGAGATATGTTCTCCAAAGTGGATGAAGATGATATAATCAAGACATTCATGGCTATTAGAAGGCGTAAGCCTGACAAGAAGAAAAAATAGTATGGTAATATTCTTTGAACTGTTGCAAAACTTTATTATTATATTTGTATTATGCTTTTGATATATTATGTATTTATATGTTGCCCTGTTAGATAATTTTTTATAAAAAATGGACCAACCTTAGCTAAAATCCTGGCTACGCCACTGCCTTAAAGGTCAAGCAAATAAGAGTTAAGCACAAACTAGGGCTATCTACTCTCTTAAGAACTCAAAAGATTTTCATTCCAAGCTTCATAGTACGCTTAAGGTCCTCACTAGTGATGAGGACATCCCAACCATGGATACGACCGCTGCCATTTCTCTCCTGGAGACAACTTCGTTGCCGAACTTCGGTATTTTGGTCGTCACTTCGTCTACGTCGCATGGAGGGTTTAATTCGGAAGCTCCGTCTTTCCATCCACCTTTGCTAGCCCAACGCGTTAAGACCACTCACCAAGGATAGCCCATATTCCAAGGAAGGCCCATGATGAAGCCCAATTCGTCGCCGAGTCTGGTTCGGCCATCTAGCAGCACCGCAACTTCAAACGGGCATATCTTGGGCTCCCGAACTCCGTTTTAGACGTACGACCACTCGTTTGAAATCTTAGGAGATAAGCTTTCCAATGGATCCAGCCCCATGTCCAAATTCGCTCCAGATCAACGGAAAAACGCAGAAGAGTGTCATGGGCCAAATCTGTCCAATGTTGCGTCACCGTATTTTTGGGCCTATGGCCCATGTATCTTTAGGGTTTGGTGGTGGACGGCCCTAGCTTGGGCGCCCCACCCCTGGCCGCACCTCTTTATATGGCTGTCACCTCCATACGTTGTTCCTTAGGTTTTGTTGTGTTTGGTAGACCCCGTGTGCGTCCCTCCTCGTGCGCGTCCCTCCTCGTGCTTGCACGTGTCGACTAGACCGCCCGAGACGAGAAACAGAACCTCAACTTTGTGTTCATGAGTTTTATTGGTATCCAATTTTCAGATTGCTTCTCACTTGTTCTTGCAAGTTTCTCGATTGCTAGCTGGGATAAAGATCCATCACGTATAAGCGTGGTTTATCAACTCGCGTTGGTGGCATTGCGATTGCCGGTTTCCCTATCCTCGCTGGTTGGAGGCCAAGATCACAAGATCATCAACTCATCAAATCGACGTATCATTCTCATCAGAAGATCGGGCACCCCCGTGTGCGCATCAACTAGGATGAACACTGAGAAGAAGTCGTAAGCCTTATGAAATGAACAACATAGGATCTATATATAGCTCCACTCCTTAGAAGCTAGCAGGTGGGCACAGATATTTACAAATATCTCCTTGAATCAGATCATCCAAACTACTCGGATCACCCAGTTTAAACGCTTTTAATGGTAAAAAATATAGTCGTTATGCATAGTCAGTTATCTGGGTCAAGTTGTATTGTCCAATCTACTCAGATTATTCAAACCACTTAAATCATCTGGGACTGTGCAAAATCTTGGGAGCACCTTTTCTATCAAATTAATCCGATGATCATCTAACCCACTCATAACATCCATCTCCCATACAAATCAACTTAGACAACTCTCTGTCAAATTAATTTGACCCATGCTCTCGGCCATTCAAATCATCTGACTTCCATTGAAACCCCAACACATGTCCACTGTGAAATTGATCTGACTCATGCTCTAGGTTACTCGGATCGAACTCCCATTGAAATTGATAGGACATGCTCTCTGTTGAATTGATCCCACTAATTATCCGACCAAAACTGAATTTTTAGACTAAGATCGAAATCTCACATATTCCAAACTTAGAATTCTTACTTGGTTTCTTGGCTTTCTATGGCTAGATATGAGTTAGAGAGACTTAGTGTGCATCATAACTAGCTACCCAACGTCACCAATCTCAATTTACTAGTCTTGAACACCCTTAGTGCTTCATCTCGTAAACTCGGGCCTTCATTTGTAGGGCAAGAATCGGTTTCACCGCTGGTCTATAAATCAGACTAGGGATAATGTAATTCCATTCCCTCAACATTGGAAAAATTGGAAGGTCAAGCAAATTGAGAGAATTTGAGCGCTCTAACTTAACTATGTTGGCACGCCAGCAAGAATAAGGGCTTTTGTTTTCTCTTCTTTCCTAGATTCCTTCTCATTGAGAGATGCGGCATTTATGGTTCAGTTGCCACGCAACAACAGTTACTATTCCCCTTTGAAGGGACCTGGAATAGAAGATCGAACATGAAACTGAAGGAAGATTATTAGATACCTAAGCATAAATAAGTGTTGGTCAAGAATTGCTTTTTTTTTTTTAAAAAAAAAAACCTACTTCCGAGCAATGACAACCGCTAGAAGGATAATTGCCACGCTAGGAGAAAAGGTATATTAACTTCTCAGAAGGCAAAGAAAGGCCTTAAGTTTAAATTCAATTCCTTTATTGCCTAGGGTTTGGGTTATCAGAGCTAATAGGATAATTCCTTAGGCTTGGTTACACTGCTCCCTAAAAAATAAAGAGCGTCAGTGTTGCGTTCGTTCCTGACCCCTGATCCCCTTACTTTGTTGACACTGAAGCCAATACCCATTGTCAATAACGTCGCCATCTAAGGTTTGTCTTCCCAACCAGATCAGGTTTTCCTAGACGAGTAATCATTTTTATTAGGCTTCCTTCTCGCACTCGAAGCGGTAGCGGTACTAGAATGAGTTCTTCCCTAAAAAACCAATGAGATATGGTTGCATTCCACCAGTCTGCTAACATAGATAGCACTAGGTTGCAAAGTTCGTCCTCGCCCACCCAAAATCTTGCTATTATCTACCTTTACTTTTCTGTACGCCTAGGTTTATATAGCCTCTCTAGTCCGAGCTTTCAGTATGTTTTTTTTTGTAAAAAGATGGCTATGAGCAACTTTTTCGCATCTAGTGTACGTCTCGCATGTTGCCTCTGGTCTAGAAAAGAGATATAATTGGAGATCAACAACACTTAGTTTGGTTCCTAAACGTTAAAGTTGGTTCACTTATATTCAAACTCTAGCTACTAGAAACAGTATTAGGAGGTAATGCAACACAAAAACAAATGATTTACTGTTAATAGTCCACTGTAAATGTTACTCTCCTAGTCACAAATAGTAATTGTTTTAGATATCGACACGGTCTTCAAAACACAGCTTTAATTATTAATTTTTATTATAATATATTTATAAAACCCAATAAAATTATATGGTTTTGAAAGTACTTTTTGAAACAAATCTACGCATATAATTTTGACATGTGCAATTTAATTATTTTAAAATATATTGGCAATCGAAGTTTTAAAAGTTTAACTGCATTTATGTACAAAACAATAACTATTTGTGACTGGAGGGAGTAAATTTGGTTGCTCATATCTAGATTTTTAGGATTTGGAAAGATGTGTTAGATGAATCCTAATAGAATTAAAATTCCTAATCCTAATAGGAGTATGATTTCTATTTACTTTAGAGGAGAACTAGAGAGGCTATATAAACCTAGGCGTGGTCATGTAGAATACAAGCAATCAATAAGCCACAAACCAACTCATCCAAAGTAAGAGATGTACAAGAGGATTAAATGCTAGGTTATTCTTTAGCACTATATTATTGTATAGTGCAAGGATTCAAATATCCCAAAAGGCTCAAAAGTGTTAGAAAAACCGTGTTTAGCGGAAGCGATATAGATCTAACCGAGATAAAAATGAGCAACCACAGACGACACCGGAGGCACAATATTTGTGAACGAGGTTCGGCCGAAGCCTACATCCCCGGGGCATGACTACGGGCGCTCCTCCCCAATAATGGTAGCTATGCTGGTATCCGGGCACTACCGCGGCCAAGCTGCCGCCCAAACCGAACTACCTAGTCGCCGTGTTAGGATGTTAACCCCGTGTAACAACCGGGCGCATCACTGCTCCCGCCCTCTCTGATTTCTCATCTGATCGAGAGCGCCGAAGTCGCCGCCTATAACGACCTCGTCGGCCACGTTGTTGGCCCGATCATCACTCCTGATCAATCCTTCACCAACTGTAGCCCATCAAACGGTTCAAACCTCCCGCCTGAAGTGTTCGACTCCACCGACCGAAACGTCGATCGCCGCCATGCTCCACCTCGCACCAAAACGAGTAATTTTCCTGGCGCCCGTCGAGCATGATCCTTGTGTCTCCATGTGATTCTCGGCACATATCTCGAGATCCAACCTAACCACGGCTCTGATACCACTTGTTAGCCGGACCACCACACCTAGCGCGTCCGGATCCCAAGTCAGGCCCAACCCAAGCAGCGGGCCAAGGTCTGTTGGGCCATCTCCCCCCAAAAAGCTAGCTCAATGAGGGGGTGCTCCCTCACCCTTATAAACAATGCTTATAAACCAAGGTCTGTTGGGCCATCTCCCCCCAAATGAGCATGGTTTATAAGGGTGAGGGAGCACCCCCTCATTGAGCTAGCATTTGGGGGGGGGAGATGGCCCAACAGACCTTGGCCCGCTGCTCGGGTTGGGCCTGACCTGGGATCCGGACGCGCTAGGTGTGGCGGTCCGGCTAACAAGTGGTATCAGAGCCCAGGGGGGCCAGGTGTGGCCCAGGTGTGACCCATGTGTGGCCCAGGGGGAGCCCAGGGGGCCAGGTGTGGCCGAGGGGTGGCCCAGGTAACCCAGGTGGTTCCTAGATAATCTCGGCTCAATGTGTAAGGGGGAGATTGTTGGAATAGTCCCACATTGGTGGTGGAGAGAGCTTGAGCATGGTTTATAAGGGTGAGTGAGCACCCTCTCATTGAGCTAGCTTTTTGGGGGGAGATGGCCCAACAGACCTTGGCCCGCTGCTCGGGTTGGGCTTGACCTGGGATCCGAACGCGCTAGGTGTGGCTGTCCGGCTAACAAAAAGGTTGTAACAGCAATAATCCCTTATACTATTAAGAAGTTGTGCTTAAATAATTTATGGTCGGTGTCATCAAATATCTCTCTCGTTGTGATTACTTCAACATTATTATTTTAATTTTCTCTGTGACTCATATTCTTTGTTCTTCAGACTGTGCGTGCTTGTTCTATATAAGAACTCGCATCGGAGTGTAGCGCTACAAATAAGTGAAGGTTACGCTAATAATTAGAGTACGAGATTCTATTAAAGAAGAGAAGTACAATAAGGTGACGGCGAACTCGCCCTTGCCCAATAAAAACAATAAGCACAACACCAACATCTAAATAGCGCCCAAACTCGACGAGGAACAACAATACCCAACAAAGAAGTCGCGCCTCTTGCAAAACGATTAGCACCCACGAGGAAACCACGCTTGAAGACGGCCAGCTCCAACTGCACACCACAACCGATCTTCATGCCAAGTCGGACAATCCACAAATCATTGGACTACTTATATTTTGTAAATCGGTCACAGGCCATACGATTAAAAAGCAACCAACCTTGGATTGCTTCCATGTTGCTGCGTACATAAACTCACCAGAAATTGTCGATGGGCCCACCACTGCTTAATGGGCTCGATGCCTCGGCCTTCTAGGGTACTAATGGGCTTGAACCATTTTAGATGTTTATATTAGACCAGTCTAAAATTACAAATAGATTAGATTTATTTTGGATCATAGTTTTGGATCAGACTGGATCAGATTTAGATCTTATGTTTTTCCTACTAAATCTCTCATCACCCGCCAAATAAACCAATTGATGTTGCCTTTAGCATTAATGCTTCTTTTTTTGTGTTACGAACTTTGCAGCATACTTTAAATTCTAACTTTCAACCTCTGCTTCCCAGTGAGATATGTAATTATAGATATAGTTTTATCACTTGAATATTGTATGGCAAATTATCAAGTCATCAAACAAACAGTTTATCTAGATAAAGACCTAAATTAAGGTCTAGACTTTCATTTGAATCAACATCAGACTTAAACCTCATTCTTTTTGGAATAGACTGAATACAGATATAAACTAATAAATGACCAATAAATGATTTGAGTTTACCCCGTTAGTTCACCCTCCCATGCTTCTCTCCGTGCGTCACGGCGTCCACCCCCGCGTCCATCGTTTCCACCCCCATGTCTCGCACCTTCTCCGCCCGCCTCTCGCCCTGCCCCTCCACCTCTCCTGGCGGCAGCGTCGCCCCTCCGCCTCTCTGGCGCCCACATCGCCCCTCCGCCTCCCGGCGCTCTGATCGCCCCTCAGCCTCCGGGGGCCCGCATCGTCTCTCCGTGGCTCCACACGCCTCCTTGTAGAAGCAAGAAGAGAGAAAAAGAGACGCAGAGGGAGAGGCCAAGGCAAACTATCGGGGGAGGGGGAAAGGGGAAGGAAGGGCGAGGAAGGGCGCTTCGTGTCCCTCATCCTCCTCTCCTCTCCGCTCTCTCTCCATGGCCTTTGCATTGTCCGTGATCCGATTCAACTCGAATCTCCCCAAGAAGAGGCAAGAAGGTACTGCCTTTGTTCTTGTTGGTGCTTTTGTGTTCATTTTGATGGTGCATGCGAACTGGTGAATTCTTCCGATTCTTATCTCCTTTGCAACAATCATTCGATTCAAGATTTTAGTTACTTTCTCTTCGCGTTTGGATGTGCGAAATTCTCGTTTGAGAGATCAAAACCCTTGATCTGGTCGGCGAAAAAAAGAAAGGGAAAGATATAACCATCCGGTTCGTGAAATAGTGCATGGAAGATGTCCACGAACGAGTCCCCTCTTTCATCTTCCGCTTTCCTTGTTCTTTATTTTTTCTTGCGACGGGTGAAAAAAAACTGGTGCAATTCATCCCCTGGCAAATGCTGCCAATGTTTGGCGTCATCGTTGGATGGCAATTTTTTTCAAGAACCATCTATATTTGATTTTTTTTTTCTTGACAAGAATTAAGAAATGTGCACAAATGGCATCTTTAAGAAATTTTGTTAGATTCTTCTAAAATATTGGGCTGTGGTAAGGATTAATTTCATATTCATGAAATCTATTTTGCACGTTTGGATTAAATATTGAGTGATTGAAATGCATGCTGCTTCTTGAAGATTAGCGAATGATGGGATGCTTTTCATGCTCCACAGCGGATGATGTTGGCAAGAGGAAGAAGCACGATGATCCCTTTGTTCCCGTCACTGGTCCAGGTTGTTAATTCTCTATTTGTTTGATCACTTGTTGCTCATGATTGCAAATACTTCTTCCGTCTAAGTTTATATTTCTTCTTAGTATATAGACCTAGAAGATATTGAAAATGCCTAAGTTACCCCTAATTATTGTTACTAAGCACTGTATTCAATGCATGCATATAAAGAATACGAAGTAAATATTTGGATATTTATTAGGGGTATATAGGGAACATAATCAGAACATATTTATTAGGGATATTTATGGACACACCATTCAGAAAATAAGCCCTATAAACTTGGATGGAGTATTGTTTTGCATTTACAAATAATTTGTGATTTCACGAAAGCTAGGTGTTGATTGTTTCACTTGCTGATCAATAATTTAAAGGAGTAATGTGCCGTTTGTTCTCCATGGATATTTAAGCGTGATATAACTTTAAATGTACAGAGAATTCTTTCACATAACAAAGACAATTACTAGGTTTCTAAAATAATTTTCTTAGCTTTCTCCAAAAGAAAGGGGGAAAAGTGGTTACGAATGTCAGATGGAGTACTCAACTAGCTACCTAAATTGGTGCATTGACACAAAGATATTGAACAATGTTTAATTAGGAGGGTTCAGTATTTCTTTGAGGTCACATTTGCTTTGAGCCTTTGAAACATTGCATCTGTATGCTAACAAAATTATTCAATAGAATGAATTTGTTAAGAACTCTGCTCCAAACTCGTTCCTATTTAACCAGCCAGATAATAATCCGGGAAGTTTGAGTTTGATTCATGACTTTTGTTGGTTTCATCAAGTCCCAGGATGCTCAAACAAGGTTTGCTGCAATTTACGCTTTGCTTGTAAATATCGGTTTGGCCTGTTCATGGTACATTTTTATATTCCTTTCCATCTTCTGTATGTTCGAGCAACATGGTGAGGCCTTGAGCTGCATTGTTGACAATAGTACTACTGGTGGACAACATTGTTGACAAGCACACTATAGATATTGAAGCTGATTATCTCAAGATTTTCAAGGTAAGCTGCAATTACTTTCAGCACTTATGTGATAAAAACTGATGGCCATTAGTTTATCCTACTCTCCTTTCTTCATTAAAGAAGAAGGTCTCTTATTTCTTCCTCTTATGTATCGATCGGAAATGTATGAATTTGGCCATGAAATATTTTGACTTGTCAGGCTTAAAGGATTCAATTCAACATGCAATTTGCCCCTTCTATTTATATATAGATTAAGTGAGGAGTTGCAAGGAGATTGTCAAGCTCGGCATCCACGCTCCCCAAACTTTACTTTTTGCTTAACCAAATCTGAATCATAACCATTTTGTATTTCTAAATTTTTAAAGATGAGAATTATGGTACATTCGAATCTGCACATCTGAAAATTGCATTTAACCATATATACATAGAAAAAATGCATGCAAAGTATGTTTTGTCTCCTAAGGCCACAAAGTATGTATGAAATTAAAGACACTAAACTATACATTTGCATACCTCCAGGACCTTTAGTTAGTGTCTTTAATTTAATCTTAAAAAATTGCCAACCTTCCTTATAATTTTGATGTGCTTTTTGCAGAAAATTGACTGCCTTCATAGTAGCGCTGTGATGGAGCTAATGAGAGGGCTGCGAAATCAGCTCACATAGCTTATATTTGGGTTGGGTGCACAAGACCTAGGTCCAATGAGCCTCGGATTGTCCCACAGCCTGTCTAGGTATAAGCCGAAGTTCAATCCTGAAAAGGTGAGTATGATATTGGTGCTATACTCTTGTTACACGTTTTATTTTTAGAGAAACCTTCTTTGACATGGATAAGTGAGGTGAATGCTATATTGTTTCTGGTTCCACAGGTTCATATTATGAGCATTCAGGCCAATGGCTTATGGGATGGTCTTGACAAGGAGCTTAATGCTTGTGCCATAAGGGTTTGTGAATGGTATGACTGGCACTTCTCAGATTTCACTAAAATAGTAACTGATAATATACAGCATGCGAAAGTTGTGAAGGTGATGGGTAACGAACTAATGCAGTCAACCTTGATTTCTCTGAGGTAATTCTTGACATGTCTAAATACGATTCCATGCCTATGTAGAAAACATCTTGTTTCATTCTCTAATTACCATTATGAAGTCCCAGTACATTTGTTGGTTGTAATTTAATCTTATGCAATGCAAGTCATTAAATCAGTGAAAGGCTAAAATTATCATGTAGTACTTGGCACAAATGATTCCTGATAATTCACCAGGTATTATGTAATTGATAGTCTACAACTGTAATTCACATAAATTCTGAGATATCTTCTTTCCCGGTGACTTGAGTTTCATGGCCTATTTTATCTCAAATTTCTTACTTATTGCTGAAATGGTAGAATTATTATGCTAGCTTGCTTCTTTTTTGTTCACAACCACTCGCTTGGGTTTTTTTTATTTAATCATCCAACTTTAGGGTATATCTGAGTTTTACAATGCACGTGAACATTTTTATCTATTTTTTGGTTCTATCATAATATTCGGGATCCTACTAAAAGGGAGAAAGGATATTATTTGATAATATCTTTTGGTGTCTACCAAAAATACTATGATAACGGACCAAGAACCATAGATGGTTACCTTACTCTTGTAGTGTGCTGATTCATTGCTTGATGAACTGGAGCACAGATTGCGATGATGAATTGCTGCTCCACTATCCCTAGACTAGGGTTATTTTTTTTAGAGAGAACAAAATATTGTTTAGTATTTCCCATTTTTAAAGTCTTTCTATTAGGACAAAAATTGACTCTGATGCACAAGTTGGTAAACTTTGCAAAAACTGAATTTATTGTCAAATCTGTTTATGTACACTTGTAGGTGAAATGTGAAGAGGTGCTTCAATCTACCCAAAGTGACATTTCAAGACTAACGAGGAATGCTAACATTGTGAGGTGAGTAGGTGACCACTAATCTATTAACTAGCTGTCAAATTTACCGGTTGTTACATGCAAAGAAAAGAAAAGCCTGGAGTAGTTGGAAACAAAGTTCAATTTACCAGTAGTTCTGCTGCTTGGCTTATCCCCTGTCTCCCTGAGATGGTGATTCTTCGCCATTTTTTGTGTGAAGAGTTTGACTTTTGATTGTTAAATTCATATCTGTAATAGTTTTTTTTGCATGATTTTTGCCATGGAGCATGCATCTTTGTGTGTGTGGGTGGGTGGTGGTGGTGGTGGGGGGGGGTTGTTCCTAAAAAGAACTAGACTTTGCAATAGTTGGATTGAGAAAATAACACAAAACGAGCACCTGGCGAACTCCTCGCGCCAGGCGAGCTCGCTCTACCCGGAGTGGCTCGGGAACCACCGCGCCATGGTGGACTGTGGGCAGATCAGGAGGCGTGGCCGGCGGGGTCCCGACGAATTTCTTTAGCACTCCAACATGGAACACATCATGAAGACGCGCGCCTGCAGCGATTCCAGGCGAGACGGCGTCGTTGATCGATTCGGCCGGCAGCGGTAGGGGCCGACGAAGAGGGGCTTGAGCTTCCCCGTGGCCGAGCGTGGATGGGAGGTTGCCGCGCGCTGACGGAGGCGCAGGAACGCCCATTCGCCGGCCTGGTAAGACACCGGTCGATGGAGCCGATCATAGTGGCGCTCACCGCTGCTGTTTCCAGGCGATAAGCGGGACGTCGGCGAGGAAGGCCTCGCGATCTTCCATCTCCTGGGCAACCGCAACCACACGAGTCTCACCGGGCTCGTAGGGATCGGATGGAGGGCGGTCGGCGTGAACCCGAGCAGCGTCTCGTGTAGCGACGGCGGTAGGTCGTGTTGTAGACGTACTCACCACGTCGGCCAATGGCCAGCCGGAAGCGTCGCCTGTGAAGCAGCGCAGGTACATGATGATGACGCGGTTAGCAGCTTCCGTCTGGCCATCCGTCTGGGGGTGGAAGGCCGAAGACATGTGCAGCTTCGTGCCCATGAGGCGCATGAGCTCGCGCCAGAATGCCGAAGTGAACACCGGGTCGCGATCGGACACGATGGACTGCACGATGTCGGCGAAGAAGGCCTGCGCCATGGACTCGGCGGTGTACGGGTGTGCCAAGGGGATGAAGTGGCAGTACTTGCTGAAGCGGTCCACGACGGAGAGGATGACCGTCTTCCCGTTTACCCTGGGCAGCGCCTCCACGAAGTCCAGACCGATGTCTACCCAGACGATGGAGGAATCGGCAATTGCGACAAGCGGCCGGCGCAGTGTTCGGACTTGTACCGTGACATGTCGCGCGACGCCCAGACGAAGTCTGCACCAAACGACGCATGTTGGGGAAATGGAAATCGCGGCGGAGACGGTGCGGCGTCGGTGGGCGCCTCGTGGCGTCGTCGTGGGCGGCGAGATCTCTGCGATAGTAGTGGCGGGCGGGATGTCTGAGCGCCGCCGTGGCGACCATGTCGTCGCCACGCCCATGGCGCCGCAGCGCGGCGTGGATCTCGGCATGGATGGCGACCAGGGCCGGATCAGTGGCCTGGGCGTGACGGAGGCGCTCGATGAAGTCGAAGCGGGGTGCCGAGATTGCCAAGAATTCGCCCGCCTTCTGTCGCGGCGAGAGGCGTCGGCCACGGTGTTCGTTGCGCCCGACTGCACTCAACGTAAAAATCGAACCCCAAGAGCTTGCCGACCCAATGGTGTTGGTGTATCGTGGCGCGGTCGAGGAGGTACTTGAGGTGTAGTGGTCCCTCGACGACGGCGCCGCCCATAAATACGGCCTCCAATGCCGAACCGCTCGGACGAGGCCGATGAGTTCCCGCCGTAAGCGGCGAGGAAGCGGTGTCGGGGCGATAAGGCGGTGAAGAAAACAGCGGGTGGCCGTCTGGGACGAGCACGGCCGAACTCCGTCGCGAAGCGTCACATTCGGCGATGAAGAGCTTGGAGAAGTCCGGCATGGCGAGGACAGGGCCGTGGTGATCGCGGCCTTGAGCGCCGCGAACGCCGTAACTGCGTCGTCCCAAGTGAAGCCGTCCTTCTTGAGAGGCGGTCGTGGCGCGGCGACCGTGCCGTAGTTGTGGACGAACTTGCGGTAGTAGCCCGCTAAGCCGAGGAAGCCACGCACCGCCCGAGCCGAACGTGGTGCCGGCCAGTCGAGGATGGCCTGCACCTTGGCGGGATCCATGGCGACGCCCGCCTCAGATATGACGTGGCCGAGGTAGGCGACGGAGGGGGCGCCGAAGGCACACTTGGCGCGCTTGACGAAGAGCCCGTGCCGCCGAAGCTCGGAGAGGACGGCGCGGAGATGGCGAAGGTGATCCGCCCAAGTCTTGCTATATATCAAAATGTCATCAAAAATACGAGGACGAAGCAGCGAAGGAAGGCGAAGTACATCATTCATGAGGGCTCAAAGCGTTGTCGGGCGTTGCGAGCCCGAACGCCATCACCAGGAACTCATATAGGCGTCGTGGAGTGCGGGCAGCGGTCTTGTGCACATCCTCCGCCGCATCCGCACTGGTGGTACCCGACCGCGAGTCCACTTGGAGAAGAATCACGCGCAGTGGAGTTCGCCGAGAAGCTTCGTCGACCACCGGACGGGAACAGCGTCCTTGGCGATGGCGCGTTCGAGGCACGATAATCCACGCGAAGCGCCACGACTGTCGGGTTTCTTGACGAAGGACCGGTGATGAAAGCGGAGAGTCGCCGCGCGAACGATGCCCTGCTCGATCATGGCGGCGCACTGCCTCTCAAGTTCATCCTTGTGGGCGCGGGTATCGCAGACGGGCAAAGCGGCCACCCGTGGCGTGCCGTCTTGAGGGTGATGCGGTGGTCGTGGCGCGCAGAAGCGGCCGGTGGCGCGGCGAAGATGTCCCCAAAGGAATCCAGGAGCTCGTCGAGGAGGGCTCTCCGTGGCCGTGGCGTAGGGTTTGCCTTGTTGGAGGATGCCACGCCAAACCCGGCCAGATGGTGCGCCCTGGTGCTTGAACGTCATCCGGCCGGCGAGGTCCCAAACAATGGGGCCCAAGGCGCCGAGCCACCGGTGCCGAGGACCACGTCATAGCCCGCCAATGGCATGACGAAGAGGTCGGCCGAATGCGCGCCGTCGATGGTCGGCGCGCCATGGATGACCGACAACGCATGAGACGCGCTTCGCCGTTGGCGACCATGGCCGTGAGGCGTGGGCCGCTTGAAGAGGAAGCCGGATCGCCGGGCGGCGCCTCGGAGATGAAGTTGTGCGTCTTTGCCGAGTCGAGGAGGCGGCAGCGCCACGGAGCCGAGCGCGACGGCTACCTGCGTGGTGTCGGCGAAGGAGACCCCGGTGAGGGCCTGTAGGGAGAAGATAGGGGCGTCCCCGTCTGCGGTCTCCACAGACTCCTCGGTGGGGCCGTCAGCATCGTCCTCCTCGATGCCCTCCAGGAGGAACAGCCGCTGGCAGACGCGGTTGTGGCCCCGGGTGAACCTCTCGTCGCAGTTATAGCAAAGGCCTTTTCGGCGCCGCTCCTCTTGCTCTGCCTGGGTGAGGCGCTTGATCTGGCGGCCCTCTACGGAGATCGTTGCGGGTGCGGCCGCTCTGGGACAGCGGCCCGCGGCAGCGAAGCTGGCGAGACACGAAGGCCGTGGCGGGCCCGGCGCTGGGAGGCGTCTTGCTCGCGCAGCTCAAATTGCCGGGCGGACTCATGGCGGCGGCGAGGACTCTGAGGTTTTGATGCGACGTCGATCTTGGCGGCGGTGAGACCACCGGTGAAGAGTTGGACATTGCGACTCCTCGAGCGGGCCGGCACGAGGAAGGAGCGCTGGAACCGATCTTGATATTCGGCGGCCGTGCCGTCTGACGCACTCACCAATTTGGCGGCGGGAGCAGAGCGCGGCGGCCCATAGCGCAGTGCAGCAGCTCCTTGAGCAAGCGCCATGACGGGTGCCTTCGTCCCTTTGGACCTAGGCGTACCACATCTGCGGCCGTCCTCCAAGTTGTAGGAGGCCATCGGCACCTTCTCCTCCTCCATGATCCGGCTGGCGATAAATGCGATTCGCAGCGATTGGCGAAGATCAACGGATCGGTTTTGCCGTCGTACCGGGGAAAATCCATCTTCTGGAACCGCGGGGGCCGATCGTTGTGGTGCTGACCGTCATTGCCCCCGTGGGAGCCCGACGAAGAGGACTTCTCCTTCTGTAGCGTGGTCACAGTTGTCTGCAGGCTCGTCACAGTCGTGGTCAAGGACTCGATCATCTTGGCCAGATTAGCAATGGTCGGATCCGACATGGTTTAAATGTCGAGGCGGTGATGGTGGTGAATTAGGTGGGCTTGGTGGTGGCGCGGAAGTAGCGGGTACATTCTTGGCGGGCAGCGAGAGGAAGACGAGGAACGTCTGGAACCTGATACCAGGTTGTTAAGGGCGTCGGGACCTAGGGTAGCTGGCCCTTGGCTGCGGAGATTGTAGCCACGGTCCGTCTTCACCGGCGAGGTTTTAGCCCCTCTGCCGTCGGCTTGTTGGAAGAGAGAGAGAGATGGGAGATTAGAGGTAATGATCTTGCTTAATTCTCTCAATCATCGATCTGAGAATATATAGCCAAGGGCCTTAACCAATCTCTCCTAGACTTAAGGAATATAAATAGAAACTATCAATCTCTCCTAGACTTAAGGAATATCAATCTCTCCTAGACTTAAGGAATAAAGATAGAAACTAATCTATTTTTTCCAAACTTAGCCACTCGCGGTGGCTTCCTCCTATGGCCAGTCAATGCTGTGGCGCATGTCACGGCGGCGCCTGTACGTGCGTCCGCACATGACACTGTGCTTCTTTGCCTTTGCATATATGTGATGGGAGCACGGGCGTAATTCGACTAATTGTATATTTTGCATCCAGAGGAAACATATAGTACTATTATGATTTTATTAGTTCATTTTTGTAACATCATTTCATTGGTTTATTTTGTACACAAAACAAACCGTTTTTTATTTGAGCAGGTTATGTGGCTTATTCACGAAACATTGCAATGAATATTAAGGACCATAAGGAAGCAAAATATTTTGCATTACTTTCAAGTTTCAATATTTTTTAGCGGATTAACTGGGTGTGGCAATGAAGTGTAGGCGAAGCTCAGTGGCAGAGGTTGGCTAGGTGCCTAGAGGACGCATCGAGCTTGGCAGGTGACAAAATTAATATGATTTTTCTTCTTCTGTAGTGATGATTGATGGATTGCACTAGGTTAGAGTCTTTGTGTAAACTGCAGTACATAAGAGATGGTTAGAGCCAGACATTGGTAAAGATTTCTTTTTAGTACAATAATTAAAACTCCTATTTCATGGTTAAGAGCCTTCAGTTTTACATTTATATCCCTTAGATTGCATATTCTGAGATTTCTCTCTTAGATTGTAGACATTACTACCTAAGTGTGTAGAGCTTTGTTTAGGCACTCTAATCTTTGTATAGATGTGTAAGATAAAAATGACATTGATTATATGGTTTAGGATCACGTTTTATGATATGTATCGCTCTTTTTTGGATCCGTTGCAACGTACGGACATCTTACTAGTATATCATTTTAGGGGAAGGAATGTATACATGCGGTTCTCATCCCACCAAGAACTTACTGCACAAGAGGGTTTGGGGCTTTGGGCTTTGCATTGTGCTTTCGTTATATTCAACAAATAATAATGCAGTGTCCAGTTTGCTTATGTGTTACATTCTTGTTTACCTAAAAGATAACCATACTTCTTTCATTGACTTTTGATATCTCATTTGGTATGCGATTACTCCTTCCCGCATGCTTGCTCACCCTTTTATACCATTTTAGGGGAAGGAATGTATACATGCAGTTCTCATCCCACCAGCTCTCATGGACAGAGTTCTGATCAGGTATGCACACATAATCCAGCTAATGTTAAGTCTTTTCCACTCTGAATTTCTGAATTTACTTATAAGCTTTCCAAAATGATCAGAAGTTGCCAATATCAATATATAATTCTTGAGCTATGAATTATTAAATGTGACAGGGTCATCTAAATGTAGATGCTAAATGTGACGGTCATCTAAATATATAAATGTAGGTACTAAATGTGACAGGGTCATCTATGATTTCTCTACTTGTCCTATAATGATTATTTGTTTCATGCTTGTTCCTGATTGCTTGGTGATCTTAGTCCAAGAATTTAAAAAATTGCTTGGACAGCTGCCAATTTACCCTTGTCAAATAAATGTGTAAAAACAATGAAATTTTTTTTTTATCTTTTTTTAGCTTTGTTACACATATGCCTACGAATCAGCTAGGTTTTCTCTCTTATTTTTCATATATATGTATGTCCTTACTTTCTCCTATGTTTTAGGTTGCCCATAGGAAAATTTGGTTTCGAGCTTAGAACAGTTGCCAAAAGATCAACGTGTGTATTGTTTTCGTTCCTTTCTTCATATATGTCTTTTGGTTTTAGTTATCTTTTAGTTATCGAATACACGTGACATACACATAGGCTAGCTTATTTTGCTGAAGTCATGTTTCTAAAATGTTTTTCCCCTATAGGACATTGTAGGGGCAAAGAGTTCCAGCCTTACAGACGGACTCCTTTTCTGGTTTTTCATGCTTTTCGCTTTGCCTTTTGGTTTTGGATGGAGTATTGTTTTGCATTTACAAATAATTTGTGATTTCACGAAAGCTAGGTGTTGATTGTTTCACTTGCTGATCAATAATTTAGAGGAGTAATGTGCCGTTTGTTCTCCATGGATATTTAAGCGTGATATAACTTTAAATGTACAGAGAATTCTTTCACATAACAAAGACAATTACTAGGTTTCTAATAGTTTTCTTAGCTTTCTCCAAAAGAAAGGGGGAAAAGTGGTTATGAATGTCAGATGGAGTACTCAACTAGCTACCTAAATTGGTGCACTGACACAAAGATATTGAACAATGCTTAATTAGGAGGGTTCAGTATTTCTTTGAGGTCACATTTGCTTTGAGCCTTTGAAACATTGCATCTGTATGCTAACAAAATTATTCAATAGAATGAATTTGTTAAGAACTCTGTTCCAAACTCGTTCCTATTTAACCAGCCAGATAATAATCCAAAAGTCCAGACTCCAAGCAAGTCAAATTGTACGATGTATGTTTTGTCTCTTAAATGCTTTGTCATTTTATTTTCTCTTTCAAAGGTCAATATAGTTAATAGAAAATTGTTTCTCCCGGTATGTAAACTGAAGAATCTTAAAAAGCCATGTAAATTGATGAGTGCTGATCTAACCAGTTTGTTGCTTTCAAACTTTACCAACTGCTTGCGAACTATCTTAATTGACCATTGTGGCATTAAGGGTTTAGTTGTACCCTGTGGTACAGCTACCTTGCAGCCCATAACAAATAACATGTTTTTAGTCAATTTTTAGGAATAATTTGACTCAATGCAAATCTAAACTATACATGAATAAATTTAAAAATGTACCTTGTTTATCAAAATATGGATCTTTATTGCGCCAAGTGGTACCACTGAAAAACAAGATTTTCCTGAGCAACCTTAGCATATTGTAATTTTTATTTCAATTTTTTACAAGTGCAAGTGGTAACTATGGACGTAGCCGCCCCCAACCCCTTCCCCTGGCATGCCCACACACAGAACTCAGGCAATTGTAGTACCAGCCATTACCCTGGGTGAAATGACGGAAACAACCAAGAACTTCCGCAATGATGCTCTTATAGGACAGGGCTCATACGCTAGAGTTTTCTTTGGTCTGCTGAAAGATGGCAAGAAATCTGTGGTGAAGAAGCTCGACTCCAGCAAACAACCTGATCAAGAATTCCTTGTGAAGGTTCTGACCCTCTTTCCTTCTTTCTCAGATAATAACTCTTTATTTAGGTGCCCCAACGGATTGCTTTATCACTTCTGTTTTGGTTCCAAGATTCAGCTGTTTCAGGATTTAAGCATGACAATGTCGTCCAACTTATCGGATACTGTGCCGAAGGGAGCACTTGTGTTCTTGCTTATGAGTATGCAACAATGAGCTCCTTGCATGATATTCTCCATGGCAAGGAACAATAAGCCTTTTATTTTATTTCATAATCTCTTAGTTTGCTAAATTTTGATATGCTTCATGAAAACGCCTATCTACTTATATAAAATGACATTGATACCATTTCAAATCGATCCCATTGCGGTGGAAAATGTATGAACCAATCAAGGTTACTAAGCAAAGCTGATGCGTTACTTGTTTATGATTGCAGGTAATAAGGGTGTTAAGGGAGCCCAGCCAGGGCCAGTTCTATCATGGATGCTGTGAGTGAGGATTTCCTTAAGTGCCGCAAAAGGGCTTGAATTCCTCCACGAGAAGGCAGAGCCTTGTGTCGTCCACCGTGACATCAAGTCCACCAACATATTGCTCTTTGACAACAATGTTGCAATTTTGCAAAGATAGGCAGCTTTGATGTCTCCAATCAGGCCCCTGACATGGCTGCACGCCTTCACTCTACTCGTGTTCTTGGCACCTTCGGTTGCCATGCAACTGAGTATGCAACCAAATGTTTCATTGCTTCCATTTCAACTAGGAATGGAAAATGAAATATTCTCTCTTACTTGCTATTTCCTTCTGGATTATGTTAGGTATGCGATGACCAGATAGCTTAGCACAACGAGTGATGTCTATATCTTCGAAGTTGTGTTGTTGGAGCTTTTAATTGGTCACAAACCAGTTGATCATACACTACCCATGGCTAGCAGAGCCTTGTGACATGGGTATAGACGGATCTTTTAATTGCTTATGAAAATTCTCTTAGTTCTTGACAAAGATGAAACAATACAAACTAACAAAGCAGCTCAACGGTTGATTATATGTAGGCTACACCAAAGCTTAGTGAAGACAAGGTGAGGCAATGTGTTGATCTAATGCTCGAAGGCGCATACCCTCCAAAGGTTGTCCCCAAGGTAAAAAAATTCACATGTCAGATGTTACTGTGCTTAACAGCAATACACTTTTTTTTATGTCAGATGTTACTGTGCTTAACAGCAATACACTTGTTTGTGGTATATTGGTTCAGTTAGTTAATCTTTGGACTTGGGGCCCTTCTTAGAGAGTAAGATTTTGGTTCTATGACTAGAGGAAAAGTAAGCTTGTGGTAATTATATTATCTGCAAGTCATCTGGTTTGATTTATTTGAGTAGAATATGATGTCTTGGACTCTGGGTCTCACCAATATCACTGACATACGTACAAGTGTCGATATACCGCTCTTAAAATTTCTAATACAATATCATAGATGTCTTGTTTTGCGTAAGAGCATTGTATTGGGTGCTCCTGTGGATTCGTATCTGCACTCTGAAAATTGACGGTTTGATTCTCTACCTCTTGGGCTTTATATACCATGTACTTTATCACTGAAAGTATCACAAGTCAAGAGAGAGAGGTGTATAATTTGTTAATTAGCTGTAACATTGTAATTTGTTAATTAGTTGTGGCATACTATCTGATCTAATGCAATGCAATCCCTCTCCAGAAAATGATCGGTTCATCCAAGATTGGTGTGGCAACCACAATCATTGTTCACTAGAAAATCTAAACTAATAAAAGGAGGAGTTTGCTCTGCACAACTGGATCGTCCAACCAGCTATCCGGCCCAACGCGTACTGTTCGGCCCATTTTCCACGCGCGTACGTCGCCCACATCGACCCGCGATGGTACGCCGCTCCTCCCACTTCGACCCCCCCCCTCGGCGCGCATCCCCCGCCCCCACGATCCCCACATCGACCCGCTCTCCCATCTTCCGTGCCGCCTCCTCTCCCTATCGTTTTTTTTCCTCGCGGCGTCCCCCTCTTCAAGCCAGTCCGACGGCGTCGGCTCCGGTTCTGGCGAGGAGGAGGACAAGGAGGAGTCGTCCGCGGTGGCGAGTGAGGCGAACGGGGAGGAGGAAGTGGACGAGGAGGATATCGAGGCCGTCACCATCGGCGCGGGCGCCGACGAGGAGGAGGACAGCGGTGCCACGGCCGTTGGGGAGGGCGCCGAGGAGTCGCAGTCCAGCGAGGATTGACAAGGCCGTCGTGGGGGACGACGACGGTGATGAGGTGAGGGAGGCCGAGGTTTTGGAGGGGTTGAATTGGTTTTTGTAGGGTTTGAATGAGATTTAAAGATTTTTTTGTGGGGCGGTGGGAGATTGAGCTGATTTCATCAATTACATGAGCCGGATAGTTCATGTTTTTCAGATTTTGTAGTCGTTGCTGTGACCTGCATTGTTTAGCTAGATATGCGTTGGACCTTTTGTGTTCTTGGTGAAAAAAATTAGTTTTGTGTTACTACGCTACTAAATTAGTTTATTATTCGTGGTCATCACATCAATTTTAGTTTAGCTGATGGTTATATGCTTCCTACTTCAATAATTTAGGGCTTCTATTAGATTAGCTAATATCTCAGCTCTAGACTGAAAAGAAGCATCTATTCGAAGGATGTTATTGCTTTTTTCATGTCTTACAATGGCAGTAGTTGTCTAAGCGGTTTGATTCGGTGTATTCTTGGGCAAAATTTCAATGCCTGAATTGTATCAGAGGTGTTGCAATTTTTTTTGCATTCTGTTGCACCTAAATGTTCTTTGTTGCAGACTAAAGACCCTGCATGAAGTGCAGTGGTAGGGAAGCGTGAGCAAGCCCGGCTCAATGAACTCCAGAAATTAAAGAAGCACAAAATCCAAGAAATATTGGATACCCAAAATGCGGCCATTGATGCTGACATGGTATGTTCCTTCTTTAAAGAAATCCTTGAATACAAATGCCCCCTCTAAACATGATTTGCCCTCATGTGCATTTGATTCTTGTTTGTACAATGCATTCTCATTATAGTTATGAATATTATCTTTTAACAGAACAATAAAGGGAAGGGGCGATTGAAGTAGCTACTGCAGCAGACTGAAATATTTGCCCTGGTGACAACAAGGATCAAGCTTCAAGCTCATAGGCGATGTTAAATGGACGATTGTAAGCTAGCTTCCTCGACCTCCATGATCTGCTTTGTAGGTGCTAGCCTTCTCCGATGCAAGGGTGACGATGTGGCCGGTGCAAGCTCCAGAACGATGGCTCAGGTGGAGTATTTGATGTTTGCTGTTATTCCAAAACGATGGATCAGGTGGAGTATTTGATGATTTTTTTTTGTTCTTATACAGTTGATTCATTTAGCTATTGCACCATAGATGTTTGACGATTTGCCCCTTCAGTAGAACCGCTGGATTCACTGAACATATTGTTCCTATGCAAACTACTTCGTCATATTTGTGCCGTAGAATTTACTCGGTTTTTCCCCTTCCCCTCTATCACTCCGCCTCACCAAGGTTATTAAAACGTAAAACGAGAACGAAACGACCCACCCCCTTTTTAACTTTTAAACGTTTAAACGGACGTTGAAACGTAGTTTTAGACACCATTGTAAAACAAATATGAGAGCAAATATATATCATATGTACCTTGATTTTGTAGTTTTTTTCCATATAATTTGAGGCCATATGCCATCTCAATATCTCAATGTCTCATCTCTCAATCTCCCAGCATGCAGCCCACCAGACAGATTCACTCCGGCCCATCACAGCCTAGTCCACACCTCACTAACCCAGCCTCTCTCACACTGACCCCATGGCCCCACCCCAAAACCCCCTGCCGCCCCCTATATAACCCTAGCCGCCCCGAGCCCCCATTTCCCGTTCGCCGCCGCCGCCTCCTCTTTGCCTCCGCCGCCGCCGCCTCCTCTTTGCCTCCGCCGCCGCCTCCTCTTTGTCTCCGCCACCGCCGCCGCCTCTTTGCCTCCCGCCCGGTTCCGCTCGCTCGACTTCGGCGAGCGCAACGGGTACCTCAAGGGTGTGGTCACCGATGTCATCCACGACCCCGGCCGCGGCGCGCCGCTGGCCAAGGTGACGTTCCGGCACCAATTCCGGTACAAGCACCGAAGGAGCTCTTCGTGGCCGCCGAGAGCATGTACACGAGCCAGTTCGTCTACTACGGCCGCCGCGCCACCCTCTCCATCGGCAACGTCCTCCCGCTCCACTCTGTTCCACGTCGTTTTCACGTTTTCATGTCTTTCCACGGACGTTCCAGAACGTTCTAGGCGGCAGCGGCAGAACGCTCGGACGTTCCGAGGCTGGGACTCGTTCTCTCGTTTACACGACGTTTAAACGTCGTGTAAACGACGTTCTAATAACCCTGCGCCTCACCCATTGCACACCCCATGAAATTTATTTCGATGGGTAAGCAAGAAACTTTCCTCTCATTAATTGCATGATCACCAAATTTTAACCGATCTAATATTTTCCCCTTCCCCTCTCTATCACTCTGCCTCACCCATTGCACACCCCATGAAATTTATTTCATGGGTAAGCAAGAAACTTTCCTCTCTCATTAATTGCATGATCACCAAATTTTGACCGATCTAATATTTTGCTCAGTGGAGCAATCAGGGCATCAGGTGAGCCTTTTTTGGATACTGCTGTCTCTTTCATATGAACATAAGGATATGGCCTTTGATGAGATATTAAGTAGCTATCATCTGTTTGTTGGAGCTAAGACTGAACCTGATCAGTATGTCTCTATTATGTCGATGTTGTCAGTCTGCACAGGAGTGTAGATTATCCCCTTTTGGATGGATCTGCTTCCTTTCTGTTGTCCTGGTTGATTGAAAGACATGGAGGGTATCTGGAGACCTTTCCTTCTACTTCCCCAGAGCATTATTTTATTGCTCTGGATGGTAAGAAGGCCTGTGTGAGCTACTCAACAATTATGGGCATGTCAGTTATTATAGAAGTTTTCTCATCTGCTCTCTTTCTGTTGATGTAAGTCTTTCAATTTTTCTAAATAACCACTTTCTTGATTATGCAGATACTTTAGTGCCACATGAATGAAGCATATAGCTTTAACATACTATGAATGGTAACTTAAATTTTTATCATTTGAGTTTTCATTTGTTTGGAAACTAATGCATTTAAAAGTTTTAGGAAAATCCAACACTAATGTGGTCCAGATGGTCAAAAAAGCACTACGAAGGCTCCCACCAATAAAATTGCTAGAGATGGTACAATCATGGAGTGGGTTAGTCAATACTCTTTCCTTTGTCTATCTCTAAGTGCTTTATACATCAGCTCATTCATTTTCATAATAATTGTTTTTCATGGGCAGACACAAGATTTTCAGGATCCCAGAGTCCACCACCGACAACTAGCTCAGCTATTTGGTCTTTATCCTGTACACACTATCATACTTGAGCAAACACCTGACCTCTGTAAAGCTGTTGCCAATAGCCTTTATAAAAGAGGTACCTTTCTGTTCTATAAAAAAGTGCAGTGCTAGATTTTGATCCTTTTTCTAAAAAACAATCATTGCCTTCAACTTTGGTTCCTTTCAAAAACAAAATGTCTTCAGCTCGGGAATTATTAGTTAGGGTATGTTTATAGGGCAAGATGTTACTAGATGATGGCATCCTGAGATTCCCTTTTGCACGAGAGCCATTCGTTCTTGTATAAGCTCCTTGTTGATCTCAGATTTGTTGAGAGCTTGAGGGTCAACTGGTGATGATGAGGGGAATGCGGTTATTATGTCTAAAAGTCACATTATATTCCACTGGATATATATGTTTCACCCTTTTTAGTTAGTTGATTCACTTAATATATGTATAAAAGAAAAATGCTATTTAGCATAAGATTTGATATCCCGTTGTAACGCACGGGCATTCTACTAGAGGTCATAAGGGAGAGGTCGCCCTTACCCCATCTCTCTGTTTCTCTCATTCTATGTCCTTTATCAATTTGGGGATGGAGCTAAAGCTGCGCTGGTGAGTCTGATCTGTTCTTTCTTCTTGCTACTAAATTCAATGGAATTCAATTCTTACTTATCAAAATCTGTATCCATGTGAGAAGCTTTGATACTTGTAACTCATGGTTCAACGGTATCATTTGAGAAGGTTTTAGAATTCTATTGATTATAAATGAGGCAGCACTCTGACAAAGCCCCTAATAAACAGTAAATCCAGTGTAATTCAATATCCAGGCATGCACATATGTCTATTGTATTTATCACCATACATATCTCGTTGGAAATTAAGCAAATTATGTAGCAGTAGTAGCAAGGAGGAGTATGGTTTGTAAAAATCAACAGGATTAATATTTTTGTCTGAAACACACAATGGCAAAACTTATAATGCTCTCCCCTGATTACAGGTAGAAAATACTTTTCCTTTTGACCATCGGTTTTATGGCCTTGTGGTTAAGTGCTTGGTGCAAAGAATGATATCAACATAGATACTAGACTTTTGCTTGTCAGTCTCTATTATCCATCAACATAGATGCACAAGATACTAAAACACTTTGAACAGGTATTGCCATTGATGACATGGACAATAATCTTTAGCTTATCATGGGCGAAAATGCATTTGATGTTGTCATGCCCTTTGCTGCTGTCGGTTATGTTGGTGAGAGCACATTTGAGCCTCTAAGGTACTGGACTTTTGCTTGTCAGTCCCTATTATCCATCAACTTAGATGCACAAGATACTAAAACACTTTGAATAGGTATTGCCATTGATGACATGGACAACAATCTTTAGCTTGTCATGGACATAATGTGCTTTTTCCCTCACCTTTTAATTTTGTATATTCCCCTTCATCCTATTCTTTTAACTATTGCTTCTATTTAGACTGTCAACATACTGGACCAAGTTCGTGCATTGGAGAATGAGATGGTTCTTAGGTTAAAGAAACAAGGCTTCAATGTTACCCCTAAAATTCTCATTGTAAGTGCTTTATCCTTTAACCCTTATCTCGATTTTGCCACCTGTTAGAATGTTAAGCTTTCTCAGTACATGCTCCTGTTTCTTTGTTTTGCTAAGCCATTGAGCCATTCTATTATTTTTCATGTGCTCTTGCAATTTCACCAATGACCAATTAAATTGCTCCCGTTAAGTAACTCATGCTTTCTATTTCTTCAATTTGCAGTGCATGAGAAATCAATTTTGCTTCCTCTTTTACCTGCAAGCCTTTTAGTGCTGCAAGAGCCTCAACTATTTGGATGGTTCACATACTATGCCCTTTTTGTCTGCCATGATCAGCTTCCTGTATAATATATAGTTGTTATTGTCCTGTTCTTTCATATCTACTACTCACTCAGTGGAAGCTACGGAAAAGGGGTGAACATTCCATTTGGAACAAAGGCAGTTCTCTCACTCTTACTTCTCATTGTACACCTACAAATAGAGCATCCGAAGAGGTATCCCTTCCTCTTTGACGCACTTATAATGTTTATTTGCTTCTCATAGTTTGTCATTTTGACCCTATACACCAATTATAAGCAATGGATGTTGGACTTCCATTCTAGATTAGTTGGCAGGAAGAAAGATTTATGAATGAAAATTTTGATACAGTTGAAAATAGACCTCTTCCACTTGTGATTAAATTAAACATAAATATATTGTAACAAATAACATAGGAGGCATGCTATCGTCATAGCCAGTAATCTCTCTTATTTACTTTGGTTAAGGAGACTATTCAATTCTTCCTGGATAGATTATTTTTGAACATACAGATCGTTGCTAACATATGATAATTTCCATGTAGTTATCCATTGCCTTGCAATTCTCCCTTCCAACTTGTAAAAATGTCATAGATTTGTTTTAATTCTAATTTTGTTTATCCATATCATTTTTTTGGCCGGGAGCAGAATACGAAGAATGTCCTAAGGTAGCAACCACTAAAAACGAAGTACAATTTTAAGAATCTAATGATGGGAATATGCTGACATGGTTATGTGGCTTATTCACGAAACAATGCAATGAATATTAAGGACCATAAGGAAGCAAAATATTTTGCATTACTTTCAAGTTTCAATATTTTTTAGCGGATCAACTGGGTGTGGCAATGAAGTGTAGGCGAAGCTCAGTGGCAGAGGTTGGCTAGGTGCCTCGAGGACGCATCGAGCTTGGCAGGTGACAAAATTAATATGATTTTTCTTCTTCTGTAGTGATGATTGATGGATTGCACTAGGTTAGAGTCTTTGTGTAAACTGCAGTACATAAGAGATGGTTAGAGCCAGACATTGGTAAAGATTTCTTTTTAGTACAATAATTAAAACTCCTATTTCATGGTTAAGAGCCTTCAGTTTTACATTTATATCCCTTAGATTGCATATTCTGAGATTTCTCTCTTAGATTGTAGACATTACTACCTAAGTGTGTAGAGCTTTGTTTAGGCACTCTAATCTTTGTATAGATATGTGTAAGATAAAAATGACTTTGATTATATGGTTTAGGATCACGTTTTATGATATGTATCGCTCTTTTTTGGATCCGTTGCAACGTACGGACATCTTACTAGTATATCATTTTAGGGGAAGGAATGTATACATGCGGTTCTCATCCCACCAAGAACTTACTGCACAAGAGGGTTTGGGGCTTTGGGCTTTGCATTGTGCTTTCGTTATATTCAACAAATAATAATGTAGTGTCCAGTGTGCTTATGTGTTACATTCTTGTTTACCTAAAAGATAACCATACTTCTTTCATTGACTTTTGATATCTCATTTGGTATGCGATTACTCCTTCCCGCATGCTTGCTCACCCTTTTATATCATTTTAGGGGAAGGAATGTATACATGCAGTTCTCATCCCACCAGCTCTCATGGACAGAGTTCTGATCAGGTATGCAAACATAATCCAGTTAATGTTAAGTCTTTTCCACTCTGAATTTCAGAATTTACTTATAAGCTTTCCAAAATGATCAGAAGTTGCCAATATCAATATATAATTCTTGTGCTATGAATTATTAAATGTGACAGGGTCATCTAAATGTAGATGCTAAATGTGACGGTCATCTAAATATATAAATGTAGGTGATGCGGACCGAGTCTACGTCCGTCGCAACCGCATGCAGGCGCCAATCCAGGAAGGACTAGATCAGGCGCATGCATGAAGGGATTTTATCTTTAATAGGCGCATGCACCTTATCTTTAATTTCCTTTTTCATCTACATTCTGTTTTATTTCCTTGTTTCTAGGATTTGGTTGTTAACTCCCTGAGGGAGGAGTCTTTGGTGAATAAAAGGAGAGAAAGGCTTAAGAAAAGGGTACGCTCAGCATCAAATCAGCCTCAGCGCCGCTGTCGATAACCGGCCGGTGGCACCAGACCCGATTACCTCGCCAGTAGATTCCGCTACGACGGCGCCCACTTCCTCACGCGCAGGTCTCCGTCCGGGGACTCGTGCGTTCCAACGCTCCCAAACCCAAGAACAACATCAACTGGTATCAGAGCCGATCGATCCTTCGGCCATGGCAGGATCCGAGGAGCGCCTCACCAAGCTAGAGGCGGCGGTGGAAGAATTGGTCGGGTCAAATGCCCGGTTGGAGAAGATGATGGCCGATCTCATAAAGCCCCAGGGAAAGAGAGGGGAGGAGGATGACCGAGAGGATGGTGAAGGAGGCTCTGCTCACGTCGGTGTTGGCCAAACTGGCCTGCCGTTCGGGCGCGGGGATGGAGGGCGGCCTGGGCGGGAGATCCGCGACCCGGCCCTGCATGGGCGGTTGTCCCGGGAGGATTGGGGCGTGGATGATCCGGGGCGTTTCGGCCGATCGAATCGTGGGGAGCGGGAGGATGCACCACGTCATCACCGGCAACACTTCGACGATTGGGGTGAAGGGGGGGGCGTGATCGGCTGGTTCCCCGGGCGCCTCGCTACGAGTTGCCGTTGTACGATGGCACGGGAGATCCTTTGCCGTGGCTTCGGCAATGTGAGAGATTCGCACGTGCTCATGACATCCCGCGAAGGAAGTATGTCCAGATGGCCGGCTTGCATGTGCGAGGAGAGGCACAGGAGGTCCTTGACAACTGGGAGCTAGAGGAAGGGCCCATCTCATGGGATGAATTCTACGAGACTTTCCTTCAGCGGTTTACGTGCCATGCGACCGTCGGTCCCCTGGGCGATCTGATTAATCTCAAACAAGGGGAGTCGCGGGTGGATGACTATGCGCGGGAGTTCCAGAGGCTCCTCGCGCGGGCGCCAAGGATGAAACGAGAAGATCAAATCGAGACCTTCGCAGCAGGGCTCTCGGTTACCTTGGCGGCAGATGTGCGGCGCGACCGGCCTCGCGATCTGGCGGAGGCGATAGCCTTCTCCCGGGAGGCTGAACGCCGCGAGGACGCTTGGATTGCCAGAGCGACGCGGAGTTGGGCTCCGCCCGGTCGGGTGCGCCCTGCATTCAGCCGGGGCGTTCCGGCGGCTGCGATGGAGGCTTCGGCTAATCCTGCGCCATGGGTGGTACCCTCGAGCTCACGTCCTCCACCAGCCACCATGTCGCCAGTGGGCCGGACAACGCCGGCCGTGGCCGCAGGTAGTTCGCAAGGGGGAGGGCGGGCCACCAGTACATCGCACAAGGCTCATCGTCGGCCACGTCTCCTTATCATCGTCGTTTGGGCGCAGACGAGATGGCGGAGCGGCGTGCCAAGGGGTTATGCTTCAACTGCGATGAAGTATATACGAGGGGCCATCGCTTGTTCTATTTGGAGGCCGTCAGTGTGGATGAAGAAGAACCGGAGGTGAACGAGGAAGAGCCACCTGAGCTCTCGGCTTTGGCGCTTCGCGGGCCTCGGAGGGGCTGCACCATGCAGCTCGAGATTCTGATGAGGGGCAGAAGGTTACGCGGATTGGTGGACACGGGAAGCACGCACAACTTCATCAGCACGTACGCGGCCGACCGCGTGGGAGTCCATCAGGAGGGCAACGGAGGCCAGCCGGTCCGGGTGGCTAATGGCGCCGAGCTGCCATGTTTTGGATGTGCCACCGAGGACTTCCGCGTGGAAGAGTACACATTCCGGGCGACTTTCTTCCTCATTCCTTTGCAGGGATTTGATGTGGTGCTCGGTGTCCAGTGGCTCAAACCCTTTGGCGATGTGGTGTGGAACTTTGAGTCCCTCACGATGTCGTTCCAGACGGGCGGGCGCACAATTACTCTCCAAGGCCTGGGCACGCCAACGAGTCCCCAGGCGCTGCAGCTTGAGGCGCAACATGACATGGTGGTCGCCTTAACCGCGGCTTTTGAGGACGTCTTCGCGGAACCTCAAGGGTTGCCGCCGTCCCGGGGATGCGACCATCGCATTTGTTTGCAGAAAGGCACGGATCCGGTGGCAGTTCGGCCCTACCGGTATCCGTTCCGACAGAAGGATGAAATCGAAAGCCAGTGCGCCACAATGCTGCGTCAAGGGATCATCCGTCCCAGCCGGTCGCCCTTTTCCTCATCAGTACTCTTGGTGGCTAAGGAGGATGGCTCATGGCGCTTTTGCGTGGATTATCACGCTTTGAACGCCAAGATGATCAAGGACAAGTTCCCGATCCCTGTGGTGGAAGAATTGTTGGATGAATTGCATGGGGCGCGAGTCTTCTCCAAGCTTGACCTTCGTTCCGGCTACCATCAGGTCCGTATGCGGGAAGAAGATATTGAAAAGACGGCATTTCGCACCCATCACGACCATTTTGACTTCCTCGTCATGGCATTTGGGTTGTGCAATGCTCCGTCTACGTTCCAGGCGCTAATGAACGAAGTCCTGGCGGATTTCATGCGGAAGTTTGTCTTGGTCTTCTTCGATGACATCCTCATTTACAGTGCCTCGATAGACGACCACGTACATCATCTTCGGCAAGTGCTTGAGCGGCTGCGTCTTCACCGTCTCTTCCTTAAGCGCTCCAAGTGCACCTTTGCGCAACGCGAGGTGGCGTATCTTGGGCACATTATTTCCAGCACTGGAGTGGCAGCCAACCCATCCAAACTTCAGGTCATTGCTACATGGCCAACTCCGGCGTCGCCAACAGGGGTGCGCAGCTTCCTCGGCCTCGCCGGCTTCTACCGCCGGTTCATCTGCCACTATGCCTCGGTCGCCGAGCCATTGACCAGCTTGCTACGACGACAATCTTTCCAGTGGACGCCGGCCGCCGAGACCGCCTTCCGCGCGTTGAAGGCGCTCTTGATCGGCCAGGTCTGCGTTGCCGGACTTTACGCTTCTTCGTGGTCGAGTGTGACGCCTCCAGCAAGGGAATTGGTGCTATCCTCCAACAGGACGGACACCCGGTGGCCTTCTTCAGCAGACGCCTTGCCGAGCGTCACGTCCGCCTTGCCGCTTATGAGCGGGAGCTCATCGGCTTGTCCAAAGCCATTGAAACGCTGGCGGCGTATTTGTGAAGCGCTCCTTTGTGGTGCGCCTTACGGATCATGCCACCAAGTATCTCCTGGAACAAGCCTTGGTGACGCCGCCGCAACAACATTGGCTCAGCAAACTTATGGGGTTTGATTTCACCGTTGAGTATAAGCCGGGCCGGGCTAACCGCGCTGCCGACGCCCTTTCCAGGGTGTACAATGAAGAGATGACATGTGCAGCCCTCTCCTCTCCTACCGGCTCGGTTGTGGAGGAATGGAAGGCCCTTCTCCGCGATGATCCGGAAGTGAAGCGCCGGTGTGCCAAGCTGCTTCAGAACGCCGCCAATTCCTCTTCACCAGCTACGGGAGCAGAGTGGACAACGGCCGATGGCTTGCTGTACAAGGTGGGCCGGTTATTCTTACCATCTTCATCCCCCGTCCGTGCCTTGGTGGTCGCAGCCTTCCATGATGCCACCCATGAAGGCTCCCATAAAATTCTCCATCGAGTTCGGCAGCATTTTCTTTGGGACAAGCAACGCCAGTCGGTTGATGAGTATATCCAGAAGTGCCGCATTTGTCAGCAGTACAAGGTGAGCTCTTTAGCCCCGGCCGGCCTCCTCCAGCCGCTCCCTGTTCCCCACCATGTCTGGGCGGACATCTCGATGGATTTCATTGTTGAGCTACCCAAGTCCCAAGGCCGCACTGCCGTCCTCGTGGTCGTCGACCGCCTCTCCAAATATGGGCACTTCTTTGCTCTCAAGCGGCCAACGACTGCGTCCCACGTCGCGGACATCTTCTTTGATGGGGTGGTCCGTCTCCACGGAGTACCCGAGTCGATTGTCTCGGACCGCGATCCTGTTTTCACTAGCGCCTTTTTGCAGGACCTCTTCAAGCGGTGTGGCACTCGCCTGATTACATCTTCCGCTTACCACCCACAAACAGATGGCCAGACGGAGGTGGTCAACCGGACATTGGAGATGTATCTGCGCTGCTTGGCAACTGATAATCCGTCCTCTTGGCAACTGATAATCCGTCCTCTTGGGTTCAGTGGTTACCGTGGGCAGAATTTTGTTACAATGCTTCCTACCATTCGGGCCTCCGGATGGCGCCATTTGAGCTGGTCTATGGTCGGCCCCCTCCTGCCTTGGTGCCGTACTCTCAAGGGGCAACGACCATCGATGAGGTGGACTGCAGACTGGTTGATCGGGATGCGCTTCTCGCCCAGGCCCGGCAATAACTTCTTCGCGCACAGAACCGTATGAAATAGCGGTATGATGCAGGGCATCGTGAGGTTACTTTCTCCGTGGGTGCTAGGGTGTGGCTACGCCTGCAACACCATCGGCAACATTCGTTGTGCCCCACTGGACAGCACAAGCTTTCTCCTCGCTTCTTCGGGCCGTATCGGGTACTTGCTCGCATTGGCGAGGTTGTGTACTGGTTGGATCTTCCGGCCACAGCTCGTCTTCACGATGTGTTTCATGTTTCCCTCCTCAAGCCGTTCCATGGGGAACCGCCCACTTCGCCGACTCCATTGCCGCAGGACATCTCAACGCTCCCAAACCCAAGAACCACATTAGTAGGTACTAAGGGGGTGTTTGGCAGAGCTCCAGCTCCACCAAATTCCTAGAGTTGGTGGTGCTAGGTATTCCTAGCTCCACCAGATTCGTGGCGCTGGAACTGTGGGTATATTAAGAGTGTTTATGTGGGTCATCTTGTTTGCATTTTTGAATAAAATTATAAACTTAAGTCACTTTATTTCAGTCTACAAGTTTCAGCTCTGAGGTGGAGCTGGGATCTGGAGCTCTGCCAAACAGGGCCTAAATGTGACAGGGTCATCTATGATTTCTCTACTTGTCCTATAATGATTATTTGTTTCATGCTTGTTCCTGATTGCTTGGTGATCTTAGTCCAAGAATTTAAAATATTGCTTGGACAGCTGCCAATTTACCCTTGTCAAATAAATGTGTAAAAACAATGAAATTTTTTTTAATCTTTTTTTAGCTTTGTTACACATATGCCTACGAATCAGCTAGGTTTTCTCTCTTATTTTTCATATATATGTATGTCCTTACTCTCTCCTATGTTTTAGGTTGCCCATAGGAAAATTTGGTTTCGAGCTTAGAACAGTTGCCAAAAGATCAAGGTGTGTATTGTTTTCGTTCCTTTCTTCATATATGTCTTTTGGTTTTAGTTATCGTATACACGTGACATACACATAGGCTAGCTTATTTTGCTGAAGTCATGTTTCTAAAATGTTTTTCCCCTATAGGACATTGTAGGGGCAAAGAGTTCCTGCCTTACAGACGGACTCCTTTTCTGGTTTTTCAAGCTTTTCGCTTTGCCTTTTGGTTTTGGATGGAGTATTGTTTTGCATTTACAAATAATTTGTGATTTCACGAAAGCTAGGTGTTGATTGTTTCACTTGCTGATCAATAATTTAAAGGAGTAATGTGCCGTTTGTTCTCCATGGATATTTAAGCGTGATATAACTTTAAATGTACAGAGAATTCTTTCACATAACAAAGACAATTACTAGGTTTCTAATAGTTTTCTTAGCTTTCTCCAAAAGAAAGGGGGAAAAGTGGTTATGAATGTCAGATGGAGTACACAACTAGCTACCTAAATTGGTGCACTGACACAAAGATATTGAACAATGCTTAATTAGGAGGGTTCAGTATTTCTTTGAGGTCACATTTGCTTTGAGCCTTTGAAACATTGCATCTGTATGCTAACAAAATTATTCAATAGAATGAATTTGTTAAGAACTCTGTTCCAAACTCGTTCCTATTTAACCAGCCAGATAATAATCCAAAAGTCCAGACTCCAAGCAAGTCAAACTGTACGATGTATGTTTTGTCTCTTAAATGCTTTGTCATTTTATTTTCTCTTTCAAAGGTCAATATAGTTAATAGAAAATTGTTTCTCCCGGTATGTAAACTGAAGAATCTTAAAAAGCCATGTAAATTGATGAGTGCTGATCTAACCAGTTTGTTGCTTTCAAACTTTACCAACTGCTTGCGAACTATCTTAATTGACCATTGTGGCATTAAGGGTTTAGTTGTACCCTGTGGTACAGCTACCTTGCAGCCCATAACAAATAACATGTTTTTAGTCAATTTTTAGGAATAATTTGACTCAATGCAAATCTAAACTATACATGAATAAATTTAAAAATGTACCTTGTTTATCAAAATATGGATCTTTATTGCGCCAAGTGGTACCACTGAAAAACAAGATTTTCCTGAGCAACCTTAGCATATTGTAATTTTTATTTCAATTTTTTACAAGTGCAAGTGGTAACTATGGACGTAGCCGCCCCCAACCCCTTCCCCTGGCATGCCCACACACAGAACTTAGGCAATTGTAGTACCAGCCATTACCCTGGGTGAAATGACGGAAATAACCAAGAACTTCAGCAATGATGCTCTTATTGGAGAGGGCTCATACTTTGGTCTGCTGAAAGATGGCAAGAAATCTGTGGTGAAGAAGCTCGACTCCAGCAAACAACCTGATCAAGAATTCCTTGTGAAGGTTCTCACCCTCTTTCCTTCTTTCTCAGATAATAACTCTTTATTTAGGTGCCCCAACGGATTGCTTTATCACTTCTGTTTTGGTTCCAAGATTCAGCTGTTTCAGGATTTAAGCATGACAATGTCGTCCAACTTATTGGATACTGTGCCGAAGGGAGCACTTGTGTTCTTGCTTATGAGTATGCAATAATGAGCTCCTTGCATGATATTCTCCATGGCAAGGAACAATAAGCCTTTTATTTTATTTCATAATCTCTTAGTTTGCTAAATTTTGATATGCTTCATGAAAACGCCTATCTAAGGCTCGAAGGCGCATACCCTCCAAAGGTTGTCCCCAAGGTAAAAAAATTCACATGTCAGATGTTACTGTGCTTAACAGCAATACACTTTTTTTATGTCAGATGTTACTGTGCTTAACAGCAATACACTTGTTTGTGGTATATTGGTTCACTTAGTTAATCTTTGGACTTGGGGCCCTTCTTAGAGAGTAAGATTTTGGTTCTATGACTAGAGGAAAAGTAAGCTTGTGGTAATTATATTATCTGCAAGTCATCCGGTTTGATTTATTTGAGTAGAATATGATGTCTTGGACTCTGGGTCTCACCAATATCACTGACATACGTACAAGTGTCGATATACCGCTCTTAAAATTTCTAATACAATATCATAGATGTCTTGTTTTGCGTAGGAGCATTGTATTGGGTGCTCCTGTGGATTCGTATCTGCACTCTGAAAATTGACGGTTTGATTCTCTACTTCTTGGGCTTTATATACCATGTACTTTATCACTGAAAGTATCACAAGTCAAGAGAGAGAGGTGTATAATTTGTTAATTAGCTTTAACATTGTAATTTGTTAATTAGTTGGGGCATACTATCTGATCTAATGCAATGCAATCCCTCTCCAGAAAATGAGCGGTTCATCCAAGATTGGTGTGGCAACCACAATCATTGTTCACTAGAAAATCTAAAATAATAAAAGGAGTTTGCTCTGCACAACTGGATCGTCCAACCAGCTATCCGGCCCAACGCGTACTGTTCGGCCCATTTTCCACGCGCGTTCGTCGCCCACATCGACCCGCGATGGTACGCCGCTCCTCCCAGTTCGCCCCCCCCCGCGCGCATCCCCCGCCCCCACGATCCCCACATCGACCCGCTCTCCCATCTTCCGTGCCGTCTCCTCCCTATCGGTTTTTTTTCCTCGTGGCGTCCCCCTCTTCTAGCCAGTCCGACGGCGCCGGCTCCGGTTACGGCGAGGAGGAGGACAAGGAGGAGTCGTCCGCGGTGGCGGGTGAGGCGAACGGGGAGGAGGAAGTAGACGAGGAGGATATCGAGGCCGTCACCATCGGCGCGAGCGCCGACGAGGAGGAGGACAGCGGTGCCACGGCAATTGGGGAGGGCGCCGAGGAGTCGCAGTCCAGCGAGGATGACAAGACCGTCGTGGGGGACGAGGACGGTGATGAGGTGAGGGAGGCCGTGGTTTTGGAGGGGTTGAACTGGTTTTTGTAGGGTTTGAATGAGATTTAAAGATTTTTTTGTGGGGCGGTGGGAGATTGAGCTGATTTCATCAATTATATGAGCCGGATAGTTCATGTTTTTCAGATTTTGTAGTTGTTGCTGTGACCTGCATTGTTTAGCTAGATATGCGTTGGACCTTTTGTGTTCTTGGTGAAAAAAATTAGTTTTGTGTTACTACGCTACTAAATTAGTTTATTATTCGTAGCCATCACATCAATTTTAGTTTAGCTGATGGTTATATGCTTCCTACTTCAATAATTTTGAGCTTCTATTAGATTAGCTAATATCTCAGCTCTAGACTGAAAAGAAGCATCTATTCGAAGGATGTTATTGCTTTTTTCGTGTCTTACAATGGCAGTAGTTGTCTAAGAGGTTTGATTCGGTGTATTCTTGGGCAAAATTTCAATGCCTGAATTGTATCAGAGGTGTTGCAATTTTTTTTGCATTCTATTGCACCTAAATGTTCTTTGTTGCAGACTAAAGACCCTGCATGAAGTGCAGTGGTAGGGAAGCGTGAGCAAGCCCGGCTCAATGAACTCCAGAAATTAAAGAAGCACAAAATCCAAGAAATATTGGATACCCAAAATGCGGCCATTGATGCTGACATGGTATGTTCCTTCTTTAAAGAAATCCTTGAATACAAACGCCCCCTCTAAACATGATTTGCCCTCATGTGCATTTGATTCTTGTTTGTACATTGCATTCTCATTATAGTTATGAATATTATCTTTTAACCGAACAATAAAGGGAAGGGGCGATTGAAGTAGCTACTGCAGCAGACTGAAATATTTGCCCTGGTGACAACAAGGATCGAGCTTCAAGCTCATAGGCGATGTTAAATGGATGATTGTAAGCTAGCTTCCTCCACCTCCATGATCTGCTTTGTAGGTGCTAGCCTTCTCCGATGGCAAGGGTGACGATGTGGCCGGTGCAAGCTCCAGAACGATGGCTCAAGTGGAGTATTTGATGTTTGCTGTTTTTCCAAAACGATGGCTCAGGTGGAGTATTTGATGATTTTTTTTTGGTTCTTATACAGTTGATTCATTTAGCTATTGCACCATAGATGTTTGACGATTTGCCCCTTCAGTAGAACCGCTGGATTCACTGAACATATTGTTCACTATGCAAACTACTTCGTCATATTTGTGCCGTAGAATTTACTCGGTTTTCCCCCTTCCCCTCTCTATCACTCCGCCTCACCCATTGCACACCCCATGAAATTTATTTCGATGGGTAAGCAAGAAACTTTCCTCTCATTAATTGCATGATCACCAAATTTTAACCGATCTAATATTTTCCCCTTCCCCTCTCTATCACTCTGCCTCACCCATTGCACACCCCATGAAATTTATTTCATGGGTAAGCAAGAAACTTTCCTCTCTCATTAATTGCATGATCACCAAATTTTGACCGATCTAATATTTTGCTCAGTGGAGCAATCAGGGCATCAGGTGAGCCTTGTTTGGATACTGCTGTCTCTTTCATATGAACATAAGGATATGGCCTTTGATGAGATATGAAGTAGCTATCATCTGTTTGTTGGAGCTAAGACTGAACCTGATCAGTATGTCTCTATTATGTCGATGTTGTCAATCTGCACAGGAGTGTAGATTATCCCCTTTTGGATGGATCTGCTTCCTTTCTGTTGTCCTGGTTGATTGAAAGACATGGAGGGTATCTGGAGACCTTTCCTTCTACTTCCCCAAAGCATTATTTTATTGCTCTGGATGGTAAGAAGGCCTGTGTGAGCTACTCAACAATTATGGGCATGTCAGTTATTATAGAAGTTTTCTCATCTGCTCTCTTTTTGTTGATGTAAGTCTTTCAATTTTTCTAAATAACCACTTTCTTGATTATGCAGATACTTTAGTGCCACATGAATGAAGCATATAGCTTTAAAAGTAGTATACTATGAATGGTAACTTAAGTTTTTTATCATTTGAGTTTTCATTTGTTTGGAAACTAATGCATTTAAAAGTTTTAGGAAAATCCAACACTAATGTGGTCCAGATGGTCAACAAAGCACTACGAAGGCTCCCACCAATAAAATTGCTAGAGATGGTACAATCATGGAGTGGGTTAGTCAATACTCTTTCCTTTGTCTATCTCTAAGTGCTTTATACATCAGCTCATTCATTTTCATAATACTTGTTTTTCATGGGCAGACACAAGATTTTCAGGATCCCGGAGTCCACCACCGACATCTAGCTCAGCTATTTGGTCTTTATCCTGTACACACTATCATAGTTGAGCAAACACCTGACCTCTGTAAAGCTGTTGCCAATAGCCTTTATAAAAGAGGTACCTTTTTGTTCTATAAAAAAGTGCAGTGCTAGATTTTGATCCTTTTTCTAAAAAACAATCATTGCGTTCAACTTTGGTTCCTTTCAAAAACAAAATGTCTTCAGCTCGGGAATTATTAGTTAGGGTATGTCTATAGGGCAAGATGTTACTAGATGATGGCATCCTGAGATTCCCTTTTGCACGAGAGCCATTCGTTCTTGTATAAGCTCCTTGTTGATCTCAGATTTGTTGAGAGCTTGAGGGTCAACTGGTGATGATGAGGGGAATGCGGTTATTATGTCTAAAAGTAACATTATATTCCACTGGATATATATGTTTCACCCTTTTTAGTTAGTTGATTCACTTAATATATGTATAAAAGAAAAATGCTATTTAGCGTAAGATTTGATATCCCGTTGCAACGCACGGGCATTCTACTGGAGGTCATAAGGGAGAGGTCGCCCTTACCCCATCTCTCTGTTTCTCTCATTCTATGTCCTTTATCAATTTGGGGATGGAGCTAAAGCTGCGCTGGTGAGTCTGATCTGTTCTTTCTTCTTGCTACTAAATTCAATGGAATTCAATTCTTACTTATCAAAATCTGTACCCATGTGAGAAGCTTTGATACTTGTAACTCATGGTTCAACGGTATCATTTGAGAAGGTTTTAGAATTCTATTGATTATAAATGAGGCAGCACTCTGACAAAGCCCCAAATAAACAGTAAATCCAGTGTAATTCAATATCCAGGCATGCACATATGTCTATTGTATTTATCACCATACATATCTCGTTGGAAATTAAGCAAATTATGTAGCAGTAGTAGCAAGGAGGAGTATGGTTTGTAAAAATCAACAGGATTAATATTTTTGTCTGAAACACACAATGGCAAAACTTATAATGCTCTCCCCTGATTACAGGTAGAAAATACTTTTCCTTTTGACCATCGGTTTTATGGCCTTGTGGTTAAGTGCTTGGTTCAAAGAATGATATCAACATAGATGCACAAGATACTAAAACACTTTGAATAGGTATTGCCATTGATGACATGGACAACAATCTTTAGCTTTTCACGGACATAATGTGCTTTTTCCCTCACCTTTTAATTTTGTATATTCCCCTTCATCCTATTCTTTTAACTATTTCTTCTATTTAGACTGTCAACATACTGGACCAAGTTCTTGCATTGGAGAATGAGATGGTTCTTAGGTTAAAGAAACAAGGCTTCAATGTTACCCCTAAAATTCTCATTGTAAGTGCATTATCCTTTAACCCTTATCTCAATTTTGCCACCTGTTGGAATGTTAAGCTTTCTCAGTACATGCTCCTGTTTCTTTGTTTTGCTAAGCCATTGAGCCATTCTATTATTTTTCATGTGCTCTTGCAATTTCACCAATGACCAATTAAATTGCTCCCTTTAAGTAACTCATGCTTTCTATTTCTTCAATTTGGAGTGCATGAGAAATCAATTTTGCTTCCTCTTTTAACTGCAAGCCTTTTAGTGCTGCAAGAGCCTCAGCTATTTGGATGGTTCACATACTATGCCCTTTTTGTCTACCATGATCAGCTTCCTGTACAATATATAGTTGTTATTGTCCTGTTCTTTCATATCTACTACTCACTCAGTGGAAGCTACGGAAAAGGGGTGAACATTCCATCTGGAACAAAGGCAGTTCTGAGCCTGCGATTGTTATGCTCACTCTTACTTCTCATTGTACACCTACAAATAGAGCATCCGAAGAGGTATCCCTTCCTCTTTGACGCACTTATAATGTTTATTTGCTTCTCACCGTTTGTCATTTTGACCCTATACACCAATTATAAACAATGGATGTTGGACTTCCATTCTAGATTAGTTGGCAGAAAGAAAGATCTATGAATGAAAATTTTGATACAGTTGAAAATAGACCTCTTCCACTTGGGATTAAATTAAACATAAATATATTGTAACAAATAACATAGGAGGCATGCTATCGTCATAGCCAGTAATCTCTCTTATTTACTTTGGTTAAGGAGACTATTCAATTCTTCCCGGATAGATTATTTTTGAACATACAGATCGTTGGTAACATATGATAATTTCCAAGTAGTTATCCATTGCCTTGCAATTCTCCCTTCCAACTTGTAAAAATGTCACAGATTTGTTTTAATTCTAATTTTGTTTATCCATATCATTTTTTTGGCCGGGAGCATAATACGAAGAATGTCCTAAGGTAGCAACCACTAAAAACGAAGTACAATTTTAAGAATCTAATGATGGGAATTATAACTATATTAAGTTCCGGTGGTTTCCAGCGTCGGGAGGATGTCCGCGTGTCGCTACGCTTCCAGGCCGGCTCGATTTCTTGCGTGTTTTGTTTTCTCGGTCCATTGCTCTGCTTCGTCGCCCTCTCGCTCGACGCGTGCGCATGCTCGTGAAGCTTCCGGTGCTCTCCATCCATTTGTCTTCGATCGCTCCGCTCCGCCTCCCTTGCTCCATCTTCCACTCGTAGCAACGACGTCTGGGAGGATCTGAACCCGACGGGTGGAATCTTGAGCTCCGGTAGGTTTTGCGTCTACACAGCAACGGGGAGGGGAGGGAAGAGACACCATCGTGGAGGTCACGCAAGAGCGGGCGCCGCCAGCCCTAACTCTGGCCGGAAGAAATCGCACAAGAGTTTTCCAGATTCATCCCTCGCTTCGCTCCTCGGCCGCATTGCCCGGAGCCGCCTCCACGTGTGCCGCCATGGGCTACTTCGCCGTGGAGAGCCGTCGATTTGAGCTTCCGAGTCCGTCGACGCCACGCGTTCCGGTATACGGTATGGGCTGCCTCGCCGTATAGAGACGCCAGTTTCTTGCGGTTCTACGAATCCGCCATCGCCACGTGTGTCGGCATGGCCTACCTCGCCGCCAATGAACGTCGTTTCCAGTTGATTCATGCACAGACGCTGATGCCCATCTTCGCTAGGGCACTGACATGCCACTTCTGCTGCTACTCGGTCCCATTTCGGCTTCGCCTTGTTGCAATCCGTGAGCTTCTTGTCCTGTTAGTCTATGTTCTACGATTTGTGCGCCTATATACAGACGGACTTGCTGTTACTCTCTGATTCCTCCCATTTTACCTCCCGCTTTCTTGTTTCTTTCTCATTCTCATTTATGGATTCCAACTGCTCTCTACAGGCTCACCGCCAATCGATTTTGCGTGCGAACCAACCGGTCATCTCATCGTTCCTTCCTCCGCCGTCGTTCCCTAATGCTTTACCTACTCGATTCGCGTCCTTCCATTGGTGGCCTTACACCGATATTCTGCTTCGATTCGCCGATAGTAAACAACATCCTCTACGTAATCCCCATCTGCAAAGAGGTTTGCTTTTCTTCTTTGCATAAAGTATGATTCATCCCTTCAGTTAAATACTATCCTTGCATACCTTACTGCTGCAAAAATGGTATTGAAGCTGCCACTTATTATTATCTTATACGTTACTTTAAAGTTTAAACTTTTTATTCTAATGCATCATTTTTTTGTACCTGCCAATTTCCTCCTGTGATGAAAATTGTTGGCGGAAATAAATTAAAGCTATTTCTTGCTCTTACAGCATCAGTTTGACAGCTTTCAGAGGAGTTTCCTAATCGCGGTTGGCTTTATAGGCCTGGATCATATGATGGATCAATTATTCGAAAAGTTGTAAGGGGCGCTTTCACCTAAGTCAAAGCTGCTGCCATGATTCGTTTGGTTTTCCATGATGCAGGAACTTTTTATGTTGGTGACAAATCAGGTCCGATCTTATTTGTCTTCATTTATCTAGGATTATTAATAAGTTATGAGCAAGGATCGCATATGTGCAGAACACAGATGATAGAAGATTGTAAATGGGAAAAAAAACTAGAGTACAATTCCGTATATCTAAAAATGGATTCCTGTGAAGTGCATGTCAATAGACAAACATTGGTGACAATATCTTGCAGGTGACAAAAATGCGTCTATAATTTCGGAGTTGACAGACCTGAAAATGCTGGCATAATAAATCTGCAGAGGTCTTTTCCCTCCTGAGTGTACATTACAGTAGACCCCTTTTTCCCCTTATTGTCATGAATAATGCTACTCCCTTACTAAAGAACAGATAATGGATCTGACATATATTTTTAATTGCTTTGAATCTGAACAGATAATGGAAAATGCAAAAGAAGAAATTGACCATACTCAGCAAGGTCTGTGCTTTGCACATGTGCTTCCTGTATTAAATTTCAGTTTTCCATTCGTGTTGTATCCTGCTGTATCCTCAACCCAAATCTACTGTTATCTCGCTAATAGTGACATGGACAGCCTTGATTACCGTGACTGGTTCTGACCCAGTTGCACTCTGTGGAAGGCCTGATATTCCAGTAAAACTAGGCTGATTAGATTCCAGGTGCAGCATTACAGTGGTTTGTTAATTTTACAATTCCCTTACATTATTACCCAAACTATAAGCTATTTCGCTCGGAGTTTCTATTTAGTGCCTGGCTGCATTCTTCCGAAAGAACGCATTTGTCTCTGTAGTACTGTTGATCCTGCCGGTAAACTTCCTGAAAAAACGTTTGCGTGCTGTTGCCTTGAAAACATTACTCAACAGAAAGGGCTTCTTGTCAGTTCTCATTTTCTTTGACAACATCTGCTAGGTTTCAATGCTATTTCAGATTCCTATAGAAATTTATGATAGAACAATGAAATTTTGCGATGATTCGCCAAAATTGTTTTGTTGTGGACACCTTCATTGGGCGGACTTACTGTAGGCCCAAGTGCAGGAAGGCCCAACCAGCACAAGAAGGTCAGCCAGCGCCCGGCCAGGAGGCGCGTGAACGATGAGCCGCGTGAGCGAATCGCGCTACGATGGAATAAATCATTAGTTTCTATATTTAGATATTTACCTTGGGAGTCAAGTTGATTAGTTTCTATAGTCATGTTAAGTTAGAGTTTTGGTAAGTTAGATTTATATCTTGAGGGCCAAGTTGATGCCTACCAAGGCTATATAAGGAGGGCACTGAGGCGAGACAAAGGGAGGAAAAGAATAACCCTTAAGCCTCGCCGCAGATCGGGGTTCCTCCTCTTCCTTGTTCTTCTTTGTAATCTATCCTCCGCAGAATAAAGCTTCTAGTCCCAACATCTTGGTATCGAGCTTTTGATCTTGGCGCCACCACCACCCCACCACCACCCTACGCCACCACCGGACCACCACCACCCTCGCGCCACCACCATGTCTCAGCCTACGAACAAGCCAACCACCATAGATGACCTTATGGCCTCCATCACCCAGATCCTACTCTCCCAAACCGAGATGCAATCTAAGCCGGTGGCCACAAATGACAAACTCACGGTGCCGCCCACCGAGGTGTCCTCCATGAAGGTCGACCAGGGCCCAGCACGTCGCCGTCAACAATGTGCGATCCCCGGTGGCCGGTAGCGAGGAGCTCGCTACGGACCACGCCGCTTCGCCAAAGAACACTCCACGCCGGGACAAGGCCGTCGCCTTCATCAACGCCGCTACCCACAAGCTACGTTTCCCCAAGTACGACGGCTCGAGGACTCCACCGCCGTGGTTTCACTGCTATAGCAGCTTCTTCCGTACGCCCGCACCCGAGATCGAGAAGGTATGGTGGCCGCTTTCTACATGGAGGGCGCCGCCCGGCGGGTACTACAGGTTGAGCGTAACTGTGGGTCCCAACCTGGGACCGTTTCTCCCAACTTCGCCAACATCCGCTTCGGTCCTCTACTCAAGAAGAACCCTCGAGCCAGGCTGCGTCTTCAACTCTGTGGCTCGCTCGACGAGTACTTGGACGCCTTCTATAAGCATCTAACTCGGTGCGGCCGACCTCTTCTGAACCTCGAGATCAACATCTTTACTTGGTCTCGGCGAACCCTCAAGACCGACATCGAGTGAACCAACCCTCGACATCGAGGACGCCGTGGCGCTTAGCCCGAGCGTACATTCGGCGCACTGAGAGGCTACGGCGGCGGCGGCGCGCCATCGCTCACGGTCGGCTCTCAGCTCTCTCGCACCTCCCCACTGGCGGCAGAACTCCACTTGTACCCACGTGTGGCTACTGGCCGAGACACCAGGGGCTCTGTCAAGGTTTCGGCCACTACCGGGCGCTGCGTATGACCCGACTCACGCCGGATGAGATGGCCCGCAGCGTGAGGAGGGCCTTCGCTTCAATCGCCCCGAGAAATTCTCACGGGCGCATCTCAAGACTTGCACCATGAAGGGCCTCTACCTCTCTCGACACCGACGATGACGACTCGACGACATCACCGGCAACGCCGCGACGCGGAGATCTCTCCACGCCGTGACGAGGGCATGCACCGGCGAGACCATGCGGATGGCCATCATCATGCATGACCAGACGCTCACGCCACTCGCCGACTCGGTCGACCATCGCTTCATGGCGGCCCATGTGGCGCGTCGCTGAACTCGAGCCCCACCACTAGGGGCGGCATGGCGGTGGGGTGGCCAATGGCGAACGGCTACCTTGCCTCGGGTCTACCAGCGTTCTCCTTCTCCATCGGCGAGCCTTTCGCATCAACTTCCTTGTCATTGCACTCGAGGGCTACGAGGTCGTGTTTCGGGTGCAAGCAGGCTGCGCACCACTGAGCCCCATCGTGCAGGACTTTTCGCGCCTCACCATGGCGTTACGGCACATCGATCATCGGGTCAAGTGGACGGGGCTAGGCGCCCCATCCGACGGCGTTCGCCTCTCTCATGACAACAAGCTGCAGCTTCTCTTGGCGGAATTTACGGACGCTTCGCCGAGCCTACGAGTTCGCCTCCAACGCGCTTCTTCGACCACCGTGATTCATCTCGCCGCTTTCCACACCACCTGTCACCGTCAGGCCGTACCGATACCCGCAACTGCTCAAGGACGAGATCGAGAAGCAGTGTGACGACATGTTGCACCAAGGCATCATCCGGCCCAGCACGTCACCCTTCTCCGCGCCAGTGCTGCTGGTCCGCAAGAAGGACAAGACATGGCGGTTCTGCGTCGACTACCGCGCCCTCAACGCCAAGACAGTAAAGGACAAGTTCCCCATCCCGGTCGTCGACGAGCTGCTGGACGAGCTCAAGGGGGCTCGCTTCTTCACCAAGCTGGACCTCCGCAGCGGCTACCATCAAGTGCTAATGCATTCCGACGACGTCGCCAAGACAGCATTCCGGACGCACCATGGCCACTTTGAGTTCCTAGTCATGGCGTTCGGCCTCACCAACGCCCCATCCACATTCCAGGCATTGATGAACGACGTGCTGCGCGCCTACCTCCGCCGGTTTGTGCTTGTGTTTTTTGATGATATTTTAATCTACAGTAACACGTGGGCCGAGCACCTCCAGCATGTTCGACTCGTCTTCCTCGTCCTACGCCAGCATAAATTGGCGGTCAAGCAGAGCAAGTGCTCCTTCGGTGAATCGTCGATCTCCTACCTCGGTCACATCATCTCGGAGGGCGGTGTGGCCATGGACGGCAAGAGTGGAGGCCGTCCAGTGCCTGGCCGCGCCTGGCCCACGGCCAAGGGACTTCGGGCTTCTCGGACTTGCGGGTACTACCGCAAGTTCATCGTAACCGGGCTCGTGGCGCGCCCGCTCACCCTCCTGTTGAAGAAGGAGGCCTTCCACTGGGACTCGACCGCTGATCAGGCCTTCGACGCCCTCAAGCAGGCCCTGATCGCCGGGCCTACTCTGCAGCTTCCGGACTTCAACGCCGCGTTCATCGTCAACTGCGACGCCTCCGGCACCGGCTTTGGCGCCGTGCTCCATCAAGATACCGGCCCCATTGCCTTCTACAGTCGGCCCATCGCCCCACAAAGACTCAAATTGGTCGCTTATGAAAGCGGAGCTCATTGGGCTGGTCAAAGCGGTGCGACATCGGCGGCCCTACCTCTGGACTCGTCCTTTTGTGGTGCGACCAGACCACTACGCGCTGAAATTCTTCTTTGGATCGGCGCCTCTCCACCATTCCACAAAGATACCTGGGTGAGCAAGTTGTTTGGATATGACTTTTTGTCGAGTACTTGCCAGGAAAAGCCAACACGGTCGATGCGCTCTCACGGCGCGACGAGGACTTCGCCATGGCGCTGGCTATGTCCACCCTCCTTCGTCCTTTTGACGACCTCCTCGTGAAATAACCGAGCCGGAAGGCGGCAAGCGCCTCCTAGAGATGATTGGCAAAGGGAGGCCGCCCGGCCGAGTGGTCGGTGGTGAACGGCCTCATTGTCTACTCGGCCGTGTCTTCGTTCCAACTGGGTCCTCCCTATGGCCGACCATTCTCGCCACGGCTCATGGGGCGGGCCACGAAGGCGTCCAAAAGACGCTGCACCGCCTTCGTGCCTCATTCTACAACGTCAACGCCGCTAAATTCGTCAAGGAGTTCGTAAAGAGTTGTGTTGTCTGCCAGCGCAACAAATCCGAGCATCTCCATCCTGCGCAGTGCTCTGACCTCTCGAGCTACCTAGCTCGGTGTGGATCGACATCGCCCTCGACTTCGTGGAGGGATTCCCTCGCGTGGGCGGGAAGACAGGGGTCTTAACTGTGGTTGATCGCTTCTCCAAGTACGCCCACTTCATTTCCTTGGGCCACCCGTACATTGCTGTCTCCGTCGCCAAAGTCTTCTTCGACAACATCGTCAAGCCGCACGGTATCCGTGTTCCATCGTCGGCGATCGTGATCTGTCTTCACCAACACATTCGGGCCGGAGCTCTTCCGCCTCTCAGGTGTTCGACTCGCATGAGTACCGCCTTCCACCCGCAAACGGACGGTCGACCGAGGTGACGAACGTAATTTTGGGAGTCTACCTTCGCCGCTTGCGAGCGACCAGTAGAAGAGTTGGTCATACTTGCGCTTTGGGCTGAAGTTACGCTACAACACTTCCTTCCAAACGACCCTACGCGACGACTCCATTCAAGGTGGTTTATGGTCGTGACCCCTACCTTGTCATTCTATGAGGCGGGCGGTCAAGGTGCCTACTGTGGAGAAACTTGGTGATTGATCGCGATAACTTCCTTTGGAGATCAAGGACAGTTGATACACGCCAGGAAGTAATGAAAGGCAACTATGACAAGCATCATCGTGAGCTGGAGTTTCGTGGGCGATTGGGTGTGGCTGCGTCTCCATCACCGCCTCGCGACCACATTGACAGACAAGGCGCGTGGCAAGTCGGCACCTAAGTTCTATGGACCATTCCAAGTCTTTGGAACGTGTCGGTTCGATCGCCGCTACCGGTGGCCCTCCTCCTCGTACCGCATCCATAACATCTTCCATGTGGTGTTTCTCAAGAAGTTTGTGGGTGAGCCTCCTGGCCGATATGGTTCCATTGCCGCCCCAAGCATGGCAGGGTGCTTCCACCGCCGGATCAGTCTCGCGCCCGCCTCAACCAGTGGCGTGTGGGAACTCCTTGTCAAATGGACCGGTCAAGGCTGCTGCAGATGCTACTTGGGAGAAGGTTCCGGAGTTCAAGGATGCTTACCCCTCCTTCGGCTCGAGGACGAGCCGTTTCATAATGGGAGGGAAGTGTTGTGGACACCTTCATTGGGCGGACTTACAGCCGACCCAAGTCAGGAAGGCCCAACCAGGCGCCACAGTCACCAGCGCCCGGGCCAGAGGCGCGTGAGCGATGGCCAGCGTGAACAAGAATGCGCTCTGATGGAATAAATCTGTTAGTTTCTATATTTAGATATTTACCTTGGGAGTCAAGTTGATTAGTTTCTATAGCTGTTAAGTTAGAGTTTTGGTAAGTTAGATTTATATCTTGAGGGCCAAGTTGATGCCTACCAAGGCTATATAAGGAGGGCACCTGAGGCAGACAAAGGGAGGAAAAGAATAACCCTTAAGCCTGCCGCAGGATTGGGGTTTCTCCTCTTCCTTGTTCTTGCTGTAATCTATCCTCCGCAGGAATAAAGCTTCTAGTCCCAACATGTTTACTTGTGTATGGTTGGTTATCCCTGAGCTTTCTACCAATTGTTTCAGAAAGTAATCATATTTGACAAGACACAGGAGATGTTCATGTTATCTGGAGCTCACACAATTGGAGGTAAAGGATTTGGGAATCAAGATGTTTTTTATAACTCCTATTTCAAAGTGCGCCTACATGAATGTGATGTTTTCATCATGCCCTTTAAATAATATCACCATGAGTCAATAGCTGAATCTTGACTTAGCTTAACCCTTTATAAATCATCCTAACCTGATGTATTATGTCCTTTTCTGAAGCTAAAATACCAACAATGATAGGATTGCGTATAGATTAGACACTCGCTGAAGATGGTGAATGATTAAGGTTTTTCCTTCAGTTGGAAAGGCTTTTGATGTCATTGCATGACCTTTTAGAGTTTGTTTGGGAGAGGTTAAGATTATACTATCGGTAGATTTATTTTCCTTACATGAGATAGGCTTAGAAAAATGTCTAGAACAATCCTGACTTATAATATACTATATAGCTCTCATAGATTTCTAGATTCTATTTGCTTGCCCTGTAGTTTATGTTCTTTAATTCTTTCAGTCAGGGCTTAATTTTAAAGCACAAGTTTCCAGGAACAAATTGGTCGTTTGACTCAATTTAATGACAGTTAAATAATCTAGCCAAATAGATATTTAGCGATTTTCTTTACGTACTTACATGTGTGGTCAGCTCATTGTCATTGGTGATGCTAAACAAACTACTTGCAGATGGATCAATATCTATGCGCAAGAACAAGATAGATTTTTTTGATGATTTCCGAGATGCATAGATCGACCTTGCAAACAGTGGTGCCTTGTGGAAAACAGCTCAATTAGAACCGCAGCGCTTGTACGACCATTCTTAAAAATTTTCTTATAGCATGTTCTCTAGAATTTTCATAAAAAGTTATTTTTTTCAAAAGATCCTAATATCCTCTTGGACTACGATAATACGCAGTCGTTAAAAAATCCTAGAAAAGGCATGCTTTACATGAAATCACCTTCAGCTCAATGGTTTTGCACATCATATTTTAAATGCCAATAGCACTGTGCAAACCAACTGACAAATGATATTTCCTCATACTTGTGCAATAACTGAAGAAGCACGTCATAAATAGGATAGAAGAATAAAGCAGGTCCTACATCATTTTGTTCAGGAACAAAATACATGTATTTGTGTTGCTTCTTGATATTATGCTAATCATACTACCTAACATTGACGCTGCAGATGATTTCCATGGACACTACAAGAAATATGTATCGCCATAATATCTACTTAGTATTTTATATTGCCAAATTGTAATTTGTTCATCATTAATTTCGTTTAGTACTTGCAAGTGGCACAGATTTTCAGGACAGTACGACTTATTCTAATGGGTCATCTAGCTGATGGATACGGCAAAAAAAACTCTCCTCCTTACTGCCTCTACCTGCACCCTACCTTTTGGTAATTTCCCCTCTTTGGCGGGCATTGTTAGCGACTTTTCTATTTGTGATCCACCATGATTTTTTACCAAATAGCGTTGTCCAGAATTATTTTGATAAATGTACATAATTTGAACCCTTAATTGGCTAATGTGAGTGTCTTCTAAAGTAGCGTGCTTGTGCATAGCTTTTATGAAGTCATTAACTTGTTGACATGAATGATAGATCTCAAGCAAATAAAGAGCAACGTAGTCCCATAGCAATTATATTCCCAAATGGACAGATGTATTTTGTGATGGTAAATGGTGACAGATATATTACATGCTCTCTTTTTCTAAGGGATTACCTGTTTGCCTTTCCTAATATTTAAGTATGCAATGTTATTTTTAGCATTTGCCTGGTAGCCTGGCACTAAAATAAAACACATATTGTCCAGTATTATGTGCCCTTTCTTCCCTTTTCATACAAATAGACAATATATAGTATACAATTCAGCTAGGATTTATTTACTTCATACTTTTTCTTTTCAGCAGGAAAGAATACTTTGTCGAACCAACTCTTCGGTACTAATTTTAAGGAGAGAATTGCATTCGGGGAAGGCATGCCTTAGTAATTTTTTCAATATACTTTATTATCAAGTCAATCATTCTATTTTCTCACATATAATGATTCCGCTTTATTATGTTTTGGAAATTATTTTGTGCTGCACAAAAAATTGGAACAACAAAAATCGAATAGCATTGTAGCCTTTTTTTTTTTAAAAAAAAAGGTGTTTTTACTGGGGTTTTCTTATATGTTATAAACTAAGTACTCTTGATAGGCAAATTGATCCAAATTATCAAAACTGCTAAAGCTTAAATACATAGCCTCCTGACATAGAACTACAAGTTTATATACTTAGACTGTTGATCATCGCTAAATAGTATTTCAGAAACCGTCACCCTCGCGCGGCGTGCCGCCGCGCGTTCGTACCTAGTATGCTGACATGGTTATGTGGCTTATTCACGAAACATTGCAATGAATATTAAGGACCATAAGGAAGCAAAATATTTTGCATTAATTTCAAGTTTCAATATTTTTTAGCGGATCAATTGGGTGTGGCAATGAAGTGTAGGCGAAGCTCAGTGGCAGAGGTTGGCTAGGTGCCTCGAGGACGCATCGAGCTTGGCAGGTGACAAAATTAATATGATTTTTCTTCTTCTGTAGTGATGATTGATGGATTGCACTAGGTTAGAGTCTGTGTAAACTGCAGTACATAAGAGATGGTTAGAGCCAGACATTGGTAAAGATTTCTTTTTAGTACAATAATTAAAACTCCTATTTCATGGTTAAGAGCCTTCAGTTTTACATTTATATCCCTTAGATTGCATATTTTGAGATTTCTCTCTTAGATTGTAGACATTACTACCTAAGTGTGTAGAGCTTTGTTTAGGCACTCTAATCTTTGTATAGATGTGTAAGATAAAAATGACATTGATTATATGGTTTAGGATCACGTTTTATGATATGTATCACTCTTTTTTGGATCCGTCAACGCACGGGCATCTTACTAGTATATCATTTTAAGGGAAGGAATGTATACATGCGGTTCTCATCCCACCAAGAACTTACTGCACAAGAGGGTTTGGGGCTTTGGGCTTTGCATTGTGCTTTCGTTATATTCAACAAATAATAATGCAGTGTCCAGTGTGCTTATGTGTTACATTCTTGTTTACCTAAAAGATAACCATACTTCTTTCATTGACTTTTGATATCTCATTTGGTATGCGATTACTCCTTCCCGCATGCTTGCTCACCCTTTTATATCATTTTAGGGGAAGGAATGTATACATGCAGTTCTCATCCCACCAGCTCTCATGGACAGAGTTCTGATCAGGTATGCAAACATAATCCAGCTAATGTTAAGTCTTTTCCACTCTGAATTTCAGAATTTACTTATAAGCTTTCCAAAATGATCAGAAGTTGCCAATATCAATATAATTCTTGAGCTATGAATTATTAAAGATAAAATCATATTTTTTTAAAGATAAAATTTAGTAAAGAAAAATCTCATTAAATTCTTAAAGATAAAACTGGTTAAGTTTCAATTTCTTAATTTGGTGGACACGCTTTGATATTACTAATCAGACAAGTTCATTGTTGTTGTTTGCAAAGTAGCACCTGTATTTTTTTTGTAAGCTTTAAAATACTATTATTGGGCAATCTCCACCGTGACTATGTGAGACTTCCCTTGGTGCCTTTTTTCCAATACTGAAGGTGGACGTATTTTTTAATGATTAGAGCTTCTCTAAAATTGCTGATAAAAAACTATTGATTGATAGCTATATTAGATTGTTAACTATTGAAATACAATCTTCTTTGCCATAAAAAAGAATAATACTATTGCTTTTCTAACCTGTAGTTGTAAAACTGCAGAACTCAATATAGATGATTTGATTTATTTACTAGGTTACAAAGATATGTTGTGCTTAATATGTGTTACAGAAAATTGATTTATTGTATGGTTTAGGATCCTGCATTATAATTATGTATTATTCTTTTTTGAAATTCCGTTGCAACGCACGGGCATCTTACTAGTTAATATTCATTGTACGGTTTAGGATCATGCTTGATAATATGTATCATCCTCTTTTAGTAATCTGTTGCAACGCACGGGCACCCTACTAGTATATGTGTATGTATGTATATATAGTATAATTACCTAGGGCACCATGCAAGGTTATTAAAACGTAAAACGAGAACGAAACGACCCACCCCCTTTTTAACTTTTAAACGTTTAAACGGACGTTGAAACGTAGTTTTAGACACCATTGTAAAACGAATATGAGAGCAAAGATATATCATATATGTACCTTGATTTTGTAGTTTTTTTTCCATATAATTTAAGGCCATATGCCATCTCAATATCTCAATGTCTCATCTCTCAATGTCTCAACTCTCATCTCTCAACTCTCACTCTCAATATCTCCTAGCATGCAACCCCACCAGACAGATTCACTCCGGCCCATCACAGCCTAGTCCACACCTCACTAACCCAGCCTCTCTCACACCCCCAAGTCACTGACCCCATGGCCCCACCCCAAACCCCCCCGTCGCCCCCTATATAACCCTAGCCGCCCCGAGCCCCCCATTTCCCGTTCCCCGCCGCCTCCTCCTCCTCTTTGCCTCTGCCGCCGGGATGGGCTGCCGCCGCCTCCTCTTTGCCTTCGCCGCCACCACCTCCTCTTTGCCTTCGCCGCCGCCGCCTCCTCTTTGCCTCCCGCCCGGTTCCACTCGCTCGACTTCGGCGAGCGCAACGGGTACCTCAAGGGTGTGGTCACCGATGTCATCCACGACCCGATCGCGACGCCACGCCAAGGTGACGCTCCGCACTGCTCCAGACAAGCACCGAAGGAGCTCTTCGTGGCCGTCGAGAGAATCTACACGGGCCAGTTCATCTACTGCGGCCGCCGCGCCACCCTCTCCATCTGCAACGTCCTCCCGCTCCGCTCCGCTCCACGTCGTTTTCACGTTTTCATGTCGTTCCACGGACGTTCCAGAGCGTTCTAGGCGGCGTCAGCAGAACGCTCGGACGTTCCGAGGCTGGGACTCGTTCTCTCGTTTACACGACGTTTAAACGTCGTGTAAACGACGTTCTAATAACCATGGCACCATGGTGCCTGTGCACCATGATCCAAAAATGGGTATTCTCTCTATATTGCATGCGAATTTTTTTTGAAATATTTAGGATGTTGAGTTTTAACCAGTTTACTAACTAGTTCAGACAAGTTTGAAATGGAATTCAAACTAGAGTTTCCTTTTTTAGATAGTTCGATTTAACGTATGTGCTGATTTTATATATAAATCGGTAAAACATGTGATCTAAATTCATTCAAAATCTTTGAATTCGAGTATAGGACATTGAAATGGGGCATAACGGAGCCTGAGCTCCATGATTTCAAATCAGGAATTAAAGACAAATTCGGGTATATTTTTTAAAAAAAATTAGTTTTAGAGTATATACCTTTCTATAACAACTCAAATAAAACACAGCCTTTGAAAAATATACTCGTATTCAAAGATTTTGAACAAATTTAGATCACATGCTTTGTTGATTTATTTATAAAATCAGCATACACCTGCATTCAAATTATCATAAAGGAAACTCAATTTGAAGTTCAGTTCAAACTTGTTTGAACTAGTTATTAAACTAGTTAAACTCAACATCTTAAAATTTTCAAAAATTCTCATGCAATACATAGGGAAAATACACGTTTTGGATTATGGAGCCCTAGCTCTATGGTGCTCCAAGTAATTGTACTATATATATGTGCTATTCTACAGCGGCGTGTAGAATAGGTTATACTACTCTCCAGCCATTTAACACAGACCAACCGAGCCACTCTACGTAATGGAACAGTCCGTGGTAACTCTACTAGTAAATGACTGATAAATGCTACTTCTAGTTTGTACATGAATCTTTCTTTGATTTAGCCATAACTTTCAAATGAGATTGATTTGTCTTTAAATTTTACCTAGTTGTAGAATCTCACATCCATTATGTATGATAATTTTCAAAGCTTGTACATATAATTTTTTTTACAGACTTTACATGATAAAAATGATTTACTACCAAATGAAAACATAACTACTGGTATGTGTAAGGTTTTACTATTGAACTCATTTTATGAGCAATTTACTGCTAAATCAATAGCTCACGCTTATAGATCGGGCCAAGACAAAGGTTCTGGTAGTACCGCCAAATCCCAAGAAGATCTGACCTTGCACCGGCGGTAGTGCCGACGGCCGGTGACCAAAATGGGTGCTCTCTGGAAAAAAATGTACCGGAGTGTTGCCCACAGTACTGCCGTTCGGGCGGCAGTACCGGCCCCAAACAACCAGTAGTGCCGACCACCCAGAGGCCGCAAGCAGCACTCTCTGGAAAATAGCTACCGGCGTTATAGCCGCGGTAGTGCCGCTCGGCGGCGATCAAAGATTATAACGTCGGTAGTGCCGGCTGCAGAAATTCCAGATTTTTCGAAATTGGTTTTTCGCGCAATCGGGTTCGAAACTCCGAGAAGGTTACGTGACCAGGTTCCTAGCGACGCTAGGGACCCATCCACGTTGGCCATGACGAGTTTCAAGCTCGTTTGCTCGAATTCACCAATTTGACCGTACGAAACACGAAAACGACGAAAAATCGGATTTCGACTCAAAGGAGTCCAAACTCAATTTTCTTTGCGGCAATGGGACCTCTACGGCACTAAGGTCTCATCTACGTTACCTAATCGAGGTTTTGAACTTGGTGGAACTAGTTTCCACTTTTTCGATTCCGCAAATCCTAATTAGCTCTAAACTTCGATTTCCGACTCGAATGGAGTTCAAACTCGAGTCTTTTTGCGGGAATCGAACTTGGGTGACTTCGGATACAATCGAACATCGTTTTCATGGCTTTTGAAGCTAGGGTCTCGAAGGAGAACTCCAAGAACAAAAGAAAATGACTTTGTGGCGATTAAATCCGTCCAATGGCAATTAGGGTTTTCGGATCGAATCGATCGAGCCAACTAATTTATACGGGCTTAACCTAGGTATAGCAACTTAGTAGACGACGATCTACCACTAGAACTAGGGTTTCTAGCGCTAAATCAAAAAGGATGAAAAGGAAGAAAATGGGGGAAACCAGGGTTTGAACCAAACCTTGGGGATTTGAGCTCAAACTTCGAACCCCTTGAGGAGCTTCTTGAGGACTTGGTGAAGCTTCTTAGGGGCTTGCTCTTACTTCTCCTTGCTCCACACGAGCTCCACACGGCCGTGAACGGAGGCGCCTGAGGCGAGCTCGGGAGGTGGAGGAGGTAATGAGGGTGGGGAGCAAGAGGGAGGAGGTGAGGGGGTGAATGAGGGAGAGGAGGAGCTGGAGAAGCTCTCCCATGGCCTTTAAGCCGGGACATGGCGACGTGGGTGCAATGGAGGAAGGGCCAGGCGGCGTCTGCGTCGCTACTGAAAAAGCAAGGTCCGACAAGATCTGCTCGAGTCGGCCAGATTACCGCTCGGCCGGCGATCGGGCTTACGCCGCAGATGCGCCGCTCAGTGAAAACTCGGAACTTCGCGGCTTTTGCTCCGGCGACTGATCAATCTTCTTGGGGTCACCTTGGATCGGCTTAGGGGATCCTAACGAAGGTTTTAGAGTGAAGGGTTGAACTCTAATAACATGATTTGGAGTCTCGACCGAAATCGGAACTCGGGGTTACGAACGGGAAAAACAATCAAACGAAACGGCAAAAAGGGTTCAAAGAGCGAGTTACTCCAATTTAAAATTAAAAAAGAAGTCGGAGCACTAATTAACACTTCATTAGCTTCATTAAGCTTAATTACAAAACCCGGGATGTTACACTTCGCATATACAGTGAGATATGTCACCGGTCTATGGCCCTCAAACCTCCCAACTTTAATATATAAGATGTCAATATGAGACTTTAAGTGATGTGGAGGAGATAGACAGATACGATATTATGGCTTTATATTATATGTACCATTGTATAGATAGTTTATTAATTGTATGAGAAACTACTACAGATAACTATATAGACAATCCGTTGTATGAGTTATCTTTATGTCTATAGATGACATAGATATGTATTATAGACAATCATCATCTATATCACGGTACATGCCTAAAACGGCCACTCCAAAACTGAAGATGCGCAACCCTACGGTTCAAGCACATTCATAACTAAGGTGGCCACTTGAATTAATACCGTTGTATAGCTAAATAACATGGAAATAGAAAATTGCAAGAACCTAATCGACCGCATTTGTGCTTAACAGCACATTGAAGTTAAGGTCTACCTAGAATAAAGTAGGTCCATTTACTGGCCTCTTGTGGGGGCTCCGGTATTAGATTAGCGATCCAGGTTCTTACTGTTGCGTCGGACTGGCAAATAACGCAACCCGCAAGAATTCTGAACGCTTAACTAAAACCGTACTCGGATTGGGACCAATTGATCGGTAGCCACTTGACTTAAGAGCTCGTGCCAACTGATTGAAGCCAATTTGAGCTTCTCGCAACCGTGTGTCTAGTGCTAGTTCCCTGGATCAATAGCCTAGCACCCACACGTTGTCACTCGAGACGCATCACAACCATGCAAGAGTAAATAATTTCATATCTAGAAGGTAGAGTTACTACAGCTACCTTAGTGACGATTCTGATCGGCTTGGCCACTTACAATCCAAAAGAGACATAAATTACAGCGGAAATCCAAAAGAAAACATTTCAGTGTGCCCCATCATCCCATAGGCAACTGATTGGGAAAGAACCCAGTTAACCCTTTGCGAAATCGTCAAACTCTGAAGCGCGCTGCGACTCGACGAGATCTGCTTCATTACCTTCTTCTTCTAGTCAAAATTTGTGAGAGCAAACGGTGAGTACACGTATGTATTCGCAAGACTTTAGTGTATGGAAACAATAATATAAATGCAGGCTACAACAAAGGATGCAGGTTCCTACGCTAAGTCTGTTGAGCACAAAGCTAAATTTATTTGCAATACTCCATAAAACAAAGCCGGAAGGTTTCCTCAAAGGTCCCGATACCCACGTGTCGATCGTCATGTTTGCTTCTCCCCTCGTTGCCTCCCGTGCTCCGCCCCCTTCGACCGCGCCCCTCGCCTATCCTTCTCCCTCCCCGTCGTCTCGCGTCGTCGACCCATTGGTCCGCGCATACGCTTCACTCGTCCGGTCGACAGACCCAGCGATATCCTTCCCCATCTCCTGCTTTTCTTCTCGATCCTTCCGTTTCCTCCCCCACTCCGCGTTGCCTTTCTTCCCGTTCGTGCGATCAACGAACGGTGGTGGAGAGCAGCTTCCCGCCGTACGGGCAGAGCTTCCTTGGGGGCCGCCCGACGGAGCGGTTCTGCGATGGCCGCGCCGCCGCCAACTTCTACTTGGAGGCGCTCGGGCTCCGGCCCTTCGTCTCAGCCTGCCTCGATCCGGATTACGGTATCCGGGACTTCGCCTCCGGCGTCTGCTTCGCTTCTGCCGGCTCCGACCTCGACTTCACCGCCGCTGGCCTCTTTGTGAGTCCTCCTTTTCTTTGTGAATACTAGCTGATGGTGCTGTACTCTCTCTGCTTTATTTTGCCGGTGCAGAAAAAATGGCTTCGAGTAGTTAAGAAATAATCGCGATTGAGCTGCCATTTGAAATCCATCGATGCAAGAAACATGTGCAAAATTAATTAAGGAGGACTGCTGCTACGTCTTAGGCTAAAAAATATGAGATCCACGACGCCGTGCGGTGAGGACCTGCGGTTTGGTTTTACTCTGATGCACCATAGAAAATAGGAAAATTTAATGAATACCTTGGCTCAATGAATTACTACTGGAATTATCGGTCTTCTTTGCGTTAATCAGGGCAAATAGATCAAATCCTGAAACGTGGTGCCCTCTAAACCAAACAATTGGAGCATTTGGTTTGTTCTCTTCTTTCAAATTTCATCCCCTTCTGTTCGTGCGTTGTCCTGCACTTCTTTCGTGATTAATAGATAATGATTTTGCTAGATGGCCTCAATGGCCCTGCCAAGTGCCTGCTTTGTCAGCTTTGAATTAGTGCATAACATTTATAGCTGCAAGTAAGATTTTCCTTCCTTATGAAAAATTTTCCCTACATGAGAGAGCTCATATTTTTGCTTCGCATATCAGCCTCCTAAATCATATTTTCCCTGTAACAGTTAGCTCTACATAGGTGGCTTCATAAAGATTCAGAAACATTATTTTACCGCTTAACAGTAAACGCCCATCATAACGATTGCTGCTTCTTCTGATCCCAAATATAGCTCACTATTACCTTTCTCCAAATCACTTCCTTTAATATTCCATTTTCAAACAAATATTCTTGTTCATGAGTTATACTGTCTTTTTTTTTGCTTCATTTAAAATGTCGCCCACCCACTGCTTGTGAAGGTTGATCAAATCTACCGCTTTACTTGCCCTGCTTCACCAGTCTTCTACAAGCACATCCCTGTTAATATGTGCATGCCCTCTGATTTTTCGATTATTCTTGTTGTAACTATGTTTAGTATAACCGTTCCAAATATTATTTTGCTGTTTGTTTTTAGCTTGTCGTCATTATCCATAGACATAAATTTTAGTTGTTCCTGACTTGTCCTGATACTGAAATGAATATAAATATTATGTGCAGGCCATCAAGAACAATGTTATTGAGACCCACAATATGCTAGGTGTTGCAAAGAGAGTTGGAGCTAGGTCAGTGTTTATCACACTGATTGATTCTTTGAATACGTCTCATGATATATTTTAAATGGTGGTCGTATGCTCAATTGCAGAATTTTGTTGATTTCGACTTCTGAAATGTATGGTGACCCGCTTGAGCATCCTCAAATGGAGGCTTAATAAGCAATGTTAACCTAATTGATATGTGTCTCATCTAACAAATGCATGGTATTTTATCCTGATTATTCTTAATGAATCTCTCAAAGTTCGCTTATCGTTTGGAACTGATTTTCTTTATCACTTGTTAGCAGCCGCTATAATGAGGGTAGGTGTCTAGCAGACACACAGATGTTTGACTACCACAGGCAGCATGGCATTGGTACTACTTAACGTGTACTTAAACTTCACTATTACCTCATAGAATTTTTGTCCTGTGAGTCCATCTATTATAGCTTGCACTTAATAAGTATGACATCTGCTTCTGTCCAGATCCAAATTGACGGGATTTTCAACAAGATCGCGAGCTCGGCAACCTTCTTAGAAGGTAGGATAGCACAAACCTGCAAAAGTCCGAATATCTTCGTAATTCTGTGCACCTAGAAACGCTAATGTTTGCCTATCACAGCACTAAAGGTGTTAATTAAAGATGCCTGTTAAATTTACTATAATGGAACAGCCTATCGTATATAACATTAGCTTTGTGCTTTTATCTGTCGTTCTATATATGCTCCTCTTATTGCCACTTGTTGTTCTCTAATGTTAGTGCCTTACATATTGCTCTTATTTGACTCTTACTTCAATATGTTTATCTCTATCTGATTTATTCAGATGTTTATATCGCTAAAAAAACAATGGTCTTTACTTACAGATGATTTCCGGGTTTTTTTACCAGGAAAACAAACCCCACACACAAAAAAACACTATTCCTAACGCCATGTCTTATGCCATACCTTCATCCAAACGCTTACATAGATTTTCATTACTTCGATTTTAATGGCCTATGTTACCTTACGGTTTATCTTTTGCAATATCGTTGCTTCCGATGATAGCCTTCCAACAACTTATAATATTGTGCTTGTGCTCTTTGTAGCAGCTTATTGATTACGAAACATCATATATGTAAAAGTTCCCTAAAGACTGCCGAAAACAGCCGGCTCCTCGCTATTTACTCCAACCAGTGCCGCAAACAAATCGACAGATCGCATCGACCTGTTTGTTCGGTATATACTTCTATGTAAAAAGTACATTGACATGGAACTTCGGAGTTTGGATACATATATTTAGCTTGCATGTAATTGCTTAATAAAGCTTGACAGTTTGTGTGTTCTCGGAAAAAAAGGTTAAGTTCTCATGAATAATTTTGGGTAAGCATTCTGAGCATTTTTAAGTTGTCTTGTATGTTCTCAAAAAACAAAGGTTGAGTTCTATGAATCATTTTGGGCAAACATTCTATCCATTTTTAAATTGTCCAGGTCTGCATAGATTGTTTGCATAGATTGTTTGAAATTGCTGGAATAAATCTCTTAACATAACTTTGATTGGTTTTGTTAGATAAATAGCACGGAGAACAGCTCAGTGCTTCATGTAGCTCTAAATAGGCCCCAAGAAGTATTGAAAGTTTCTTGGGACTGAAGACCATGTTATTGCGTATTCTCCATTACCATTTTCAGCTAATATGGTTGAATTAAGCCTTTCTATACTTCCTAATACAGACTCTTGAGTTTGTTCGTGATGGACAAAACTGTAGCAGACTTGATGGATTTAGGAAAACAGCTATTGGGCAGGTTTGTTTCTACGCAAAGCATAGTGACTGATCTTTTGACCTCCTGTTAAAAAAGTTTACTTCCCAACATTATCTTCAGATATCTCGTATGTTTATCCCACAAACTGAACGGCACATTTGGAACTGCCTAGCCCAGATGAATAATAGACAATCATGGCTTGAGTGATTTGGATTTTCGGACCCTCAAGGCTTTTGAAAATTACTTTACTGGCTATAGATAATTTGCTATAACTGACTTTACCAAAGGCATACTAGCTCATAATGAACACAACAGAATGCTAACAAGCCTTTTTAATCATGTAAACATAGCTAGACAATATTTTTTGGTTTTGTTTGAAATGCATAAGTTGTGTGAAGGTTGGGGGCCACCTGTTGAGCTCCTGCTTTAATTCGTACTTGCTCACATCTTGCTTGCATTATGGAAGATTTTTTTGAAGAATATGACTGATTTATTGACTTCATTAGTTATATCCATTGTCTAAGACTTTCTTTTGACATGTGAATGAATGCGGCATTGATTTAGTTATTATGCTGCCTTCTGCATAAAAATAAATTTGTATGGCACACTGCAGTTCTCTTATAGTACTCATGTTGTGCTTTTGACTAATTACTGTCTTCACTTAGTTATGTCCTTCTTTTGTTATAACATTCAACCTCTCATAGTTTTCCTTTTTTGCCTTGCCTATCAGGAGACAGGTTCTTCCAGCTGTTCCACACCTTCTAGATAGTGTGCAGATCGTTTCTTTGCTCATACTAAATGATATTGATAATTTCCCTTGCTTCTTCATAATGAGTTTCGAAAAATATTGTCTGAATTGTTACCATTTCTTCTAGGTTGAAGGAACATTTGTGGATGGAACAAAACAAATTACTGTGCGTGACCCTGTTTCTTCTGCCGATGGAAATTTGGAGCTAGCTCTGCATGCTTCTTTTCTCCCAGGTTGTCTCGGTTCACTTTAAAATGTTTGCATTTTTAGTATAAGCCTGTTCACTTAAAGAAGTTTGTATTTTTAAGTATAAGATTGTAAAATTCTTAAAATAATGAATTTATGGTGTTTGTGGTGATTTGCCTGTGCCTGCTCCAGAAAATCTACTGAAGTATTCAGTTGTTCAATAACACTTAATAAGCGAAAAGTGAACTGTTGCAGTACCATCGCGCGAAAAGTTCTGGGAGTGATGCTGACAACTCTCCTGGCAGTACCATCAGTTCTTTCTCTCATGCTTCTCTGGTAGATATTTATCACAACGTAGATGATGCTGTACCAACTGTTGCTGGTCCTATATATTTATAAGACCCCTGTGCATCAAATCAGTAACATTTAGTATTTGAGAAGGTTATTAGGTTGTATCATTACCGTTTATTTGTTTTGGTAATAATGTAGTGCTATCAGTCACTTCTGCTAGAACTCAAAGAGCAGAATGAGAAGAAGAAAAAATTGCTGCTATTAACAAATCTAAAAGCAGAAAACAACAAAAGTTTCAAGCAAAGCTTGATAACTACATAGAACGGAAAAAAGTTCCTTGCTTGCGTAGGCACTTTGCTATTTATTAAAACTAAATCTGAATATTGGAGCTTACGAGTTAGTGTGATCGGTGACTTTGTTAACATATGTACTCATAATTACTTCGATTTTTCCACCTTAATGACAATCTGGGCGTGTTCTTACATAAGGAACCCACCGAACCCTTAGCCCTTGCTTCAATTAGACTTTGACAGTGCGTACTAACTCTTTCTAGGCTGACATAATACTACTCCCTCTCCCCCCATTGTGATCCCTTTAGAAAGATCAGAGAGATTGAAAAATAAGAAAGAAAATTGGGAACCGCTTCTGCTGCCTGTTCGACTGATAAGAAAGGAATCAGCATAATGCCTAAAAAAATGGAAAATATAGATAGAAATAGAAGTAGCGCTAAGGGGGTTTTCATTTTTCATATTTGCGGTAGACTGAACACCCACACAATCTCGATTTGACAGAGAGAGACTGTCATCGCCATCTCTTTGGACATGCATGTGTTAAGCAAATGGACTGAACTGAATTTAGACTGATGTGACATCGTATTTTCGATCTTAGGCGAACGATGGGTTACCGGGTCTACAACCTCGCAAGGCACTACTGTAAACCTCTTTGGGCCTGACGCTTTCTCAATCGAAAATGGAAAGAAGGACGGAGTCTATCACCTACGTCATTTCTCAAGCTAAAATTGAAGCATTAAGTCATCGTTCCGTCATACAACATCCTTCTATCTAAGTGATTTCATCCCTTACAACTTCCCTACATCACCCTTCTAAGCTCCTTTGCCCTATGACAAAAGTATACTTTGAATGATCATTTTACTATTCCTAGGTTCCTTGGATAGACTCCATTCAATGCTTGATGACCTGGAGACTTGGAATTTTCAATCTGCAACCTTCTGGCTGTTGGTCGACAGAGTCCACTTAAGGACGGGTGACAATCAGCACTCTGCCATCTAGGGCATGGATGGAGTCTCGCAGAAGAAGAGACCATGGCGCAAGGGGGTGTCAGGGACCCCGGTATATTGTACTAATATATGTAGGTTCCTGTAATTCGAGTGAGATTTTCATGGCATACTTATTAAGTTACCAACTGATCTGTGAAAGGGCAAAGGGGGGAAGGACATAGGAAAGAGGGATGCCTACAAAAAATCAATTGATTCGTCAACACTTTTCACATAGGATGCCCCAGGAAAAAACAACGGCCGAGACTGATAGGCCTGAGCTTGCAGGTGCAGGCAGTTTCAAATTCAAGAACTTCGTACAGAGCATCTCGGAGGAATATAAACAATGTTCACGAAAAAAGAAGAGAGATTTTATCCATGTCTTACTGATGAAAAATAAGACCTTTGTGACCGTGACAGATGCTAGGGGGAATAAAAAGACTGAGCCTTCGCTGGTTGTTTGGAGGAAAGAAAAGGGCGGTGAAGTGAGTTCATTGTTGTTGTATAGCGAAACCTTTCCTTGACAAAACCATTCTCAGCTAATAGAAGCCGAGCTATCTATCCATATCAGGGTTGAACGAGGCGAATGGAAAAGCCAAAGAAAACATAAATCCATTGCGATTAGAAACCAGTGACTCTACAGCCAGGGCTCGATGGCGATGTAAGATAGAAAGAATGGGGAGTTAGGGCTTCGGTTTCCTCTCAGAGCGCCCAATTCCAAATCATTTGCCGACATGCGGACTCACTTCTCTTTTATGGGATGAAAGCCCTTATCCAAGTTGTCTATTTACGTGGGTGAATCAAGTACAACAAGTCAGGTTAGAGCTTGTGGTAGAAGATTGGGCTCACACTCTGTGAGATCCACTCAACTAGGAAAGAAGTACGCATTGCTGACTGACTGTTTGAACGATCCTAGTTACTAGTAGCTAATCAAGTCAGAGTAGGGTGGCCTCGGTTCAATCTTGCCGATGCCCCCCCAAAGCAAAGCATAGACTCTACTCACCCGCGCATTTTCCACCTACGGAGGGAGAAATCATCGAAATATCCTCATCCCCTGAAAGGGAACCCGAAAACAGGACGAGAGTGGATAGGGTGACTAAGGAGGCCGTAAAAATTAGTAGTGAATTTTTGAAAGAGAAGATTACAAAAATGCGAGAGCAGCATAATCGTTAGTTAGGGGTAAGAGGGGACGGGCCCGTATAGAAAGTCAATCCTTCTTTTTCCGATATGCCACTCCGCAAGCAAGGAGTGCCACGCACGAGCGGAGCGAAAACTAAGCAAGGGGAATTCCGTCATTCCATGGAAAGCATGCGAAATCCTTTGATTGTTTATAGAATCAAAATCACTATATAGTCTTTCTTGTTCCACTTGCAAGGCAAGGAAAATAAAATGTCAGTTTCGTTATTACAACCTTATTTTTTTATGTCAAAGACAAAAAGCTACGCGCAAATTCTCATTGGATCTCGGTTGTTCTTAACAAATGATGGCTATTCATTTAAGTCTTGGGTAGCACCACCGGATCTTCAACAAGGTGGAAATTCTCGTATTTCGTATGTACATGTTCCTGCGGCTCGGATGAGTATAGTTATTTATATCGCGATAGCTATAAACGATTCCTTGTTCCCATTAACAAAACATCCCCTTTTTCTTCGCTTCTTCCGAACCGTCACAGAAATTGGTGCTTTTTCTACTTTGTTTACGCTAGTGACTGGGGGTTTCGGGAAGGCCTATGTGGGGTACCTTTCGGGTGTGGGATGCTCGTTTAACTTCAGATTCATCTTGTTCCTTATTTACCTGGGTGCACTTTGCATTTTCAAAAGCTTCTGTCGAATCGCTCCTATTTCAATCCGTCTTTGGACCGATCGATATACCAATAATAAAGTCTCTAGTCAATCGGTGGAATACATCGCATCAACCTGGAGCATTAGCCGATCTGGTACATCAATACATGTTCCTATGCCCATTCCAATCTTGTCTAACTTTGCTAACTTCCCCTTCTACCCGTATCTTGTCTGCTCCGAAACACGTCCTTCCTATTCCATCTTTTCCCGAATCTCCCTTAACGGAAGAAATAGAAGCTCGAGAAGGAATACCACTAAAAACCTAGTTCGCTCTCAAATAAAAACCTAGTTCACTCGCTAAAGCATCCATGGCTGAATGGTGAAAGCGCCCACCAACCTAGAAAGGCAAAATGGGTCAAAAAGTAGGTTCGATTCCTGCCGGATGCACTGCCTCTTAAAGACAGAAACAGAGGAGGGAAAGAAGGTAGTATAGGGAACTTGCTTTTGGATTCTTATCGAAAGTAAATACCTCTAACACTTCAGTTAGTGTTTTATGAGAAAATCTTTGCAGCCTAGACACAACAAGTGTGAAAATCCTTAGTCACTAGGCAAGAAAGCTCGATGGGAACAAAAAGGATACAATTAGTTCAAAATAAAAAAACATGTACAATTTCAAAGGAAAGAAGGAATGACAAGTTTCCCTCCATTGAACATCAATCAAACTATAAATAGGTAAAGGAAGGCGTATCACAGGGGTATTTTCTTTTTTAGTATAAGCACCTATATACATCTACTTTCCTTGAGCATAATATAGATTTTTTTATTCGATTCAAAATTACAAGATAACTCCTTTTTATTATTAATAGGACCCTCCTGGTATATTAGCAATATTTAGATTGACTCTCTTTTATTAGCTTTATTACTTCTATTCTATATCCTATCCCTATCTTTTATCCTTATGAAATACCATATAAAATCTAATGTAGAAGAAAGGGATATAATGAAATTCTTGATTCGATCTTCCTCCCTAGTCTCTGTCCATCTCTTTCACTTGCCCCAAATAAGATAAAGGAATGGCTCGTTTCATCAATTCGCTCGAGCCAGTGCCACTTGATTTCTTCTTTGATTCTCGGAGCTTCTACCCATGTTACGGCCGACATCAATAACCTTTTCACTCCCTCTGTCTAGCTCCAGCCTAGCACTTGTACGATCGCCTACCAGATCACGACTTTGCTCCAATTCTTGCAGTCTCTCCAATTATGCAATCCTCTCCAAAATTGGGGCTTTTCTTCACTTCGACACTTCCCCTCAGTGGATTCCACTAGGTTCTTAACCTCTTCCCAATTCTTAAACTGAAACCTGCGATGTCTAATCCAACTCGGCACCTAACCACTTGTCAAGATCGTAAGTTTGCCTCAACATTCCCCTAGAAATAGAATAAGAATGTAAATCTACTTTCATTTATTTATTAGGGATGAGATTTTCTTTATTTTTATATATTTTATAGAATAAGTATGCTCTGGAGTAAAAGGATTCGAACCTTTGCATGCCGGTACCAAAAACCGATGCCTTACCACTTGGCTATACCCCAAACGGGGGGAAGGCTCGAAGAAAACGAGCTGGGATATAGATTTTGCAGAAGGAAGAGTTAGTTACCCTCGGTCTTCCTTCTTTCCCGGGAATCAAGGAAGTAGTAGCGGGACAGTCCTTTATTTCCCCCTTTAGACCAAGTACAACAAGCTCGCTCCTTAGGTCAGCTCTCTGCTCTACCTATTTGTTTGCAATGCCTTGCTTATCAAAATAGGCCTTTCTGTAACTTGACCTTACGCTGAAAAACTTCACTTGTTGGCTCCGCGTCCACTGAAAAAAGAAATGTTATTCTATCGATATCTTCAAGAGTTCCCTAACCCCCTGACTGAGAGTGCTATGATGGGCTATTGAAGTTCGTCCTTGCGGCACGGTGGGGCAGTGCAAATCCTTTAATTAATGAAGTTCCGCCCTGACACTCCCATTATTGGCTTCCTTCCCTGGGGACCGCTCGGGCGTTTGACTCTCTTCGAGAAAGGGTTAAGATCCTGGATAGTATAGTCCACTGCGAGGGGAAGTGCTAAAGTGAAGAAAAGCCCCAATACAGGATAGTAGTGGGATTGACTATCCTTACTTATAAATAAAAGTCTATCTTTAATTGAATGAATGGATAGTCTGAAGGGAATATGCTCTAGATCAATCATGGTGATGATTGTAATACGTCTTTGTTCATGTAATTATGATAACTTTGTTTATCGGTTCCCTGAATAAATGTTACGACTTTGTTCATTGGATACGATCTGATTGTGAAACACATTGTCAAGTGACATTATTCTAAACGGGTCCCTGATCCATATCATTACGAGGAGCGGTGATGATTTGATCAGCACATTTATTGGTTGATGGTAATGTTTCACATACCATAGATATGGAGATATCGAACCAATAAATATGGACACATGTTGGAGAACATGGGTAGTCGGACAAGACCCACTCCGAGACGCTGTGAGTTGTTATCTATTATAGTGCCATCAGCGTATAGTCTCGAGTGGTACGCCTATATGGTCCTTAGACCTGAGATTGTCATGGATACCTAGCATGTAGACTTGTATGCTTTGGTATCATCAAACGCTACACCGTAACAGGGTAGTCATAAAGATGAATACTAGGTATGCCACGATACATCGCCAAGGGTGTGATGATCAAGATGGGATTTGCCCCTCCTAGATAACGGGAGAGATACCTCTGGGCCCCTCGTGTGGATGGATAGGGAAAACGCACGGCCGTGCTAATGTGACTAAGGAGTTAGTCATGGTTTGTATCCATCACACTGTCTGTAACACCCCAGCTTTTACTAAGCCCAGAATGTCACCAAACATAGACCCTAACACATTTAATACCATAATTTAAGGTAAATTACAGCAAGTAATCATTTGGAATAATTGGAAATTTTGGCAGCATCTCCTTTGTTTTTGCATGAAACTTAACAGCATAGCATCATATCAATATGTAAGACAAACGAGATATCCATACGCAGCGATAAGGATAGCTAAACATCAACTAAAACATCAATAAGCATCGATAGCAAAATAATAAGCATCAATTTAAATCTAGGAAGTTAAAACAACTCCCTCCATAGCCCCACATGATACACATGAGGGAGACAACCAAGCATACAGACCATACACTAAAGATTATTGTAATGCTTATTGTCATGTCTCCACAACAGGTGAATTTGCTAGATTATGATACTACGTGGAGTAGTGTAGCTAAAACCCTTTCCCGCTACGATTTCATGGTACCTAAAGAAAACAAACAACGAAAATACAAGAGTGAGTTCATAACTCACAAGTGTAATACAATGGAAAACAGAGTGCAAGACAACAAACCATCAACTTCAATCTTCATAAGCATTACATATCACATCATTACCATTCTCACGTACACGACATGGTAAAAACATCATAATCATCTCTTGATCAATATGGTGTTCGTCTCATGAACTCATGAACAATTCAACAACATTCTCATTCATAGTTTCATTCATGCAATGAAATGCACATGTCTTCTGGAATACTCATACCGGTATGGTTGAGTGCACACCCGTCGGCATGCACCCTTTTCCCCCTTCCATCCCGAAGATGGAGGGTGCCTATCACTGCTTCGGTCACCTCGGTGATGGAATCACGAGGTAGGACTTACTCAAACGAATGGCCCCGGACTAGTCATAACGGTTCTCACCGCCTTACCGGAATAGTTATGACTTAACTCACCGGCCAGCCATGAAAATATGCCATGCATGCAAAATGGACAGTAACGTATTCATAAATAGAATATTGCATATCAACGTATGGCCTCTCAACATGTAAGACCGTGATCAACAATCAACGGTAACCTTTCAAAGACATGGCATGAATCCTTTATCAACGACAAGCATTTTAATCATAGCATGAGGACCCCATATCATCGACATTATTTCAATCATGGCCTAAGGACATCCTATCCATTATAACATGTAATTCCATGGCATGGCAAGACAACATGTTAACTATTCCAAATACCATCAATCAATTCTAGCAGCACGTATAACATAAAAACCACGCAAAACACTTGCCTTCACCCACGAGTAACGGAGTGACGAGAGGTTGAAGGCACTCCCGGAGGCACACCACCTGCAAACACGTGCCACTCACTCAAATTGGGTCCACAATACAGTACACAAATAAATCCCACTACCCGACTTCGCATACAACTCCTAAAATCAGAAAACAGCAAATCTGTCCCTTCGGGACAGCGGACTTCCAATGGGCATAACTTCTGTTCTAGGACTCCAAATTGAATAAACAAGTACATCCCCGCATAGCTTAGGAAATTTCCCAACTTTTTCTAGTTATAGGAAAGACTAATTCGGACTCTAATGTTGTTTAATCTAACGTTGAACACGAACTGTCCCAATCTCGTCACAGATTTGACAGCGCTCGGTAAAACAGCCATAACTTCTAAACGGCTGGGCGGAATTTCAATTTCTTTATATGAACGGAAAGATAAGGAAATTATCTACAACTTCCTAAAAGTCCGTACGGTCAGATTCAAACTCGAAATTGGCGAAAACGCCTGCCCTAGTTCGGGTTCCCAATCTGCCCGAACCAGAACATGAACACAACTCTAGATTTCATCAATCCTACCCCATGGCAGCACCTCCCTTGATCTAAAAACATGAAATTCATCCCTATAACAATACCTAGACCCAAACCCAAGGATCACCCATGCCTTACCTCCTCCCGACGAACGACGAACACCGAGATCTATCCTCCCGAGCCTCCCGAACGTCCTCCTCGCGCTAGAATCGCCGGATCTCCTCGTCGCGGGGCTTCCCGTTGGAGGGGACAGCGAGGTTGTGTGGTGGGGGATCTCATCTTTGCAGCAAAGGAGGTGGAGAGGAGGAATTGGGGCGCACCCAAGGGGAGGAGGAGGCGCCCTAGAGGGAGAGGAGGAGGCACCCAAGAGAGATGGGGATTGGGGAGGCGGCTAGGGCAGGGAGGGACGCCCCTAGCCCACAAAATCCTGCCTCTTCTCCCTCATGGGCCCTAACTCTCTCCCACCAAGGCCCACGACTCACCCCCCTAAGGCCCAAACTCCTCCGGGAAGGCCCAAACTTCCGAAATCGGCCCGGAAACGCGATTAAACTACATAACGTAAAGTTTTAATCTCCGATTTCATACTTTATAAGGTCACATTCTCTAATTCACATTTGTTTACGGTGTCTCGGCATTCCGTGGTGTCACATTCTCCCCCCCTTAAACAGGATTCGACCTCGAATCCGAACGAACGCTAAGAACCACAACAAAGCCCCTACAGGACAAAAACTTCTGTGCAACAGAAGGCAACCACACAACACTCAAACCAAATCATCGACAAGCAACCTATCAAACCAACATTTAACGAGAAAGAGTTGACTTAGCCCAGCTAAGTACAACCTCTCACGGTTCCACCTTTCCTTCCAATTATTTGACCCCTTTTTCGCAAGGAATCAAAATTTACTAATGTCATCTTCGCTCATAGCCTACATCGACCATACTTTCCTTTCGACTGCCAACCACATTACACTTTTCATTCTATCCTCTCCCAGGCATAACGCACACCCAGGGACGTCTAGCTAAGACAATATCCACGAGAAAGCATTTTACATCACAATTTCTATAACATTTGCTTCCACCCAATGATACTTTCAACCAAATTCAAACCACGACGCCAACAACCTCCATCATCATCCACCCTCATACCAGTAATGTCCATCACCTAGCCCCAGCTAGGATCGTAACTCACTACTAACTCTCAATTGGCACTTTTCCCCAAGAGGATGTCGCCCTCACAACCAAATCACACAAACAACGAGGACCACGAGTATAGCTCTTAGATTATGCTCAACAATAATCCGAGGCCCTTCTTATTCTCGCTCCTATCAATAGTGCAAAAGAAGTATAATTCTTTTGAATCCAAGTAGACCACATACAACAACTCGAACCTCAAAGCGCCACAAATCACTTTGGAAAGAACCCGATAACATTGAAAGACAAACATTTTGCTTTTCCTAAGTCAATCATCAAAGAAAAACTAAAATATCCAATCAACGCGAGAAAATTCGCATTTGGGAGCAGTCAAACATATCGAGAATCGACAAAATTCTCTTGTGAAGTTCTCAACAACTAGAGACAACTCGACTCGCTTTCACCACACCAAACTTTTCACTTTAACCAAAATCAACATCTTGGAAGAGAATCGCCACAAAAACTCTCGAAGAGAAAGAGAAACTCAAATCCCTTGCATAACATAGCCAAAATGCCAGCATTTATCCATTCATTCCTTTTCATGCTAGAGAGCAATGGAAATCTCGGTTCATAACACGAATGCGACTTCTTCAAGAGCACTCGGATTAGTCATATATCTCTATATGACTTTCTCACCGTCCTGGCTCAACAACTCTTTTATGCTTATAAAAACGATGTCATGAATCTTTTTCACCATTTATTCGTCATGTAACCACGATACCCATTAACCATTCACAAAGAGACTTCATTCTCTTTGTCACATGATTGACACCCAACAACATCGATGGTTGCTCAAATTCGCATAAACTACGACGGCGTTAACAGAACAAATACCATATCGCATCACAACCCAACAACCATCAGACGCAATGCGTGCAAAACATCGCATTTTAACCCAAGCCAATAACAGAAGATAGCATCAACTCTCAAATCAAACGTCTACGCCTAATAACCGCTACCAATTCTCTTAAAGATAAAGGAAACACATTCCCAGCAGGGAACACCTTACCAACAAAATCACTTATGAAACAATCATAAGATTCACCTTTTTGAAACGCTCGCAAACACCACACACGTTTCCCAAATAAATCCAACTCTAGTCACGATAGAATTACAATTTAAGCGCTTAACACCAGGGTTACCAAAGATAAATCAGTTGAACGCTAAAGAGAGCGTCCCACCCCAACGCTTTGGGTGTTAAACCATACTCATAGCATAGACTAAACAGATTAGCCCAAAACCAAAGATTGGCATGGTTCAATACCACACCACATTTGGAACCCATAAGCCAGGTTACTTCAAATACTACTCTTTCATCCATATTTCCAATCATCGAGTCAAGTTTGTAACTTGACAAAATGCCACTTAATCAGGAGATTTTATTGCACCCTAATCAAGACGCCTAAACAAAGAGCGAGGCACTCCCGGAAAATTTATACATTCATTTGAATCAGTAAACCTTCAAAAGAAAGTTCGACTCAAATCCCACCATTACTCGCATTCCAATACTCTTAGCCAATACGGATGTCATAATCACCCAAATCCCGAGAAGTCAAACATCATTTGCACACAAGCTACAACATCTGCTCTTAATAAAATCACTTTTCACTGTTCATATAACCACAATTGATTATATTACCAACGAACCATAGACCATATCTACCGTATGACAATCAATAAGGAGAACCACGTTCTCACAACTCCAAAGACAATTATCTTATCAGTTAATCCAACATAAGACGCATATCAACAACTTCTTTTGGTCTACTAACCATGACGAACCATTATTCATGCAACTTATTATCCCCAAGCGTAGCACACATCTCTTTACAATTATTCGGCGTAATCAACAATTACCACAGGTATAACCCTAAGTCACATATTCCATATCACGAGTTCATTCCACCAATAATTAATACTAACCACGCGAAACGATATCCACTATACATCCCTCATAAAAACGGATCCCGCACGGACATCCGTCAAGAATAATTCAACCTTTCCTACAATCATTCCATATATCCTCATTAATTGATTACACGCAATTTTAAGTCATATTGTCGACCCACAATACTAACTGACCCACCAGCTACAATAGGCAGACTTTCACACCCTCTTCTTGCTATAACAAGTTCATCAACCGAGACATTCTATGCTAACTAATCTCAAACATCCATTAGATTCCATAACCCGCATCACTTTGCACACACCACTAATCAACTTTCACTTTGGATCACCTGACGTCTCGTTTAATCATCTCTTATCAACACAATATTTTAGTTTATCTTTAAACAAACAACAAGTTTACTTTAACCGGACCACTAGCTCATATCAACCGAAAACTCTAACTTCTCGTCATACACTTAACTTCTTAAACATCCGCGTGAATCACGCACCCAACTCTTAAGGAAACCATATGTAACACCCCAGCTTCTACTAAGCCTAGAATGTCACCAGGCAACGTCCATAACACGAATAACACCATAATTTAAGATAAATTTCAGCAAGCACTCAATTAGAATAATTGAGAATTTTGACAGCATCTCCTTTGCTTATGCAGGAAAATTAACGACATAACAATATATCAAAAAGTAAGACAACCAAGGTATCGATAAGCAGTGATAACAATAGCTACTCATCATCTATGATTTCAATAAGTATCGCTGGCAATAGAATAAGCATCACTAAGTCTAATATGAAGAAACCATTCACTTCTCAATCCCACATGATACACATGAGGGAAAACAACCAAATAATAAGACCCTACACCAAAGATTATTGTAGACTTAATGCCGTGTCTCCATAACAAGTGAATTAGCTAAATTATGATACTACGTGGAGGAGTGTAGCTAGTTCCCTTTCCCGCGCGCCGATTTCATGGTACCTAAAGAAAACAAACAACACAAAAAAACAATCGTGATTTCATAACTCAAAGAAAGTGTATTGAAAAGGTTCAACAGGGATCAAGACAACAAACCATCATTCCAGTCTCCACGGTATTATCACAACTCATCATATTTAACATTATATTCAACTTTTAAAACAACATGATAAACATCTCATGAGCATCTCATGAGTACCATCATCATCATCTCATAAACCACTTCATTTTTGTATCTCATTCATGCAATGCAATGCACATGTCTCCTGGAATACTCATACCGGTATGGTTGAGTGCACGCCCGTCGGCATGCACCCTTTTCCCCCTTCCATCCCGAAGATGGAGGGTGCCTATCACTCGCTTCCAGTCACCTCGGTGATGGAATCACGAGGTAGGACTTACTGAAACGAATGGCCCCGGACTAGTCATAACGGTTCTCACCGCCTCAGGAATAGTTATGACTTAACTCACCGACCAGCCATGAAAATATGCCATGCATGCAAAATGGACAGTAACGTATTCATAAATAGAATATTGCATATCAACATATGGCCTCTCAACATGTAAGACCGTGATCAACAATCAACGGTAACCTTTCAAAGACATGGCATGAATCCTTTATCAACGACAAGCATTTTAATCATAGCATGAGGACCCCATATCATCGACATTATTTCAATCATGGCCTAATGACATCCTATCCATTATAACATGTGATCCATGGCATGGCAAGACAACATGTTAACTATTCCAAGTACCATCAATCAATTCTAGCAGCACGTATAACATAAAACCCACGCAAAACACTTGCCTTCAACCGCGGGCAACGGAGTGACGAGAGGTCGAGGGCACTCCCGGAGGCACACCACCTGCAAACATGTGCTACACACTTAATTCGACTCCTCAAAACAGTACCCACTACACCTAATACGCTATATACTCCAAAACCCCGAAATCACAGATTTTGCCCCGTTCTGGACAGCGGCTTCGAAAAATCATAACTTGAGTTCTAGTACTCCAAATTGAATAAACGAGTACACCCTCGCGTAGCTTAGGAAATTTCCAAATTTTTTCTAGTTATAGGGAAAGACTGATTCGGACTTTAAGGTTGTTTAATCTAACGTTGAACACGAACTGTCTCAATCTCGTCACAGATTTGACAGCGCTCGGTAAAACAGCCATAACTTCCTAACGGCTGGGCGGAATTTCAATTTCTTTATATGTACGGAAAGATAATGAAATTATCTATAACTTCCTAGAAGTCCGTACGGTCAGATTCAAACTCTAAATTTGCGAAAACGCCTGCCCTAGCTCGGGTTCCCAATCTGCCCGAACCAGAACGTGAATACAACTCTAGATTTCATAGATTCTACCCCATGGCAGCACAACCCTTGATCTAAAAACATGGTATTCACCCTCTACAGCAGCAAGAGGTCTACCCCAAAAGATTCCCCCATTACCTTCTTGGAGAATCACAAATCGACGGCCGAATCTTCGCGATCTTCCCCGATTTCCTTCCACGCGCCGTTTCCACCAATCCTCCTCGTTGCAACTCCTCCCAACAGCTTGGACAGCACCTTGGCAGCGAGGAAGAGACCTTGGGGTGCGCCCACAAGGGAGGAGAAGGGAGGGCAGCAGCACCTAGGGAGGAGGCGTTTGGGAAGGGAGAGGAGAGGTGGAGGTGGAGGAGTTAGATTGGAAGGAGAGGAAGAAGTGGGGGCAAGAGGGGGCGGCGCACAGGGTGGGGAGGGCTAGGGCAGCAGGGTTTGCTGCCCTCCTCACCCCACATGGGCCCAAACAATTCCCACCTCCGGCCCACTTAAGTCCTCAAGGCCCAAAACGTCCGGAGAGGCCGGAAACCCAAAACAGCCGAAACGCGCTAAAACGTGATAACTCAGGGCTCTAAATGTAAAAGTTCACATATTATCTCATTTACGACGTCTTATCATATTTTATCATCACATAATTTCAAATCCCGACATTTCGTGGTGTCACATTCTACCCCCCTTCAACAGGATTCGGCCTCGAATCCAAGACACACCACTATGCAACCAGCAAAAACAGAAGGTAACTAGGTATCGCAACCCATACCTGAGGTAAATAATTCGGGATACTTCTCGCGCATGCGAGACTCCAACTCCCAAGTTGCTTCCCTCTCAGACTGGTGCGACCACAGAATTTTAACAAATTTGAGCGTCTTGTTCTTCAGCACTCGCTCTGAGTTCTCTAGGATTCTCACAGGTCTGGACTCAAAAGTGAGGTTCTGATCAATCGCCAGTGGTTCTAACGGAACCACCAACTCCGGATCGTGCAAGTACTTCCTCAAAGATCGATACATGAAACACATTGTGAACTCCTTGCATCGAATCCGGTAGCTCCAAGCGGTAAGCCAACTTGCCGACTCGAGCCAAAATAGGAAATGGCCCAACATATCTTGGGCTAAGCTTCCCTTTGGTACCAAAGCGTACCACACCCTTGGTAGGAGACACTCGCAAGAGCACACTGTCACCCACCTCAAACTCTAAATCCCGCCTTCTCACATCAGCATAACTTTTCTGCCTGCTCTGCGCGGCGAGAAGGTTCTGTCGCACCTCTGCCACATGATCCACTGTCTGCTGCACCCAGTCTGGACCAAGAACGGCTCTCTCTCCCACTGCATCCCAACAAAGTGGCGATCGGCACTTCCGGCCATAAAGTACTTCATAAGGAGCAGCCCGGATGCTGGAATGGTAGCTGTTATTATAAGCAAACTCTGCAAGAGGCAAATGATCTTCCCAACTACCTTTCCAAGCCAACACACAGGCCCTGAGCATGTCCTCCAAAGTCTGGATGGTACGCTCCGACTGCCCATCCGTCTGAGGGTGAAAGGCGATCGAGGCGGTGCGTGCACTCCAAAGCACTCTGCAAACTCTCCCAGAACTTGGAGACAAACTTCGCATCCCGATCAGAAATAATGGTCTTGGGCACACCATGCAGTCTCACTATCTCCCGCACATAGATGGGAGCCAACTCGCTCGCTGAGTTGGTAGTGCGGATAGGAATGAAATGCGCGGACTTGCTGAGACGATCCACCACAACCCAAACAGCATCCTTCCCTCGTGGAGAACGAGGTAAACCAACCACAAAATCCATGGAGATGTCATCCCATGGCCACACAGGGATCTCCAACGGCCGCAACAGACCGACGTGATGCTTATGCTCAGCTTTGATCTTCTGACAGATCCCACAAGACGCCACATACTTGGCAATATCCACTCTCATCCTTTTCCACCAGAAGTTCTTCTTCAAGTCCCTGTACATCTTGGTCTCCCCAGGATGGACCGTGTACGGGGTGCGATGAGCCTCTTTCAGAATATCCTCTCTCACTTGAGATTTCTGAGGCACGCACAAACGACCCTGAAACCTCAAAGCTCCCACATCATCAACGGCAAAGTCTCCAGACTTGCCATCCTCAAGGCGTTTCCTCACCTGCTGGAGCAACCGATCATGCTGCTGTGCCTCCCGCACACGCTCGGGGATCGCTGACTCAAGAATCAATTGAGTTTCAGCTTGCACGGTCCCCGCAAAGCAGTAGGAGACTCCCAAACGCTCAAAATCAGCAACAAGACAATCCACAACAGGGGGCATTGTCTTGCGACTGAGAGCGTCGGCCACCACATTTGCCTTTCCCGGATGATAGTTGATTGTGAGATCATAATCTTTTATCAATTCTAGCCATCTCCTCTGTCTCAAGTTCAAATCTTTCTGAGTAAAGATGTACTTGAGACTCTTGTGATCAGTGAAAATGTCACAAGACTCACCATACAGGTAATGCCTCCATATTTTCAATGCAAACACAACAGCGGCTAACTCAAGATCATGAGTGGGGTAATTCTGCTCATGCTTTTTCAACTGTCTCGACGCATAAGCAATCACTTTGCCTTCTTGCATGAGCACACAACCCAATCCCAGACGAGAAGCGTCAGAATAGACAGTGAAACGCCTCCCGGGCTCGGGAAGGGTAAGAACAGGAGCAGTCACTAACTTCTCCTTCAAAGTGCAGAAACTGCGCTCACAATCTGCAGTCCACTGAAATTTCATCTCCTTTTGAGTCAACTGTGAAAGCGGCTTAGCAATGATGGAGAAATCCTGCACAAAGCGCCGATAATAGCCGGCCAACCCAAGGAAACTTCGCACCTCTTTAACGTTGGAAGGTCTCTTCCAATCCAGAATTGCTGAGACTTTGCTAGGATCTACTGATATGCCATCTGGATTGATGATGTGGCCAAGAAAACCCACCTCTGAAATCCAGAACTCGCATTTCTTCAACTTAGCAAAGAAGTGATGCTCTCTCAATGTACTCAGTACAAGCCTCAAATGCTGCTCATGTTCTTCTTCTGATTTAGAGTAAATCAGAATGTCATCGATGAACACTACCACAAACTCATCAAGATACTGGTGTAACATACTGTTCATCGCCTCCATAAAAACAGCAGGGGCATTAGTTAGTCCAAAAGACATCTTTAAATTCATAGTGCCCATACCTAGTGGAGAAAGCAGTCTTCTCAATATCTTGTTCCCTCACACGAATCTGATTATAACCAGACTGAAGATCAATCTTGGAGAACACCTTTGCTCCCTTCAGTTGGTCAAATAGATCCTCAATGCGGGGCAACGGATACTTGTTCTTGACTGTCACCTGATTGAGAGCACGATAGTCGATGCACATGCGCCAACTACCATCCTTCTTTGAAACAAAAAGGACTGGTGCTCCCCATGGCGACACACTGCGCCGAATAAAACCCTTGGCCAACAAATCCTCCAATCGCTTTTCAACTCGTCTTGAAAAGGACGAGCCAAGCGGTATGGAGCGATAGAAATAGGCCGAGTACCGAACAAGGTCAATACGAAACTCCACGCTTCTCACGGGAGGCAAACCAGGCAAATCATCGGGAATACATCAACAAATTCCTTTACCACAGGAATCTCCTCAATGACTACCGAAGAAGATGGCTTTTCAGAAAGTGCCAAGAGAACACCCAAATGCCTCAAACGACGACTGGGAAACAGGATAGTCAAAACGAAGTTAGAACTGGAGGGTACTCCACCCTGAAAGGTCAACTCCACCCCCGACGGGGCCTGCAAAGTAACTGTCCTCCGAAAGCAACAGAGCATCGCACGCGATCGATGCAACCAGTCCATGCCCAAAATGACATCAAAAGGAGCTAACTGAATTACCATAAGGTTGGCAAAGAAAACCTCATCATCAATAGCAACAGTGCAACCCGGACAAACCAAAGAACTAGCAATCAAACCCCCAGGAGAACCGGCCCGGCAGGACTCGAGAAATCTGGCTGAACTCCCAGCTTTGCTCTACTAGCAAACTCCGACGACACAAAAGAATAGGATGCTCCGTAATCAAACAAAACAAGGGCATCAATCGAATCCACAAGTAGAGTACTGAAAACCACCTCGGGATGCCCGGCTGACTCAGCTATCGGCAAGGCGTACACTCCAGGTGGCACCGAGGCATCGGGGGCCCCGACACACGGCTGGTGTCCCAACAAGGCTGGAGGAGGCGGAAGTAGCCGGGAGGAGCCGACGGCGGCGGCACCAATAACCACCGGTGGCGCCCACGCAAAGGGTGGCCGAGACACAGAGCAGACCATCATGTGCACCGATCCTCGAGAAGACGCTACCGAGTGGGAGGAGAAGGCACCGTCTCCCACTTGATGATGCTACCGGATTCATCCGCAGACTCGTCCCATGTGGCCGGGCTTGCCACGGTGGTTGCAACTCCCACCCAACCACACTCGAAGCACGGTGCTCACCACCGCACTTGAAGCACATCATGCCCTGCCCGGGCACAGCCGAACACTCGCTCGCGAGGAAGACGATCGGGCGGCTTCTTAGCCCCGAGGAAGATCCCTGTCCTCCCTTGAACTTCTTGAAGGTGGAGTCGAGAAGACCCACCCTCCACCAAAAGTCCTCTTCTGCCCCCACTGGGGCCGCAGGACTTCGAACCACCGGGTTTTGCTTATCCGGGAGAGCTCCAACTCGAGCTCCATGCCCTTCGCCAGCTCCACCACGGAGGCGAAGTCACGAGGACGATCGCCCCCATGACAACTCTGAACTCCTGGTTGAGGCCCCTACGGAACCTCCTTGCCTTCTCCCTGTCATCCGCTGCAACAGCTGGCACGAAACGCACCACGCTGTTGAACTCCGCCTCATACTCCGTTACCGACTTCTTTCCCTGGGAAAGAGTCGTCAGAGTATGCTCCATCCTCTCGAGGAAGGACTCGGGGTAGTACTTGGCTCGGAAACGAGCCACAAAATCCTCCCAAGTGGTCGGCCCAAGAGCGGGGGCTCTAGCGGCAAGAACCCCCTCCCACCAAATGTCAGCTTGGCCCTTCAGCTGAAAGGCCACAAAGCGAGCCCTTTGAACCGAGGTCAGCTCCAAAACCTCGAACTGCCGCTCCATGTACCGCAGCCAATCTGCGGCCTGGACCAGCGTGCCCGCTCCGTCAAAGGTGTCAAGACGGAGGGACATCCACTCTCGAAGACTCATCCTCGGCTCCGGCGCAGCGGGGCCAACAACAGGGGCCAATGCAGGGGGAGGCACAACTGGGGCCACTGCAGGGGGAGGCACAACAGCAGGGGCTGCCCGCAACTGCTGGCGCAGCTCCTGAATCTCCCTCTGCAGAGCCTGAACTAGGTCGTCATTGGCGGCGGGCACCCCGCCCGGTGTGCGGCTGAAGCTCCTCTGAGCTGGCCCATGAGCATTGGGCTAAACGCTACCCTCGTGACAGACTCCGAACTTCACGAGAGCCTCGCCCACGACCTCGGCGGCCACGCAGCGTCCACGGCCTCTACCCCTCGGCATGGCTGCTCTGATCCACACAAGCAAGCATATTCACAATCATAATCACAACATCAACATAATCAAAACTTTCAACAACTAAGCAGTAGCGATAAAGGAACTCGACAGCCATAAACCCATCCTACTGTGCATCCAAGTGTGTCAGATTTTAATTTAGTCATACCAGTCTTGCAAATTTTTTTTTTTTTAAGGTTGCTATCCTATAACAAAGTTTTAGTTACAACCTAAGCCATGTTTCTAGATTATCCCACTTCAAAGTTTTAGTTGAACCTATGTATGACACTAAATGCATAATCCAAGGACCTAAAACACAGCTCGATACCAAGCTGTAACACCGACTTCTACTAAGCCTAGAATGTCAACAGACAACGTCCATACCACGAATAACACCATAATTTAAGATAAATTTCAGCAAGCACTCAATTAGAATAATTGAGAATTTTGACAGCATCTCCTTTGCTTATGCAGGAAAATTAACGACCTAACAATATATCACAAGTAAGACAACCAAGGTATCGATAAGCAGTGATAACAATAGCTACTCATCATCTATGATTTCAATAAGTATCGCTGGCAATAGAATAAGCATCACTAAGTCTAATATGAAGAAACCATTCACTTCTCAATCCCACATGATACACATGAGGGAAAACAACCAAATAATAAGACCCTACACCAAAGATTATTGTAGACTTAATGCCGTGTCTCCATAACAAGTGAATTAGCTAAATTATGATAATACGTGGAGGAGTGTAGCTAGTTCCCTTTCCCGCGCGCCGATTTCATGGTACCTAAAGTAAACAAACAACACAAAAACACAAGCGTGAGTTCATAACTCAGCAAAGTGTATTGAAAAGGTTCAACAGGGATCAAGACAACAAACCATCATTCCAGTCTCCACGGTATTATCACAACTCATCATATTTAACATTATATTCAACTTTTAAAACAACATGATAAACATCTCATGAGCATCTCATGAGTACCATCATCATCATCTCATAAACCACTTCATTTTTGTATCTCATTCATGCAATGCAATGCACATGTCTCCTGGAATACTCATACCGGTATGGTTGAGTGCACGCCCGTCGGCATGCACCCTTTTCCCCCTTCCATCCCGAAGATGGAGGGTGCCTATCACTCGCTTCCAGTCACCTCGGTGATGGAATCACAAGGTAGGACTTATCAAACGAATGGCCCCGACTAGTCATAACGGTTCTCACCGCCCCTACCGGAATAGTTATGACTTAACTCACCGACCAGCCATGAAAATATGCCATGCATGCAAAATGGACAGTAACGTATTCATAAATAGAATATTGCATATCAACATATGGCCTCTCAACATGTAAGACCGTGATCAACAATCAACGGTAACCTTTCAAAGACATGGCATGAATCCTTTATCAACGACAAGCATTTTAATCATAGCATGAGGACCCCATATCATCGACATTATTTCAATCATGGCCTAATGACATCCTATCCATTATAACATGTGATCCATGGCATGGCAAGACAACATGTTAACTATTCCAAGTACCATCAATCAATTCTAGCAGCACGTATAACATAAAACCCACGCAAAACACTTGCCTTCAACCGCGGGCAACGGAGTGACGAGAGGTCGAGGGCACTCCCGGAGGCACACCACCTGCAAACATGTGCTACACACTTAATTCGACTCCTCAAAACAGTACCCACTACACCTAATACGCTATATACTCCAAACCCCGAAATCACAGATTTTGCCCCGTTCTGGACAGCGGCTTCGAAAAATCATAACTTGAGTTCTAGAACTCCAAATTGAATAAACGAGTACACCCTCGCGTAGCTTAGGAAATTTCCAAATTTTTTCTAGTTATAGGGAAAGACTGATTCGGACTTTAAGGTTGTTTAATGTAACGTTGAACACGAACTGTCTCAATCTCGTCACAGATTTGACAGCGCTCGGTAAAACAGCCATAACTTCCTAACGGCTGGGCGGAATTTCAATTTCTTTATATGTACGGAAAGATAATGAAATTATCTATAACTTCCTAGAAGTCCATACGGTCAGATTCAAACTCTAAATTTGCGAAAACGCCTGCCCTAGCTCGGGTTCCCAATCTGCCCGAACCAGAACGTGAATACAACTCTAGATTTCATAGATTCTACCCCATGGCAGCACAACCCTTGATCTAAAAACATGGTATTCACCCTCTACAGCAGCAAGAGGTCTACCCCAAAAGATTCCCCCATTACCTTCTTGGAGAATCACAAATCGACGGCCGAATCTTCGCGATCTTCCCCGATTTCCTTCCACGCGCCGTTTCCACCAATCCTCCTCGTTGCAACTCCTCCCAACAGCTTGGAGAGCACCTTGGCAGCGAGGAAGAGACCTTGGGGTGCGCCCACAAGGGAGGAGAAGGGAGGGGCAGCAGCACCTAGGGGAGGAGGCGTTTGGGAAGGGAGAGGAGAGGTGGAGGTGGAGGAGTTAGATTGGAAGGAGAGGAAGAAGTGGGGGCAAGAGGGGGGGGCGGCGCACAGGGTGGGGAGGGCTAGGGCAGCAGGGTTTGCTGCCCTCCTCACCCCCACATGGGCCCAAACAATTCCCACCTCCGGCCCACTTAAGTCCCTCAAGGCCCAAAACGTCCCGGAGAGGCCCGGAAACCCGAAAACAGGCCGAAACGCGCTAAAACATGATAACTCAGGGCTCTAAATGTAAAAGTTCACATATTATCTCATTTACGACATCTTATCATATTTTATCATCACAATTTCAAATCCTGACATTTCGTGGTGTCACATTCTACCCCCCTTCAACAGGATTCGGCCTCGAATCCAAGACACACCACTATGCAACCAGCAAAACAGAAGGTAGCTAGGTATCGCAACCCATACCTGAGGTAAATAGTTCGGGATACTTCTCGCGCATGCGAGACTCCAGCTCCCAAGTTGCTTCCCTCTCAGACTGGTGCGACCACAAAATTTTAACAAATTTGAGCGTCTTGTTCTTCAGCACTCGCTCTGAGTTCTCCAGGATTCTCACAGGTCTGGACTCAAAAGTGAGGTTCTGATCAACCGCTAGTGGTTCTAACGGAACCACCAACTCCGGATCGTGCAAGTACTTCCTCAGCATCGATACATGAAACACATTGTGAACTCCTTGCATCGAATCCGGTAGCTCCAAGCGGTAAGCCAACTTGCCGACTCGAGCCAAAATAGGAAATGGCCCAACATATCTTGGGCTAAGCTTCCCTTTGGTACCAAAGCGTACCACACCCTTGGTAGGAGACACTCGCAAGAGCACACTGTCACCCACCTCAAACTCTAAATCCCGCCTTCTCACATCAGCATAACTTTTCTGCCTGCTCTGCGCGGCGAGAAGGTTCTGTCGCACCTCTGCCACCACGATCCACCGCTGCTGCACCCGGGCCTGGACCAAGAACGGCTCTCTCTCCCACTTTGCATCCCAACAAAGTGGCGATCGGCACTTCCGGCCATAAAGTACTTCATAAGGAGCAGCCCGGATGCTGGAATGGTAGCTGTTATTATAAGCAAACTCTGCAAGAGGCAAATGATCTTCCCAACTACCTTTCCAAGCCAACACACAGGCCCTGAGCATGTCCTCCAAAGTCTGGATGGTACGCTCAGACTGCCCATCCGTCTGAGGGTGAAAGGCGGTACTGAGGCGAAGCTGCGTACCCAAAGCACTCTGCAAACTCTCCCAGAACTTGGAGACAAACTTCGCATCCCGATCAGAAATAATGGTCTTGGGCACACCATGCAGTCTCACTATCTCCCGCACATAGATGGGAGCCAACTCGCTCGCTGAGTTGGTAGTGCGGATAGGAATGAAATGCGCGGACTTGCTGAGACGATCCACCACAACCCAAACAGCATCCTTCCCTCGTGGAGAACGAGGTAAACCAACCACAAAATCCATGGAGATGTCATCCCATGGCCACACAGGGATCTCCAACTACCTTGAGGCCGGCGGGGCGCTTATGCTCAGCTTTGATCTTCCGACAGATCCCACAAGACGCCACATACTTGGCAATATCCACTCTCATCCTTTTCCACGAAGTTCTTCTTCAAGTCCTCAGTACATCTTGGTCTCCCGGGATGGACCGTGCACGGTGCGATGAGCCTCTTTCAGAATATCCTCTCTCACTTGGCATTTCTGAGGCACGCACAAACGACCCTGAAACCTCAAAGCTCCCACATCATCAACGGCAAAGTCTCCAGACTTGCCATCCTCAAGGCGTTTCCTCACCTGCTGGAGCAACCGATCATCTTCTTTGTGCCTCCACTTTGCACGCTCGGGATCGTGACTCAAGAATCAATTGAGTTTCAGCTTGCACGGTCCCCGCATAAGCGATAGGAGACTCTCAAACGCTCAAAATCAGCAACAAGACAATCCACAACAGGGGGCATTGTCTTGCGACTGAGAGCGTCGGCCACCACATTTGCCTTTCCCGGATGATACTGGATTGTGAGATCATAATCTTTTATCAATTCTAGCCATCTCCTCTGTCTCAAGTTCAAATCTTTCTGAGTAAAGATGTACTTGAGACTCTTGTGATCGATGAAAATGTCACAAGACTCACCATACAGGTAATGCCTCCATATTTTCAATGCAAACACAACAGCGGCTAACTCAAGATCATGAGTGGGGTAATTCTGCTCATGCTTTTTCAACTGTCTCGACGCATAAGCAATCACTTTGCCTTCTTGCATGAGCACACAACCCAATCCCAGACGAGAAGCGTCAGAATAGACAGTGAAACGCCTCCCGGGCTCGGGAAGGGTAAGAACAGGAAGCGATTACTAACTTCTCCTTCAAAGTGCAGCTGCGCTCACAATCTATGATCCATCGAAATTTCATCTCCTTTTGAGTCAACTGTGAAAGCGGCTTAGCAATGATGGAGAAATCCTGCACAAAGCGCCGATAATAGCCAGCCAACCCAAGGAAACTTCGCACCTCTTTAACGTTGGAAGGTCTCTTCCAATCCAGAATTGCTGAGACTTTGCTAGGATCTACTGATATGCCATCTGGATTGATGATGTGGCCAAGAAAACCCACCTCTGAAATCCAGAACTCGCATTTCTTCAACTTAGCAAAGAAGTGATGCTCTCTCAATGTACTCAGTACAAGCCTCAAATGCTGCTCATGTTCTTCTTCTGATTTAGAGTAAATCGAATGTCATCGATGAACACTACCACAAACTCATCAAGATCTTGGTGTAACATCTGTTCATCGCCTCCATAAAAGCAAAGGGGCATTAGTTAGTCCAAAAGACATCTTTAAATTCATAGAGCCCATACATAGTGGAGAAAGCAGTCTTCTCAATATCTTGTTCCATCACACGAATCTGAATATAACCAGACTGAAGATCAATCTTGGAGAACACCTTTGCTCCCTTGATTGGTCAAATAGATCCTCAATGCGGGCAGCGGATACTTGTTCTTATTTGTCACCTGATTGAGAGCACGATAGTCGATGCACATGCGCCAACTACCATCCTTCTTTGAAACAAAAAGGACTGGTGCTCCCCATGGCGACACACTGCGCCGAATAAAACCCTTGGCCAACAAATCCTCCAACTGCTTTTTCAACTCGTCTTGAAAAGGACGAGCCAAGCGGTATGGAGCGATAGAAATAGGCCGAGTACCCGGAACAAGGTCAATACGAAACTCCACGCTTCTCACGGGAGGCAAACCAGGCAAATCATCGGGGAATACATCAACAAATTCCTTTACCACAGGAATCTCCTCAATGACTACCGAAGAAGATGGCTTTTCAGAAAGTGCCAAGAGAACACCCAAATGCCTCAAACGACGACTGGGAAACAGGATAGTCAAAACGAAGTTAGAACTGGAGGGTACTCCACCCTGAAAGGTCAACTCCACCCCCGACGGGCCTCGCAAAGTAATCGTCCTCCGAAAGCAACAGACATCGGCACGATCATCGATGCAACCAGTCCATGCCCAAAATGACATCAAAAGGAGCTAACTGAATTACCATAAGGTTGGCAAAGAAAACCTCATCATCAATAGCAACAGTGCAACCCGGACAAACCAAAGAACTAGCAATCAAACCCCAGAGAAGCCCGGCCCGGCCTGGACTCGGAAATCCATTTGAACTCCCAGCTTTGCTCTACTAGCAAACTCCGGCGACACAAAAGAATAGGATGCTCCAGAATCAAACAAAACAAGGGCATCAATCGAATCCACAAGTAGAGTACTGAAACCACCTCGGGATGCCCGGTGACTCGGTGTCGGCAAGGCGTACACTCAGGTGGCACCGAGGCATCGGGGCCCCGACACGCTACCGGTGTCCCAACAAGGCTGGAGGAGGCGGAAGTAGCTGGGGAGGAGCCGACGGCGGCGGGCACCAATAACCAGCTGGTGGCGTCCACGCAAAGGGTGGCTGAGACACAGGAGCAGCCATCATGTGCACCGATCCTCGAGAAGACGCCGCTGGAGTGGGAGGAGAAGGCACCGTCTCCCACTTGATGATGCTACCGGGATTCATCCGGCAGACTCGTCCCATGTGGCCGGGCTTGCCACAGTGGTTGCAACTCCCAGTCCAACCACACTCAGAAGCACGGTGCTCACCACCGCACTTGAAGCACATCATGCCTGCCAGGGCACAGCCGAACACCGCTCGCGAGGAAGACGATCGGGCGGCTTCTTAGCCCCGAGGAAGATCCTGTCCTCCCTTGAACTTCTTGAAGGTGGGTCGAGAAGACCCACCCTCCACCAAAAGTCCTCTTCGGCCCCCACCGGGCCGCAGGACCCTGAACCACCCGGGTTTTGCTTATCCCGGGAGAGCTCCAACTCGAGCTCCATGCCCTTCGCCTGCTCCACCACGGAGCAGAAGTCACGAGGGACAGTCGCCCCATGACAACTCTGAACTCCTGGTTGAGGCCCCTACGGAACCTCCTTGCCTTCTCCCTGTCATCCGCCGCAATACCGGCACGAATGCACCACGCCGTTGTTGAACTCCGCCTCATACTCCGTTACCGACTTCTTTCCCTGGGAAATAGTCGTCAGAGTATGCTCCATCCTCTCGAGGAAGGACTCGGGGTAGTACTTGGCTCGGAAACGAGCCACAAAATCCTCCCAAGTGGTCGGCCCAAGAGCGGGGGCTCTAGCGGCAAGAACCCCCTCCCACCAAATGTCAGCTTGGCCCTTCAGCTGAAAGGCCACAAAGCGAGCCCTTTGAACCGAGGTCAGCTCCAAAACCTCGAACTGCCGCTCCATGTACCGCAGCCAATCTGCGGCCTGGACCGGCGTGCCCTTCCGTCAAAGGTGTCAAGACGGAGGGACATCCACTCTCGAAGACTCATCCTCGGCTCCGGCGCAGCGGGGCCAACAACAGGGGCCAATGCAGGGGGAGGCACAACTGGGGCCACTGCAGGGGGAGGCACAACAGCAGGGGCTGCCCGCTGGCCGGGCGCAGCTCCCGAATCTCCTCTGCAGAGCCTGAACTAGGTCGTCATTGACGGCGGGCACCCCCGCCCCGGACTGTGCCGCTGGAAGCTCCTCCTGAGCTGGCCCATGAGCATTGGGCGAAACGCTACCCTCAGCGACAGACTCCGCAACTACCTGAGAGCCTCGCCCCTGACCTCGACGGCCACGGCGTCCACGGCCTCTACCCCTCGGCATGGCTGCTACAGTCACACAAGCAAGCATATTCACAATCATAATCACAACATCAACATAATCAAAACTTTCAACAACTAAACAGCGCGATAAAGGAAATCGAAATCCATAAACCCATCCTACTGTGCATCCAAGTGTGTCAGATTTTAATTTAGTCATACCAGTCTTGCAAATTTTTTTTTTTTTTAAGGTTGCTATCCTATAACAAAGTTTTAGTTACAACCTAAGCCATGTTTCTAGATTATCCCACTTCAAAGTTTTAGTTGAACCTATGTATGACACTAAATGCATAATCCAAGGACCTAAAACCTGGCTCTGATACCAACTGTAACACCCCAGCTTCTACTAAGCCTAGAATGTCACCAGACAACGTCCATAACACGAATAACACCATAATTTAAGATAAATTTCAGCAAGCACTCAATTAGAATAATTGAGAATTTTGACAGCATCTCCTTTGCTTATGCAGGAAAATTAACGACATAACAATATATCAAAAAGTAAGACAACCAAGGTATCGATAAGCAGTGATAACAATAGCTACTCATCATCTATGATTTCAATAAGTATCGCTGGCAATAGAATAAGCATCACTAAGTCTAATATGAAGAAACCATTCACTTCTCAATCCCACATGATACACATGAGGGAAAACAACCAAATAATAAGACCCTACACCAAAGATTATTGTAGACTTAATGCCGTGTCTCCATAACAAGTGAATTAGCTAAATTATGATAATACGTGGAGGAGTGTAGCTAGTTCCCTTTCCCGCGCGCCGATTTCATGGTACCTAAAGTAAACAAACAACACAAAAACACAAGCGTGAGTTCATAACTCAGCAAAGTGTATTGAAAAGGTTCAACAGGGATCAAGACAACAAACCATCATTCCAGTCTCCACGGTATTATCACAACTCATCATATTTAACATTATATTCAACTTTTAAAACAACATGATAAACATCTCATGAGCATCTCATGAGTACCATCATCATCATCTCATAAACCACTTCATTTTTGTATCTCATTCATGCAATGCAATGCACATGTCTCCTGGAATACTCATACCGGTATGGTTGAGTGCACGCCCGTCGGCATGCACCCTTTTCCCCCTTCCATCCCGAAGATGGAGGGTGCCTATCACTCGCTTCCAGTCACCTCGGTGATGGAATCACAAGGTAGGACTTACTGAAACGAATGGCCCCGGACTAGTCATAACGGTTCTCACCGCCCCTACCGGAATAGTTATGACTTAACTCACCGACCAGCCATGAAAATATGCCATGCATGCAAAATGGACAGTAACGTATTCATAAATAGAATATTGCATATCAACATATGGCCTCTCAACATGTAAGACCGTGATCAACAATCAACGGTAACCTTTCAAAGACATGGCATGAATCCTTTATCAACGACAAGCATTTTAATCATAGCATGAGGACCCCATATCATCGACATTATTTCAATCATGGCCTAATGACATCCTATCCATTATAACATGTGATCCATGGCATGGCAAGACAACATGTTAACTATTCCAAGTACCATCAATCAATTCTAGCAAAGACGTATAACATAAAACCCACGCCAAAACACTTGCCTTCAACCGCTGGCAACGGAGTGACGAGAGGTCGAGGGCACTCCCGGAGGCACACCACCTGCAAACATGTGCTACACACTTAATTCGACTCCTCAAAACAGTACCCACTACACCTAATACGCTATATACTCCAAAACCCCGAAATCACAGATTTTGCCCCGTTCTGGACAGCGGCTTCGAAAAATCATAACTTGAGTTCTAGAACTCCAAATTGAATAAACGAGTACACCCTCGCGTAGCTTAGGAAATTTCCAAATTTTTTCTAGTTATAGGGAAAGACTGATTCGGACTTTAAGGTTGTTTAATGTAACGTTGAACACGAACTGTCTCAATCTCGTCACAGATTTGACAGCGCTCGGTAAAACAGCCATAACTTCCTAACGGCTGGGCGGAATTTCAATTTCTTTATATGTACGGAAAGATAATGAAATTATCTATAACTTCCTAGAAGTCCGTACGGTCAGATTCTGTCGGGACCCCGAATTTGCAAATCCGGACCCTCTGTGTATTCAGCACTAGTCCAGGAACGCGCTAGTGCACACAGTCTTAACATCGGTATATATCACAATCATACCATACGATACTATCAAAGTACTTTATTTAAATAATCAAAGGGTTACTCGACCTTATGGCCAAGTTACAAATGTATGCCTCGTAAGGCGAAACTTATTAAAAGAGAAATAACAGCAGCGGAAAATCAAATAAACTTCGTGGCGCCATCCAGTATACCACAGGCAACTGACTGGGCTCGCATCCCTAAGTAGACGGGTCTTCTTGGAGTTCCTCCTCCAAAGCTGGCGTAATCTCCTCTTCAACTGATATTGTGTTGAGGCAAGGGTGAGTACTTGGTACTCGACAAGTCATGCACGTAATGCAAGCTAATATACTATATGCATGGCTTAGTACAAAGGAATAGCTCAGGGTATATTTGCAAAGAAATGCTTTTGACAAGTAATATAAGTAGATTCGAAAGCAGTAGAAATAAGTAAAGCATAAATAACTTTTCAAGAAGTTTAATAAACATTTTTCCCATCCTAAACCATATTTCCATCATCTTCCTTGTTAAACCAACCCATCTTTTCAAAACCAAGTTATTTTCAGAAAGTCTACCCCTTGACTGTAATTCCCGAGCATTGTCCAGTACCGTTGACTCGGCTATTCAAATAGATTCTACACTCTGCAGAGGTTATGCACTTTACCCACAAGATACAGTCAAACACCACAAAGGCGAGTTCCCGTAACAAAGCCTTTCGTAAGCCTCAAACAACACAGGTGGTCCTCTCCTAAGACGTGCTCTACACCATCCCTTCCCTTAGCCAAGGCGAAGTATGGGACCAACACACCGTTAGATGGGTACCTGGCCACGCCCACGATACGCTCCCCCGCACAATCACACAAAAGGTGTAATCGACACCCTGAGGCTCCACAAGTGAGTCCTTAGCGACTTAGTCAACTAGGGCCGCCCCATTCCAGCCATGTGGTTGCAAGTATGACCAGTTCAAAGGCTTGCAAGGTTAAGTCCTTAGAGTGACCAGGGCAAGACTACCCAAAACCAAATCATCACTCCCAATGCCACAACCGCCCACCTGATTACTCTTGCCACATGCCCCGCCTAAAATCGTTTATCAAACCCCGCTTGATTACCATGCACCACGTCCGTCAACATCACATGATACTTTTCCAAAACAGGTTCAATATATCATTAAGTCCATATTAGCGTTTGATTGTCCAAAATCATGTCATGAGCACGTAGTGTGTCTAAGCAAAGATACTACAACGATCTAAACCCATGTTGGCAATTTAGTAATGTCCAACTAGTAAACCACAACTAGGGTGACAAAAGGTCATGGCACATACTTAAGTAATCAAGGTGTCATATATCAAATTGGTATTTATCTAACCCTGTGTTTAAACAAAGTATCTTTCTAATTGAACTAGCATGCAATAGTTTAAATCAAAATAGATTTGAAATGGGATCAATATGGTCAAAGCACAACTTGCCTTCAAAAAGTACTTGCTCTTGGTCTTGAGTTGGATCCTGAGTCAATACTTCTCCTTCGAATCCTTCCCAAGACTTCAACGTCTACTCGTAAAAGCGTGCAAATAGCAAATACACAAATGAACACTATGCAAAAGATCCCAAAACTCCAAATAAAATCCATAAACAGAGAGAACATAATTTTCTGGATTTTTAGAAACTGGAATAAATCAAATTTGGAGTTAAAGCATAAAAGTTATGATTATTTAAAGTTTAAATAATCAATTAAATAATTTTACAGAGAAAAACTTTAGTCCAAAAATTAAATAAAATTCATATTTAGGTAGATCTAAATTTTATACAAATTTAGAAATTTGAATCGCTCAAATCGGAGTTGAAACGCATAAAAGTTATAAGCGTTTGAAGTTTGAATCTAAATTTGAATCAATATTTCGAATTAATAAATCATTTTCTTTTAGGAAATTAATTATTGCGTCGGCATGGACACGTGGCAGCCTCGATTGGCCTTGGCGTCGGCCGGTCCATGGACTTGGTCCACGCCGGCTTGGGTCTACTGTGGACTCGGTCCCACGACTTCACGTGTCGCCGACATGTGGGCCCTCTCGGGTAGCGTCATCGGCCGACGTCGGCGGCTCACCGCAGTCGGCAGGTGGGACCCATTGTGACGTCATGGGTGACGTCGGCGCTGGCGGTCGACCATCGACATGCGGCCCCTCGACACGCGGGCCGCGTCGGCGTCTGCCTACACGCACGCGTGGGCGGCGTTGATGCTGGCGGTCCATCTTCCCGACACGTGGCGCAATCTCACCGTTGGTTTGAAAATCAACGGCGCGGGATTAGATCCAGGGTTAACACGTTGAAACTACTCGTTGCTCGTGGGCCGCTCGATCTAGATCGGACGGTCGAGATCTAATCCTATATTCGCACCGCTACAAAGACGTGGCAATTGTGAACCGCTGGATCTTGATCCAACGATCCAGATCTAATCGGGTTTGGGAACACGTGAGCTCACCTCAGCCGTCCGATCTGGATCCGACGGTCCTCCGAGCTCGCGGACGGTGATGGCTTCACGGCGGCGCTGGCTTGACCGGAGACGGGACGACGACGAGCCCGACGGGCGTTTGGGGCGTGCTCGGCGAGATGAAGCCTCCCTTCGGTGCGTCTCGTCGCGGGGACTCGGATCTGGGCTCCTTCGGCGGAAGACGACGGACGACGGCGGAAACCGGCGCAAACGCGGCGGAGGGAAGAGACAACTCCGGCGAGCGATTGCGGCTCAACGGTGGCGGCTCGGCGAGATGGCTCGGGAACGGTGCGCAAGGATGAGGGCAACCTCGGGGACGCTCTCACGCTTTAAATAGCCTCGGCGTCTGCGTTCTAGACGGAAACCTAGTTCGCTACGGCGGCGGGGCGCGCGGCGAAGTCCGGCTCGGACTGGCGAAGACGACAAAATCGTGGCCGCCCACGTGGCGCGATCAACGGCCACGATCGACGGGCGCGATCGGATCCGCCCGTACGGCTCGAACCCGTGACGGCGGATCTCACCGTTGGATCTTGATCCAACGGTTGGGATTGATTAGGTTTAGGAGTGGGTTCGGTCGAGTCAACTGCTCGGTCGGGTTCGAGTCCGACTGGTTCCGACTTCGGTCGGATGAACAAGATTTGACCCGAGTTGGATTTCCAGCGATTTAATATTTAAAATAATTCCCAAGAATTCATTTAATTCATTAAAAATAGCAAAAGACTCGAAAAATTCAGAAAAATTCGGAAAATATTTTGGAACATTTTGGACTCAAATAAAATATTTCCAACAAAATTTTATTTGCAAAATTAAATTCTTTAATTATTTCAAAATGGAATAAATTCAAATAAATTCCAAATAAATCCAAATAAATTCCAGAAAATTCCAAAATTCACCAAAGTGCCAAATCACACATGAATTTAAGAAAAGCAAAATTTTGGGGTGTTACAAACCTCCCCTTAATAGAATCTCGCCCCGAGATTCGTGGCTCACTAAAGAATAGGTTTGGAAACTCTTTCTTCAAATCCTCTTCAGCTCCCAAGTCGCTTCGCTTTCCTCATGGTTGCTCCAATCGAACTCTACGGAAACGGGTTGACTTGTTTCTAGTTTCTCGGTCCATTGTGTCTAGAATCCTCACAGGATGTTCCTTATAAGTCAAATCCTCTTGCAACTCAATTGACTCTAGCGGTGTCTGCTCTCGGGAACTCGGAGACACTTCTTTAATCGGGACACATGGAATACATCATGTACTCCCGCCAACGATCGTGGCAACTCCAAATGATAAGCAACTTCGCCTCATGCTCAAAATCTTAAATGGTCCAACATAACGGGTGCGAAGTTTCCCTTTGGCATGGAACCTCTTAACTCCCCGAGAGGCGTAACTCCGAGGTAAACAAAATCTTCTCGTTCAAAACTCAAATCCCTACGACGATTGTCAAGATAACTCTTTGTCGAGATTGGGCTATCTTCAACCTTTCCCTAATCATAGCGACCGCTTCTTCACCTCTTGAAGAATATCAGGTCCAAAGACACGGCGCCACGGTCTCATTCCAATTCAATGGCGTCCGACATGGTCGACCATACAAAGGCCTCAAAAGGTGACATCTCAGAACTAGCCTCGATAACTATTGTTGTAATCGAACTCAAAGATACGGCAAACTCTTATCCCAAGAGGTAGCATAAGCCAATGCACAAGCTCTTAGCATATCTTCCAGAATCTGGTTGACTCTTTGGCCTGTCCATCCGTCTGTGGATGATAAGCCGTCTTGAAGTTCAAACGGGTCCCCATGGCTTCATGCAACTTATTCCAAAACCTTGAGGTAAATTGGGTACCTCGTCCGATACAATCCTCTTGGGCACTCCGTGCAAACAGACAATCTCGATCATGTACAACTCGCTAATTTATCTCCCGAGTAAGTGGTCTTTACGGGATAAAATGGGCTACTTTAGTCAAGCGATCCACTATAACCCATATGGAGTCATAACCTCCTTGAGTCTTTGGCAAACCGGTAATGAAATCCATTCCGATTTCCTCCCACTTCCACTCGTATTTTTAGCGGTGTAGCAATCTCGCTGGTTTCGATGCATTGCCTTGACTCTCCGGCATACGTCGCACAATGCAACATGGTCGGCAACTTCACGTTTCATACTCGGCCACCAGAATCTCTCCTTCAGATCCTGATACATCTTGGCGCTTCCAGGATGAATCGAGTACTTAGAGTCATGGGCTTCTTCCAAAATCAGTTGCTTTAACTCCTTTTTGTTAGGCACACAAATGCGATCCTTCATCCACAACGTGCCTTGTTCATCCAATTTGAAGTCCTCTGCCCTGCCTTCCTCCTTGATGGACTTAATCCTGCGGATCCTGTCATCATCCTTCTGTCCTTCTCGAATCTGATCCTCCAGGGTCGGTTTTACTTCTAATGCGGCCAAGAATCCGCTAGGTACTACCTCAATCTTCATCTTCTGAAAATCCTCACATAACTCATCCTGACTTGTGGCTAGCAACGTACTCACGGTATGGCTTTTCCGACTCAGAGCATCGGCAACTACGTTGGCCTTCCCGGGATGGTAATGGATTCCAACATTGTAGTCCTTGATTAACTCTAGCCATCTCCTTTGCCTCATATTCAGATCCGACTGGGTGAATATGTACTTAAGGCTCTTATGATCCGTATACACTTCACATCTGTTTCCAATCAGATAGTGACGCCATATCTTCAAGGCATGCACTACGGCAGCTAACTCTAGGTCATGTGTCGGATAATTTTCCTCATGCGGCCTCAACTGCCTTGATGCATACGCGACGACCTTTCCATTCTGCAGACAAGACACATCCAAGTCCTTGGCGCGATGCGTCACAATAAATATCGAAGCTTTGAGCAACATCCGGTAGAACTAACACCGTGCCGATGTCAATCGCTTTTTCAGCTCCTCAAATCCTTTCTCACATTCTCAAGCGCCCATGCAAACTTCTTTTCCTTCTTCGGCAATTGCGTAAGAGGTTTCGCGATTGTCGAAAAGCCTTCAATGAAACGGCGGTAGTATCCTGCCATTCCAAGGAAACTCCGACCGGGTCACAGTCCTTACTGCTCCCAATGTAACACAGCTTCTACTTTGCTTGGATCTACGGCGACTCCCTCTGCAGTCATTACATGTCCAAGAAACTCCACCTTGTCCTTCCAAAAATCACACTTGCTGAACTTGGCGAAAAGTTGCTGTTCCCTCACTTTTCCAAAACTCGCCTTAAGTGTTCGGCATGTTCATCCTCCTGCCTTGGAGTAGATTAGGATATCGTCTATGAACACGACGACAAACTTGTCCAAATATTCCATGAACACCTTATTCATCATATTCATGAAATAAGTCGGGCGCATTAAATTTACCCAAAGGACATAATCAGAACTCGTAATGTCCATATCTTGACGAGAATGCGCCTTGAATATCCTCTCGATCGGATCTTCAATCGATGGTATCCCGATCTCGAGATCAATCTTGGAGAAAACTCCGGCTCCTCTTAATCGATCAAACAAATCATCAATCCCGGGTAGCGGATACTTATTCTTCACGGTGACTTCATTGAGTGCGCGGTAGTCAATGCACATCCTGAAACTCCCGTCCTTTTTCTTGACAAACAAAACTGGTGCTCCCCACGGCGACGAACTTGGTCTGATAAATCCTTTATCCATTAACTCTTCCAAATTGCTTTCTTCATCTCTACCAACTCCTCGGTAGACATCCGATAGGGTCTCTTTGCTATCGGTCTTGCATCTTGCATACAAGCTCTATCACAAACTCTATGTCCTCGTCTGGCGGCATACTGTAGATCTTCGGAAAAACATCGGGTACTCATTCACTCTTGGGACATTCTCTATGCTGATCGCCTTGGTACTATTAACCATCAACTGTCCGTCTCTAACTGCGGTGGCTTGAAATTCCACTTTCTTCCCACACGGGCTCTCAACTGAGATAGTCCTTCGTCCACAATCCAATACGGCCTTGTGCTTGGATAACCAATCCATTCCCAATATGACGCTCTAAGGTCCGGGTCTCCAAAATTATAAGGTTTGCTAGGAACTCTATTCCATCTATTAGTATTCTCACTCCTAACATCCTACTTCCGCTCGGAGTTCTGGAACTGTGGGTTTGAACTAAAAGCATGCACTTAAGTCTTGCAATTCTCAAGTCATTTCTAGCAGCAAAGCCTTGCGAAACAAACGAATGCGAAGCTCCAGAGTCAAACAAAATCTGCAGGTGTATCGAGTTAACAAGTAACTTACCCAAAGATTTACGCCTCGTAGCATTCTCGCAGTTGCATCCGCGGTGACATGGTTGACTCGGCCTCTCACCACGATGCAGGGGTGTGGCTCCTGTGCCGGGCGCCCTAGCTGGGTGGTTCCTAGATTGAAGCGAATCGGGTCGCTTCTGCTGTCTTCTTCGGACAATCTGTTGGCAAAGTGTCCTGGCTCGTTGCAGTTGTAACGTCTCACTTTGTTCCTTCTTGACAGGGTAGCGTTTCTAGCGGGGCTGGGGTTTGGTAGTTACGATTGGCAGGTCTTGGTGCCGGGGATGGTGTCCTCGCATTCTGCGTGGTTGGAATCAAGAATTGATTTGGTGCAACTCTCGGTATATGCGTTCCTCGACGTGATCCTTGCCGTTGCATCCTGCGCTTCCTGTTCTCATCCGGTTCCTTGCGCTTGTCCTCAAGAATAAGTGCCTTATTCACCAACTCTTGGAAATCCGGAAAGGTGTGGGTGATCAACCCTACTTGCAATCCTGAGTTAAGTCCCTTCATAAAACGAGACTGCCTGGATTTATCCGCCGCTACGCCCTCAGTGCGTAGCGTGCTAGAATGTGAACTTGTTCAGTAGTCGGCCACCGCTGATTACCTTGCTTGATGCTCTGAACTCCTCCTTCTTAAGGTCCATGATTCCTTCAGGCACGTGATACTTGTCGGAATGCACTGTGAACTCTTCCCAAGTGATATCTTGAGGGTTCTCTGCGTGGCACGAAGTTCTCCCACCATTCGGCAATGTTCCTTCCAACCGATGAGAAGCGTAAAGTACCTTCTCATTCCCTATGCATTGAGCTATATGTAGCTTCCTCTCGATTGATCTTAACCAATCATCGGCCTCCAATGGATTGGCATTTCCAGAGAAAGTGGGTGGGTGAGTCCTCATGAACTCGACGCGGCCTTGTATTCTGGCGTGGTCCCCGATTAACTTGATTAGCAAAGTGGCCTGAGCAAAGGACGTGCTGCATTTGTTGCATCATAGCATGCATCAATCGGGTCTCGAGCAAAGCAAGAAATGCTCCAAAATTCTGCACATCCAGTGGCGGTGCTGGTGCTCCATCATTGGGGTTTTCTGCTGGGCGAGATCCACTCCCATTGCTTCCAAAGTTTCCACGGGTGTTCACCATCTGTCGATTTGCTCTAGGTTTAGAGATGAGAGGGAAACAAGAATAGACAAGTAATATGGAACTTATGCGGGGCAAAAGGGGTAACTTTAAGGTCCATCTTTATTATTAATAACTTGGTATGGCTGCTTACAATGCCTAAGGGCCTTGCAACACATACTACACACTCAGCAAACAAAGCAAATCCAAATCGAACTAACTCTGGAGTCTAACGCCTAAAGGGTGACTCTTTATTCTATGACTCGGCGAAGGAGTCTCACTATAGAACCTAAGCTCACTCATCGAGAAAACCTCCACGGCCTGGGTACGGGTGCTGCGGCATAGGCGCGAAACGATCGCCATGTCCAAATGACTATGTCATCTGTGGTAGTCGAAGAAGCGGTGTCCTCATCGAGATCCGACTCCTCCGGATCCGCTCGTAGCTCGAGTAATCGCTCGGGTCCGGTCCGCATAAAGTCATCTCCAACTCGTCAATCCTTCGTAGAAGGTGTGCCACATACTCTTGAGCTTCCCGCCATCTATTCTTCTCTCGCCGTGATCTCCTTGCGGGCCTTCGTAGCTCCTTGCTTGTATTATCTAGTACATCTTCCTGGCGACGACAAATCGTGCCAACTGTGTAACCGTGGCATCCTCATCCTGAATCTCCTTCGGGTCAAGAAGGTTATCGCTGCGCGGATGATAACGGAACACCGTGCTTTCCAACTCTCTGGCGTAGATACTGGTAATGTGCCGCATTGCTCGTCGTGAAACTTCTTGGATACCCATCTGCATTGTAGATCTTCTAGCAGTGCAGTGTATCGGGCGATTGCCTGGGCCCTTTTTCCTAGCAGGTACCTCAATCCTCACGTCACAAGCCTTGATCAATCCCGCTTGTCTGATCACTTCCACTTGATATTGGGGCTTCTCAAAATCTCCGAGAGTCTGTAGCATATGCCAAAGTTCTGCGGCGTGACCAACTCCTAGATCAACGTAGTTGAACTCTTCCTCCATCTGTCACAAGAGTGCTTTTCGTAAGAACTCGGAATTTTTAAATTGTGACAAGGTAAGGGAAAATTCCAGCAAGAGACAAGAAAAGAGAGAAGGGGATAAGTCGAGAGGTCATTTCTTATCTTGACAACTTTTTAGCTTTAGAAAATAGGTTTTATCCTCACTACGACCATTCTAGCTAGGGTTGAGCCTACGGTCAAGTATGGCTCTGATACCACCTCTGTCGGGACCCCGAATTTGCAAATCCGACCCTTCAGGTATTCAACACTAGTCCAGAACGCGCTTAGTGCACAGTCTTAACATCGGTATATATCACAATCATACCATACGATACTATCAAAGTACTTTATTTAAATAATCAAAGGGTTACTCGACCTTATGGCCAAGTTACAAATGTATGCCTCGTAAGGCGAAACTTATTAAAAGAGAAATAACAAAGAAATGAAAATCAAATAAACTGTGGCGCCATCCAAGATACCACAGTAACTGACCGGCTCGCATCCCTAAGTAGACGGGTCTTCTTGGAGTTCCTCCTCCAAAGTCGGCGTAATCTCCTCTTCAACCGATATTGTGTTGAGGCAAGGGTGAGTACTTGGTACTCAAAGCAAGTCATGCAATGTAATGCAAGCTAATATACTATATGCATGGCTTAGTACAAAGGAATAGCTCAGGGTATATTTGCAAGAAATGACTTTTGACAAGTAATATAAGTAGATTCAAAGCGAGAAATAAGTAAAGCATAAATAACTTTTCAAGAAGTTTAATAAACATTTTTCCCATCCTAAACCATATTTCCATCATCTTCCTTGTTAAACCAACCCATCTTTTTCAAAACCAAGTTATTTTCGTAAAGTCTACCCCTTGATCTGTAATTCCCGAGCATTGTCCAAAGACTGTGGACTCGGCTTATTCAAATAGATTCTACACTCTGCAGAGGTTATGCACTTTACCCACAAGATACAGTCAAACACCACAAAGGCGAGTTCAGTAACAAAGCCTTTGGAAGCCTCAAACAACACAGGTGGTCCTCTCCAGACGTGCTCTACACCATCCCTTCCCTTAGCCAAGGCGAAGTATGGGACCAACACACCGTTAGATGGGTACTGGCCACAGCCACGATACGCTCCCCGCACAATCACACAAAAGGTGTAATCGACACCCTGAGGCTCCACAAGTGAGTCCTTAGCGACTTAGTCAACTAGGGCCGTCCCATTCCGACCATGTGGTTGCAAGTATGACCAGTTCAAAGGCTTGCAAGGTTAAGTCCTTAGAGTGACCAGGGCAAGACTACAGAAAAACCAAATCATCACTCCCAATGCCACAATCGCCCACTGATTACTCTTGCCACATGCCCTACGAAAATCAGCGTTTATCAAACCCCAGTTGATTACCATGCACCACGTGCCGTCAACATCACATGATACTTTTCCAAAACAGGTTCAATATATCATTAAATCCATATTAGCGTTTGATTGTCCAAAATCATGTCATGAGCACGTAGTATGTCTAAGCAGCATACTACAACGATCTAAACCCATGTTGGCAATTTAGTAATGTCCAACTAGTAAACCACAACTAGGGTGACAAAAGGTCATGGCACATACTTAAGTAATCAAGGTGTCATATATCAAATTGGTATTTATCTAACCCCTGTGTTTAAACAAAGTATCTTTCTAATTGAACTAGCATGCAATAGTTTAAATCAAAATAGATTTCGAAATGGGATCAATATGGTCAAAGCACAACTTGCCTTCAAAAAGTACTTGCTCTTGGTCTTGAGTTGGATCCTGAGTCAATACTTCTCCTTCGAATCCTTCCCAAGACTTCAACGTCTACTCGTAAAGCGTGCAAATAGCAAATACACAAATGAACACTATGCAAAAGATCCCAAAACTCCAAATAAAATCCATAAACAGAGAGAACATAATTTTCTGGATTTTTAGAAACTGGAATCACAAATTTGGAGTTAAAACGCAAAAGTTATGATTATTTAAAGTTTAAATAATCAATTAAATAATTTTACAGAGAAAAACTTTAGTCCAAAAATTAAATAAAATTCATATTTAGGTAGATCTAAATTTTATACAAATTTAGAAATTTGAATCGCTCAAATCGGAGTTGAAACGCAAAAGTTATAAGCGTTTGAAGTTTGAATCTAAATTTGAATCAATATTTCGAATTAATAAATCATTTTCTTTTTCGGAAATTAATTATTGCGTCAGCATGGACACGTGGCAGCCTCTGATTGGCCTGCTGACGTCAGCCGGTCAATGGACTTGGTCCACGCTCGGATTGGGTCTACCGTGGACTCGGTCCACGACTTCACGTGTCGCCGACATGTGGGCCTCTCGGGTAGCGTCATCGGCCCGACGTCGGCGGGCTCGGCCGCAGTCTTCGGCAGTGGGTCCCATTGTGACGTCATTGGTGACGTCGGCGCTGGCGGGTCACCATCGACATGCGGCCCCTCGACACGCGGGCCGCGTCGGCGTCTGCCATTACACGCGTGGGCCAGCGTTGACCGCGGCGGTCCATCTTCCCGACACGTGGCGCAATCTCACCGCTGGTTTGAAAATCAACGCGGCGGATTAGATCCAGTGGTTAACACGCTGAAACTACTCGTTGCTCGTGGCCGCTCGATCTAGATCGGACGGTCCAGATCTAATCCAATATTCGTGACCGCTACAAAGACGTGGCAATTGTGGAACCGCTTGGATCTTGATCCAACGATCCGCATCTAATCGGGTTTGGGAACACGTGAGCTCACCTCAACCGTCCGATCTGGATCCGACGGTCCTCCGAGCTCGCGACGGTGATGGCTTCACGGCGGGCGCCGGGCTTGACCGAGACGGGGACGACGACGAGCCCGACGGCGTTTGGGGCGTGCTCCGGCGAGATGAAGCCTCCCTTCGGGTGCGTCTCGTCGCGGGGACTCCGGATCTGGGCTCCTTCTCGGCGGAAGACGACGGACGACGGCGGAAACCGGCGCAAACCGCAGCGGAGGGAAGAGACAACTCCGGCGAGCGATTGCGGCTCAACGGTGGCGGCTCCGGCGAGATGGCTCGGGGGAACGGGTGCGCAAGGATGAGGGCAACCTCGGGGGACGTCTCACGCTTTAAATAGCCTCGGCGTCCGTGCCCTAGACGGAAACCTAGTTCGCTACAGCATGGCGGCGGCGGCGAAAGTCCGGCTTCGGACTCGGCGAAGACGACGAAATCGTGGCCGTCCCACGTGGCGCGATCAACGGCCACGATCGACGCGGCGCGATCGGATCCGGCGATTCACGGCTCGGCCGTGCAGGCGGATCTCACCGTTGGATCTTGATCCAACGGTTGGGATTGATTAGGTTTAGGAGTGGGTTCTGGCCGAGTCAATCGGCTCGGTCGGGTTCGAGTCCGACTGGTTCCGACTTCGGTCGGATGAACAAGATTTGACCCGAGTTGGATTTCCAGCGATTTAATATTTAAAATAATTCCCAGTAATTCATTTAATTCATTAAAAATAGCAAAAGACTCAGAAAAATTCCAGAAAAATTCTGGAAAATATTTTGGAACATTTTGGACTCAAATAAAATATTTCCAACAAAATTTTATTTGCAAAATTAAATTCTTTAATTATTTCAAAATGGAATAAATTCAAATAAATTCCAAATAAATCCAAATAAATTCCAGAAAATTCCAAAAATTCACCAAAGTGCCAAATCACACATGAATTTAAGAAAAGCAAAATTTTGGGGTGTTACAGATTCAAACTCTAAATTTGCGAAAACGCCTGCCCTAGCTCGGGTTCCCAATCTGCCCGAACCAGAACGTGAATACAACTCTAGATTTCATAGATTCTACCCCATGGCAGCACAACCCTTGATCTAAAAACATGGTATTCACCCTCTACAAAGCAAGAAGAGGTCTACCCCAAAAGATTCCCCATTACCTTCTTGGAGAATCACAAATCGACTACGAATCTTCGCGATCTTCCCCGATTTCCTTCCACGCGCCGTTTCCACCAATCCTCCTCGTTGCAACTCCTCCCAACAGCTTGGAGAGCACCTTGGCAGCGAGGAAGAGACCTTGGGGTGCGCCCACAAGGGAGGAGAAGGGAGGGGCAGCAGCACCTAGGGGAGGAGGCGTTTGGGAAGGGAGAGGAGAGGTGGAGGTGGAGGAGTTAGATTGGAAGGAGAGGAAGAAGTGGGGGCAAGAGGGGGGGCGGCGCACAGGGTGGGGAGGGCTAGGGCAGCAGGGTTTGCTGCCCTCCTCACCCCCACATGGGCCCAAACAATTCCCACCTCCGGCCCACTTAAGTCCCTCAAGGCCCAAAACGTCCCGGAGAGGCCCGGAAACCCGAAAACAGGCCGAAACGCGCTAAAACGTGATAACTCAGGGCTCTAAATGTAAAAGTTCACATATTATCTCATTTACGACATCTTATCATATTTTATCATCACAATTTCAAATCCCGACATTTCGTGGTGTCACACCATAATTGCTCTAGAAAAGAACAACACCCAAAACACCTTTCCTTCCGGAAAGCTCAACCATAAATCACAAGAGAAGTCAACTCTTAAATTCCCAAATGCCGACACGCAACTACTTCACAACTCTCGAGATCAACAACTTCCACGAAGGAAAATGGTTGCAAGAGGGAAAACCAAGCGATTAACCAAATCTTTTTTTTTCAGATAAGGCCATAACCCCAAACTTCAAACTTTCACGAAACAAACGGTTTTTTTTTTTCAAAGATGAATTCCCAAGCAAGTCATCATTGCAATCAAACACCACTTAGGCCCCAACAACAAGATCTGGCACAACACCGCAATAACTCTTTTAAACCTCCTGAGAAAGACAAACACAAAAATAAATTGAAACCACATCCTTCCGACAAAACCTTGACACCTAAATCCATGCGACTTAGATTTTTTTTTCATCGAACTTCAATAACTTCCTTTCAAATTGGAGAATGGTAACCCAAGAATCAATCTATAAGTTTCTCTATAAGGCAAACAACAAATCAAGGCCAAAGTCGGCAAGGCGACCAAAAGAGGCGCAACCCTAAATTCTTCTCTTGTCTTCAACAAAAGAAGACAAAACCAAAACCACCAAAAGAACTATTGGTGAGTATCCAAAACCGAACACTTTTTCTTTTATTTCAACCAACCAAAAACCAACCAAAACCGTTCGTCAAAACGGCAAAGGAAATTCGGAGGGTCAATCCACAACTCTACTACTCGACTCCAACCAACTACCCAATCTACGACAGAAAGGATAAGCACTCTCCCAACAGGAGGTTAAAAGTCCATCGGTGATGGCACTAACTGGCCACACCGTCAAACCCAACAATACTACAAACAACAGAAGGTGACCGAAACCCCTTTCGGCACCACAACCCACAACATCTCAGATGTATCAACACAATCGATTCTTTCATAAACATAGCAACATATATTACCAAATGTAACATTCCACATAAAAGCTTAAATACAACATTTAAGCGTAAAGCAACGGTACCCATACCCATTCCTACTGTGCAACAGAGTGTGTCAAGTTTTAAATTAGTTATTCCACTTACACAAATTTTAATGTTGCTATCCTATGGCAAAGTTTTAAGTAAAACCTAAGCCATGTTTCTAGGTTATACCACTTCATATTTTAGTTGAACCTATAGTATGACACTAAATACACATTCCAGGGACCTACACCAGCTCGATACCAATCAGTAACACCCGGCTTTTACTAAGCCCAGAATGTCACCAAACATAGACCCTAACACATTTAATACCATAATTTAAGGTAAATTACAGCAAGTAATCATTTGGAATAATTGGAAATTTTGGCAGCATCTCCTTTGTTTTTGCATGAAACTTAACAAAGATAGCATCATATCAATATGTAAGACAAACGAGATATCCATACGCAGCGATAAGGATAGCTAAACATCAACTAAAACATCAATAAGCATCGATAGCAAAATAATAAGCATCAATTTAAATCTAGGAAGTTAAAACAACTCCTCCATAGCCCCACATGATACACATGAGGGAGACAACCAAGCATACTGAGACCATACACTAAAGATTATTGTAATGCTTATTGTCATGTCTCCACAACAGTGAATTTGCTAGATTATGATACTACGTGGAGTAGTGTAGCTAAAACCCTTTCCCGCGCCGATTTCATGGTACCTAAAGAAAACAAACAACGAAAATACAAGCGTGAGTTCATAACTCAAATAAGTGTAATACAATGGAAAACAGAGTGCAAGACAACAAACCATCAACTTCAATCTTCATAAGCATTACATATCACATCATTACCATTCTCACGCATTACCGACATGGTAAAAACATCATAATCATCTCTTGATCAATATGGTGTTCGTCTCTATGAACTCATGAACAATTCAACAACATTCTCATTCATAGTTTCATTCATGCAATGAAATGCACATGTCTTCGGAATACTCATACCGGTATGGTTGAGTGCACACCCGTCGGCATGCACCCTTTTCCCCTTCCATCCCGAAGATGGAGGGTGCCTATCACTCGCTTCAGTCACCTCGGTGATGGAATCACGAGGTAGGACTTACTCAAACGAATGGCCCCGGACTAGTCATAACGGTTCTCACCGCCCCTACCGGAATAGTTATGACTTAACTCACCGGCCAGCCATGAAAATATGCCATGCATGCAAAATGGACAGTAACGTATTCATAAATAGAATATTGCATATCAACGTATGGCCTCTCAACATGTAAGACCGTGATCAACAATCAACGGTAACCTTTCAAAGACATGGCATGAATCCTTTATCAACGACAAGCATTTTAATCATAGCATGAGGACCCCATATCATCGACATTATTTCAATCATGGCCTAAGGACATCCTATCCATTATAACATGTAATTCCATGGCATGGCAAGACAACATGTTAACTATTCCAAATACCATCAATCAATTCTAGCAGCACGTATAACATAAAAACCACGCAAAACACTTGCCTTCACCCACGAGTAACGGAGTGACGAGAGGTTGAAGGCACTCCCGGAGGCACACCACCTGCAAACACGTGCCACTCACTCAAATTGGGTCCACAATACAGTACACAAATAAATCCCACTACCCGAATTAGCATACAACTCCTAAAATCAGAAAACAGCAAATCTGTCCCTTCGGGACAGCGGACTTCCAATGGGCATAACTTCTGTTCTAGGACTCCAAATTGAATAAACAAGTACATCCCCGCATAGCTTAGGAAATTTCCCAACTTTTTCTAGTTATAGGGAAAGACTAATTCGGACTCTAATGTTGTTTAATCTAACGTTGAACACGAACTGTCCCAATCTCGTCACAGATTTGACAGCGCTTGGTAAAACAGCCATAACTTCTAAACGGCTGGGCGGAATTTCAATTTCTTTATATGCACGGAAAGATAAGGAAATTATCTACAACTTCCTAAAAGTCCGTATGGTCAGATTCAAACTCGAAATTGGCGAAAACGCCTGCCCTAGTTCGGGTTCCCAATCTGCCCGAACCAGAACATGAACACAACTCTAGATTTCATCAATCCTACCCCATGGCAGCACCTCCCTTGATCTAAAAACATGAAATTCATCCCTATAACAGTACCTAGACCCAAACCCAAGGATCACCCATGCCTTACCTCCTCCCGACGAACGCATTTAACACCGAGATCTATCCTCCCGAGCCTCCCGAACGCCCTCCTCGCGCTAGAATCGCCGGATCTCCTCGTCGCGGGGCTTCCCGTTGGAGGGGACAGCGAGGTTGTGTGGTGGGGGATCTCATCTTTGCAGCAAAGGAGGTGGAGAGGAGGAATTGGGGGCGCACCCAAGGGGGAGGGGAGGAGGCGCCCTAGAGGGAGAGGAGGAGGCACCCAAGAGAGATGGGGATTGGGGAGGCGGCTAGGGCAGGGAGGGACGCCCCTAGCCCCCAAAATCCTGCCTCTTCTCCCTCATGGGCCCTAACTCTCTCCCACCAAGGCCCACGACTCACCCCCCTAAGGCCCAAACTCCTCCGGGAAGGCCCAAACTTCCGAAATCGGCCCGGAAACGCGATTAAACTACATAACGTAAAGTTTTAATCTCCGATTTCATACTTTATAAGGTCACATTCTCTAATTCACATTTGTTTACGGTGTCTCGGCATTCCGTGGTGTCACACTGTCGAGAGAAGTGGTCGAGCTATCAACAAGGGTGGCGCGCATCTCGCCTTGAGCTTGACTGGTATCGTGTGGCAAAAGGGATCGGTATGAGAGTGTATCAAAGGTTCATCCGAATATTGATTTTGTGCATTCGGGGGGTCAATACGTACTGCTAGGTACCGCTGTTGATCAATGAATTGGAAACGGGTTCCGGATTCATGTCCGACTTGCACTGAACCTAACGGGTCACACACTTAACGAGTTGGAATAGGATTGATGGGTTTTTGTGCGTGGATGAGATCCGCGTTGGAGATGGAAACCTAGCGGGCTTCGGCCCACTAGCGTGTCTATAAAAGGGGAGGCAAGGAACAGTGCACGAAGAGAGAACCCTCACCACGTTCAGCCGCCGTGAGTCCCTCCTGCTCCCCAGAAACCCTAGCTGTGTGGCGAGGTGCTAGCACACCCCGCACGGTGTTCCTGCTCGGGACGTGTGGATACCGGTAGAGGCGCTGCCGCTCGCGGACGCGCTGGTCGGCGAACACTCGGTAGAGGTCGGCGACCACTCGGCGACCACCCGGCGACCACTCGGTGGAGATCGGCGACCACTCGGTGCCGACTGGGAGGTGATCGACTACTTCCTCAACGCGCGTGAATCTCCTTCCGCTGCATCTGCGCGTCAAGGGTAACGATCTGTGATCCTTTACTTGCATGTGATCTTGGGTGTTCACGGTAGAAATTTTGATTTTATGCTCGCATAGCCTACCGGTCCCCAACATAGTCCACTGTTGCTAATCCAATCTCGTGGGGATTGTAGTTCAATTGGTCAGAGCACCGCCCTGTCAAGGCGGAAGCTGCGGGTTCGAGCCCCGTTAGTCCCGAACTAGGGTTCAATGAATGGATAAATTCATCTTTCCTTTTTCCATGAGAAATTTCCATCAAAAAAGGAGTGTCAGAGGATTTGGATTGATTAGGATTCCCTAACGTAAGACATGGTCTACTCTCAAGATCCCAAAGTCCGCAGCTAAGGAAAGCCCCTTCTTCATAAGATCAAGAAAGTACGAGCGTCTTTCGAAGATTGGAAAATCTCCCATACTTGGAGAGAAGCAAACCAACCGGCCGATTTGCAATTGACTATGCTTAGTAGTTGACATCTTTGGTCTTCACATTTTCCCTTCCATTTTGTAAAGTTAGTAGAAAAGGATAGATCTGGTAAATTGTACATACGAATGTCAATCTTCATTTTTGTAGATTAACACACTGGTAGGGGTCGATCAGGCAAATCCCAAAGTCGACCCCGAACAAATGCCGGATCGCTTCATCGATCTTCTCTCTTCAGACTCATCGAACCTTCTCAAAGACTCCTTTTGCAATCGAGAACACAATTCGTAACCCTCCTTCTCACAAGAAGGCAAACCTTGTATGTTGATCGAATCTTCTTTCACATCCGTAAGAGAGGCTGTGGGCTATCCGAGAGAGTGGTTCAGGTGACTACCTGAGTCATTGATTAAGCAGTCGATGGGCTTAGTAGGGCTCGAACCTACAATATCACCGTTATGAGCGATGACGTTTCAACCAATTAAACTATAAGCCCAATCGGATCTCTACATGCCGGGAAGAGCGGACAAAAAGAGGAGACCTTTGCTCTATCTCCTTCTTCCTCTTCAGGGGCCCCTGAGGGGTTCTTTGGCAAGCCCTATTAAAGAAGCTAAGTGACTTTCGTCACTCAAGTAGTGAGTTTGAGAGTGACCGTTAGGGCAACCACTTGTACTTCTAGGCCTTGGCGACCTATAGTCTTGTTACGCAACACGCCTTCACTCGATTCAAGAAATCAATAGTTCAAACCAGCCCACTAATAGCTTAGATAGTGGCCCTTCCACTTTGGTATAGTTGACCCTACCTATTGACTCAATGTAAGACCTTTGACTCAAGGTTCATAGGAAGGGGAACCAGGCGTAGTGGGATGTAGGCTTGATTGTTTTGGTACTTTTTCACTACGCCTTATTATTTTTTTGTAACCGGCTTTTCCTCGACAGTCAAGAGGGCCTTTTAGAAGGCAAACAAACGAAAGTTCTCCACGGGCACTAGCGCTATCTTGTTCGCTTGTCAATCAAGTCGCACGTAGCGCCAACTAGCGATAGTCGATAGAGCATGGAGCTCCGAGTCTAAGCGGCAGAGCCATTTCTTTCTCTGTCGTCAAAAGAAAATAAAAGTACTAAAGGCGAAGGGCATTACATTTGTACAGCTACTTTGGTATAGTTACAAAGGTAACCGGTAGGTGACTGTTGAATCGATGAGTTACGAAAGGGGGAAATAGCTCAGTTGGTTAGAGTGCCGGTCTGCATCACGCCGAAGTCGCGGGTTCGAACCCCGCTTTTCCCGCCTCGATCTTCCTCTTCCTGCCCGACTCATTTTGTCTTCACTGAAGGCTGATCCCAGGCCAGAGCATTCAAGACAATTGTTCCTTCTTCGGTCTCCCTCCACCCCCTTCGTTTGTTGTGGGTTGCGTCTCACCGCAGGCACTTAATAAATGAGTGAAGATCTTCCTTCCCCCCTTGTGTCTTACCAAGGACTGAGTTCCCACTTGTGGCGAAAAAAAAGTCTACCATCCCACTCGGCCTCCCCCGGGGGGCGTGAAGGTTCCTCTCGGAGACTGCCAGTCTACAAGAAGCTTGCAGAGCTTTAGCCATTGGACCACATCCATCCATCCTCCTACCTAAACAGTGACGCCTTTTCTTGTTTGTTCTTCGAATTACGCTAGTGGAGACAAATTCCTTCCGGCTAATGAAGATACTACCCCAGTCTTCCCATTCATTCCCAGTGGATCCTTCTTATCCCTTTTCATTGAACGAACCAAGTTCACCTATACGAGAGTGAGGAATAGAAATCCTACAATCAACTTCCCACTTTTGATGCCCCGTTTGACGATTCTGCTGCGTCTTTAGAAAATAAAAAGGAGAAGGACAGGGGTCGCTAGTCAGAAAAGCTATAACTATCAATTCGAATGATGAATTCATCAAATCTCCCCAAGTAGGATTCGAACCTACGACCAGTCAGTTAATAGCCGACTGCTCTACCACTGAGCTACTGAGGAAGAACAACGGACTTAAGGAAGCTGAACACCCACACAATCTCGATTTGACACAGCAACAGAGCCCCTATGCTCCTAATGTAGAGCTGGAACTACAACAGTTACCGTGGAATCCGCGATCACACATGAGTTAAAGTTGTTTTTCCGGTGAAGCTAGTACTTTACATGAGTATACCATACTTTTTGTGTTGGAAACACCATTGTCACATGGGTCTAATAAGAATATTGACTGGCAGGTGAGCTAAAAGCCAACACCTGAGTCAGTCAGCCTTCCACTTCAGTTGCTGGTTGGGTAGGTCAAACCGCGAGTACGAGATAACTCAGAGGCACTATAATACCAATCGATGTTGGTTGTCAGTCTTCGGCATTGATTTTCCTTGAGCAGAGGAAATGGTGCTTTGTCGATCCAATTTCTCACTTCTTCTCTTACGAGATTTCTAGTTTCATGAAAAGAGCGCTCTTTCTATCAACGCAGGGCTCAGACCTTTTTACTGCAGTTGAATGGGTTTAGCTTAGAATTGAATCATGCCCCCGCAAGATTGCTTGGCTATTAAGGACTTGTTCCGATGAGTTTGAAAGTGCCGGCGAGGCACGGGCTTAGTAAGTGAATCGGCAAGTTGGTCAGAAGTATGAACATGAGAAATACGCAATTTACCAGTAGCAACTTGATCTCGAACGAAATGGAAGTCAATGGCAATGCGCTTCATACGAGAATGGAACAAGGGGTTGGCGCAAACATAAGTGGCACTTACATTGTCACAATAGATGACACTGGAGTGGGTGAGATTGGAACTTTCAGCTCTTGAAGAAGATTCATGATCCAATTGACTTCAGCGGCTGTGGAGGCAATGGCTCGATATTCGACTTCGGTGGAGGATCGAGCAACTGTCTTTTGCTTTTTAGAACTCCAAGAAAAACAACATAAGCTGAAGTGGAAGTTCGATCATTAGGATCACCGGCCCAATCGGCATCTGCAAATGCGTGAAGAGTGCGAGGAGAATTCTTATGGAGCAAGAGACCATAGTCAAGAGTGCCAACTAGACATCGGAGGAGGCATTTTACAGCACACCAATGAAGTGTGGATGGGCAATGCATGAACTGAGAGAGCTTGTTGATGGCAAAGGAGACGTCAGGACGAGTCAAAGAGAGATATTGTAAGGACCCAAGAGCTTGACGGTATAATTTAGGATCAGCCGGTGGCGAGCCATCTGATAATTTAAGCACTTCAGTAGTAGCAATAGGCGTTGAGACAGCCTTGGCATCAGCCATGTTAAGTCAATGCAAGAGGTCACTGATATACTTCCTTTGAGATAAGAACAAGCCATTAGCTATGTAGTGAGCTTCAACTCCAAGGAAATAAGAAAGCAGGCTTTATAGAGAATCGTTTGGCAAGAGTAGAGATAAAAGCATTCACTTCAGCTGCAGCGGATCCAGTGATGATTATATCATCAACATAAACTAGTATATAAATAACCGAAGATGGGGAGTGAAGTATAAACAATGAGGAATGTGAGATGCTGAATCCTTCAGATACTAAAAAGGTACGAAGCTCGTTATACCAAGCACGAGGGGCTTGCCGAAGGCCATAAATAGGCTTATGAAACTTGCAAACATAATCTGGAGTAAAAAAGTCTTCAAACCCAGGTGGTTGTTCCATGAATACTTCATCAGTTAAAGAACCCTGCAAGAACGTGTTATTTACATTGAGTTGGCGAATAGGCCAACTATTAGTCACAGCAAGAGTAAGCAATTTACCTAGATGCCATTGACTTATTAATATTAATAAAAAAACAACATATGTTGAATCTGACTCGATCCATAGGTATTTCCAGCCCTTGGAGTGTGCTATAGCGATAGCCGTCATAACCCTAACCCACTCTGCCTGATATGCGAATCCGCTGCCCAACGAAAGCGCAAAGCATACATGTACAAAACCTCTGCAGTTTCGAAAGATTCCTCCGCATGACGATGGTCCTGGCTGACCTCTCGAGCATCCATCTGTATTAACTTTCATCCATCCAGGAGGTGGAGGTTGCCATAGAATAGAGTGGATCACCGGAGCTTTGCGTGGTTTCCCTTTAAGCCCCAACGCCCGAAGTCTAAGCAGATCAGTCTGCGAAAGTGTGCTTCGAGCCGATGACAGTTGAGCTTTCTAAGTTCTCACGTGCGGATGGGAGGCGCGAATGCTATTTGCCAACTGGTGACGCTGCCCGAGCAGTTCAGAAAGTTCCTCTTCCGTCTTCTCACGAGCAGACAAAACTTGGGTCAACTTCTCTTACAAAGCCTTTTGCTCAGAAAGCAGACTTTGTTTTCGAGCCTCTAATTCCAAGCAAGAAAACTACTGCGCGTGCTAACGCGCATCCATTTTCTTGCTTGCGTACAAGATTTTTAGACTATAGTAAATCCTCTTCATAAGTTATTTTGTACAGGCTATTCAAGGTCTATTGGCTTTATTGCGTGGTACTTCGACCGCGAAGCCTCGCTTATGCACCGAGAAAGATCATAGATAGGAAAGATCTGTTATGCACCAACGACGGCCCCTTCTCTTTACCTTTATCGCCTCATACCTCAGTCCATTGCTGGCTTGAATGCTGTCTCTCTTCTTCTTTGCTCGCGAGAGTGAATAAGAGGACGACCCACCGGGGGGAGGATGGAATGAGTTGGCAAGGGGATCAACCATCTTCTTTCTGTAAAGGCCCACACATTCTCCTTAATATTGGGATAAAAGGACTCTGAAGAAGGAAACTCTCTTCCCGTCTTGCGTAACTGACCACTGCAAATCAAGTCGAAAGTGCTTATATGCTTAACACGTTTTGTCTCAATGACAGGCCGCTCGCTCGAACATTGTCTGATTTTTTTTTGAAGAGACTCGATCTTATGTATCTACTTATTATCTTTTTGCCTTTGCTCGGTAGCTCCGTAGCCAGTTTTTTCGAACGTTTTCTAGGATCTGAAGGAACCGCTATAATGACCACCACGTGCGTTTCATTTTCTTCGATCTTATCTTTGATTGCTTTTTATGAAGTCGCACTGGGAGCTAGTGCTTGCTATCTCAGAATAGCTCCATGGATCTCATCGGAAATGTTTGATGCTTCTTGGGGCTTCTTTGGCGACCGTGAAGTCACCGGATGAATTGCCGAGTAGATAGATCAGATCCGGACGTTGCAGTTGTTCCGCGGTGATACGGACTCGACCCGCTCCTACCCACCCTGGGGTATCATAGCATGTCGGGAATCGAGGGGGGACATACTGGACGTAACAACTCCCGTCGGTTGGGGGCTCTGCCACCCTGCCTTTCGATCGATACATAGTTGAGGAGGCCGATCACGAAAGTGACAGGTGTGGGAGCGATCCTAGGAAGGCAAGGCTAAGACGGCGCCTGTCAGAAATCAGCTGATGTGGATCGAAAGGATTCAGAAAGAATAAGAAATGTATTTTCTTTCTTCATTATGTTTCAAAATATCACAAACACAATCAATTAATCTATGCTTCTTGCTTAATGAAATCCTATCATTATTCCAGCTCCATAAGGGTTTAGTAGGGATAAGCATAGTGTGTTTTCATTGCCTACAAACTAACTGAGGTATGGTTTGTACCTATTAAAACTTCTTGCTCAATATTCCAGATCGCTATAGCGGTGGGAGCGCTCCGTCGCTCACTCGCAACGCAGGATCGATCCCGCGCTACGCTCGATCCCGCGCGATTTTCCTCCGTGCGACACGTGGCGCATCCGCGCGGGCCGACGCGAGGGCGCGCGTTGGACCCGGTTTTTTTTGCAGAAAAGCCCCTCCGAATACGTGAAATTGCATAAAGCTCCTTTGTTTTATGCGGGAAGCTTCTTTTTCCGTGAAAAGGTCCTCAAATTTTCCCTTTTTTCGTAAATGCTTCAAAAAAAAATGCATCTCAACCCACAATTTCAGGTTTTTCCGCGATTTCCCCCAAAAAAGACTCTAATCAAACCATAACATAGTTGTTGTACATAAACTTTCCACACAAACATCCAACCAAATTTTTTGTTGCTAAATTAATTATTTATATTCCCTTACGCGGCGTGCCTCCGCGTTTTCGTGTCTAATAACATAATAGATTCGAATGATTCACAATTTGCAAAGCAGTTGACAAGAGAGTAGTTATACACAAACAATGAGCATAATTTTTTAACCAAAATCCAGTTAACCAACCATTCCATGACCACTAACCAATACCCACACCGATTTACCACACCGAAACCAATTCCTTAAACCAAGTTTCCAAACCAATTCCATTACCATTTCCAAACCACTTCATTGAACCAAGACCATAACCGAACCAGGTTTCAACCCATTACCCTTTTTCTGAACTCTTTCCCAAAACCAATACCAAACCGAAACAAGACTGAGGCCAAACCCAAAACTCTATACTCGATAGTACTTCCCAAGCTACTCATAATTGTGAGCACGGCTAATCGATTAGGTTAATTTCTCTGCAGAGATTGTACACTTTACCCACATAACACTTTCTAGCAATCATGTCATCCATGCCACTCAATACTCATCGTATCCGTTTTGCTAGACCATGATGATACTTTCCAAAAGGTCGGGATTTACCCCTTGCACCAGCCCGGTAATGTGCATTCCTGCTATGGCAACAGGGGTCACTAGACCGAACCCTGTGCTCACGTTGGACCTGCGTCGCATCGCACTCGCCCTTCCCATAGCCAGGCATTCACCGTTGTATTGGGCAAACTCCCACTTCGACGCCTCGATGAGGGAGTCCCTAGAACACACCGCTACCACAAGTGTGTCCAACTCTTCTGTCTCCTATTAGTGCAAGACCAAATCCTTCCCAATTTACTAAGTCAAGGCTATCCCATAACTAGCACATGTGGTTGCACTGTTTGACTCAGTGATAGCATCAAGTTCAGTCCTTAGGGTGACTCAGGCGAGATCTTCCAAAACCACTTGCTATGGCCACAGAGAATGGTTACTAGCGGCCTCACGGAGTTCCCACTAGCCCATACCAACGTACAAGCTCCTGCTTGCACGACTAACCAGAATCCAAACCAACGTACAAGCTCCTGCTTGTAATCCACGACCAATTCCAACCAAACCAAACCATTCCAAACCAGATTCCAAACCAACGACCACCATACATCTTGCCCGTGTCTAAATGCTACATTATATCTTTTTAGGCTTTAGGAATTGAAGAATGTATATCTAACTACACTAATAACATCTTTTCACCTTTATAATATAGCTACAAGCATGTTTAGGAGAAATGAATTATTTATTAGAGAATGATTGACTGAGTCTACTGTATAACTGTCAGTTAAAGTCTTCAAAGTGAACATGCACATCATACTCATTTCTTAATTGTCAGGGAACTTAATTTTGTGTAACTTCTTTTTTATGCCAATCTCATTGTTTTTTATGTGCTAAAGTTCAAGCTCATCCTCTAAATATTTTATGACAAGATTATTGATGCATTAGGACCTTCCACAAATTTTTTTAAAATTTTCTAACTTCTGAATTGTGATGGATGGAACGCATGATGTTTGTAAATGTAATTTAAATGTTTATCATTTGTGATCATATTATGTAATGCTTTTATTACGTTGCCTAGTTAAAGTGTTCAAATCCAAAAATCAGGCGAAATCCTGTTGAAATTTGGTTGTGTACGGAATTTTATGTGCAAAAACTTAGTAAATTTCATTCAAACAGATAGGAATGTCACATAAATTCTTTCATGATTATTTTCAAAAAATTTCATATTTTTTTCTAGCCCCGGGATACTATTTTATAGTACTTTTCAGTATATGATTTTTTACAAATTCCTCAAGCTTGATCATTATCTACAAATTTCATGGCAATATTAATGATATGTCAGAAGCATAGATAAAAAATTTCAAAAAAAATTAACGAATTTCGCACACTTTTTAGATTATTTTAATTTGGCCGAGATCTCGGCTATTTGGGGCGAAAGTTCGGTTTTTGAACCGAAATCTCAGTAATTTCGGTTAAAAAAAATGGATTCAAATTTTGCTTTTTGAATTTCATTCGTATTTTGTCCGAAATAACGAGATCTCGACGAAACATCGGATTTCAGTGAGTGAAGATATTTTACCCTGAACCAAAATTTTGAACCGTCTTGTGCGATTGCACGACGTATGCTTCGCACGGCACCCGCTTCTCGAACCCTCTCCTCTGCAATTGTGTTCCGCACCTCTACTCTGGTTTTCGACACGCACCCTCCTGCGTGCCCTTCTAGCCGCCTCGGTGCCGTCCCAGCCGGTCCACGCAGCACCCAAAACCCGCGACTCCACGTCGGCTAAAGCGAGAGCCGTTCGCACTGCTCGCACCCACGATCACCAAATTTTGACCGATCTAATATTTTCCCCTTCCCCTCTCTATCACTCTGCCTCACCCATTGCACACCCCCATGAAATTTATTTCATGGGTAAGCAAGAAACTTTCCTCTCTCATTAATTGCATGATCACCAAATTTTGACCGATCTATTATTTTGCTCAGTGGAGCAATCAGGGCATCAGGTGAGCCTTTTTTGGATACTGTTGTCTCTTTCATATGAACATAAGGATATGGCCTTTGATGAGATATTAAGTAGCTATCATCTGTTTGTTGGAGCTAAGACTGAACCTGATCAGTATGTCTCTATTATGTCGATGTTGTCAGTCTGCACAGGAGTGTAGATTATCCCCTTTTGGATGGATCTGCTTCCTTTCTGTTGTCCTGGTTGATTGAAAGACATGGAGGGTATCTGGAGACCTTTCCTTCTACTTCCCCAGAGCATTATTTTATTGCTCTGGATGGTAAGAAGTAGGGATGTGATTGGATCGGATACGGTCGAATATCGTCCTATTCGTATCCGTATCCGTATTTTTTATCGAATACATAATCGAATACGAATAGTGCTGAATATAGAATCGAATAGGAATAGTGCTGAATACATAATCGAATACGAATTATACAGAATAATATCAATTACGAATATATATCAAATACGGATCGGAATCAAGATCGCAAATCTGTCCTGAACTTGTTCTTCGCGCAGCAGTCAGTCTTTGATTTTTAGAAAAATCTAGAAAATTCCTTTTTGAGTGTTTCTTGTTGGAGAATGTGCGTGACTCATATATTCATCTGAGGAAAAATTTTGGAGTCCATTGGTTGCACAGTTTGGGAGCTATGAGGTGAAAACCGAGCCCTAAATTTTTTGATCGAAGTTCCTGACTTTCTGTAGTCCATGATTTTTCCTGTTGTTTCTACCTGCTCCAAGTGGGGACAATTCCTGAGAAAAATCTGCTTTTGATTTTTTAAAAGAGGCTTTTTGTGATTTTGCTTGATCTCTTTTAGAAAAGAAGTCTTTGAATTGATTCCTCTTTATTTTGGACACTTAACAAATAGGATTGTAATTTACAAATCCCTCACATGATTCATGGTTCTCATTCATACAAACTAGGGATACACATAGTTGTCGAGTCATTCTAGTTTTTGCGGGTTTTGCGAATTTGAGCACCGGTTTCCTTGCGGGATTGTTTTGAGTACTTTGAGTGGAGGATATTTTATTTGGGATCATTCACCCCCCCCCGATCGCCATCTCGGTCTTTCACTATGTTCTATGTTATACACAGGATAGTAAAAGTTGACCTGAAGTTTCATTCAAAACCATTTGTTTCTGTTGGAGTGAAGGACCTCATTTCACAGGTAACACTACAGGAATCCGTTATATTTTCGTCTGCTCTAAATTATTTTCGTCGGCTTCTCCAAGCCGACGAAAATAGTCTTATATTTCCGTTGGCCAAGTGAGGCTGACGAAAATAATCCTATATTTCTGTCGGTCTAGCTAAACCGTCGAAACTACCACTGTATTTTCGTCGATTGGGGTTTTGGCCGACGATAATAGGAAGGTAAGACTAGGTCACGCTTGATCGAGCGCTATCAAAATTCCTCACGCGGCACGCCGCTCATGCCGCCGCGTCGCCCCGCCCCTTGCCGCCCGCCCCCGGCTCCTCCCCCGACGAAGCTCGAAGCATCTTCGGCGCCTCACCCCTCGGAGGAGGAAGCCCAAGCTCCGGTCCGATCCGATGGCGAACAGCAGCCTCCCGCGACAAGTTACCAGAATATAGAGCCAAAAATATACTCCAGTGGTGTTGGAGTTCTTGGGAAAAAGTCATCCTGGCAAAAGACAGTGTACAATGAGATAATGAACTTGAGAAGAGATAATATTGTAATTAGTACCGTAGATGGTAAATTTCAACATTAAAACGAGAACATAGGATTAGTTGAGTTCATGACCTATTCACTTATAAAGCATCAAACAATATCACAGTAGTATAATAGGCTAATAGCACAAGACTACCCGAAGAACCAAACCAACGTTTCCAGTGCCACAACTGGCCCACCCGATCATTCTTGCCACATGCCCCGGTCAAAAGCTATTTATCAAACCCCAGTTGATTACCATGCACCACGTGCCATCAACATCACAACACATGATACCTTTCCAAAACAGGTTCAATATATCATTAAGTCAACGTTAACATTTGATTGTCCGAAATCATGTCATGAGCACGTAGCTGGTCTAAGCAATATACTACAACGGTCTAAATTCCCATGTTGGCAATTTAATAATGTCCAACTAGTAAACCACAACTAGGGTGACAAGGGTTATGGCACATATATATAATTAACCAAGGTGTCATACAGCAATTTGGCATTTATCTAATTTCCCATATTTAAATAAAGTATTTTCTAATTGAACTAGCATGCAATAAATTAAATCAAAATAGGTTTCAAAATAGGATCAACATGGTCAAAGCACAACTTGCCTTCAAATAGCACTTGTTCTTCGTCCTGAGCTGGCTCCTGGGTCAATATTTCTCCTTCGAATCCTTCCGGCACTTCAACGTCTACTCGTAACGCGTGCAAATAGCAACAAATGAATAAAACAGTAGACAAAAAGTGTCCAAACATCCAAATAAAGTTCATAAACAGAAAGAACATAATTTTATGAATTTTTAGGAACTGGAATCACTCAAATCGGAGTTAAAACACAAAAGTTATGATTATTTAAAGTTTAAATAATCAATTAAATAATATTACAGAGAAAAACTTTAGTCCAAAAATTAAATAAAATTCATATTTGAGTAGATCTGAATTTTATGAATTTTTAGAAATTTGAATCGTTCAAATCGGAGTTGAAACGCAAAAGTTATAAGCGTTTGAAGTTTTGAAATTCAAATCAATTATTAAACCGAATTATTAAATCATTTTCTTTTTTGGAAATTATTTATTGCGTCATGGGTGACACGCGTCGGCTCTGATTGGTGGTGGCGTCGTAGGCTCATGGGCTCGGCCCACGGCTTGGCTCGGTCCACGGGGGACTCGGTCCACGGCGTGTGCCAGCGACAGTGGGACCCATTGGATGACGCCAAGATCGACGCCACCACGCCGACGACGCCATCGACAGCGGGCCCCACCGTGACGTCGTGGGTGGCGTCCGCGGTGCGATTCGGTGACCGGCCGACATCGCGGGCCCCGCGTGTCAGAGACACGCGCTCGTGTGCGCACGGCGCGGCCAGGGCACACGTGGCACAATCGTGTCCGTTGATTTGAAAATCAACGGCCGTGATTAGATCTAAGGTTGATGCGTTGAAAACTACACGGTCGATCTGGGCTGTTCGATCTTGATCGGACGGTCCAGATCTACCCTAGGCTAACACCGTTACAAACTACACGGTGATCATGGGCCGTTGGATCTAGATCCAACGGTTCAGATCTGATCTAGGTTGACGGGTTTGAGATGCACGTGGCTTACCGTAGCCGTCGGATCTTGATCGGACGGTTGAGGGTGCTCGAAGACGTCGATGGCCACGCGGCGGAGGGAGCGGACCGGAGCTGGGGAAGACGACACGACCAACGGCGCTCGAGGGCTTCTCCGGCGAGATGGGTGGTATGCACGGGTGCGCCTCGTCGCGGGGATTCCAAATCTGCCTTCGGGTGCGGCGGAGAACGGCGGGCGTCGGCGGAATCGGCAAAGGAACGCGGTGGAAGAGAGAAGCAACTACGGCGAGCTTTTGCGGAAACTTGAGGGGAAAGGTGCGCACGGCAAAGAGCTTCAACGGGGTGGCCTCGGGGCTTTAAATAGTGCCTCGACGTGCGCGCAAATCGCGAAACCCTAACGGACACGGCGGCTACGCGGCGGCGCAGTCCGAGCGGGACTCGGCAAGACGACGAAATCGTGGCCGTCCACGTGGCCCCGATCCACGGCCGAGATCGCACGGCGCAACGGGTCCGGGCCGGATCTGGTTTGATCGGTGCGGCCCAATTCCGACCGTTGGATTTCGATCCAACGATCCGGATCAATCAGGGTTTGACCGGATCACGTGGCTCAGGTCGGACTCGAGTCTGACTCGGGTTCGGGTCCGGTCGGATGAACAGTACTTGACCCGACTCGATTTTCCAGCGATTTAATAATTAAAATAATTTCCAGTAATTCATTTAATTCAAGAAAAATAGTAAAATACTCAGAAAAATTCCAGAAAAATTCTGGAAAATATTTTGGAACATTTTGGACTCAAATAAAATATTTCCAATAAAATTTTATTTGCAAAGTCAAATTCTTTAATTATTTCAAAATGGAATAAATTCAAATAAATTCCAAATAAATCCAAATAAATTCCAGAAAATTCCAAAAATTCACCAAAGTGCCAAATCACACATGAATTTAGGAACAGCAAAATTTTGGGGTGTTACAGCGATGGATGAAGCACAACAACAAATGGCAGTTAAAGTAGAACTCAACTCCCAGGTAGCCGAAAATCAGATGAGAGAGCAGCAGTTAATGGCACGCCAACTGTAGGCGATAGCGCAAGCAGTGGCCCGGCTTACTGTGGAAACTCAGCGACGCCATCCTTATGAAGCGCATGATATACTGCAAACACCGGCGGCAGAAGGGAAAGTTCCGGCATATCATCAGGCTCCATTGTTACCAACACCTGGTAACGTGACTGCTCCGTATGGTCAGGATAGCCGATCGAGTTCTGGGGAAATGCAAGGCGAACAAGCTGTAATCTCGCGCAGTTCTTTACCCAAGATGTCGTTTCCAAAGTTTGAGGGGGAGAATCCTAGAGTCTGGAAGGATAAATGTGTGAGCTATTTTCGGATGTTTAACATTCCAGAGATCTTGTGGGTAACGGCGGCGTCGATGCACATGGAGGGTAACGCGGCTAACTCGCTGCAAATGCTCAAGCTGAGGCAGGATCTAGGAAATTGGGACCAATTCATGTTGACAGTGGAAAGAAAGTTTGGTGTTCATGATCACCGGAGATCACTGGAGGTGATACAAGAGTTGAAGCAAACTGAATCTGTCGCAGAGTATCAGCAGCATTTTGAAGGAGCAATGTATCAGCTATCTCTGTTCAATCCACACTATGACGAAGCATTCTTTGTGTCACAATTTGTGAGAGGGCTAAAGGAAGAATTGAAAGGGCCGGTGCAGAGCCAATTACCTGAGACAGTAGAGCATGCCGCATTATTGGCTAAAGTGCAGCAAGAAATTCAGGACAGAGGGAGGAACTGGAAGTTTAAACCGAGCTCCAGTCGAGAGGTAGTAGCAGTAAAAGGGGAACCAAACATGCCTATGGTGAAATGGAATCAAGGGGAATTGTGGAGAACCAGACAATTAAGGGAATATCGAAAAGCAAATGGCTTATGCTATCAATGTGGGGATAAATATGAAGCTGGACATCACCTTCACTGTAAAAAGTGTGGGCAATCTCAAATACAGGCTATGAAGTTGGAGGAACAACCGGAATGGTTGTCGGACGAAGTGTTGGATGTTCTGGAAAGAGCGGATTTGGGAATAGATGAATCGTGCAATTTGTCATTGAATGCAATAGCTGGTCATGATGAGGTAGAAACAGTCTGACTCCGAGCTTTAGTCAAGGATCAGTTGATGCTCATTTTGGTGGATTCCGGAAGCTCACACAGCTTTGTCAGTGCAAAGTTTTTGCAACGTGTTGGCTATGAAACAACACCGACAAAGCCAAAACACGTGAGAGTGGCAAATGGAGAAGTATTGTATTGTGATAGATGGCTGCAGGAGATGGAATGGTGGTCACAAGGGTATACTTTTCACTCGGACATGAGAGTTTTGGAACTAGGTGCTTATGACGCTATCTTGGGCATGGATTGGTTAAGTGCACATAGTCCTATGAACTGTCACTGGCAAGATAAAACACTAGAATTCCATGAGAGGGGTAACATGGTGAAGTTAAAAGGGTTGCAGTGCAGTCAGGCGAATTATATTGAAGAGTTGACCGGCGAGCAGTTGAGAAAGTGGCAAACAGGGAATGAGGTATGGGCCATGGCCGTAGTGGAAGAGGTGCAGCAGGAAACTAAAGGAATACACATACCCAGAGAGATCCAACAAGTGCTTCTACAATATGAAATGGTGTTTGGTGAACCCACAGAAATTCCACCCAACAGAGAGTTTGATCATACCATACCTCTCGTGCCAAATGCCACTCCAATCAATGCGAGACCATATCGGTATTCTCCGTTGCACAAAGATGAAATCGAACGACAAGTCGAAGAGATGTTGAAGACAGGGGTAATCAAACGCAGCACAAGCCCATTCGCTTCACCGGTTCTCTTGGTGCAAAAGAAGGACGGTACTTGGCGATTCTGTGTGGACTACTGTCGATTAAATGAATTAACCATTAAGAATAAGTTTCCAATGCCAGTTATCGATGAATTATTGGATGAGTTAGGAGGGACTAGATACTTTTCAAAGCTGGACCTGCGGGCGGGTTATCACCAAATCTGGATGCATGAAAGTGACGAGGAGAAAACTACTTTCAAAACCCATCACGGTCACTATCAGTTTCGAGTTATGCCTTTCGGTCTCACAAATGCTCCCGCAACCTTCCAGTGCGTCATGAATGCCATGCTACAACCGTATCTACGGAAATTTGTCTTGGTCTTTATAGATGATATATAGGTTTATAGCCCAACCTTGACACAGCACATTGAGCACTTGCGGCTGATATTGGAGGTCTTGAAGCAGCATCAATTCTTGGTGAAGCGTTCAAAGTGTTCTTTTGCTCAACACCAATTGGAGTATCTTGGTCACATTATTTCAGACCGTGGTGTAGCTACAGATCCAGAGAAGACAAGAGCAATGATGAATTGGCCCATTCCGAATTCGGTGACAGAGTTAAGAGCTTTTTTGGGTTTAACTGGGTACTATCGTAAGTTCGTTTGTCATTATGGTGTGATTGCAAAACCTTTGACAAACCTTCTGAAAAAGAAAGCTTTCCTTTGGGATGAAGTCGCAATGGAAGCATTTCAGAAGTTGAAGCAAGCTATGTCGTCCACCCCGGTATTGGCATTGCTGGATTTTAACAGAAGCTTTCTCATTGAAACGGATGCTTGCGACTTGGGTATTGGAGCGGTATTAATGCAGGACGAACATCCGTTGGCCTTTCTTAGTAAAGCTTTAGGGGTGGTACATCAGAGTCTATCTATCTATGAGAAGGAATTTTTGGCATTAATCATGGCAGTAGATCGGTGGAGGTCGTATTTGCAGTGGGGTGAATTCACTATCCGTACTGACCATTATAGTTTGAGTTTCTTGGAAGAGCAGCAACTTCAATCACAGATGCAGAGGAAGGCCATGGCCAAACTAATGGGCTTACAGTTCAAGATTGTCTACCGAAGAGGTAAAGAAAATGTCGCTGCAGACGCTCTGTCAAGAATCGGACATTGTATGGCAGTGCAGTCTATGTCAGAGACGCAACCTGCTTGGTTACAGGAGGTCCTCAATTCATATGTGACTGATCAAGAGGCACACAGCAAGCTCGCACAACTCGCCGTGCACAGTCCTGATGAGCAAGGGAACGAATTGGTCCACGGGGTGATTCGCAACAAGGGACGCATATGGATTGGTCAGAATTCTGCGTTGCAAACCAAGCTCATTAATGCCTTTCACACCAGTGCAATTGGGGGACATTCGGGTATACTTGCTACATACCAGCGATTAAAAAGATTGTTTGTATGGGAAGGGATGAAGAAGTCGGTTGAACACTTTGTGCAGCAATGCTTGATCTGCCAACAAGCAAAGGGAGAACACTGTCATCCGGCGGGTCTTTTGCAGCCTTTACCAATTCCTACTGGGGTTTGGCAGGACATCACCATGGATTTCATAGAAGGTTTGCCCAAGTCAGAGGGATATGACGTAATTATGGTTGTGGTGGACCGCCTATCTAAGTATGCTCATTTTCTCTCTTTGAAACATCCGTTCACAACTCCTAAGGTCGCTCAGCTCTTTCTAGATCAAGTAGTTCGGCTGCATGGGTTGCCTCAGTCTATCGTGTCAGATAGAGACCGAGTGTTTACTAGTCTTTTTTGGAAGGAATTGTTTACCAAATTGGGCACTAAACTTCATCATAGCACCGCATATCACCCACAGACCGACGGTCAGAGTGAAAGAGTGAACCAATGTTTGGAAATGTATCTTCGTTGCGCGGTTCATGATGCCCCGACAAAATGGAGAACCTGGTCACCCTTAGTAGAATTGTGGTATAACACTAACTTCCATACATCGTTGGGTTCCTCCCCATATAAAGTGTTGTATGGATATGAACCGTATTTGGGAATACCAAGGAATGATCAACCGGTTGAGGATAGCTCTGTGAATGCGTTTTTGGCAGAACGCCAGGCTCATTTGGACATGGTTCGTCAACATCTGCTCTAACCTCAAAACCGAATCAAATTGCAGGCGGACAAACATCGTTGCGATCGAGAATTTCAAATTGGGGAGAAGGTGTTATTAAAATTACAGCCTTATGCCCAAAGTTCAGTTGTGAACCGGCCATATCCCAAATTGGCTTTCAAGTTTTATGGTCCCTATGAAGTATTAGAGAAGATCGGAGCAGCAGCGTATAAACTGAATTTACCTGAAGAGGCGTAGGTGCACCCGGTGTTCCATGTCTCTCAGCTTAAAAGCTTCACTCCTGACTATAGCCCGGTATTCAAACACTTACCGAAGGTTGCAGTTTTGGATACCGTCACACCAGTTCCAGAGGCGATTCTGGAACGCAGGCTTGTGAAAAAGGGAAATGCTGCAGTGGCTCAAGGCTTAATCAAATGGGCGGGCATACCATCGGAGGCTGCGACATGGGAGGACCTCACCGTACTCCGTCACAGATTTCCTGATGCAGTTGCTTGGGGTCAAGCAACTATTCGTGCGGGGAGTGATGTGACGACAGTCCATCAGGCTCAGGAAGGGGAAGACAAGGAAAAAGAGATGTTGTTGGATGAGGAATAGTAACTGAAGAAAGGGATACTGAAGCTATACGATATTGGATACTGAAGCTATACTATAGTACTTCAAAGTGGGTGCCAGATCTCTCGAAGAGGGGTCCACCTGTAATAGAGTATGATGCAGACTATATATACACAGTGACTTGGACTGTAACAGGATATGCAATGAAATCATCTATGAATTTACTTTCCCCTTTGTTCTTTCTTGTTCCCCACTTCTCTGCTGTCTCCTCTCTGTTCCTCCTGTGTGCACCCTTCTACATTGTTGATCGGCAGGTGAACAAGAAATCTCACGCCACGGTTCCCTCCGGCGGCAAAGGGATACGACAGTCGGCCAAAAGAAGCTAACGAAAATAAACTTAATTTTCCGTCGGCTTGCACTGAGGCCAACGAAAATACTATTATTTTCATCAGCTAAAACCGACGATAATTTTGATTATAATCGTCGGCTTGGAAAAAACCGATGAAAATAATTTTAGACCGACGAAAATAATGTCGATTCCTGTAGTGTGTGTACTTCCTTTTGGGAAGCGTTCGCGCGACTGCTCACGTCTTCCACGACCGATCTTGTACCTACTACGGACTTCACCAGATTCTACATCAATCTTCGTGGGAGTAATCTTCTGTAAGTTGCGGTGAAATCTTCTGGAATATCTTGTAGTAGAGATGCCTCTTGCATTTGCTAAAAGTATTCATAAGTTTGTAATCAATCTGGTATGACCTATTTATGAGATAGGTATATTGTTGCTCCTGATCATGCCTCTGTTTATTGCTTCTAATATACCTAGTATATATGTCATGATTACAATGATGTCTGTTTAGAAATTAAAATAATCATAAAAGTGTTAAGTTTCCTAACATTCATCGTTATTCCATTCACGATGTTCTTAGTGCATCCGCTTGTGCTCTCAAGCCTTTGATTTCCTCCATGGAAAGAAGTGAAGCCCCTTTGTATGTGATGCCTGTGCTCGTAAGAATGCAATCGAATGACCTTTTTGTTAAAAGGAGAAATGTAGATTTGAAATACTTATTTACGTAAATGGATTAACTGGTGGTTATTACTCTTGCTTTACTAGTTTTTGAGGGGGAAATTGAATATCGTTGACGTCTTGATATGTTAATGTAATTTATTCAAAATGAGCTAAATAGATACGATAAATGACTATGTTGCTATATAACAAGGAAAATTTTGCAACCTGAAAAGGTCATTTTGAAGCGAGAAGATCATACAGTACTCCTCTTGACATTACTTTCTCTATAATATCAACTCAAAACAAAGAATGAACCAAAGAAAATCTACAATTACATCAACATGTGAACCCTTTTACACCAACATATATAACCAAAGACTTATCATCTATCTGTTTCTTCTTATTCTCCCCTCGGACCGTGCCATTGAAGAGGTGGCCATTGCCGTTGCACATCGACATAGGCGAGGTCTTGACGAGCAGTTCTCGCCTCGACAGCGGACGCGGCGGCTCCTCGTCATCGTGCCCCGCCTTCTCGACGCCCTCGTGGCTCGGGAAGCACGGTGGTTCGTCGAGCACAAAGACCTCGCCCACATCCGGTCGGTGATCACCACCTTGTTCTCGCTTCTCGGTGATCCTCTCAGGTTCACAAGATCATGAGCATCTCAATTCATCCATCATATATGTTGAATTGTAAGTGTTTTTATGGTGTAATGATTACGTGACAACTTACATAGAAGGGGATGTAGGCGTGCGGCCGTTGACCGGCGACGGTGAAGCGGTGTAGCCCGCCATGGCGCCATGGAGGGCGCCGTGCGCCAGCGGCGCGATGAGACATTGTCGAGGCGTTCGACCAAGACGGCAAGACGGATCATGTACGTCGGGTCGATGTACTTGAGGGTGATGGGAAAGTTGGTCTTCTTCTTGAAGTGCTCCTTGATCTTCTGTGAGAGCCAGAGGCCGACGTCGAGGAGGAGCTTGTTGCCGGAGGCGTTGTGGGTGACGGCGAAGTGCATGCTCTTGGCGATGAGGTCCTGGCCGGCGCCCTCGGTGACGACGATGACCATGTGGCCATTGTCACGGAGGCGCTTCTCGATGAACTCGAGGAGTGCGCCATTGCCGTCGAGGTAGAAGGGGGACTCCGGAATGAGGCCGCCATTGCCGTTGATGGCGCGCTGCGCCTCCTCGACAGCAGTGTCGAACCCGAAAGACTTGTCGATGACGGCGATGTCGTTGTCGATGGTCTTGGGCACGCCGACGACCGCGCACTTGAGGCCGCGGTGCTGGACCTCCTCGTGGATGATGGCAGCGCCCTTCTGCGTGCCGTCGCCGCCGATGATGTACACCTGGTTGATGCTGCGGTCCTGGATGTTAGACATGCATGCCTTCCGTATTGTACGGAACTATATTTGGCCTGTTAGGATATCTTTGGTATGACCAGAATTATCTCTATTACACGTAATCTTCAGATTCCTTTTACGTGTAATCTTCAGATTCGGTTGTACTCCCTTTATATACGCCTGCATGGCCAATACAAATTCCATTGCGTGAATCAATCTTGCTTTCATGGTATCAGATGTCGTCGCTCCTGCGACCATCTTGCTTCCGCTCTAATCTCTAGTTGCCGCCGCCGGGCACTTCCTTCTGCTCGCCATGGCCGAGACTGATGACCAACGCGTCGCCAGGGAGCAACGCGAGAAGGCAGCGGCTGATGCAGAGGCCGAGCGCGCGCTCGTCACCGCCCATGCACAAGCCCTCGCTGCTTCTCTCCACGCTCAAGCCGTTGCAGTTCAGAATTTTCGCGCCCTGGTGCCCATCGTCCTCGATCGGCTCTCGACACAGTACAGTCAATGGCGCGGCCTCTTCCTCAACACCCTGGGCAAATATGCCCTAGCTGATCACGTCAACCTCGATGACGCGCCGACGGACGCTGGCGACTGGGAGGCCATGGAATGCACCGTACGCTCCTGGATGTACGCCTCCATCGCCCCCGAACTTCTCGCCGACGTCATGACGCCCGGCGCATCCGCGCGTCGCGTCTGGCTCGCCATCGAAGACCAGTTCATCGGCAACAAGGAGACCCGTGCGCTCATCCTCGACGCCGAGTTCCGCAACTTCGTGCAAGGAGACCTCTCCGTCTCGGAATACTGCCGCAAGCTCAAGTCTATGGCAGATTCGCTTGGTGATTTGGGAGAACCCGTCCTTGATCGAACACTTGTTCTCTCGGTCCTCCGTGGCCTGAACGAGAAGTTCGCTTACATGGGCGCCATCCTCAAGCGGCAGAAGCCCTTCCCCACCTTCAACGAAGTGAAGAACGATCTCCTGGTCGAAGAAATCTCCATGGCCAAGCCCACGGCGCCTTCCCAGGCACTGGTCGCCACGGCCTCGCAACCTTCGGTTGCTCCTCGTGTTGGGCCGGCTCCAGGGGGCTCAAACCCGATGCATCCTCCTGCTCCCTATCCTGGGTCCAAGAAGAAAAACAAGAATAAGAAGACCAACAATGCCCCGACCTGGCCCTCCTTCTACAACCCATGGACAGGCCTCATCCAGATGTGGCCTGGGGCGCCGCGTGGGCCGCTTCCTGGTTCGCGCCCTTTCGGCCCACAGCAGCAACAACAGCACCGTGGGCCTGCTTCGCCGTTCCTGCACGGCCCGCCCCCTCCCCAGCAGGCTTTCGTCGGTGGGCCAGTTGGGCCTGCTTTCGGTTTTGGTGATGGCTACGGTGGGCTGCTGCCAGGCCAGCCTGGCCTCCAGCTTGGGCAGGGCGGGACGCCTTTTGGCTTCGGTGCGCCTTTCCCTGGCCTGCCTGGGCCACCGCTGTGGCTGCCTTCACAGATAGCACCGCCGCCTGCTCCTTTGCAAGCTTCGCCCGGCGCCGTTTGGGACCAAAACGACCTCGCCAACAACTTCAACACGATGACGCTGACGCCTCCACCCAACACGGAATGGTACATGGATTCTGGGGCCTCCTCGCACATGGCATCAAACTCCGGTATTCTTTCCCGTATTTCTTCTCCAAATTATTCCACCCCTCATAGCATCATCGTCGGTAATGGGTCCTTGCTGCCTGTTACCTCCACTGGCCATACCTACTTTCCGTCTGTCGATCGTACCCTTTATCTTTCTGATGTTTTGGTTTCCCCTAATATCATTAAGAATCTTATATCTGTCCGTCGCTTTACAACTGATAATCTTGTTTCCGTTGAATTTGACCCTTATGGCCTCTCTGTGAAGGACCTCCAAACCAGGAACGTGATCGTCAGGTGCAATAGCGCCGGACAACTGTACCCTCTTTTTCCCTCGATAGACGCATCGCTTCCTCAGGCCTTCCTCGCTGACATCCAGTCATCCACCGTTTGGCATCGTCGTCTCGGGCACCTTAGCAATGAGGCCTTTTCCACCTTAGCTCGTAGCTCTGCTATCTCTTGTAACAAGTTTGATCTTGCACCGCTATGCCATGCTTGTCAGTTAGGCCGTCATACCCGCTTGCCATTTCCTACTTCTAGCTCTCGAGCATCTCAGAATTTTGATTTAATACATTGTGATTTGTGGACATCTCCTGTTCCGAGTGTTTCCGGTTACAAATATTATCTCGTTATTCTTGATGATTGCTCTCACTTTGCATGGACGTTTCCTCTTAAGCTTAAGTCGGACACGTTCTCCACTCTCACTAACTTCTTCTCTTTTGTCTCCACCCAGTTTAGCCGCACTATCAAGAGTGTCCAGTGTGACAATGGGCGCGAGTTTGACAACTCCAGCGCTCGCACCTTCTTCCTTACCCATGGTGTCACCCTACGCATGTCTTGCCCTCACACCTCTCAGCAAAACGGCAAGGCCGAACGCATCCTCCGGACACTTAACAATATAATGCGGTCTTTATTGTTTCAGGCTAGCCTCCCGCCTTTCTATTGGGCTGAAGCACTTCACACCGCCACTTATTTGCTCAATCGGCGACCCTCCAAAACACTAGATCATCAGACCCCCTATGCAGCGCTTCACGGTTCCCCTCCCTCCTATGACCATCTACGTGTTTTCGGGTGCAAGTGCTATCCCAATACAGCCGCCACAGCTGCCAACAAACTCTCTCCGCGCTCTTCCCTCTGTGTTTTTCTCGGTTACTCAGAAAATCACAAAGGATATCGCTGCTTAGACCTTGCCTCAAACCGCCTTATTCTTTCCCGTCATGTCACGTTTGATGAGTCCTCTTTTCCTTTTGCTGAAAAATCCACCCCTATTCCTTCCTCCGATTTTGATTTTCTTTCGGAGTTTGATGCCATGCCACTCCCCATTGGATCCAGGTTTCCTTCTCGTGTTTTTGCAGGCACAGGTTCTCCTGGTGTTGGCGTCAACCCTATGCAGCCGGCTCCTACCGCCCCTGACGCCCCCCCCCCCCCCGTGCCTAGGTCCCGCCGGCACCTCTACCCCGCAGGCGTCTCCTCTGCCCGACCCGGTCGAGTCGGTGGCCGCTGCCCCTAGTGCATCTACAAACTCCCAGGCGCCTGCTCCCGCTTCTTCAACGGCCGTCCCTGGCATGATGCGCATTACTCCCGTGGAGAACGATCACGGCATGGTCACAAGGGGCAAGTAGGGCTTTCGCCAGCCCAAGGTGCGGCTCAATCTTCATGCAGCCACCCTGTCACCCCTGCCCAAGACATACCGTGGTGCTCTTGCTGATCCTAACTGGCGCGATGCCATGTCCGAAGAATTTGCAGCCTTGCAAGCTAATGACACCTGGTCTCTTGTCCCTCGGCCAGCTGGTGCTAATGTGGTTACTGGTAAATGGGTCTACCGCCACAAATTTCTTCCTGATGGTGCTCTTGATCGCTACAAGGCTCGTTGGGTACTTCGTGGTTTCACTCAGCGACCTGGGATTGACTACGATGAGACTTTCAGCCCCGTCGTAAAGCCAGCCACCATTCGGACGGTTCTCTCTGTTGCCCTCTCTCATGACTGGCCCATTCATCAGTTGGATGTGAAGAATGCTTTTCTCCATGGTACTTTGCAAGAGACAGTTTACTGCGAACAGCCTTCTGGTTTTGTTGACTCTTTTCACCCGGACTATGTCTGCCGCCTCAACAAATCCTTATATGGTCTGAAGCAGGCTCCTCGCGCCTGGTACAGTCGCTTTGCCTCCTACATCACCTCCATCGGTTTTGTTGGTGCTCGCTCCGACACTTCTCTGTTTATCTACCGGCACGGTACCGATACGGTATATTTGCTTCTTTATGTTGACGACATTGTGCTCACCGCCTCCTCTGATGCATTGCTCCGCCGTGTCATTACTTTGCTACAACATGAGTTTGCTATGAAGGACCTTGGTGATCTTCATCATTTTCTGGGGCTTTCTGTTTCTCGTCGTCATGATGGACTGTTCTTATGTCAACGGCAGTACACACTGGACATTCTTGAGCGTGCTGGGATGGTTGATTGCAAGCCATGTGCTACACCAGTCGACACATGCGCCAAGCTTTCTTCATATGGTCCTCCGGTTGAGAACGCCACTCATTATCGCGGCCTCGCAGGTGCTCTCCAATATCTCACCTTTACTCGGCCTGATATTGCTTATGCTGTTCAACAAGTCTGCCTATTCATGCATGATCCCCGAGAGCCTCACCTTGCTCTTGTAAAGCGTATTCTTCGCTATCTCAAGGGCACTCTTGACCATGGTCTTCAGCTACATCGTTCTGCCGTGACTAGTCTTGTGGCTTACTCTGATGCGGATTGGGCTGGATGTCCCGACACCCGCCGTTCCACATCTGGGTATGGTGTTTTTCTAGGCGATAATCTGGTGTCTTGGTCGTCCAAACGACAACACACTGTTTCTCGGTCCAGTGCTGAGGCGGAGTACCGGGCCGTCTCTAATGCTGTCGCCGAAACTTGTTGGTTGCGCCAGCTACTCCAGGAGCTTCACCAACCCATTCAGCAGGCCACACTCTTCTACTGCGACAACATAAGTGCTGTCTATCTCTCTACCAATCCGGTTCAGCATCAGCGCACCAAGCATATTGAGATCGACTTGCATTTTGTAAGGGACAAGGTCGCTGCCGGTACCGTTCGTGTACTCCATGTGCTGACCACATCACAATACGCGGACATCTTCACCAAAGGTCTCCCATCTTCGGTGTTTTGTGAGTTTCGGTCCAGCCTGAACGTCCGTTCTACTACCGCTCCGACTGCGGGGGAGTGTTAGACATGCATGCCTTCCGTATTGTACGGAACTATATTTGGCCTGTTAGGATATCTTTGGTATGACCAGAATTATCTCTATTACACGTAATCTTCAGATTCCTTTTACGTGTAATCTTCAGATTCGGTTGTACTCCCTTTATATACGCCTGCATGGCCAATACAAATTCCATTGCGTGAATCAATCTTGCTTTCACTGGATGCTGTCGACGATCTTGGCCGTGTCCTGACCGCCGCGCGAGGTGCCGAGCACGGTGCCGCCGCGCTTGTGGATGTCGTTGACGGAGCGCGGCGTGAGCTCCACCGTGTTGCGCGCGTAGAAGCCCTTGTAGCGTCCCACGATGCCGACAACGCTGGTGACGCCGTACATGTCGTGGAGGCTGCAGACAAGCTCGCGGATGACGGTGTTGAGGCCCGGGCAAAGCCCCCCGCAGGTGACGATGGCCGCCGACACCTCCCCCGGCTGGAAGCAGACACGCTGTTGCGGCCCGGCCCGGCGGAAGTGCGTCCCCCGCGCCAGTGGCGGAGCCAGAAAATTTTGGAAGCCTGGACAAATTTAATTATGATCAATAAACACGAATATGTATATATACATGTCACACAAGCAAAATTAATAACCACAAAAAGGTTTGTTACTAAAAGCATAATCTAATACACGTATGAACATTCTATAGATGAAAAAAAAGATGAGTCAAGTACTTCATTTACACTACCAACGCTACGACAATTAACCAACAAAAATTGCAACCACATACCAAAAGAGACTCTACAAGATAAAAATATGTTGCTTACAGCATCACATAACATAAAAATATATTCGCATTGAAGTATTGAACTAGTGCTTCACATACCACTAATGTTCTAATCATGTCTAGTACGATGCAAATGCCTTTTCGGGCCATGCCAGCCCGAACATGTCCCAAGTGGTCAGGTCGTGTCATGCTGTACCGACATACCCGAAATCTAGGCCCAGCCCGAAAAAAGCACTAGATCAGACCGTGCAGATTCGATCGTCTTAGCCAATTCCATGCAATGCCAAGGCTCTATGTACGTAGGTACGCGCATGACAGAGCTGATGGCTACAAGAGATCGGAAAATGGCTGGCTACGCAACAAAAGTTGGGGTGAAACTAGGAGCCGGACGTCCGATTTTTTTTTTCCGGACGCCGTGCAACATTTTTTTGAACGTATGAAACATTTTTTTTTGAACGTATGAAACATATTTTTTAAAGCATGAAACATTCTTTTTACTGTTTGTCGAAGAAAAATGTTTCACTACGTAGAAAAAATGTTTCATGCGTAGAAAAAAAATGTTGCAAAAAAATCAGACGTCTGATCCCTAACAATTCCCAAAGTTGATCTCATATGTTCCTAACCCGTCCAGTCGGTCTTTTGGTTTGGTGGGCTTAATTTCTTTCGTTCATAAAACAACAAGTCTCATCTCTTTTTTCCTATCGTGGCTGGTCCAACGACGATGCTTACTTGTTGGAATTTGGAATGGTGATTCCCAACACAGAAAGTACAAACTCATCAACATTGCAGTAGCATTGTTCCAGCCTGTACGTGCATAGCTAGCTAGACGAAATAAGCAGGCAAGAATCTCAAATGATTGTATGCACATGAACATACAGCTCAGCTAGCGACATAGTTAGCTGTGGGTATGACATGTTGGAAGTGTTGAATCCCCTATTTTTCATCAAGGCTGGCATGCTTAAGCTCATATCAGTTGGTGCTCTTGTAATGGCACGGCACTGTTGATGTATTGCATGACTTTATCTCGTACTAGTCTAGCTGGTGCTTCATAGGTGAGCCCGGGCAGCCGCCCGTGCTGCCCGGGAGTTCCCTCCGCCGCTGCCCCGCGCGCTGCTCTTGCGCACCACGATCTTCTTCGCCACCGTGTCGTCGGCGTTCACGAAGTACTGCCTGAGTAAGAGATGAAAACAACAAATAAAAATTTGAAATTGAAGCAAGGTGGTGGCGGGGGCGGGTGGGCGGAGTTCTTAGAATTCTTACTTGACGACGGAGTATGCTGGGTGGTCTTGCAGGGGATTGGGGTAGCTCTGGAGGTCTTGGAGGTAGTCGGCGAGGTGCGGCACGTCCTCGAGGATGTACCCGCCGCAGCCGCGACACAGCTTCTTCTTAGCGGTCTTGGCATTCTCGCCGGCGCCGGCACAGCCGGCGGCGACTCCACCTTCAGGTGAAGGAGCTTGTGCTGCAGCACCGTGATAGTGGTCGCCGGAGCCGGGGCGACGACGACGGTGGCAGCTTCCATTGCAGTACGATTATGACGATTGATTTGGAGAGGGGGAGCGATCGATCGATCAACTTGATCGATTGGGATCGCTTGGGAAGAAATTAAGGAGTGTTAATTCTTGACTTGTTCTTGGGGGGCGGGTCGAGTTGTTGTGGGGGAGGTGGGCAACGAGCGGCGGCGTTTTATAGGAGATGAGAGGCGGTGGTCCGTGTGCACGCGCGCAGGACAAACCGGGTTCGGAATGCGCGCCTGTTGGAGTGCGCAGGACGTCGAAATGGAAACTGATTCACCGGAACGGCCCGGATAACTAGAGAAGAGAGTTGTTGCTCGCCTCCAAAGACTAAAAATTCCTGGTCCAAGGCTGTTCTTGTAAATTAGTTTAAATACAATGCTTTAATAGTTAATACATACAACGTTATTTATTAATTTATAAGAATTTAGGTACACCTTGTCTCAAAATATAGCCTTAAAAATCAAATTCTAGTGTGTGTATATATATTAAAATTTGTACATATAAGTTCATTAAAAATATAAAATGTATACATAAAATAACATTTTAAAAGTTTTTAGTGGGACCCCGTGAGGTCAAACGATATTTTTAAGAGAGGTGTTTCTATGTTTTTTTTTTGAAAATTGTATAAATATTAAAACATGAATGAATGGTAAATGGTGATTACTTATCTCTTCGCTTACTTCAAGATTTGTGTAACTTGTATTGAAAGGAAAAACATAAAAACATTGCTCTATTTTTAATTTCTTAGCGGCCCTGTAGAGGTATTTACTGTAGACCACTAGGCCGCACCCCTTGGGGAGCAATCCACGGGGCATGTTTTTAACGGGACCCCTATGGGATTAGGGATAGCAACAGAGAAAATCTCCGTGTGGAGCGCCCTTCCATTTCTGATCTTCGATAACCAAAACTTCCTCATCCCTGCACATGGGGCTTAATTCCTGTCATCCTCGATCCCCGATGGGTTCGCAGGTTCCCGACAGGGACTAATCCCTGAAATGCTCCATGAAAGATCACATGCTACATGGGTGAATCACTAGAGTAATAGTGCATATGTGATTGAAGTGTAAGTGAATCACCAGAGTAATTCATCTTTAGCATGTTTATTAATAATAACCTCACGTATATTCATTTTTCTTTCGAGAATTGATCATTTTGCTCTCACCTATTAGTGATAACGTGGGGACGGGGATCGAGGACCGATGAGGAATGGTGGAACGTCCTCATCCCTGCAATCCTCGACGGAGGCAATATTTTCCCCAATAATCCCCTCGTGAGGAAGATTTATCCGTCCTTGTTCTCTAACAGAGGAATTGTCTGTGAAAAAATGGAGATCGGGACCATTACCATCCCTACATGGGATATATGATATTTAGAAAGAAATTAGTAGGTCCCACCAATCTCATGGGGGACTTCGCCCCCACCTCGTCCTACGGGAAGCATCTCATGGTCCTAAAAAACTTATCCAATTAGAGCATCTCCAACAGTTCCTAATAATTTAACTCCCAATAATCCTAGATTGGGAGGTTCCCAAAAGTTTTTGGGCCTAAAAAAAAGACCATACTCCAACAGTTCCTTTTTTTCCCCCTAAAACTAATTTGAATTTTGTCCGGTTGCAAACTCACGGTACTGATCCTGTCCTAAACCGACTCGGTTGATCAAGTCCAACCTCACCATCACCATAATGGTCATCTTTAGTTTAATTATCATCGTGCTGGTCACCATAATGGTGATGGTGTGGTTGTTTCCTTGATGCCTCGTGCTACTTGACTCGGTTGCAAACTCACGGTACTGCTCAGGTCCAACCTAGCTTCCTTCCTGTCCCTTCTGCCTCATCTGCTGCAGTTTCTAAAAGGGCTTCTCTGTAGTTAGCTGGGTTCATCTGATAACTTACGAATGAAAAGAAAGAACACATTTAGGTAATAAGCAGCTAAATTGCAAACTGCCTGCTTGCACAACTGATAAACCGTTTCATCATTCATAATTACACCTGACATGAGATGGAAACAAACCAACAATTAGGTGGAACTATAACAGCTGTATTTGCAGTCTTGTTCCCTTGTCAAAAACATCTAATTCTACCACAAGAAAATAGTGAAATTTGCTTCCTTAAATTGTAATAAGAAATTCTTAACTCTAGCATCATCATCCAACATAACCCAAAAGCAAAACTGACGCCTTGAGTAGTAGTAGTTCTTAATGGTTGTCAAACGGAAGACTGAAGAGTAGAACTTGCTACAATTAGCCAACTACTGCAAATAACCAATTTTCTGAAAATCATGTGGTTAATTATTACACATTAGAGCATTTAACGATAAGTAACTCCGATTTAAGGTTTAGTACGGACAATTTCTGCAGACTCTAGTTGAATCCCATACCATTCTTGCATGGAGATACATTGTTTGCAGCATTTTTGAGGAAAAAGATGAAATTGTAGTTTCATTGCAAAGTGGCCAAAATTGACCAGTCGACTGTCAACATTCTACACCACAGCATCTCATCCCCCTGGCCAATACTGAACTGGATGTGACGACAAGAACTAAAGTAGCTAGCTGCTATGACAAGAACTAAAGTACTAGTTACTTAGCTATATATATCCAGTTCCATACTAGTTCTAGAAACTCCAATCAGGACATTTACAATACAGAGATGTCTAGAAACCAGGATATCGATATCTTTCATATTAGCAACCGATCTGCAAAGCAAAACCTATACAACAAATATTCAGTGAATTGAATCATGGCAGGAGACAACGTTCAGTACATTGAAACATGGCAAGATGAACTACATTAAATTGATGCATGGTAGAGCATCAGTGCTTTAACATTTAGAGGAACTCTGCAGCTCTATACCTATTAACTACAACTCTCAGTGATTCAACACCGGAAGAAAATTTCAGCACCGGTTGAAACAAGCCCTACGCAAATTAAGCCAACCAATCCCACCACAAATCGCAAAGAGAAGGGGATAAATCAACAGCGAATAGTGGTAAAATTCCACACGGTGGCACGTGCAGCAATCCAAGCCGGAGAAGCAAGCGAGGAAGGAAGGGAGGGAGGGAGGAGGCCTCCATACCTTGGCGAGGAGCTGCTGCGGTCGGAGAACTGGGTCGGCGAGCGAGCGCAGGCGCGTGCTGGAGCTCCTCGACAGCGGCGGCCCCTGCTGCTGCCGTTTCACAACGTACGCAAGCTAGGGAGGCCCGCGCACGAGATTTGGCCACGGGAGGGGCGAGAAATTCCGATTGGGAGCGCGGTCACGACGCGGAAAAATGAGGCCTCCGGGTTCGTGTTTAGGGCGTGCGGAAATTTGGGGAGGAAGGATGAGGAACTGTTGGAGTTTGTTTTTTTTCAATCAAACCCTAAATTAGGTTTTGGGAATGGATTTAAGGCACTCTTGGAGATGCTCTTATGATGTTTAGATCACTTAACACACTTTATTATGCCATTTTATAAGTTGCTGCAACATTATTCTCTCTAACACTGAACTAATTAATATGGATACATGGGAGAGCGTATTTGGCGCATCCTTTAGGTGCTCCCGTCCATGGTTGCCAAAACTCATGATATAATTTTGGTTAGATATTGTGATATAATCAAGCATCTTGAAAACTTCAATTGAAAATGTGAAGTATATTAAGACAAAAAAAACGACAAATTTTAGTGAATAACGTCATTTTCCCTTTATATTTTATTATTTCCTTTTCTGCAGAATTTTTTTTGTTTCACTGTTTGTAGATCGAAGTTTTATTTGAATTTTAGTGGCATTATAGATTGCTTTTGTGGTCAACATATCAAATTTTCTTTTTGAAAATTTTCATGCCATTTGCACTATATTTAAGAAGAGATGCACGGAACACTAGTGGCCCAAGCAAAATTGAATACTTGTGTTAGGCTAACTTTTAATAACCTAACTGAAACAATCAAACCTATGTTATGAGAAACCTGGGGTATTATTCATTCGCAAAGAGGCCACAAAATCTTACGACACTAAACCGTTCTAGCATTTCTATATTTTTTTTTTCTTTTGCGAGTAGTATTTCTAACTATTTGATTCGTAGGGCTTGCATGCATGCCTGCATGTTTAGTATTCTCTTGGGCATACCCATTGGACACAATAGAATCCAAATTAAGAACCTTAGAAAGGGAGAACAGGTTCTTTTCAACAAGAATCTACTTTCCATGATACTATTGGACTGTATAGTCTTCGTAGTCGTAGACAACCAACACGGAGAAAACAATGGACGCCAAGCTTCTTGCCGGTGGACAATTGGAACGAGAATATGCATTTGTTTTGTGAAGCTTTGGAAGTTTTCCAACATAAACAAAGGATGGACAATTGGACCATATACAACATTTTGTCACCTATCAAAAAGACAGTTTAAGAAACATAATTGTTCCTTGTTATTTGCGAGGAACAAACATAATTATTTCCATGCATAAGGAAGTAAAAATACACTCTGAATTTGTCGAGTGGATCCATCTTGTAGTCTTTACCCCTTTATAATTCACCAGTTAATTCTTTTCTACATGCACACACTGTTCTGTCCCCACAGAGGATACTTTTTCTTTGTTCACCCTAACATGTGCACACAGAAATCCTATTTCCTCATAATCAAGCGCTAAGATGTTCTATCTCATCACTTCATCAAATCTGATGGACCAAATCACTCGGTTCATCCCATCAAACTTTCCTCTCCGCCTGTGCCCCAATCGCACCTATCGCGCCTAACCCGATGCTCCCTATCGCGCCGCGCCCCAATCGCCCGTGTGCGCGTCGCCGAACACCCGCCGCCACCTGCACCGCTCAGTGGCCGCTGCCGGAGTCCCGCCGCAACCTGCGCTCGCGCCACTTGACGGCAGCTTCTCCTCCGCGGTGGCCCTTGCTCGCCTCCTCGCATGCTGCCCCGCGCTGGCGCCCACTGCACCTCCTCGCGCTCGCCTCCGCTTCGCCGCGCTCGCGATGACCTCGCCGCTCCTCCATCCGCGCTACACCGTCCCGTCGGCCGCTTCCTCACGGGCGCCAAGGCCTCTCGAACGCGCCGTCGCGCTGCTCCGCAGTGCCGCGCCCGTCCTCCGCTCCGACAACGCCGCCCGCCAGGTGCAAAAGTTGATCCGCCATTTAATTTGGTGCTCAATTAACTCCAACAACTGACCTTCTACTAGGCCTTGTCTCTATTGGTACCAATGGGTAAACACTGAATGTCACTTGATGCTAGAACGTTTGGTTTTAGTTTAATGGATTGGGTCATGCAAAAGCTAAGTGTCAATGTTCTGTAGTATATTCAAATTGATTTTCTGTATTTTTGATAATGTGAGAAAACCGTCACATTGTTTTGAATTTGAGCTCATCTGAGTTAGTTTTTGATAACTTTTAGGATCATACGTTCTGATTCAGCGCACAAACACAACAACCTCTCATGATCATGACTTGATTTGTATTTTGTTGGAGTTCTAAATTAGCCCAGAAATTTATGGGTGTGAAATGCTAGGCATCACATAACAAAAGTACATGGATAAATATATGAAGAGTGGTACCTGGAATATTTTGCCTAAAATTTTTAATCCCTTAGCTCGAACTCCCAGTTCCTCTCTCTTGACACTGCTGTCTTGAAGCACCTGATATTGATAAAATATTAAAATCCACTGCTACAACTTTAAGCTAATGAAATGTGATATTAATGCAAAAATAGCTGTGCAAGAATGTTGAAAGGTAGCCAAGACATGAGGACGGACCATCTGACAGACATGTGATAGGGTTGCCTCTATATCAGCAATATTAAGCTTCCATAAGGAATCAACCATAACACTTTTATGGGTCTGCATGTACGCTTCAAGTTGCTCTTCAGTGTAGTGGCACTCAGCACTAAGATGCTTCTTTAAGTCTTCCTGCAGTTGCATAAGAGCTGTTGCACCTGCAGAAACATAAAAACACCGAATTATGCATATATTCAATTATGCATTCATACCGATTCAAGCAGACAGTAATCAAATAAAACAATTTTTACCTGTTGCAGCTGTTACTTGGGATTTAATAAAATGACCTTTGTTTATGAACCATTCAGCTATAAATGGAACCCCCAAATATATAGCTTTCTTTCCAAGCTCCTTGGCAGATTGTCTTGAATATACATAACCAATAGTACTCAGCATATCGACTCCATATGCTGTAGGGTAAGCAAAACAGGGTCAGAAAAGAACACTGAGTTAATCGAAGTCAGGGTCAAAAAAACTGAATGTGTTGCTGTTTCAGACATATAGGAAAATACACAAGAAGAAAAGGGTGAAAAAGGTTCCAGAGCTATTGAGTAGTTGAATAGACAGAACACTTAGCAAGTGAGGAATTGTCATTAACACTTTAGGGAGTAATGAAAGAATTATCATGGACACATACCTGCATTGGAAAGTCTGGACACCTCAGCTTCAGTAAGCTGGATAAATTCATCTATGTTTCCTTGAACATAAAGGTGCAATCTATTTTTCAGTGTCTCTGCAAGTTTCTCCTCTCTTTCCTTTTGTACAACCTGCAGTTGTTGTTAAGTCTGTAAATATACTACAGATCAAAGAGTATGATACACCAATTAGTGTAATCACAATTGGGAAAAAAGAATAGCTACTTTTTTTGGTTGGTGTTTAATATTGCATTTAAAACTTGAATTGTGTAGCAAGTGCAGGTCCTCATCGCCAAGGAAAATCTTGTCTGTTGCGGAGGGCTAAAGTGGCTCTCCTAATTGAAGTGTTGTAGTTTCCAGAGATGCTGTAATTTTCCTGTAGGACTTATTAATCCTCACATATTTTAGCTAACAACTGATATATGTTTAGAACATAAACAACTAAACTTCATATGTTGCAGTATGCAAATTTTGCAACAACAATTTGGTACTATCCTCAGGATTAGTGATAAGATAATTGTAAGCAAGGCAGCCAAAACATAATGAAAATTGGCTACTTCTGAGTATGGGAAGGAACAACTTGAAAGATATTCTAATTTCCAGACATTAGCTTTGTATTCAAGTATGAGCTTGCTCCCGAAAAGGAGAGTAGAAACTGTAACATATTCAGCGTGAGTCAATTCAATACTGTAGATGCACAATGTTTCTCTATTCAAAAGATTGATCGATGCCTCATCTTCAGCTTTTGGGTTGCTTCAGGTTAACAATTTTTCATTAATATGATCACGTCGAGCGGAGGGCGAGCTGGCTTCAGCGATATATCGAACAGCAACAACACAGGTATATATTTGATTCCTAGCTACTAGTTTGTACCTCATTCATAAATTGATGCCTAGCTATATATGTTAAATACTGTGTACGACGGCTCAATCAATTTGATGTTGAAAAAATCATCGCAACAGCATTGCAAATAACACCTTCTGATGAGGCACAACGTAGGAGGGAAGAAAAGAATAGAAAACAACGTGAATACCGTGCAAGGAAGAAGGCTGAAGCAAACAATCCGTACACTGGTACGTTTAATCATCTGTTCACTATGTCTGGGATATGTAATTCTCATACCAGCGCTAAATTGTTGTGATCGTTGTGAAGCTCGTTCCATCAATGACAGTATTGTTTTCTCGGCTATACCAACACAACCCACACCTATTTCCCTTTCACAACAACGTAAAAGTGAAAGGGACAAGTACCGACGAGGTGAAATGTCCGAGGAGCAGAGACAAGAAATGAACAGAAAGAAGCGTGAATACCGAGCAAGGAAGAAGGCTGAATCAAACAATCTTTACAGAGGGAGTGCTGGATCATCAAACCCAACCACACCTACTCTTGGTAATGTTTAATGTGAGATAATGTGAAAAGCACCATTGTAAATAATTCACATAAGCAAAATTGTAGGTACTTCAGCCATAGGACAACAATCACCATATGGAACGGCATATTCAACCCTTTTGCAAGCACCCAGCTTAAGAGACAAGGAAAATGTCGATCCAGATGATCCCATGGACTGGCTACATAGAAATGATCAATACGTCCGACGATATGACCCCAGTTATGTTACATGTACATTTCTGTCGGAACCTAAGAAAACAAATGAAGAAGGGAGTCCACATGATGTTGAATTTATTGATGCTTGTAACACCCCAATTTTTGCTTTTCATGAAATTAGATGTTATTTTACACTCTGGTGAATTTTTGGAATTTTCTGGAATGTATTTGGATTTATTTGGAATTAATTTGAATTTATTCTATATTGAAATAATTAAAGAAATAAAAAATTTCAAATAAAGTTTTGTGGGAAATATTTTATTTGGGTCCAAAATGTTTCAAAATATTTTCCATAATTTGTCTAGAATTTTTCTAAGTATTTTGCTATTTTTCTGGATTTATTTGAATTTTCTATGAATTATTGAATAATTAAATCGCTGGAAAATCGAGTTGGTTTTACTGTTCACCCGACCGAGTCTGAGTCAGACTCGAGTTCGAGTCCGACCCGAGCCACGTGATCGAGCCGAACCCGCTCGGCCGAACCCTAACCGCGTGACCGTTGGATCTTGATCCACGGCCACGATTGAGCCACGTCACCTGCATTCGAGCCCGACCGAGGCGGCCCGACTCACCGAGTCGGACCCGAGTCCAACTCACACGACCGTTGGATCTTGATCCAATGGCTCTCGTTGAGCCACGTCACCCAATCCGAGTTGGAGTCGGATTCCGCCGCCGCAACCGGGTGAACATCGGTCTCCGCGCGATTCACGGAAGCCGAGGCCCCTATTTAATGCGTCGCCACCTGTGTCGTGAAGCCCACTTCATTGCGCACCCGTAGCCCTAGCTCGCGTCGCCTGAGCCGCCGCCGTTCGCCCGCGCGAGCTCGCCGGAGTTGGAAGCCCGTTCCGCCGCGTTCTTTTGCCGATTCCGCCGCCGTCCGTCATCCATCGCCACCGTTGACCCTAGATCCGGACTCCCCGCGTCGAGCCGCACCCGTGGGTATATCTCACTTCGCCGGAGCACGCCCCAGACGCCGTCCGAGTGGTCGTAGTCCCCCGCGCTGGTGACCCCACTCCGCCGCACGCCATCGCCGGACCTCGAGCTCTGCCAGCCGTCCGATCAGGATCCGAGGGCCCAGATTGCGCCACGTCACTCACGGTGAGATCCACGTGCTAAACCCCAGATCCAATCTCAACCGTTAGATCTAGATCGTACGGTTAGCGTTAGCCGCGTTAGATTGGATCTCGACCGTCCGATCGAGATCCAACGGTCCGGATTGACCGCGTTTACCCCAAACGCGTGAAACCAGATCCAATCTGGGCCGTTGATTTTCAAATCAACGGCCGAGATCAAGCCACGTGGCCGGGAGGCCGACCGTGTCGCGATCGGTAGCGGTCAGCGCCCGTGGCGATAGTGCGTGTCTCTGACACGCGGGGCCCGCATGTCAGTGGGGCCCCGTGTCAGTCGCGCCCGTGCTGGCGTGAGCCCGGGCCGCTGACAGGACGGGCCCACATGTTAGTAACATGTGGAGCCGTGGGCTGAGTCCACGGTGGACCGAGCCGAACCGTGGGCCGAGTCCGTGGACCGGCTGACGTCAGCCGACCAATCAGATGCTGACACGTGTCACTGCTGACGCAATAAATCTTTTTCCAAAAAAGAAATAATTTATTTAATTCGGTTTAATGAAATCAAATATGATTTCAAACTTCAAACGCTTATAACTTATGCAATTTAACTCCGATTTGAGTGATTCAAATTTCTAAATTTGTATAAAATTGAGATCTACCCAATGGTAAATTTTATTTAATTTTTGGACCAAAGTTTTTCTCTGTAATATTATTTAATTGATTATTTAAACTTTAAACGCTTGTAACTTTTGCGTTTTAACTCCAATTTCGCTGATTCAAATTCCTAAAAATTCACAAAATTATGCTCTCTCTGTTTATGAACTTCATTTGGATGTTTGGACACTTTTTGTCTACTGTTTTATTCATTTATTGCTATTTGCATGCGTTACGAGTAGACGTTGAAGTGCCCGAAGTCTTCGAAGGTGAAGTGTTGACCCAGGAGCCAGCTCAGGACCAAGATCAAGTGCTTTTTGAAGGCAAGTTGTGCTTTGACCATGTTGATCCCATTTTGAAATTAATTTGATTTAAATTATTGCATTCTAGTTCAATTAGAAAATGATTTAATTAATTTTGGGAGATTAGTTAATTGCCTAGTTGTTGTATGCCACCTTGACATAAAGAATTGTATGCCATGAACCCCTTGTCACCATAGTTGAGGATTAAGTAGTTGGACATTATTAAATTGCCAACATGGGTATTTAGACCGTTGTAGTGTAATGCTTAGACCTGCCACGTATACTTGACATGATTTTGGGCAAACAAATGTTAATATTGACTTAATGATATATTGAACCTGTTTTGGAAAAGGTATCATGTGTTGTGATGTTGATGGCACGTGGTGCATGGTAATCAACTGGGGTTTTGATAAATAGATTTGGACCGGGGCATGTGGCAAGAAATCATCGGGTGGGCCAGTTGTGGCATCGGGAGTGATGGTTTGGTTCTTCGGGTAGTCTTGCCCTGGTAAACCTAAGGACTTAACCTTGTAAGCCTTTGAACTGAGTTAATCGTGCAACCACATGTCCGTAATGGGACGGACCTAGTTGAGTAAGTTACTAATAACTTGCATGTGATTCCTCGGGTGTCAACTACACCCTTTGTGTAGCTTGAAAGGGGAGCGTACCAGTGCGATGGCATGGTACCCGTCCAATGGTGTACCTTGGTTAAGGGAAGGGATGGTGTATGGCAAAAACCGGAAAGGTTCACTTGCATAGTTAGCCATTTCCGAAAGGCTTTGTTACGATCACTCGCCCTTGTGGCGTTTGGCTGTATCTTGTGGGTAAAGTGCATAACCTCTGCAGAGTGAAAAATCTATTCGAATAGCCGTGTCCGTGGTATTGGACATTGCTCGGGGATTACAGTCAAGGGTTAGACTTTCTTGAAAAATAACTTGAACTTGAGAGGTTGGTTTGGTTAAATGATGATGTTGATGGAAATGTGGATTAGGAATGGGACAGTTGTTTATTTAACTCCTGGAAAAGTTATTGATATCATACTTGTCTTTACTGCTTTCGAATCTACTTATAATACTTGTCAAATGCTGTTTTACCGCAATTATACCATGAGCCATTCCCTTGTACTAAGCCATGCATGTAGTATATTAGCTTGCATTCTGTGCATGACTTGCTGAGTACCAAGTACTCACCCTTGCCGCAACACAACATCAGTTGAAGAAGAGTCTACACCAGCTTTGGAGAGGAGTTTCAAGAGGAGCCGTCTAAACTAGGGATCGAGTCCAGTCAGTTGCCTGTGGCATATTGGTTGGCGCCACGCGTTTTCTTTATATATTCCGCTGCAGATTTTATTTGAGTAAGTCTTAGCCCTGTGAGGCATACTTTTGTAACTTGACCATAAGGTCGAGCGACCAGTTTGGTTATCTTAATTAAAGTACTTTATGATTATCGATGTGTATGATTGTGATATTTACCAATGTTGAGACTGTGTGCACTAGCGAGATCCTGGACTAGTGCTGAATACACAGAGGGTCCGGATTTGCAAATTCGGGTCCCGACAATGCTCCAGGCGAGGAACCTAAACCATCAAACACATCACATGAAACTAAATCAGATACATCTCTATGTGTCCTTTCCACTAGAATAACACCAGCAGAATCTCAATTGACCATGCAGAATCTTTAGAGTAAGTCATTTTTCTGTGCAATAAATTATGCATAGTATAAATATATCATCTTTGATCTTGGAACAGCTAACCGAATATACATTTCATAGGAAAGAATGGGTTCGAAGCACCAAGCCTTACCCAATTTCTATAACTCTCGAAAAACTTCAAGAAACACTACATGTGAACAAGCCAATGGACAATGCTTCTTTCAACATGGCTGTGCGGATGCTCACATGCGACGAGCTCTTGTTGTTCCAAGATGAAAAGTTGCACCACATGGACATGCAGTTTTGTGTAAGTTATTTCATTTATATGTGGTAACCCTATTTTATGTGTTTATTATAACATTATATGTATGCATGTCTGACAAAACGGTCGTTGTCTGACTTCGGTCGAGAAGCATGCTGGCGTTCCAAGCTTGATGTCCAACGATTGGCAAAATTATTTGAATGTTGGCCTAACATGGAACATGACATTTCACATTGCAACAAGGTAAGCTATGTTTCTTTGTCAATCGTTCGCAAAAATTGTTTTGAATCATTCATTATGTTTTCTTTACATAAATTGTTTGCAGATTCTATTGCCTTATTCTTTCCTCGGTCACTTCACATTGTTCATACTACACATGAAGGATAGAAGCGTATCTATATTGGACCCACAGCCTATACCGACCTGGTTTAAGGCTCAGCATCCTACCATGTACTACATTCACAAACTACATAAGATTGCCAATAACGCGAAGTTAGACATGGAAGTAGCCAAACCTATGTGGAATGACGATATTTATGTATGGCGTCGCATATTACCGACATGTGTTCCAAAAACAGAAGATAGGTAGCTTGCTTATAAATTACATGTAACAAGTTTGTTTGTCTACATAGATGTAACTATGTGTCCTTTTGTAGGGACATCACAAGATATTTTGTAATCAACTTCATGCGCTCTTCGGATGGTATAAGATTACCATCAATTTGCACTGTGAGTACTATTATTTATTTATTATACTTTGTCTTACCGTAGCACAATTAATCTTTTCTGATGATGGTCCATAATAATGCATGTATAGGATGAGAAGCTGTTGAGGGCTAAGTTTCTTATAAGCCTATTGAACTACAATGAGAATGAATCGAAAGACAACATTCCTGAAGTTATACGGGAAATCCTAAAGCATATCAGGGATTAGATGGTTTTTAATGATAAACAGTTGTTGTGTTACTTTATGCACTTGCTTGTGTAATCAACGATGTAATATCTCTCTGTATCTTTCTTTTGTGCACATCTTACTATACTTGATTACCAAAACATACAACACATTTTGCTTATTTGAATTGTATTACCAAATATCGCCGTAGCGTTAGCACGGGCAATATACTAGTTAATGAAGTTCTAGGACAACTTGTTTGGTCGTGGTTATAAGCTATCACACACTAAAGAGAGCTTCTCAAATTGGGGCAAGTCCAGCCGACTGGCGAATAACCTTTCTACCTATATCAACAGTTTTACTTTATTTTTTCTGGGAGTAAAAGAGGGATGCACACACTTAACATGCACATATCACCTACATATATACACGTCCCTCTTACACACAATGAGAATTATACCTTTATTAAGACCCGGAGGTTTCCAGCCCTCCGAAGGCATCCACGTCGCTCCTTTTTGCGAATTATCCTATTATTTTCCGTAATTATCGTTGGGTCCCAGTAACGAGGGCCGTTGGATTTCCGTGTGCGTGCTGATCAGGCCGTCCACGAGTCTCCGAGCATGGAACCTTCGCTCACACCAAATCGGCCCTCGCCCACGCCTCTAGGAGGTGCTCCCCTCCTCCCTTCCTCCTGCTCGTCTTCACCCGTGGCGCCGCCGCCGTCTCGGGCTGTTCTCCGCGCTCGCCCCCGCCTTCCCCTCCCGTGCCCTGCCGTGTCCTCCTCCTCCACTTCCCTCACCGCTCTGGTTGCGTCCGCGTGGCCATTCGTGTGAAGAGCACCGGTGAGCTCCGGTATCGCATTCGGCTCCTCTCCTCGCCTTCCGAGCCTTCGAGGACATGCTCGCGCCAGATCCCCATGCTCCCCACCCGACCCGCCCCTTCCATTCACCCACCGATTTCTTGCGCGCTCGCCCCTCCGCTTCCGACGAGATCGCCCACGCTCCCGCCCCTTCCATTCCCCATCGATTCACGCCTCCTGCGTCGGCTTCCACGCTCTACGGGCGTCCACTCGAAAGTGCTTCACCGGCACGGTCGGCGTGGTCGATGCTCCGCCCGCCCCTAGCCCTCCCATTTCCCCTCGCGCAAGTCGGCGCCTTCCCGTCGCGCTTTTCCCGCGTCGTCGCGCCTCGCTCCCGCCGCCTCCTTTCCTCCCGCTACCCCGGCGCAGATCAATTGCTTGTGCCTCGCGTCGGCCTCGTCCGCCGAGCGCCGCCATTTGAGTAAGAAAGGAAGGCCGAATAGCCAATTGCTCAGCCGTTCTCTTCCCCCCTCCCCTTGTTCGCCGCCCTCCATTCCCCAAGAACCCACCGCACCATGACGAGCTCCTCTTCTTCTTCCCGAAAGGTATCAAACCCTAGCTCTTCTCCTCCTTCCCCCAACCCATAGGATTCGCCACTCGGAGAGTGGCAGAACAGTTGTTTTCGTGCACGATTTGGCTAAAAATTAGTCCTTTTTTGCGTGTGCAGGCGCTGAGGAAGATCGCTTGCAATCGGCTGCAGAAGGAGCTCGCCGAGTGGCACCCCCCCCACGGCCAGATACAAGCACAAGGTCTCGGATAACTTCCTGACTGCATCCCTGCAATTCCTCTCGTTATACCTATATTACAATCCGGATGTTCTCTGGGCTCTGCAAGCGTCCGCGTGTGCCTTCCCGGTTCGTTGCCTTTTTGCGTTCGCTCTCCTCGCTTCGCCCGGCTGGCCTCGGTCTCTGAAAGACCGAGATGGCGATCAGAGGGGGGTGAATGATCCCAAATAAAAATATCCCCTACTCAACGTACTCCAAACAATCCCGCAAAGAAAACCGATGCTCCTTAAAATCGCAAAACCCACAAAAATCGGAACGACTTGACAACTATGTGTATCCCTAGCTTACATGGATAGGAACCATGAATCATGTGAGGGATATTTAAATCACAAATTCTGGTTGTCAAGTGTCCAAAGCAAGGAGGAATCAATTCAAATACTTCTTTTCTAAAAGAGATCAAGCCAAAACACAAAAGCATCTTTTTAGAAAAGCAAAAGCAGATTTTCAGGAATTGTCCTCAATTAGAGCAGGTGGATGGTGGACTTCTGTTGCTCCAAAAAATTTGGGAATTTTTCAGCCTGTGAGCTGTTGAGTCGTGAAGCACTCCACCAAAAATCACCACCAAACACCTTCTACAAAAAACAGGAAAAATCAAGAACTACGAACAGTCAGGATTTTCAATCAGGAAATTTGGGGCTCGGTTTTCACCTCACAGATCCCAAATGGTGCATCCAGTGGACTCCAAAATTTTTCCACAGATTGGTATATGAGTCAAGCACCTTCTCCAACAAGAATCAATCAAGAAAGATTTTTCTATATTTTTCTAAAAATCAAAGACTGACTGCTGCTTGAAGAACAAGTTCAGGACAGATTTGCAATCTTGATAGAAACTTGATCTCTAGTCTATCCTAGGGTGCAAGAAAGATGTAAAACCAAATGAGCACCCTCAAGACCTCCTTGATCAACAGCATTTAGAAGGAGAGGAGCAAATCCAAATTGCGAGAAAGTAAATTGCGTAGAATTTACATGCGGGAAAGTAAATGCTGAATTTAAATTGCGTAAAGTAAAGACATAATGTAAATGCGAATTTAAATTCACAAAAATGTAAAGAAAATCTTTGTATTTTCTGGTTGGAAGGTTTACAAAGCCTCACTTCATGTGGGCAAAGCTCAAAGGAGCAACTCAAACCTTCAAGTGAGGAGGACACCCTCCCCTCTATTTATACTACTCTAGGGCCACCTACCACCCTTGGATGAGTCCCAAACCCTAGGGCACTCCACCAAGGGCTAGGATTAACCCTCTCATTTCAACCCACACATGGGCTTTACATGGGCCACATTGGCCATACATGGGTTTTAAACAAAACCCGATCAACCCGATGCAACGGGCCTTCATCCGCCGGACTTGACCGCTCAGTTTCCTCCTCTTGAGCCTCCAACCCGAACCGGAAACCTTGAGCCACCTCAAGTCCATTTCCATGACGTCCAAGTGAACTGGTTTGAGCCCAACCATCTCGTCGGCATCCTCGACCGCTCTGGACCTCGGTTCTCCCAACCTAGTCCCTGTACTCACCAACGACCATAGCTGCCTCGGGAACTGTACCACAAGGAACAAACCATTTTGCACATACCACAATGCACATACCTTTTCTTCCTGCATGTTAGTCCACAATTATCATTAATTGAAACATGCAATACCGAGTCAAATCAAACTCAAGCCTGAGCACACCTTGCTCAAATAAAGTCAAATACTCATCACAAACATGGATGGACCTCCACATGGTCCTTCAATCTCCCCTTGATGAGTATATTGACAAACCACACAAAAGGCATAAATTTGAGTTTGTAAACAAAGGAAGAAAAGCAATTTGATTGCAAAAACATATTTGGTCCAATAAAAGAGAAAGAAAGCTCATGACCAAATAGATGAGAAGATTTTTAGAGCTCAACACTTGAAAGGACAATTTTTCAACAAGAGCTCCAAAACCAAGAAATCTCTCAAAAGCTCAATATTACTCATGATCCAAATGCAAGGACAATTGTTCATCATGATCATGAGAAAGCATTTTTTTTAATTCTCTAAGATGTCTTTTCTACATTTTCTCCCCCTTTTGGCAATATAGGCATCAAGAGAACAATTTTTGCATGAAATGCAACCTAGAAGAGCTTTGAGGATTATGCAAGTGACCACTTAGACAAAGTATGACACCAAGCTACTCAAGTTCAAATTATGTCATCCTAAGTCATATCCAATGGCATATTTCAATTTTTGCTAACTAGCTCAAAAGAAGTTATAATACTTTGGTATGATTTCAACAATAGCAACACTTAGCATAACTTCAATACTAGAAGCAAAGCCAACCAAACGAGCAAATGGATATACTAGAGTTCAACCTAGTCAACACTTTGGGAAACTACAAGTCCATAAGAGAAGCCTCATGCTCAATCATCTCTTTAAATGCAAATTTTTAGATTAAAGCTCATAAAGCGGTATGAGAGAGTTAGGCTTAGTGAAGCACATCCTCGACTAGGAGCCATCGACAAAGGCCTCCTAAGCTTCACTCTCCTCCACAAACCTTTCAGGGTTTAGAGAGTTTATCCTAGAGAAACACAACCTCGACTAGGAGCCATCGACATAGGTCTCCTAGGCATCACTCTCTTCCTCTAGTTATTTTTGCATTTTTCGGTGTATTGACTCAAGCCATTAGCAACCATCTCAAGCAAGAAGCTTAAAAGAGTGGTTTTGGTCATACACACTTCATTCCAAGTTCATCCCAAGTGCAATGGGAAGCAGTCTCGTGAATGAATAGTGTTGAGTTCAATTTTAGCACAAAAGAGTCAATTTATATTTTCAAAGACTTAGATTCATGAGCATTATTGAGGATTCTAGAATGAAACAATGTAGCTAACCCAAGTTGCTCTAGGGACTCTAGTAGAAACCCACTATTTCAATAAGCATGGCATAAGCATCTAGTGAGGAAGTATAGCAAGTAAAAGCCATGTTTCATCAACTTTTCAGAAAGCTCAATTTTAAAATGTTGGCTAGTTTCACATGTTATACCAAATTGGATATGACCTAGATTAGCAAATATCTTGAGAAAAGTAGCTAGGTGCAACATATCTCAATTTTATCAATTGCATAATAGACAAAGCTCGTAAATGAAAAACAAGTCTATATGCAATGCAAAAGAATCAATTCCAAGCTCCTCAACAAGTGAGTCGATTAAGCACAAAATCTGATTGAAGTTGAGTTATTAGCAATTTTAGATTCAAAAGGATGAATTGAACTCAACTGAAACCAGAAAGACAGAAATGATGAGAAGGAATCAAGCAAGCGACACATGGGTAGTCTAGGAGCAAAGATAACATGAAGAGAAACACTAACACTCGGACTCGCTCTCACCTTCCCCATATGACTTATATAGGAAAGCTACTTCTCAACTCCAACCCAGGAGCAAACACGGACCCTGTCTACCCAGGGGCCCAACACCTGCTAGACCTAAAAGGCGTGAGTGAGCTCAACCGAGAATAAGAGAGGAATAGCACCCTAAAGCATAAGGTGAGAGGTCCATGCCGAGGCATGCCGGAAGTCTAGGTGAAGTGGACTCAACCAAATGAAAACCATCCCAAAGATACCCGTAAAGAGAAAGGAAGGCTGAATATACATATGAACAAATAATACAAGCGGCTCCCCCTCAAGATATGCCATATGGGCTCATAATCCCAAGCTCTCCTCTCAGGAAACAAACACAGGAGCTATCCAAAGGCTTGGTGAAAATATCAGCCAGCGGTGGTCACTCTCCACAACCTGGAGCACTATATCACCCTTCTCCACATGGTCTCTAAGGAAGTGATAGCGAATGTCAATGTGCTTGGTCCGAGAGTGTTGCAATCGGGTTCTTAGCAATGTGAATGGCAGACGTGTTATCACGTAAAAGTGGAACACAATCTGCTACTAACCCAATGTCCCGCAAGGTCGATCTCATCCAGAGAACCTGGCTACAAAGAATCGTCAGCTGACAACATACTCGGCCTCGGCGGTGGATTTGCAACACCGGATCGCTTCCTAGACGACCAAGAGACAAGAGAAGTGCCAATGAATTGGCAAGTGCCGAAGTGCTCTTCCTATCTATCCTACACCGGGCGAAGTGCAGCATCGGAGAAGGCTCTCAGAGATAGACAGGAGGAAGAAGAGTACCAGATACCATAGTCAATGGTAGCTCGAAGGTACTGAAGATGCGCTTCACCGCTGACGGTGAGAGACGCGAGAAGCCTGAAATCGAGCACAAAGACATACAGAGAAATGTATGTCAGTCTCGAGGCGATGAGATACAAAAGGAGCCGATCATGCTCCGGAACTCCTTCTCGATCAATCGGCTCACCATCCTCGTCAGGCTCGAGGACAGCGATGGTGGCCATAGGAGTCATAAGCGGCTTTCCATCGGACATGTCAAAGCGCCAGAGGTCTCGAGTGTACTTGCCTTGATGCAAGAATGTACCCTCCCGAGTCCGCTTAATCGGAAGCCAAGGAAGTAGCTCAACTCGCCCATCATGCTCATCTCGAACTCGGTACTCATCACATCCGAGAACCGAGTAACGAGCGAATGCGAGGAACCACCGAAAATGATGTCATCGACATAGATTTGGACTAAGAGAAAATCCGAATCGTAATGTCCGATTTAACAGAGTCTTGTCCACTTGACCCATATGAAAACCATGACTCAAGAGGTAGGACTTAAGCCTCTCAGACCAAGCTCGTGGAGCTTGCTTCAGTCCATACACAGCTTTGGGATGCGTGAAGACTTGGTTTGGGTCCTGGGGGTGCTCAAATCCTGGAGGTTGTCGACATACACCTCTTCCTCAATGAAGCCATTGAGGAATGCACTCTTGACATCCATTTGAAAAAGCTTGAAGCCCTTGGATGCCGCGAATGCGAGCAGGATCCGGATGGCCTCGAGTCTAGCTACGAGGGCAAAAGTCTCCTCAAGTCGAGACCCTCGACCGAGAGAAACCCCTGAGCGACTAACCTAGCCTTGTTTGAACTACAACCCCATCCTCACTCTGCTTGTTTTTGAACACCCATTTGGTCCCAATGATATTGTGACGGAAGGGGGCTCGACAAGCTTCCAAACTTTGTTCCTCTCGAAGTTTTCAAGTTCCTCATGCATAGCATTAATCCAAGATTCATCAGATAATGCATGAGAAATATCCTTCGGCTCAAAAGAGGCAACAAAAGCAGAGTGAAGGCAGAAAGTGGACAAACCTGACTTAGAGCGAGTGACTCGCTCAAACAGATCTCCAATGATGCAGTCGGTGGATGAGCTCTTTGAATGTGGCGGGAGGTCGAATAAGTGACCTCTACTCCTCGCGTGGGAGAAGTAGGAACAGAGCCACTAGGCTGCTGAAGAGTCCGAGGGTAAGGGCTGATCTCCCTGAGGTGCGAGATATGGAAATGGGAGGCACCTCGGGAGGCGAGAATGGTATTTGGATCAGGCAAGGCGCCTTCATCTCCGTCATCAACTTCCTCTGAGAAGATAGATCGGGAAAGAGGAGAAGAGCCTGAAATGTCCGGTCTAGCACCGGGCTAGCCTCATCAAAAGTCACCTCGCAGGTCTCTATAATCCTACCCAAATCTACGACCCAAATCCTATAGCTACGGGCGGAAGTCGAGTAACCGAGAAAGATCCCATCGTGAACGTGACTCGAACTTATCTAGGTTCCCAGACTTCAAGAAGAAGCACTTGCAACCAAAAACACGAAAATGAGATACACTAGGCTTTCGCCCATATCTCAACTCATAAGAAGTGCAATGCAAGTGTGCCCTAAGAAAAACTCTGTTGGCAACATGGCATGCCGTAGCTCTGACCTCATTCAAAACTTCCTAGGAGTATTGTACTCATCTAGCATCGTCTGGCCATCTCAACCAGGGTCCTGTTCTTCCTTTCCACTACGCCATTTCTTTGAGGGACGTATGGAGAGGAGAAGCGATGCTCTAAGCCTAACTCCTCACGAAGTCGCTAAAGTAGGAGTTCTTGAACTCCGTGCCATTGTCACTGCGGATCGCTCGTAAGGCACCCGGGAGCTCAACAGACAACCTACGGACCAAACCCGAAGTGTGAAAAACACTCATCCTTCGAGGCCATGAAAAACACCCAAGAGTACCTCGAAAAATCATCGACAATGACAAGAATATACCACTTCCCACTGCTGATTGCACTCGAAATTTGGACCAACGGTGTCCATGTGTAGCAGCTGTCCTGGTGCATCGATCATCACTCGGGTGTTGGAGGATGGGAGGCGACAACCATCTTGCCATGTCGGCAAGGAGAACATACAACATCTTTGACCATCTTGAGTTTAGGCAGGCCACGAATGAGATCATGGCCGCTAACTCGAGTCAAATGATCAAAGCCAATGTGACCAAGTCTCCTATGCCAAAAGGAGAGATCACGGGACTCAGAAGCAATAAGGCAATGGAGAGAGTCTCTAGAGGAAGAAGAAAAATCAGCACGAAAGACTCTCCCAAAACGAGAAATCCCGCAAAACAAACTCCCCCGGAAGAATCGAGGATCCTACAAGAGCTCCTCTTAAAATTGACCTCGAAATCGTCATCAAGAAGCCGAGAGGCGAAAGCAAGTTGAAATGCAGCTTACTGACTAAGGCAACGTCCTTAAGAATGAAATGATCGTTAATGCAGACGGTACCTTTAGCAATGACTCTACCCGACGCAGCATCCCCAAAGGTGATTACCTCATCACCGGGATATCGGTTCAGGAAGAAAACCAACGAGTCTCGGTCATGTGGCGAGAACAAATGAGTCTACGATCCAAACCTCCCCTTCCTCGTCCTACGGACTGAATCAAAGAGAGTGAAGCGGATGTCTCGATGCCGGGATAGATCGGTGCAGATCTAGGAACCCAATCTTGAGTCAAGCGTGCGATGAAACAGCTTGATCAACGGAGTAGAAGAATGCAATCTGGCACCTCTCCGTGACTCGACTCTCACAAACTCAGACTCGCTCGGTAGGATGTGCAGGAGCATTGCGAGGTTGGTCCGCCGAGGTGCAAAGGCCGGACCATCAAGGTCTGCCTGCACTCTCCCGGGGGAAAGCAAACTCACGCCGCTGATATCTACCTCGATGGGAAAACGAGGAATATCAAGAGGACGGCGGAAAAGCCCGACTCGGGACAGCTGGGCGAAAACCAGTAGAAGCACGAAAACCAAGCCCCATGCGCATTTGTCCAAAAACAGGAGACTCTCTAGCTTGTTTATCTTGTCTAGAAGCCGTGTGTGCCTTAGGCGCACTCAGTCTGGGATGACCCTGAATACCCCTAAGAGCATGGACACGCTCACGCCGAAATCTTGGCGCGTCACGAGGTAAATCAGCTATATGTCCATCCTTCCGACAGAAGGTGCATGTATACTTCGCCTTGGGGGTGAAGTAGCATGAGAAGCACCCTTCGTCAGGCGTCCCGTGGACAATCCTCGCTGATCTAAACAGTGGTGCTCACTGTGGAGCCACCACTATCTCTCCGCTCTTGGAGGCACGCTGTGATGGGCGGATGCGCCGTGTATGCTCCAAGGCATCAAACCCTAGACCTTGATTGAATCGCTAATCTTGGACTGATCTAGGATAAGATTGAGCTTCTTCTTACCTCCAACAAACTTCTCGAGAGTGCTCATAAGGTGCGACACTCTCGAAAAAGTGAGGCACAAGAAGAGCAAGGGAAGGAGTAGCAGGGAAGAGCCGGATGGAGAAGAAGCGAACTAAACGATCAAATCTCTCCCTATAAAGAGCAGCCTCAATCTTGAGGGACTACTTAAGAAACACATGGAGAGTCTCTAATCCTACCCACCTGGCTTTGAGCTTCTTCCTAAGCTCTACATGAATTTGATTCATGTCCTCTGCTACCCCAACACACAGCATGCAACCATTTTGTGACTTAGCTAGTAGATCCTTAGCATATTTTGAGTTTTCAAGAACCAAGTCATCATAAGCATTTTTTAGTTGCATACAGCCCTCACATGAGCTGATTGGGTCCTTAGAAGCATGCTTTTCAAGTTCATCATTTCTAGCAGATAGCTTCCTAAGGTGACAACTCATGGCATCAATTTCAACGAGAAGCTTAGGGCAATTAGCACATGAAGCATTTGTGTGAGTGTGAAGAAAACTAGCATCAACAGGAATAGAATCTACTGGACATGTGCTAGCATCCTTCGACCTAAGTGACTCAAGATCAGAAAGCACACTATCATGTAGAGTCCTTAGGTTCTCCAACTCCACAAGCAAAGCATCACACAAAGTACAGCTATCAGAGTCTCGGGAGGAACAAGATCTAAGTGAAGCTAACTCCCGAGATAAGGTACCTACTTCCTTCTCTAGATCCAAACACTTAGCTCTAGACTTGGAATGAAATTTTCCTAGTTTGATAAAAGCATCATGGAGCTGGTCATAAGAAGGTACCTCCTCCGTGTCATTTGTCTGACTTTCGGTGTCAGGTACTTCCATGGCATTGGAGGCCATGAAGCACATCTTAGGAGAAGTCATCGCCGCCCTTCACCTTCTCTTGCGGTTCATCCTCGTCCTCGCCGCTCCATGTTTCCGTGTCGGAGAGGTCAAGGTCGTCGGCGCGGCAAGGACGCGGTGAAAGAGCTTCTTGCCCTTGGTGAACTTGCGGTGTTTCTTCTCTTGCGCTCGGCCATGAAATGGAGGCTTCTTGTTGCGGTTCTTGTTGATGTAGTCGTTCTTGCCCGCCTTGCCTTGTTCATTATTGCCCTTCTCGGCTTGGGGCGGTTGCCCGAATGTGGTTGGGGCCACCACACTCAAAGCAAGTGAACTTGCCACTCCTCTTCCTATCTCTCACCCTCTTGTAAATGTTCGAAAATTTTCGAGCGACAAGAGCAAGCTCGCTCTTCCGGAAATTGTTCCGTAACGCCGCCGCTACGTCACAAAGAGCGGGAGAGAAAAACCAGAAGAGAAGTCAAGAGGGGTCGAGAAGAGGAAGACCCGGTGGGATCGGTAACCAATGCCATCGTTTGGGACTTCGTCTGCGAGCGGCGATGTCGAGCTCATGAGTCTTGAGGCGGGAATACAACCCGTCAAGAGTCAAGGTCGACAAGTCCGTATGGTCCGTGATGGTGGTTACCTTCATCTCCCAAATCCTCAGATCGAGTGCTCGAAGAAAATGCCTCGCATTCTCCGAATCAGTGTATGAACAACCCACTGACCGAAGATTGCTGAGAATCTTTGCAAAACGAGCAAAGCACTCATCAAGGCTCTCACCAGCGTCGCTCAAACTTGTTGTAGTCACGCTTAAATTGATCCTGTCTCACGGACTTGATCTGAGTGGTGCCCTCATGGTAAGCATTGAGGGTCACCCAGATCTCGTGAGCTGATCGTAGGTGAGAGACGCGATCATACTCACTGCGGCTAAGTCCCTGTATGAGGAGGTTCTTGGCCTTAGCGTTTGCCTCAACGTCAGCCATGTTTGCGGCGTTGACGTTCTCATCGGCCGGAACCTCATACGGGTGCTTCACCTTCTGCCATAAAGAAAAACCCTGGGCAGTGATGTATGTATCCATCCGAACCTTCCAGAATGGATAATCAACTCCAGCAAAAATTGGAGGCTTAGTTGAGTACTTGTCCGTCGCCATGGCTCTTGAGACCGGTCAAGATCTATGAAAGAGCAAAACCGGCTCTGATACCAATTGAAAGACCGAGATGGCGATCAGAGGGGGGGTGAATGATCCCAAATAAAAATATCCCCTACTCAACGTACTCCAAACAATCCCGCAAAGAAAACCGATGCTCCTTAAAATCGCGAAACCCACAAAAATCGGAACGACTTGACAACTATGTGTATCCCTAGCTTACATGGATAGGAACCATGAATCATGTGAGGGATATTTAAATCACAAATTCTGGTTGTCAAGTGTCCAAAGCAAGGAGGAATCAATTCAAATACTTCTTTTCTAAAAGAGATCAAGCCAAAACACAAAAGCCTCTTTTAGAAAAGCAAAAGCAGATTTTCAGGAATTGTCCTCAATTAGAGCAGGTGGATGGTGGACTTCTGTTGATCCAAAATATTTGGGAATTTTTCAGCCTGTGAGCTGTTGAGTCGTGAAGCACTCCACCAAAAATCACCACCAAACACCTTCTACAAAAAACAGGAAAAATCAAGAACTACGAACAGTCAGGATTTTCAATCAGGAAATTTGGGGCTCGGTTTTCACCTCACAGCTCCCAAATGGTGCATCCAGTGGACTCCAAAATTTTTCCACAGATTGGTATATGAGTCAAGCACCTTCTCCAACAAGAATCAATCAAGAAAGATTTTTCTATATTTTTCTAAAAATCAAAGACTGACTGCTGCTTAAGAACAAGTTCAGGACAGATTTGCAATCTTGATAGAAACTTGATCTCTAGTCTATCCTAGGGTGCAAGAAAGATGTAAAACCAAATGAGCACCCTCAAGACCTCCTTGATCAACAGCATTTAGAAGGAGAGGAGCAAATCCAAATTACAGAAAGTAAATTGCGTAGAATTTACATGCGGGAAAGTAAATGCTGAATTTAAATTGCGTAAAGTAAAGACATAATGTAAATGCGAATTTAAATTCACAAAAATGTAAAGAAAATCTTTGTATTTTCTGGTTGGAAGGTTTACAAAGCCTCACTTCATGTGGGCAAAGCTCAAAGGAGCAACTCAAACCTTCAAGTGAGGAGGACACCCTCCCCCTCTATTTATACTACTCTAGGGCCACCTACCACCCTTGGATGAGTCCCAAACCCTAGGGCACTCCACCAAGGGCTAGGATTAACCCTCTCATTTCAACCCACACATGGGCTTTACATGGGCCACATTGGCCATACATGGGTTTTAAACAAAACCCGATCAACCCGATGCAACGGGCCTTCATCCGCCGGACTTGACCGCTCAGTTTCCTCCTCTTCGAGCCTCCAACCCGAACCGGAAACCTTGAGCCACCTCAAGTCCATTTCCATGACGTCCAAGTGAACCTGGTTTGAGCCCAACCATCTCGTCGGCATCCTCGACCGCTCTGGACCTCGGTTCTCCCAACCTAGTCCCGGTACTCACCAACGACCATAGCTGCCTCAGGAACCTGTACCACAAGGAACAAACCATTTTGCACATACCACAATGCACATACCTTTTCTTCCTGCATGTTAGTCCACAATTATCATTAATTGAAACATGCAATACCGAGTCAAATCAAACTCAAGCCTGAGCACACCTTGCTCAAATAAAGTCAAATACTCATCACAAACATGGATGGACCTCCACATGGTCCTTCAGTCTCGTGTCGTCCGTCCGTTCGTCCTTCTGCTCTCTTGCTTCGCGTTGCGTGCCGCTCTGCGCCGCTTCGCTGCGGCTCCGACGCCGATTGCGCCTCCTCCCCAGGATCTCCGCCCTCTCCTTCTCCACCGCCTCCCCCGCCAGCGCCGCCGCGTCCTCCTCTTCTGCGGTCGCTGCTGCAGCCTCTGAGCCCTCTTCGTCCACCTCCGGTGATCCAGCCTCCTTGCCACCTCAGGCGGCCTGCAGGCCGCTGGATACGCCATTGTCCCCCTTCCCTCACGTGTTCTGCCTGGCCCTCCTTTCGTCGGCCCTCCCTTCATCGACCGCTTCGGCGCCCTGTGTCACCTCTGTTATGAATATGACTTGTATTGAATATGAGAGCCAAAGGCCACAATATATAGAGTACATGAGGGAAAGGAATAGGAATAGGACTCTATCTATAACAGGAACTTATCTATAACTATAAGAGATAATATATCCTTAACACCCCCCACAAATGCAAGGCGTATGCAATAGCATTGCATTTGGAAGGGATGAACTAAAATAGGAAAAATCTAAAGTCATAATCCTGAAGAAGCCGTCGTAGCATGTAACTCTTGAAACATCGAGCTGACGAAGAACAGCCAACGAAGAACCCAGTCGATGATGAAAAGTCGACGAAGAAGCCAAATCGACGAACCGAAGTCGAATGTAGGGCCGAGCCGACGAAGAAAAGTCAACGATGAAGCCAAATCGACAAACGGAAGTCGAAGGTAGGGCCGAGTCGACGACGAAGAGCAGACGGTAGAGCTGAGTCGACGAAGAAGAACCGACGAGGCCGACAAAACCAAGCCGAGCCGAGGTAATAAGAGTTGACAGAATGAGCCAAGCCGATAAAGGAGTCAAGCGACGACATAATCAAGATGCTAAAGACTTGGATGGACGCAACGGAAGACTAAAGAAAAAATTAAAAGAAATAATAGCCGCAACACTAAAAGGCAGTAGCCCAAAAACCATCGAGCCAATGAAAGCCAAGACAGCAAAGCCATACTGAAATAAGCCGAGCCTAGCTGAAAAAGAACCGAAGCCGAGATTGAAGCCAAGGAGCCGCAAGAAGCCAAAAAATGAGTTGGAGCCAGAGCCAACGTGACCCAAACAGAAATTAAGCCTCGAGAAGGAGGAGGCAGAAAAGCTGACGAGAAGAGCTGGCTCGGTCTCCTCCACGAGCAAGAAAAACCAATGTCTATTGCAAGCAGGGCAGATCCCATGTTTGTTAGGTTCTTGGTGCGGGCTGAGGAACAGCTGCAGGCGGCGCGGATTCAGGCTTCCACGCGCGGCAGGCAGCCTCAAGGCAGGATCCGGCGTCGGGCGAGCGAAGAAGTCCGGGCTTGCTGGAGACGGGCCAGGCGGAGGCCGGGCCGGACCAGCGACGGCCGCGACAGCCAGAGAAGCCAGCCAACGCGGGCGGCCAGTGGCAGAGGAGCTGGTCGAGGCGCACAAGTCCGGCGATCGATAAGGGAGCGGCGTCATGTCGACCCAGATTGAAGTCAGAGCCAGACGAAGCACCGTCGCAGTTGCCGGCGCAGAGGAATGAGCGGCGTCAGCGAAGAAAACCAAGGCGGCCGCGCACGAGTCCGGCGAGTAACGACTAAGTCGCTGGCCACATAAGAGGAAGCAGGGGCGACGGGATCTCCAGCGAGCAGGAGTCGACGGGATCTAAATCACAAGCAAGCGGACGGACTCGGCTTCGTCGGACGAGCCGGGTGGCGCCGAGCCGAGCAAGAAGGCCAACGTCCTGTGGCCGGATCCTGAGGCGATGGAAGACGGCGGCACCGACAAAGAAGCCGAAGAGGCCGGTGGCGACTTGACTGCTGGCGACGACGCGTCTGCTAGCAACGACGCGGATGAGATCAGTAGACCTTGCAGGGCATGAGCTCGGGGGTCGCATGATCTCGGGGGTCTCATCGGTGGCGTAGCCGAACATGTGTCCCTGGTCGCCGGCGCCGGCTTGGCGACGACGGCGCAGATCCAAGCTTGGCGATGAGAGTCATCTCAGTCGGCAGCCACGCGAAGCATGGTAGCGTCTGGCCGCGTGGAGATGTTCGGAAGAAGCCGACTGCGGAGCCGGCGGCTGGCGTCGGGCGACACGGAAGAAGACAGCGATGATACTCCTGCAGGCAACAGAGGACGATGTTGCCGGCGCAAAAGGAGATGAAAACAGAGCCGCAGACTTGCAGGGGAGGCAGATCCGGTGAGATGAAGCTCCGGCGACGCGCATGAGGTGGTCGCCGTGCAGATTGGTGCCTGCCCGGGAGAGCTGATTGCTTCTCCCGGGCACGGCGGTAGCGGAAAAGATTGAGGCTAGGGTTTGAACCTGGCTCTGATACCATGTTATGTTATGAATATGACTTGTATTGAATATGAGGGCCAAAGGCCACAATATATAGAGTACATGAGGGAAAGGAATAGGAATAGGACTCTATCTATAACAGGAACTTATCTATAACTATAAGAGATAATATATCCTTAACAACCTCCTCACCTTCTCTGCTCAACTGCCTTACGAAGCCTCCTGGTCTCTCTCAGTTATCTCCCATAATATCTGTGCCGGCATGCATCTCTCAAGGTACCTTTAAGCTTTAGCTCTCAATTTAAAAGGGAGTTGTACCTGGATCTTCCTTTACTGGAAAGGCCCATCCCTGAGCTTTTGTTGCTCGAATGGAGACAGTTCCTGTATTGCTGTATTTGGTTTATACGGATCCTATTTACCCCCACCTTTGCTGGAAGAGAATCTTGATAGTTTTACTTTGTGTTTCTCTATCTTTATTATTGTGTGCAAGAAAGACTGCATGAGCTTGATGCAATCTAAAAGGTAAAAATTTCCCACTGATTCTCAGAATTTACCTCTTTGTTTTGGTCTTTCTGTCTGCTTCTCAGGCATGCGCATAGCTGCAAGCAAATTACCGGTCACAGGTGACTTTCATCGTGGTTCAGAAACACCACGACAGAAGATTATTTGCGCACAACCACAATGACCAAAACTCACTCGACAAGAGTGCAAGCATAATACCTGGTGATACCGTCCTGTTAGGTTGTTGTTGTGCATTTTGCTTCTGCCTTTCTCTTGCCAATATCCTTTGCTGATCTAATTGCTTCCTCTCTTTCCCCATTTGCAGATACTATTGTGGACTCCAATATTTGCCGTCCTACGGAGTTTGGCTTTTTCCTGTGCAGCCATGTTGGCATTAAGGTAGACGATGGCACAAATTTGCATGTTCTTGTCATTTAGACATCTAAAAAGCGATAGTTTAAATAATCTGCATCCATAAGCCACAGACCGTCCTGCTCGTTACCATGTTTCAAGATCTTGTACATGTTGTGAGCTTGATTTATATCATGCGTGCTGCTTGTCAATAAATAGAAACTGTTGCTAATTTTGTACAGAGATATGTTACCTTTAACATTCCCACAGCAACCACACACGGTTTGTTCTCAACACAAAGATAGCATACTTTTACCAATATTTCTGATGATATTGAAGGCACTGGTAAGATTCTATTAAGATATGTTAGCTTACACTCCCATTACTTTTTGAATTTACAATAATAAATTACATGCTAATGATGTATATGCTTTGGTACTTTCTTAGTGTTATTTTTTTTATCATTATGTGTATATCACGCAAATAATTTGTTCAAAGTTAGGTATTAATGAAAACCCTTTCCTTCTGGTTATTACAAAGCATTAAGAGTTTTTTTTTATTTTCCCTATTTAGCTATATTCTAATATTATGTTCTTTAAATCTTAATTTAGGCATGGAGCAGCTAAAACTCCATATGAAGCTGGACCATTTCAGATGAAGCTATTATTATCTCACCTATGAAGCTAAAACTCCATAGAGCAGCTAAATCTTAATGCCAATGAATATTCTTTGCTACGATCTGGTCCAATGGTTTACTCAACTATGATTAAATACTATTTTTTTACTCCTTCAAAAACTTGAACAGATTCGTGCTGAATTTTGATTCATTTCATATCCTTTTGTGATTCAGGTTATAAAGACTACATCTTTGTTGAGTATGCTTTTTTCCTATAATCTGTCCTGAAAAAAAGAGTGCATCAACCGTGTTTTCACAGTTGTTGCTGCAAGGACCTGAAGCTTTTATGCTTATTGATTTGCTTGCTTTTTGTCCTGTATGCCTGTAATGTTACTGCAGATTATTAGTCATCATTTTCATTTTCCTTAGGTACAATGCACTAAATGTGTAGGAACATTCAAATGGGCAGTAATTACTTCCCTAAAAATAATGGACCATGCACCAGTATATCGTTGGAAAAAGGATAAGCGCCACTGTTTTCTTCAGTCCTGCCCTTGATGATAGAAGATACTGCTTGTTAGCATCTTTTCTTAGTAGTCATTATATCGTTCCAATTTTTAGTACCCCTGCTTAACTCTAAACTATTCCTCTACTTTCCATTACATCGCTCAATGGATTTCTATAAAAAAAAAATAAGCAGCGCTGTTTTTCTTAGTCCTGCCTCTGATGATAGATATGTTGCGATTTTTGCACCATTTCCTGGGAGAATACTACCTGTTGGGAGGATGCTACCAACTTATTTTGTCACTCAATTGTTTACTAATGTTTACCACCATATTCCCTGTTTAGGAAACAGCTAAGTGTGCTTTGTGCTATCAGTTATTAAGTCACAAATTATACTGCTGTATTATATTTCAAACTATCTAATATTCGCTCAAAGTGACAGTCTTGCCGTGTCTCAGCTTAATATGCCTTTTACGCCTCTATTTAGTTAATCGGCTACATTCAGATATTTACAGAGTGCCAATAGAAGAGGGGCAACAATATAACAAAATCTGCGAGAAAACAGCAGTAAAAAATGCCTTCCAATAAAGTAACTTATTAAGAAAATCAATTTGCATACAGATAAATCAGAAGTAATATAAACTAATGTTTTAGCGGTTATTATTACACATTAGCATAGCTTCTGTTTCATTTGCGTTTCCCTCACAAATCCGTCTTTTTTTTATATTCAACGTTCTCATAACAAACACTATTAAAGCTATTCACGCCTGCGCTGTCAATGTCATATACTCATATTTAGTATTATTCGCACTGTTTACCTTCACCAAGCCTGCACCTTATACTTCTCTACTTGCCTTTTCCTCTTTGCCTAAGTACAGACCACCGCTACATCTTAGACTATTTTCTTGCAAGATTAGTATAACTAAGTTATAAAAAACTGCAACACCTTACCTATATTATGCGTGCATCTTTTCTTGCTTCCATGTATAATAATTATCTTTACTCTACAAGAACACCAGGCTGGTATTATAGATCTAATTTAAACACTACGCAATTACTTTGTAGTTTCCCAAAGACACGAATATTGCTTTATTGTTTATACTGTCTAACTGGATGGTTCAACAACTCTATAGTACAATACCCAGAAATACACCTCCACACCCTTTGCTTTATGCTTTGATTACATCCTGCATAAAACCGCACTGACAATACAAAACATTTTAAGTTTTAAGATGCTTGCTGTTAAAACATATTAACTGAAGATAACCATAAGGTCTCCCGCACTTAAAAAAAAATAGTATAGCAACAAATATTTGCTTATGTTTACCGTTTCCTACTACTATAACCGTTTTTACTGGCGCACGCTGCGCCCAGTTTCCTAGTTTATCGAATGCACCAAAGCATCACAGAGCACGGACACGCGCTTTCCATGAGGCCTATATCAACAGTTTCATGTTCGAGTCTCACTGACTATGTATTAAATGATGAGCTATTTCTAGATTATTGATATTTGATCATGTGACTTGTTTGTTGTTTGAGCCTTTTATATTGCTGGTAGCTATCACTTCACATTTAAGATACACCTTAGTGCCTTATTTTGACTAACTATACTCTTTGTTGCATAAACACTTCTCCTCAATCTACTTAATTTGTTCATGAGAAAATGACTAAGGAGAGCCTTTGGGCGCCAAAATGGACCAGCACACCACTACGTCGAACAAGGTCATCTGTGTCGGTTCGAAACCGACATTAGTGTCGGTTTTCGAACCGACACAGATGTACCGACACTGATAATCGAGGATTATCAGTGTCGGTTAAAAAACCGACACAAATAACCTTATCAGTGTCGGTTCTAACCACTAACCTACACAAAATGTCTTCATATCAGCGTCAATTCCTATAAATAGCCGACACTGATAGTCCGTATATCAGTGTCGGTTTCCACTAAGAACCGACATAAAAAGTCCATATATCAGTGTCGGTTCTAACTACTAACCGACACAAAATGTCTCCATATCAGCGTCGGTTCCTATAAATAACCGACACTGATAGTCCATTTATCAGGGTCGGTTTTCACTAAGAACCGACACAAAAAGTCCATATACCAGTGTCGGTTCTAACTACGAACCGACACAAAAAGTCCGCGTGGATGAGAAGCATTTGTTAATGCCCATCACATAGAAGAGAATGACTACTTGTTGTTCTGTCACATTGAGGACTTTCGTTTTAAGGTTCTCATACTTGATTTTCAAACGGCTAAGAAGCGGGATGCCCGTTATAAGCAAGAACGGGCATCCTGCATGCGCGAACTGCTGTATCAGTGCAAATTAGTAATTTAGGCCATATATCAGTGTCAGTTCGAAGCATCAATTTAGGTTAGCATGGTTAGAGCCGACATGCCACATTTTCTAGAAACATTGCTTTCTGTATAGGTTCATGCACATTTGGATAGGGATTCGGAAAACCCTTTTCTAATCCAATAGTCGGTAGCGGCTCCTTGCCGAGCATGCCAACTCCCAAACGTATATGATTAAAGTACTGATGTAATAATCTCTTTGCCAAACTATATGAAGATCGAACTCAAGGTGAGAAGCATGTCATCCTTTGACAGTTCAATCCATCTCCTCGTATCCGTGATATATTAATAAGTTGTGATTGACTTCTCAATCACAGCATGGCCATGCACTTCCTTAATCATATCACACGAGTGCCCTAAACATATATCTCCGTTACACTGGAGTGGCAAATTCCATCTTGACTGCTCACTTCCCTTTGCATGTTTCATAGTAAACATTAAAGCTACCTTTATAACTATCCAGTTAGGAAATTGTGTTTGGTAACCCCAAGGTAAAATATTACATATGTAGGGAATGTGACAATCTCAGGTTTAAGTATCATACATCTACTATGTATGAGATACACTGATGACATATAAGAATGCAACATTCTCGCAGTGTTCCATTGCGGGTCCATCTAACACATGTTCTCCAACATGCGTTCACAATGTATTGATGATATCTCCATATCTTATGATCTATGAAACATGATCATCGATCAGTACATGTGCTGATCTATTCATCGTTGTTCACTACGATGATATCCGATCAGAGATACTTACAGAATTATATCAATGAGTAGAGAGTTTCATAAGCAAGCCACATACTTACTGATCAATATAATGATATACATTCATTGGACCAATAATCATATTATTATTCATAAACATAGTCATGTTTCAATCATCTATATGACTGCCTCAAGGGCATAACACTAACAATCTCCCACTTGCACTTGAGTCAGTCAATTAAGCATCTAATACCATTTGACCTCGTGTGCACCTCATGCTTAGGCTGTGGAAGTGGCTTCATTAACAGATCAGCCACATTAGCTTCCGTATCTACTTTGCATATCTTCACGTCTCCTCTATTCACAATCTCGCGAATAAGGTGAAAGCGTCGGAGTATATGTTTGGACTTCTGATGTGATCTAGGCTCTTTTACTTGTGCAATGGCGCCACTATTATCACAATAGAGGTCCATTGGATTAGAGGCACTAGCGACCACACCAAGTTCTGAGATTAACTTCTTTATCCACACAGCTTCCTTTATAGCCTCTCAAGCCGCAATGTACTCCGCTTCTGTTGTAGAGTCGGCCACCGTGCTTTGCTTGGAACTCTTCCAGCTTACCGCTCCTCCATTTAGTGTAAATACAAACCCGGATTGCGATCGGAAATCATCTTTGTCAGTTTGGAAGCTTGAGTCAGTGTAACCCTTTATAACCAGTTCTTCCTATCCTTAGTTCTTCTCAAGCACTTAAAGATGTTTTTCACGGCTGCCCAATGACCATCACCGAGATCCACTTGGTATCTGCTCATGACACATAGAGCATATGAGACATCTGGGCGTGTACAAATCATGGCATACATAATAGACCCAATAGCCGAAGCATATGGAATCTTACTCATCCTGTCTCGCTCATCAGTTGTCGAGGGACACTGATTCTTGCTAAGACTGATGCCATGTGATATTGGCATGAAACCTCTTTTGGATTCATGCATAGTGAACCACTTCAATACCTTGTTAATGTACGTTTCTTGGCTTAATCCAATCAACCTTTTTAATCTATCTCTATAGATCTTTATGCCCAAGATATAACATGCTTCTCCTAATTTCTTCATTGAAAAACTCCTTTTCAATGAAGTCTTAATATTTTCAAGCATAGGAATATCATTCCCGATTAATAATATGTCATCCACATACAATATCAGAAACACAAGTGCGCTCTCACTAGCCTTCTTGTAAACACAAGGCTCTTCTTCATTTTTGACGAAGTCAAATCCTTTGACTACTTCATCAAAACGAATGTTCCAACTCCGAGATGCTTGCTTCAACCCATAAATGGATCTCTGAAGTTTGCATACCTTTTTAGCATATTTAGGATCAACAAAACCTTCAGGTTGTATCATGTATACATCCTCAGATAGATTTCCATTAAGGAAAGCTGTTTTGACGTCAATCTGCCATATTTCATAATCAAAATATGTAGCAATAGCTAAAATGATCCGGACAGACTTAAGCATGGCTACCGGTGAGAAAGTTTCATCATAGTCAACTCCTTGAACTTGTTTGAAACCTTTTGCCATCAATCATGCCTTATAGATCTGAACATTTCTATCCACGTCTATCTTCTTCTTGAAAATCCATTTGCATTCTATGGTTTTAACACCATGAGGAGTATCAACCAAGTTCCAAACTTGATTGTCATGCATGGATTGAATTTCGGATCTCATGGCTCCAAGCCATTTTTCGGAGTTTGGTCCATCATCGCTTCTTTATAAGTCGTGGGCTCATCATTGTCCAACAATAATATGTCATGTCCATATCTTATGGGTTCATGATGTGGCCTCCCCGACCTACGTAGGGCTGGTGTGACACTACGAAATGTCGAGACGTTATAAATGTGAAATTAGAGATTGTGACATTATAAAATGTGAATTTGGAGATTTAAACTTTACGCTATGAAATTTAATCGCGTTCTGGGCCGATTTCGGGAGTTTTGGGCCTTTCCGAGGAAGATTGGGCCCAAGGGAAAGAGTTGTGGGCTTTAGTGGGATGATGTTTGGGCCCATGTGGGAGTGGGAGGCCAGGTTGGGCGCCACCCCCCTGCCCTTGTGTGCGACCCCACCTTTGGAAACCCTAGTCGCCTCCCTTGCCTCTCCTCTCCTTGCCTCCACTCCTCCCTAGCCGCCACCACAAGCCGCGCCTCTTGCGCCCCACCCCTCTCCTCTCCTCTCCACCTCCCTTGCTGCCCCTAGGGGCGTCCTCCACCTCACCACCCCGCAGATCCGTCCATTGGAGCGCTCCGCGACGAGGTGATCTGGTGGATTTGGAGCGAGGAAGGAGATCGCGCGAACCGGGAGGAGATTCGTCGGATCTTCGTTCGTGGGGCTAAGGTATGGCTAAGGGAATCCTTGGGGTTGGTCTAGGGGCTGTGCTAGAGGGTAATTTGATGCTTTTAGATCATGTAATGGTGCTGTGATTGGGTAGATTAGATGAAAACTAGAGTTTGCCACGTTCTCTACTTCGGACAGATTGTGCAGTCGACCTAGGGTTTGAGTTTTTCCGACATTAGAGTCGGAATTTGGTCGGCCACCTGTTGACAAAGTTGTAGGTAACTTCAATACCTTTCAGTGGACATAAAGAACGTCCAATTCCGCCCAGCCGTTTGAAAGTTATGCTCGATTTACCGAGCGTGTTCAAATATGTGACGTAGCTAGGATAGAACGTAGAGTTTTGTAGATTAAACAACTTTAGAGTCCGAATCAGCTTTTCCATATACTTAGAAAAAGTTAGGAAATTTCCTAAGCTACGCGAGGATGTACTCGTTTAATTGATTCGGAGTCCTAGATCTAAAGTTATGATAGTTTGAAGTCTGCTGTCCGGGCGGGGCAGATTCTCTGTTTTTCAATGTTGGGGGTAGTTCGTGAAGTCGGGGTAGACGAGCTTTTGCGTACTGTTTTGGGGGCACGTTTTGAGCGTGTGGTATGTATGTGCAGGTGGTGTGACCCCGGGAGTGCCCTCGTCCTCTCGCCAAACCGTCGCCCGAGGTTAGGGCAAGTGTATTGGAATGGGTATCGTTTTGATTGTTGCTAGACTTGATTAGATGCAACTTGCTTTATGATATGATGCTAAGATTGATGATTGCCTATGACATGATGAACATTATTACATATTGATCATGATTTCGTTGTATTTAATGTTTATGTCAACCTTCACATGTTTATGTCATATGTGCATTCATAATGGAAGAGGCGTCCCATGCTGATGCGGGTCTCTGTGTTCACACGTAGTGAACACGAAAGACCTACCTCGTAGTTCCATCCACGGGTGTGCATGGGAGCAAGTTAGTAAGAGTAGGCACCCTCCATCTACGGGATGGAAGGGAAAGGGGGTGCATGCCGACGGGTGTGCACTCGGCAATACCGGTATGTGCTTTGTGGAGATATAAGCATTTGCATTGCATACATGATGATGAAATGAGTACAATGATGATGAGACATGAGAATGATATGGTATATGAATTTATGACTTGTTCAAAGGTGTTGATCATGGTATGTAGTGATGATAACATTGAATTGTTCTTTACGGTCCATTGCAATATACTTGCTGAGTGATGAATTCACACTTGTGTTTTATGTTGTTTTTAGGTACCATGACATCGGCATGTGGGAAGGGGCAATAGCTACAAATCTTCACGTAGTTCCAGTCACATTTACCAATTTGAGCCATGATCATAATAAGTGCCATGAAATTGGTGTGTGGAATAATTTTAGTGTGCTTATGATCCTCATTTGTTTAGCTATAGATTGTGGAGTGGTTGGATTTGGTTTTATTGGTTTATGTTGATGCTTTATCCATTATATATCGCTGTTTTAGATGTCTTATGTTATGATATATCTTGCCATGTTATTGCTATTGTTCAATTCATGATAAAACAAAGGAGATGCTGCCGAAATTTTTGGTTTTAGCATTTGCTTCTTTGCTGTATTTTTTCTTTATTAGTGGTATTAGGTGTTGTTTAGTCTATGTTTGGTAGCATTCGGGCATACTAGATGCCGGGGTGTTACAGCTGGTGTCTCTTCCACAGGTTGTACAACAATTTGTACAACTTGTGAAGGTTCAGTGGCAGCTTGACCATATTCATGTGATTCTCGAACTTCATCGAGATGCACATCACTCCCATTGTTTTCTTTGGAAAGAAACTCTTTCTCCAAAAGACACCATTTCAAGCAACAAAAACATTGTTCTCGTTTCTTTTATAAAATTAATATCCTTTTGTTTCTTTAGGATACCCCATAAAGAAGCATTTTTCTGATTTAGGTGCGAGTTTATCTAATTGCAAACGTTTTACATAAGCCTCGCATCCCCATATCTTGAGAAATGACAACATGGGACTTCTCCCAGTCCATATCTCATATGGCGTCTTCTCAACAGAATTTGATGGGACCTTATTCAGTGTGAACGCAGCTGTCTCTAGAGCGAAACCCCAGAAGGATAATGGTAGATCTGTTTGGCTCATCATTGATCGAACCATATTTAACAACGTTCGGTTCCGTCGTTCGGACACGCCATTCCATTGTGGCGTTCCTAGCGGTTTAAGTTGCGGAATGATTCCACATTGCTTTAGATGATCACCAAACTCTTGGCTCAAGTATTCGCCCCCACGATCTGATCGTAAGTGTTTTATTAATTTGCCAAGTTGATTTTGTACTTCATTCTGAAACTCTTTGAACTTTTCAAAAGTTTCAAATTTATGCCTCATTAAGTAGATGTATCCATATCTACTAAAGTCATCGGTAAAAGTTACAAAGTACTGAAACCCACCTCTAGCACTCGAGCTCATTGGTCCACATACATCTGTATGTACTAGGGTCAACAATTCACTCGCCCTTTCACTAAAACCAGTGAAAGGGGCTTTTGTCATCTTGCCAAGTAAACAAGACTCACATGTTTCAAATGATTCAAAATCAAATGAGGTTAGAAGTCCATCACCGTGGAGCTTCTTCATGCGCTTCTCATTTATGTGACCTAAACGACAATGCCATAAAAAGGTAGGGTTCAAATCATTAGATCGATGCCTTTTTACATTAATGTTATAGACAGGCTTTTCTTCGAGTTCAAGGACGTACAACCCATCCACCATGGGGCAACGACCATAATACATATCATTCAAAAATATTGAACAAACAAAGTTCTTTATTCTGAATTCATAACCTTCATGTTCCAAACAAGAAGATGAAATAATGTTTCTACTCAAAGCCGGAACAAAATAACAATTATTAAGTTCTAAAACTAATCCTGAAGGCAAATGCAATGGGTAGGTGCCAACGGCAAGACTAGCAACTCTTGCTTTATTCCCCACGCGAAGATCCACTTCTCCTTTTGCCAAGACTCTACTCTTTATCAGCCCCTGCATCGAAATGCAAATGTGAGCAACCGATCCAGTATCATATATCTAAGAGCTGGAAGAAGAAGTAGTAGCAAGATTAATTTCTATAACATTAATACCTGAAGTGAAAGTCACACTCACATTCTTCTTATCTGCCAGGCACTTCTCGCACTTCCGTTTCCAATGTCCTGACTTCTTGCAATAGAAGCACTGGGTTTCAGGCCGAGGACCAACTTTAAGCTTCTGAAGCTTATTTTTGAGGCCCGCGATCTCATCTTGAGCCTTGACCTTGCCCTTTCCCTTAGCCTTAGCCTTCCTCTTTTTGAATGCAATTATTTTTTGAACCACCAACACATGATTGATTTTTTCTTAATGCTTTCCTCAGCAGCTTTGAGCATCCCATATAGTTCGGTCAGGCTCTTCTCCATGCTATTCATATGAAAATTCATAATGAATGGCTCAAAGCTCTAAGGCAGAGATTGGAGAATGATATCTGTAGCCAAACCGATGCTAAGGGGAAACTCAAGTTTTTCCAATCTCCCAATGTAGCCAATCATCTTGATCACATGTGGGCTGACCGGACTGCCTTCAGCCAACTTACAAGCAAACAGAAGCTTCGAGATACCATACCTCTCAGCTCTTGGTTAATTCCCAAACATGCCCTTCAAGCCCACAATCATATTGTAAGCATCCTGGTCTTCATATTGCTTTTGCATCTCAGAGTCCGTGGTGACAAGCATGAGACAGCTGACCTCTACAGAAGCATTAACATGTTTTCATATTCAGCTTTCAAATTGCGAGGAGCATTTTCGGCTGGTTCATCAGGAATTGAATTCTCTAGAACATAGTCCTTCTTTTCGTGTTTGAGAACAATTCTCAAATTGCGATACCAATCAACAAAATTTATTCCATTCAGTTTTTCCCTTTCCAAAACCGATCTCAAAGCAAAACCAGGTGTGGCAGTAGGAGCAGGAGTAGGAGGTGCCATTGAACTACAACAAAAACATGCATAGTTTTTAAGTACTATGTTTATGTGAAACTATCATTAAACATTTTAACAAAAAGCACTCCTACTTTATGTCCCCTTATGGACACGTAGTGAGTATTCAAGATCCATATTCATCAAAAACTAGTGAGCTTTGGCATCTGTAACACCCCAAAATTTTGCTTTTCTTAAATTCATGTGTGATTTGGCACTTTGGTGAATTTTTGGAATTTTCTGGAATTTATTTGGATTTATTTGGAATTTATTTGAATTTATTCCATTTTGAAATAATTAAAGAATTTAATTTTGCAAATAAAATTTTGTTGGAAATATTTTATTTGAGTCCAAAATGTTCCAAAATATTTTCCAGAATTTTTCTGGAATTTTTCTGAGTATTTTGCTATTTTTAATGAATTAAATGAATTACTGGGAATTATTTTATATATTAAATCGCTGGAAAATGCGAGTGGGTTTGTACTGTTCATCCGACCGAGCCCGAGTCAGATTCGAGTTCGAGTCCGACCCGAACCGGACCCGAGCCGTGGTTGAGTCGAACCCACTCGGCCGAACCCAAACCCGTGCGACCGTTGGATCAAGATCCAACGGCCACGATTGAGCCACGTCACCGGACCCGAGCCCGACCGAGCGGCCACCACCGCCGAGTCCGACCGAACCCAAACTCACGCACCGTTGGATCTCGATCCAACGGCCGCGGCGCTGCGTGCCACGTAGCCCAGTCCGAGTCCTCGCCGGACTCCGCCGCCGCAACGGAGCAGGTCTCGGTCTCCGTGCGTTTCACGGACGCCGAGGGCCCTATTTAATGCGCCGCCACCCGTGCCGTGACGCCGACTTCCGTGCGCACCCGTAGCCCTAGACAACGTCGCCTGAGCCGCCGCCGTCTAGCCGCAATCGCCGGAGATGCCGTAGCGTTCGCCAGAGTTTTTCGCCGATTGCCGCCATCTCCGTTGTCCTCCGCCGCCGTTGAGGTCAGATCTGGAACCGGGAGGCCAAGCCGCGTCGGGAGGGACCTCTCACATCGCCGGAGCACGCCCGAAGCGCCGTTGCCGTGGTCGTCGTCCCCAACTCCGGCAAGCCAGCGCCGCCGTGGGCCATCGACGGACTTCAAGATCTCTCAGCCGTCGGATCTCCATCCAAGGGCCCAGATTGCGCCACGTCATCTCACGGTGAGATTTCATCCAAAATCCCAGATCCAATCTTGACCGTCCGATCTAGATCCAACGGTCCAGATCAACCGCGTTCACCCCAAACGCGTGAGTCCAGATCCAATCCGACCGTTGATTTTCAAATCAGCGGCCGAGATCTAGCCATGTGTGCGGAGATCGACCGTCGCGGCGATCCACGCAGCTGCGTGAGCGCGTGTCTCTGACACGCGGGGCCCGCGTGTCAGCGGGACAACCAAACCGCACCATGACGTCACGCTGGCGTCATGGCGGGCCTGCATGTCAGTGGCTGTCCCAGCCAAGCGCTGACATCAGCAATGACGTCACCCATGGGACCCACATGTCAGCGCTGTGGGCTGAGCCCCGCTGACGTCAGTAATGACGTCACCCGAGTGGTCCCACATGTCAGTCTCACGTGGAGCCGTGGACCGGGTCCACGGTAGACCCGAGCCGAGCGTGGACCGAGTCCATGGACGGCCGACGCCGCCAGACCAATCCAAAGCTGCCACGTGTCCTCGCCGACGCAATAAATGATTTTCCGAAAAAGAAAATGATTTAATAAATCGGTTTAATAATTGATTTGAATTTCAAAACTTCAAACGCTTATAACTTTTGCGTTTCAACTCCGATTTGAGTGATTCAAATTTCTAAATTTGTATAAAATTTAGATCTACCTAAATATGAATTTTATTTATTTTTTTGGACTAAAGTTTTTCCCTGCAAAATTATTTAATTGATTATTAAACTTTAAATAATCATAACTTTTGCGTCTTAACTCCAGATTTGACGATTCTAGTTTCTAAAAACTCATAAAATTATGTTCTCTCTATTTATGGATTTTATTTGGATGTTTGGACACTTTTTGCCTATTGTTTATTCATGTATTTGCTATTTGCACGCTTTACGAGTAGACGTTGAAGTGCCGGAAGGATTCGAAGGAGAAGTATTGACTCAGGATCCAACTCAAGACCAAGAACAAGTACTTTTTGAAGGCAAGTTGTGCTTTGACCATGTTGATCCTATTTCGAAATCTATTTTGATTTAAACTATTGCATGCTAGTTCAATTAGAAAAATACTTTGTTTAAACATGGGGGTTAGATAAATACCAATTTGCTGTATGACACCTTGATTATATAAGTATGTGCCATGACCCCTTGTCACCCTAGTTGTGGATTACTAGTTGGACATTATTAAATCGCCAACATGGGTTTAGACCGTTGTAGTACACTGCTTAGACCTGCTACGTGCTCATGACATGATTTTGGACAATCAAATGTTAATATTGACTTAATGATATATTGAACCTGTTTTGGAAAGGTATCATGTGATGTTGATGGCACGTGGTGCATGGTAATCAAGCGGGGTTTGATAAACGATTTCGGCGGGGCATGTGGCAAGAGTAATCAGTGGGCAGTTGTGGCATTGGGAGTGTTGATTTGGTTCTTGGGTAGTCTTGCCCTGGTCACCCTAAGGACTTAACCTTGCAAGCCTTTGAACTGGGTCTAACGTGCAACCACATGTCCAGAATGGGACGGACCTAGTTGACTAAGTTGCTAATAACGCACTGTGGGACCTCGGGAGGTCAACTACACCCTTTGTGTAAGTTGTGCGGGGAGCGTCATCGGGCCGAGGCCAGTACCCATCTAACGGTTGATTGGCCTAGACTTCGCCTTAGCGAAGGGAAGGGTTAGTGCGCACAATAACCGGGAGGACCACTTGTATTGTTAGAAGTCTCCGAAAGACTTTGTTACTGAACTCGCCTTTGTGGTGTTTGACTGTATCTTGTGGGTAAAGTGCATAACCTCTCTGAGTTTAGAATCTATTCGAATAGCCGTGTCCGCGGTATTGGACATCGCCGGGAATTACAAATCAAGGGTTAGATTTTCTCAAAAATAACTTTGGTTTGAAAGGTTGGGCTGGATTAATAATGAAGTTGATGGAAATGTGGATTAGGATGGGAAAGATGTTTATTAAATTCCTTGAAAAGTTATCTATGCTATACTTGCTTCTATCGCTTTCGAATCTACTTATGCTACTTGTCAAATGTCAAGCATCGCAAATATACCTTAAGCTATTCCTTTGTACCAAGCCATGCATATAGTATATTAGCTTGCATTCTCAGGCATGACTTGCTTGAGTACCAAGTACTCACCCTTGCCACAATACAACACCAGTTGAAGAGGAGATCGCACAAGTTTTGGAGGAGGAGCTCCAAGAGGATCCGTCTACTTAGGGAAGCGAGCCCGGTCGGTTGCCTGTGGTATCTTGGATGGCGCCAATGGTTATTTGATTTTCCGCTGCTATTATTTTTCTCTGAATAAGTTTCGCCTTATGAGGCATATATTTGTAACTTGACCATAAGGTCGAGTAACCAGCTTTGACTATTTAAATAAAGTACTTATTTAGTATCGAGTGGTATGATTGTGATATTTACCGATGTTAAGATCGTGTGCACTAGCGTGTTCCTGGACTAGTGCTGAATACACAGAGGGTCGGATTTGCAAATTCGGGTCCCGACAGAGGTGGTATCGAGCCATACCGACCGTAGGCTCAACCCTAAGATAGAATGGTCGTAGTGAGGATAAAACCTATTTTCTAAAGCTAAAAGTTGTCAAGATAAGAAATGACATCTCGACTTATCCCATTCTTTCTTTTCTTGTCTCTTGCTGAATTTTCCTTACCTTGTCACGATTTAAAGATTCCGAGTTCTTACGTAAAGCACTCTCGTGACAGATGGAGGAAGAGTTCAACTACGTTGATCTGGGAGTTGGTCACGCTGCGGAACTTTGGCATATGCTACAAACTCTCGGAGATTTTGAGAAGCCGCAATACCAAGTGGAAGTGATCAGACAAGCGGGATTGATCAAGGCTTGTGACGTGAAGATTGAAGTACCTGCTAGGAAAAGGGCCCAGTGCAATCGCTCGATACCTTTGCCTTTGCCAGGAGATCTACAATGCAGATGGGTATCCAAGAGGTATCACGACGAGCAATGCGGCACGTTACCCGTATCTACGCCAGAGAGTTGGAGAGCACGGTGTTCCGTTATCATCCGCACAGCGATAACCTTCTTGACCCGAAGGCGATTCAGGATGAGGATGCCACGGTTACACAGTTGGCACGATTTGTTGTCGCCCAGGAGGATGTACTAGATAATACAAGCAAGGAGCTACAGAAGGCCCGCAAGGAGATCACGACAGAGAAGAACAGATGGCGGGAAGCTCAAGAGTATGTGGCACACCTTCTGCGAAGGATTGACGAGTTGGAGATGACTTTGTACGGACTGCACTCAGAGCCAAGCACTCGAGCCAGATCCGGAGGAGTCGGATCTCGATGAGGACACCGCTTCTTCGACTACCACAGAGGACACGATTCTTTGGACATGGCAATCGCTTTCGCGCCTATGCCGCAAAGACCTGCACTCGTGCCGTGGAGGTTTTCTCGATGAGTGAGCATAGGTTCTATAGTGAGACTCCTTCGCCGAGTCGCGTCATAGAATAAAGAGTCACCCTTTAGGCGTTAGACTCGAGTTAGTTCGATTTGGATTTTCATTGTTTGGTGAGTGTGCAAGATGTGTTGCAAGGCCCTTAGGCATTGTAAGCAACCATACCAAGTTATTAATATCAATAATAAAGTTGGACCTTAAAGTTACACCTTCGCCCCGCATAAGTTCCATATTACTTGTCTATTCTTGTTTCCTCTCATCTCTAAACCTAGAGCAAATCGGCAGATGGTGAACACCCGTGGAAACTTTGGAGGCAATGGAAGCGGTTCTCGCCAGCCAGAAAACCCCAATGAGGAGCACCAGCACCGCCAATCGGATGTGCAGAATTTGGAGCTTTTCTCGCTGCCTGCACTCGATTGATGCATGCTATGATGCAACAAATGCAACACGTCACCGCCAGGCCACCGCTAATCAAGTTAATCGGGGACCACGCCCGAATACAAGACTGCCGAGTTCATGAGAACTCACCCACCCACTTTCTCTCGGGAATGCCAATCCATTGGAGGCCGATGATTGGTTAAGATCAATCGAGAGGAAGCTACACATAGCTCAATGCATAGGAAATGAGAAGGTACTCTACGCTTCTCATTAGCTGGAAGGAACAAATTACGAATGGTGGGAGAACTTCGTGCCACGCAAGAGAACCCTCAAGATATCACTTGGGAAGAGTTCACAGTTTGCATTCCGACAGTATCACGTGCTGAAGGAATCATGGACCTTAAGAAGGAGGAGTTCGAGCATTTGAAGCAAGGTAATCACCGGTGGCCGACTACTGAACAAGTTCACACGGCTAGCACGCTACGCTTTGAGGATGTAGCGACAGATAAATCCGGCAGTCTCGTTTTATGAAGGGACTTAACTCAGGATTGCAAGTAGGATTGATCACCCACACCTTCGCAGATTTCCAAGAGCTGGTGAATAAGGCACTTATTCTTGAGGACAAGCGCAAGGAACCGGATGAGAACAGAAGCGCAGGATGCAACAAAGCAAGGATCACGCTTAGGAACGCATAAATACCGAGAGTTGCACCAAATCAATTCTTGATTCCAACCACGAATGCAACAAGGACACCATCCTCAAAGACCAAGACTGTCAATCGTAACTACGGACCCTCACCCCGCTAGAAACGCTACTCGTGCAACAAAGAAGGAACAGTGAGACGCCGCTACGAATGCAACGAGCCAGGACACTTTGCCAACAGCTTGTCCAAAGAAGACAGCAGGAGTGACCCGATTCGCTTCAATCTAGGAACCACCCAGCTAGGACGCCAAAGATCAGGAGCCACACCCTGCATCGTGGTGAGAGGCCGAGTCAACCATGTCACCGCAGATGCACCGCAGAATGCTACTGACGTCAGATCGGGTAAGTTACTTGTTAACTCAAGCACCTGCACAGCTTTGTTTGACTCGAGCTTCAGATTCGTTTGTTTCGCAAGGCTTTGCTACTAGAAATGATTTGAGGATTGCAAGACTTAAGTGCATGCTTTTAGTTCAAACCCCTGGTTCGAACTCCGAACGAAGGTAGGATGTTCCGGGTGAGAATACTAATAGGTGGAATAGAGTTCCTAGCAAACCTTATAATTTTGGAGACCTGCACCTTAGACGTCATATTGGGAATGGATTGGTTATCCAAGCACAAGGCCGTATTGGATTGTGGACGAAGGACAATCTCGATTGAGAGCCCGTGTGGAAAGAAAGTGGAATTTCAAGCCACTTTGCGATTAGAGATGGACCAGTTGATGGTTAACAGTACCAAGGCAATCGGCATAGATGATGTCTCAAAGAGTGAATGAGTACCAGATGTTTTTCCCGAAGATCTACGGTATGCCGAGACAGGGGACATAGAGTTTGTGATAGAGCTTGTACTGCACAAAGACCGATAGCAAAGAGACCCTATCGGATGTCCACCGAGGAGTTGGTAGAGATGAAGAAACAGCTAGAAGAGTTAATGGAGAAAGGATTTATCAGGCCGAGCTCGTCGCCGTGGGGAGCACCAGTTTTGTTTGTCAAGAAGAAGGACGAAAGTTTCAGGATGTGCATCGACTACCGTGCACTCAATGAAGTCACCGTGAAGAATAAGTATCCGCTACCCAGGATTGATGATTTGTTTGATCAGCTGAGAGGAGCCGTAGATCCAAGCAAAGTAGAAGCTGTGTTACATTGGGAGCAGCCAAAGACTGTGACCCAGATTCGGAGTTTTCTTGGAATGGCAGGATACTACCGCCGTTTCATCGAAGGCTTCTCGACAATTGCGAAACCTCTTACGCAATTGCTGAAGAAGGAAAAGAAGTTTGCATGGACGCCAGAATGTGAGAAAGGATTTCAGGAGCTGAAGAAGCGATTGACATCAGCACCGGTGTTAGTTCTACCGGATGTCGCTCAAAGCTTCGATATTTATTGTGACGCATTGCGCCAAGGACTTGGATGTGTGCTGATGCAGAATGGAAAGGTCGTCGCTTATGCATCAAGGCAGTTGAGGCCGCATGAGGAAAATTATCCGACACATGACCTAGAGTTAGCTGCCGTAGTGCATGCCTTGAAGATATGGCGTCACTATCTCGATCGGAACAGATGTGAAGTGTATACGGATCATAAGAGCCTTAAGTACATATTCACCCAGTCGGATCTGAATATGAGGCAGAGGAGATGGTTAGAATTGATCAAGGACTATAATGTTGGAATCCATTACCATCCCGGGAAGGCCAACGTAGTAGCCGATGCTCTGAGTCGGAAACGCCATACCGTGAGTACGTTGCTAGCCACAAGTCAGGATGAGTTATGTGAGGATTTCCAGAAAATAAAGATTGAGGTGGTACCTAGCGGATTCTTGGCCACATTGGAAGTAAAGCCTACCTTTGAGGATCAGATCCGAGAAGGACAGAAGGATGATGACAAGATCCGCAGGATTAAGTTCATCAAGGAGGAAGGCAAGGCAGAGGACTTCAAGTTGGATGAGCAAGGCACGTTGTGGATGAAGGATCGCATTTGTGTGCCTAACAAGAAGGAGTTAAAGCAAGCGATTCTCGAAGAAGCCCATGACTCCAAGTACTCAATTCATCCCGAAGCGCCAAGATGTATCAGGATCTCAAGGAGAGATTCGGTGGCCGAGTATGAAACGTGAAGTTGCCGAGCATGTTGCATTGTGCGACATATGCCAGAGAGTCAAGGCAATGCATCGAGACCGGCAGGATTGCTACAAATTACCGAAAATACCTCGAGTGGAAGTGGGAGGAAATCGGAATGGATTTCATTACCGGTTTGTCAAGACTCAAGGAGGTTATGACTCCATATGGGTTATAGTGGATCGCTTGACTAAAGTAGCCCATTTTATCCCCGTGAAGACCACTTACTCGGGAGATAAATTAGCGTAATTGTACATGATCGATTGTCTGCTTTGCACGGAGTGCCAAAGAGGATTGTATCGACGAGGTACCCAATTTACCTCAAGGTTCGGAATAAGTTGCATGAAGCCATGGGAACCCGTTTGAACTTCAAGATACCTTATCATCCATGAGACGGATGGACAGAAGAAAGAGTCAACCAGATTCGAGGATATGTTGAGAGCTTGTGCATTAGCTTATGCTACCTCTTGGGATAAGAGTTTGCCGTATGCCGAGTTCGATTACAACAATAGTTATCGAGGCTAGTTTACTGAGATGTCACCTTTTGAGGCCTTGTATGGTCGACCTGTCGGACGCCATTGAATTGGAATGAGACCTGGCGAGCCGTGTCTTTGGGCCTGATATTCTTCAAGAGGTCAAGAGCAGATCGCCATGATTAGGAAAGGTTGAAGATAGCCCAATCACGACAGAAGAGTTATGCTGACAATCGTCGCCGAGACTTGAGTTTTGAACCAGAAGACTTTGTATACCTCAGAGTTACGCCTCTCATGGGAGTTAAGAGGTTCCATGCCAAAGGGAAACTTGCACCCCGTTATGTTGGACCATTTAAGATTTTGAGCCGCAGAGGCGAAGTTGCTTATCAGCTGGAGTTGCCGCAGTCGTTAGCAGGAGTGCATGACGTATTCTATGTGTCCCAGTTGAAGAAGTGTCTCCGAGTTCCTGAGGAACAGACACCGCTAGAGTCAATTGAGTTGCAAGAGGATTTGACTTATAAGGAGCATCCCGTGAGGATTCTAGACACAATGGATCGAGAAACTAGAAACAAGTCAACCCGTTTCTGTAGAGTTCAGTGGAGCAACCATGAAGAAAGCGAAGCGACTTGGGAGTGAAGAGGATTTGAAGAAAGAGTTTCCAAACCTATTCCTTTAGTAAGCCCTGAATCTCGGGACGAGATTCTATTAAGGGGGAGGTTTGTAACACCCCAAAATTTTGCTTTTCTTAAATTCATGTGTGATTTGGCACTTTGGTGAATTTTGGAATTTTCGGAATTTATTTGGATTTATTTGGAATTTATTTGAATTTATTCCATTTTGAAATAATTAAAGAATTTAATTTTGCAAATAAAATTTTGTTGGAAATATTTTATTTGAGTCCAAAATGTTCCAAAATATTTTCCAGAATTTTTCTGGAATTTTTCTGAGTATTTTGCTATTTTTAATGAATTAAATGAATTACTGGGAATTATTTTAAATATTAAATCGCTGGAAAATGCGAGTGGGTTTGTACTGTTCATCCGACCGAGCCCGAGTCAGACTCGAGTTCGAGTCCGACCCGAACCGGACTCGAGCCGTGGTTGAGTCGAACCCACTCGGCCGAACCCAAACTCGGCGCATCGTTGGATCAAGATCCAACGGCCACGATTGAGCCACGCCAGGACCGAGCCCGACCGAGGCGGCCCGGCTCGCCGAGTCCGACCGAACCCAAACTCACGCACCGCTGGATCTCGATCCAACGGCCAGCGCTGCCACGTAGCCCGCCTGAGTCCTCGCCGGACTCCGCCGCGAACGGAGCAGTCTCGGTCTCCGTGGCGTTTCACTGACGCCGAGGGCCCTATTTAATCGCGCCGCCACCCGCATCTGCGGACGCCGACTTCCGTGCGCACCGTAGCCCTAGACAACGCCGCCGAGCCGCCGTCTAGCCGCAATCGCCGCCGGAGTTGCCGTAGCGTTCAGAAGTTTTTCGCCGATTGCCGCCATCTCCGTCGTCCCTCCGCCGTTGAGGTCAGATCTGGAACCGGAGGCCAAGCCGCGTCGGGAGGGACCTCTCACATCGCCGAGCACGCCCGGCGCCGCTTGCCGTGGTCGTCGTCCCCAACTCCGGCAAGCAGCGCGCCAGTGGGCCATCGGCGGACTTCAAGATCTCTCACCGCTTCGGATCTCCATCCAAGGGCCCAGATTGCGCCACGTCATCTCACGGTGAGATTTCGCCCAAAATCCCAGATCCAATCTTGACCGTCCGATCTAGATCCAACGGTCCAGATCAACCGCGTTCACCCCAAACGCGTGAGTCCAGATTCAATCCGACCGCTGATTTTCAAATCAGCGGCCGAGATCTAGCCACGCAGGCGGGAGATCGACCGTCAGCGGCGCAAGCTCCACGCCGTGCTGAGCGTGTTCTCGACACGCGGGCCCGCGTGTCGGCCGGACAACCAAACCGCACCATGACGCCACGCGCGCCATGGCGGGCTCAAGATGTCGCTGGTCGCCCCACCAAGCGCCGACGCCAAAGAATGACGCTACCCATGGGACCCACCTGTTAGCGTTGTGGGCTGAGCCCCGCTGACGTCAGCAATGACGTCACCCGAGTGGTCCCACATGTCAGTCTCACGTGGAGCCGTGGACCGGGTCCACGGTAGACCCGAGCCGAGCGTGGACCGAGTCCATGGACCGGCTGACGTCAGCAGACCAATCCAGTGCTGCCACGTGTCCCTGCTGACGCAATAAATGATTTTCCGAAAAAGAAAATGATTTAATAAATCAGTTTAATAATTGATTTGAATTTCAAAACTTCAAACGCTTATAACTTTTGCGTTTCAACTCCGATTTGAGTGATTCAAATTTCTAAATTTGTATAAAATTTAGATCTACCTAAATATGAATTTTATTTATTTTTTTGGACTAAAGTTTTTCCCTGCAAAATTATTTAATTGATTATTAAACTTTAAATAATCATAACTTTTGCGTCTTAACTCCAAATTTGACGATTCTAGTTTCTAAAAACTCATAAAATTATGTTCTCTCTGTTTATGGATTTTATTTGGATGTTTGGACACTTTTTGCCTATTGTTTATTCGTGTATTTGCTATTTGCACGCTTTACGAGTAGACGTTGAAGTGCCGGAAGGATTCGAAGGAGAAGTATTGACTCAGGATCCAACTCAAGACCAAGAACAAGTACTTTTTGAAGGCAAGTTGTGCTTTGACCATGTTGATCCTATTTCGAAATCTATTTTGATTTAAACTATTGCATGCTAGTTCAATTAGAAAAATACTTTGTTTAAACATGGGGGTTAGATAAATACCAATTTGCTGTATGACACCTTGATTATTTAAGTATGTGCCATGACCCCTTGTCACCCTAGTTGTGGATTACTAGTTGGACATTATTAAATCGCCAACATGGGTTTAGACCGTTGTAGTACACTGCTTAGACCTGCTACGTGCTCATGACATGATTTTGGACAATCAAATGTTAATATTGACTTAATGATATATTGAACCTGTTTTGGAAAGGTATCATGTGATGTTGATGGCACGTGGTGCATGGTAATCAACTGGGGTTTGATAAACGCTTTCGGCCGGGCATGTGGCAAGAGTAATCAGGTGGGCAGTTGTGGCATTGGGAGTGTTGATTTGGTTCTTCGGGTAGTCTTGCCCTGGTCACCCTAAGGACTTAACCTTGCAAGCCTTTGAACTGGTCTAACGTGCAACCACATGTCCAGAATGGGACGGACCTAGTTGACTAAGTTGCTAATAACGCACTGTGGGACCTCAGGAGGTCAACTACACCCTTTGTGTAAGTTGTGCGGGGAGCTGCATCGGATCGAGGCCAGGTACCCATCTAACGGTTGATTGGCCTAGACTTCGCCTTAGCGAAGGGAAGGGTTAGTGCGCAATAACCAAGGAGGACCACTTGTATTGTTAGAAGTCTCCGAAAGACTTTGTTACGGGAACTCGCCTTTGTGGTGTTTGACTGTATCTTGTGGGTAAAGTGCATAACCTCTGCAGAGTTTAGAATCTATTCGAATAGCCGTGTCCGCGGTATTGGACATCGCTCGGGAATTACAATCAAGGGTTAGATTTTCTCAAAAATAACTTTGGTTTGAAAGGTTGGGCTGGATTAATAATGAAGTTGATGGAAATGTGGATTAGGATGGGAAAGATGTTTATTAAATTCCTTGAAAAGTTATCTATGCTATACTTGCTTCTACTGCTTTCGAATCTACTTATGCTACTTGTCAAATGCTGTTTACTGCAAATATACCTTGAGCTATTCCTTTGTACCAAGCCATGCATATAGTATATTAGCTTGCATTCTGTGCATGACTTGCTGAGTACCAAGTAGTCACCCTTGCCACAATACAACACCAGTTGAAGAGGAGACTGCACAAGTTTTGGAGGAGGAGCTCCAAGAGGATCCGTCTACTTAGGGAAGCGAGCCCGATCGCTGCCTGTGGTATACTGGATGGCGCCACGAAGTTATTTGATTTTCCGCTGCTATTATTTTTCTCTGAATAAGTTTCGCCTTGCGAGGCATATATTTGTAACTTGACCATAAGGTCGAGTAACCAGTTTGACTATTTAAATAAAGTACTTATTTAGTATCGAGTGGTATGATTGTGATATTTACCGATGTTAAGACTGTGTGCACTAGCGTGTTCCTGGACTAGTGCTGAATACACAGAGGGTCCGGATTTGCAAATTCGGGGTCCCGACAGCATCACTGCTAGAAATTTAGTGGCATAGGTAAGCAACAACTTTGCTAATTACATCTTATGTAATTCTTGTTAGTTGAGCATGAAAACAGGTAATGAATGCCGCCATCAACTCGACTCACGGCCAGGTCAACCCGCCCCTAGGGCTCACATGAGGGAGGGAGCACTTCCCTTTTTCGGGTGCCAATTAAGAAACCTAGCCTCATGTGTGTTTTTCTAGACACCAATTGTCTTGTATCTGTTCTTCATTACCGAAATCAAGTCCCAACTTCTTATGTCCTCAAGCCCAAAACCGTTTTGATAGCTTGATTAAATCAACCATTGTTATGCGCAATGTGTCCAACACATTCCTATCATATATTAAGATAGCCATTGATATACTACTTTGGCAGTCATATTAATAACGATCTAAATTCTTGATAAGTGCAACAATTGGGTGGACAAGTTTGATTTAAAATTTTAACTATGTGGATGAACAAAATCTACTATGAACATGGCATCACATGCAATGAGCATAAAGAAAATAGCAAGGATTAAACACACATCCACATGTAATCAAATTAAGATGTGAAATAGTGCGGCCCTTAGCATTAGGATCTCCATCATCATGCTTGATTGTTCATCTTGCCATCATGCTTGATTGTTCACCTTGGCGTCACGCTTGATGACACCATCTTCATCATTGTGGATGCAACTTCTTACAACTTTGATAATGAATTTTACATGAGGGTTTCAACACATCACAAGTCAACACGCAGGTTGTTACACAATTAAAATAGCTCATGGCTTGACACGGCATATAGGCCATGTAATAATTACATTCATCACATACACATAGGCCATACTATTCCACATAACATCCTGCAAAAATGAATTAAACAAAATAGATTCTATGGCGGCGGGGTTCCAAGGGGCAGCGCCCCTAGCGGCGATCCCTGAGGGCAACATCGTACCATGAACGGACTCACCCAAATCAAGATTGATTCAGTTTGCACTTTCCTCAAACCCTAAACCGATCGATCTCATCGACGGCTGCCTCCACCAACTCATCACATGAATCGGTTGAACATGTAATAAATCCAATCTACTATCCTCACATACCATATGTGCAACATCTAGATCACGAATCTACGCGAGATGGCTCTGATAACACTGTTGAGGAACACAGTATTCTACTCTAGCACAAATCAAAATTTCTACCACAAAACCAGAAAAGCTACTCGCAAGAAGGGGGATCATAGATCAATTACCACTAGACGCGCAGTTGCAGAATCCTTCGCACGTCGTTGTAGTGGATCGTTCTGGACGTAGTCATGGATAGTCCTCGCCTCGGTCGTGGATCGTCCTCACCTCGCTGTGGATCGTCCTCGCTTGGTTACGGATCCTCCTCACAGGCCGCAGTCACAGCAGCGTCACCACAGCAGTCCACTCGTCTGGGGATGGGACGCCGTGCGTCGGTGTGCAAGCATCGGGTCGCTCGGCAGGTGCAACAAGAGGAGGTGACTAGGGTTTCTGGCGAAGCACCTCTAAAACGCACGAAAGTGTGTTCTGCGCCCAGCCTCCTCCCCTCCTTATATAGCCACGAGGTGAAACCCTAGGCAGTTAGGGCCCGTCTACGCGCTAAGCCCACAAGGTCCATTAATTATAGATCCAATCCGAATTAACGCTTCCTAGCCCGTTAAGTGTGTGACCCTATAGGTTCATGCACATTTGGATAGGGATTCGGAAAACCCTTTTCTAATCCAATAGTTGGTAGCGGCTCCTTTGTAACACCCCATAAATCTAAACTGTTGTACAAGAACAGACCGATAGCATTTCCCCTAAAACAGGATAGTACGGAAGCAATTCGAATAGGAATAATATCACGACATCAAAACTAGAGACAACGAGTCTAATTCAACCAGGTATTAACCATAAATAAAACACATCTATAAAGGGACAACCATAAACGAGAACAAGTTTAAAGGGAACAACAATAGGTCTAAATGAAATAAAATTGCATCCAACTAATGAATTATTTAAAACACTAGATCATGTGAGTCGTGATGACAACAGAAAATTTATTGTGTTGCTAGCCCCCCTTCATGCTTACGACTCACGTGCACTACCTGAAAACATCAAAACAGCAAGTAGTGAGATTGGGTAATCTCAGCAAGCGGAACAACTAATACAAATAAAACATCCACCATATATCTATCATTCCACATTCCTCATATACAATACCATGTCAAAGAGTCCACATTCCTCATATACAATACCACATCAAAGAGTCCACACCACTTCAGTAAAATGCATATGATTGATGCACATGCTTATGCCATGTTCCTCCTCACCGTGCCCTTTCTCAGGAACACACGGTGTTGTACCGGCACGATCACAAGACGTTGGCGTCGACAAACTTCCAATGCATGATTATGCAGTTAATGCTTCATGCATGAATTCATTCATAACTCCTCCCACTGAGTCCACATGTTTGCATATCATCATATAGCATGGATAGAAAACAAATATCATAGAGATGAAATGTTTAGACAATTCATCCGGTAAACAACATCCTTCTTCACCTTACCTCAAAGCAAGTGATTAAACCATGTATGATTGTTGTAATTGGAGTTTATATTGAAGGCGAAGCAAACAACAATGTATAGCTTAACAATACAACTACTTCCACTTGCCTTTACTGACGTGGACGATGAACCTAGTTACGCCCAGCAGTGGCACCACCTGAACAAACATTATTTCAGTACATAGCGACATCACAATTCATCACACAATTCAAACACACGCTTCCTACTCCCCGTTCCCATTTAAACGCCAAAAACCCCAATCTGTCCGAATCGAACAGCAGCACCCTCTCTTCCCAATTTCGTATCTTTTTTTCTACTGTTCATAAAAGTACAAACAAATTACAGTAGCTATATATTGACGAGATCTACAACTTTCATGAAGGTCACAAATTTCAATTCCACTGTTAAATATGCCTAAACAATCGTCCAACACAGTGGACGAAATCTGTTTCCAGATTCTGTTTGTCATCTTCCAACAGCGATAACTCTCAGACCGACGCCCCAAAAATTCTGAACAAATTACAGAAGCTAGGTCTCGATGTTATCTACAACTTTCTAGTTATAGGTTTTTGCAGGAAAAATCATCTATGCCACGTAAAACACGAAACAATCCGCGCTGCACAATCTGTCCTTCCAAAAACAGCACCACGTGAACATCTACCCTTCTCCCCCATCAAGATCCATCCAAACCACTCACCACCAGATCTAATACACTCCTAATCCCTAGGTAGAACAGGGGTAAAAGATTGGGAATTTTACCTTGAGTTCCCCCTTGCGAACCCATGAAGAACGCGCGACGATCCCCGTAACGGAAATCTGTTCGTCCTCCTCGCCTCCACGGATCCTCTTCTCTTTTTCTCCTTCGGCGTTTGGCAGTGGATCTTGAGCCACCACGCAGGGGAGGAAGAGGAGGTGCGGCTGCTAGGGGAGGAAGGGAGGCGCCTTAGGGTTTGGGGAGGGGCGCCACTTAAAGGGGGAGGTGGGCCTACCACCACGGCATGGGGAGGAGAGGGGGAAAAAGGAATTCCCGGCCCAGGCCCAGGTTGCCTCAGCCCAGCGGAAACTAGCCCAAAACTCCAATTTTTAATATTAAATTACCGCATAATCTTCAATTATTTCATTCCCCGACAAAACCCTCTTTCTTTCCGGAACAACCAAAAAAGAAAACCCTAGGATCACTCTCAAATTCTAGGGCATCACAATCTCCCCACCTTAAAAGGATTCGTCCCCGAATCTAAGACACACCAAAATCAACAACAAAGTCCCCAAGGGACAAAAGACTTCTTTGCAACACAAAACATTCACACAAAGACTCAAACCGGAATAAACGACAAGCGAGTTCTCAAAACCAACACTAGCGAGAAAATGTTGATTTAGCTCAACAGAGTGCAACCTCTCACGGTTCCACCTTCACTTCAATTCCCAAATAGACCATGAAAGAAAACGGTCTCGCACTCCTTATTCCAACCACTCTCCAGAAGAAAACGGTACCAGTCTCTAGAACCCTCTTCATCTCCCACGCACAAACGTGTTTTCACACCACAACCCCTCTACTGTGGTTCGCCGTATTCAAGACGACGACAAACTAGGTGAGAGATACACTCCAAGACCACCAGCTATTTGAACAAACAAGGTTAGAACCTTGCAAAAAAAATTGATCTTCAACAAAAAACCAATACCCAACACTACCACCAAAAGGAAAGGCCTACTTTACAACCAGGGTCCTTAAACCCGCAAGAGACAGTAACAACCGAACAAAATCGCTATGGTTGACACAACCTCGCTCAACCTCAGCGACAGAAAGGTCCAATACACTCTGAAAAGGAAAAATAATTACTAGCAACCACCAAGTGGTCCACTAATAATTTAAACAAATTTCACCTAGGTACACATCAATGACCCAATTCTCCAAGAAGGTTTGGATTGAGTCATACACAACCTTCCTTTACTCATCACTTTTAAACTGTTTACAATCATCTACTAGCAACATCTAATATCTTATGTCATTACCAACCCACACTAAATTCCTCTCTCTTAGAAGGTTTCGCCCTCGCATTCTTCCTTTCAAAGAATCAGAACCAAGGGTAGAATCATTAAGGAAGCTCAACCAAGACCCATGATCCCCAAATGATTCACATCCAACAACTCGAACTCCAAAGCGCTAAAAGCCACTTTGGAAAAAATTCGGCAACAACCCAAGAGTACTCATTTTATTTTTTTCCTAAGCCAAATGCAAAGAAAGCTCAGATCTCTTACACCACAACCAACATATCAGAAGATATTCGTTCTTACTTCCCGTACTAGAAGGCAATTGAAATCTCGATTCAGGACATGCATGCAAATTTTCCAAGAGCACTCGGATTAGTCATATATCCATATATGACTTTCTCACCGAAACACGGCTCAACGACTCTTTTATCATTTAACATCTATAGACAATGTCATGTTTACTTTTCACCATTCATTCATCATGTAACAACACTATCGAATAGTCATTTACAAGACGACTTTTTCCTCTGTAACACATGAATAAAACTCGAATAACACCGAGGATTGCGCTAATTCATATAAACTATGTCGGCAACATAGTTAACAGTAAGGCACCACATCATATCAAAACCCACCAATGATAGAAAGCTAAACTTGCAAAACATCGCATTTTAACCAAAATCAATATTTTGGAAAAGAACATCGACTCCAAAGTCAAACATCTGCACAAACAACCGCCACAATTTTTTTTCTCGAAAGAAAGGGAAATTCATTCCCAAAAGAGAACTCTTCACTAACCAAATTCACTTATGAAACACTCATATAATCCACCTTTTTGAAGCACTCGCAAACGTCACACACATCATGCAAATAAATCCAACTCTAGTCAAAAAGAGTTACAAATTAAATCTCAAGAATTTCCAACACAACCCACTATGTCCATCTCGCTTCCTTTAAAATTAATTCCAAAGATAATTCAGTGCGAACGCCGAAGGGGCGCGATCCACTCAAAGACTTTTGGGTGTAAATCCATACTCATAGTGCAAACTAAACAAGTTAGCCAAATCCAAAGGTTGGCATTAATCACTACGAGTTTTAGGGAAACTCAAACACAAATGAAGAAACACTTCGACAAAAAGTATTCAACCAAAATAGCAACCAACCAAACTAGTCCAAAAGGTTTTAGACACAGGCTCAGGATGAAAGCCACCATATCTAGTATTCCACTATACTTACCATTTAAGCATTCAATATACACTATTTACTCATCGAGAAGCCTCAATATAATTCAACCAAAAGCTACATAACCAATTCTTTCTCTAGTTACCTTTCCCAACATTTATAAATACAGTTTATGATGATTAACAAAACGTCTTCCATTCTATACTACCTCATCATGATCCCCACAGACAACACATCATATATCAATGTATTCTATATTTCAAACATAGTACTTCAACATATACTTAAGCATGATCAACGTATCAATTTTATACCATCCATACATCAACATCTTGACAATTAAAACTTGTTCAATCAATAAAATGACTTCAACCAATAATTATTATCTCTACAAGATAAAATTCGTAAACAGGATTCTAAGACATGCATTCATTAAGGTTAAAATCTTGCATCATGATTGTTATCCAATGTTCATCCCATCACAACATGAACTCGACATAATTCCACAGTTTTACACTTTTCTCTATTGGATCAATGGTTTCCAACAATTAGCAACCCTACCAAGTCATCAATAACAACAAATGGGCATAAACATCAACCATCAACATTACTTTTGGCTACCCTATACATAGGTGATAACAAAATTACCACCACACAACATACTAGTAGGTTGCAACAACGTAAATAGCAATTCTAATCAACTTCCAAATTAAAGTCGCTAGTCAACACGATTAAATTTTCTTTATTAATCCGTTAGATTAGAACATCTTTAAACAACCAGCAAAGTTTCTTTAACAATATCCGTAGTCTACCTCATCTTAATGTTCTAACCATGCTTCAGGGTTTAAAACCTTAAACATTATCGGGGGTCATAAGCACTTTTAAAGCAAAGCAACAGATTATAAGCATGTACATTAACACATTTAATCATCCCCACTACGGGGTACTCTACATCACTAGAGGTTCATTTAATCTTAAGCTAAAGGTAACAATTACACTTAATTGATTCAACTCGCAAATTAACTAAGGAGTACATCATTTCTATAAACCACATTGTTACATACTACATAACATGCTAAACAACAATTTCCACTTTTAACAAGTAATTTCAGTCAAACGAATACTTACTTTATTTGCAGCATTTTTTTCTTCTTTTAATACTCAACCAAAACTCACAAAGAAGCTTGACTCTCAAATTTGCAATAGGACATGACTCCAAAACACATTTCAATCTTAAAGACTCCCACCGGAGGGAACCAAGCGATCAAGTAAACCTTTACGAACAAAGGAACAAAACATAAATCGACACAACTTAACTTTTTACACACGCTTCAATAACTTCTTTTAAACTCAGAGCAATACACACAAGAACCAAAAGCTATACCTTTCTTTGCAAGGCAACCAACTAAACAGGTGTCAAAGTCAAAAAGGCGACCAAAGACGCACAACACAAAACTCCCCTTCTTTGTCTTCACCCAAAGAAGACAAAACCAAGAAACACCGAAGGCACACACCGCGAAAATCCAAATTCCAAACACTTTTCTTCTGATTTCAATCAACTAAAACCAAGAAAACCAACCAAGACCGACCTTCAGAACGATAAAGAACATCCGAAGGAATCTACCACCAATCTCTTCTATTTGACTCCAGTCAACTACCCCATCCACGACAGAAAGGGTAAGCACTCCTCCTCTGAGGGTTAATAATTCTTCGGTGATGGCGTTAACCGGCCACACCATCAAACCACACCCTTACTATGAACAAAAAGAGGTGACCGAAACACTTCGGCAACACAACCCCACTTCCTCACAAATGAAGCAACTCAATCAAATCCATCATAAATATAGCATTATACAACATCAAAAGTAGCATTCAACATCAAAGCTTAGATACAATATTTAAACAGAAAGCAACGGTACCCATACCCTTTCCTACTGTGCATCCATGTGTGTCAGATTTTAAATTAGTGATTCCACTTACACAAGTTTTAATGTTGCTATCCTATGACAAAGTTTTAGTTAAAACCTAGGCCATGTTTCTAAGTTATTCCACATCACATTTTAGTTGTATCCTATAGTATGACACTAAAAATACACATTCCAAGGACCTACAGCCTCGATACCATTGTAACACCCCATAAATCTAAACTGTTGTACAAGAACAGACCGATAGCATTTCCCCTAAAACAGGATAGTACGGAAGCAATTCGAATAGGAATAATATCACGACATCAAAACTAGAGACAACGAGTCTAATTCAACCAGGTATTAACCATAAATAAAACACATCTATAAAGGGACAACCATAAACGAGAACAAGTTTAAAGGGAACAACAATAGGTCTAAATGAAATAAAATTGCATCCAACTAATGAATTATTTAAAACACTAGATCATGTGAGTCGTGATGACAACAGAAAATTTATTGTGTTGCTAGCCCCCCTTCATGCTTACGACTCACGTGCACTACCTGAAAACATCAAAGCGACAAGTAGTGAGATTGGGTAATCTCGCAAGCGGAACAACTAATACAAATAAAACATCCACCATATATCTATCATTCCACAGTCCTCATATACAATACCACGTCAAAGAGTCCACATTCCTCATATACAATACCACATCAAAGAGTCCACACCACTTCAGTAAAATGCATATGATTGATGCACATGCTTATGCCATGTTCCTCCTCACTGCGTTCTTTCTCAGGAACACACGGTGTTGTACTTGACGGTCGCAAGACGTTAGCGTCGACAAACTTCCAATGCATGATTATGCGATTAATGCTTCATGCATGAATTCATTCATAACTCCTCCCACTGAGTCCACATGTTTGCATATCATCATATAGCATGGATAGAAAACAAATATCATAGAGATGAAATGTTTAGACAATTCATCCGGTAAACAACATCCTTCTTCACCTTACCTCAAAGCAAGTGATTAAACCATGTATGATTGCTGTAATTGGAGTTTATATTGAAGGCGAAGCAAACAACAATGTATAGCTTAACAATACAACTACTTCCACTTGCCTTTACTGACGTGGACGATGAACCTAGTTACGCCCAGCAGTGGCACCACCTGAACAAACATTATTTCAGTACATAGCGACATCACAATTCATCACACAATTCAAACACACGCTTCCTACTCCCCGTTCCCATTTAAACGCCAAAAACCCCAATCTGTCCGAATCGAACAGCAGCACCCTCTCTTCCCAATTTCGTATCTTTTTTTCTACTGTTCATAAAAGTACAAACAAATTACAGTAGCTATATATTTACGAGATCTACAACTTTCATGAAGGTCACAAATTTCAATTCCACTGTTAAATATGCCTAAACAATCGTCCAACACAGTGGACGAAATCTGTTTCCAGATTCTGTTTGTCTTCTTCCAACAGCGATAACTCTCAGACCGACGCCCCAAAAATTCTGAACAAATTACAGAAGCTAGGTCTCGATGTTATCTACAACTTTCTAGTTATAGGTTTTTGCAGGAAAAATCATCTATGCCACGTAAAACACGAAACAATCCGCGCTGCACAATCTTCCCTTCCAAAAACAGCACCACGTGAACATCTACCCTTCTCCCCCATCAAGATCCATCCAAACCACTCACCACCAGATCTAATACACTCCTAATCCCTAGGTAGAACAGGGGTAAAAGATTGGGAATTTTACCTTGAGTTCCCCCTTGCGAACCCATGAAGAACGCGCGACGATCCCCGTAACGGAAATCTGTTCGTCCTCCTCGCCTCCACGGATCCTCTTCTCGTTTTCTCCTTCGCGTTTCGCGGTGGATCTTGAGCCACCACGCAGGGGAGGAAGAGGAGGGGGTGCGGCTGCGAGGGGGGAGGAAGGGAGGCGCCTTAGGGTTTGGGGGGAGGGGGCGCCACTTAAAGGGGGAGGTGGGCCGGCCCACCAAGGCATGGGGAGGAGAGGGGGAAAAAGGAATTCCCGGCCCAGGCCCAGGTTGCCTCAGCCTAGCGGAAACTAGCCCAAAACTCCAATTTTTAATATTAAATTGCCGCATAATCTTCAATTATTTCATTCCCCGACAAAACCCTCTTTCTTTCCGGAACAACCAAAAAAGAAAACCCTAGGATCACTCTCAAATTCTAGGGCATCACATCCTTGCCGAGCATGCCAACTTCCAAACGCATATGATTAAAGTACTGATGTAATAATCTCTTTGCCAAACTATATGAAGATCGAACTCAAGGCGAGAAGCATGTCATCCTTTGACAGTTCAATCCATCTCTCGCATCCGTGATATATTAATAAGTTGTGATTGACTTCTCAATCACATCATGTCCATGCACTTCCTTAATCATATCACACGAGTGGCCTAAACATATATCTCCGTTACACTGGAGTGGCAAATTCCATCATGACTGCTCACTTCCCTTTGCATGTTTCATAGTAAATATGAAAGCTACCTTTATAACTATCCAGTTAGGAAATTGTGTTTGGTAACCCCAAGGTAAAATATTACATATGTAGGGAATGTGACAATCTCAGGTTTAAGGATCATACATCTACTATGTATGAGATACACTGATGACATATAAGAATGCAACATTCTCGCAGTGTTCCATTGCGGGTCCATCTAACACATATTCTCCAATATGCGTTCACAATGTATTGATGATATCTCCATATCCCATGATCTATGAAACATGATCATCGATCAGTACATGTGCTGATCTATTCATCGTTGTTCACTACGATGATATCCGATCAGAGACTTACAGAATTATATCAATGAGTAGAGAGTTTCATAAGCAAGTCACATACTTACTGATCAATATAATGATATACATTCATTGGACCAATAATCATATTATTATTCATAAACATAGTCATGTTACAATCATCTATATGACTGCCTCAAGGGCATAACACTAACATATGCATGAACAAGCGTAGTTAATTAGAAGTCTTATCATGGTTAATTAAAGACATAATCTTGTAAGCCACTGGACTAATCGTACAACCATATACCTGTTATGGGCCAAACCTAACTCAGTAAGTTACCAAGTCTTGACATGTCATACCTTAGGTGGTAGATGATCATATCTTGTTGGTAAATTGTATAACCTCTGCAGAGTGTAAAACTATTTGAATAGTCATATCTTTGGTTATGAACAATGCTTGAGAATTTTATGCAATGTCTAGATTTTATAAAACAAAATTGAGAGGGAGGTTGTGTGCAACAAAAAGAAAGTGGTGTAGGCTGTGTGCCAAAAACTTGAGAAAAATCTCTGAGTAATGTGACACTACGGATTGGTGTGACATTATAAAATGTGAATTTAGAGGATAAAACCTTACGGCTCGAGGTTTACTTGCGTTTTCGGGAGTTCGGGGGATTAAGAGATATGACACCACGGAGTGTCGTAGCCTTACTTAATTTGCTTGATGAGGTCAAAAACTTTATAAAATATGAAATTTGAGGTTAAAACTTTACGTTATGCCGTTTGGACGCATTTCGGGCCATTTTCGGGAGTTCGGGCCTCTCCAGGGGGGAATTGAGCCTTAGGGGGGGCACCTCTTGGGCCGAGGGTGGGGTGTTTTGGCCCATGAGGGGGAGGAGGGCAGCAAGGGGGGATCCATGCGCCAGCCCCCTTGCCCCCATGCGCCCCTCACCTCTCCAAGCCCTAGCCTCCACCTCCCCACCTCTCCACCTCCTAGCCTCCACCTCCCTAGCCGCCACCCTTGTGCCCACCTCTTCCCCATCCCTCTCCACCTTCCTTGCTTCCAATAGGGGTGTTCTCCACCTCCCCAACTTGAAGATCCATCCTTTGGGGCAATCCGCGACGTGGAGATCCGAAGGTTTTGGCGCGTGGAGCGAGATTGGGCGACCGGGAGGAGTTTTTCCTCGTTCGTTGTTCGTCGGGCTAAGGTATGATGATGGGAAGACTGTGGGGTGGTCTAGGTACTGTTATCATGGTAGATTTGGGGTTTTTAGATCAAGAGCACGTGCTGCCATGAAGTAGATCTGAAAAGAACTAGAGTTGTATTCACATTCTGGTTCGGGCAGATTGGGACCCCGAGTTAGGGCAGGCGTTTTCGCCAATTTAGAATCGGAATCTGTCCGTACGGACTTCTAGGAAGTTGTAGATAATTTCATTATCTTTCAGTGCATATAAAGAAATTGAAGTTCCGCCCAGCCGTTTGGAAGTTATGCCTGTTTTACCGAGCGCTGTCAAATCTGTGACGAGATTGAGACAGTTCGTGTTCAACGTTAGATTAAACAACATTACAGTCCGAATCAGTCTTTACCTATAACTAGAAAAAGTTAGGAAATTTCCTAAGCTATGCGAGGATGTACTCGTTTATTCAATTTGGAGTTCTAGAACTCAAGTTATGTTTTTTCGAAGCCGCTGTCCAGAACGGGGCAAAATCTGTGATTTCGGGGTTTTGGAGTATATAGCGTATTAGGTGTAGTGGGTACTGTTTTGAGGAGTCGAATTAAGTGTGTGGCACGTGTTTGCAGGTGGTGTGCCTCAGGAGTGCCCTCAACCTCTCGTCACTCCGTTGCCCGCGGTTGAAGGCAAGTGTGTTGTGTGGATTGAACATTATATGTGTTGCTAGAATTGCTTGATAGTGTTTGGGATAGATAACATGCTGTCTTGCTATGAACTACATGTTATAATTGATATGATGTCCTTATGCTATGTTTTTAAATATTGTCGATGATATGATGTCTTCATGCCATGATTAAAATGCTTGATGATGATAAGTGATTTACATGCTATGTTGTGAATGGTTACCGTCGATTGTTGAGTACGGACCTACATGTTTCGATGCCAAGTGTTGATATGCAATAGTTCTATTCCTGTATATGTTGCTGTCCGTTTTGCACACATGGCATATTTTTCATGGCCGGCCGGTGAGATAAGTCATAACTATTCGGTAGGGTCGGTGAAGCTGTTATGACTAGTCCGGGGCTATTCTTTCGAATAAGTCCTACATCGTGATTCCTTCACCGAGGTGAATGGAAGCGAGTGATAGGCACCCTCCATCTTCGGGATGGAAGGGGGAAAGGGTGCATGCCGACGGGTGTGCACTCAACCATACCGGTATGAGTTTCCAAGGAGACATGTGCATTGCATTGCATTAATGAAATATGTATATGATGATGTTTATGAGATGACGATGTGAATACTTATGAGTTGCTCACGAGATGAGTACATGGATGCTTAAAAGATGTTTGGAATGCTAACCATGTTGTGTTATGATGTGCTTTTGGAGATTGGTGATGATGGTTTGTTGACTTGATCTTTGTTTTTCCATTACAATACACTTTCTTTGAGTTTTGAACTCACGCTTGTGTTTTATGTTGTTTTTAGGTACCTTGAGATCGGCATGAGGGAAAAGGGGAATAGTCACACATCTCCACGTAGTTCATGCAATTGATTCCACAATGGAATCATTTGGAGTCATGACAATAAAACTTAATGTGATACCATTGATGTTTATGGTTTAGATGTGTGCTAGGATTGCCTTATTAGTTTCATTTGGCTAATGATGACTTTGGGATGCTTAAAGTGGACTTATATTGCTTCCGTGCCGCTTATTATTGCTGTTTTAGATGTTTCATATTATGTCATATTCTGCTATGCTATTATGGTTGCGCGAGATCATGATTAAACAAAGGAGATGCTGCCGAAATTTTCGGTTCTAGCAATTGGTCCTTTGCTGTAATTTTCTTTTATTTGTAGTATTTAGATGATACATAATCGATGTTTGGTAGCATTCAGGCGTATTAGATGCCGGGGTGTTACAAGTAACTTATTATTACTATTATTTGTTGCACTTGTGTTTTTAATATATTACTGTATTCAATTGCTAAAGTTTACTTTATGCAAAAGTAACCATATCATCCATTCTTTGAGTAAGCCTGCATGTAGTTATTAGATTTGCATTCTGTGCACAACTTGTTGAGTACTCCATGTGCTGACATTATAGTAATCATCAATTAGTGGGGTGAGAAGAGACAACACTAGCTCTAGAGGAGGAGTACCGATTCCGAGCCTAGTCAATTGCATGTGCAAGTTGATGGATTTCCACTGGAGTTTATTTCCATTGCGCTGTAGTTTATCTTATTTAGTGTTTAAGACCTGTGAGACATAATAAATGTAAAAATCAATTATATGGTCATCTCACTATTTATTTAATTATCAACTTAGTCGTTTATTCTTATTCCGCGGTGTATGGAGTTGATATTTCATCTATGTTGTTATTGTGTGCACTAGCATGATCCTATACTAGTGTAGTATACATAGAGGGTTTAATTTGCAAATTCATGTCCCAACACCATCTCCATATTCCTCCAAGAAGAGATCATGTGAGGTGGGACTCCCCAAGAGTTAAGTAGGTGTTAACTCTTTCAAATCTCCATTTGTGATAAGCATCACAAGCGTCTTCTACTCTTTGTGTAGTACACTAGGTATTCCTCTCATAATCTCAAGGTTATTCAATGTTAGCCTGACGTCCTTGAACTCATTCACAATGTTATTCATTTGAGAGAAAATATCGTTCGCCTTTTCATGAGGTAGCTTTTTAAGAGGGTCAAATTGGTCCTTAACATTAAACATCTTAGCATCTTGCACATTTGACATGCCTTCGTGAATCTCATGAAGGGTAGTCCAAAATTCATGAGTAATGTTAAGATTCCTCACTTGATTGAAGATATCAAGACTAAGAGAGCTAAATATGGTGTTCTTAGCTTGGGCATTGAATTGCATGTTTTGACCTCCCCATCCATGAGTGTAAGCGGATTGCATGGAGCGGCAAAACCATACTCAGCCACGCGCCAAATATCTAAACTCAAGGCCTCGAGATAACATCCCATGTGAACAATATAATAAGAATAATTTGTACCATTAAATAGATATACCCTACCAACATTCACACCGTCTCTCGACATCTTTACTCAAGATGGTAAAGCCATAATTGTGCAAAAAGTCTCTAATATCAATTGAAGTAGATTGAATGCCCAAGATGAAAGTGGTGAATTGTGATTCTTCCCGCAACAAAACCTCAATTAAATATTTAAAATTTACTAGTTCAACCTAAATACCTATGGTTTCTAGTTGAGTTTTGCAACCTAATTGCTACCATACACAATTCTAATAATCCAAGAATAGAGATAAAACAAAGTAAATACAGAAACATAAAAGATACAAGGTGCACAATTAACTTTTTATCGAGGAGTGGGAGATTTGGTGATCTACCCTACTCCTCGTTGGAGCACTCTCGCAAACTTGAAACCACAACAAGAAATCAAGCCATCTACTTGTGGTAATCATTCTCCACTTTGAATAGGTGGACTCCAAACCTTCACAATTCTCTCGATGCTTTTCACAAATGCCTCCAAGGAACATCATTGATCTAAACACCTCCAAGCCGTATGGGAGTCACTGACCTCCAAGAATAATAAGTCCAAAATGCTCACTTGAACCCTTAAAGGTCAAGCATATAATAGTTAAGCACAAACTAGGGCTATCTACTCTCTTAAGCACTCAAAAGATTTTCATTCCAAGCTTCATAGTATGCTTAAGGTCCTCACTAGTGATGAGGACATCCCAACCATGGATACGACCGCTGCCATTTCTCTCCTGGAGACAACTTCGTTGCCGAACTTCGGTATTTCGGTCGCCACTTCGTCTACGTCGCATGGAGGGTTTAATCCGGAAGCTCCGTCTTTCCATCCACCTTTGCTAGCCCAACGCGTTAAGACCACTCACCAAGGATAGCCCATATTCCAAGGAAGGCCCATGATGAAGCCCAATTCGTCGCCGAGTCTGGTTCGGCCATCTAGCAGCACCGCAACTTCAAACGGGCATATCTTGGGCTCCCGAACTCCGTTTTCGACGTACGACCACTCGTTTGAAATCTTAGGAGATAAGCTTTCCAATGGATCCAGCCCTATGTCCAAATTCGCTCCAGATCAACGGAAAAACGCAGAAGAGTGTCATGGGCCAAATCTGTCCAATGTTGTGTCACCGTATTTTTGGGCCTATGGCCCATGTATCTTTAGGGTTTGGTGGTGGACGGCCCTAGCTTGGGCGCCCCACCCCTGGCCGCACCTCTTTATATGGCTGTCACCTCCATACGTTGTTCCTTAAGTTTTGTTGTGTTTGGTAGACCCCGTGTGCGTCCCTCCTCGTGCTTGCACGTGTCGACTAGACCGCCCGAGACGAGAAACATAGTTAAGTTAATATACCTTTTCTCCTCGTGCTTCATCTCGTAAACTCGGGCCTTCATTTGTAGGGCAAGAATCGGTTTCACCGCTGGTCTATAAATCAGACTAGGGAGAATGTAATTCCATTCCCTCAACATTGGAAAAATTGGAAGGTCAAGCAAATTGAGAGAATTTGAGCGCTCTAACTTAACTATGTTGGCACGCCAGCAAGAATAAGGGCTTTTGTTTTCTCTTCTTTCCTAGATTCCTTCTCATTGAGAGATGCGGCATTTATGGTTCAGTTGCCACGCAACAACAGTTACTATTCCCCTTTGAAGGGACCTGGAATAGAAGATCGAACATGAAACTGAAGCAAGATTATTAGATACCTAAGCATAAATAAGTGTTGGTCAAGAATTGCTTTTTTTTTTTTTAAAAAAAAACCTACTTCCGAGTAATGACAACCGCTAGAAGGATAATTGCCACGCTAGGAGAAAAGGTATATTAACTTCTCAGAAGGCAAAGAAAGGCCTTAAGTTTAAATTCAATTCCTTTATTGCCTAGGGTTTGGGTTATCAGAGCTAATAGGATAATTCCTTAGGCTTGGTTACACTGCTCCCTACAAAATAAAGAGCGTCAGTGTTGCGTTTGTTCCTGACCCCTGATCCCCTTGCTTTGTTGACACTGAAGCCAATACCCATTGTCAATAACGTCGCCATCTAAGGTTTGTCTTCCCAACCAGATCAGGTTTTCCTAGACGAGTAATCATTTTTATTAGGCTTCCTTCTCGCACTCGAAGCGGTAGCGGTACTAGAATGAGTTCTTCCCTAAAAAACCAATGAGATATGGTTGCATTCCACCAGTCTGCTAACATAGATAGCACTAGGTTGCAAAGTTCGTCCTCGCCCACCCAAAATCTTGCTATTATCTACCTTTACTTTTCTGTACGCCTAGGTTTATATAGCCTCTCTAGTCCGAGCTTTCAGTATGTTTTTTTTTGTAAAAAGATGGCTATGAGCAACTTTTTCGCATCTAGTGTACGTCTCGCATGTTGCCTCGGGTCTAGAAAAGAGATATAATTGGAGATCAACAACACTTAGTTTGGTTCCTAAACGTTAAAGTTGGTTCACTTATATTCAAACTCTAGCTACTAGAAACAGTATTAGGAGGTAATGCAACACAAAAACAAATGATTTACTGTTAATAGTCCACTGTAAATGTTACTCTCCTAGTCACAAATAGTAATTATTTTAGATATCGACACGGTCTTCAAAACACAGCTTTAATTATTAATTTTTATTATAATATATTTATAAAACCCAATAAAATTATATGGTTTTGAAAGTACTTTTGAAACAAATCTACGCATATAATTTTGACATGTGCAATTTAATTATTTTAAAATATATTGGCAATCGAAGTTTTGAAAGTTTAACTGCATTTATGTACAAAACAATAACTATTTGTGACTGGAGGGAGTAAATTTGGTTGCTCATATCTAGATTTTTAGGATTTGGAAAGATGTGTTAGATGAATCCTAATAGAATTAAAATTCCTAATCCTAATAGGAGTATGATTTCTATTTACTTTAGAGGAGAACTAGAGAGGCTATATAAACCTAGGCGTGGTCATGTAGAATACAAGCAATCAATAAGCCACAAACCAACTCATCCAAAGTAAGAGATGTACAACAGGATTAAATGCTAGGTTATTCTTTAGCACTATATTATTGTGTAGTGCAAGGATTCAAATATCCCAAAAGGCTCAAAAGTGTTAGAAAAACTGTGTTTAGCAGAAGCGATATAGATCTAACCGAGATAAAAATGAGCAACCACAGACGACACCGGAGGCACAATATTTGTGAACGAGGTTCGGCCGAAGCCTACATCCCCGGGGCATGACTACGGGCGCTCCTCCCCAATAATGGTAGCTATGCTGGTATCCGGGCACTACCGCGGCCAAGCCGCCGCCCAAACCGAGCTACCTAGTTGCCGTGTTAGGATGTTAACCCCGTGTAACAACCGGGCGCATCACTGCTCCCGCCCTCTCCGATTTCTCATCTGATCGAGAGTGCCGAAGTCGCCGCCTATAACGACCTCGTCGGCCACGTTGTTGGCCCGATCATCACTCCTGATCAATCCTTCACCAACTGTAGCCCATCAAACGGTTCAAACCTCCCGCCTGAAGTGTTCGACTCCACCGACCGAAACGTCGATCGCCGCCATGCTCCACCTCGCACCAAAACGAGTAATTTTCATAGTTTATAAGGGTGAGGGAGCACCCCCTCATTGAGCTAGCATTTTTTTTTGGGGGGGGGGGAAGATGGCCCAACAGACCTTGGCCCGCTGCTCGGGTTGGGCCTGACCTGGGATCCGGACGCGCTAGGTGTGGCGGTCCGGCTAACAAGTGGTATCAGAGCCCAGGGGGCCCAGGTGTGGCCCAGGTGTGACTCATGTGTGGCCTAGGGGGAGCCCAGGGGGCCAGGTGTGGCCCAGGTAACCCAGGTGGTTCCTAGATAATCTCGGCTCAATGTGTAAAGGGGAGATTGTTGGAATAGTCCCACATTGGTTGTGGGGAGAGCTTGAGTATGGTTTATAAGGGTGAGGGAGCACCCTCTCATTGAGCTAGCTTTTTTGGGGGGGGGAGATGGCCCAACAGACCTTGGCCCGCTGCTCGGGTTGGGTTTGACCTGGGATCCGGACGCGCTAGGTGTGGCTGTCCGTCTAACAAAAAGGTTGTAACAGCAATAATCCCTTATACTATTAAGAAGTTGTGCTTAAATAATTTATGGTCGGTGTCATCAAATATCTCTCTCGTTGTGATTACTTCAACATTATTATTTTAATTTTCTCTGTGACTCATATTCTTTGTTCTTGAGACTGTGCGTGCTTGTTCTATATAAAAACTCGTATCGGAGTGTAGCGCTACAAATAAGTGAAGGTTACGCTAATAATTAGAGTACGAGATTCTATTAAAGAAGAGAAGTACAATAAGGTGACGGCGAACTCGCCCTTGCCCAATAAAAACAATAAGCACAACACCAACATCTTAATAGCGCCCAAACTCGACGAGGAACAACAATACCCAACAAAGAAGTCACGCCTCTTGCAAAACGATTAGCACCCACGAGGAAACCACGCTTGAAGACGGCCAGCTCCAACTGCACACCACAACCGATCTTCATGCCAAGTCGGACAATCCACAAATCATTGGACTACTTATATTTTGTAAATCGGTCACAGGCCATACGATTAAAAAGCAACCAACCTTGGATTGCTTCCATGTTGCTGCGTACATAAACTCACCAGAAATTATCGATGGGCCCACCACTGCTTAATGGGCTCGATACCTCGGCCTTCTAGGGTACTAATGGGCTTGAACCAGTTTAGATGTTTATATTAGACCAGTCTAAAATTACAAATAGATTAGATTTATTTTGGATCATAGTTTTGGATCAGACTGGATCAGACTTAGATCTTATGTTTTTCCTACTAAACTCTCATCACCCGCCAAATAAACCAATTGATGTTGCCTTTAGCATTAATGCTTCTTTTTTTGTGTTACGAACTTTGCAGCATACTTTAAATTCTAACTTTCAACCTCTGCTTCCCAGTGAGATTTGTAATTATAGATATAGTTTTATCACTTGAATATTGTATGGCAAATTATCAAGTCATCAAACAAACAGTTTATCTAGATAAAGGCCTAAATTAAGGTCTAGACTTTCATTTGAGTCAAGATCAGACTTAAACCTCATTCTTTTTGGAATAGACTGAATACAGATATAAACTAATAAATGACCAATAAATGATTTGAGTTTACCCCGTTAGTTCACCCCTCCCATGCTTCTCTCCGTGCGTCACGGCGTCCACCCCCGCGTCCATCGTTTCCACCCCCATGTCTCGCACCTTCTCCGCCCGCCTCTCGCCCTGCCCCTCCACCTCTCCTGGCGGCAGTGTCGCCCCTCCGCCTCTCTGGCGCCCGCATCGCCCCTCCGCCTCCCGGCGCTCCGATCGCCCCTCAGCCTCCGGGGGCCCGCATCGTCTCTCCGTGGCTCCACACGCCTCCTTGTAGAAGCAAGAAGAGAGAAAAAGAAACGCAGAGGGAGAGGCCAAGGCAAACTATCGGGGGAGGGGGGAAGGGGAAGGAAGGGCGAGGAAGGGCGCTTCGTGTCCCTCATCCTCCTCTCCTCTCCGCTCTCTCTCCATGGCCTTTGCATTGTCCGTGATCCGATTCAACTCGAATCTCCCCAAGAAGAGGAAAGAAGGTACTGCCTTTGTTCTTGTTGGTGCTTTTGTGTTCATTTTGATGGTGCATGCGAACTGGTGAATTCTTCCGATTCTTATCTCCTTTGCAACAATCATTCGATTCAAGATTTTAGTTACTTTCTCTTCTCGTTTGGATGTGCGAAATTCTCGTTTGGGAGATCAAAACCCTTGATCTGGTCAGCGAAAAAAAGAAAGGGAAAGATATAACCATCCGGTTCGTGAAATAGTGCATGGAAGATGTCCACGAACGAGTCCCCTATTTCATCTTCCGCTTTCCTTGTTCTTTATTTTTTCTTGCGACGGGTGAAAAAAAACTGGTGCAATTCATCCCCTGGCAAATGCTGCCAATGTTTGGCGTCATCGTTGGATGGCAATTTTTTTCAAGAACCATCTATATTTGATTTTTTTTTTCTTGACAAGAATTAAGAAATGTGCACAAATGGCATCTTTAAGAAATTTTGTTAGATTCTTCTAAAATATTGGGCTGTGGTAAGGATTAATTTCATATTCATGAAATCTATTTTGCACGTTTGGATTAAATATTGAGTGATTGAAATGCATGCTGCTGCTTGAAGATTAGCGAACGATGGGATGCTTTTCATGCTCCACAGCGGATGATGTTGGCAAGAGGAAGAAGCACGATGATCCCTTTGTTCCCGTCACTGGTCCAGGTTGATAATTCTCTATTTGTTTGATCACTTGTTGCTCATGATTGCAAATACTTCTTCCGTCTAAGTTTATATTTCTTCTTAGTATATAGACCAAGAAGATATTGAAAATGCCTAAGTTACCCCTAATTATTGTTACTAAGCACTTTATTCAATGCATGCATATAAAGAATACGAAGTAAATATTTGGATATTTATTAGGGGTATATAGGGAACATAATCAGAACATATTTATTAGGGATATTTATGGACAAACCATTCAGAAAATAAGCCCTATAAACTTGGATGGAGTATTGTTTTGCATTTACAAATAATTTATGATTTCACGAAAGCTAGGTGTTGATTGTTTCACTTGCTGATCAATAATTTAAAGGAGTAATGTGCGGTTTGTTCTCCATGGATATTTAAGCGTGATATAACTTTAAATGTACAGAGAATTCTTTCACATAACAAAGACAATTACTAGGTTTCTAATAGTTTTCTTAGCTTTCTCCAAAAGAAAGGGGGAAAAGTGGTTACGAATGTCAGATGGAGTACTCAACTAGCTACCTAAATTGGTGCATTGACACAAAGATATTGAACAATGCTTAATTAGGGGGGTTCAGTATTTCTTTGAGGTCACATTTGCTTTGAGCCTTTGAAACATTGCATCTGTATGCTAACAAAATTATTCAATAGAATGAATTTGTTAAGAACTCTGTTCCAAACTCGTTCCTATTTAACCAGCCAGATAATAATCCGGGAAGTTTGAGTTTGATTCATGACTTTTGTTGGTTTCATCAAGTCCCAGGATGCTCAAACAAGGTTTGCTGCAATTTACGCTTTGCTTGTAAATATCGGTTTGGCCTGTTCATGGTACATTTTTATATTCCTTTCCATCTTTTGTATGTTCGAGCAACATGGTGAGGCCTTGAGCTGCATTGTTGACAATAGTACTACTGGTGGACAACAATGTTGACAAGCACACTATAGATATTGAAGCTGATTATCTCAAGATTTTCAAGGTAAGCTGCAATTACTTTCAGCACTTATGTGATAAAAACTGATGGCCATTAGATTATCCTACTCTCCTTTCTTCATTAAAGAAGAAGGTCTCTTATTTCTTCCTCTTATGTATCGATCGGAAATGTATGAATTTGGCCTTGAAATATTTTGACTTGTCAGGCTTAAAGGATTCAATTCAACATGCAATTTGCCCCTTCTATTTATATATAGATTAAGTGAGGAGTTGCAAGAAGATTGTCAAGCTCGGCATCCACGCTCCCCAAACTTTACTTTTTGCTTAACCAAATCTGAATCATAACCATTTTGTATTTCTAAATTTTTAAAGATGAGAATTATGGTACATTCGAATCTGCACATCTGAAAATTGCATTTAACCATATATACATAGAAAAAATGCATGCAAAGTATGTTTTGTCTCCTAAGGCCACAAAGTATGTATGAAATTAAAGACACTAAACTATACATTTGCATACCTCCAGGACCTTTAGTTAGTGTCTTTAATTTAATCTTAAAAAATTGCCAACCTTACTTATAATTTTGATGTGCTTTTTGCAGAAAATTGACTGCCTTCATAGTAGCGCTGTGATGGAGCTAATGAGAGGGTTGCGAAATCAGCTCACAGAGCTTATATTTGGGTTGGGTGCACAAGACCTAGGTCCAATGAGCCTCGGATTGTCCCACAGCCTGTCTAGGTATAAGCCGAAGTTCAATCCTGAAAAGGTGAGTATGATATTGGTGCTATACTCCTGTTACACGTTTTATTTTTAGAGAAACCTTCTTTGACATGGATAAGTGAGGTGAATGCTATATTGTTTCTGGTTCCACAGGTTCATATTATGAGCATTCAGGCCAATGGCTTATGGGATGGTCTTGACAAGGAGCTTAATGCTTGTGCCATAAGGGTTTGTGAATGGTATGACTGGCACTTCTCAGATTTCACTAAAATAGTAACTGACAATATACAGCATGCGAAAGTTGTGAAGGTGATGGGTAACGAACTAATGCAGTCAACCTTGATTTCTCTGAGGTAATTCTTGACATGTCTAAATACGATTCCATGCCTATGTAGAAAACATCTTGTTTCATTCTCTAATTACCATTATGAAGTCCCAGTACATTTGTTGGTTGTCTTATAATCTTATGCAATGCAAGTCATTAAATCAGTGAAAGGCTAAAATTATCATGTAGTACTTGGCACAAATGATTCCTGATAATTCACCAGGTATTATGTAATTGATAGTCTACAACTGTAATTCACATAAATTCTGAGATATCTTCTTTCCCGGTGACTTGAGTTTCATGGCCTATTTTATCTCAAATTTCTTACTTAATGCTGAAATGGTAGAATTATTATGCTAGCTTGCTTCTTTTTTGTTCACAACCACTCGCTTGGGTTTTTTTATTTAATCATCCAACTTTAGGGTATATCTGAGTTTTACAATGCACGTGAACATTTTTATCTATTTTTTGGTTCTATCATAATATTAGGGATCCTACTAAAAGGGAGAAAGGATATTATTTGATAATATCTTTTGGTGTCTAACAAAAATACTATGAGAACGGACCAAGAACCATAGATGGTTACCTTACTCTTGTAGTGTGCTGATTCATTGCTTGATGAACTGGAGCACAGATTGCGATGATGAATTGCTGCTCCACTATCCCTAGACTAGGGTTATTTTTTTTAGAGAGAACAAAATATTGTTTAGTATTTCCCATTTTTAAAGTCTTTCTATTAGGACAAAAATTGACTCTGATGCACAAGTTGGTAAACTTTGCAAAAACTGAATTTATTGTCAAATCTGTTTATGTACACTTGCAGGTGAAATGTGAAGAGCTGCTTCAATCTACCCAAAGTGACATTTCAAGACTAACGAGGAATGCTAACATTGTGAGGTGAGTAGGTGACCACTAATCTATTAACTAGCTGTCAAATTTACCGGTTGTTACATGCAAAGAAAAGAAAAGCCTGGAGTAGTTGGAAACAAAGTTCAATTTACCAGTAGTTCTGCTGCTTGGCTTATCCCCTGTCTCCCTGAGATGGTGATTCTTCGCCATTTTTTGTGTGAAGAGTTTGACTTTTGATTGTTAAATTCATATCTGTAATAGTTTTTTTTTGCATGATTTTTGCCATGGAGCATGCATCTTTGTGTGTGTGGGTGGGTGGTGGGGGGGGTTTGTTCCTAAAAAGAACTAGACTTTGCAATAGTTGGATTGAGAAAATAACACAAAACGATCACCTTTTTCATATATATACTGGTAGAAATGATATTGTTGAACAATAATGGTTGGTTCAACTATATATTTGCGTGTGTTTTCACTCTTTTTCCATGTCTTTCACCCTATGGAAAATAAATTTGTAGCTGGTGTGCCCTTAATGTCTGTCAGGTGCCTCGTTGCTCATGTGGAAGACTATGGACAAAACATGTAGATCCTTTCCCCTCCCAGTGTTATATATTATGGTGGTTGTCATCTTCTATATTCTTTTATTGGGAAGGATTTCTTGCATATTTTATGGGGTCTTTTCCTTCAGCAGTTTAACTTACTGCTAGGCATGGTACTGTGTTGATGTTGAAAATCATAACTTGCTTCATGTAGCAGATCACTTTGTATGACCGTTTAACTTGTGTAGAAATGTAACTAACATGGTTCCTGGTTACATTGAGGAGTGACATTAGGATACAAGAAGACATTGTGGACAACGATAGCGATGTGAGGAAGGCTGTGGCATTAATTGAGGGTGGGTGGCGATTATCAGGAAATTCAGCAGTGAGGTACAAAGCAAGCTAGAAGAAAGGCATGGTATCGTAGATGGATCTATTATGAAAATATTGTAGCAGAAATATTGTTTTTGTATAGAAGCATATGTTACTGTACTGATTCATCTCAGCTGTCTGTTCAAGATTCAATGGAGATCTTCCCTAAGGCGCAAAACTGTGCTTCTCTGCCTTTGCATATATGTGATGGGAGCACGGGCGTAATTCGACTAATTGTATATTTTGCATCCAGAGGAAACATATAGTACTATTATGATTTTATTAGTTCATTTTTGTAACATCATTTCATTGGTTTATTTTGTACACAAAACAAACCGTTTTTTATTTGAGCAGGTTATGTGGCTTATTCACGAAACATTGCAATGAATATTAAGGACCATAAGGAAGCAAAATATTTTGCATTACTTTCAAGTTTCAATATTTTTTAGCGGATCAACTGGGTGTGGCAATGAAGTGTAGGCGAAGCTCAGTGGCAGAGGTTGGCTAGGTGCCTCGAGGACGCATCGAGCTTGGCAGGTGACAAAATTAATATGATTTTTCTTCTTCTGTAGTGATGATTGATGGATTGCACTAGGTTAGAGTCTTTGTGTAAACTGCAGTACATAAGAGATGGTTAGAGCCAGACATTGGTAAAGATTTCTTTTTAGTACAATAATTAAAACTCCTATTTCATGGTTAAGAGCCTTCAGTTTTACATTTATATCCCTTAGATGGCATATTCTGAGATTTCTCTCTTAGATTGTAGACATTACTACCTAAGTGTGTAGAACTTTGTTTAGGCACTCTAATCTTTGTATAGATGTGTAAGATAAAAATGACATTGATTATATGGTTTAGGATCACGTTTTATGATATGTATTGCTCTTTTTTGGATCCGTTGCAACGCACGGGCATCTTCTACTATATCATTTTAGGGGAAGGAATGCATACATGCGGTTCTCATCCCACCAAGAACTTACTGCACAAGAGGGTTTGGGGCTTTGGGCTTTGCATTGTGCTTTCGTTATATTCAACAAATAATAATGCAGTGTCCAGTGTGCTTATGTGTTACATTCTTGTTTACCTAAAAGATAACCATACTTCTTTCATTGACTTTTGATATCTCATTTGGTATGCGATTACTCCTTCCCGCATGCTTGCTCACCCTTTTATACCATTTTAGGGGAAGGAATGTATACATGCAGTTCTCATCCCACCAGCTCTCATGGACAGAGTTCTGATCAGGTATGCACACATAATCCAGCTAATGTTAAGTCTTTTCCACTCTGAATTTCAGAATTTACTTATAAGCTTTCCAAAATGATCAGAAGTTGCCAATATCAATATATAATTCTTGAGCTATGAATTATTAAATGTGACAGGGTCATCTAAATGTAGATGCTAAATGTGACGGTCATCTAAATATATAAATGTAGGTACTAAATGTGACAGGGTCATCTATGATTTCTCTACTTGTCCTATAATGATTATTTGTTTCATGCTTGTTCCTGATTGCTTGGTGATCTTAGTCCAAGAATTTAAAAAATTGCTTGGACAGCTGCCAATTTACCCTTGTCAAATAAATGTGTAAAAACAATGAAATTTTTTTTAATCTTTTTTTAGCTTTGTTACACATATGCCTACGAATCAGCTAGGTTTTCTCTCTTATTTTTCATATATATGTATGTCCTTACTCTCTCCTATGTTTTAGGTTGCCCATAGGAAAATTTGGTTTCGAGCTTAGAACAGTTGCCAAAAGATCAAGGTGTGTATTGTTTTCGTTCCTTTCTTCATATATGTCTTTTGGTTTTAGTTATTGTATACATGAGACATACACATATGCTAGCTTATTTTGCTGAAGTCATGTTTCTAAAATGTTTTTCCCCTATAGGACATTGTAGGGGCAAAGAGTTCCTGCCTTACAGACGGACTCCTTTTCTGGTTTTTCATGCTTTTCGCTTTGCCTTTTGGTTTTGGATGGAGTATTGTTTTGCATTTACAAATAATTTGTGATTTCACGAAAGCTAGGTGTTGATTGTTTCACTTGCTGATAAATAATTTAAAGGAGTAATGTGCCGTTTGTTCTCCATGGATATTTAAGGGTGATATAACTTTAAATGTACAGAGAATTCTTTCACATAACAAAGACAATTACTAGGTTTCTAATAGTTTTCTTAGCTTTCTCCAAAAGAAAGGGGGAAAAGTGGTTATGAATGTCAGATGGAGTACTCAACTAGCTACCTAAATTGGTGCACTGACACAAAGATATTGAACAATGCTTAATTAGGAGGGTTCAGTATTTCTTTGAGGTCACATTTGCTTTGAGCCTTTGAAACATTGCATCTGTATGCTGACAAAATTATTCAATAGAATGAATTTGTTAAGAACTCTGTTCCAAACTCGTTCCTATTTAACCAGCCAGATAATAATCCAAAAGTCCAGACTCCAAGCAAGTCAAACTGTACGATGTATGTTTTGTCTCTTAAATGCTTTGTCATTTTATTTTCTCTTTCAAAGGTCAATATAGTTAATAGAAAATTGTTTCTCCCAGTATGTAAACTGAAGAACCTTAAAAAGCCATGTAAATTGATGAGTGCTGATCTAACCAGTTTGTTGCTTTCAAACTTTACCAACTGCTTGCGAACTATCTTAATTGACCATTGTGGCATTAAGGGTTTAGTTGTACCCTGTGGTACAGCTACCTTGCAGCCCATAACAAATAACATGTTTCTAGTCAATTTTTAGGAATAATTTGACTCAATGCAAATCTAAACTATACATGAATAAATTTAAAAATGTACCTTGTTTATTAAAATATGGATCTTTATTGCGCCAAGTGGTACCACTGAAAAACAATATTTCCCTGAGCAACCTTAGCATATTGTAATTTTTATTTCAATTTTTTACAAGTGCAAGTGGTAACTATGGACGTAGCCGCCCCCAACCCCTTCCCTTGGCATGCCCACACACAGAACTCAGCCAATTGTAGTACCAGCCATTACCCTGGGTGAAATGACGGAAATAACCAAGAACTTCAGCAATGATGCTCTTATAGGAGAGGGCTCATACGCTAGAGTTTTCTTTGGTCTGCTGAAAGATGGCAAGAAATCTGTGGTGAAGAAGCTCGACTCCAGCAAACAACCTGATCAAGAATTCCTTGTGAAGGTTCTGACCCTCTTTCCTTCTTTCTCAGATAATAACTCTTTATTTAGGTGCCCCAACGGATTGCTTTATCACTTCTGTTTTGGTTCCAAGATTCAGCTGTTTCAGGATTTAAGCATGACAATGTCGTCCAACTTATCGGATACTGTGCCGAAGGGAGCACTTGTGTTCTTGCTTATGAGTATGCAACAATGAGCTCCTTGCATGATATTCTCCATGGCAAGGAACAATAAGCCTTTTATTTTATTTCATAATCTCTTAGTTTGCTAAATTTTGATATGCTTCATGAAAACGCCTATCTACTTATATAAAATGACATTGATACCATTTCTAATCGATCCCATTGCGGTGGAAAATGTATGAACCAATCAAGGTTACTAAGCAAAGCTGATGCGTTACTTGTTTATGATTGCAGGTAATAAGGGTGTTAAGGGAGCCCAGCCAGGGCCAGTTCTATCATGGATGCTGTGAGTGAGGATTTCCTTAAGTGCCGCAAAAGGGCTTGAATTCCTCCACTGTGACATCAAGTCCACCAACATATTGCTCTTTGACAACAATGTTGCAATTTTGCAAAGATAGGCAGCTTTGATGTCTCCAATCAGGCCCCTGACATGGCTGCACGCCTTCACTCTACTCGTGTTCTTGGCACCTTCGGTTGCCATGCAACTGGGTATGCAACCAAATGTTTCATTGCTTCCATTTCAACTAGGAATGGAAAATGAAATATTCTCTCTTACTTGCTATTTCCTTCTGGATTATGTTAGGTATGCGATGACCAGATAGCTTAGCACAACGAGTGATGTCTATAGTTTCGAAGTTGTGTTGTTGGAGCTTTTAATTGGTCACAAACCAGTTGATCATACACTACCCATGGCTAGCAGAGCCTTGTGACATGGGTATAGACGGATCTTTTAATTGCTTATGAAAATTCTCTTAGTTCTTGACAAAGATGAAACAATACAAACTAACAAAGCAGCTCAACGGTTGATTATATGTAGGCTACACCAAAGCTTAGTGAAGACAAGGTGAGGCAATGTTTTGATCTAAGGCTCGAAGGCGCATACCCTCCAAAGGTTGTCCCCAAGGTAAAAAAATTCACATGTCAGATGTTACTGTGCTTAACAGCAATACACTTTTTTTATGTCAGATGTTACTGTGCTTAACAGCAATACACTTGTTTGTGGTATATTGGTTCAGTTAGTTAATCTTTGGACTTGGGGCCCTTCTTAGAGAGTAAGATTTTGGTTCTATGACTAGAGGAAAAGTAAGCTTGTGGTAATTATATTATCTGCAAGTCATCTGGTTTGATTTATTTGAGTAGAATATGATGTCTTGGACTCTGGGTCTCACCAATATCACTGACATACGTACAAGTGTCGATATACCGCTCTTAAAATTTCTAATACAATATCATAGATGTCTTGTTTTGCGTAAGAGCATTGTATTGGGTGCTCCTGTGGATTCGTATATGCACTCTGAAAATTGACGGTTTGATTCTCTACCTCTTGGGCTTTGTATACCATGTACTTTATCACTGAAAGTATCACAAGTCAAGAGAGAGAGGTGTATAATTTGTTAATTAGCTGTAACATTGTAATTTGTTAATTAGTTGTGGCATACTATCTGATCTAATGCAATGCAATCCCTCTCCAGAAAATGAGCGGTTCATCCAAGATTGGTGTGGCAACCACAATCATTGTTCACTAGAAAATCTAAACTAATAAAAGGAGGAGTTTGCTCTGCACAACTGGATCGTCCAACCAGCTATCCGGCCCAACGCGTTCTGTTCGGCCCATTTTCGACGCGCGTACGTCGCCCACATCGACACGCGATGGTACGCCGCTCCTCCCACTTCGACCCCCCCCCCCCCCGCGCGCATCCCCCGCCCCCACGATCCCCACATCGACCCGCTCTCCCATCTTCCGTGCCGCCTCCTCTCCCTATCATTTTTTTCCCTTGCGGCGTCCCCCTCTTCAAGCTAGTCCGACGGCGTCGGCTCCGGTTCTGGCGAGGAGGAGGACAAGGAGGAGTCGTCCGCGGTGGCGAGTGAGGCGAACGGGGTGGAGGAAGTGGACGAGGAGGATATCGAGGCCGTCACCATCGGCGCGGGCGCCGACGAGGAGGAGGACAGCGGTGCCACGGCCGTTCGGGAGGGCGCCGAGGAGTCGCAGTCCAGCGAGGATGACAAGACCGTCGTGGGGGACGACGACGGTGATGAGGTGAGGGAGGCCGAGGATTTGGATGGGTTGAACTGGTTTTTGTAGGGTTTGAATGAGATTTAAAGATTTTTTTGTGGGGCGGTGGGAGATTGAGCTGATTTCATCAATTATATGAGCCGGATAGTTCATGTTTTTCAGATTTTGTAGTCGTTGCTGTGACCTGCATTGTTTAGCTAGATATGCGTTGGACCTTTTGTGTTCTTGGTGAAAAAAATTAGTTTTGTGTTACTACGCTACTAAATTAGTTTATTATTCGTGGCCATCACATCAATTTTAGTTTAGCTGATGGTTATATGCTTCCTACTTCAATAATTTAGGGCTTCTATTAGATTAGCTAATATCTCAGCTCTAGACTGAAAAGAAGCATCTATTCGAAGGATGTTATTGCTTTTTTCGTGTCTTACAATGGCAGTAGTTGTCTAAGAGGTTTGATTCGGTGTATTCTTGGGCAAAATTTCAATGCCTGAATTGTATCAGAGGTGTTGCAATTTTTTTTGCATTCTATTGCACCTAAATGTTCTTTGTTGCAGACTAAAGACCCTGCATGAAGTGCAGTGGTAGGGAAGCGTGAGCAAGCCCGGCTCAATGAACTCCAGAAATTAAAGAAGCACAAAATCCAAGAAATATTGGATACCCAAAATGCGGCCATTGATGCTGACATGGTATGTTCCTTCTTTAAAGAAATCCTTGAATACAAACGCCCCCTCTAAACATGATTTGCCCTCATGTGCATTTGATTCTTGTTTGTACAATGCATTCTCATTATAGTTATGAATATTATCTTTTAACAGAACAATAAAGGGAAGGGGCGATTGAAGTAGCTACTGCAGCAGACTGAAATATTTGCCCTGGTGACAACAAGGATCGAGCTTCAAGCTCATAGGCGATGTTAAATGGACGATTGTAAGCTAGCTTCCTCCACCTCCATGATCTGCTTTGTAGGTGCTAGCCTTCTCCGATGGCAAGGGTGACGATGTGGCCGGTGCAAGCTCCAGAACGATGGCTCAGGTGGAGTATTTGATGCTTGCTGTTATTCCAAAACGATGGCTCAGGTGGAGTATTTGATGATTTTTGTTGTTGTTCTTATACAGTTGATTCATTTAGCTATTGCACCATAGATGTTTGACGATTTGCCCCTTCAGTAGAACCGCTGGATTCACTAAACATATTGTTCACTATGCAAACTACTTCGTCATATTTGTGCCGTAGAATTTACTCGGTTTTTCCCCTTCCCCTCTCTATCACTCCGCCTAACCCATTGCACACCCCATGAAATTTATTTCGATGGGTAAGCAAGAAACTTTCCCCTCATTAATTGCATGATCACCAAATTTTAACCGATCTAATATTTTCCCCTTCCCCTCTCTATCACTCCGCCTCACCCATTGCACACCCCATGAAATTTATTTCATGGGTAAGCAAGAAACTTTCCTCTCTCATTAATTGCATGATCACCAAATTTTGACCGATCTAATATTTTGCTCAGTGGAGCAATCAGGGCATCAGGTGAGCCTTTTTTGGATACTGCTGTCTCTTTCATATGAACATAAGGATATGGCCTTTGATGAGATATTAAGTAGCTATCATCTGTTTGTTGGAGCTAAGACTGAACCTGATCAGTATGTCTCTATTATGTCGATGTTGTCAGTCTGCACAGGAGTGTAGATTATTATCCCCTTTTAAATGGATCTGCTTCCTTTCTGTTGTCCTGGTTGATTGAAAGACATGGAGGGTATCTGGAGACCTTTCCTTCTACTTCCCCAGAGCATTATTTTATTGCTCCGCATGGTAAGAAGGCCTGTGTGAGCTACTCAACAATTATGGGCATGCCAGTTATTATAGAAGTTTTCTCCTCTGCTCTCTTTCTGTTGATGTAAGTCTTTCAATTTTTCTAAATAACCACTTTCTTGATTATGCAGATACTTTAGTGCCACATGAATGAAGCATATAGCTTTAAAAGTAGTATACTATGAATGGTAACTTAAGTTTTTTATCATTTGAGTTTTCATTTGTTTGGAAACTAATGCATTTAAAAGTTTTAGGAAAATCCAACACTAATGTGGTCCAGATGGTCAAAAAAGCACTACGAAGGCTCCCACCAATAAAATTGCTAGAGATGGTACAATCATGGAGTGGGTTAGTCAATACTCTTTCTTTTGTCTATCTCTAAGTGCTTTATACATCAGCTCATTCATTTTCATAATACTTGTTTTTCATGGGCAGACACAAGATTTTTAGGATCCCGGAGTCCACCACCGACATCTAGCTCAGCTATTTGGTCTTTATCCTGTACACACTATCATAGTTGAGCAAACACCTGACCTCTGTAAAGCTGTTGCCAATAGCCTTTATAAAAGAGGTACCTTTTTGTTCTATAAAAAAGTGCAGTGCTAGATTTTGATCCTTTTTCTAAAAAACAATCATTGCATTCAACTTTGGTTCCTTTCAAAAACAAAATGTCTTCAGCTCGGGAATTATTAGTTAGGGTATGTCTATAGGGCAAGATGTTACTAGATGATGGCATCCTGAGATTCCCTTTTGCACGAGAGCCGTTCGTTCTTGTATAAGCTCCTTGTTGATCTCAGATTTGTTGAGAGCTTGAGGGTCAACTGGTGATGATGAGGGGAATGCGGTTATTATGTCTAAAAGTCACATTATATTCCACTGGATATATATGTTTCACCCTTTTTAGTTAGTTGATTCACTTAATATATGTATAAAAGAAAAATGCTATTTAGCGTAAGATTTGATATCCCGTTGTAACGCACGGGCATTCTACTAGAGGTCATAAGGGAGAGGTCGCCCTTACCCCATCTCTCTGTTTCTCTCATTCTATGTCCTTTATCAATTTGGGGATGGAGCTAAAGCTGCGCTGGTAAGTCTGATCTGTTCTTTCTTCTTGCTACTAAATTCAATGGAATTCAATTCTTACTTATCAAAATCTGTATCCATGTGAGAAGCTTTGATACTTGTAACTCATGGTTCAACGGTATCATTTGAGAAGGTTTTAGAATTCTATTGATTATAAATGAGGCAGCACTCTGACAAAGCCCCTAATAAACAGTAAATCCAGTGTAATTCAATATCCAGGCATGCACATATGTCTATTGTATTTATCACCATACATATCTCGTTGGAAATTAAGCAAATTATGTAGCAGTAGTAGCAAGGAGGAGTATGGTTTGTAAAAATCAACAGGATTAATATTTTTGTCTGAAACACACAATGGCAAAACTTTTATAATGCTCTCCCCTGATTACAGGTAGAAAATACTTTTTTCTTTTGACCATCGGTTTTATGGCCTTATGGTTAAGTGCTTGGTGCAAAGAATGATATCAACATAGATACTAGACTTTTGCTTGTCAGTCTCTATTATCCATCAACATAGATGCACAAGATACTAAAACACTTTGAACAGGTATTGCCATTGATGACATGGACAATAATCTTTAGCTTATCATGGACGAAAATGCATTTGATGTTGTCATGCCCTTTGCTGCTGTCGGTTATGTTGGTGAGAGCACACTTGAGCCTCTAAGGTACTGGACTTTTGCTTGTCAGTCCCTATTATCCATCAACTTAGATGCACAAGATACTAAAACACTTTGAATAGGTATTGCCATTGATGACATGGACAACAATCTTTAGCTTGTCATGGACATAATGTGCTTTTTCCCTCACCTTTTAATTTTGTATATTCCCCTTCATCCTATTCTTTTAACTATTGCTTCTATTTAGACTGTCAACATACTGGACCAAGTTCGTGCATTGGAGAATGAGATGGTTCTTAGGTTAAAGAAACAAGGCTTCAATGTTACCCCTAAAATTCTCATTGTAAGTGCATTATCCTTTAACCCTTATCTCGATTTTGCCACCTGTTAGAATGTTAAGCTTTCTCAGTACATGCTCCTGTTTCTTTGTTTTGCTAAGCCATTGAGCCATTCTATTATTTTTCATGTGCTCTTGCAATTTCACCAATGACCAATTAAATTGCTCCCGTTAAGTAACTCATGCTTTCTATTTCTTCAATTTGCAGTGCATGAGAAATCAATTTTGCTTCCTCTTTTACCTGCAAGCCTTTTAGTGCTGCAAGAGCCTCAGCTATTTGGATGGTTCACATACTATGCCCTTTTTGTCTGCCATGATCAGCTTCCTGTACAATATATAGTTGTTATTGTCCTGTTCTTTCATATCTACTACTCACTCAGTGGAAGCTACGGAAAAGGGGTGAACATTCCATATGGAACAAAGGCAGTTCTGAGCCTGCCATTGTTATGCTCACTCTTACTTCTCATTGTACACCTACAAATAGAGCATCCGAAGAGGTATCCCTTCCTCTTTGACGCACTTATAATGTTTATTTGCTTCTCACAGTTTGTCATTTTGACCCTATACACCAATTATAAGCAATGGATGTTGGACTTCCATTCTAGATTAGTTGGCAGGAAGAAAGATCTATGAATGAAAATTTTGATACAGTTGAAAATAGACCTCTTCCACTTGTGATTAAATTAAACATAAATATATTGTAACAAATAACATAGGAGGCATGCTATCGTCATAGCCAGTAATCTCTCTTATTTACTTTGATTAAGGAGACTATTCAATTCTTCCTGGATAGATTATTTTTGAACATACAGATCGTTGGTAACATATGATAATTTCCATGTAGTTATCCATTGCCTTGCAATTCTCCCTTCCAACTTGTAAAAATGTCATAGATTTGTTTTAATTCTAATTTTGTTTATCCATATCATTTTTTTGGCGGGAGCAGAATACGAAGAATGTCCTAAGGTAGCAACCACTAAAAACGAAGTACACTTTTAAGAATCTAATGATGGGAATATGCTGACATGGTTATGTGGCTTATTCACGAAACAATGCAATGAATATTAAGGACCATAAGGAAGCAAAATATTTTGCATTACTTTCAAGTTTCAATATTTTTTAGCAGATCAACTGGTTGTGGCAATGAAGTGTAGGCGAAGCTCAGTGGCAGAGGTTGGCTAGGTGCCTCGAGGACGCATCGAGCTTGGCAGGTGACAAAATTAATATGATTTTTCTTCTTCTGTAGTGATGATTGATGGATTGCACTAGGTTAGAGTCTTTGTGTAAACTGCAGTACATAAGAGATGGTTAGAGCCAGACATTGGTAAAGATTTCTTTTTAGTACAATAATTAAAACTCCTATTTCATGGTTAAGAGCCTTCAGTTTTACATTTATATCCCTTAGATTGCATATTCTGAGATTTCTCTCTTAGATTGTAGACATTACTACCTAAGTGTGTAGAGCTTTGTTTAGGCACTCTAATCTTTGTATAGATATGTGTAAGATAAAAATGACATTGATTATATGGTTTAGGATCACGTTTTATGATATGTATAGCTCTTTTTTGGATCCGTTGCAACGTACGGACATCTTACTAGTATATCATTTTAGGGGAAGGAATGTATACATGCGGTTCTCATCCCACCAAGAACTTACTGCACAAGAGGGTTTGGGGCTTTGGGCTTTGCATTGTGCTTTCGTTATATTCAACAAATAATAATGCAGTGTCCAGTGTGCTTATGTGTTACATTCTTGTTTACCTAAAAGATAACCATACTTCTTTCATTGACTTTTGATATCTCATTTGGTATGCGATTACTCCTTCCCGCATGCTTGCTCACCCTTTTATATCATTTTAGGGGAAGGAATGTATATATGCAGTTCTCATCCCACCAGCTCTCATGGACAGAGTTCTGATCAGGTATGCACACATAATCCAGCTAATGTTAAGTCTTTTCCACTCTGAATTTCCGAATTTACTTATAAGCTTTCCAAAATGATTAGAAGTTGCCAATATCAATATATAATTCTTGAGCTATGAATTATTAAATGTGACAGGGTCATCTAAATGTAGATGCTAAATGTGACGGTCATCTAAATATATAAATGTAGGTGATGCGGACCGAGTCTACGTCTGTCGCAACCGCATGCAGGCGCCAATCCAGGAAGGATTAGATCAGGCGCATGCATGAAGGGATTTAATCTTTAATAGGCGCATGCATGATGGGATTTTATCTTTAATAGGCGCATGCACCTTATCTTTAATTTCCTTTTTCATCTACATTCTGTTTTATTTCCTTGTTTCTAGGATTTAGTTGTTAACTCCCTGAGGGAGGAGTCTTTGGTGAATAAAAGGAGAGAAAGGCCTAAGAAAAGGGTACGCTTCCAGTACCGCAAATCCAGTCTCAGGCGCTGCCGTTGATAACCGTCCGGTGGCACCGTACAGCCAGTTACCTCGCCGCCGTAGATTCCACTACGACGGCGCCCACTTCCTCACGCGCAGGTCTCCGTCCGGGGACTCGTGCGTTCCAACGCTCCCAAACCCAAGAACCACATCAACTGGTATCGGAGCCGATCGATCCTTCGGCCATGGCAGGATCCGAGGAGCGCCTCACCAAGCTAGAGGCGGCGGTGGAAGAATTGGTCGGGTCAAATGCCCGGTTGGAGAAGATGATGGCCGATCTCATAAAGGCCCAGGGAAAGAGAGGGGAGGAGGATGACCGAGAGGATGGTGAAGGAGGCTCTGCTCACGTTGGTGTTGGCCGAACTAGCCTGCCGCTCAGGTGCGGGGATGGAGGGCGGCCTGGGCGGGAGATCCGCGACCCGGCCCTGCATGGGCGGTTGTCCCGGGAGGATTGGGGCGTGGATGATTCGGGGCGTTTCGGCCGACCGAATCGTGGGGAGCGGGAGGATGCGCCACGTCATCACCGGCAACACTTCGACGATTGGGGTGAAGGGGGGGGGCGTGATCGGCTGGTTCCCCGGGCGCCTCGCTTCTGAAGTTCTTTGTTATGCGATGGCACGGGAGATCCTTTGCCATGGCTTCGGCAATGTGAGAGATTCACACGTGCTCATGACATCCCGCGAAGGAAGTATGTCCAGATGGCCGGCTTGCATGTGCGAGGAGAGGCACAGGAGGTCCTTGACAACTGGGCGCTAGAGGAAGGGCCCATCTCAGGGGATGAATTCTACGAGACTTTCCTTCAGCGGTTTACGCGCCATGCGACCGCCGGTCCCCTGGGCGATCTGATTAATCTCAAACAAGGGGAGTCGCGGGTGGATGACTATGCGCGGGAGTTCCAGAGGCTCCTCTCGCGGGCGCCAAGGATGAAACGAGAAGATCAAATCGAGACCTTCGCAGCAGGGCTCTCGGTTACCTTGGCGGCAGATGTGCAGCGCGACCGGCCACGCTATTTGGCGGAGGCGATAGCCTTCTCCCGGGAGGCTGAACGCCGCGAGGACGCTTGGATTGCCAGAGCGACGCGGAGTTGGGCTCCGCTCGGTCGGGTGCGCCCTGCGTTCAGCCGGGGCGTTCCGGCGGCTGCGATGGAGGCTTCGGCTAATCCTGCGCCGTGGGTGGTACCCTCGAGCTCACGTCCTTCACCAGCCACCATGTCGCCAGTGGGCCGGACAACACCGGCCGTGGCCGCAGGCAGTTCGCAAGGGGAGGGCGGGCCACCAGTACAATGCCACAAGGCTCATCGTCGGCCACGTCTTCTTATCATGGTCGTTTGGGCGCAGACGAGATGGCGGAGCGGCGTGCCAAGGGGTTATGCTTCAACTGCAATGAAGTATATACGAGGGGCCATCGCTGCCAGCGCTTGTTCTATTTGGAGGCCGTCAGTGAGGATGAAGAAGAACCGGAGGTGAACGAGGAAGAGCCACCTGAGCTCTCGGCTTTGGCGCCAGCGGGCCTCGGAGGGGCTGCACCATGCAGCTCGAGATTCTGATGAGGGGCAGAAGGTTACGCGGATTGGTGGACACGGGAAGCACGCACAACTTCATCAGCACGTACGCGGCCGACCGCGTGGGAGTCCATCAGGAGGGCAACGGAGGCCAGCCGGTCCGGGTGGCTAATGGCGTCGAGCTGCCATGTTTTGGACGTGCCACCGAGGACTTCCGCGTGGAAGAGTACACATTCCGGGCGCCTTTCTTCCTCATTCCTTTGCAGGGATTTGATGTGGTGCTCGGTGTCCAGTGGCTAAAACCCTTTGGCGACGTGGTGTGGAACTTTGAGTCCCTCACGATGTCGTTCCAGACGGGCGGGCGCACGATTACTCTCCAAGGCCTGGGCGCGCCAACGAGTCCCCAGGCGCTGCAGCTTGAGGCGCAACATGACATGGTGGTCGCCTTAACCGCAGCTTTTGAGGACGTCTTCGCGGAACCTCAAGGGTTGCCGCTGTCCCGAGGATGCGACCACCGCATTTGTTTGCAGAAAGGCACGGATCCGGTGGCAGTTCGGCCCTACCGGTATCCGTTCCGACAGAAGGATGAAATCGAAAGCCAGTGCGCCACAATGCTGCGTCAAGGGATCATCCGTCCCAGCCGGTCGCCCTTTTCCTCGCCAGTACTCTTGGTGGCTAAGGAGGATGGCTCATGGCGCTTTTGCGTGGATTACCGCGCTTTGAACGCCAAGACGATCAAGGACAAGTTCCCGATCCCTGTGGTGGAAGAATTGTTGGATGAATTGCATGGGGCGCGAGTCTTCTCCAAGCTTGACCTTCGTTCTGGCTACCATCAGGTCCGTATGCGGGAAGAAGATATTGAAAAGACGGCATTTCGCACCCATCACGGCCATTTTGAATTCCTCGTCATGGCATTTGGGTTGTGCAATGCTCCGTCTACGTTCCAGGCGCTAATGAACGAAGTCCTGGCGGATTTCATGCGGAAGTTTGTCTTGGTCTTCTTCGATGATATCCTCATTTACAGTGCCTCGATAGACGACCACGTACATCATCTTCGGCAAGTGCTTGAGCGGCTGCGTCTTCACCGTCTCTTCCTTAAGCGCTCCAAGTGCACCTTTGCGCAACGCGAGGTGGCGTATCTTGGGCACATTATTTCCAGCACTGGAGTGGCAGCCAACCCATCCAAACTTCAGGTCATTGCTGCATGGCCAACTCCGGCGTCGCCAACAGGGGTGCGCAGCTTCCTCGGCCTCGCCGGCTACTACCGCCGGTTCATCTGCCACTATGCCTCGGTCGCCGAGCCATTGACCAGCTTGCTACGACGACAATCTTTCCAGTGGACGCCGGCCGCCGAGACCGCCTTCCGCGCGTTGAAGGCAGCTCTTCAGTCAGCGCCGGTCCTGCGTTTGCCGGACTTTACGGCCCCCTTCGTGGTCGAGTGTGACGCCTCCAGCAAGGGAATTGGTGCTGTCCTCCAACAGGACGGACACCCTGAGGCCTTCTTCAGCAGACGCCTTGCCGAGCGTCACGTCCGCCTTGCCGCTTATGAGCGGGAGCTCATCGGCTTGTCCAAAGCCATTAGGCACTGGCGGCCGTATTTGTGGGGGCGCTCCTTTGTGGTGCGCACGGATCATGCCAGCCTGAAGTATCTCCTGGAAAAAGCCTTGGTGACGCCGCTGCAACAACATTGGCTCAACAAACTTATGGTTGAGATGACATGTGCAGCCCTCTCCTCTCCTACCGGCTCGGTTGTGGAGGAATGGAAGGCCCTTCTCCGCGATGATCCGGAAGTGAAGCGCCGGTGTGCCGAGCTGCTTCAGAACGCCGCCAATTCCTCTTCACCAGCTACGGGAGCAGAGTGGACAACGGCCGATGGCTTGCTGTACAAGGCGGGCCGGTTATTCTTACCATCTTCATCCCCCGTCCGTGCCTTGGTGGTCGCAGCCTTCCATGATGCCACCCATGAAGGCGCCCATAAAATTCTCCATCGAGTTCGGCAGCATTTTCTTTGGGACAAGCAACGCCAGTCGGTTGATGAGTATATCCAGAAGTGCCGCATTTGTCAGCAGTACAAGGTGAGCTCTTTATCCTCGGCCGGCCTCCTCCAGCCGCTCCCTGTTCCCCACCATGTCTGGGCGGACATCTCGATGGATTTCATTGTTGGGCTACCCAAGTCCCAAGGCCGCACTGCCGTCCTCGTGGTCGTCGACCGCCTCTCCAAATATGGGCACTTCTTTGCTCTCAAGCGGCCAACGACTACGTCCCACGTCGCGGACATCTTCTTTGATGGGGTGGTCCGTCTCCACGGAGTACCCGAGTCGATTGTCTCGGACCGCGATCCTGTTTTCACTAGCGCCTTCTGGCAGGACCTCTTCAAGCGGTGTGGCACTCGCCTGCTTACATCTTCCGCTTACCACCCACAAACAGATGGCCAGACGGAGGTGGTCAACCGGACATTGGAGATGTATCTGCGCTGCTTGGCAACTGATAATCCGTCCTCTTGGGTTCAGTGGTTACCGTGGGCAGAATTTTGTTACAATACTTCCTACCATTCGGGCCTCCGGATGGCGCCATTTGAGCTGGTCTATGGTCGGCCCCCTCCTGCCTTGGTGCCGTACTCTCAAGGGGCAACGACCATCGATGAGGTGGACTGCAGACTGGTTGATTGGGATGCGCTTCTCGCCCAGGCCCGGCAACAACTTCTTCGCGCACAGAACCGTATGAAACAGCGGTATGATGCAGGGCATCGTGAGGTTACTTTCTCCGTTGGTGCTAGGGTGTGGCTACGCCTGCAACACCATCGGCAACATTCGTTGCGCCCCACTGGACAGCCCAAGCTTTCTCCTCGCTTCTTCGGGCCGTATCGGGTACTTGCTCGCATTGGCGAGGTTGTGTACCGGTTGGATCTTCCGGCCACAGCTCGTCTTCACGATGTGTTTCATGTTTCCCTCCTCAAGCCGTATCGGGTACTTGCTCTGCACAACTGGATCGTCCAACCAGCTATCCGGCCCAACGCGTACTGTTCGGCCCATTTTCCACGCACGTTCGTCGCCCACATCGACCCGCGATGGTACGCCGCTCCTCCCACTTCGAACCCCCCCCCCCCCCCGCGCGCATCCCCCGCCCCCACGATCCCCACATCGACCCGCTCTCCCATCTTCTGTGCCGCCTCCTCCCTATCGGTTTTTTTTCCTTGCGGCGTCCCCCTCTTCTAGCCAGTCCGACGGCGCCGGCTCCGGTTATGGCGAGGAGGAGGACAAGGAGGAGTCGTCCGCGGTGGCGGGTGAGGCGAACGGGGAGGAGGAAGTGGACAAGGAGGATATCGAGGCCGTCACCATCGGCGCGGGCGCCGACGAGGAGGAGGACAGCGGTGCCACGGCCGTTCGGGAGGGCGCCGAGGAGTCGCAGTCCAGCGAGGATGACAAGACCGTCGTGGGGACGGCAGCGGTGATGAGTGAGGAGGCCGAGGATTTGGATGGGTTGAACTGGTTTTGTAGGGTTTGAATGAGATTTAAAGATTTTTTGTGGGCGGTGGGAGATTGGTGATTTCATCAATTATATGAGCCGGATAGTTCATGTTTTTCGATTTTGTAGTCGTTCTTTGTGACTGCATTGTTTAGCTAGATATCGTTGGACCTTTTGTGTTCTTGGTGAAAAAAATTAGTTTTGTGTTACTACGCTACTAAATTAGTTTATTATTCGTGGTCATCACATCAATTTTAGTTTAGCTGATGGTTATATGCTTCCTACTTCAATAATTTAGGGCTTCTATTAGATTAGCTAATATCTCAGCTCTAGACTGAAAAGAAGCATCTATTCGAAGGATGTTATTGCTTTTTTCATGTCTTACAATGGCGAGTTGTCTAAGAGGTTTGATTCGGTGTATTCTTGGGCAAAATTTCAATGCCTGAATTGTATCAGAGGTGTTGCAATTTTTTTTGCATTCTGTTGCACCTAAATGTTCTTTGTTGCAGACTAAAGACCCTGCATGAAGTGCAGTGGTAGGGAAGCGTGAGCAAGCCCGGCTCAATGAACTCCAAAAATTAAAGAAGCACAAAATCCAAGAAATATTGGATACCCAAAATGCGGCCATTGATGCTGACATGGTATGTTCCTTCTTTAAAGAAATCCTTGAATACAAACGCCCCCACTAAACATGATTTGCCCTCATGTGCATTTGATTCTTGTTTGTACAATGCATTCTCATTATAGTTATGAATATTATTGTGACACCACGAAATGTCGGGATTTGAAATTAGGTGATGATATGTTAAAAAGTATGGTAAAATGTGATAAGACGTCGTAAATGAGATAATTTGTGATCTTTTACATTTAGAACCCTACGGTTTGGCGTTTTAGCGCGTTTCGGGCCTCTCCGGGGTCGTTTTGGGCCGTTTCCGGGTGATCGGGCCGTGGGGGAAACAATTTGGGCCGTCAGTGGGATGAATTGGGCCCATGTGGGGGTGTGCTAGGGCAGCACACCTGCTGCCCCTCCCATGCGCCCCACTCTTGCCGCCTCCCCATGCGCCCCATCTCTCCCCTTGGAGCCGCCACCCCACCTCCTCTCCCCATCTTCCCCAAATCTCCTCCTCCTCCACCTCAAGCTGCACCACCCCCTCCTCCTTGCGCCCCCAAGGACGCCTCCTCGCTGCCACAACTTGCCCCGCTGCTGCCCTTGCCATGGAGGAGCTCCGCGACGAGTGGATTGGACGGGATCGGCGCGTGGGAGGAAAACCGGGGAAGGAACGCGAAGATTCGGCCAGTCGATTCGTGTTCCTCCAAGAAGGTAATGGGGGATCTTGTGGGGTAGTTCTTATTCTGCTATAGAGGTGATTACCATGTTTTTAGATCAAGGGAGGTGCTGCCATGGGTTAGATCTAATGAAAACTAGAGTTGTATTCGCGTTCGATTCGGGCAGATTGGGAACCCGAGCTAGGGCGAGCGTTTCGCCAATTTCTAGTTTGAATCTGATCGCACGGACTTTTAGTAAGTTGTAGATAATTTCCTTATCTTTCCGTGCATATAAAGAAATTGAAATTCACCACCGTTTAGAAGTTATGCCTGCTTTTAAGTATTTGTCAAATCTGTGACGAGATTGAGACAGTTCGTGTTCAACGTTAGATTAAACAACTTTAGAGTCCGAATCAGTCTTTCCCTATAACTAGAAAAAGTTGGGAAATTTCTAAGCTACGCAGGGTGTACTCGTTTATTTAATTTGGTGTCCTAGAGCGAAGTTATGATAGTCGGAAGGCTGCTGTCCCGAAGGGACAGATTCTTGTTTCGATTTTAGGAGTTATGCGAAGTCGGGTAGCGGGATTTATGTGTGCTGTTTTGTGGACTCGAATTGAGTGTGTGGCACGTGTTTGCGGTGGTGTGCCTTCAGGAGTGCCCTCAACCTCTCGTCACTCCGTTGCCGTGGTTGAAGGCAAGTGTATTGTGTGGATTGTGTGCTTTATGTGTTGCTAGATTGGTTTGATGGCATTTGGAATAGATAACATGTTGTGTTGCCATGGTTTACAAGTTATATTTGATATGATGTCCTTAGGCCATGAATTAAATGATATCAATGATATGGTGACCTCATGCCATGATTACATATGCTTGTCGTAGATGAATGATTCGCATGCCATGTTTTGTACGGTTTCCGTCGATTGTTGGGTACGGTCCTACATGTTAAGATGCCAAGTGTTGATATGCAATATTTCTATTCATGTTTACGTTCTTTGTCCATTTTGCATACATGGCATATTTTCATGGCCGATCAGGTGAGATAAGTCATAACTATTAGGTAGGGCGGTGAAGCTGTTATGACTAGTCAGGGCTATTCTTTCGAATAAGTCCTACATCGTGATTCCTTCACCGAGGTGAATGGAAGCGAGTGATAGGCACCCTCCATCTTCGGGATGGAAGGGAAAAGGGTGCATGCCGACGGGTGTGCACTCAACCATACCCTGTATGAGTATTCCAGAGACATGTGCATTGCATTGCATGAATGAATTTCATAAATGAAGGTGTTTATGAGATGATGATGAGAGTACTCATGAGATGCTCATGAGATGATTACCATGTTGTTTTAAAGGTTGTAAATTAATTTAAATGTGATGTGGTGTGATATAACTGTGGAAGACTGGAATGATGGTTTGTTGTCTTGATCCTTGTTGTTCCATTGCAATACACTTTCTTTGAGTGATGAACTCACGTTTGTGTTTTCGTTGTTTGTTTCTTTAGGTACCATGAAATCGGGCGGGGAAAGGGATTTAGCTACACTCCTCCACGTAGTATCACAATCTAGCTAATTCACCTTCTTTTGGAGACACTGCAATAAGTATTGCAATAATCATTAGTTTATGGTCTTAATGTTGGTTGTTTCCCTCATGTGAATCATGTGGGGCTAAGGAGTGAATTGTTATATCTTCCTAGACTTAAATTGATGCCTATTCTTTTGTTAGCGATGTCTATTGATGTGTTAGTTGATGATTAGCTATTATTATCACTGCATGTTGATATCCTGTTTGTCTTATAAATTGATATGATGCTATGTCGATCATTTTCATGCTAAAACAAAGGAGATGCTGTCGAAATTTTCAATTATTCGAAATGATTACTTGCTGTAATTTATCTTAAATGCCTTAGAGCGTCAGAGCGATTCTAGGGTTCCTTTTCCTGGTTTTGTTTCGGGAGAGGAATGAAGGATTTGTCGGGGGATGAAATAATTGAAGTTTATCCGGCGTATTAATATTAAATTTGGAGTTGTTGGGCTAGAAACAGTGGGCCGAGGAAAACCTAGGCCTGGGCTGCGAATCCTCCCCTCTCTCTCTTTTCCCCTAGTGGGCGGCCCACCATATAAAAGGGTGTCACCCCCAAAGCCCTAGGGCGCCCCTTCCTCACTAGCAGCCACACCACCCTCCTCTTCCTCCCCTTGCGTGGTGGCTCAAGATCCACCATGAAACGCCGAAGAGCAAGCGAGAAGAGGATCCGTGGAGGCGTGGAGGACGAGCGATTTCCGTTCGGGAATCGTCGCGTTTTAGTGGAGTTCTCAAGGGAGAACTCAAGGTAAAATTCCCAATCTTTTACCTCTGTTCTACCTAGGGATTAGGAGTGTATTAGATCGGTGGTGAGTGATTTAGGTGGATCTTGATGGGGAGAAGGGTAGATGTTCACGTGGTCTGTTTTTGGAAGGAGATTGTGCGGTAGCGGATTGTTTCACGTTTACGTGGCATAGACGATTTTTCTGCAAAACCTATAACTAGAAAGTTGTAGATAACGTCGAGATCTAGCTTACGTAATTGTTTGAGAATTTTTGGGGTGTGGAGTGCGATAGTTATTCTTTGTTGCAAAATGACAGACGAGAATCTGAAAGCGATTTTGTCCACCGTGTTGGACGTTTGTTTAGGCATATTTAACAGTGGAATTGAAATTTGTGATCTTCATGAAAGTTGTAGATCTCGTCAATATCTAGCTCTTGTAATTTTTGTATTTTTATGATCTGTATAAAAAAAAGATCTGAAATTGTGAAGAGAGGTGATCTTTGTTTGACCGGACAGATTGGGGTTTTTGGCGCTTAAGAAGGAGCAGGGATTAGGAAGCGTGTGTTCGAGTTGTGTGATCATTTGTGATGTCGCTATGTCTTTGAAATAATACTTATGCAGTGGTGCCCCTTCCGACGCAACTAGGTTCGTCATCCACGTTGGTAAAGGCAAGTGGAAGTAGCGGTCTTGCTAAACTATAACTCGCTATTTGTTTAGTCTTCAATATAAACCTTAATTGCAACACACCTACATGGTTTAACTACTTGTTTATGAGATTACAATATCCTATCTGCATTGTGATGTGGTTGTTTGGCTTTTGAATCATGAGTAAGAATGAAGAAAGATGTTGTTTGCAAGATGAATTGTGGAGATATTCTATCTCAATGATGTTCGCATTCTATCCATGTTATTTGATGGTATGCAAGCATGTGAATTCAGTGGGAAGTTATGAATGTATTTATGCATGAAGCATTAATCGCATAATCATGCATTGGAAGTTTGTCGACGCCAACAGGCGCGATCAAATGCCGTACAACACCGTGTGTTCTGAGAAAGGGCACGGTGAGGAGGATCATGGCATAAGCATGTGCACAATCATATGCATTTCTATGAGGTTGTGTGGACTCTATAATGTGGTATTGGACATGAGGAATTTGGTATGCTAGTTTTACTGTGGTCGTGTTATTCGTTAGAAGTTGTTCCGCTTCTTTGAGATTACCCAATCTCACCCCTTGTTATTTTGTTGTTTTCGAGTAGTTCTCGCGAGTCGTAAGCTTGAAGGGTGGGCTTAGTAGCACAATCAACCCTCCGGGTCATCACGAATCACATGGACTAGTGCATTTAATAATTCATTAGCTTGCTGAAATTTTATTAATCATAGACCTGTTGATGTCCTCTTTGGAGCCGTTTTACGTTTATGTTTGTTTTACGGTTGATTTAGACTTGTTATCTCTAGTATTGATGCTTTTATGTTATTCCTGTTTATAATGGTTATTATGAATCTTGTTGTCGCCTGCTTTGTCCTAATTTTAGGAGAGATCTTTGTCGAAATTTTCTTGTCTGACAGTTTAGATTTGTAGGGTGCTACAGCTTGGTATCAGAGCGGGCTGTAGGTCCTTGGAATGTCTATTTTTAGTGTCATACTATAGGATACAACTAAAATGCGATGTGGAATAACTTAGAAACATGGCCTAGGTTTTAACTAAAATTTTGTCATAGGATAGCAACATTAAAATTTGTGTAAGTGGAATCACTAATTTAAAATTTGACACACATGGATGCACTGAGGAAAGGGTATGGGTATCGTTGCCTTATGCTTAAAGGTTGAATTTAAGCTTTGTTGTTGAATGCTACTTTTGATGATGTATAATGCTATATTTATGATAGATTTGATTGAGTTGCTTCATTTGTGATAAAGTGTGGTTGTGGTCTTAGAAGGGTTTCGGTCACCTTTTGTTTGTAGTGAGGTGTGGTTTGTGGTGTGGCGGGTAGAGTCACCACCGAAGAACTATTATACCCCTGTAGGGAAAGAGTACTTATCCGTGTGCATGTCGTAGATCGGGTAGTGACTGGAGTCAAATAGAAGAGGTTGGTGATGGATTCCTTCGGATGTTCTTTACCGTCTTGACGGTCGGTTTTGGTTGGTTTCGGGTATGTGGTTGGTTGAAACCGAGGAAAATGCTTAGTTTTGAGCACTCGCCGATTTGTCCTTTTGGCGGTTTGTGGTTTTGTCTCCTTTGAGTGAAGACACGTAAGAAGAGTTCTACGTTATGCGTCTTTTGGTCACAATTTTGCTTTGGCTTTGATTTATTGTGATGGACTCGTCGTTGGGAGGAAATTTACGTGGTTGTTGTTTCCCCGATTTTTTTTTTTAAAAAAGAAGGGGGTTGGAGTTTCTCTGTTGCAGATCAAGTGGATGGAGCTAAGTTTGAATCTTTATCGGAAAAATTTAGTTGGACATTTGGTCTTCCTTTTGCATCCGTCTTCCTTTGTGGAAAGTGTAGGTTTTGGATTTCTTGAAGAGTTTTGGCTACTATGATTGGACATTTGAGGGTCGAGCTCTCTTGCATTTATGTTTGGATTTTGCTTTTCTTCCTTGCACGAAAAGAAGAAATTTTTATCGGTGTTTGTTCTTGATCTAGAACTGTGTTTGTTTTTAATGTTTTGGATTGCCTCCTGTTTGTCAAGGGTAGGTGACCCATGACGGTGTTTAGAAATTTTATGTCCGTGTTACGTAGTATGTAACAATGTGGTTTATGGAATGATGTACTTCTAAGTTAATTTGTGAGTTGAATCAATTAAAATGTAATTGTTATCTTTAGCTTGAGATTAAATAAACTTCTAGTATTGTAGATTGCTCTATAGCGATAATGATTGAATGTGTTAATGTGCATGCTTAGGATTTATTGCATTATTTTAATGTGCCCTTGACCATGGACAATGTTTAAAGCTTTAAATCTTGATGCGTAGTTAGAACATTACGATGATGTAAACTATTGTGAAGGTAATAGAAAATTAGTGGGTTATTTAGAGACATTTTAATATAAGGTCGGTAGAACAATTTAATTGTAATGGTGGACTACCGATATTGTTAAAGAAACCATCTTTGGTTGTTTAAAGATGTTCTAATTTAATCGTGTTGGCTAGTGACTTTAACTTGGAAATTGATTAGAGTTGATATTTATGACGTTGCAAACTATTAGTAGATTCGGAAGTATGCAGTTGCGTTCCAATAATGCTAGTATCGATATCAATTGGGAAGACATAAGTTTTTGCCATTGCCGTAAGAGCTTTGTGATGATTTCACCTATTCAGTTCACTTTAAAAAAAAAGGCTGGAGTATGTCTTGGAGTGGCAATTTTGCTATAACCCGTGTATAGGGTAGCTAAAAAAAAAATTAAAAAAAAAATTTAAATTTAATTTAGCGTTGTTGTTATAAGAGCTTTGGATGGCTTAAATTATTCAATCTATTTTACATAGTTGGAGTATGTTGTGTAGTGACAGTTTGTCATAGCCTATGGATAGGGTAACTAAAAGCAATGTTGTTGTTTTACAATTATGCCAATTATTGATATTGATGACTTAGTAGTGGTGGTAACTGATTAGATTAATTGTTGAAAACCTTTGTTAAAATGGTGGAAATTGTAACATGTTGTGATGGAGTGAACCAGGGATAGTTAGCATGACGCGTGATTTTGTCCTTAATAAATGTATGTTTTAAACTTCTATTTATGATTGGTGCCTTGTTGAGATAATATTTACTTGTTGAGTCATCTTTTAGGTGAATAAATTTCCATTGTCGAGATGTTGACGCGTATGTGGTATGGAATTTATAGGTTCATCATCTTTGAAAGACTTGTTGAAGCCTTGCCTTTCAAATTTAGAATATGATGATATAGGTTAGAATTTTGCTCAGTGGGGATCTTGATGAGGTAGTGTTGGTTGGATGTGTTTTTATAAGCACTGTGAACTTTATTTATAATTGTGGAAAAGGTAATAAGAGTAAGAATTTGTTGTGTAGTTGTTGTTAAATCTGATGGGCCTTCTCAATGAGTAAATAGGGAATATTGAAATCTAAATGGTAAGGGTAGTGGAATGCTATAGATGGCGGGAGTTATGCTTTGAACTTATGTTTAAAAATTCATATGGATTGGTTTGTTTGTTTGATATTTGGGTTGAATACTTTCGGTCAAAGTATTCTTTGTCTTTGTGTTTGAGTTTCCTAAACTTAGAATGATTACGCCAAATGTGGGTTAAGTTCGAGGCTTAAAACAAGGATAAAAGAATGATTAACCTTGAAGTAATTTGTGGAGATTTTGGACTGTTATTCTATTAAATATCGTCATTCATTCATCTTTGATAAGAAAACTAGCTTAAGTTATGAATCGACATTTATGCTCAAGGATGTATGCTTTGACTGTGTCCGTAGTTTTCAAGGTCGAGTTATCGGTTGCATTGTTGATCAAAAGAAGTAGCTAATCCAATGTAAGATTTGGAACTTCATGATTTGGAAATATTTGTATTTCTATTTTGGGCTAGAGTTGTGTTGTGGTGTGAGGTGTTTGACAGCTTTTGTTTAAGAGACGATTCTTAGTTTGTGACATGAATGATATTCGTGGTTGAAACAATTTTTTCTCGTTGGGAAGTGAGTTTGGTTCCTTTTTAAGGAAAAAGAGATGGTGGTTGTGTGGAAGCATTTAATTCCTTGATCGGTTTCTTTTTTCTGAATGGCTCGGCCTTGGATAAAAGTGAGATGATTTGTTTTGGTAAAAGTGAAATGCATTTGCAGAAGACTTTCGCGGTGTTTCTCTTTTGAATAGAGCTTCTCCCCAAAGAAATTTTTTTGGTGGTTTTGGTTCTATGGAGTTCCTCTTCCAAGTTGAGTTCCCGTGTATGTGAATTTCAGCCCTTTGGTTTAAAGGTGGTGATTGTCGTTCGTTGTGTTAGTGAGAATTAAGATTTCTTTTACGTTCAAGCTTGGGGGTAAGAAAATGAATGTTTATGTTATGGTTGAGTTTATTCAAGGATTGTACTCCTTGCCCTGGTCCTTGGGTGGAAGAATGTGAAGGCGAAACCTTCTTACAAGGGAAAACTAGTGTGGGTCGATCGTAAGTAGTTTAAAAGTGAAGAGTAAAGGAAGGTTGTGTATGACTCAATTCAAACCTTTTTTGGAGAATTGTTTTCATTGATGTGTTCCTCGGTGGGGTTGCTTAATTTAGTAGTGGACAACTTGGAAGTTGCAGTAATTACATTAATTTTTGGAACTTTTATCATTTGGGTTCGAGCGAGTTTGTGTCAACCGTAGTGATTGTGTTCGGTTGTTATTGTTTACGTGGATTTACGGACCCTGGTTGTAAAGTAGGCTATCTCTGTCGTTGGTAAGGGTGGATATTGGTTCTTTTGTAAAAGATCAATCACATGTAGGAGATAGGAGTTTGTGTTTGGGTTGATTTAGAGACTTACCTAGGGTGTTGTGTCTCACATGGTTCGCGTCGTCGTAATCGACGAACCGTGGTAGAGGAGTTGAGATTGGAATGCGGAGTTTCGCGATCGGGTTGAAGAGAGAAGTGGGAGTTGAGATTCGGATCGATGCAGATTCACCTAATAGGTGTCCTTTATTTAATAGGGAATAGTTCGTGTTAGTGTCCAATGAAAGATTTGTGGACCAATTAGTCTCGAGCGGGATGCAACTTGGGAACTTGAGGACCGGATGCGGAAGAAGTATCCTACACTCTTTGAGGATCTTTGAAGGTAAAGTGTTGATTACCATTTTGCCTTCCTTTTTTTTTTAAGGTTCCGTAGCAAAGAGGAGTAGATTCGGGACTAATCCTTTTAAGGAGGGGAGAATGTGATGCCTTAGAGCGTCGAGGCGATTCTAGGGTTCCTTTTCTGGTTTTGTTTCGGAGAGGAATGAAGGATTTGTCGGGGATGAAATAATTGAAGTTTATCCGCGTATTAATATTAAATTTGGAGTTGTTGGGCTAGAAACAGTGGCCGAGGAAAACCTAGGCATGGCCGCGAATCCTCCCCTCTCTCTCTTTTCCCTAGTGGGCCGGCCACCATATAAAAGGGGTGTCACCCCCAAAGCCCTAGGCGCCCCTTCCTCCCTAGCAGCCACACCACCCTCCTCTTCCTCCTTGCGTGGTGGCTCAAGATCCACCGCGAAACGCGAAGGAGCAAGCGAGAAGAGGATCCGTGGAGGCGTGGAGGACGAGCAGATTTCCGTTCGGGAATCGTCGCGTTTTCGTGGGTTCTCAAGGGAGAACTCAAGGTAAAATTCCCAATCTTTTACCCTGTTCTACCTAGGGATTAGGAGTGTATTAGATCTGGTGGTGAGTGATTTAGGTGGATCTTGATGGGGAGAAGGGTAGATGTTCACGTGGTCTTTGTTTTGGAAGGGGAGATTGTGCAACATGGATTGTTTCACGTTTTACGTGGCATAGACTATTTTTCCTGCAAAACCTATAACTAGAAAGTTGTAGATAACGTCGAGATCTAGCTTCGTAATTGTTTGAGAATTTTTGGGGTGTGGGTCCGATATTGCTTTGTTGCAAAATGACGGACGTAACTGAAATGCATTTTGTCCACCGTGTTGGACGTTTGTTTAGGCATATTTAACAGTGGAATTGAAATTTGTGATCTTCATGAAAGTTGTAGATCTCGTCAATATCTAGCTCTGTAATTTTTTGTATTTTTATGATCTGTATAAAAAAGATACAAAATTGTGAAGAGAGGGTGATCTTTGTTTGACCCGGACAGATTGGGGTTTTTGGCGCTTAAGAAGGGAACGGGATTAGGAAGCGTGTGTTCGAGTTGTGTGATCATTTGTGATGTCGCTATGTCTTGAAATAATACTTATGCAGGTGGTGCCCCTTCCGGGCGCAACTAGGTTCGTCATCCACGTTGGTAAAGGCAAGTGGAAGTAGCGGTCTTGCTAAACTATAACTCGCTATTTGTTTCGTCTTCAATATAAACCTTAATTGCAGCACACCTACATGGTTTAACTACTTGTTTATGAGATTACAATATCCTATCCTGCATTGTGATGTGGTTGTTTGGCTTTTGAATCATGAGTAAGAATGAAGAAAGATGTTGTTTGCAAGATGAATTGTGGAGATATTCTATCTCAATGATGTTCGCATTCTATCCATGTTATTTGATGGTATGCAAGCATGTGAATTCAGTGGGAAGTTATGAATGTATTTATGCATGAAGCATTAAGCGCATAATCATGCATTGGAAGTTTGTCGACGCCTTGCGGCGCGGCAAGATCGCAGACAACACCGTGTGTTCCCGAGAAAGGGCACGGTGAGGAGGATCATGGCATAAGCATGTGCACAATCATATGCATTTCTTGAGGTTGTGTGGACTCTATAATGTGGTATTGGATATGAGGAATTTGGTATGCTAGTTTCTTTGTCATTTGTGTTATTCGTTAGAAGTTGTTCCGCTTGGCCGAGATTACCCAATCTCACCCTTGTTATTTTGTTGTTTTCGGGTAGTTCTCGCGAGTAGTAATCTTGAAGGGTGGTTTTAGTAGAACAATAAACAAAACGGTGTCATAACGAATCACATTGAATAGTGCATATAAAAATTCATTATATTGATGAAATTTTAGTAATCATAGACTGTTGATGTCCTCTTTGGAGCCGTTTTACGTTTATGTTTGTTTTCTCGGTTGATTTAGACTTGTTATCTCTAGTATTGATGCTTTTATGTTATTCCTGCTTTATAATGGTTATTATGAATCTTGTTGTCGCTTCCGTTTTGTCCTAATTTTAGGAGAGATCTTGTCGAAATTTTCTTGTCTGACAGTTTAGATTTGTAGGGTGCTACGCTTTGGTGACATTCAGGCTTAGTAGAAGTCGGGTGTTACTGATTGGTATCGAGAGCGGTTTGTAGGTCCTGGAATGTGTATTTAGTGTCATAACTATAGGTTCAACTAAAATATGAAGTGGAATAACCTAGAAACATGGCTTAGGTTTTACTTAAAACTTTGCCATAGGATAGCAACATTAAAACTTGTGTAAGTGGAATAATTAATTTAAAACTTGACACACTTTGTTGCACAGTAGGAATGGGTATGGGTACCATTGCTTTACGCTTAAATGTTGTATTTAAGCTTTGTTGTTGAATGTTACATTTGGTAATATATGTTGCTATGTTTATGAAAGAATTGATTGTGTTGATACAATTGAGATTATGTGGGTTGTGGTGCCGAAAAGGGGTTTCGGTCACCTTCTGTTGTTTGTAGTATTGTTGGGTTTGACGGTGTGGCCGGGTAGTGCCATCACCGATGGACTTTTAACCTACTGTTGGGAGAGTGCTTATCCTTTACATCGTAGATTGGGTAGTTGGTTGGAGTCGAGTAGTAGAGTTGTGGATTGACCCTCCGAATTTTCTTTGCCGTTTTGACGAACGGTTTTGGTTGGTTTTTGGTTGGTTGAAATAAAAGAAAAAGTGTTCGTTTTGGGATACTCACCGATGGTTCTTTTGGTGGTTTTGGTTTTGTCTTCTTTGGTTGAAGACAAAAGAAGAATTTCGGGATGCGCCTCTTTTGGTCGCCTTGTCAGCTTTAACGCCCGATTTGTTGTTTGACTTATAGAGAAACTTATAGATTGATTCTTGGGTTACCATTCTCCAACTTGAAAGGAAGTTATTGAAGTTCCGATGAAAAATTTAAGTCGCATGGATTTAGGTGTCAAGGTTTTGTCGGAAAGGATGTGGTTGATCGGTTGCTTTACGGAGAAAGACTTCAATTTATTCTTGTGTTTGTTTTTTTTTCGAGGTTTAAAAGAGTTATTGCGGTGTTGTGCGGATCTTCTTTGTCGGGGCCTAAGTGGTGTTTGATCGCAATGATGACTTGCTTGGGAATTCATCTTTAAAAAACCGTTTGTTTCGTGAAAGTTTGAAGTTTGAGGCTATGGCCTTATCTGGAAAAAAAAATTGGTTAATCGCTTGGTTTTCCTCTTGCAACCATCTTCCTTCGCAGGTTGTTGATCTCGAGAGTCGTGGAGTAGTTGCATGTCGGCATTTGGGAATTTAAGAGTTGACTTCTCTTGTGATTTATGGTTGAGTTTTCCTAAGGAAAGGTGTTTTGGGTGTTGTTCTTGCTGGAGCAATTATGGTTTCCTTAAGAGTTGGGTGCGTGATTCACGTGGATGTTTAAGAAGTTAAGTGTATGATGAGAAGTTAGAGTTTTAGGATGATATGAGCTAGTGGTTCGGTTAAAGTGAAGTTGTTGTTTGTTTAAAGATAAACTAAAATATTGTGTTGATAAGAGATGATTGAACGAGACGTCAGGTGATCCAGAGTGAAAGTTGATTAGTGGTGTGTGCAAAGTGATGCGGGTTATGGGATCTAATGGATGTTTGAGATTAGTTAGCATAGAATGTCTCGGTTGATGAACTTGTTATATCAAAAGATGGTGTGAAATTCTCGCCCATTGTAGCTGGTGGGTCAGTTAATATTGTGGGTCAACAATATGACTTAAAATACGTGTAATCGATTAATGAGGATATATGGAATGATTGTAGGAAAGGTTGAATTATTCTTGATAGATGTCTGTCTGGGATCCGTATTTATGAGGGATGTCTAGTGGAGAACGTGTCGCGTGGCTAGTATTAATTATTGGTGGAATGAATCGTGATATGGAATATGTGACTTAGGATTATACCTGTGGTAATTGTTGATTACGCCGGAATAGTTGTAAAGAAATGTTGTGCGACGCTTGGGATAATAAGTTGCATGAATAATGGTTCGTCGTGGTTAGTAGACCAAAAGAAGTTGTTGGTATCGTCTTATGTTGGATTAAGCGATAAGTTAATTGTCTTTGGAGTTGTGAGAACATGGTTCTCCTTGATGGTATCATACGGTAGATATGGTCTATGGTTCGTTGGTTATATAATCAATTGTGGTTATATGAGCAGTGAAAAGTGATTTTATCAAGAGCAGATGTTGTAACTTGTGTGCAGCGGTGTTGGACTTCTCGGGATTTGGGTGATTGTGACATCCGTATTGGCTAAGAGTATTGGAATGCGAGTAATGGTGGGATTTGAGTCGAGCTTTCTTTTGAAGGTTTACTGATTCAAATGAATGTATAAATTTTTTCGGGAGTGCTGCCGCTTTGTTTAGGCGTTTTGATTAGTGTGCAATAAAATCTCCCACGATTAAGTGGCGGTTTGCCAAGTTACAAACTTGACTGATGATTGGAAATATGGATGAAAGAGTAGTATTTGAAGTAATGGCTTATGGGTCCCAAATGTGGCGTGGTATTGAACCATGCCAATCTTTGGATTTGGGCTAATCTGTTTAGTCTATGCTATGAGTATGGATTTACACTCAAGGCGTTGGAATGGGGTGCTCTCTTTAGCTGTTCAACTGATTTATCTTTGGTAACCACAGGAGTTAAGCGCTTAAATTGTAACTCTATCGTGACTAGAGTTGGATTTATTTGGGAAGCGTGTGTAGTGTTTGCGGCGTTTCAAAAGGTGAATCTTATGATTGTTTCATAAGTGATTTTGTTGGTAAAGTGTTCCTGCTTTGGGAATGTGTTTCCTTTCTCTTTAAGTGAATTGGTAGCGGTTATTAGGCGTAGATGTTTGATTTGAGAGTTGATGCTATCTTACATATTGGCTTTGGTAAAAATGCGATGTTTTGCACGCATTGCGTGCAGTGGATGTTGGGTTGTGATGCGATATGGTATTTTTCGGTTAACGCCGTCGTAGTTTATGCGAACTTGAGCAACCATCGATGTTGTTGGTGGTCAATCATGTGACAAAGAGAATGAAGTCTCTTTGTGAATGGTTAATGGGTATCATGGTTACATGACGAATGAATGGTGAAAAAGATTCATGACATCGTTTTTTTTTTTAGCATAAAAGAGTTGTTGAGCCAGGACGGTGAGAAAGTCATATAGAGACATATGACTAATCCGGAGTGCTCTTGAAGAATTCGCATTCGTGTCATGAATCGAGATTTCCATTGCTCTCTAGCATGAAAAGGAATGAATGGATAAATCTTTGGTATTTTGGTTATGTTATGCAAGGGATTTGAGTTTCCCTTTCTCTTCGAGAGTTTTTGTGGCAGTTCTCTTCCAAAATGTTAGTTTCGGTTAAAATGAAAAGTTTGGCTGTGGTGAAAGCGAGTCGAGTTGTTTTTAGTTGTTGAGAACTTCTGTCAAAAGAATTGTGTGGAGTCTCTATTTGTTTGAGTGCTCCCGATGCGAATTGTATCACATTGATTGGAGATTTGAGTTTTCCTTGGTGGCTTGACTTAGGAGAAGAAAAAGGGTGGTCTTTCATTGTTATCGGTTTTGTTTCCAAAGTGAGTTGTGGCGCTTTGAGGTTCGAGTTGTTGTAGGTAGTCTACTTGGATTCAAAAGCATCGTACTTCTTTTGATTTATTGATAGGAGTGAGAATCTGAAGGGTCTCAGGTTATTGTTGAGTATAATCTAAGAGCTATACTCGTGGGCTTCGTTATTTGTGTGAATTGTTTGTGAGGACGACATCCTCTTGGGGAAAAGTGCCAATTGAGTTTTGGTAGTGAGATACGGTCCTAGCTTGGGCTAGGTGTCGCACATTAGTGGTATGAGGGTGGATGATGATGGAGGTTGATGATGTCGTGGTTTGAATTTGGTTGAAGGTATCGTTGGTGGAAGCAAATGTTATAGAAGCGTGATGTAAAAAAATAATAGCTCTATCGTGGACATTGTCTTAGCTAGATGTCCCTGGTGTGCGTTATGCCCGGGAGAGTATAGAATGAAAAGTGTAGTGTGGTTGGCAGTCGAAAGGAAAGTATGGTTGATGTAGGCTATGAGCGAAGATAACATTAGTAAATTTTGATTCCTTGTGAAAAGGGGTCAAATAATTGGAAGAGATGGGGTTTTGCGAAAATGGTCTTTTGGGGGTTCAAGTTTGGAACCTCGGTTGACCGTTTTAATACTAATGGTGAAAAAAATGTGTTTCATGATGATTGTGTCATTCTGAGTTTGTGATTCATGATAGAGATTGAAGAAAATGAGGAATCATGTCAAGTTGTGCTTAGTTAAGCTAAGTCAAGTCACTCTGGTTAATAGATGGATTTGGAGAATTGAGTTGTCGTTGCTCCTGTTTGAGTCTTTGCGTGGGTGTGTTGAGTTCAAGAAAGAAGATGAGTCCATAGGGGACTTTATTTTAGAGTTGACGTGTAAGATTCGAGGTCGAATCTGTTGAAGGGTAGAATGTGACACCACGAAATGTCGGGATTTGAAATTAGGTGATGATATGTTAAAAAGTATGATAAAATGTGATAAGACGTCGTAAATGAGATAATTTGTGATCTTTTACATTTAGAACCCTACGGTTTGGCGTTTTAGCGCGTTTCGGGCCTCTCCGGGGTCGTTTTGGGCCGTTTCCGGGTGATCGGGCCGTGGGGGAAACAATTTGGGCCATCAGTGGGATGAATTGGGCCCATGTGGGGTGTGCTAGGGCAGCACACCTGCTGCCCCTCCCATGCGCCCCACTGCTGCCCCTCCCCATGCGCCCCATCTCTCCCCCTTGAGCCGCCACCCCCACCTCCTCTCCCCATCTTCCCCAAATCTCCTCCTCCACCTCAAGCTGCACCACCCCTCCTCCTTGCGCCCCAAGGACGCCTCCTCGCTGCCACAACTTGCCCCGCTGCTGCCCTTGCCATGGAGGAGCTCCGCGACGAGTGGATTGACGGGATCGGCGCGTGGGAGGAAACCGGGAAGGAACGCGAAGATTCGGCCGTCGATTCGTGTTCCTCCAAGAAGGTAATGGGGGATCTTGTGGGGTAGTTCTTATTCTGCTATAGAGGGTGATTACCATGTTTTTAGATCAAGGGAGGTGCTGCCATGGGTTAGATCTAATGAAAACTAGAGTTGTATTCGCGTTCCAGTTCGGGCAGATTGGGAACCCGAGCTAGGGCAGGCGTTTTCGCCAATTTCTAGTTTGAATCTGACCGCACGGACTTTTAGGAAGTTGTAGATAATTTCCTTATCTTTCCGTGCATATAAAGAAATTGAAATTCCGCCCAGCCGTTTAGAAGTTATGCCTGTTTTACCGAGCGCTGTCAAATCTGTGACGAGATTGAGACAGTTCGTGTTCAACGTTAGATTAAACAACTTTAGAGTCCGAATCAGTCTTTCCTATAACTAGAAAAAGTTGGGAAATTTCCTAAGCTACGAGGGTGTACTCGTTTATTTAATTTGGTGTCCTAGAACAGAAATTATGATAGTCGGAAGGCTGCTGTCCCGAAGGGACAGATTTGCTGTTTTCTGATTTTAGGAGTTGTGTTTAAGTCGGGGTAGCGGGATTTATGTGTGCTGTTTTGTGGACTCGAATTGAGTGTGTGGCACGTGTTTGCAGGTGGTGTGCCTTCAGAGTGCCCTCAACCTCTCGTCACTCCGTTGCCGTGGTTGAAGGCAAGTGTATTGTGTGGATTGTGTGCTTTATGTGTTGCTAGATTGGTTTGATGGCATTTGGAATAGATAACATGTTGTGTTGCCATGGTTTACAAGTTATATTTGATATGATGTTCTTAGGCCATGAATTAAATGATATCAATGATATGGTGACCTCATGCCATGATTACATATGCTTGTCGTAGATGAATGATTCGCATGCCATGTTTTGTACGGTTTCCATCGATTGTTGGCACGGTCCTACATGTTAAGATGCCAAGTATTGATATGCAATATTTCTATTCATGTTTACGTTGCTGTCCATTTTGCATACATGGCATATTTTCATGGCCGATCAGGTGAGATAAGTCATAACTATTCAGAGGGGCGGTGAGAACTGTTATGACTAGTCCGGGCTATTCTTTCGAATAAGTCCTACATCGTGATTCCTTCACCGAGGTGAATGGAAGCGAGTGATAGGCACCCTCCATCTTCGGGATGGAAGGGGAAAAGGGTGCATGCCGACGGGTGTGCACTCAACCATACCTGTATGAGTATTCCAGAGACATGTGCATTGCATTGCATGAATGAATTTCATAAATGAAGGTGTTTATGAGATGATGATGAGAGTACTCATGAGATGCTCATGAGATGATTACCATGTTGTTTTAAAGGTTGTAAATTATGTTAAATGTGATGTGTTGTGATATAACGGTGGAGACTGGAATGATGGTTTGTTGTCTTGATCCTTGTTGTTCCATTGCAATACACTTTGTCGAGTGATGAACTCACGCTTGTGTTTTCGTTGTTTGTTTCTTTAGGTACCATGAAATCGGGCGCATGTAAAGGGATTTAGCTACACTCCTCCACGTAGTATCACAATCTAGCTAATTCACCTTCTTTTGGAGACACTGCAATAAGTATTGCAATAATCATTAGTTTATGGTCTTAATGTTGGTTGTTTCCCTCATGTGAATCATGTGGGGCTAAGGAGTGAATTGTTATATCTTCCTAGACTTAAATTGATGCCTATTCTTTTGTTAGCGATGTCTATTGATGTGTTAGTTGATGATTAGCTATTATTATCACTGCATGTTGATATCCTGTTTGTCTTATAAATTGATATGATGCTATGTCGATCATTTTCATGCTAAAACAAAGGAGATGTCATTAAATTTTCAATTATTCGAAATGATTACTTGCTGTAATTTATCTTAAATCATGGTATTAAATGTGTTATGGTCTATGTTTGGTGACATTCTGGGCTTAGTAGAAGCTGGGGTGTTACAATTATCTTTTAACAGAACAATAAAGGGAAGGGGCGATTGAAGTAGCTACTGCAGCAGACTGAAATATTTGCCCTGGTGACAACAAGGATCGAGCTTCAAGCTCATAGGCGATGTTAAATGGACGATTGTAAGCTAGCTTCCTCGACCTCCATGATCTGCTTTGTAGGTGCTAGCCTTCTCCGATGGCAAGGGTGACCATGTGGCCGGTGCAAGCTCCAGAACGATGGCTCAGGTGGAGTATTTGATGTTTGCTGTTATTCCAAAACGATGGCTCAGGTGGAGTATTTGATGATTTTTGTTGTTGTTCTTATACAGTTGATTCATTTAGCTATTGCACCATAGATGTTTGACGATTTGCCCCTTCAGTAGAACCGCTGGATTCACTGAACATATTGTTCACTATGCAAACTACTTCGTCATATTTGTGCCGTAGAATTTACTCGGTTTTTCCCCTTCCCCTCTCTATCACTCCGCCTCACCCATTGCACACCCCATGAAATTTATTTCGATGGGTAAGCAAGAAACTTTCCTCTCATTAATTGCATGATCACCAAATTTTAACCGATCTAATATTTTCCCCTTCCCCTCTCTATCACTCTGCCTCACCCATTGCACACCCCATGAAATTTATTTCATGGGTAAGCAAGAAACTTTCCTCTCTCATTAATTGCATGATCACCAAATTTTGACCGATCTAATATTTTGCTCAGTGGGGCAATCAGGGCATCAGGTGAGGCTTTGTTGGATACTGCTGTCTCTTTCATATGAACATAAGGATATGGCCTTTGATGAGATATTAAGTAGCTATCATCTGTTTGTTGGAGCTAAGACTGAACCTGATCAGTATGTCTCTATTATGTCGATGTTGTCAGTCTGCACAGGAGTGTAGATTATCCCCTTTTGGATGGATCTGCTTCCTTTCTGTTGTCCTGGTTGATTGAAAGACATGGAGGGTATCTGGAGACCTTTCCTTCTAATTCCCCAGAGCATTATTTTATTGCTCCGCACGGTAAGAAGGCCTGTGTGAGCTACTCAACAATTATGGGCATGCCAGTTATTATAGAAGTTTTCTCATCTGCTCTGTTTCTGTTGATGTAAATCTTTCAATTTTTCTAAATAACCACTTTCTTGATTATGCAGATACTTTAGTGCCACATGAATGAAGCATATAGCTTTAAAAGTAGTATACTATGAATGGTAACTTAAGTTTTTTATCATTTGAGTTTTCATTTGTTTGGAAACTAATGCATTTAAAAGTTTTAGGAAAATCCAACACTAATGTGGTCCAGATGGTCAAAAAAGCACTACGAAGGCTCCCACCAATAAAATTGCTAGAGATGGTACAATCATGGAGTGGGTTAGTCAATACTCTTTCCTTTGTCTATCTCTAAGTGCTTTATACATCAGCTCATTCATTTTCATAAAACTTGTTTTTCAAGGGCAGACACAAGATTTTCAGGATCCCGGAGTCCACCACCGACATCTAGCTCAGCTATTTGGTCTTTATCCTGTACACACTATCATAGTTGAGCAAACACCTGACCTCTGTAAAGCTGTTGCCAATAGCCTTTATAAAAGAGGTACCTTTTTGTTCTATAAAAAAGTGCAGTGCTAGATTTTGATCCTTTTTCTAAAAAACAATCATTGCGTTCAACTTTGGTTCCTTTCAAAAACAAAATGTCTTCAGCTTGGGAATTATTAGTTAGGGTATGTCTATAGGGCAAGATGTTACTAGATGATGGCATCCTGAGATTCCCTTTTGCACGAGAGCCATTCGTTCTTGTATAAGCTCCTTGTTGATCTCAGATTTGTTGAGAGCTTGAGGATCAACTGGTGATGATGAGGGGAATGCGGTTATTATGTCTAAAAGTCACATTATATTCCACTGGATATATATGTTTCACCCTTTTTAGTTAGTTGATTCACTTAATATATGTATAAAAGAAAAATGCTATTTAGCGTAAGATTTGATATCCCGTTGCAACGCACGGGCATTCTACTAGAGGTCATAAGGGAGAGGTCGCCCTTACCCCATCTCTCTGTTTCTCTCATTCTATGTCCTTTATCAATTTGGGGATGGAGCTAAAGCTGCGCTGGTGAGTCTGATCTGTTCTTTCTTCTTGCTACTAAATTCAATGGAATTCAATTCTTACTTGTGGTTAAGTGTTTGGTGCAAAGAATGATACCAACATAGATACTAGACTTTTGCTTGTCAGTCTCTATTATCCATCAACATAGATGCACAAGATAGTAAAACACTTTGAACAGGTACTGCCATTGATGACATGGACAATAATCTTTAGCTTATCATGGACGAAAATGCATTTGATGTTGTCATGCCCTTTGCTGCTGTCGGTTATGTTGGTGAGAGCACACTTGAGCCTCTAAGGTACTGGACTTTTGCTTGTCAGTCCCTATTATCCATCAACTTAGATGCACAAGATACTAAAACACTTTGAATAGGTATTGCCATTGATGACATGGACAACAATCTTTAGCTTTTCACGGACATAATGTGCTTTTTCCCTCACCTTTTAATTTTGTATATTCCCCTTCATCCTATTCTTTTAACTATTTCTTCTATTTAGACTGTCAACATACTGGACCAAGTTCTTGCATTGGAGAATGAGATGGTTCTTAGGTTAAAGAAACAAGGCTTCAATGTTACCCCTAAAATTCTCATTGTAAGTGCATTATCCTTTAACCCTTATCTCGATTTTGCCACCTGTTGGAATGTTAAGCTTTCTCAGTACATGCTCCTGTTTCTTTGTTTTGCTAAGCCATTGAGCCATTCTATTATTTTTCATGTGCTCTTGCAATTTCACCAATGACCACTCCTATTCTTTTAACTATTTCTTCTATTTAGACTGTCAACATACTGGACCAAGTTCGTGCATTGGAGAATGAGATGGTTCTTAGGTTAAAGAAACAAGGCTTCAATGTTACCCCTAAAATTCTCATTGTAAGTGCATTATCCTTTAACCCTTATCTCGATTTTGCCACCTGTTAGAATGTTAAGCTTTCTCAGTACATGCTCCTGTTTCTTTGTTTTGCTAAGCCATTGAGCCATTCTATTATTTTTCATGTGCTCTTGCAATTTCACCAATGACCAATTAAATTGCTCCCTTTAAGTAACTCATGCTTTCTATTTCTTCAATTTGCAGTGCATGAGAAATCAATTTTGCTTCCTCTTTTACCTACAAGCCTTTTAGTGCTGCAAGAGCCTCAGCTATTTGGATGGTTCACATACTATGCCCTTTTTGTCTGCCATGATCAGCTTCCTGTACAATATATAGTTGTTATTGTCCTGTTCTTTCATATCTACTACTCACTCAGTGGAAGCTACGGAAAAGGGGTGAACATTCCATCTGGAACAAAGGCAGTTCTGAGCCTGCCATTGTTATGCTCACTCTTACTTCTCATTGTACACCTACAAATAGAGCATCCGAAGAGGTATCCCTTCCTCTTTGACGCACTTATAATGTTTATTTGCTTCTCACAGTTTGTCATTTTGACCCTATACACCAATTATAAGCAATGGATGTTGGACTTCCATTCTAGATTAGTTGGCAGGAAGAAAGATCTATGAATGAAAATTTTGATACAGTTGAAAATAAACCTCTTCCACTTGTGATTAAATTAAACATAAATATATTGTAACAAATAACATAGGAGGCATGCTATCGTCATAGCCAGTAATCTCTCTTATTTACTTTGGTTAAGGAGACTATTCAATTCTTCCTGGATAGATTATTTTTGAACATACAGATCGTTGGTAACATATGATAATTTCCATGTAGTTATCCATTGCCTTGCAATTCTCCCTTCCAACTTGTAAAAATGTCATAGATTTGTTTTAATTCTAATTTTGTTTATGCACATCTTAAATACCATGGGCTGCTTCGCCGTGGAGAGCCGTCGATTTGAGCTTCCGAGTCCGTCGACGCCACGCATTCCGGTATGCGGTATGGGCTGCCTCGCCGTATAGAGACGCCAGTTTCTTGCGGTTCTACAAATCCGCCATCGCCACGTGTGTCGGCATGGCCTACCTCGCCGCCAATGAACGTCGTTTCCAGTTGATTCATGCACAGACGCTGATGCCCGTCTTCGCTAGGGCACTGACGCACCACTTCTGCTGCTACTCGGTCCCATTTCGGCTTCGCCTTGTTGCAATCCGTGAGCTTCTTGTCCTGTTAGTCTAAGTTCTACGATTTGTGCGCCTATATACAGACGGACTTGCTGTTACTCTCTGATTCCTCCCATTTTACCTCCCGCTTTCTTGTTTCTTTCTCATTCTCATTTATGGATTCCAACTGCTCTCTACAGGCTCACCGCCAATCGATTTTGCGTGCGAACCAACCGGTCATCTCATCGTTCCTTCCTCCGCCGTCGTTCCCTAATGCTTTACCTACTCGATTTGCGTCCTTCCATTGGTGGCCTTACACCGATATTCTGCTTCGATTCGCCGATAGTAAACAACATCCTCTACGTAATCCCCATCTGCAAAGAGGTTTGCTTTTCTTCTTTGCATAAAGTATGATTCATCCCTTCAGTTAAATACTATCCTTGCATACCTTACTGCTGCAAAAATGGTATTTAAGATGTCCGTATTACAAAAATAAAGTATGAGAACATGCGGCTGATGGTACAAACGAGCTACGCACATTAGTTTTCCTATATGGAAAGGATTTTTTTAGGCAGTTTTTCCACATACACAGAACACCTTGGTTACCATGTTTACTGTTGTTGTTATGTTACCTTTGCTGCCACTTATTATTATCTTATACGTTACTTTAAAGTTTAAACTTTTTATTCTAATGCATCATTTTTTTGTACCTGCCAATTTCCTCCTGTGATGAAAATTGTAGGCGGAAATAAATTAAAGCTATTTCTTGCTCTTACAGCATCAGTTTGACTGCTTTCAGAGGAGTTTCCTAATCGCGGTTGGCTTTATAGGCCTGGATCATATGATGGATCAATTATTCGAAAAGTTGTAAGGGGCGCTTTCACCTAAGTCAAAGCTGCTGCCATGATTCGTTTGGTTTTCCATGATGCAGGAACTTTTTATGTTGGTGACAAATCAGGTCCGATCTGATTTGTCTTCATTTATCTAGGATTATTAATAAGTTATGAGCAAGGATCGCATATGTGCAGAACACAGATGATAGAAGATTGTAAATGGGAAAAAAAACTAGAGTACAATTCCGTATATCTAAAAATGGATTCCTGTGAAGTGCATGTCAATAGACAAACATTGGTGACAATATCTTGCAGGTGACAAAAATGCGTCTATAATTTCGGAGTTGACAGACCTGAAAATGCTGGCATAATAAATCTGCAGAGGTCTTTTCCCTCCTGAGTGTACATTACAGTAGACCCCTTTTTCCCCTTATTGTCATGAATAATGCTACTCCCTTACTAAAGAACAGATAATGGAAATGACATATATTTTTAATTGCTTTGAATCTGAACAGATAATGGAAAATACAAAAGAAGAAATTGACCATACTCAGCAAGGTCTGTGCTTTGCACATGTGCTTCCTGTATTAAATTTCAGTTTTCCATTCGTGTTGTATCCTGCTGTATCCTCAACCCAAATCTACTGTTATCTCGCTAATAGTGACATGGACAGCCTTGATTACCGTGACTGGTTCTGACCCAGTTGCACTCTGTGGAAGGCCTGATATTCCAGTAAAACTAGGCTGATTAGATTCCAGGTGCAGCATTACAGTGGTTTGTTAATTTTACAATTCCCTTACATTATTACCCAAACTATAAGCTATTTCGCTCGGAGTTTCTATTTAGTGCCTGGCTGCATTCTTCCGAAAGAACGCATTTGTCTCTGTAGTACTGTTGATCCTGCCGGTAAACTTCCTGAAAAAACGTTTGCGTGCTGTTGCCTTGAAAACATTACTCAACAGAAAGGGCTTCTTGTCAGTTCTCATTTTCTTTGACAACATCTGCTAGGTTTCAACGCTATTTCAGATTCCTATAGAAATTTGTGATAGAACAATGAAATTTTGCGATGATTCGCCAAAATTGTTTACTTGTGTATGGTTGGTTATCCCTGAGCTTTCTACCAATTGTTTCAGAAAGCAATCATATTTGACAAGACACAGGAGATGTTCATGTTATCTGGAGCTCACACAATTGGAGGTAAAGGATTTGGGAATCAAGATGTTTTTTATAACTCCAATTTCAAAGTGCGCCTACATGAATGTGATGTTTTCATCATGCCCTTTAAATAATATCACCATGAGTCAATAGCTGAATCTTGACTTAGCTTAACCCTTTATAAATCATCCTAACCTGATGTATTATGTCCTTTTCTGAAGCTAAAATACCAACAATGATAGGATTGCGTATAGATTAGACACTCGCTGAAGATGGTGAATGATTAAGGTTTTTCCTTCAGTTGGAAAGGCTTTTGATGTCATTGCATGACCTTTTAGAGTTTGTTTGGGAGAGGTTAAGATTATACTATCGGTAGATTTATTTTCCTTACATGAGATAGGCTTAGAAAAATGTCTAGAACAATCCTGACTTATAATATACTATATAGCTCTCATAGATTTCTAGATTCTATTTGCTTGCCCTGTAGTTTATCTTCTTTAATTCTTTCAGTCAGGGCTTAATTTTAAAGCACAAGTTTCCAGGAACAAATTGGTTGTTTGACTCAATTTAATGACAGTTAAATAATCTAGCCAAATAGATATTTAGCGATTTTCTTTACGTACTTACATGTGTGGTCAGCTCATTGTCATTGGTGATGCTAAACAAACTACTTGCAGATGGATCAATATCTATGCGCAAGAACAAGATAGATTTTTTTGATGATTTCCGAGATACATAGATCGACCTTGCAAACAGTGGTGCCTTGTGGAAAACAGCTCAATTAGAACCGCAGCGCTTGTACGACCATTCTCAAAATTTTTCTTATAGCATGTTATCTAGAATTTTCATAAAAAGTTATTTTTTTTCAAAAGATCCTAATATCCTCTTGGACTACGATAATACGCAGTCGTTAAAAAATCCTAGAAAAGGCATGCTTTACATGAAATCACCTTCAGCTCAATGGTTTTGCACATCATATTTTAAATGCCAATAGCACTGTGCATACCAACTGACAAATGATATTTCCTCATACTTGTGCAATAACTGAAGAAGCACGTCATAAATAGGATAGAAGAATAAAGCAGGTCCTACATCATTTTGTTCATGAACAAAATACATGTATTTGTGTTGCTTCTTGATATTATGCTAATCATACTACCTAACATTGACGCTGCAGATGATTTCCATGGACACTACAAGAAATATGTATCGCCATAATATCTACTTAGTATTTTATATTGCCAAATTGTAATTTGTTCATCATTAATTTCGTTTAGTACTTGCAAGTGGCACAGATTTTCAGGACAGTACGACTTATTCTAATGGGTCATCTAGCTGATGGATACGGCAAAAAAACTCTCCTCCTTACTGCCTCTACCTGCACCCTACCTTTTGGTAATTTCCCCTCTCTGGCGGGCATTGTTAGCGACTTTTCTATTTGTGATCCACCATGATTTTTTACCAAATAGCGTTGTCCAGAATTATTTTGAAAAATGTACATAATTTGAACCCTTAATTGGCTAATGTGAGTGTCTTCTAAAGTAGCGTGCTTGTGCATAGCTTTTATGAAGTCATTAACTTGTTGACATGAATGATAGATCTCAAGCAAATAAAGAGCAACGTAGTCCCATAGCAATTATATTCCCAAATGGACAGATGTATTTTGTGATGGTAAATGGTGACAGATATATTACATGCTCTCTTTTTCTAAGGGATTACCTGTTTGCCTTTCCTGATATTTAAGTATGCAATGTTATTTTTAGCATTTGCCTGGTAGCCTGGCACTAAAATAAAACACGTATTGTCCAGTATTATGTGCCCTTTCTTCCCTTTTCATACAAATAGACAATATATAGTATACAATTCAGCTAGGATTTATTTACTTCATACTTTTTATTTTCAGCAGGAAAGAATACTTTGTCGAACCAACTCTTCGGTACTAATTTTAAGGAGAGAATTGCATTCAGGGAAGGCATGCCTTAGTAATTTTTTCAATATACTTTATTATCAAGTCAATCATTCTATTTTCTCACATATAATGATTCCGCTTTATTATGTTTTGGAAATTATTTTGTGCTGCACAAAAAATTGGAACAGCAAAAATCGAATAGCATTGTAGCCTTTTTTTTTTAAAAAAAAAAGGTATTTCTACTGGGGTTTTCTTATATGTTATAAACTAAGTACTCTTGATAGGCAAATTGATCCAAATTATCAAAACTGCTAAAGCTTAAATACATAGCCTCCTAACATAGAACTACAAGTTTATATACTTAGACTGTTGATCATCTCTAAATAGTATTTCAGAAACCGTCACCCTCGCGCGGCGTGCTGCGCGTTAAATACCTAGTATGCTGACATGGTTATGTGGCTTATTCACGAAACATTCCAATGAATATTAAGGACCATAAGGAAGCAAAATATTTTGCATTACTTTCAAGTTTCAATATTTTTTAGCGGATCAACTGGGTGTGGCAATGAAGTGTAGGCGAAGCTCAGTGGCAGAGGTTGGCTAGGTGCCTCGAGGACGCATCGAGCTTGGCAGGTGACAAAATTAATATGATTTTTCTTCTTCTGTAGTGATGATTGATGGATTGCACTAGGTTAGAGTCTGTGTGTAAACTGCAGTACATAAGAGATGGTTAGAGCCAGACATTGGTAAAGATTTCTTTTTAGTACAATAATTAAAACTCCTATTTCATGGTTAAGAGCCTTCAGTTTTACATTTATATCCCTTAGATTGCATATTCTGAGATTTCTCTCTTAGATTGTAGACATTACTACCTAAGTGTGTAGAGCTTTGTTTAGGCACTCTAATCTTTGTATAGATGTGTAAGATAAAAATGACTTTGATTATATGGTTTAGGATCACGTTTTATGATATGTATCACTCTTTTTTGGATCCGTTGCAACGCACGGACATCTTACTAGTATATCATTTTAAGGGAAGGAATGTATACATGCGGTTCTCATCCCACCAAGAACTTACTGCACAAGAGGGTTTGGGGCTTTGGGCTTTGCATTGTGCTTTCGTTATATTCAACAAATAATAATGCAGTGTCCAGTGTCCAGTGTGCTTATGTGTTACATTCTTGTTTACCTAAAAGATAATCATACTTCTTTCATTGACTTTTGATATCTCATTTGGTATGCGATTACTCCTTCCCGCATGCTTGCTCACCCTTTTATATCATTTTAGGGGAAGGAATGTATACATGCAGTTCTCATCCCACCAGCTCTCATGGACAGAGTTCTGATCAGGTATGCAAACATAATCCAGCTAATGTTAAGTCTTTTCCACTCTGAATTTCAGAATTTACTTATAAGCTTTCCAAAATGATCAGAAGTTGCCAATATCAATATATAATTCTTGAGCTATGAATTATTAAAGATAAAATCATATTTTTTTAAAGATAAAATTTAGTAAAGAAAAATCTCATTAAATTCTTAAAGATAAAACTGGTTAAGTTTCAATTTCTTAATTTGGTGGACACGCTTTAATATTACTAATCAGACAAGTTCATTGTTGTTGTTTGCAAAGTAGCACCTGTATTTTTTTTGTAAGCTTTAAAATACTATTATTGGGCAATCTCCACCGTGACTATGTGAGACTTCCCTTGGTGCCTTTTTTCCAATACTGAAGGTGGACCTATTTTTTAATGATTAGAGCTTCTCTAAAATTGCTGATAAAAAACTATTGATTGATAGCTATATTAGATTTTTAACTATTGAAATACAATCTTCTTTGCCATAAAAAAGAATAATACTATTGCTTTTCTAACCTGTAGTTGTAAAACTGCAGGAGAACTCAATATAGATGATTTGATTTATTTACTAGGTTACAAAGATATGTTGTGCTTAATATGTGTTACATAAAATTGATTTATTGTATGGTTTAGGATCCTGCATTATAATTATGTATTATTCTTTTTTGAAATTCCGTTGCAACGCACGGGCATCTTACTAGTTAATATTCATTGTACGGTTTAGGATTATGCTTGATAATATGTATCATCCTCTTTTAGTAATCTGTTGCAACGCACGGGCACCCTACTAGTATATGTGTATGTATGTATATATAGTATAATTACCTAGGGCACCATGGTGCCTGTGCACCATGATCCAAAAATGGGTATTCTCTCTATATTGCATGCGATTTTTTTTTGAAATATTTAGGATGTTGAGTTTTAACCAGTTTACTAACTAGTTCAGACAAGTTTGAAATGGAATTCAAACTAGAGTTTCCTTTTTTAGATAGTTCGATTTAACGTATGTGCTGATTTTACATATAAATCAGTAAAACATGTGATCTAAATTCATTCAAAATCTTTGAATTAGAGTATAGGATATTGAAATGGGGCATAACGGAGCGTGAGCTCCATGATTTCAAATGAGTGAATTAAAGACAAATTCGGGTATATTTTTTAAAAAATTTAGTTTTAGAGTATATACCTTTCTATAACAACTCAAATAAAACACAGCCTTTGAAAAATATACTCGTATTCAAAGATTTTGAACAAATTTAGATCACATGCTTTGTTGATTTATTTATAAAATCAGCATACACCTACATTCAAATTATCATAATGGAAACTCAATTTGAAGTTCAGTTCAAACTTGTTTGAACTAGTTATTAAACTAGTTAAACTCAACATCTTAAAATTTTCAAAAATTCTCATGCAATACATAGGGAAAATACACGTTTTGGATTATGGAGCCCTAGCTCTATGGTGCTCCAAGTAATTGTACTATATATATGTGCTATTCTACAGCGGCGTGTAGAATAGGTTATACTACTCTCCAGCCATTTAACACAGACCAACCGAGCCACTCTACGTAATGGAACAGTCCGTGGTAACTCTACTAGTAAATGACTGATAAATGCTACTTCTAGTTTGGACATGAATCTTTCTTTGATTTAGCCATAACTTTCAAATGAGATTGATTTTTGTCTTTAAATTTTACCTGGTTGTAGAATCTCACATCCATTATGTATGATAATTTTTCAAAGCTTGTACATATAATTTTTTTTACAGACTTTACATGATAAAAATGATTTACTACCAAATGAAAACATAACTACTGCTATGTGTAAGGTTTTACTATTGAACTCATTTTATGAGCAATTTACTGCCAAATCAATAATAGCTCACGTCGGCAGTACCGGCGCACAGTGCCCGGTAGTACCGCCAGTCCGGCAATACCTATGAAGGACCATGTGGAGGTCCATCCATTTTTGTGATGAGTATTTGACTTTATTTGAGCAAGGTGTGCTCAGGCTTGAGTTTGATTTGACTCGGTATTGCATGTTTCAATTAATGATAATTGTGGACTAACATGCAGGAAGAAAAGGTATGTGCATTGTGGTATGTGCAAAATGGTTTGTTCCTTGTGGTACAGGTTCTTGAGGCAGCTATGGTCGTTGGTAAGGCAGGGACTAGGTTGGGAGAACCGAGGTCCAGAGCGGTCGAGGATGCCGACGAGATGGTTGGGCTCAAACCGGGTTCACTTGGACGTCAAGGAAATGGACTTGAGGTGGCTCAAGGTTTCCGGTTCGGGTTGGAGGCTCGAAGAGGAGGAAACTGAGCGGTCAAGTCCGGCGGATGAAGGCCCGTTGCATCGGGTTGATCGGGTTTTGTTTAAAACCCATGTATAGCCAATGTGGCCCATGTAAAGCCCATGTGTGGGGTGAAATGAGAGGGTTAATCCTAGCCCTTGGTGGAGTGCCCTAGGGTTTGGGACTCATCCAAGGGTGGTAGGCGGCCCTAGAGTAGTATAAATAGAGGGGGAGGGGTGTCCTCCCTCACTTGAAGGTTTGAGTTGCTCCTTTGAGCTTTGCCCACATGAAGTGAGGCTTTGTAAACCTTCCAACCAGAAAATACAAAGATTTTCTTTACATTTTTGTGAATTTAAATTCGTGATTTACATTATGTCTTTACTTTACGCAATTTAAATTCAGCATTTACTTTCCCGCATGTAAATTCTCGCAATTTACTTTCTCGCATAATTTGGATTTGCTCCTCTCCTTCTAAATGCTGTTGATCAAGGAGGTCTTGAGGGTGCTCATTTGGTTTTACATCTTTCTTGCACCCTAGGATAGACTAGAGATCAAGTTTCTATCAAGATTGCAAATCTGTCCTGAACTTGTTCTTCGCGCAGCAGTCAGTCTTTGATTTTTAGAAAAATATAGAAAAATCTTTCTAGATTGATTCTTGTTGGAGAAGGTGCTTGACTCATATACCCATCTGTGGAAAAATTTTGGAGTCCACTGGATGCACCATTTGGGAGCTGTGAGGTGAAAACCGAGCCCCAAATTTCCTGATTGAAAATCCTGACTGTTCGTAGTTCTTGATTTTTCCTGTTTTTTGTAGAAGGTGTTTTGTGGTGATTTTTGGTGGAGTGCTTCACGACTCAACAGCTCACAGGCTGAAAAATTCCCAAATTTTTTGGAGCAACAGAAGTCCACCATCCACCTGCTCTAATTGAGGACAATTCCTGAAAATCTGCTTTTGCTTTTCTAAAAAGAGGCTTTTGTGTTTTGGCTTGATCTCTTTTAGAAAAGAAGTATTTGAATTGATTCCTCCTTGCTTTGGACATTTGACAACCAGAATTTGTGATTTAAATATCCCTCACATGATTCATGGTTCCTATCCATGTAAGCTAGGGATACACATAGTTGTCAAGTCGTTCCGATTTTTGTGGGTTTCGCGATTTTAAGGAGCATCGGTTTTCTTTGCGGGATTGTTTGGAGTACGTTGAGTAGGGATATTTTTATTTGGGATCATTCACCCCCTCTGATCGCCATCTCGGTCTTTCAATTGGTATCGAGCCGGTTTTGCTCTTTCATAGATCTTGACCGGTCTCAAGAGCCATGGCGACGGACAAGTACTCAACTAAGCCTCCAATTTTGCCGGAGTTGATTATCCGCTCGAAAGTTCGGATGGAGACATACATCAACGCCCAGGGCTTTTCTTTATGGCAGAAGGTGAAGCACCCGTGATGAGGTTCCGGCCGATGAGAACGCCAACGCCGCAAACATGGTCGACGTTGAGGCAAACGCTAAGGCCAAGAACCTTCTCATACAGGACTTAGCCGCAGTGAGTATGATCGCGTCTCTCACCTACGATCGGCTCACGAGATCCGGGTGACCCTCAATGCTTACCATGAGGGCACCACTCAGATCAAGTCCGTGAGACAGGATCAATTTAAGCGTGACTACAACAAGTTTGAGCAAAGACGCTGGTGAGAGCCTTGATGAGTGCTTTGCTCGCTTTGCAAAGATTCTCAGCAATCTTCTGGTCGATGGGTTGTTCATACATCGATTCGGAGAATGCGAGGCATTTTCTTCGAGCACTCGATCTAAGGATTTGGGAGATGAAGGTAACCACCATCACGGACCATACGGACTTGTCGACCTTGACTCTTGACGGGTTGTATTCCCGCCTCAAGACTCATGAGCTCGACATCGCCGCCGCAGGACGAAGTCCCAAACGATGGCATTGGTTACCGATCCCACCGGTCTTCCTCTTCTGGACCCCTCTTGACTTCTCTTACGGTTTTCTCTCCCGCTCTTTGCGACGTAGCGATGACATTCTGGAACAATTTTAAGACGAGCTTGCTCTTGTCGCCAAAATTTTCGAACATTTACAAAAGGGTGAGAGATAGAAAGAGGAGTGGCAAGTTCACTTGCTTTGAGTGTGGTGGCCCCAACCACATTCGGGCAACCGCCCCAAGCCGGAGAAGGGCAATTATGAACAAGGCGGTGCGGGTAAGAACGACTACATCAACAAAAACCGCAGAACAAGAAGCCTCCAGCCATGAGCGGCGCAAGAGAAGAAACACCGCAAGTTCGCCAAGGGCAAGAAGCTCTTTCACTGCGTCCTTGCCGCTCGACGACCTTGACCTCTCCGACACGGAGACATGGAGCGACGAGGACGAGGATGAACCGCAAGAGAAGGTGAAGGGCGGCGATGACTTCTCCTAAGATGTGCTTCATGGCCTCCAATGCCATGGAAGTACTCCGACACCGAGTCAGACAAATGACACGGAGGAGGTACCTTCTTATGACCAGCTCCATGATGCTTTTATCAAACTAGGAAAATTTCATTCCAAGTCTAGAGCTAAGTGTGTTGATCTAGAGAAGGAAGTAGGTACCTTATCTCGGAGTTAGCTTCACTTAGATCTTGTTCCTCCCGAGACTCGATATTGTACTTTGTGTGATGCTTTGCTTGTGGAGTTGGAGAATCTAAGGACTCTACATGATAGTGTGCTTTCCGATCTTGAGTCACTTAGGTCGAAGGATGCTAGCACATGTCCGAGCTTCTATTCTGTTGATGCTAGTTCTCTTCACACTCACACAAATGCTTCATGTGCTAATTGCCCTAAGCTTCTCGCTGAAATTGATGCCATGAGTTGTCACCTTAGGAAGCTATCTCGCTAGAAATGATGAACTTGAAAAGCATGCTTCTAAGGACCCAATCAGCTCATGTGAGGGGCTGTATGCAACTAAAAATGCTTATGATGACTTGGTGCTTGAAAACTCAAAATATGCTAAGGATCTACTAGCTAAGTCACAAAATGGTTGCATCTTGTGTGTTGGGGTAGCAGAGGACATGAATCAAATTCATGTAGAGCTTAGGAAGAAGCTCAAAGCCCAGTGGGTAGGATTAGAGACTCTCCATGTGTTTCTTAAGAGTCCCTCAAGATTGAGGCTGCTCTTTATAGGGAGAGATTTGATCGCTTAGTTCGCTTCTTCTCCATCCTGGCTCTTCCCTGCTACTCCTTCCTTGCTCTTCTTGTGCCTCACTTTTTCGAGAGTGTCAGTACCTTATGAGCACTCTCGAGAAGTTTGTTGGAGGTAAGAAGAAGCTCAATCTTATCCTAGATCACCCAAGATTAGCAGATTCAATCAAGGTCTAGGGTTTGATGCCTTGGAGCATACAGGCGCATCCGCCCATTGTGCGTGCCTCCAAGAGCGGAGAGATAGTGGTGGCTCCACAAGTGAGCACCACTGTTTAGATCAGCAGGATTGTCCACGGACGCCCGACGAAGGGTGCTTCTCATGCTACTTCACCCCCAAGGCGAAGTATACATGCACCTTCCGTCGAAGGATGGACATATAGCTGATTTCGCCTTGACGCGCCAAGATTTCTCGGCGTGAGCGTGTCCATGCTCTTAGGGGTATTCAGGGTCATCCTCAGACTGAGTGCGCCTAAGGCACACACGGCTTTTAGACAGGATAAACAAGCTAGAGAGTCTCCTGTTTTGGACAGCGCATGGGGCTTGGTTTTCGTGCTTCTACTGGTTTTCGCCCCAGAGCCGTCCCGAGTCAGTCTTTCCGCCGCCCTCTTGATATTCCTCGCTTTTCCCATCGAGGTAGATATCAGCGGCGTGAGTTTGCTTTCCCAATGGGGAGAATCACAAGAAGAAGATCGGGATGGTCCGGCCTTTGCACCTCGGCGGACCAACCCGGCAATGCTCCCAGGCGTCCCATCGAGCGGAGTCTGATTTTGTGAGAGTCGAGTCACGGAGAGGTGCCGATTGCATTCTTCTACTCCGTTGATCGCTTTCGCTTCATCGCACGCTTGACTCAAGATTGGGTTCCTAGATCTGCACCGATATATCCTGCATCGAGACATCTGCTTTTCACTCTCTTTGATTCAGTCCGTAGGGCGAGGAAGGAGGAGGTTTGGATCGTAGACTCCGGCTGTTCTCGCCACATGACCGGAGACTCCGTTGGTTTTCTTCCTGGACCGAGATCCCGTGATGAGGTAATCACCTTTGGGGATGCGCGTCGGGTAGAGTCATTGCTAAAGGTACCGTCTGCATTAACGATCATTTCATTCTTAAGGACGTTGCCTTAGTCGAAGCTGCATTTCAACTTGCTTTCGTCTCTCGGCTTCTTGATGACTATTTCGAGGTCAATTTTAAGAGGAGCTCTTGTAGGATCCTCGATTCTTCCGGGGAGTTTGTTTATGGATTTCGTTTCGGGAGAGTCTTTCGTGCTGATTTTTCTTTTTCCTCTAGAGACTCTCTCCATTGCCTTATTGCTTCTGAGTCCCGTGATCTCTCCTTTTGGCATAGGAGACTTGGTCACATTGGCTTTGATCATTTGACTCGAGTTAGCGGCCATGATCTCATTCGTGGCCTGCCTAAACTCAAGATGGTCAAAGATGTTGTATGTTCTCCTTGCCGACATGGCAAGATGGTTGTCGCCTCCCATCCTCCAGTCACCCGAGTGATGATCGATGCACCAGGACAGCTGCTACACATGGACACTGTTGGTCCAGCTCGAGTGCAGTCAGCAGGTGGGAAGTGGTATATTCTTGTCATTGTCGATGATTTTTCGAGGTACTCTTGGGTGTTTTTCATGGCCTCGAAGGATGAGTGTTTTTCACACTTCAGGGGTTTGGTCCGTAGGTTGTCTGTTGAGCTCCCAGGTGCCTTACGAGCGATCCGCAGTGACAATGGCACGGAGTTCAAGAACTCCTACTTTAGCAGCTTCTGTGAGGAGTTAGGCTTAGAGCATCAGTTCTCCTCTCCATACGTCCCTCAGCAAAATGGCATAGTGGAAAGGAAGAACAGGACCCTGGTTGAGATGGCCAGGACGATGCTAGATGAGTACAATACTCCTAGGAAGTTTTGGGCTGAGGCTGTAGCTACGGCATGCCATGTTGCCAACAGAGTTTTTCTTAGGGCACACTTGCATTGCACTTCTTATGAGTTGAGATATGGGCGAAAGCCTAGTGTATCTCATTTTCGTGTTTTTGGTTGCAAGTGCTTCTTCTTGAAGTCTGGGAACCTAGATAAGTTCGAGTCATGCTCACTGATGGGATCTTTACGGGTTACTCGACTTACGCCCGTAGCTATAGGATTTGGGCTGTAGATTTGGGTAGGATCATAGAGACCTGCGAGGTGACTTTTGATGAGGCTAGCCCGGTGCTAGACCAGACATTTCAGTGCTCTTCTCCTCTTTCCCGATCTATCTTCTCAGAGGAAGTTGATGACGGAGATGAAGGCGCCTTGCCTGATCCAGTCACCATTCCTGCCTCCCGAGGTGCCTCCCATTTCCATATCTGCACCTCGGGAGATCAGCCCTTACCCTCGGACTCTTCAAAGAGCCTAGTGGCTCTGTTCCTACTTCTCCCACGCGAGGAGTAGAGGTCACTTCGCTTCGACCTCCCGCCACATTCAGCAGGCTCATCCACCCGACTGCATCATTGGAGATATGTTTGAGCGAGTCACTCGCTCTAAGTCAGTTTGTCCACTTTCTGCCTTCACTCTGCTTTTGTTGCCTCATTCGAGCCCAAGGACGTTTGTCATGCATTATCCGATGAATCTTGGATTAATGCTATGCATGAGGAACTTGAAAACTTCGAGAGGAACAAAGTTTGGAAGCTTGTCGAGCCCCTTCTGGTCACAATATCATTGGGACTAAGTGGGTGTTCAAGAACAAGCAGAGTGAGGATGGGGTTGTAGTTCAAACAAGGCTAGGTTAGTCGCTCAGGGTTTCTCTCGGTCGAGGGTCTCGACTTGAGGAGACTTTTGCCCTCGTAGCTAGACTCGAGGCCATCCGGATCCTGCTGCATTCGCGGCATCCAAGGGCTTCAAGCTTTTTCAAATGGATGTCAAGAGTGCATTCCTCAATGGCTTCATTGAAGAAGAGGTGTATGTCGACAACCTCCAGGATTTGAGAACCCCAAGTACCCAAACCATGTCTTCAAGCTTTCCAAAGCTTTGTATGGACTTAAGCAAGCTCCACGAGCTTGGTATGAGAGGCTTAAGTCCTACCTCTTGAGTCATGGTTTTCATATGGGTCAAGTGGACAAGACTGCTCGTCGAGACATTCCGATTCGGATTTTCTCCTAGTCCAAATCTATGTCGACGACATCATTTTCGGTGGTTCCTCGCATTCGCTCGTTACTCGGTTCTCGGATGTGATGAGTAATCGAGTTCGAGATGAGCATGATGGGCGAGTTGAGCTACTTCCTTGGCTTCCAGATTAAGCGGACTCGGGAGGTACATTCTTGCATCAAGGCAAGTACACTCGAGACCTCTGAAGCGCTTTGACATGTCCGATGGAAAGCCGCTTATGACTCCTATGGCCACCATCGCTGTCCTCGAGCCTCGACGAGGATGGTGAGCGATCGATCGAGAAGGAGTTCGGAGCATGATCGGCTCCTCTTGTATCTCATCGCCTCGAGACTCGACATACATTTCTCTGTATGTCTTTGTGCTCAGTTCGAGGCTTCTCCGCGTCTCTCACCGTCGGGCGGTGAAGCGCATCTTCAGTACCTTCGAGCTACCATTGACTATGGTATCTGGTACTCTTCTTCCTCCTGTCTATCTCTCGAGAGCCTTCTCCGATGCAGACTTCGCCGGTGTAGGATAGATAGGAAGAGCACTTCGGCACTTGCCAATTCATTGGCACTTCTCTTGTCTCTTGGTCGCCTAGGAAGCGATCGGTGTTGCACTGATCCGCCGAGGCCGAGTATGTTCTTTGACGATTCTTTGTAGCTGTGTTCTCTGGATGAGATCGACCATGCGGGACTTTGGGTTAGTAGCAGATTGTGTTCCACTTTTCTGTGATAATACGTCTGCCATTCACATTGCTAAGAACCCAGTGCAACACTCTCGGACCAAGCACATTGACATTCGCTATCACTTCCTTAGAGACCATGTGGAGAAGGGTGATATAGTGCTTCAGTTTGTGGAGAGTGACCACCAGTTGGCTGACATTTTCACCAAGCCTTTGGATAGCTCCAGGTTTGTTTCCCTGAGAGGAGAGCTTGGGATTATGAGCCCATATGGCATATCTTGAGGGGGAGCTGGCTTGTATTATATGTTCGTTTGTATATTCAGCCTTCCTTTCTCTTTCTGGGTATCTTTGGGATGGTTTTTATTTGGTTGAGTCCACTTCACCTAGACTTCTGGCATGCCTCGGCATGGACCTCTCACCTTATGCTTTAGGGTGCTATTCCTCTCTTCTTCTCGGTTGAGCTCACTCCACGCCTTTTAGGTCTAGCAGTGTTGGGCCCCTGGTAGACAGTGGTCCTGTGTTTGCTCCTCGGCTGGCGTTGGACTTGTAGCCTTCCTCTATCAGTCATATGGGGAAGGTGAGAGCGAGTCTGAGTGTTAGTGTTTCTCTTCATGTTATCTATGCTCCTAGACTACCCATTTGTCGCTTTCTTGATTCCTTCTCATCATTTCTGTCTTTACGGTTTCAGTTGAGTTCAATTCATCCTTTTGAATCTAAAATTGCTAATAACTCAACTTCAATCAGTTTTGTGCTTAATCAACTCACTTGTTGAGGGAGCTTGGAATTGATTCTTTTGCATTGCATATAGACTTGTTTTTCATTTACGAGCTTTGTCTATTATGCAATTGATAAAATTGAGATATGTTGCACCTAGCTACTTTTCTCAAGATATTTGCTAATCTAGGTCATATCCAATTTGGTATATCATGTGAAACTAGCCAACATTTTAAACTTGAGCTTTCCTGAAAAGTTGATGAAACATGGCTTTTACTTGCTATACTTCTTCACTAGATGCTTATGCCATGCTTATTGAAATAGTGGGTTTCTACTAGAGTCCCTAGAGCAACTTGGGTTAGCTACATTGTTTCATTCTAGAATCCTCAATAATGCTCATGAATCTAAGTCTTGAAAATATAATTTGACTCTTTTGTGCTAAAATTGAACTCAACACTATTCATTCACTTAGACTGCTTCCCATTGCACTTGGGATGAACTTGGAATGAAGTGTGTATGACCAAAACCACTCTTTTAAGCTTCTTGCTTGAGATGGTTGCTAATGGCTTGAGTCAATACATCGAAAAATGCAAAAATAACTAGAGAAAGAGAGTGATGCCTAGGAGACCTATGTCGATGGCTCCTAGTCGAGGTTGTGTTTCTCTAGGATAAACTCTCTAAACCCTGAAAGGTTTGTGGAGGAGAGTGAAGCTTAGGAGGCCTTTGTCGATGGCTCCTAGTCGAGGATGTGCTTCACTAAGCCTAACTCTCTCATACCGCTTTATGAGCTTTAATCTAAAAATTTGCATTTAAAGAGATGATTGAGCATGAGGCTTCTCTTATGAACTTGTAGTTTCCCAAAGTGTTGACTAGGTTGAACTCTAGTATATCCATTTGCTCGTTTGATTGGCTTTGCTTCTAGTATTGAAGTTATGCTAAGTGTTGCTATTGTTGAAATCATACCAAAGTATTATAACTTCTTTTGAGCTAGTTAGCAAAAATTGAAATATGCCATTGGATATGACTTAGGATGACATAATCTGAACTTGAGTAGCTTGGTGTCATACTTTGTCTAAGTGGTCACTTGCATAATCCTCAAAGCTCTTCTAGGTTGCATTTCATGCAAAAAAAAAAAATTGTTCTCTTGATGCCTATATTGCCAAAAGGGGGAGAAAACGTAGAAAAGACATCTTAGAGAATTAAAAAAAAAATGCTTTCTCATGATCATGTTGAACAATTGTCCTTGCATTTGGATCATGAGTAATATTGAGCTTTTTGAGAGATTTCTTGGTTTTTGGAGCTCTTGTTGAAAAATTGTCCTTTCAAGTGTTGAGCTCTAAAAATCTTCTCATCTATTTGGTCATGAGCTTTCTTTCTCTTTTTATTGGACCAAATATGATTTTTGCAATCAAATTGCTTTTCTTCCTTTGTTTTCAAACTCAAATTTATGCCTTTTGTGTGGTTTGTCAATATACTCATCAAGGGGGAGATTGAAGGACCATGTGGAGGTCCATCCATTTTTGTGATGAGTATTTGACTTTATTTGAGCAAGGTGTGCTCAGGCTTGAGTTTGATTTGACTCGGTATTGCATGTTTCAATTAATGATAATTGTGGACTAACATGCAGGAAGAAAAGGTATGTGCATTGTGGTATGTGCAAAATGGTTTGTTCCTTGTGGTACAGGTTCTTGAGGCAGCTATGGTCGTTGGTAAGTACCGAGACTAGGTTGGGAGAACCGAGGTCCAGAGCGGTCGAGGATGCCGACGAGATGGTTGGGCTCAAACCGGGTTCACTTGGACGTCAAGGAAATGGACTTGAGGTGGCTCAAGGTTTCCGGTTCGGGTTGGAGGCTCGAAGAGGAGGAAACTGAGCGGTCAAGTCCGGCGGATGAAGGCCCGTTGCATCGGGTTGATCGGGTTTTGTTTAAAACCCATGTATAGCCAATGTGGCCCATGTAAAGCCCATGTGTGGGGTGAAATGAGAGGGTTAATCCTAGCCCTTGGTGGAGTGCCCTAGGGTTTGGGACTCATCCAAGGGTGGTAGGTGGCCCTAGAGTAGTATAAATAGAGGGGGAGGGGTGTCCTCCCTCACTTGAAGGTTTGAGTTGCTCCTTTGAGCTTTGCCCACATGAAGTGAGGCTTTGTAAACCTTCCAACCAGAAAATACAAAGATTTTCTTTACATTTTTGTGAATTTAAATTCCGCATTTACATTATGTCTTTACTTTACGCAATTTAAATTCAGCATTTACTTTCCCGCATGTAAATTCTCGCAATTTACTTTCTCGCAATTTGGATTTGCTCCTCTCCTTCTAAATGCTGTTGATCAAGGAGGTCTTGAGGGTGCTCATTTGGTTTTACATCTTTCTTGCACCCTAGGATAGACTAGAGATCAAGTTTCTATCAAGATTGCAAATCTGTCCTGAACTTGTTCTTCGCGCAGCAGTCAGTCTTTGATTTTTAGAAAAATATAGAAAAATCTTTCTAGATTGATTCTTGTTGGAGAAGGTGCTTGACTCATATACCCATCTGTGGAAAAATTTTGGAGTCCACTGGATGCACCATTTGGGAGCTGTGAGGTGAAAACCGAGCCCCAAATTTCCTGATTGAAAATCCTGACTGTTCGTAGTTCTTGATTTTTCCTGTTTTTTGTAGAAGGTGTTTTGTGGTGATTTTTGGTGGAGTGCTTCACGACTCAACAGCTCACAGGCTGAAAAATTCCCAAATTTTTTGGAGCAACAGAAGTCCACCATCCACCTGCTCTAATTGAGGACAATTCCTGAAAATCTGCTTTTGCTTTTCTAAAAAGAGGCTTTTGTGTTTTGGCTTGATCTCTTTTAGAAAAGAAGTATTTGAATTGATTCCTCCTTGCTTTGGACACTTGACAACCAGAATTTGTGATTTAAATATCCCTCACATGATTCATGGTTCCTATCCATGTAAGCTAGGGATACACATAGTTGTCAAGTCGTTCCGATTTTTGTGGGTTTCGCGATTTTAAGGAGCATCGGTTTTCTTTGCGGGATTGTTTGGAGTACGTTGAGTAGGGGATATTTTTATTTGGGATCATTCACCCCCCCCTCTGATCGCCATCTCGGTCTTTCAACCTACCTTGCACCGGCGGTAGTGCCGACGGCCGATGACCAAAATGGGTGCTCTCTGGAAAAAATGTACCGGAGTGTTGCCCACAGTACTGCCGTTCGGGTGGCAGTACCGGCCCCAAACAACCAGTAGTGCCGGCCACCCAGAGGCCGCAAGCAGCACTCTCTAGAAAATAGCTACCGGCGTTATAGCCGCGGTAGTGCCGCTCGGGCGGCAGTACCAGCATTATAACGTCGGTAGTGCCGGCTGCAGAAATTCCAGATTTTTCGAAATTGGTTTTTCGCGCAATCGGGTTCGAAACTCCGAGAAGGTTACGTGACCAGGTTCCTAGCGACGCTAGGGACCCATCCACGTTGGCCATGACGAGTTTCAAGCTCGTTTGCTCGAATTCACCAATTTGACCGTACGAAACACGAAAACGACGAAAAATCGGATTTCGACTCAAAGGAGTCCAAACTCGATTTTCTTTGCGGCAATGGGACCTCTACGGCACTAAGGTCTCATCTACGTTACCTAATCGAGGTTTTGAACTTGGTGGAACTAGTTTCCACTTTTTCGATCCCACAAATCCTAATTAGCTCCAAACTTCGATTTTCGACTCGAATGGAGTTCAAACTCGAGTCTTTTTGCGGGAATCGAACTTGGGTGACTTCGGATACAATCGAACATCGTTTTCATGGCTTTTGAAGCTAGGGTCTCGAAGGAGAACTCCAAGAACACAAGAAAATGACTTTGTGGCGATTAAATTCGTCCAATGGCAATTAGGGTTTTCGGATCAAATCGATCGAGCCAACTAATTTCTACGGGCTTAACCTAGGTCTAGCAACTTAGTAGACGACGATCTACCACTAGAACTAGGGTTTCTAGAGCTAAATCAAAAAGGATGAAAAGGAAGAAAATGGGGGAAACTAGGGTTTGAACCAAACCTTGGGGATTTGAGCTCAAACTTCGAACCCCTTGAGGAGCTTCTTGAGGACTTGGTGAAGCTTCTTAGGGGCTTGCTCTTACTTCTCCTTGCTCCACACGAGCTCCACACGGCCGTGAACGGAGGCGCCTGGGGCGAGCTCGGGAGGTGGAGGAGGTAATGAGGGAGGGGAGCAAGAGGGAGGAGGTGAGGGAGAGGAGGAGCTGGGGAAGCTCTCCAATGGCCTTTAAGCCGGGACATGGCGACGTGGGTGCAGTGGAGGAAGGACGGGCGGCGACGTGCGCGTCGCCCGCGCTGGAAAAAGCAAGGTCTGACAGTACCACCCGAGTCGGCCGGCAGATTACCGCTGGCCGGCAAGAAGATCGGGCTTACGCCGCAGATCGCCGCTCAGTCGAAACTCTGGAACTTCGCGGCTTTTGCTCCGGCGACTGATCAATCTACTTGGGGTCACCTTGGATCGGCTCGGGGGATCCTAACGAAGGTTTTAGAGTGAAGGGTTGAACTCTAATAACATGATTTGGAGTCTCGATCGAAATCGGAACTCGGGGTTACGAACGGGAAAAACAATCAAACGAAACGGCAAAAAGGGTTCGAAGAGCGAATTACTCCAATTTAAAATTAAAAAAGAAGTCGGAGCACTAATTAACACTTCATTAGCTTCATTAAGCTTAATTACAAAACCCGGGATGTTACACTTCGCATATACAGTGAGATATGTCACCGGTCTATGGCCCTCAAACCTCCCAACTTTAATATATAAGATGTCAATATGAGACTTTAAGTGATGTGGAGGAGATAGACAGATACGATCTTATGGCTTTATATTATATGTACCATTGTATAGATAGTTTATTAATTGTATGAGAAACTACTACAGATAACTATATAGACAATCCGTTGTATGAGTTATCTTTATGTCTATAGATGACATAGATATGTATTATAGACAATCATCATCTATATCACGGTACATGCCTAAAACGGCCACTCCAAAACTGAAGATGCGCAACCCTACGGTTCAAGCACATTCATAACTAAGGTGGCCACTTGAATTAATACCGTTGTATAACTAAATAACATGGAAATAGAAAATTGCAAGAACCTGATCGGCCGCATTTGTGCTTAACAGCACATTGAAGTTAAGGTCTACCTAGAATAAAGTAGGTCCATTTACTGGCCTCTTGTGGGGGCTCCGGTATTAGATTAGCGATCCAGGTTCTTACTGTTGCGTCGGACTGGCAAATAACGCAACCCGCAAGAATTCTGAACACTTAACTAAAACCGTACTCGGATTGGGACCAATTGATCGGCAGCCACTTGACTTAAGAGCTCGTGTCAACTGATTGAAGCCAATTTGAGCTTCTCGCAACCGTGTGTCTAGTGCTAGTTCCCTAGATCAATAGCCTAGCACCCACACGTTGTCACTCGAGACGCATCACAACCATGCAAGAGTAAATAATTTCATATCTAGAAGGTAGAGTTACTACAGCTACCTTAGTGACAGTTTACGGTCGCTTGGCCACTTACAATCCAAAAGAGACATAAATTACAGCGGAAATCCAAAAGAAAACATTTCAGTGTGCCCCATCATCCCATAGGCAACTGATTGGGAAAGAACCCAGTTAACCCTTTGCGAAATCGTCAAACTCTGAAGCGTGCTGCGACTCGACGAGATCTGCTTCATTACCTTCTTCTTCTAGTCAAAATTTGTGAGAGCAAACGGTGAGTACACGTATGTATTCGCAAGACTTTAGTGTATGGAAACAATAATATAAATGCAGGCTACAACAAAGGATGCAGGTACCTACGCAAATTTATTTGCAGTACTCCATAAAACAAAGCCGGAAGGTTTCCTCAAAGGTCCCGATACCCACGTGTCGATCGTCATGTTTGCTTCTCCCCTCGTTGCCTCCCGTGCTCCGCCCCCTTCGACCGCGCCGCCTCGCCTATCCTTCTCCCTCCCCGTCGTCTCGCGTCGTCGACCCATTGGTCCGCGCATACGCTTCACTCGTCCGGTCGACAGACCCAGCGATATCCTTCCCCATCTTCTGCTTTTCTTCTCGATCCTTCCGTTTCCTCCCCCACTCCACGTTGCCTTTCTTCCCGTTCGTGCGATCTACGAACGGTGGTGGAGAGCAGCTTCTCGCCGTACGGGCGGAGCTTCCTTGGGGGCCGCCCGACGGAGCGGTTCTGCGATGGCCGCGCCGCCGCCGACTTCTACTCGGAGGCGCTCGGGCTTCGGCCCTTCGTCTCAGCCTGCCTCGACCCGGATTACGGTATCCGGGACTTCGCCCCCGGCGTCTACTTCGCTTCTGCCGGCTCCGACCTCGACTTCACCGCCGCTGGCCTCTTTGTGAGTCCTCCTTTTCTTTGTGAATACTAGCTGATGGTGTTGTACTCTCTCTGCTTTATTTTGCCGGTGCAGAAAAAATGGTACGAAATAAACGCGATTTTGAGCTGCCATTTGAAATCCATCGATGCAAGAAACATGTGCAAAATTAATTAAGGAGGACTGCTGCTACATCTTAGGCTAAAAAATAGGAGATCCACGACGCCGTGCGGTGAGGACCTGCGGTTTGGTTTTACTCTGATGCACCATAGAAAATAGGAAAATTTAATGAATACCTTGGCTCAATGAATTACTATTGGAATTATCGGTCTTCTTTGCGTTAATCAGGGCAAATAGATCAAATCCTGAAACGTGGTGCTCTCTAAACCAAACAATTGGAGCATTTGGTTTGTTCTCTTCTTTCAAATTTCATCCCCTTCTGTTCGTGCGTTGTCCTGCACTTCTTTCGTGATTAATAGATAATGATTTTGCTAGATGGCCTCAATGGCCCTGCCAAGTGCCTGCTTTGTCAGCTTTGAATTAGTGCATAACATTTATAGCTGCAAGTAAGATTTTCCTTCCTTATGAAAAATTTTCCCTACATGAGAGAGCTCATATTTTTGCTTCGCATATCAGCCTCCTAAATCATATTTTCCTGAATAGCTTAGCTCTACATAGGTGGCTTCATAAAGATTCGTAAACATTATTTTACCGCTTAACAAGAAACGCCCATCATAACGATTGTCGCTTCTTCCGATCCCAAATATAGCTCACTATTACCTTTCTCCAAATCACTTCCTTTAATATTCCATTTTCAAACAAATATTCTTGTTCATGAGTTATAATCTTTTTTTTTGCTTCATTTAAAATGTCGCCCACCCATCGCTTGTGAAGGTTGATCAAATCTACCGCTTTACTTGCCCTCGCTTCACAGTCTTCTACAAGCACATCCTCGTTAATATGTGCATGCCCTCTCGATTTTTCGATTATTCTTGTTGTAACTATGTTTAGTATAACTGCTCCAAATATTATTTTGTCGTTTGTTTTTAGCTTGTCGTCATTATCCATAGACATAAATTTTAGTTGTTCCCGACTTGTCCCGATACTGAAATGAATATAAATATTATGTGCAGGCCATCAAGAACAATGTTATTGAGACCCACAATATGCTAGGTGTTGCAAAGAGAGTTGGAGCTAGGTCGGTGTTTATCACACCGATTGATTCTTTGAATACGCCTCATGATATATTTTAAATGGTGGTCGTATGCTCAATTGCAGAATTTTGTTGATTTCGACTTAAAATGTATGGTGACCCGCTTGAGCATCCTCAAATGGAGGCTTAATAAGCAATGTTAACCTAATTGATATGTGTCTCATCTAACAAATGCATGGTATTTTATCCTGATTATTCTTAATGAATCTCTCAAAGTTTGCTTATCGTTTGGAACTGATTTTCTTTATCACTTGTTAGCAGCCGCTATAATGAGGGTAGGTGTCTAGCAGACACATAGATGTTTGACTACCACAGGCAGCATGGCATTGGTACTACTTAACGTGTACTTAAACTTCACTATTACCTCATAGAATTTTTGTCCTGTGAGTCCATCTATTATAGCTTGCACTTAATAAGTATGACATCTGCTTATGTCCAGATCCAAATTGACGGGATTTTCAACAAGATCGCGAGCTCGGCAACCTTCTTAGAAGGTAGGATAGCACAAACCTGCAAAAATCCGAATATCTTCGTAATTCTGTGCACCTAGAAATGCTAATGTTTGCCTATCACAGCACTAAAGGTGTTAATTAAAGATGCCTGTTAAATTTACTATAATGGAACAGCCTATCGTATATAACATTAGCTTTGTGCTTTTATCTGCCGTTCTACATATGCTCCTCTTATTGCCACTTGTTGTTCTCTAATGTTAGTGCCTTACATATTGCTCTTATTTGACTCCTACTTCAATATGTTTATCTCTATCTGATTTATTCAGATGTTTATATTGCTAAAAAAAACAATGGTCTTTACTTACAGATGATTTCTGGTTTTTTTTACCAGGAAAACAAACCCCACACACAAAAAAACACTATTCCTAACGCCATGTCTTATGCCATACCTTCATCCAAACGCTTACATAGATTTTCATTACTTCGATTTTAATGGCCTATGTTACCTTACGGTTTATCTTTTGCAATATCGTTGCTTCCGATGATAGCCTTCCAACAACTTATAATATTGTGCTTGTGCTCTTTGTAGCAGCTTATTGATTACGAAACATCATATATGTAAAAGTTCCCTAAAGACTGCCGAAAACAAATGGGCTCCTCGCTATTTACTCCAACTGAAGCCGCAAACAAATCGACGGACCGCATCGACCTGTTTGTTCGGTATATACTTCTATGTAAAAAGTACATTGACATGGAACTTCGGAGTTTGGATACATATATTTAGCTTGCATGTAATTGCTTAATAAAGCTTGACAGTTTGTGTGTTCTCGGAAAAAAAGGTTAAGTTCTCATGAATAATTTTGGGTAAGCATTCTGAGCATTTTTAAGTTGTCTTGTATGTTCTCAAAAAACAAAGGTTGAGTTCTATGAATCATTTTGGGCAAACATTCTATCCATTTTTAAATTGTCCAGGTCTGCATAGATTGTTTGAAATTGCTGGAATAAATCTCTTAACATAACTTTGATTGGTTTTGTTAGATAAATAGCATGGAGAACAGCTCAGGGCTTCATGTAGCTCTAATAGTCTCTACTAAGAGCCTGTCTGGATAGGGGGATTTGGAATCGGATCCTATTCGGGAATTTTATGACTAAATGCTAAGGACACAAACCGGATTTCGTTAAAATTAAATTATCATAAGGATTTGAATCTAAATAGGCCCCAAGAAGTATTGAAAGTTTCTTGGGACTGAAGACCATGTTATTGCGTATTCTCCATTACCATTTTCAGCTAATATGGTTGAATTAAGCCTTTCTATACTTCCTAATACAGACTCTTGAGTTTGTTCGTGATGGACAAAATCAGAAGCACTTGATGGATTTAGGAAAACAGCTATTGGGCAGGTTTGTTTCTACGCAAAGCATAGTGACTGATCTTTTGACCTCCTGTTAAAAAAGTTTACTTCCCAACATTATCTTCAGATATCTCGTATGTTTATCCCACAAACTGAACGGCACATTTGGAACTGCCTAGCCCAGATGAATAATAGACAATCATGGCTTGAGTGATTTGGATTTTCGGACCCTCAAGGCTTTTGAAAATTACTTTACTGGCTGTAGATAATTTCTTATAACTGACTTTACCAAAGGCATACTAGCTCATAATGAACACAACAGAATGCTAACAAGCCTTTTTAATCATGTAAACATAGCTAGACAATATTTTTTGGTTTTGTTTGAAATGCATAAGTTGTGTGAAGGTTGGGGGCCACCTGTTGAGCTCCTGCTTTAATTCGTACTTGCTCACATCTTGCTTGCATTATGGAAGATTTTTTTGAAGAATATGACTGATTTATTGGCTTCATTAGTTATATCCATTGTCTAAGACTTTCTTTTGACATGTGAATGAATGCGGCATTGATTTAGTTATTATGCTGCCTTCGGCATAAAAATAAATTTGTATTGCACATCGCAGCTTCTCTTATAGTACTCATGTTGTGCTTTTGACTAATTATCGTCTTCACTTAGTTATGTCCTTCTTTTGTTATAACATTCAACCTCTCATAGTTTTCCTTTTTGCCTTGCCTATCGTGAGACAGTTCTTCCAAATTGCTCCACACCTTCTAGATAGTGTGCAGATCGTTTCTTTGCTCATACTAAATGATATTGATAATTTCCCTTGCTTCTTCATAATGAGTTTCGAAAAATATTGTCTGAATTGTTACCATTTCTTCTAGGTTGAAGGAACATTTGTGGATGGAACAAAACAAATTCATGTGCGTGACTGCTTTCTTCCGCGATGGAAATTTGGAGCTAGCTCTGCATGCTTCTTTTCTCCCAGGTTGTCTCGGTTCACTATAAAATGTTTGCATTTTTAGTATAAGCCTGTTCACTTAAAGAAGTTTGTATTTTTAAGTATAAGATTGTAAAATTCTTAAAATAATGAATTTATGGTGTTTGTGGTGATTTGCCTGTGCCTCGCTTCCAGAAAATCTATCAAGTATTCGATTGTTCAATAACACTTAATAAGCGAAAAGTGAATCATTGCAGTACCATCGCGAAAAGTTCTGGGAGTGATGCTGACAACTCTCCTGGCAGTACCATCAGTTCTTTCTCTCATGCTTCTCTAGTAGATATTTATCACAACGTAGATGATGTTGTACCAACTGTTGCTGGTCCTATATATTTATAAGACCCCTGTGCATCAAATCAGTAACATTTAGTATTTGAGAAGGTTATTAGGTTGTATCATTACCGTTTATTTGTTTTGGTAATAATGTAGTGCTATCAGTCACTTCTGCTAGAACTCAAAGAGCAGAATGAGAAGAAAAAAAATTGCTGCTATTAACAAATCTAAAAGCAGAAAACAACAAAAGTTTCAAGCAAAGCTTGATAACTACATAGAACGGAAAAAAGTTCCTTGCTTGCGTAGGCATGTCGCTATTTATTAAAACTAAATCTGAATATTGGAGCTTATGAGTTAGTGTGATCGGTGACTTTGTTAACATATGTACTCATAATTACTTCGATTTTTCCAGCTTAATGACAATCTAGGCGTGTTCTTACATAAGGAACCCACCGAACCCTTAGCCCTTGCTTCAATTAGACTTTGACAATGCGTACTAACTCTTTCTAGGCTGACATAATACTACTCCCTCTCCCCCCATTGTGATCCCTTTAGAAAGATCAGAGAGTATGATTGAAAAATAAGAAAGAAAGTTGGAAACCGCTTCTGCTGCCTGTTCGATTGATAAGAAAGGAATCAGCATAATGCCTAAAAAATGGAAAATATAGATAGAAATAGACGTAGTGCTAAGGGGGTTTTCATTTTTCATATTTGCGGTAGACTGAACACCCACACAATCTCGATTTGACAGAGAGAGACTGTCATCGCCATCTCTTTGGACATGCATGTGTTAAGCAAATGGACTGAACTGAATTCAGACTGATGTGACATCGCATTTTCGATCTTAGGCGAACGATGGGTTACCGGGTCTATGAACTCGCAAGGCACTACTGTAGACCTCTTTGGGCCTGACGCTTTCTCAATCGAAAATGGAAAGAAGGACGGAGTCTATCACCTACGTCATTTCTCAAGCTAAAATTGAAGCATTAAGTCATCGTTCTGTCATACAACATCCTTCTATCTAAGTGATTTCATCCCTTACAACTTCCCTTCATCACCCTTCGAAGCTCCTTTGCCCTATGACAAAAGTATACTTTGAATGATCATTTTACTATTCCTAGGTTCCTTGGATAGACTCCATTCAATGCTTGACGACCTGGAGACTTGGAATTTTCAATCTGCAACCTTCCGGCTGTTGGTCGACATAGTCCACTTAAGGATGGGTGACAATCAGCACTCTGCCACCTAGGGCATGGATGGAGTCTCGCAGAAGAAGACACCCAAGCGCAAGGGGGGGTCAGGGACCCCGGTATATTGTACTAATATATGTAGGTTCCTGTAATTCGAGTGAGATTGTCATGGCATACTTATTAAGTTACCAACTGATCTGTGAAAAGAAATTCCACTGGAAAAGGGGTGCTTCGGATCGGGAGTAACCACTAGTGAAAGGGCAAAGGGGGGAAGGACATAGGAAAGAGGGATGCCTACAAAAAATCAATTGATTCGTCAACACTTTTCACATAGGATGCCCCAGGAAAAAACAACGGCCGAGACTGATAGGCCTGGGCTTGCAGGTGCAGGCAGTTTCAAATTCAAGAACTTCGTACAGAGCATCTCGGAGGAATATAAACAATGTTCACGGAAAAAGAAGAGAGATTTTATCTATGTCTTACTGATGAAAAATAAGACCTTTGTGATCGTGACAGATGCTAGGGGGAATAAAAAGAATGGGGCCTCCGCTGGTTGTTTGGAGGAAAGAAAAGGGCGGTGAAGTGAGTTCATTGTTGTTGTATAGCGAAACCTTTCCTTGACAAAACCATTCTCGGCTAATAGAAGCCGAGCTATCTATCCAGATCAAGGTTGAACGAAGCGAATGGAAAAGCCAAAGAAAACATAAATCCATTGCGATTAGAAACCAGTGACTCTACAGCCAGGGCTCGATGGCGATGTAAGATAGAAAGAATGGGGAGTTAGGGCTTCGGTTTCCTATGTAGCCAGTTCCAATTCCAAATCATTTGCCGACATGCGGACTCACTTCTCTTTTATGGGATGAAAGCCCTTATCCAAGTTGTCTATTTACATGGGTGAATCAAGTACAACAAGTCAGGTCAGAGCTTGTGGTAGAATATTGGGCTCTGCTACGCAGATCCACTCAACTAGGAAAGAAGTACGCATTGCTGATCGTATCGCTTGAACGATCCTAGTTACTAGTAGCTAATCAAGTCGAGTAGGGTGGCCTCGGTTCAATCTTGTCGATGCCCCCAAAGCAAAGCACAGACTCTACTCACCCACGCTGCTTTCCACCTACAGAGGGAGAAATCATCGAAATATCCTCATCCTCGAAAGGGAACCCAAAACAGGACGAGAGTGGATAGGGTGACTAAGGAGGCCGTAAAATTAGTAGTGAATTTTGAAAGAGAAGATTACAAAAAGGCGAGAGCAAAGCATAATCGTTAGTTAGGGGTAAGAGGGGACGTGCTGTATAGAAAGTCAATCCTTCTTTTCCGATATGCCGCTCCTAAGCAAGGAGTGCCACGCACGAGCGGAGTTTAAAACTAAGCAAGGGAATTCCATCATTCCATGGAAAGCATGCGAAATCCTTTGATTGTTTATAGAATCAAAATCACTATATAGTCTTTCTTGTTCCACTTGCAAGGCAAGGAAAATAAAATGTCGCTTTCTTTATTACAACCTTATTTTTTATGTCAAAGACAAAGCTACGCGCAAATTCTCATTGGATCTCGGTTGTTCTTAACAATGATGGCTATTCATTTAAGTCTTCGGTAGCACCACCAGATCTTCAACAAGGTGGAAATTCTCAGATTTCGCTTGTACATGTTCCTGTGGCTCGGATGAGTATAGTTATTTATATCGCGATACCTATAAACAGTTCCTTGTTCCCATTAACAAAACATCCCCTTTTTCTTCGCTTCTTCCGAACCGGTACAGAAATTGGTGCTTTTTCTACTTTGTTTACGTTAGTGATCGGAGTTTTCGGGAAGGCCTATGTGGGGTACCTTTCGGGTGTGGGATGCTCGTTTAACTTCGTATTCATCTTGTTCCTTATTTACCTGGGTGCACTGCGTTTTCAAAAGCTTCTGTCGAACCGGCTCCTATTTCAATCCGTCTTTGGACCGATCGATATACCAATAATAAAGTCTCCACCAAGCTGGTGGAATACATCGCATCAACCTGGGAGCATTAGCAGATCCGTACATCAATACATGTTCCTATGCCCATTCCAATCTTGTCTAACTTTGCTAACTTCCCTTCTCTACCCGTGATCTTGTCTGCTCGAAACACGTCTTCCTATTCCATCTTTTCCCGAATCTCCCTTAACGGAAGAAATAGAAGCTCGAGAAGGAATACCACTAAAAACCTAGTTCGCTCTCAAATAAAAACCTAGTTCACTCGCTAAAGCATCCATGGCTGAATGGTGAAAGCGCCCACCAACCTAGAAAGGCAAAATGGGTCAAAAGTAGGTTCGATTCTGCTGATGCACTGCCTCTTATAGACAGAAACAGAGGAGGGAAAGAAGGTAGTATAGGGAACTTGCTTTTGGATTCTTATCGAAAGTAAATCCCTCTAACACTTCAGTTAGTGTTTTATGAGAAAATCTTTGCAGCCTAGACACAACAAGTGTGAAAATCCTTAGTCACTAGGCAAGAAAGTTCGATGGGAACAAAAAGGATACAATTAGTTCAGAATAAAAAAACATGTACAATTTCAAAGGAAAGAAGGAATGACAAGTTTCCCTCCATTGAACATCAATCAATCTATAAATAGGTAAAGGAAGGCGTATCACATGGGTATTTTCTTTTTTAGTATAAGCACCTATATACATCTACTTTCCTTGAGCATAATATAGATTTTTTTATTCGATTCAAAATTACAAGATAACTCCTTTTTATTATTAATAGGACCCTCCTGATATATTAGCAATATTTAGATTGACTCTCTTTTATTAGCTTTATTACTTCTATTCTATATCCTATCCCTATCTTTTATCCTTATGAAATACCATATAAAATCAAATGTAGAAGAAAGAGATATAATGAAAGTCTTGATTCGATCTTCCTCCCTAGTCTCTGTCCATCTCTTTCACTTGCCCCAGCGCCTAAAGGAATGGCTCGTTTCATCAATTCACTCGAGCCAGGTGCCACTTCAGATTTCTTCTTTGATTCTGGAGCTTCTACCCATGTTACGGCTGACATCAATAACCTTTTCACTCCCTCTGTCTAGCTCCAGTCTAGCACTTGTACCAGTCGCCTACCAGATCACGGCTTTGCTCCAATTCTTGCAGTCTCTCCAATTATGTAATCCTCTCCAAAATTGGGGCTTTTCTTCACTTCAGCACTTCCCCTCGCAGTGGATTCCATTAAGTTCTTAACCTCTTCCCAATTCTTAAACTGAAACCTGCGATGTCTAATCCAACTCGGCACCTAACCAGCTTGTCAGCATCGTAAGTTTGCCTCAACATTCCCCCTAGAAATAGAATAAGAATGTAAATCTACTTTCATTTATTTATTAGGGATGGGACTTTCTTTATTTTTATATATTTTATAGAATAAGTATGCTCTGGAGTAAAAGGATTCGAACCTTTGCATGCCGGTACCAAAAACCGATGCCTTACCACTTAGCTATACCCCAAACGGGGGGAAGGCTCGAAGAAAACGAGCTGGGATATAGATTTTGCAGAAGAAAGAGTTAGTTACCCTCGGTCTTCCTTCTTTCCCAGGAATCAAGGAAGTAGTAGCGGGACAATCCTTTATTTCCCCCTTTAGACGAACTACAACAAGCTCGCTCCTTAGGTCAGCTCTCTGCTCTACCTATTTGTTTGCAATGCCTTGCTTATCAAAATAGGCCTTTCTGTAACCTGACCTTACGCTGAAAAACTTCACTTGTTGGATCCGCGTCCACTGAAAAAAGAAATGTTATTCTATCGATATCTTCAAGAGTTCCCTAACCCCCTGACTGAGAGTGCTATGATGGGCTATTGAAGTTCGTCCCTACGGCACGGTGGGGCAGTGCAAATCCTTTAATTAATGAAGTTCCGCCCTGACACTCCCATTATTGGCTTCCTTCCCTGGGGACCGCTCGGGCATTTGACTCTCTTCGGGAAAGGTTTAAGATCCTGGATAGTATAGTCCACTACGAGGGGAAGTGCTGAAGTGAAGAAAAGCCCCAATACTAGATAGTAGTGGGATTGACTATCCTTACTGATAAATAAAAGTCTATCTTTAATTGAATGAATGGATAGTCCACTGTTGCTAATCCAATCCCACGGGGATTGTAGTTCAATTGGTCAGAGCACCGCCCTGTCAAGGCGGAAGCTGCGGGTTCGAGCCCCGTCAGTCACGAACTAGGGTTCAATGAATGGATAAATTCATCTTTCCTTTTCCCATGAGAAATTGCCATCAAAAAAGGAGTGTCAGAGGATTTGGATTGATTAGGATTCCCTAACGTAAGACATGGTCTACTCTCAAGATCCCGAAGTTCGCAGCTAAGGAAAGCCCCTTCTTCATAAGATTAAGAAAGTACGAGCGTCTTTCGAAGATTGGAAAATCTCCCATACTTGGAGAGAAGCAAACCAACCGGCCGATTTGCAATTGACTATGCTTAGTAGTTGACATCTTTGGTCTTCACATTTTCCCTTCCATTTTGTAAAGTTAGTAGAAGAGGATAGATCCGATAAATTGTTGAAAGTGCATCTAGGCCCCTCATTTTATTTTGGTGATTAATGATGACACAATTAAAGAGATCTAATATTTCAATCAAGTATAATGCAGATCTCGAGATTACATCAAGTTTGAAATGACTTTGGACGTCTCCACGAGTATCAAATTTCAACCAAAAACGGCATCAAGACGAAGACTTGTAATTTTCCTTTTTAATTGAGTCTTAAGGATAGCCGTACTATTAAGAGGGTACTACGGAAAATCGCTTTTAGGATGTGCATGTGCTCAAAATCAAAACTTGCATCCAAAACTAGCACTCAAAACTTGCATTTTCCAAAAATCTGAATTCCAACCGAGCCAGTCAACTCGGAGAGTCCGGACATACTTCGAGTATCCTGACTTCACCGAGTCTCCGGACATTTTGTCCGGAGTCTCCGGGTTAACCCACTCGGCCAAATTTGTGATTTCCGGAGAGTCCGGAGTATCCGGACATTTAGTCCGGAGAGTCCGGACAACTCGGAGTCTCCGGGTTTTATGTCCGGGGTCTCCGGCCTGTTCGAAAAAAGGGAAAAACGGCTAGTTTTCAAAAATGTATTTAAAGCCACCCCTTCTTCTCCAACGGCTAGGACTGCTTTTGAGCTCATTCATTGCAGCATTCAAGCCCTCTCTAACACTTCCAAAGCATTCAATAGAGCCCTCACTTCCTCCCACCATTTGATTTGGTTGTTGATCCCTTTTGGTGAGGAGAGGAAGAAGAAAAGTGCTAGGTGCATTCATTTCGAGTTGTTGAGCACTAGTTCATCCTCCAAGCGACTTCCGCGGTGCCATTACTCTTGGAGGTTGAAGGTCTCCTAGACGGCTAGGAGTCACCGGGAGCTACCAACTTGTGTGGTGAGCCCCGGTCGTTTGTGAAGGCGAGTCTCGCCTCCGAAAGGAAAGAGACAAGGAGTGAAGCCGGCGAGTGCATTTGTGCAACACCGGGAGGAAAGCGGGTTGAAAGAGAGACCCCGGCTCAAGTGTGACCGAGCCACCTCAACGAAGACGTAGGATTCCCTTCAAGAATCCGAACTTCGGTGAAAAATCACTTCTCTCTCGCTCTTTCTTGTGTTGCTTGTGTTGCTTGTGTGGAGTTGTCTCCGTAAAGCGTAGATCTAGCTCTTTGTCTAGCTTTAATTCAAATCCATACTAGCACTTGTTTTAGGTTGTTATTGTCATCTACTTTTAGTAGTACTTTGTGCAAGTTTGAAGAACTTGCATTGTGCTCCCGAGTCACCCATCCCGGAGACTCCGGTATAAAATACCGAACACTCCGGACAAGCCGGAGTATCCGGACCAAAACCCGGAGACTCCGGATTGACCATCTCGGGAAAGTTTAATTCCGCTGCTAATTTTTAATTCGCCTATTCACCCCCCTTTAGGCGACATCATCGGTCCTTTCAATTGGTATCAGAGCCAAATCTCCTTTATTTTGGCTTAACCGCTTGGAGAATCAAAGATGTCGGAAATAGAGAAGGTTACCAAAACCCATGGCCAAGAGAAAGCCTCGGGTTCCGGTATAGGGGTTGCAATTCCTTTAGATTATTCCTCTTTTGAAGTCTCAAACTCCTCATCCTATGTCTCCGTCTCGTCCGGTCGAGCGCCTCACTTCGATGGCACTCGATATGCGGCATGGAAACATAAGATGAAGATGCATTTGAGATCACTTCATCCGTGTATTTGGAAGATTGTTGAAACAGGTTTCAAGCCCGCAAACCCCAACAATCTCACCTCAAGAAGACAAAGCTCAACACTTCAACGACTTGGCCGTCAATGCCTTGTTCAATGCATTGAACGACTCCGAAGTTCAACTGGTCGATGGCCTTGACAATGCCAAGGACATTTGGGAGAGATTGATGATATCTCATGAAGGTGTGTCAAGTGTCCGTGAATCTAAGATAGAGCTCATCATTGGAGAATTGAGCCGATTCACGCTAGAAGAAGGAGAATCCTACACCAAAATGTTTGATCGCTTGATGGTGCTAGTAAATCAAGCTAAAGGACTTGGAAGCACCGAGCTCACCGACAAAGCAATTGTCAAGATCATCCTTAGAGTGATCACCCCACCAACCGCAACCCTTCGCAACTCATCCGCGACCGCCAAACTTCGATACACTCACTCCTCATGACGTGATTGGCCGGTTGATGACGGATGAGATGATGGTTAAGGAAGCGGAAGTGGTGGAGGAGCTCAAGTCCGGCAAGAAGAAGGGTGTAGCCTTGAAGGCCGTCAAGGTTGCACAAGAAGCCGAAGAGAGCTCAAGCGATGAAGAAGAGTCGAGCGGCCCCTTAACAAATGAAGATATGGCCTTGCTCGTAAGAAGATTCAACAAGTTCTTGAAGAAGAAGGGCTACAAGCCGGGTAGTCACTCCAAGAGCTATGGCAACAAGTCAAGAGGGCGTCACTCCTCAAGAAAGTGCTATGAGTGTGGGGAATCCGGTCATTTCATTGCCGAGTGCCCACACAAAGAAAAGAAGGAAGAAAAGCCCTACAAGAAAGACAAGTTCAAGAAGAAGGACAAAGACAAGAACAAAAAGTACAAGGGCAAGGGTCATGCATACATCGGCAAGGAGTGGAACTCCGACTCCGAGTCCGAGTCCGATTCCAACTCCGACAATGAAGATGGACTTGCCACCGTCGCCATTGCCACTTCACCGACAAAGTCAAAGAGTCTCTTTGACAACTTAAGCGACGGCGAAGGAGATGCTCCAATTTGCCTCATGGCAAAGGGGCACAAGGTATCATCTAAGAGCTCCACTCTTTCTATTGTTGATTATGGCTTAGATGATTGTGATGATGCTAGTGATGATGAGGAAGTAGCATTTAAGTCTATGAATGATTTTGATATTGAAAAACTAGACTTGCTACTTAAAGACATTGAAAAATTGGAGGAAGTGGTTGAACAAAAGGAGGCTATTCTTGAGGCTCAAGAGGATCTCCTTATTTTTGAAAAGGAGAAGAATATTGAGCTTGAGAAGAGCCTATCTTTTGAAAGAAAAAGGAATGAGGACTTAGTCAAAAATTCAAATTTGACTAAGAGTGAAGTGGTTAGTCTTGAGATCACCAATGCTTCACTCGTAGAGCAACTTGCTCAAGCAATGGATGCTTGCAAAGCTCTTGAAGTGAAGCTTGTTGATCTCTCGAATAACGCTTCCACCTCAATTAACAACTCCAATGTTTCAATACCCTCAACTAGCAATGGATGCGCTAGATGTTATAATGTTGATGTTGCTACTTGTGCTACTAACCGTGAGACTTTGAAAGTCCTGGCTCATGAGAATGAGAAGCTTAAGGTGATGCTTGAAGATGGACTTCAAAAGTCCTACAAGGCAAGCAAGGGTTTAGAGGAGTATCTCGGTAAGCGCCAAGGTAATCCTAAGAGGCAAGGGCTTGGGTATGTTCCGCCAAAGGGCAAAAAGAGCAACATTGTTGTTGCTCCTTTAAGCAAGCCCATTCACTTTGTAAAAGGCGAAGGAACATCCAAGCACAAAGCTCACTCCGAGTTCTTTGCTTCTTATGTCCTTAAAAGGACTAACCTCGGTCGTGTAGTTGCTTATCATGTTGGGTGTAAGTTTAAAAATACTCCTTGTGTTCGTTCTATTTGGGTCCCAAAATCGCTTGTGACTAACGCGGCGCGGACCTACCCAAGTTTGGGTACCAAAGAGCAAAAACTAAATGTCGCTTTTGTAGGCCTATATCTCCGGTGGAACAAGTTGGATTTTGGATAGCGGATGTACGCACCACATGACCGGAGAAAAGGCAATGTTCGCACACTTGGACGCAAATGGATCAAATAGTGAAAGCATTGTCTTTGGAGACAATGGAAAAGGAGAAGTAATTGGATTGGGTAAAATTTCTATCTCAAGCAATTTTCAATTAAATAATGTTTTGCTTGTTGAGTCATTAAGCTACAATTTATTGTCCGTTGCACAATTATGTGAAGCGGGCTATAATTGTTTGTTTAATGAAAAGGGTGTGGATGTCATTAAGAGGCTTGATGGTTCAATAGCCTTTAAAGGGCGTTTGAAGGGTAAGCTCTATCTCGTAGACTTCAATACGGATAGACTTAATCTTGAAACGTGCTTAATGGCTAAATCTAGCATGGGTTGGCTTTGGCATCGCCGGTTAGCCCATGTTGGTATGAGGAATCTTCACAAACTCGTTAAAGGCAACCACATTCTCGTACTAACCAATGTTGTCTTTGAGAAAGATAGGATTTGTAGCGCTTGTCAAGCCGGCAAGCAAGTTGGTGCCTCCCATCCCGCCAAGAATGTAATGACGACCACAAGACCGTTGGAAATGCTTCATATGGATCTTTTTGGTCCTGGCCGCCTACATAAGCATCGGGGGAAGTAAGTATGGTCTAGTAATTGTCGATGACTTTTCTCGCTTCACTTGGGTGTTTTTCTTACATGACAAAGGTGAAGTCCAAGCAACACTAAAGAAGTTCATGAGAAGAGCACAAAATGAATTTGAAGTAAAAATCAAGAGAATCCGAAGCGACAACGGCACCGAGTTCAAGAATATTGGTGTGGAGGAGTTTCTCGATGAAGAAGGAATCAAGCTAATTCTCGGCTCCTATTCTCCTCAACAAAATGGGGTGGCCGAGAGGAAGAATCGAACCCTCATCGAGATGGCGCGACGATGCTTCACGAGTACAAGGTTTCCGATAGCTTTTGGGCGGAAGCCATCAATACCGCATGCCACAAAGACCAACCGCCTCTACCTCCACAAGATCTTGAAGAAGACGGCAGATGAGTTGCTCACCGGAAGAAACCAAATGTCTCCTACTTTCGAGTCTTTGGGAGTAAATGCTATATCCTTAACAAAAGGCTAAGTCATCTAAATTCGCTCCTAAAGTAGATGAAGGTTTCTTACTCGGTTATGGAACAAATGATTATGCGTGCATCGAAGTTTTCAACAATACCACCGTGTCGTTGAAATCTCGCGTGATGTAACATTTGATGAGACTAATGGTTCTCAAGTAGAACAAGTTGATCGTGTTGTGATTGACAGGAAGAACCTCCTTGTGAAGCTATCAAGAAAATGGCAATCGGGAGGTAAGACCTCAAAATTTGGAATCTCACCCGAGCACACCAACCCGAGTCTCCGGCCGAAACCCGAGTGTCCGGACTGGTCCTGAGTCTCCGGTCAACACCGAGTCTCCGGATGGGTCAGCTCGGCGATATTCACTCCTCGCCCAAGCAGGCTCAAGATGGTTCTAATGCCACACAAGATGATGAAGGCCCTATTCAAGCCTTGGACTCAACTGCACCTTCATCCGAGAGTTCATCAAAGCATTCAAAGAGATCATCCAATGACAACATACTTGGAGACATCAACAAGGGAGTATCCACTGATCTCGAGTTGCAAATTTTGTGAATTTTACTGCTCGTTTCCTCTCTTGAACCTCTTAAAGTAGATGAAGCGCTTGAAGACCCAGATTGGGTGATGGCTATGCAAGAGGAACTGAACAACTTCAAGCGCAATCAAGTCTGGGAGCTTGTCAAAAGACCCAAGCAAAACGTCATCGGCACTAAGTGGGTCTTCCGAAACAAGCAAGATGAAAACGGGATCGTGACAAGGAACAAAGCTCGTTTGGTTGCTCAAGGGTACACTCAAATCGAAGGTTTGGATTACGATGAAACATATGCTCCAGTAGCTAGGCTTGAATCTATTAGAATATTACTTGCCTTTGCTACTCACCATGATTTTAAGCTGTATGAAATGGACGTGAAAAGCGCCTTCCTAAATGGACCACTATCCGAGATGGTCTACGTTGAGCAACCACCCGGATTTGAAGATCCAAGACATCCGGACCACGTCTACTACCTTCACAAGGCACTTTATGGACTTAAGCAAGCTCCAAGGGCATGGTTCGAATGTCTACGAGACTTTCTTCTGGAACAAGGTTTTGTAGTCGGAAAGGCCGTCCCTACTCTCTTTACTAAGCATATTGATAATGATTTGTTTGTGTGCCAAATATATGTCGATGACATTATATTTGGATCTACTAATGAACACTTGTGTAAAGAATTTAGCAAGTTGATGACTAAAAGATTCGAGATGTCCATGATGGGAGAGTTGAAGTTCTTTCTCGGATTTCAAGTCAAACAACTCAAGGAAGGAACTTTTATTTGCCAAACCAAATACATCAAGGACATGCTCAAGAAGTTCGGAATGGAGGACGCCAAGCCTATAAAGACGCCTATGCAAGCCAACGGCCATCTAGACCTCGACAAAGAAGGTAAACCGGTCATCCAAAAGGTATATCGTTCGATGATCGGTTCTCTTCTTTATCTTTGTGCATCTAGGCCCGATATCATGCTTAGCATTTGTATGTGTGCACGTTTTCAAGCCGCTCCAAAAGAGTGCCACATGGTGGCCGTTAAGAGAATCTTGAGATACTTAGTGCACACTCCTCATTTTGGACTTTGGTATCCGAAAGGATCCTCCTTTGAACTTATTGGCTATTCCGATGCGGATTATGCCGGTTGCAAAGTGGATAGGAAGAGTACCTCGGGAACCTGCCAATTCTTGGGTAGGTCCCTAGTCTCGTGGTCTTCCAAGAAACAAAATTCCGTAGCCTTATCCACTGCCGAAGCCGAATACATAGCAGCCGGGAGTTGTTGTGCCCAATTACTTTGGATGAGACAAACCTTGAGTGATTATGGCCTATCCTACAAAAGCGTTCCACTTTTGTGTGACAATGAGAGTGCCATAAAAATTGCCAACAATCCTGTCCAACACTCCCGAACAAAACACATTGATATTCGCCATCATTTCCTAAGAGACCACGCAACTAAAGGCGAAATTGATATCCAACATGTGAGTACAAATGATCAATTAGCCGATATTTTTACCAAGCCCCTTGACGAGAAAAGGTTCTGTGAATTGAGAAGTGGACTAAATATCTTAGACTCTCGTAACGTGGCTTGACATGTGCTCACATATTGTTTGTTGAATGAAAAATAATTTTCAAAACCTTATTCATCTTTTTTCTTTGAATTTATCCAATGTTGTTGGCTCTTGATCCTCTGATCTTGTCATTGATATGTGACCATGGCTTGTTTGCTTTATTGTTCGCTGGTCATATATCAAGTTGACATCTTAGGAATCTTTCTCCCTCTCGCTCCGCCAAATTCCTTGAGCTATCCTTCAGTTTGTCAATTTTCTAACCGAGCTGGGCAACCCGGACTGTCCGGTATTTAATCCGGAGTCTCCGAATCATCCGGAGTCTCCGGACTGAAAATCCGGAGTCTCCGGGTTGGGGCGGACGGTTTAAGTTCCCCCAATCCCGCGCGATTTCTTTTTCCATTCCTTTTGCACCGGGCGCCTCTCCCTCTCCCGTGCTCCTCTCTCTCTCCTAGGGATCTTGGACTCCTCCTCATCCTTGGATTGAAGATCGTGGTAAGGATTTTCATGCCCTAATCTTGTTCCTTCCGGGTTTGGATCAATTTCTTGCGGTTCTTAGGGCCTCTCCTCGTGCTTCATCTCATCTGGGGTGTGTTTTGTCTCGTGGAGGTTCTCAAGATCGAAGAATCGATCTCCCTCTTCTCCCGCATTTCCTCGGTTTCAAACCCGTTGAGGTGAGTTCCAATCCGTGCCCTAATTTCGCGAAAACTTGTACTAGATTGTGCCCTAGACCTCATTCCAATCTTCTTGTGGCAATCTAGAGTCAATTTGTTGAGTTGTGCGGGTTGGACTGCTCTTTCCTTGGCCGCCCGTGCGAAAATTCTGGCTCATCCGGAGTGTCCGGACTCTGGGTCCGGAGTCTCCGGGTCGATCCGGAGTGTCCGGACATTTTGTTCGAAGTCTCCGGATGCAATCCGGAGTATCCGGACTTTTTGTCCGGACTCTCCGGGTTGGGTGTCTCGGCCAGATTCTAATCTTCGCTGTTTTTCATGTCGCCTCTCGTCTAATTCTATTCGTTCGCTCTATCTGGTCAGATGGATCCTTCTCAGGGAACTTCCGGTGGCAGCGATCCTCTTCAGCAGACATCTGGTGGCGGTGATCCCGCTCAGGGCTCGCCTCCCACCAATTCTCCTCCGCTGCCTCCGCAGAAAAAGCAGAGAATTGGAGTGGCCAAAAGACCCACGTCCAGACCTCGAGGCCAGCTAGCGCTAGCGTCAGCACCTGTCCTGTCTCCTCCACCTCTGTCAACTCCTGATCCAGATGAGCATCCAGCAGATACTCATGCCAGACTTTGTGATCAGAAGAGGAGCGAGTTTCGTGCTTCTGGGCGCTTCATTGGTCCTCTGGCCAAGGCCAAGCCCGTGTGGAACTATCCTATGTCCGTGAACCCAATGAGGATAATTGATTACCGAACAGGATCTGGAAAAGGGAAAGCCATTGTTGAGCACAGAAAGAAAGATCCTCTGGAACTCCACCAGGATGAGTATGTGGACCGCCGGTTTTGGAACCGGTTTCAGTCAGATTATTATGAGACGGTCCTATACCCACTTGAGCACCCAGTGGTTCGCATGAGACTGGGAATACATGGCCGCTGCTGGCAATCCAGTCTTCACTGAGATTATTCAGATTTGCGAGCTGCATCAAGTCAAGAATATCATGGCCTACAAGTTTGACTGGAACAATGAGGTTCTCATGCAGTTCTATGCCACCTTGTACTTTGACAAGAATGATGAGGCCATATGGTGGATGACTGACAGGGTTTGGTATGTGGCTATCAAGAAGAGGTTTGCTAGAGTCCTCAACCTCAGGTACAATGACAGTCCAAAGCTTCATGTGAAGAAGGTGATGACTCCTGAGCAGATTGAGGCTTTGTATGACACTTCTAAGAGCTTCACAGTTGGGACCATCAAGGGTCTAAAGGATGTACCAGCTGTGCTCAACAGGATGTTGAGGGTCACTATTTGGCCCAAGGAGGGAGATGCTTCTGCCATCAGTTCCTATGGAAGGAACTTGCTGTTTCACCTCGTTGAGCGCACCCACTCGTTTGATATTGTCGATTTCATGTGGGAGACGATGAGACAGAATGCGCAGAGCAACATGGCCAGTTGCAGCTATGCACCCTTTGTGATGACCTTGATCTCTTCAGTGAGTGGTCTGAAGTTTGTCAGAGATGAGGAGCATCTTGCTTACAAGGTCCGTCCTCAGTCTACTCCAGCTCCTCCAGCTGCTCCTGGTCCTGCTGCTAGGCTTCGCCGAGGTCGTGCTTCGGGCTCTACCTCTACCCCGTCCGTGCCTCCTGCCAGTTCTTCGGGGCAGTCCGAGGTTCCTAGTGGCACTCTCCAGAAGATGCTCAAGCATATCTTCTGCCTTTGCCGTGATACCTCCACCAAGCAGAAGGAGATGAAGAAGCAGATCAAGAAGAATGGCAAGGGCATTCGAGACATACGTCGTCACTTGGGTGAGGCTTTGTCTGCCAACGACTCTTCAGGTTCATCAGAGGAGGGCAGTGTGACTTCTGCTGATGCCTTGTTTGGGATTGCATCCTCCTCTGCTCCTCCAGCGCCTGATGACGACGACAGCGAGGGCTCCGAGTACGAGGCCTCCGACGGCGGAGACGACGAGTGATTTCCTGTGTCTCCCTTTTTGGTGTCTTGATGCCAAAGGGGGAGTGATCTTTAGCGTCGTTTGTCGTGGACTCGTATTTTGTTGTTTACCTTTCCGTCTGTCGCGTGTGGACTTGCTTTTGTTGCTGTTTATTGTCGCTTATCTTTGTTTTGTTTGTCCTAAAACTCTGTTATCTTCTTTATCCTTGTTATGTCATTGAGTTTACCTTTTGCATGGTTCTTTTTCAATTATTTGTGTCGCAAATTTAATTGATACAATGCTTTAGGGGGAGCTCTTCGTTGTATCTCATTAAATATGTGTATTCGTTTCCACTCATTTACTCTAATGCACACTTTTAGGGGGAGCTCCACTCTTTATTTTGATGTACTAAGTCATTTTCACACCTTACTCCTTTGAGTTTAATTGTGTTGTCATCAATTCACCAAAAAGGGGGAGATTGAAAGTGCATCTAGGCCCCTCATTTTATTTTGGTGATTAATGATGACACAATTAAAGAGATCTAATATTTCAATCAAGTATAATGCAGATCTCGAGATTACATCAAGTTTGAAATGACTTTGGACGTCTCCACGAGTATCAAATTTCAACCAAAAACGGCATCAAGACGAAGACTTGTAATTTTCCTTTTTAATTGAGTCTTAAGGATAGCCGTACTATTAAGAGGGTACTACGGAAAATCGCTTTTATGATGTGCATGTGCTCAAAATCAAAACTTGCATCCAAAACTAGCACTCAAAACTTGCATTTTCCAAAAATCTGAATTCCAACCGAGCCAGTCAACTCGGAGAGTCCGGACATACAGTCCGGAGTATCCGGACTCAGTCCGGAGTCTCCGGACATTTTGTCCGGAGTCTCCAGGTTAACCCACTCGGCCAAATTTGTGATTTCCGGAGAGTCCGGAGTATCCGGACATTTAGTCCGGAGAGTCCAGACAACCAGGAGTCTCCGGGTTTTATGTCCGGAGTCTCCGGCCTGTTCGAAAAAAGGGAAAAACGGCTAGTTTTCAAAAATGTATTTAAAGCCACCCCTTCTTCTCCAACGGCTAGGACTGCTTTTGAGCTCATTCATTGCAGCATTCAAGCCCTCTCTAACACTTCCAAAGCATTCAATAGAGCCCTCACTTCCTCCCACCATTTGATTTGGTTGTTGATCCCTTTTGGTGAGGAGAGGAAGAAGAAAAGTGCTAGGTGCATTCATTTCGAGTTGTTGAGCACTAGTTCATCCTCCAAGCGACTTCCGCGGTGCTATTACTCTTGGAGGTTGAAGGTCTCCTAGACGGCTAGGAGTCACCGGGAGCTACCAACTTGTGTGGTGAGCCCCGGTCGTTTGTGAAGGCGAGTCTCGCCTCCGAAAGGAAAGAGACAAGGAGTGAAGCCGGCGAGTGCATTTGTGCAACACCGGGAGGAAAGCGGGTTGAAAGAGACCCCGGCTCAAGTGTGACCGAGCCACCTCAACGGAGACGTAGGATTCCCTTCAAGAATCCGAACTTCGGTGAAAAATCACTTCTCTCTCGCTCTTTCTTGTGTTGCTTGTGTTGCTTGTGTGGATTTGTCTCCGTAAAGCGTAGATCTAGCTCTTTGTCTAGCTTTAATTCAAATCCATACTAGCACTTGTTTTAGGTTGTTATTGTCATCTACTTTTAGTAGTACTTTGTGCAAGTTTGAAGAACTTGCATTGTGCTCCCGAGCCACCCATCCCGGAGACTCCGGTATAAAATATCGGGCACTCCGGACAAGCCGGAGTATCCGGACCAAAACCCGGAGACTCCGGATTGACCATCTCGGGAAAGTTTAATTCCGCTGCTAATTTTTAATTCGCCTATTCACCCCCCCTCTAGGCGACATCATCGGTCCTTTAAATTGTACATACGAATGTCAATCTTCATTTTTGTAGATTAATACACTGGTAGGGGTCGATCAAGCAAATCCCAAAGCTGACCCCGAGCAATACCTGGATCGCTCTCTTGATCTTCTCTCTCTTCAGACTCACTGAACCTTCTCAAAGACTCCTTTTGCACTGAGAACACAATTCAGAACCCTCCTTCTCACAAGAAGGCAAACCTTGTACATTGATCGAATCTTCTTTCGCATCCAGAAGAGAGGCTGTGGGCTATCCGAGAGAGTGGTTCAGGTGACTACCGGAGTCATTGATTAAGCAGGTCAGATGGGCTTAGTAGGGCTCGAACCTACAATATCACCGTTATGAGCGGTACGTTTCAACCAATTAAACTATAAGCCCAATCGAATCTCTACATGCCGGGAAGAGCGGACAGAAAGAGGAGACCTTTGCTCTATCTCCTTGTTCCTCTTCCCGGGGCCCCGGAGGGGTTCTTTGGCAAGCCCTATTAAAGAAGCTAAATGACTTTCGTCACTCAAGTAGTGAGTTTGAGAGTGACCGTTAGGGCGACCACTTGTACTTCTAGGCCTTGGCGACCTATAGTCTTGCTACGCAACACAGCTTCACTCGATTCAATAAATCAATAGTTCAAACCAGCCCACTAATAGCTTAGATAGTGGCCCTTCCACTTTGGTATAGTTGACCCTACCTATTGAATCAAGGTTCATAGGAAGGGGGAACCCAGACGTAGTGGGATGTAGGCTTCAGTTGTTTTGGTACTTTTTCACTACGTCTTATTTTTTTTTGTAACCGGCTTTTCACCAGCAGGTCAGTAGGCCTTTTAGAAGGCGAACAAACGAAAGTTCTCTGCGGGCGCTAGCGCTATCTTGTTCGCTTTTGTCAACTGAAGTCGCGCGTAGCGCTAACTAACTGATAGCTGATAGAGCGCGGAGCTCCGAGTCTAAGCGAGCAGAGCCATTTCTTTCTACTGTCGTCAAAAGAAAATAAAAGTACTAAAGGCGAAGGGCATTCTGTTGTACAACTACTTTGGTATAGTTACAAAGGTAACCGGTAGGTGACTGTTGAATCGACAGTAGTTACGAAAGGGGGAAATAGCTCAGTTGGTTAGAGTGCTGGTCTTTCACGCCAGAAGTCGCGAGTTCGAACCCCGTTTTCCCCGTCCGATCTTCCTCTTCCTACCCGACTCATTTTGTCTTCACTGGAAGCTACTGATCCCAGCGTAGCATTGAAGACAATTGTTCCTTCTTCGGTCTCCCTCCACCCCCTTCGTTTGTTGTGGGTCGCGTCTCACCGCAGGCACTTAATAAATGAGTGAAGATCTTCCTTCCCCCCTTGTGTCTTACCAAGGACTGAGTTCCCACTTGTGGCGAAAAAAAGTCTACCATCCCACTCGGCCTCCCCCGGGGGGGGGGGGTGAAGGTTCCTCTCGGAGACTGCCAGTCTACAAGAAGCTTGCAGAGCTTTAGCCATTGGACCACATCCATCCATCCTCCTACCTAAACAGTGACGCCTTTTCTTGTTCATTCTTCGAATTACGCTAGTGGAGACAAATTCCTTCCGGCTAATGAAGATCCTACCCCAGTCTTCCCATTCATTCCCAGTGGATCCTTCTTATCCCTTTTCATTGAACGAACCAAGTTCACCTATACGAGAGTGAGGAATAGAAATCCTACAATCAACTTCCCACTTTTGATGCCCCGTTTGACGATTCTGCTACGTCTTTAGAAAATATAAAGGAGAAGGACAGGGGTCGCTAGTCAGAAAAGCTATAACTATCAATTCGAATGATGAATTCATCAAATCTCCCCAAGTAGGATTCGAACCTATGACCAGTCAGTTAACAGCCGACCGCTCTACCACTGAGCTACTGAGGAAGAACAACGGACTTAAGGAAGCTGAACACCCACACAATCTCGATTTGACACAGCAACAGAGCCCCTATGCTCCTAATGTAGAGCTGGAACTACAACAGTTACCGTGGAATCCGCGATCACACATGAGTTACAGTTGTTTTTCCAGTGAAGGTAGTACTTTACTTGAGTATACCATACTTTTTGTGTTGGAAACACCATTGTCACACGGGTCTAATAAGAATATTGACTGGCAGGTGAGCTAAAAGCCAACACCTGAGTTAGTCAGTCTTCCACTTCAGTTGCTGGTTGGGTAGGTCAAACCACGAGTACGAGATAACTCAGAGGCACTGTAATACCAATCGATGTTGGTTGTCAGTCTTCGGCATTGATTTTCCTTGAGCGGAGGAAATGGTGCTTTGTCGATCCGATTTCTCACTTCTTCTCTTACGAAATTTCTAGTTTCATGAAAAGAGCGCTCTTTCTATCAACGTAGGGCTCAGACCTTTTTACTGTAGTTGAATGGGTTTAGCTTAGAATTGAATCATGCCCCCGCAAGATTGGCTGGCCATTAAGGACTTGTTCCGATGAGTTTGAAAGTGCCGGCGAGGCACGGGCTTAGTAAGTGAATCGGCAAGTTGGTCAGAAGTATGAACATGAGAAATACGCAATTTACCAGTAGCAACTTGATCTCGAACGAAATGGAAGTCAATGGCAATGCGCTTCATACGAGAATGGAACACGGGGTTGGCGCAAACATAAGTGGAACTTACATTGTCACAATAGATGACACTGGAGTGGGTGAGATTGGAACTTTTAGCTCTTGAAGAAGATTCATGATCCAATTGACTTCAGCGGCTGTGAAGGCAATGGCCCGATATTCGGCTTCGGTGAAGGATCGAGCAACTGTCTTTTGCTTTTTAGAACTCCAAGAGTGTCGGGACCCGAATGTACAAATCCGGACCCTCTGTGTATTCAGCACTAGTCCAGGATCACGCTAGTGCACACAGTCTCAACATAGATGAATATCACAATCATACACAGCGGAAAAGAGAAATAACACAAATATAGAATATAAACTATTGAATGACCTTAAGGTCAACCTTACATTTGTGAAACCTTGACGGCTTCAACTCCAAATAAGCAGCAGCGGAACGAAGAACATCGGTGAATCCCATCAATACGCCACAGGCAACTGACAGGGTTCGACTCCTAGATAATCGCCTTCTCACGGAACTTCTTCTTCTTTGACGATGTAGACTTTTGCTCACTGGTGATTGTTTGTTTGCAAGGGGTGAGTTCATAAAGCACTCAGCAAGTCATGCACAGAATGCAAGTCTAATAACTATATGCATGGCTTATTCCAAATGACAGGCTGAAGGGGTTATTTTGCAATAAACAGCATTCACAAATATTCATAATAGATTGTAAAGCGGTAAAACAGATAACAATAGTAATAATTTCACAGTTGTTTCACAAGTAAACCATTCCACATCCTTAAACAATTATCACTTTTCCACAGGCAAACTGCCTCCAAACCCAAGTTTATTTTCATGAAAAGCTAACCCTTGACTGTAATCCCCGAGCAATGTCCAGTACCGCGGACACGGCTATTCGAATAGATTTTACACTCTGCAGAGGTTATACACTTTACCCACAAGATACAATCAACTCACCACGTCAGCCGTGAATCGCCATACAAGAGTATGCAAATGAGTAATCATAACAAAGTCTTTCGGAAGCCTCTAACTACACAAGTGGACCTCTCCGGTTTTGCCCTACACCATCCCTTCCCTTAGCTAAGGCGAAGTATGGGACCGACATACCGTTGGATGGGTACCATGCCGCAGCCCTGGTACGCTCCCCCTTCAATCTACACAAACGGTGTAGTTGACACCCCGAGGTACCACAAGCAAGTTATTAGCGACTTAATCAACTAGGTCCGTCCCATTACAGACATGTGGTTGTACGATTGACTCAGTTCAAAGGCTTGCAAGGTTAAGTCCTTAGAGTGACTAGGGCAAGACTACCCAAAGCACCAAAACGATTTCCCCGGTGCCAACCATGGCCCACCAGCTCATTCTTGCCACTTGCCCCAGTCCAAATCATTTTATCACCCCAGTTGATTATTGCGCAACACAATGCCAACAACAACTCAACATCCTTGAAGAAGCACTAAGGCCTCCGCATATCAACATCATCGTGTTGGCAACACGTCACACCATTTCAAAATACATTGCATATTCCATTAATAATATTGACATTTGTAATTCCAAAATGATGGCACTGACTCGTTGCAGGTCTAAGCAGACTAATACGTTCTATCTAACCCATGTTGGCAATTTATTAGCTACCAACTATTAATCAACAAACCTAGGGTGACAAATGAATCATGGCGTACAACTATTATAGACAAGGTGGCAATAACAAGTAGGTTAAACATCTAATCCCAAACTAATTGAAATCAGTTTATATCCAACTAGCATGCAATAATTTGAAACAACATAAGTTCGAAAATGGGATCAACATGGTCAAAGCACAACTTGCCTGGCCCTTGCAAACTTTACTGTCCTTTACTCTTTATCCTTGATTCTTGATCCTCTACCTTCGATCTTCACTTCCTTCATCTTCAGCCCGTAGAACGATTTTCGGACGACACGTCTAGCGATAAAGAAACACAAATACAACAAAACTCAAAACACAATTCGAATAAACTCCAAATAAAGAACGAATAGCATTGGGCACAACGTTTTGGATGAAATTAGGAGCTTGAACGGATTAGATCGAAGAGTTGACAAAAGAGAACGGGCTTTCGGGAAAACACCGAAAAGGGAAAGATTAATAACTGGGAAAGAAAGAATACTATTCCGAAGAATATTTCTTCCGAAGTTATTATCTTGATTGAACAGATAGCGACATATGGGCACTCGATCTATAGATCGGGTCCATAAGGATATGTTAGTCCACAATGAACTAAACTGATTCTCGAAGTTGACTTTTGTTGACCGAACGGACACAGTCAAACAAAAGAGAGACGGATAGATCGGGCACAGGGGTATGATAGATGGCCAATGGTCTATCGACCAAGTCCACGAAGGAATTCTCGATTACTGACAGATTAGGTTTTCAGGGATAAGACAAAGACAAGTGTCTTACCACGATTGAAACAACGGAAAAGATTGCAAGGATAACAACGCAGCTCACGATGAACTTAGTCCATCGAACCGGTCTTAGGTTAGGGTTTTGATTCGGCTTTGAAGATGATATGACGATGAGACTAGGCTCACATCATGATGATGGCACAGGTGAAGGCATCGCACTAGGGTTTGTGCAAGAATGCACGCATGCGATGACAACGAGGTGAAGAGAGCCAAGCGTTAACGATGGAACGTTAACGGCGAAACGTTAACGACGGAGCGTTAACGGTGGAATGTTAATGACGGAGCGTTAACGGTGGAACGTTAAAGGCAAAACGTTAACGGAGGAACGTTAACGACTGAGCGTTAACGACAGAGCGTTAATGGAGGAACGTTAACGGGGAAACGTTAACGGAGGAGCGCACGACGCAAACGTTATCGACGCAAACGTTAACGGAGGAACGCATCGGGAAACGCAACGAGGAGCGCGTGCGTGAAACGTTAACGGCAAAACGTTAACTGAGGGACGTTAACGACGAAACGTTAACGGCGGAGCGTTAACGGTGAAACGTTAACGGCAAAACGTTAACAGGGACGCAACGACGTAAACGTTAACGGGCGAGCGCAGGTGAAACGTTAACGCAAAACGTTAACGGAACGTTAACGCACTTTAACGTTAATGGCGAAGCGTTAACGGAGGAACGTTAATGGGGAAACGTTAACGGAGGAGCGTTAACGACAGAGCGTTAACGGCAGATCGTTAACGACGGAGCGTTAAACAATGATAGGAGACTTCATGAAGCGAAATAGCGACCGTCGGTGCAACGACATGGCCGCGGTAGAACGCTACCAAGGACGGTTAACCGGTGCGCGAACCGGCGGCACGGGCTAGGTTGAAAGACGACGAGTTTAGGCCGGAATCGGCTCCGACGGCAAACGGAGGCCAAAATAATCTTAAGTATGGGTCAAAACAGTACAAGATGATCCACCGGACGCAACTGAGAGGAGCCGCCCAGATCGTCCTCGAGTTGTTGGATGAACAGTTGCTCCCATCGGATTTGGATCCTAGCAAAAGATCACCGGAGGTGACCTCGGTGCTAACACCCAAGCCCAATCGAGACAACTCCAAGACATCCAAACAATTCGACAACCATCCCGGTATTCCCCCGGTACGCGATCCAAAACTCGCCCAGGATCCCCACATACCGGTTCCCAATGCCATATCAAATTCAATTCGCACAAAGGGGCATCGAGCCCAAACTCAAAACCAAAGACGCAAAAACGTGGAAGCAAACAAACACACCACACGGCACAAAGAGGTCCAACAAAGACAACCAACAAAGACGACCAACGAAAAGCAAACGGGTTCCACCACAGAATTAAAGGTACAGCTGTTCACAAAAGCAACTCCTACTAATCTATACAACAAAAGTAAAACACCCCGGAAGTGTCATGCCTTAACACTTCCGGGCGCACGAGTGTCGACAGCCTCTACTCGGTGCCCCGCCCGGTCACCGATAGGCAGTAGGGGCAAAACTCACACCCATTTGGATCCTCACCGCAAAACCACAAGGCGTAAGCCTGAGTACAAAAGGTACTCGCAAGTCTTACCCGTGGTCCATATACGACCGACTCCAAAGGATTATGCATTTGGATGTAGCAAGGAATAAGCTGAAGGTAGAACAGTTGCAAAATGATTGACATTTGTTGTTTAGTTACTTGAACTACTCAATTCTCAATTTTAGTGCGGTTGTTACTGCACTTACCACTAGGTGAAGTTAGCAATTAACAAACCACATCAATTAACCACATTCATTTTGAGCTCAAGCCCAACGGCGAACTTCAGTTCAAGTTATTACTACGTGTAACAGCAGTGACCAAGCGTGCTCATATCCGAGAGCGCGGCAATTCGAATCGCTTAGTTAACCCTGCAGGGAAGCATTGATCACATGACATGTGCCACGAAGGAACCTCATGTCAACCCCCTCCCATCCATACCCATTCGTTGGGGCATCTTCATGCGGTCCGGAAACCTAGCACCCCCTCGAGCAGCCCCAAGCCCGGCTTGGCGCTCGAGAGTCGGCCTAGGCCCCGCCCTCAACCACGTCCAACCACATGAGGGCATGGCCCATCGAACGGCATGCGATAAAAGAGCGGCTTACCTTACCATAATCGGGCATGTGATCAACCAATTGGTGCTCAGCCATGGTACCACATCGAATCGGTCCTTAGCTGACTCAGGCGGGGCTACCACATTTGGGTCTCCTTACCCAAATGTCTAACTCTCCCGCCCGGTCTCAAATTTCATCATTTCATTTCCCATAAACAACCCATTGCAACCCAATGCTTGTAAGGTACATCAATCTCAAGCGGTGGAACCTCCCACCACTTGGCCCAAACCCGACTTCTAAGCATACTAAGCACGACACAATTAGTACCCATAATCTAGCTCCAAAGGAGGTGTTCAACAAGCAACAATAAGAAGGGTACGTGCAGCAAATAGGATCTAGCCTATCCCACATTTCAACTCCTAATGCATCACTTACTCGAACAATAAGCAGTTAATTTGCAAAAATAGTTTACACATAAAGTTCAAGATGCTTAGGTGCTTGCCTTGATCTTCTGCTTGCGGATCTGCGGTAGCCGGCTCTCCGGTAGTACCCTCAGTCACCGCGGAGTCAAGTCCCGCGGGATCGCTCTCTACACGAACACAATGCATAATAAGATGCATGCAATGCGAAAGAAATGATTACAACGCAAACCCCAACAAAAACACACAACGGGACAGACCAGCCTAACCCGGACAGTCCGGGTATTTGATCCGGACAGTCCGGATAACCCGAACATTCCAGACCTTGTGTCCGGATACTCCGGCCTAGGGCGGACACTCCGGACTGGGGGTCCGGGCACTCCGAACCTGGCGCACCTCACCCTACAACTCAACGGACCGAGGTGCCGCCAAGTCCCACGGCATCGCGGGGGCCCGATCTATGACATTCTTACACGCGGCAAGGCCGGAGAAGCTTCTAGCTAACCCAACTCCACGAGGAACGACACTAATCCATGAAACCACTAGTCAACCCCAAACGACCATTGGATCGGCATTACCACTACCCGATCTACCTCACTAGTACCCACATTCATCAAACCAAGCCCCAAACCAACCCTAGAATCACTACACCCAAAACCCTAGAGCTCAAGATCCAAATCCAAACTCCCAATCCAAACCTAAACCCTAAACCCACCATGGATGGCCTCAAAACCCAAGAAACCCACGAATCAACCCCCAAGAAGAGGACTTACCCCCAAGGATGATGGAGGAGAACAATGCCGGGTAGAGGAAGGAGGATGCCGGCTTGAGGACGAGCTAGAGGACGCCGGGGAAGAGCCACGGGAGGTCGCTGGAGTGGAGAGCTCACCGGGGACAAGGTTGGGTGAAGGAGACGCACGGGGTGGGTGGAGGGCAAGTGGAGAATAAAAGAAAGGAGTGAACCCACGAAATGGGACTTTTATACAAACCCCCCCCCGCAAATACCGGACTCTCCGGATGCTCAACCCGGAGACTCCGGGTTGGGGTCTTCGATAGCACTAACCCGGACACTCCGGACATTTGGTCCGGACACTCCGGGTTGAGGCGCTCGGTCAAGTTAATCCGAATACTCCGGACAATATGTCCGGACATTCCGGGTTATGTCCGGACATTCCGGATGTTGATCCGGATACTCCGGATGTCCCAGAATTTTGAAACTTGGGGCCCTGACAAACCCTCCCCCCTTAAGGGAATCTCGCCCCGAGATTCAGGACAACGCACAAACAAGGCGGAACACGCGCGAATTAACAACTTAGGATTCGCGGGGAGTTTGCTTATTAGTCACTTACATGGTATCGAAGAATTCAGGGTACTCGGTCCTTAGGCGATCTTCGGGTTCCCAAGTAGCTTCGTCTTCAGTGTGATTGCTCCACTGAACTTTGTAGAACTTGAGAGTCCGTCGACGGGTCTTGCGTTCAGTCTCATCCAAAACCCGAATAGGATGCTCTTTATAAGTTAGATCCGGTTCAGGCGCAACTCCGAGGTCATCCACTTCAAGTGACTCGAAAGGAGTACGGAGACACTTCTTCAATTGGGAGACATGGAAGACGTTGTGGACCATCTCAAGTGTGGGAGGAAGCTCTAGCTGATATGCAACCTGACCACGCTTCTCAAGGACTCGGAATGGCCCTATGTAACGAGGCGCCAGTTTCCCTTTGATCCCAAACCGACGAGTGCCTCGAAGAGGAGATACCTTCATATAGACGAAGTCTCCAATATCGAAGGAGAGGGGTCTCCTACGGCGATCGGCATAGCTCTTCTGTCGCGACTGTGCTACCCTCAGGTTCTCCCGAATGGTGCTCACTTTTTCTTCTGCTTCCATGACCAGTTCAGGTCCAAGGAATGAACGCTCCCCGCTCTCAGACCAATTGAGAGGTGCTCTGCAGCTACGACCATAAAGTGCCTCAAACGGGGACATTTGGATGCTGGTTTGGTAGCTGTTATTATAAGCAAACTCGGCATACGGGAGACATTCTCCCCACTTCTTCCCATAAGACAGCACACACGCCCTCAGCATATCCTCAAGGATCTGATTAATCCTCTCGGTTTGCCCATCAGTCTGAGGGTGGTATGCTAAGCTGTGGAGCAACTTGGTGCCCAATGCTGCGTGCAGACTCCTCCAGAACTGGGAGACAAACTGTGAGCCCCGATCTGAAACTATCCGCTTCGGCACTCCATGAAGGCACACGATTCGAATTATGTACAGATCCGCATACCTCGGCGCTCGATAAGTGGTGCGAACGGCTAGAAAATGTGCAGACTTAGTCAACCGATCGATAATCACCCAAATCGAGTCGTGGCTAGAAGAAGTCAGGGGTAAGCCGGTAATGAAGTCCATGCTGATGTCTTCCCATTTCCAACTCGGAATGGGTAGCGGCTGAAGAGTACCAGCTGGCTTAAAATGTTCAGCCTTCACCCGCTTGCAGACGTCGCACTCAGCCACATAACGAGCAACCTCGCGCTTCATGCGAGTCCACCAGAATTGCTGCTTCAGGTCTTGGTACATTTTGTTGCTGCCCGGATGGATTGTGAGCAACGAGTTATGGGCTTCATCAAGGATTGCCCGCTTCAACTCTTGGGTATCCGGGACAACTATGCGCTGGCCGAACCACAAGGTTCCTTGCTCATCCAGGCGAAAACCAGGGGCCTGACCAGAATTCACCTTGTCGCGAATTTGGGAGACACCCACATCATTCTTCTGGGCCTCCCGAATCTGATCCAGCAATGTGGACTTCAATTCCACATTAGCCAAGGTCCCTTCTTCTATCATTTCCAGGTTGAGCTTCTGGAACTCAGCACAAAGAGTGGCACTCCGTGGTGGAAGAGTGAGGCAATGGCATTGTACCTTGCGGCTCAAAGCGTCAGCCACCACATTAGCCTTCCCAGGGTGGTAATGGACTTCCAAATTGTAGTCCTTTATCAATTCAAGCCACCTTCTTTGCCTCATATTCAGGTCTGCCTGCGTGAAGATGTACTTGAGGCTCTTGTGATCGGTGTAGATGTTGCACTTGTTCCCCAGAAGGTAGTGGCGCCAAATCTTTAAAGCATGGACCACTGCTGCAAGCTCCAGATCGTGGGTGGGGTAGTGCTCTTCATGACGCTTTAGCTGCCGAGACGCGTAAGTGACAACTCGGCTGTCCTGCATGAGCACACAGCCAAGTCCGATGCCAGATGCATCGCAATACACGTCAAACGGCTTGTGAATGTCGGGCTGGGTAAGGACCGGAGCTGTAGTGAGGCGCTGCTTCAGAATCTGAAATGCCTGCTCACAGCCCACAGACCACTTGAACTCAGTGCCCTTCTTCAACAACTTTGTCATGGGCTTGGCTATCTTCGAGAAGTCCTGAATGAAACGACAGTAATAGCCAGCCAACCCAAGAAAACTGCGAATCTCGGTGACCGACTTGGGCTGTTCCCATTTGAGCACATCCTGTACTTTGCTTGGGTCAACGGCTACGCCTTGCTCAGAAAGAACGTGCCCCAAGAATGACACATCCTTCAGCCAAAACTCGCACTTGCTGAACTTCGCATACAATCGGTGTTCCCGGAGTCTCCCGAGAACGACGCGAAGGTGTTTGGCATGATCTTCCTCGTTGGCTGAATAGATGAGGATGTCATCGATGAAGATAACGACAAAGGAATCCAGCTCTTCCATGAAGATGGAGTTCATGAGGTACATGAAGTACGCCGGCGCGTTCGTCAGACCGAACGACATGACGGTGTACTCATACAACCCATATCGGGTGGAAAAAGCTGTCTTTGGGATGTCTTCAGCCCGAATCTTGATCTGATGGTACTCGAGCCTCAGGTCAATCTTGGAGAATACCTGTGCACCAGCAAGCTGATCGAACAGGATATCTATCCGAGGCAGAGGGTACTTGTTCTTGATAGTGACAGCATTCAAGGGGCGGTAATCCACGCAGAGGCGCAGAGAACCGTCCTTCTTGGTCACGAATAGAGCCGAGCAGCCCCAAGGCGAGGAGCTCGGACGTATGAAGCCCTTTTCCATCAACTCCTTCAATTGAGTCTTCAGCTCAGCCAATTCGTTGGGCGGCATTCGATACGGCCGCTTGGAGACTGGAGCGGTCCCAGGCTGCAGCTCCACTACAAACTCAATGTCTCGATCAGGCGGCATCCCTGGCAGTTCCGCTGGAAACACATCGGGGTACTCTGACACCACAGGGACAGTGTCTAATTTCTCGACTTCGGTGCCATTCAAGGAGCAGAGGGTGGCCTTGCCCTCATCAAGAAGTAACGTCAGCCAGCCGCCCTTCGGTCCTTTCAGTGAGATGGTACGGCGAGAACAATCAAGGATGGCTTGCTGTCGCGTCAACCAATTCATGCCTAGGATGACATCCATTCCCCGAAGGTCAAGGAGCAACAAATTGACAACGAAGAGAAACCCCTGAACTTGCACCAACGCCTTCTTAACCACTTGCTTTACTACAATCTTGGACCCAGGTGCCTCAATAAGAAATGGAGTGGCACTATCACTCACCCTCATCTGTAGTGCATGATGAACTCCTTACGGATGAACGAGTGAGACGCCCCCGAGTCAAACAATACCCTAGCAGAATGCCCATTAATGCATAACATACCCGTCAGCATGGTGTGGTCCTCTGGAATCTCCTCGGCACCGACGTAGTTGACTCGGCCACGTACTGGCGCAGGGAGTGGAGGTGGAGCTGTCGCCGCTGGAAGTCGTGGGGCGGTAGGATTGTTGCCCCGCCTTGGAAATGGACAGTCGCGGATGAAGTGCTCAGACGCCCGATTGTAGCATGGGCCCGGTCCAGGAGTCGCCACCACTCGTGCTCCTGGCTGCGGTGGTGGATGTCGCGGAGCAGCAACAGGAGGCCGGGGAGGTGCAGGAGCGGTTGCCCTCGGTGGCGGAGGGACAAAACGAGCCCGCTGCGAGCTGCTGCCCGCCGAGAACTGTGGGCCCCGCTTCCTCTTCTTCTCCTCCTGGTGGTTCCTCATTTTGTGCTCCACCATAATGGCCCGACTCACCAAGGCATTGAAGTCGGTGAAATCGCACACCGACAACTTGTCCTGCATCTTGGCGGTCATCCCATTCATGAAGCGAGCCCGCTTCTTCCGGTCGGTGTCCACCTCTTCTGGCGCATACTGGGCCAGGTAGCTGAACTCGTGGGAATAGTCAAGCACCGACTTGTCCCGCTGCCTGAGGGAAAGAAACTCTTGCTTCTTGATGTCCATGAGCCCCTCTGGGATATGATATGCCCGGAAGGCCTCACAGAACTCCACCCAAGTCAGCCGACGCCCGGCGAGCTGCATCGCCCGGTGGTTGGCCCACCAAGCACCGGCAGGGCCCTGTAGCTGCTGCGCCGCAAAGAGGGCCTTCTGGAAGTCATCGCACTGGATGAGAGAAAACTTCTGCTCTATCGTGCGCAGCCAGTCGTCGGCCTCCAACGGATCAGTGGCCCGGGAGAAAACCGGTGGCTGGGTGTGTAGGAAGTCCTGATAGCCATTCAACCGGCCTCGTCCTTCACCACGGCCAGCGGGAACGGCCTGATTCTGGACTAACATCTCCAGAATCCTGTTGGTGGTGTTCTGGTTCTGCTCCGTCCGCAGCAGAATGTCCAGCACGTTAGGCGGAGGAGGCGGGTCACCGTTGCCCAACTGCGATCGCCCATTGTCCTCCTCAGCCCCAGAGTTCCCGCGGGTCCTCATTCTGTCATCAACCAAGGACAGGCGACGAAAGTTAGAACCCCCACAGAAAGGACAAATCCTAAACATAGGAAACCCCGAACTGACCCCCTCTTTAGACTGTAGCACCCCATACTAGGGTCCCACAAGTCTAACATACCCAAACAAACACAATTCATGATGCAAAATGGACATGCACATGCATGATATGAGATGAGGTGCGCGATTCCAACGTAACCCTCCCATTTACCACTCACAACCACTGGGCGGGGACGATTATTACCTTCTACCTAATTCATTCTGACCGTCCTAAATGATCTCCTAACTGGTCGTCAAGTTGGGGTCCGTCTTTGTGCGCCTTGCTCTGATACCAACCCTGAGAGGAGCCGCCCAGATCGTCCTCGAGTTGTTGGATGAACAGTTGCTCCCATCGGATTTGGATCCTAGCAACAGATCACCGGAGGTGACCTCGGTGCTAACACCCAAGCCCAATCGAGACAACTCCAAGACATCCAAACAATTCGACAACCATCCCGGTATTCCCCCGGTACGCGATCCAAAACTCGCCCAGGATCCCCACATACCAGTTCCCAATGCCATATCAAATTCAATTCGCACAAAGGGGCATCGAGCCCAAACTCAAAGCCAAAGACGCAAAAACGTGGAAGCAAACAAACACACCACACGGCACAAAGAGGCCCAACAAAGACAACCAACAAAGACGACCAACGAAAAGCAAACTGGTTCCACCACAGAATTAAAGGTACAGCTGTTCACAAAAGCAACTCCTACTAATCTATACAACAAAAGTAAAACACCCCGGAAGTGTCATGCCTTAACACTTCCGGGCGCACGAGTGTCGACAGCCTCTACTCGGTGCCCCGCCCGGTCACCGATAGGCAGTAGGGGCAAAACTCACACCCCGCTGGATCCTCACCTGCAAAACCACAAGGCAGAAGCCTGAGTACAAAAGGTACTCGCAAGTCTTACCCGTGGTCCATATACGACCGACTCCAAAGGATTATGCATTTGGATGTAGCAAGGAATAAGCTGAAGGTAGAACAGTTGCAAAATGATTGACATTTGTTGTTTAGTTACTTGAACTACTCAATTCTCAATTTTAGTGCGGTTGTTACTGCACTTACCACTCGGTGAAGTTAGCAATTAACAAACCACATCAATTAACCACATTCATTTTGAGCTCAAGCCCAACGGCGAACTTCAGTTCAAGTTATTACTACGTGTAACAGCAGTGACCAAGCGTGCTCATATCCGAGAGCGCGGCAATTCGAATCGCTTAGTTAACCCTGCAGGGAAGCATTGATCACACGACATGTGCCACGAAGGAACCTCATGTCAACCCCCTCCCATCTATACCCATTCGTTGGGGCATCTTCATGCGGTCCGGAAACCTAGCACCCCCTCGAGCAGCCCCAAGCCTGGCTTGGCGCTCGAGAGTCGGCCTAGGCCCCGCCCTCAACCATGTCCAACCACATGAGGGCATGGCCCATCGAACGGCATGCGATAAAAGAGCGGCTTACCTTACCATAATCGGGCATGTGATCAACCAATTGGTGCTCAGCCATGGTACCACATCGAATCGGTCCTTAGCTGACTCAGGTGGGACTACCACATTTGGGTCTCCTTACCCAAATGTCTAACTCTCCCGCCCGGTCTCAAATTTCATCATTTCATTTCCCATAAACAACCCATTGCAACCCAATGCTTGTAAGGTACATCAATCTCAAGCGGTGGAACCTCCCACCACTTGGCCCAAACCCGACTTCTAAGCATACTAAGCACGACACAATTAGTACCCATAATCTAGCTCCAAAGGAGGTGTTCAACAAGCAACAATAAGAAGGGTAAGTGCAGCAAATAGGATCTAGCCTATCCCACATTTCAACTCCTAATGCATCACTTACTCGAACAATAAGCAGTTAATTTGCAAAAATAGTTTACACATAAAGTTCAAGATGCTTAGGTGCTTGCCTTGATCTTCTGCTTGCGGATCGGCGGTAGCCGGCTCTCCGGTAGTACCCTCAGTCACCGCGGAGTCAAGTCCCGCGGGATCGCTCTCTACACGAACACAATGCATAATAAGATGCATGCAATGCGAAAGAAATGATTACAACGCAAACCCCAACAAAAACACACAACGGGACAGACCAGCCTAACCCGGACAGTCCGGGTATTTGATCCGGACAGTCCGGATAACCCGGACATTCCGGACCTTGTGTCCGGATACTCCGGCCTAGGGTGGACACTCCGGACTGGGGGTCCGGGCACTCCGAACCTGGCGCACCTCACCCTACAACTCAACGGACCGAGGTGCCGCCAAGTCCCACGGCATCGCGGGGGCCCGATCTATGACATTCCTACACGCGGCAAGGCCGGAGAAGCTTCTAGCTAACCCAACTCCACGAGGAACGACACTAATCCATGAAACCACTAGTCAACCCCAAACGACCATTGGATCGGCATTACCACTACCCGATCTACCTCACTAGTACCCACATTCATCAAACCAAGCCCCAAACCAACCCTAGAATCACTACACCCAAAACCCTAGAGGTCAAGATCCAAATCCAAACTCCCAATCCAAACCTAAACCCTAAACCCACCATGGATGGCCTCAAAACCCAAGAAACCCACGAATCAACCCCCAAGAAGAGGACTTACCCCCAAGGATGATGGAGGAGAACAATGCCGGGTAGAGGAAGGAGGATGCCGGCTTGAGGACGAGCTAGAGGACGCCGGGGAAGAGCCACGGGAGGTTGCCGGAGTGGAGAGCTCACCGGGGACAAGGTTGGGTGAAGGAGACGCACGGGGTGGGTGGAGGGCAAGTGGAGAAGAAAAGAAAGGAGTGAACCCACGAAATGGGACTTTTATACAAACCCCCCCCGCAAATACCGGACTCTCCGGATGTTCAACCCAGAGACTCCGGGTTGGGGTCTTCGGTAGCACTAACCTGGACACTCCGGACATTTGGTCCGGACACTCCGGGTTGAGGCGCTCGGTCAGGTTAATCCGGATACTCCAGACATTCCGGATGTTGATCCGGATACTCCGGATGTCCCAGAATTTTGATACTTGGGGCCCTGACAGCGACAACACGGCCGGAGCGAACCAAAATAGCCGGCGTCAAAAGGCGACGCGCGGCGACGGCAAACGGTGGCCTAAATATATATAAAACATTCCGGAGGATGGGATGGCAAAGGGAGAATGTCTACTGCGTAGAACACGGCGAGACGAACTCAACGGTATAGGCGGATTTTGCGGCGCCCTTCCGGATTAATGACAAACTGCCGTTTAACTTCTAGAATCTCTATTGAAACGGATTTTGCGGCGCCCTTTCGGATCAAAACTTTGGATAGCCATAACTTCTAGAATAATGATTGGAACTTAACGAAATTTGACCGAGAGCTAGATGGGACCAAGAGTCACACCGTGACATGGGTGGCTCGAAGAAATACCTTCTGGAACAGTGGGGAACGCGCGAGGAAGTTTGCCGCTGTTTGAAACGCAATCTGTTCGTAGTCTGATTTGAGAGATTATTTTTCTGCGCCAAATCCAGAGGGCAAAACCGTGAGGCAAGATGTGCATCACGTAGAGGACATCCCCAGGAGTCTACACAAAAAATTTCATGGTCAAACTCGAAAAATTGAGGGAGTTATGGCCTCAGCAAGATTCGCTATTGAAACGGCCATAACTTTTGATCCCGTGGGCCAAATTGGCTGAATTTTGGACAGCAAGTAGATGGTACCTTGTGGCACACCATGGCAAAGACGAATCTCGAAAAGAGTTGACGAGCTGCCCGGGACGTGGCTCCAAAGTTCGGCCGTCGTCGGCCGACGTTCGGGCGACATTGGATGGTTTTGGAATTTTAGAAAATTCATCTGAGGTCTAGGGGACGTGTGGGAGGTCTACAAAGGCTAGGGGTGGCGGCTAGGTCAAGCAAAAAAAATTTGGACGCGTTTGGAGCAAAAACGCGCCTTGTAGGCATTTATACGAGCACCTTCCGTGCATGGCTCGGACTGGGCTGACGTGGCGCGCTGTGGTGGCGACACGTGGCATTTTTGAATAAAAACGATTCCGAAAATTCAAATAAATCATTTGAGGCAATAAAAATACCCGAAAAATTCTAGAAAAATTCTAGAAAATATTTTGAGATAGTTTGAACTCAAATAAAATATTTGCAACAAAACTTTATATAAACTTTTCCAAATAATTAATTAATTTGCACGAAGAGGCTTAATTCAAATCAAATTCAAATAAATGAATAGAGGTAATAAAATACCAGAAAAATTCTAGAAAAATTCTAGAAAATAATTTGAGACATTTTAAACTCAAATAAAATATTTTCAACAAAACTTTATATGAAATTTTCCAAATAATTAATTAATTTCCATAAAAGGGGCTTAATACAAATCCATTTCAATTAAATCCAATAAATACCATACGAGCTCCGAAAAATCTCTAAAATTACATAAGAATTTCTTGAAGCACAAGGAATCCAAATAAAATTAAATTTATTTTATTTGAGGTTTATAATAATCAAATTAAATTGTTTTAGCTTTTAGAAAAATTCAAATCAAGCTTTATAAACGTGAGAAAATCAACGAAAATTTTTGGGAAGCTAAACTAAACCAAAATTTTTTGAAAACCCAAATTTTGGGATGTTACAAATCTCCCCCCCCCCTTAACAGAATCTCGTCCCCGAGATTCAGGGCTGACTATAGAATTAGGTTCAGGGGGACTCAACTCTTGAGCTTCCTCGAACTTCCAAGCAACTGCACACTTGGACAGGGGTCGCTTCTGAACAAACGCTTGGTAACATCCAAAATTTTGCAGGCTGCTCCTTGCGGATGAGGTCCTCTTACAAGTCCACTGACTCCAACTGTGTCTGCTTTTCGGGCATAAGGCACTTCTTCTGCGGAATATCTTGATACATTCTTTGTCGGGAAATCTTGAACATCTCATGCACTCAAGCTGACGTTTCTGGCAACTCCATTGATAGGCATCCTTGCTTCTGTTTCTGAACATTTGATTTTTCGCTTCTTCTAGAAATTGGACAGTCAGATTCGACAACAAAGCTTACTTGTGATTACGCGGTCTTCGACAAGACTTAAATAGCATTCCGGTTGGTCTGGCACTATCTTTGTCGGCTTGATTCTTCTGCATTGACTGAATACTCCTTCACAATTCACTTTCTGACGCAAGTGTCTCGGTAGGGGTAGGGCTAGGATTGAAGTGGGCAGGTAAAATATCTTTTCTCCTAGGACAACTATTAGCAAAGTATCCCGGCTCATTGCATCTGAAGCAACGCTTGACTGATGTCTGTTGGCTTCTTCCGTGAGGACTTTTCACTGGGTGGTGTTATGGAAACTCTGACCATCAGGGCGAAGCACAGGTGAAGGTGTCTCGAACAAAGTCTGAGTAGTATGGCAGCTGAGTTGTTGAGAGGCACTCCTCATTCGCTGTTGTAGTGGTCCTTCTTGGTTAGACTTCTGATGCTTGCGGTGGTCTTCCAATTCCTTGCATTCATCTTCTGGATTAGGGGTCTTGTTAACCAATTCCTCTTGCTTCAACTGGCTCCTTAAGCAAGTTGCTTCCATAGCCTTACCATTCACTTTCTGTGTTATAATCTTTACTGATGTAATTTTCTGGGATGATCATGGCTTTCGAAATTGCTTGATCTTTCTGTGGGCATTCCTTAACAAAATGATCTAACTCTCCACAGTTGTAACATGAACATTTGGGTCATCGTGTCGGGTTGGTGGGGCATTCTCTAGGCCAATGACCTCATTTATCACACAAGAAACAATTCCATGGTGACCAAGTATTACTGATTTCCTAAGGTAGATGGATAGGGTTGACATGCTTCTTCTTCTTTTCTTCACGTGGCACAGCTGGTGCGGATGACAATCCTTCTCTTTTTGCTAACTCTTGAGCAATGACAGCTCGAAAATTCTCTCGCTGATGCCGAGTCACAGCGGTCACTACTGAATCCAGGGAACATTGAGATGGGTAGTGATCACAGTCTTCGCAAAGATAGCATGTGATGTTGCACATAGGACATTTTCCGGGTAAATGGCTTCCTTCACAGCTGGAACAATTGATTACCTACTCATCAATAGTGTGTCCTATTTCTCCACATCGGATGCATGCACGATCTTCTGATTTGTTTGGTTGACAACACTTCAAAGAACAACATCTCGGTATGGTATTAGGTGCAGGGGTTGTACTCTTCTCTGAACTTGCGGTAGTCACACTATCTTCTGATGACGCAACAAACTAACGAAGGGTAGTGACAAATTCCAATCAAGTGATAATATGTCCATCCTCAGAGGTGATGTAGAAACCTTTCCTCCAGACTAATGCATCTCCTTTTAACTGGCAAGTAGCATAGGGGACCTTCCCTTCATGTTCACATTACACCAAAGCTAGCTTCTCTTCTATGACACGAAGCCATATTTCTGCGTCTTTGAGAGTGGCTAATCCATCAAACGTGGGTGGTTACAAGCTGATCCAAGTGTCGAATTGTCACGGTTGGTGCAGGGGACAGCTGTTGGTCACAGTCTGCTTTAACACTGACACCGGTAGCGGCAACTGTACTGACTTGAACTGCCTCAAAGTCATTGCTGTAGTTGGTCCTTTCCATTTGTTGATCACTCCAAGGTTTAGGTAAGAGGGAAAAAGCATAGATTAAGTTCAAGAATCCTAGTGTAGGGGAGCATGTTTAACCCAAGAACTTATACAAACATCTAAAAACTAGGTATGGTTGCTTATCCAAGCCTAAAAGCTATGCAACACATACTGCACACTCAGCAATCAAGAAAGATCCAAATTCCTAAGCACACAATAATCTAGCGTCTAAAAGGGTAACACTCCTATCTTAGAGACGCGACTCTCACACATGAGTCTCAAGTTACTACTAAGCACTGGTTCTTCAAGCTTCTGGAACACTTCATCGATCCACTTCTCTTCGAGCTCGACGATCTTCAGGGTTGACGGCGACATCCAATACTTTCTCCTTAAGTGTGAAACATCGTTAACTATTCGGAACAACTCAGGTAAGATTTCCATTTAAATCGAAGGGAAAGATAGAACTTTCAACAAAGAGGAAAGAATGGAAGAATAAGATAAGTCAAGAATATATTATTCTTTCAAGTTAAATTTTCTCTTTAGAAAATAATTTTGAAGCTCCTAAAGACGGCCAATCTATCTAGGGTCAAGACCTACAATCAGTATGGCTCTGATACCACCTCTGTCGGGACCCGAATGTCCAAATCCGGACCCTCTGTGTATTCAGCACTAGTCCAGGATCACGCTAGTGCACACAGTCTCAACATAGATGAATATCACAATCATACACAGCGGAAAAGAGAAATAACACAAATATAGAATATAAACTATTGAACGACCTTAAGGTCAACCTTACATTTGTGAAACCTTGACGGCTTCAACTCCAAATAAGCAAGAATGAACGAAGAACATCGGTGAATCCCATCAATACGCCACAGGCAACTGACAGGGTTCGACTCCTAGATAATCGCCTTCTCACGGAACTTCTTCTTCTTCGACGATGTAGACTTTTGCTCACTGGTGATTGTTTGTTTGCAAGGGGTGAGTACATAAAGCACTCAGCAAGTCATGCACAAAATGCAAATCTAATAACTATATGCATGGCTTATTCCAAATGACAGGCTGAAGGGGTTATTTTGCAATAAACGGCATTCACAAATATTCATAATAGATTGTAAAGCGGTAAAACAGATAACAATAGTAATAATTTCACAGTTGTTTCACAAGTAAACCATTCCACATCCTTAAACAATTATCACTTTTCCACAGGCAAACTGCCTCCAAACCCAAGTTTATTTTCATGAAAAGCTAACCCTTGACTGTAATCCCCGAGCAATGTCCAGTACCGCGGACACGGCTATTCGAATAGATTTTACACTCTGCAGAGGTTATACACTTTACCCACAAGATACAATCAACTCACCATGTCAACCGTGAATCGCCATACAAGAGTATGCGAATGAGTAATCATAACAAAGTCTTTCGGAAGCCTCTAACTACACAAGTGGACCTCTCCGGTTTTGCCCTACACCATCCCTTCCCTTAGCTAAGGCGAAGTATGGGACCGACATACCGTTGGATGGGTATATACCATGCCGCAGCCCTGGTACGCTCCCCCTTCAATCTACACAAACGGTGTAGTTGACACCCCGAGGTACCACAAGCAAGTTATTAGCGACTTAATCAACTAGGTCCGTCCCATTACAGACATGTGGTTGTACGATTGACTCAGTTCAAAGGCTTGCAAGGTTAAGTCCTTAGAGTGACTAGGGCAAGACTACCCAAAGCACCAAAACGATTTCCCCGGTGCCAACCATGGCCCACCAGCTCATTCTTGCCACTTGCCCCAGTCCAAATCATTTTATCACCCTAGTTGATTATTGCGCAACACAATGCCAACAACAACTCAACATCCTTGAAGAAGCACTAAGGCCTCCGCATATCAACATCATCGTGTTGGCAACACGTCACACCATTTCAAAATACATTGCATATTCCATTAATCAATATTGACATTTGTAATTCCAAAATGATGGCACTGACTCGTTGCAGGTCTAAGCAGACTAATACGTTCTATCTAACCCATGTTGGCAATTTATTAGCTACCAACTATTAATCAACAAACCTAGGGTGACAAATGAATCATGGCGTACAACTATTATAGATAAGGTGGCAATAACAAGTAGGTTAAACATCTAATCCCAAACTAATTGAAATCAGTTTATATCCAACTAGCATGCAATAATTTGAAACAACATAAGTTCGAAAATGGGATCAACATGGTCAAAGCACAACAGCAAGCAGATGGTACCTTGTGGCACACCATGGCGAAGACGGATCTCGAAAAGAGTCGACGAGCTGCCCGGGACGCGGCTCCAAAGTTCGGCCGTCGTCGGGCGACATTCGGGCGACATTGGATGGTTTTGGAATTTTATAAAATTCATCTGAGGTCTAGGGGATGTGTGGGAGGTCTACAAAGGTTAGAGGTGGCGGCTAGGTCAAGCAAAAAAAATTTGGACGCGTTTGGAGCAAAAACGGGCCTTGTATGCATTTATACGAGCACCTTCCGTGCGTGGCTCGGACTGGGCTGACGTGGCGCGCTGTGGTGACGACACGTGGCATTTTCGAATAAAAACGATTCCGAAAATTCAAATAAATCATTTGAGGCAATAAAAATACCCGAAAAATTCTAGAAAAATTCTAGAAAATATTTTGAGATAGTTTGAACTCAAATAAAATATTTGCAACAAAACTTTATATAAACTTTTCCAAATAATTAATTAATTTGCACGAAGAGGCTTAATTCAAATCAAATTCAAATAAATCAATAGAGGTAATACAAATACCAGAAAAATTCTAGAAAAATTCTAGAAAATAATTTGAGACATTTTAAACTCAAATAAAATATTTTCAACAAATCTTTATATGAAATTTTCCAAATAATTAATTAATTTCCATAAAAGGGGCTTAATACAAATCCATTTCAATTAAATCCAATAAATAGCAAACGAGCTCCGAAAAATCTCAAAAATTACATAAGAATTTCTTGAAGCACAAGGAATCCAAATAAAATTAAATTTATTTCATTTGAGGTTTATAATAATCAAATTAAATTGTTTTAGCTTTTAGAAAAATTCAAATCAAGCTTTACAAACGCGAGAAAATCAACGAAAATTTTTGGGAAGCTAAACTAAACCAAAAATTTTTGAAAACCCAAATTTTGGGATGTTACAAAGGGATAGGATTGGCTCCAAGGAAAACAACATAAGCTGAAGTGGAGGTTCGATCATTAGGATCACCGGCCTAATCGGCATCTGCAAATGCGTGAAGAGTGCGAGGAGAATTCTTACGGAGCAAGAGACCATAGTCAAGAGTGCCAACTAGATATCGGAGGAGGCGTTTTACATCACACCAATGAAGTGTGGATGGGCAATGCATGAACTAAGAGAGCTTGTTGATGGCAAAGGAGACGTCAGGACAAGTCAAAGAGAGATATTGTAAGGACCCAAGAGCTTGACGGTATAATTTAGGATCAGCCGGTGGCGAGCCATCTGATAATTTAAGCACTCCAGTAGTAGCAATAGACGTTGAGACAGCCTTGGCATCAGCCATGTTAAGTCGATGCAAGAGGTCACTGATATACTTCCTTTGAGATAAGAACAAGCCATTAGCTGTGTAGTGAGCTTCAACTCCAAGGAAATAAGAAAGCAGGCTTTATAGAGAATCGTTTGGCAAGAGTAGAGATAAAAGCATTCACTTCAGCTGCAGCGGATCCGGTGATGATTATATCATCAACATAAACTAGTATATAAATAACCGAAGATGGGGAGTGAAGTATAAACAATGAGGAATGTGAGATGCTGAATCCTTCAGATACTAAAAAGGTACGAAGCTCGTTATACCAAGCACGAGGGGCTTGCAGAAGGCCATAAATAGGCTTATGCAACTTGCAAACATAGTCTGGAGTAAAAAAGTCTTCAAACCCAGGTGGTTGTTCCATGAATACTTCATCAGTTAAAGAACCCTGCAAGAACGCGTTATTTACATCGAGTTGGCGAATAGGCCAACTATTAGTCACAGCAAGAGTAAGCAATTTACCTAGATGCCATTGACTTATTAATATTAATAAAAAACAACATATGTTGAATCTGACTTGATCCAGAGGTATTTCCAGCCCTTGGAGTGTGCTATAGCGATAGCCGTCATAACCCCAACCCACTCTGCCTGATATGCGAATCCGCTGCCCAACGAAAGCGCAAAGCATCCATGTACAAAACCTCTGCGGTTTCGAAAGATTCCTCTGCATGACGATGGTCCTGGCTGACCTCTCGAGCATCCATCTGTATTAACTTTCATCCATCCAGGAGGTGGAGGTTGCCATATAATAGAGCGGATCACCGGAGCTTTGCGTGGTTTCCCTTTAAGCCCCAACGCCCGAAGTCTAAGCAGATCAGTCTGCGAAAGTGTGCTTCGAGCCGATGATAGTTGAGCTTTCCAAGTTCTCACGTGCGGATGGGAGGCGCGAATGCTATTTGCCAACTGGTGACCCTGCCCGAGCAGTTCAGAAAGTTCCTCTTCCGTCTTCTCACGAGCAGACAAAACTTGGGTCAACTTCTCTTACAAAGCCTTTTGCTCAGAAAGCGGACTTTGTTTTCGAGCCTCTAATTCCAAGCAAGAAAACTACTGCGCGTGCTAACGCGCATCTGTTTTCTTGCTTGCGTACAAGATTTTTAGACTATAGTAAATCCTCTTCATAAGTTATTTCGTACAGGCTATTCAAGGTCTATTGGCTTTATTGCGTGGTACTTCGACCGCGAAGCCTCGCTTATGCACCGAGAAAGATCGTAGATAGGAAAGATCTGTTATGCACTAACGACGGCCCCTTCTCTTTACCTTTATCGTCTCATACCTCAGTCCATTGCTGGCTTGAATGCTATCTCTCTTCTTCTTTGCTCGCGAGAGTGAATAAGAGGACGACCCACCGGGGGGAGGATGGAATGAGTCGGCAAGGGGATCAACCATCTTCTTTCAGTAAAGACCCACACATTCTCCTTAATATTGGGATAAAAGGACTCTGAAGAAGGAAACTCTCTTCCCGTATTGCGTAACTGACCACTGCAAATCAAGTCGAAAGTGCTTATATGCTTAACACGTTTTTGTCTCAATGACAGGCCGCTCGAACATTGTCTGATTTTTTTAAGAGACTCGATCTTATGTATCTACTTATTGTCTTTTTGCCTTTGCTCGATAGTTCCGTAGCCGGTTTTTTCGGACGTTTTCTAGGATCTGAAGGAACCGCTATAATGACCACCACGTGCGTTTCATTTTCTTCGATCTTATCTTTGATTGCTTTTTATGAAGTCGCACTGGGAGCTAGTGCTTGCTATCTCAGAATAGCTCCATGGATCTCATCGGAAATGTTTGATGCTTCTTGGGGCTTCTTTGGCGACCGTGAAGTCACCGAATGAATTGCCGAGTAGATAGATCAGACCCGGACGCTGCAGTTGTTCTGCGGTGATACGGACTCGACCCGCTCCTACCCACCCTGGGGTATCATAGCATGTCGGGAATCGAGGGGGGACATACTGGACGTAACAACTCCCGTCGGTTGGGGGCTCTGCCGCCCTGCCTTTCGATCGATACACAGTTGAGGAGGCCGATCACGAATGTGACAGGTGTGGGAGCGATCCTGGGAAGGCAAGGCTAAGACGGCGCCTGTCAGAAATCAGCTGATGTTGATCGAAAGGATTCAGAAAGAATAAGAAATGTATTTTCTTTCTTCATTATGTTTCAAAATATCACAAACACAATCAATTAATCTATGCTTCTTGCTTAATGAAATCCTATCATTATTCCAGCTCCATAAGGGTTTAGTAGGGATAAGCGTAGTGTGTTTTCATTGCCTACAAACTAACTGAGCTCTGAAGATTAGGTATGGTTTGTACCTATTAAAACTTCTTGCTCATTATTCCAGATCGCTATAGCGGTGGGAGCGCTCCATCGCTCACCCGCAACGCAGGTTCGATCTCGCGCTCCGCTCGCTCGCGCGCGATTTTCCTCCGTGCGACACGTGGCGCATCCGTGCGGGCCGACGCGAGGGCACGCGTAGGACCCGGGTTTTTTGCAGATAAGCCCCTCCGAATACGTGAAATTGCATAAAGGTCCTTTGTTTTATGCGGGAAGCTTCTTTTTCCGTGAAAAGGTCCTCAAATTTTCCCTTTTTTTCGTAAATGCTTCAAAAAAAATGCATCTCAACCCACAATTTCAGGTTTTTCCGCGATTTCCCCAAAAAAGACTAATCAAACCATAACATGATTGTTGTACATAAACTTTCCACACAAACATCCAACCAAATTTTTTGTTGCTAAATTAATTATTTATATTCCCTTACGCGGCGTGCCTCCGCGTTTTCGTGTCTAGTAACATAATAGATTCGAATGATTCGCAATTTGCAAAGCAGTTGACAAGAGAGTAGTTATACACAAACAATGAGCATAATTTTTGAACCAAAATCCAGTTAACCAACCATTCCATGACCACTAACTAATACCCACACCGATTTACCACACCGAAACCAATTCCTTAAACCAAGTTTCCAAACCAATTCCATTACCATTTCCAAACCACTTCATTGAACCAAGACCATAACCGAACCAGGTTTCAACCCATTACCCTTTTTCTGAACTCTTTCCCAAATCCAATACCAAACCGAAACAAGACTGAGGCCAAACCCAAAACTCTATACTCGACAGTACTTCCCAAGCTACTCATGATTGTGAGCACGGCTAATCGATGTAACACCCCGGCATTTAATATGCCCGAATGCTACCAAACATAAGCTAAACAACAACTAAATACCATATTTAACATAAAATTCCAGCAAAGGTGCATAGGCTAAAAACCGAGATTTCGGCAGCACCTCCTTTGTTTTATCATGAATTTAAGGAGCAGCAATAATATGGCATTATATGGCAATAAGAGAAACATCTAAAACAGCAATAAATAGAGTCTTAACGACAATAAAAGATTAACATCAAGCTCTTAAAGTTCCAAGTGTCAAACAAACAATAGAACTCTCATTAACCAAGCTAAGACTTAATTTAAAGGCCATCACACGCAATTTATTATCCAACTAAATGAATTGACTTGGGGAAACATTAAGGTGAAGCAACGTGTGAGCGTGTGACTATTCCCCTTTCCCGCATGCCGTTCTCATGGTACCTAAAACAACAAGAAAACACAAGGGTGAGTTCGAAAACTCAGCAAGCATACTGCAATGGACAACAAGCATAACAACAAGTCAATAACATCTTTCATCATGTATAACATCTCATTCATGAATACTTATCAATATCATCATCAATTTGTATGCGATGTAATGCATTGCTCGACCCTCTGGAACCTCATACCGGTATGGGAAGTACACACCCGTCGGTGTGCACCCTTTCCCCTTCCATCCCGAAGATGGAGGGTGCCTACTCGCTTCCAAACACCACGTGGATGGAATCACGACATAGGACTTACTCAATGGCGTTCGGACTAGTCATAACTTTCACCGACCTTGCCGGACTAGCTATGACTTTCTCACCGCCCTCGCCCTATCTCATGACATGCATGCAACCATGCCAAATATCATATTCAATTCACATATTAACACATGGCATCATAATATGTTAAACATGCTCATCATATCATATCAATCATTAAAACATGGCAAGTGGACATATATCATGTGGGCAATTCCATCTAATTTCAACATGCAACCTACAACTTGCTATCCATCACAACACACTTGCCTCAACCACGTGCAACGGATTGGCGGGAAGAAGAGGGAACTCCCGGGGTCACACCACCTGCACATAGGCATCACACACTCACAATCATAACCTCAAAACAGTACACAAACCCCCATCTAACCCGACATTGCCAACTACTCGCAAAACCTAAAAACAGAGGTTCTGTCCCGGCGGGACAGCAGCCTTGCAAAAGGCATAACTTGAGTTCTGGGACTCCAAATCGAATAAACGAGTACACCGTCGCGAAGCTTAGGAAATTTCCCAACTTTTTCTAGTTATAGGGCAAGACTGATTCGGACTCTAAAATTGTTTAATCTACAGATTACCACAATCTGTTCCAGTTACGTCACAGATTTTTAGGCGCTCGGTAAAACAGCCATAACTTTCAAACGGCTGATCAGAAATTAACGTGCTTTACGTCCACGGAAAGATAATTAAATTATCTACAACTTCCTAGAAGTCCGTACGGTCTGATTCGGATTCTAAATCGACGGAAACTCGAACCCTAGTTCGACTGCTCAATCTGCCCGAAAACAGAAACGTGGACAAGTTTAGATCTAACCCAAATTACTTCAAACCAGCGCCTCCAATTGATCTAAAAACTTGATAAACACCCTAATAACAGTACCTAGATCATCCCCAAGGATCCCCAAGATCATACCTTTGCCCGATGCACAAAACTCCAATGAATCTCCTCGCGAATCGCTCCTCGCTCCACGTTACTCGCTCCTCGCTCCTCGCTCCTCGCTCCTCGCTCCACGGGATGACTCCACAAGGTGCAGGGTGGGGAGACCACCCTAGGGCAGCAAGGGGTGGAGGGAGGTGGTGTGGAGGTGGAGGAAAGGGAGGGGGGTGCGCACGGTTTTGGGGGGCTAGGGCTTAGGAGAGGGGGAGGGAGGAGAGGGGCGCAAGAGGGGGAGGTGGGGGCGCAATATGGGGAGGTGGGGGCGCAAGGGGGCTGGGGGAAGCCCCTTTTACCAGCCCTCAACCCAATCCTAGTCCGTTACGGAGTCCTAATCCATCCCACCAAAGCCCACCAAGGCCCAAAACTCCTCCGGGAAGGCCCAAAACCCCGAAAACGGCCCGGAAACGGCCCGGAAACGTTATTAACCCCCGATCCTTATGATTTTAACCTTATTTCCACATCTCATACTGTATTTAACCTTATCATGTTCAAAAATTAAGGATACGACACTCCGAGGTGTCACATTCGATTAGGTTAATTTCTCTGCAGAGATTGTACACTTTACCCACATGACACTTTCTAGCAATCATGTCATCCATGCCACTCAATACTCATCGTATCCGTTTTGCTAGACCGTGATGAGACTTTCCAAAAGGTCGGGATTTACCCCTTGCACCAGCCCGGTAATGTGCATTCCTGCTATGGCAGCAGGGGTCACTAGACCGAACCCTGTGCTCACGTTGGACCTGCGTCGCATCGCACTCGCCCTCCCCACAGCCAGGCATTCACCGTTGTATTGGGCAAACTCCCACTTCGACTCCTCGATGAGGGAGTCCCTAGAACACACCGCTACCACAAGTGTGTCCAACTCTTCTGTCTCCTATTAGTGCAAGACCAAATCCTTGCCAATTTACTAAGTCAAGGCTATCTCATAACTAGCACATGTGGTTGCACTGTTTGACTCAGTGATAGCATCAAGTTCAGTCCTTAGGGTGACTCAGGCGAGATCTTCCAATACTACTTGCTATGGCCACAGAGAATGGTTACTAGCGGCCTCACGGAGTTCCCACTAGCACATACCAACGTACAAGCTCCTGCTTGCACGACCAACCAGAATCCAAACCAACGTACAAGCTCCTGCTTGTAATCCACGACCAATTCCAACCAAACCAAACCATTCCAAACCAGATTCCGAACCAACGACCACCATACATCTTGCCCGTGTCTAAATGCTACATTATGTCTTTTTAGGCTTTAGGAATTGAAGAATGTATATCTAACTGCACTAATAACATCTTTTCACCTTTATAATATAGCTACAAGCATGTTTAGGAGAAATGAATTATTTATTAGAGAATGATTGACTGAGGCTACTGTATAACTGTCAGTTAAAATCTTCAAAGTGAACATGCACATCATACTCATTTCTTAATTATCAGGGAACTTAATTTTGTGTAACTTCTTTTTTATGCCAATCTCATTGTTTTTTATGTGCTAAAGTTCAAGCTCATCCTCTAAATATTTTATGACAAGATTATTGATGCATTAGGACCTTCCACAAATTTTTTAAAAATTTTCTAACTTCTAAATTCTGATGGATGGAACGCATGATGTTTGTAAATGTAATTTAAATGTTTATCATTTGTGATCATATTATGTAATGCTTTTATTACGTTGCCTAGTTAAAGTGTTCAAATCCAAAAATCAGGCGAAATGCTGTCGAAATTTGGTTGTGTACGGAATTTTATGTGCAAAAACTTAGTAAATTTCATTCAAACAGATAGGAATGTCACATAAATTCTTTCATGATTATTTTCAAAAATTTTCGTATTTTTTTCTAGCCCCGCGATACCATTTTATAGTACTTTTCACTATATGATTTTTTACAAATTCCTCATGCTTGATCATTATCTACAAATTTCATGGCAATATTAATGATATGTCAGAAGCATAGATAAAAAATTTCAAAAAAAATTAACGAATTTCGCACACTTTTTAGATTATTTTAATTTGGCCGAGATCTCGGCTATTTGGGGCGAAATTTTGGTTTTTGAACCGAAATCTCAGTAATTTCGGTTAAAAAAAACGGATTCAAATTTTGCTTTTTGAATTTCGTTCGGATTTTGTTCGAAATAACAAGATCTCGACGAAACATCGGATTTCAGTGAGTGAAAATACTTTACCCTGAACCAAAATTTTGAACCGTCTTGTGCGATTGCACGACGTGTGCTTCGCACGGCACCCGCTTCTCGAACCCTCTCCTCTGCAATTGCGTTCCGCACCTCTACTCTGGTTTCCGACACGCACCCTCCTGCGTGCCCTTCTAGCCGCCTCGGTGCCGTCCCAGCCGGTCCACGCTGCCCCCAAAACCCACGACTCCACGTCGGCTGAAGCGAGAGCCGTTCGCTCTGCCTGCACCCACAATCACCAAATTTTGACCGATCTAATATTTTCCCCTTCCCCTCTCTATCACTCCGCCTCACCCATTGCACACCCCATGAAATTTATTTCATGGGTAAGCAAGAAACTTTCCTCTCTCATTAATTGCATGATCACCAAATTTTGACCGATCTATTATTTTGCTCAGTGGAGCAATCAGGGCATCAGGTGAGCCTTTTTTGGATACTGATGTCTCTTTCATATGAACATAAGGATATGGCCTTTGATGAGATATTAAGTAGCTATCATCTGTTTGTTCGAGCTAAGACTGAACCTGATCAGTATGTCTCTATTATGTCGATGTTGTCAGTCTGCACAGGAGTGTAGATTATCCCCTTTTGGATGGATCTACTTCCTTTCTGTTGTCCTGGTTGATTGAAGGACATGGAGGGTATCTGGAGACCTTTCCTTCTACTTCCCCAGAGCATTATTTTATTGCTCTGGATGGTAAGAAGTAGGGATGTGATCGGATCGGATATGGTCGAATATCGTCCTATTCGTATCCGTATCCGTATTTTTTATCGAATACAGAATCGAATACGAATAGTGCTGAATACAGAATCGAATACGAATTATACAGGATAATATCGGTTACGAATATAGATCAAATACGGATTGGAATCAACATGGATACGAATAATATTAGTCGGATATTTTAAAATCCAATTTCAGTTTTTTTCCAAAATCGGTTTGTAACACCCCAGCTTTTACTAAGCCCAGAATGTCACCAAACATAGACCCTAACACATTTAATACCATAATTTAAGGTAAATTACAGCAAATAATCATTTGGAATAATTGGAAATTTTGGCAGCATCTCCTTTGTTTTTTGCATGAAACTTAACAGCATAGCATCATAACAATATGTAAGACAAACGAGATATCCATACGCAGCGATAAGGATAGCTAAACATCAACTAAAACATCAATAAGCATCGATAGCAAAATAATAAGCATCAATTTAAATCTAGGAAGTTAAAACAACTCCCTCCATAGCCCCACATGATACACATGAGGGAGACAACCAAACATACAGACCATACACTAAAGATTATTGTAATGCTTATTGTCATGTCTCCACAACAGGTGAATTTGCTAGATTATGATACTACGTGGAGTAGTGTAGCTAAAACCCTTTCCAGCGCCCGATTTCATGGTACCTAAAGAAAACAAACAACGAAAATACAAGCGTGAGTTCATAACTCAGCGAAGTGTAATACAATGGAAAACAGAGTGCAAGACAACAAACCATCAACTTCAATCTTCATAAGCATTACATATCACATCATTACCATTCTCACGCATTACGACATGGTAAAAACATCATAATCATCTCTTGATCTATATGGTGTTCGTCTCATGAACTCATGAACAATTCAACAACATTCTCATTCATAGTTTCATTCATGCAATGCAATGCACATGTCTTACGGAATACTCATACCGGTATGGTTGAGTGCACACCCGTCGGCATGCACCCTTTTCCCCTTCCATCCCGAAGATGGAGGGTGCCTATCACTGCTTCCAGTCACCTCGGTGATGGAATCACGAGGTAGGACTTACTCAAACGAATGGCCCGGACTAGTCATAACGGTTCTCACCGCCCCTACCGGAATAGTTATGACTTAACTCACCGCCAGCCATGAAAATATGCCATGCATGCAAAATGGACAGTAACGTATTCATAAATAGAATATTGCATATCAACGTATGGCCTCTCAACATGTAAGACCGTGATCAACAATCAACGGTAACCTTTCAAAGACATGGCATGAATCCTTTATCAACGACAAGCATTTTAATCATAGCATGAGGACCCCATATCATCGACATTATTTCAATCATGGCCTAAGGACATCCTATCCATTATAACATGTAATTCCATGGCATGGCAAGACAACATGTTAACTATTCCAAATACCATCAATCAATTCTAGCAGCACGTATAACATAAAAACCACGCAAAACACTTGCCTTCACCCACGAGTAACGGAGTGACGAGAGGTTGAGGGCCCTCGGAGGCACACCACCTGCAAACACGTGCCACTCACTCAAATTGGGTCCACAATACAGTACACAAATAAATCCCACTACCCGACTTCGCATACAACTCCTAAAATCAGAAAACAGCAAATCTGTCCCTTCGGGACAGCGGACTTCCAATGGGCATAACTTCTGTTCTAGGACTCCAAATTGAATAAACAAGTACATCCCCGCATAGCTTAGGAAATTTCCCAACTTTTTCTAGTTATAGGGAAAGACTAATTCGGACTCTAATGTTGTTTAATCTAACGTTGAACACGAACTGTCCCAATCTCGTCACAGATTTGACAGCGCTCGGTAAAACAGCCATAACTTCTAAACGGCTGGGCGGAATTTCAATTTCTTTATATGCACGGAAAGATAAGGAAATTATCTACAACTTCCTAAAAGTCCGTACGGTCAGATTCAAACTCGAAATTGGCGAAAACGCCTGCCCTAGTTCGGGTTCCCAATCTGCCCGAACCAGAACATGAACACAACTCTAGATTTCATCAATCCTACCCCATGGCAGCACCTCCCTTGATCTAAAAACATGAAATTCATCCCTATAACAGTACCTAGACCCAAACCCAAGGATCACCCATGCCTTACCTCCTCCCGACGAACGACGAACACCGAGATCTATCCTCCCGAGCCTCCCGAACGTCCTCCTCGCGCTAGAATCGCCGGATCTCCTCGTCGCGGGGCTTCCCGTTGGAGGGGACAGCGAGGTTGTGTGGTGGGGGATCTCATCTTTGCAGCAAAGGAGGTGGAGAGGAGGAATTGGGGGCGCACCCAAGGGGGAGGGGAGGAGGCGCCCAAGAGAGAGAGGAGGAGGCACCCAAGAGAGATGGGGATTGGGGGAGGGGCGGCTAGGGCAGGGAGGGACGCCCCTAGCCCCCAAAATCCTGCCTCTTCTCCCTCATGGGCCCTAACTCTCTCCCACCAAGGCCCACGACTCACCCCCCTAAGGCCCAAACTCCTCCGGGAAGGCCCAAACTTCCGAAATCGGCCCGGAAACGCGATTAAACTACATAACGTAAAGTTTTAATCTCCGATTTCATACTTTATAAGGTCACATTCTCTAATTCACATTTGTTTACGGTGTCTCGGCATTCCGTGGTGTCACATTCTCCCCCCCTTAAACAGGATTCGACCTCGAATCCGAACGAACGATAAGAACCACAACAAAGCCCCTACAGGACAAAAACTTCTGTGCAACAGAAGGCAACCACACAACACTCAAACCGAATCATCGACAAGCAACCTACCAAACCAACACTTAACGAGAAAGAGTCAATACTTAGCCCAGCTAAGTACAACCTCTCACGGTTCCACCTTTCCTTCCAATTATTTGACCCCTTTTTCGCAAGGAATCAAAATTTACTAATGTCATCCTCGCTCATAGCCTACATCGACCATACTTTCCTTTCGACTGCCAACCACATTACACTTTTCATTCTATCCTCTCCCAGGCATAACGCACACCCAGGGACGTCTAGCTAAGACAATATCAGAGGGGGGGTGAATGATTGTGCGGAAGCTAAAACCAAATTCTTGACCTATTAAAAATTCACCCCAAAACAGAACCAAATAATTGCCTCGTTTTCGACAAAAACAGAATGACAGAGGTTTGGTAAAACAAGAATTCCCGGAGATCCAACTGTCGAAACGATCTGAAATTTGGACACAAGAAACTAGATTCCAATACGAATCGAACCCAAAAAGAATCAGCTCGATCGGACTTTCGGATCAAAAGTTATGAGCTTCGCAAGCTTGCTGATCCAGAACTTGACGAGAATCAATCTAATCAAAACTTCAAGATTAAACAAGAACGACAAAAGATTGATCAACTAGACTTTGAGAAACACTAGATCAATACCCTAGAGAGGTTTTTGATGGATCAAATCAAGATAAAACTTGAAGAACAAAAACCAATCTAGAACTAGAACAAGCATGCAAACAAGAACCAAAACAGAAAATACTGTAGCGACGTGGTTACTGTAGCACGCAAAAATCTTGGAAGAATTGATCTTTATTTCTTGTCTAAAATACTCTCATCAAAAGAGTACAAACCCTAAAACCAAGCTCAAAGCTTGATGCGCTCAGCTCTCCTTGGTGCCTTTCAACAGGAGACCCCCCACCTATTTAAAGCACCAACCCACAAGGAGTTCTGAATACAATTCCTATTCCCTAGAAGGAATCCGTATCCAACTCAACTCTACTTGGCCCAACCAGGCCGAGTACAACTCTTGCACGCGTATGGCAACCCTACCATACTCACGTGACTAACACTTTGCACGCGTATGGCCACCTGCCATACTCACGTGACTAACACTTTGCACGCGAATGACCTCCTGCCATTCTCACGTGACTAACCATTCTTCATGTACACCATTCTCTTAGCCCGAACGTCCCGCATGACATCCTTGACCACCAAGACCTCAGTTCCTCCTGAACCTAGTCCCGAACCTCAGTTCCTCCATGAACCTAGTTCCGGTCCCGTCATCGACCACATTCGTCTTCGAGCAATACCTGCACATGAACAAACCACAAAACAAATCCGAGCACAAGTCCACGACTTGACTCAATGTCAATCCATGCAACTACTCACATGAGTATTGCATAAAGTCCACTTCAAAAGAAGCATCATGAAATCATTACAAATTTCAAATTCACATTCAAAATTCAAATCCAAATCGCTCAAAACCCTAATTGAGCTAAAACGCATTCACGACGGACAAACAAAGTTGGTCCGTTGTATAAGGAAAAGTTTCTGTTCCAAGAAGCCAACCAAACGCGGAAAAACACGTTCACAACGGACAAACAAAGTTGGTCCGTTGTACATGCAAGAATGGCTTCGGTCATGAGCTCAAAACAAGTTCACAACGGACCCCAGAAGCTTGTCCGGCGCAAACGTGCCACGCTCGGTTTCACAAAAGTAAAACCCTAGAAAAAGTTCATTCACGACGGACAAAAAGAATTAGTCCGTTGTACATGTGAAAATCTTGGTTCCAAGAAATTATCCAAACCGAAAAAGCTTGTTCACAACGGACCAAGAAAAACTGTCCGTTGTACATGTGAAAATGACTTCGGTCATGGGCTCAAAAACATGTTCACAACAGACCCAAAAACACTGTCCGTCGCAGATGGGAAACTTACTGTTTCTTGAGAACTTTGTCCGGCGCTAATGCGTAACTTACTGTTTCTTGTCAAATTGTCAAAACACATGAACAAACACATTTTGCAAATTCAAATCTAAGTTAATTTTTCAGTTCAAAGCCAATTTTTCAGCACATGATTTCACATCATAGCATAGACTAAACAGATTAGCCCAAAACCAAAGATTGGCATGGTTCAATACCACACCACATTTGGAACCCATAAGCCGGTTACTTCAAATACTACTCTTTCATCCATATTTCCAATCATCGGAGTCAAGTTTGTAACTTGACAAAATGCCACTTAATCAGGGGAGATTTTATTGCACCCTAATCAAGACGCCTAAACAAAGAGGCAGGCACTCCCAGAAAATTTATACATTCATTTGAATCCGTAAACCTTCAAAAGAAAGTTCGACTCAAATCCCACCATTACTCGCATTCCAATACTCTTAGCCAATACGGATGTCATAATCACCCAAATCCCGAGAAGTCAAACACTGTTGCACACAAGCTACAACATCTGCTCTTAATAAAATCACTTTTCACTGTTCATATAACCACAATTGATTATATTACCAACGAACCATAGACCATATCTACCGTATGACAATCAACAAGGAGAACCACGTTCTCACAACTCCAAAGACAATTATCTTATCAGTTAATCCAACATAAGACGCATATCAACAACTTCTTTTGGTCTACTAACCATGACGAACCATTATTCATGCAACTTATTATCCCCAAGCGTAGCACACATCTCTTTACAATTATTCGGCGTAATCAACAATTACCTGGGTATAACCCCTAAGTCACATATTCCATATCACCGATTCATTCCACCAATAATTAAAACTAACAACGAGAAAAGATCTCCACTAGACATCACTCATAAATACGGAACCCAGACAGAAATCAGTCAAGAATAATTAAACCTTTCATACAATCATTCCATATATCCACATTAATTGATTACACGCAATTTTAAGTCATATTGTCGACCCACAAAACTAATCGACCCACCAGCTACAATAGGCAGACTTTCACACCCTCTTCTTGCTATAACAAGTTCATCAACCGAGACATTCTATGCTAACTAATCTCAAACATCCATTAGATTCCATAACCCGCATCACTTTGCACACACCACTAATCAACTTTCACTTTGGATCACCTGACGTCTCGTTTAATCATCTCTTATCAACACAATATTTTAGTTTATCTTTAAACAAACAACAAGTTTACTTTAACCGGACCACTAGCTCATATCAACCGAAAACTCTAACTTCTCGTCATACACTTAACTTCTTAAACATTCGCGTGAATCACGCACCCAACTCTTAAGGAAACCATAATTGCTCCAGAAAAGAACAACACCCAAAACACCTTTCCTTCCGGAAAGCTCAACCATAAATCACAAGAGAAGTCAACTCTTAAATTCCCAAATGCCGACACGCAACTACTTCACAACTCTCGAGATCAACAACTTCCGCGAAGGAAAATGGTTGCAAGAGGGAAAACCAAGCGATTAACCAAATCTTTTTTTTTCAGATAAGGCCATAACCCCAAACTTCAAACTTTCACGAAACAAACGGTTTTTTTTTTTCAAAGATGAATTCCCAAGCAAGTCATCATTGCAATCAAACACCACTTAGGCCCCAACAACAAGATCTGGCACAACACCGCAATAACTCTTTTAAACCTCGGAGAAAGACAAACACAAAAATAAATTGAAACCACATCCCTTCCGACAAAACCTTGACACCTAAATCCATGCGACTTAGATTTTTTTTTTTTCATCGGAACTTCAATAACTTCCTTTCAAATTGGAGAATGGTAACCCAAGAATCAATCTATAAGTTTCTCTATAAGGCAAACAACAAATCGGGCGTCAAAGCTGGCAAGGCGACCAAAAGAGGCGCAACCCTAAATTCTTCTCTTGTCTTCAACAAAAGAAGACAAAACCAAAACCACCAAAAGAACTATTGGTGAGTATCCAAAACCGAACACTTTTTCTTTTATTTCAACCAACCAAAAACCAACCAAAACCGTTCGTCAAAACGGCAAAGGAAATTCGGAGGGTCAATCCACAACTCTACTACTCGACTCCAACCAACTACCCAATCTACGACAGAAAAGATAAGCACTCTCCCAACAGGAGGTTAAAAGTCCATCGGTGATGGCACTAACCGGCCACACCGTCAAACCCAACAATACTACAAACAACAGAAGGTGACCGAAACCCCTTTCGGCACCACAACCCACAAAATCTCAAAAGTATCAACACAATCGATTCTTTCATAAACATAGCAACATATATTACCAAATGTAACATTCCACATAAAAGCTTAAATACAACATTTAAGCGTAAAGCAACGGTACCCATACCCATTCCTACTGTGCAACAGAGTGTGTCAAGTTTTAAATTAGTTATTCCACTTACACAAGTTTTAATGTTGCTATCCTATGGCAAAGTTTTAAGTAAAACCTAAGCCATGTTTCTAGGTTATACCACTTCATATTTTAGTTGAACCTATAGTATGACACTAAATACACATTCCAGGGACCTACAACCTGGCTCTGATACCAACTGTAACACCCCAGCTTTTACTAAGCCCAGAATGTCACCAAACATAGACCCTAACACATTTAATACCATAATTTAAGGTAAATTACAGCAAATAATCATTTGGAATAATTGGAAATTTTGGCAGCATCTCCTTTGTTTTTTGCATGAAACTTAACAAAGATAGCATCATAACAATATGTAAGACAAACGAGATATCCATACGCAGCGATAAGGATAGCTAAACATCAACTAAAACATCAATAAGCATCGATAGCAAAATAATAAGCATCAATTTAAATCAAGGAAGTTAAAACAACTCCCTCCATAGCCCCACATGATACACATGAGGGAGACAACCAAACATACAGACCATACACTAAAGATTATTGTAATGCTTATTGTCATGTCTCCACAACAGGTGAATTTGCTAGATTATGATACTACGTGGAGTAGTGTAGCTAAAACCCTTTCCCGCACGCCGATTTCATGGTACCTAAAGAAAACAAAAAACGAAAATACAAGCGTGAGTTCATAACTCAGCGAAGTGTAATACAATGGAAAACAGTGCAAGACAACAAACCATCAACTTCAATCTTCATAAGCATTACATATCACATCATTACCATTCTCACGCATTACACGACATGGTAAAAACATCATAATCATCTCTTGATCTATATGGTGTTCGTCTCATGAACTCATGAACAATTCAACAACATTCTCATTCATAGTTTCATTCATGCAATGCAATGCACATGTCTTCTGGAATACTCATACCGGTATGGTTGAGTGCACACCCGTCGGCATGCACCCTTTTCCCCCTTCCATCCCGAAGATAGAGGGTGCCTATCACTCGCTTCCAGTCACCTCGGTGATGGAATCACGAGGTAGGACTTACTCAAACGAATGGCCCCGGACTAGTCATAACGGTTCTCACCGCCCCTACCGGAATAGTTATGACTTAACTCACCGCCAGCCATGAAAATATGCCATGCATGCAAAATGGACAGTAACGTATTCATAAATAGAATATTGCATATCAACGTATGGCCTCTCAACATGTAAGACCGTGATCAACAATCAACGGTAACCTTTCAAAGACATGGCATGAATCCTTTATCAACGACAAGCATTTTAATCATAGCATGAGGACCCCATATCATCGACATTATTTCAATCATGGCCTAAGGACATCCTATCCATTATAACATGTAATTCCATGGCATGGCAAGACAACATGTTAACTATTCCAAATACCATCAATCAATTCTAGCAGCACGTATAACATAAAAACCACGCAAAACACTTGCCTTCACCCACGAGTAACGGAGTGACGAGAGGTTGAGGGCACTCGAGGCACACCACCTGCAAACACGTGCCACTCACTCAAATTGGGTCCACAATACAGTACACAAATAAATCCCACTACCCGACTTCGCATACAACTCCTAAAATCAGAAAACAGCAAATCTGTCCCTTCGGGACAGCGGACTTCCAATGGGCATAACTTCTGTTCTAGGACTCCAAATTGAATAAACAAGTACATCCCCGCATAGCTTAGGAAATTTCCCAACTTTTTCTAGTTATAGGGAAAGACTAATTCGGACTCTAATGTTGTTTAATCTAACGTTGAACACGAACTGTCCCAATCTCGTCACAGATTTGACAGCGCTCGGTAAAACAGCCATAACTTCTAAACGGCTGGGCGGAATTTCAATTTCTTTATATGCACGGAAAGATAAGGAAATTATCTACAACTTCCTAAAAGTCCGTACGGTCAGATTCAAACTCGAAATTGGCGAAAACGCCTGCCCTAGTTCGGGTTCCCAATCTGCCCGAACCAGAACATGAACACAACTCTAGATTTCATCAATCCTACCCCATGGCAGCACCTCCCTTGATCTAAAAACATGAAATTCATCCCTATAACAGTACCTAGACCCAAACCCAAGGATCACCCATGCCTTACCTCCTCCCGACTAACGATTTAACACCGAGATCTATCCTCCCGAGCCTCCCGAACGCCCTCCTCGCGCTAGAATCGCCGGATCTCCTCGTCGCGGGGCTTCCGTTGGAGGGACAGCGAGGTTGTGTGGTGGGGATCTCATCTTTGCAGCAAAGGAGGTGGAGAGGAGGAATTGGGGCGCACTCCAAGGGGAGGAGGCGCCCAAGAGAGAGAGGAGGAGGCACCCAAGAGAGATGGGGATTGGGGGAGGGGCGGCTAGGGCAGGGAGGGACGCCCCTAGCCCCCAAAATCCTGCCTCTTCTCCCTCATGGGCCCTAACTCTCTCCCACCAAGGCCCACGACTCACCCCCCTAAGGCCCAAACTCCTCCGGGAAGGCCCAAACTTCCGAAATCGGCCCGGAAACGCGATTAAACTAAATAACGTAAAGTTTTAATCTCCGATTTCATACTTTATAAGGTCACATTCTCTAATTCACATTTGTTTACGGTGTCTCGGCATTCCGTGGTGTCACACGGTTCAAATTTAAATTCAAAATTAGGAATTTTAAAAAAAAAGAAAATGTCACAAATTAAAAAAATTGTGCACGAATATTATTAAATTAGTACAAATTCAAATTTTCTAAATTTAAATTGAAAATTAGGAGAAAGATCAATCAAAAATTTGAGAATTTCATTTAAATTCCAACTGGTATTTAAAAATAAATTACATTTAAATTTTGTTTTTAATGTCTCTAGTGAATAGTGATAGTCTAATAGACCTTCAGTGTCAAGTTCGTCCTTGATGAATTATGAATGATGATCGTCTGAACTCAACAATTGGCAAACATCAAACATAATCATTCTTTAGAAGAAGACATAGCCAGTTAGCCACATAGACATAACTACATAGCATAAGTACATATGAGTATATGACACCCACGTCTGGTCATCCATATTCCACAAACCACAATTCTACATGTATGTAACCATGCAGCAGTTACATGTTGTCATGGTCTCATCTCTGATCACATGGACAAGGTTCAAGTTCAAAGTTCCAATTTCTTAGTTTCCAGTATAGTAGCAGACACTAAACAGTAAATAATATTGCAATAGTTGAGTTCAGGACTCAAGAATCAAGACAACACAAACAAAGCAACTGTTATTCGGATAATATCCATATGTCATATTCGGATATTATCCGAACAAAAACTCGGATATTCCGTATCCGTCGGATAATCAGTGTTCCATATCCGTATCCTTATCCATATAAATTATCTGTATCCATATCCTTATCCGAGAAATCAACTAGATATTTGTGAAACTATCCAAATCATCATCCAAATCAATTCGGTCAGTCAGTCGTGTCACCGTATGAGCTAACAGACCCCTTCCGAAGCGGGGTGTAAGAAGTCCGAACGGGGGCCTTTCATGGAGATTGCTCGAGATGCGGTGGAAAGGAAATGAAGACGAAGCTCACAAGAAGACGTTCCGGTTTACCCAGGTTCGGGCCCTTCTCTCGAGTAATAGCCCTAGTCCTGCTTGTGTTATTCTTGTTTGTGTTCTTGGGGGAACCGAAAGAACAAGGGACCTGGAACTCCCGGACCCTAACCCCAAAGGAGGATGAACCAATCTAAAAAGATCAATCCCCTGCTCCCATGCACCCCAGTTGCCTTTTATACTCGAGCTGGCTGGGGCCCATGGGGCTTACAATAGTGTATCACAATGAGTTCACTGCCACATCGCATTTAATGCACCTATCACTGTTCTTGCGGCACACTTAATGCCCTGGCACAGCCATCCTCTGTAACACCCCAAAATTTTGCTTTTCTTAAATTCATGTGTGATTTGGCACTTTGGTGAATTTTTGGAATTTTCTGGAATTTATTTGGATTTATTTGGGATTTATTTGAATTTATTCCATTTTGAAATAATTGAAGAATTTAATTTTGCAAATAAATTTTTGTTGGAAATATTTTATTTGAGTCCAAGATGATCCAAAGTATTTTCCAGAATTTTTCGAATTTTTCAGTCATTTGCTATTTTTAATGAATTAAATGAATTACTAGGAATTATTTTAAATATTAAATCGCTGGAAAATCAAACTCGGGTCAAATCTTGTTCATCCGGCCGAGCCCGAGTCGGACTTCGTGTTCGAGTCCGACCGAGCCACGTGACTCGGCCGAACCCACTCCTAACCCTAATCAATCCCAACCGTTGGATCAAGATCCAACGGCCGAGATCCGCCGACTTCGACCGAGCCGTATCCGGCCCGGATCCGATCGCGCCTGCGGCGATCGGGGCCGTTGATCGCGCCACGTGGGCGGCTGCGATTGCGTCGTCTCCGCCGAGTCCGAGCCGGACTCGGCCGGTGAGCGCCCGCCGTGACCGACTAGGGTTCCGCCGAGCACGCCTCCGGGGCTATTTAATGCCGGATCGCACCGAGGATCGCCATCCCACGCCGGTCCCGAAACCTAGCTCACGCCGCTAGGATCCCCACCGTCTCGCTGCTATTGCTCGCCGGAGTTGGTAAAGCACTCGCCATGATTTCGCGCCGTTCATACCGTCGCCATCCTCCGCCGACGTTGACCCCAGATCCAGATCCCTTGCGTCAAGGCGCACTCCGTGCCTACCATCCACTTCGCCGGAGAGAGCCTGCAGGCGCCGTTGGGCGTGTCGCCGTCATCGACTCGGCGCCGCAAGCCGCCAAGACGCCATTGCCGTCGCCGAGCCATCTCGGCCGTCCGATCAAGATCGCACGATCCAGATCTTGCCACGCGTCATCGCGACGGTGAGGTTTCTTCACGATCTCTAGATCAATCTCAACCATTGGATCTAAATCCAACGGTTCAGATTAACCGCGTTCACCCCAAACGCGTAACACGGATCAATCCGGGCCGTTGATTTTCAAATCAACGGTCTAGATCTAGCCACGTGGCGAGAAGGCCAACCGCCGCGATCGGCGCGGTCCACCGCGCGTATGGAGCGTGTCTCGACACGGCTGGGCCCGCATGTCGGCCCGGCCCAAACTGCACCATGACGCCACGATGACGTCATGGCGGGCCCGCTGTCGGCCATTGTCCCGAAGCAGTGCCGACGCCAAGAATGACGTCACCCGAGTGGACCCACATGTCGATCTCGTGGAAGCCGTGGACCGAGTCCACCGTGGACCCGAGCCGGCGTGGACCAAGTCCATGGACCGGTGACGTCACCAGCCAATCGAGCCGACACGTGTCCATGCCGACGCAATAATTAATTTCGAAAAAGAAAATGATTTATTAATTCGAAATATTGATTCAAAATTTAGATTCAAACTTCAAACGCTTATAACTTTCGGCGTTTCAACTCCGATTTGAGTGATTCAAATTTCTAAATTTGTATAAAATTGAGATCTACCTAAATATAAATTTTATTTAATTTTTGGACTAAAGTTTTTCTCTGAAATATTATTTAATTGATTATTTAAACTTTAATAAATCATAACTTTTATGCTTTAACTCCAAATTTGATTGATTCCAGTTTCTAAAAATCCAGAAAATTATGTTCTCTCTGTTTATGGATTTTATTTGGAGTTTTGGGATCCTTTTGCCTAGTGTTTATTTGTGTATTTGCTATTTGCACGCTTTACGAGTAGACGTTGAAGTGCCGGAAGGATTCGAAGGAGAAGTATTGACTCAGGATCCAACTCAAGACCAAGAACAAGTACTTTTTGAAGGCAAGTTGTGCTTTGACCATGTTGATCCTATTTCGAAAATCTATTTTGATTTAAACTATTGCATGCTAGTTCAATTAGAAAGATACTTTGTTTAAACATGGGGGTTAGATAAATACCAATTTGCTATATGACACCTTGATTACTTAAGTATGTGCCATGACCCTTTGTCACCCTAGTTGTGGTTTACTAGTTGGACATTATTAAATTGCCAACATGGGTTTAGACCGTTGTAGTATGTCGCTTAGACACGCTACGTGCTCATGACATGATTTTGGACAATCAAATGCTAATATGGACTTAATGATATATTGAACCTGTTTTGGAAAAGTATCATGTGATGTTGATGGCACGTGGTGCATGGTAATCAAGCGGGGTTTGATAAACAATTTTCGGCCGGGGGCATGTGGCAAGAGTAATCAGTGGGCAGCTTGTGGCATTGGGAGTGTTGATTTGGTTTTTCGGGTAGTCTTGCCCTGGTCACTCTAAGGACTTAACCTTGCAAGCCTTTGAACTGGGTCATACTTGCAACCACATGGCTGGAATGGGACGGCCCTAGTTGACTAAGTCGCTAAGGACTCACTTGTGGAGCCTCAGGGTGTCGATTACACCGTTTGTGTGATTGTGCGGGGGGCGTATCGTGGTCGTGGCCAGGTACCCATCTAACGGTGTGTTGGTCCCATACTTCGCCTTGGCTAAGGGAAGGGATGGTGTAGAGCACGTCTGGAGAGGACCACCTGTGTTGTTTGAGGCTTCCGAAAGGCTTTGTTACTGGGAACTTCGCCTTTGTGGTGTTTGATTTGTATCTTGTGGGTAAAGTGCATAACCTCTGCAGAGTGTAGAATCTATTTGAATAGCCGAGTCCACTGATCTTGGACAATGCTCGGGAATTACTGATCAAGGGGTAGACTTTACGAAAATAACTTGGTTTTGAAAAGATGGGTTGGTTTAACAAGGAAGATGATGGAATTATGGTTTAGGATGGGAAAAATGTTTGTTAAACTTCTTGAAAAGTTATTTATGCTTTACTCATTTCTAACGCTTTTGAATCTACTTATATTACTTTTCAAATGTCAAGCATCGCAAAAATACCTTGTGCTATTCCTTTGTACCAAGCCATGCATATAGTCTATTAGCTTGCATTCTGCATGACTTCTTGAGTACCAAGTACTCACCCTTGCCTCAACACAATATCAGTTGAAGAGGAGTTTACGCCACTTTGGAGGAGGAACTCCAAGAAGACCCGTCTACTTAGGGATGCGAGCCCGGTCAGTTGCACGTGGTATCTTTGGATGGCGCCACTAAGTTTATTTGATTTTCATTCTTTGTTATTTCTCTTTTAATAAGTTTCGCCTTGCAAGGCATATATTTGTAACTTGGCCATAAGGTCGAGTAACCCTTTGATTATTTAAATAAAGTACTTTGATAGTATCGTTTGGTATGATTGTGATATATACCGATGTTAAGACTGTGTGCACTAGCGCGTTCCTGGACTAGTGCTGAATACACAGAGGGTCCGGATTTGCAAATTCGGGGTCCCGACATCCTCTCCCCCGCCTCGGGCCCCGCGCCTGCCAGCTCCGCCCGCTCTGCCGGGGTGGGAAATTGCATCATGACGTCACTCGCAATAATGGCGCGCGTTGGGAACACACGCCGCCATACTGTGACCTTCATTACCCTCATTTAATGCGCACGATACGCATTAAATGCCTTTGACCTCCCGTGTGGTGGCACAGGTTACTAGGTGGCCTCAGGAGCTGGGCGCCAGCGACGTGGCCTGGGCGCCGCACGTCCGCCTGGCGACCACCTTGCTGACCGCCAGCGGCGTGGCCTGGACGCCACGTGTCCGGCTGGCGATCCTGCTTGTTCGCCGTATGGCCTGGTCGCCACTGTCCATTGGCGTGCCTCCTCGACCACCCGGCGTGGCACGGTCGCCACTGTCCATTGGCCGGTACCGCCTCACGACCACCGCGGCGTGGCACAGTCGCCAATCGTCTGGCGTACCTTCCGACCGCGGCCGGCGTGGCCTGGACGCCACGTGTCCGCTAGGCGATCACCCTGCTGGCCGCCAGCGGCATGGCCTGGACGCCACCTGTCCACTGGGCGGCTCTTACTAAGGTGAAGTGGGCACCCTGGTGTAGAATACACCGACAGTAGCCCCCGGACCCACCCTGGAGCGCCTTTATACGTTTTGGAAGACAAAAAGCGGCTCAGTCTCCCGGGTGGGTCCATAAATGCCCACGTAACGCTGCGGCTTTAAATGCCGCCGCCGTTTCCGGGCACCGAGGTGGAGCGTGCAGCCGCCCCCGCCTCGTAATCGGCGCGGGCCTTGGGAACGCACCCGCGCCTCGACTAATTTTTTGGGTTTCCCGCCATCGAACCGCCGCGTCCCTTCGGGTCTCCCGCCGAAGCATTCCTCCATGCGCCTATATATATAAGTGGCCACTAGGGGAGCTGTTCGTTCTTTCCTTTCAGCCTTGCCCAACTGCTAAGCCCTAACCTTTGCTTCTTGCGAACTGCTTCTTCGCTGCGCATTGCCTCCCTCTTACACCTTCTCTTTTTCGCTCATATGGCGCATCCAGCACCTCTGCTCCCTCCGTCGACTGTCGAGGATGTCGATGCCGTGAGGTTTTCCCGGTACGTCTCCGGTGGCACCGTCCGCACTTGTGCCGGGACCGCCGCGCCCGGCTGTCGCCCGGGAGAAGTGATCTTTGTCGGCTGGGCAATGCTGGCGGGTCTCCTCCCGCTGATCTCCGACTTCTACCTCGCCGTCCTCAACTTCTACTCCATCCACAACATTCACCTTCCTCCTAACTCTGTCATCCTCCTTGCTGTCTTTGCCCACTTCTGCGAGATGTTCGTGGGAGTGCCCCCAACCTTCCTCTCTTCCGCTTCTTTTACTCCTTGCGCGCGGCCAAGGACACCTCCACCCCGTCGGGCTGCTGCCACCTCCGCCTTCGGGACGGCGCGGCTTCACGCTACATTCCGCTGGACCTCCGTTCCAACTGGAGGACTTGGCGCAACAAGTGGCTCTACGTTGCGGACAACAGCGGCGTAGAAGTCTTGGAGTTGCCGACTGGGCCAGCTATCAGCGACCCCACCTGGGGGGCGCACGTCAACGAGACGCCCGAGCTCCTGACGATGCTGGCCCGTGTGGACCAGCTGCGGACAGCGGGCCTGACGGGAGCCATGGTTCTCCAGGACTATATATCCCGGAGAATCAATCCCCTGCGCCGCCGTGCCCGCCTTGCCTGGCAGAACACCGGCCCCGACAACATGACCCGGACAGCTCCCGGAGGTAAGTCATTTGTCTTTCTTTCGTTCTGGTGCCTTTTGCGACTGCCATTGAGCTAACGCTGGCTTTGTTCTTCTTTTCTCTCTTTTTTTCAGCTGCAGGGGACTTATCCCTCTTAAAGATCGACTCCTGGATGGGGCTACTAGGCGTCTCTAGCTCCGTCCCGCCTTTTACGGCGGGCGCGCTCCCACTCTGCCAAGTGGAGCCCCGAGAGAACGTGGCGATCACCCGCGCCATGCCCACCATGGACACCATGGGACTGGTGAACACGCCCCGCCAAGGGGTGTTGACGATCCGGGACCCTCCTCCAGCCGGCGACCAGGGGAGGGGCAAGCGCCCCGCTGACGATGACGCCCCTGGTGCCAGCCCCAAGAGGGTTCGCATCCCGGCAGGGGGGCGCAGCGACCATGATCGCTTCGCAGGGCTCGATCGGTGCGGGGAGCTCTACGACGACCGCAGCCGCAGCTTCAACTGCTCCCGTCGAGGTGGTTGAAGTTGGCACTGCTCCGACCATAGCTCCGACGGCACCGGTCCTTCCTTCGCTGCCGCCGACGCAGGTCGATCCGCCTCCGCCGCCGCCGCCCGGCAAGCAGTTGATCTGCCAGACCCGGACCGGCCCAGCTCTTACACTGCGCAGTGCGCAGGCCAAAGTGCAACAAGCACCGGCGCCGTGAGGGGGACTGACGCTCGCCCCGGCCGCGCCTCGCTTCAGGAGGCCTTCTGCCGGGTACTTAAACCAACACATAGAAGATTGTTACGTTCTTTTAATCTGAGAGGCTTACCTCATCTTTACCTTCTTCTGGGCGACTACTTCAAGCGCCCCAACTGGAGGCGACCAGGGCACCGCAGCGGCCGCGGCAGCGCCGGTTGCGACGGTCGAGCACCAAGTCGACCCAGGTGACCGCCAGGTGGCCGCCGCAGCGGCAGCTGTCTTACCGCCTGAAGGCGGAATGGGCCTGCCGCCCACTCCGGAGGCCCCATAGCCTCAGTCCCCACGGCGGACGCGGGTGCTCTGCTGGCCGCCCTCGGCAAATTGCACTCCAGCGTGAGCTGCCGCCTCGCGACGAGCAAGGAGAGGCTGAGGGTGGCCACCATGGAGAACAACCGCCTCCGCAAGGAGGCGCAGGACTGGCGTGCCCGGGCAGAGCGGTTGGAGCAGGATCTGCAGCAGGAAAGGGAGCAAGGAGCCCTCCGCGTCGAGGTGATCACCCGGGAGCGCGACGAAGAGAAGGGGGAGCGGCTCCGTGTGGAAACCGAGACCACCTCCATGCTGCACCCCGCCTTCGACTGAATGGTGGCCAACTTGGCGCCATTAGGGCTGGAGCAGCCGGCCCCCCTTGAGCAGACGGCCCGGCACTACGCCTTCTGCATGGGCCGGGTCGCCGACTTCCTCACCCTCCTGCCCGGCGCCTTAGCCACCCAGTCCAACCAAGAAGGGTGGGAAGTCGCGGCGACCTTGGCGACGTACGTGCTCACCTGCTGCACCAGCCGGGATGCCAACTTTGACCCCCTGGCCACTATCCAGGGAGTGGAAGGGGACTGGGCCCGGGCAGAGGCAAGGTCAGCAACGCCGCCGAGCAGGTCGCCGACCAGCTTGAGATGGTCAACCCGGTCTTTGAAGCGATGGTCGAGGGCGTGGCGCCAGTGGGACGCCGACCGATGAGGACCGGCGGGCCGCAGAAGCCGCAGTGGACGAGGAGTTAAAACTCTAGACTTAGCTTTGCTCGCTCTTTTTGTTTTTTTGCTTTGTCGTTCTCTGTAAAAAAACTCCTGCAAGTCAGATTCTTGTTTATAAATGCACACACTTCCCTTCACATGTCTTATGTTTGGATGCTTGTTTGCGCCTCCACTATGCTGGTTCTGGATGAACAAAAAGGCAACCACACGCTTTAAGGGTTAGTTGGGGTGCAGGGCCTGGATCCCTCGTGCTGGAATGTCGCTATCTCAGGACCTTAGGACCTTGTGAAATTAATTACTCTTGCAGTCTCTTGGGACCGAACACTTGGTGAGGTGTGGCAGGGTAGTAGGCGCTTGGTAGTGGTGTTTGAGTCACTGGTTCTCACAGGGACACCCTGAGCGTCACGACTGTGTTGAAAACCGTGCCAAACTGGCCATCCGATCGCCCATCCCTGCTCGCACGCTCACCCAGTGGTTCCACTTTTACCGTCGAGAATTCAGAGAGCCTTAAGGTACTAAGGGCGATTACGCGGACACGGCCCATCGGGCGCAAACCAGAAAAAAGAGAACAGAGGCGACAACTGCTTTGAATGAAAACGAACGCTTAATTAAACAAAGGCTTCCCCCGACCAGCCCAGGAGAGGAAAACACAAACCGGCTGGCCGGGGTAGACAGCTCTGTACTTACAGCCGATTTAGGGATAGAACTTGCGCAGGAGCTCTATGTTTTGGGAGTTTGCCAGCTCCTCCCCGTCTTCAGTGGCCAACCTGACCGCTCCGGGATGAGAGACTGAGACCACCTTAAAGGGGCCCTCCCACTGGGGAGACAGCTTGTGCAACCTGGTATGCATCGAGTCTGCGCCAAGACCAGTCGCCCACACCTGTTCTCTCGGCCCGACCGGGTGGCGTGGTACCGCCTGAGACTTTGCTGGTACCGGGCAGCGCGCTAGGCTGCGTGATCTCGCACTTCCTTCAGGAGATTGACATCCTCTCGACGCAGATCTTCCTGGGCTTCCTCTATGAACGCCGCCACGCGCGGTGACCCTAAGGCTAGCTCTGAAGGCAGGACAGCTTCCGTGCCGTAGACCAGGAAAAAAGGGGTTTCCCCAGTGGCCCGACTGGGGGTGGTACGAAGCGACCACAGCACCGCCGGGAGCTCTCCAGTCCACCGGGTTTTGCGCTTGTGGAGTTGATCAAACGCCCTGGTTTTGAGGCCCTTCAGCACCAACGCATTGGCCCGTTCCACTTGGCCATTACTTCTTGGGTGGGCCACCGAGGCGAAACAAACCTTGGTGCCCATTTCTTCACAGAAACCCAACGCGGCGCTAGTGAACTGGGCGCCATTGTCGGTGATGATGCGGTTGGCGACCCCAAAACGGGCCAAGATTCCTTGCATGAATTTGATTGCGGCAGCAGCGGTAATGGCTCTGACCGCCTCGGCTTCCACTCATTTGGTAAACTTGTCGATGGCGATGAACAGATGGGTGTAGCCACCTGTGGCCCATAGGAATAGGCCCAGGATATCCAACCCCCAGACCGCAAAGGGCCATGAGAGCGGGATGGTTTGCAGAGCCTGGGTTGGTCGGTGGATTTGGTTGGCGTGGTACTGGCATGCCTCGCACTTCCTCACCAGCTCACAAGCATCCTGGAGGGCGGTCGGCCAATAGAACCCTTGGCGGAAAACCTTCCCCACCATCGTTCGACTGGACATATGGCTCCCGCACACGCCTCCATGGATATCAGAGAGCAAACTGCTCCCCTCTTCCCGAGTGATGCACTTCAGAAGAACTCCGTTTCTACCCCGGCGGTACAGGTCCCCGCCCACCAGGGTATAGCACTTGGCCTTTCGTGCTATCTTCTTTGCTGACGCATCATCGTCGGGGCACACTTGATCCCGCAGGTAGGCCAGGATCGGATCCATCCATGTGCCTTCCAGGTCAAGTGTGGCGACCATAGGGTGATCGCCCGGGTACTCCGCCTGGCCAGGCGTTTCCGCTGGTACTACTCTCCCTTCCGGAATGAGGGCTAAAGTAGCATCACCATCGTCCCCACCAGAAACGGGGGCTGCGATGGACGGTCGCGGAAGCCTTTCTTCAAAGACTCTGATCGGAACAGGGGATCTTGTTGAGGCGAGCTCGTCCGCCAAGTAGTTGTCGCGCCGGGGGATATGGGTATACCCCAGCCCGTCGAAGTGTCGCTCCATCTTTCTGACCTCTGTGAAGTACTCCGCCATGACAGGGTCAGAACAGGAGAACTCCTTTCTCGCTTGGTTGACGACTAGCAGCGAGTCGCCTTTGATTTCTAGGCACCGAACTCCGATGGCCGCGGCGGCACGAAGCCCCGCCAGCAAGCCTTCGTATTCAGCAATGTTGTTGGTGGCCTTGAAATCCAGGACAACCACGTACTTGAGGAGGTCCCCGGTTGGTGAAACCAAGAGGACCCCAGCCCCCGCGCCTTCGAGCCTGAAGGAGCCGTCGAAGTAGAGTGCCCAGGGGGAGGGCGCAGGGGTTTCCTCAGTCTCAGACTCGGCAGGAGTCCACTCGACAACGAACTCTGTCAGCCTTTGACTCTTGATCGCAGTACGGGGGGCGAATTTGAGACCGAACTCCCCCAGCTCCACAGACCACTTGGCGATGCGACCCTCTGCTTCACGATTGTGAAGGATCTCGCGCAAGGGGTAGGCAGAAACCACTGTGATCTCCCTTCCTTGGAAATAATGTCGCAACTTCCTGGATGCCACCAGCACAGCATACACCATCTTCTGAGCTTGCGGATACCTTGTTTCCGCATCATGCAACACCTTGCTGACGTAGTAAACTGGCCGCTGAACGCCTTCACGCTCCGCCACCTGTGCCGCACTCACAACCGCAGGACTAGCCGCCACATACAACAGTAGCGGCTCGCCTGGCTCGGGAGCGACGAGCACCGGAGGGGAGGAGAGGTACTTCTTTAAATCTTCGAGTGCTTGTTGCGCTTCTGTGGTCCACTCGAAGAAGTTGGTCTTCTTCAACAGCTTCAAAAAGGGGAGACTCTTCTCTCCAAGCCGGGCTATGAACCGGCCGAGAGAGGCCAGGCGACCAGCTAGACACTAGACTTGCTTGAGCCGCGTGGGTGGTTGCATGCGCTCGATGGCCGCGATCTTTTCTGGGTTGACCTCGATTCCACGACTGGAAACGAGGAACCCAAGCAGCTATCCAGATGACACACCGAACACACACTTCTCAGGATTCAGCTTCAAACAATACTACCGGAGGTGGGAGAAAGTCTCCTCTAGATCTTCAACAAGCCCAGCAGTCTTTTTGGTCTTCACTACCAAGTCATCAACATACACTTTGAGATTTCTTCCAATATGTGACCGAAATATAGTGTGCATAGCTCGCTGGTAGGTTGAACCAGCGTTCTTCAACCCAAATGGCATTCGGACATAACAGTACACGCCTAGAGGGGTCACAAAAGCAGTCTTCTCCTCGTCTCCCCGCGCCATGCTAATCTGGTGGTAGCCGGAGTAGGCATCCAGGAAGCACAAGACCTCGCACCCTGCTGTGGAATCAACGACAATGTCTATTCGCGGTAGGGGGTACGGGTCCTTGGGGCAGGCTTTGTTGAGGTCGGTGAAGTCGATGCACATCTGCCACTTCCCGTTCGACTTCTTGACGAGCACAGGGTTGGCCAGCCACTCGGGGTAGGCGGCCTCCCGTACAACCATTGCCTGCAGCAGTTTCTCTACCTCATCCCGAATGGCATCTTGCCGCTCTGGTGCCTGCCTCCGGACTTTCTGCCGGACTGGGTACACTCCAGGGAGCGTTGCCAATCGGTGCTCAATCACCTCCCTAGGGACCCCGGTCATTTCAGATGGTTCCCAGGCGAACACATCTAAGTTAGACCGGAGGAAGGTGATGAGCGCATCTTCCTATTTGGTGCTGAGGCTAGCACCAATCTTCACGACCTTCCCAGAACTGTCCTCGCCCACAGGGACCGCCTTCACCTCACCCGAGGAACCAGGTGAGGCGCAGGCCCTGACCTGGGGGAGCTCTGGGCAGTCGTCCTCGCCTCGGGCCGAGCAGGTGGTGCCGGCCAGCTCCTGCACCTGCTTGCTGAGGCGCAAGGCCTCCAGCCGATCCACCTTCACCATGATCGGGCCCCCAGGCCCAGGGATCTTCACCATCATGTAGGCCAAGCAGAGCATTGTAGGGGAGGTCGAAGTCGGCGATCTCGAAGTTGATTTTCTCCGTCCGGAAGTTTTCCACGCTTCCGAAGGTGACAGGCAACCGGACATGCCCCAAGGGCGTCAAGCCTACCCCTGGGGCAACTCCGTAGAAGAGAGGGGCCGGGCGCAACTCCTCAAAGGGAATTTGGAGTGCCTTGAGTGCCCCGACTAACATAAGGTTGATGGAACTTCCTCCATCAACAAGCACACGCTCGAGTCTCGCATTCCGGACCGTGGGAGAAACCACGATCGGGAGATGGCCCGGGCCTGAGGTGCTCTCCGGGTGGTCGGCCCGACTGAAGGTGATCAGCTCCTCCAACCACTTCGGTGGCCTACTCGCCCCGGCGGTTGGTAAGGTGGCGCACACCTCCCTTAACTCTCGCTTGTACTGCGAGTTTGAAGAGTAGGTGGCGAAGCCACCATGAATGAACGCCACCGTGTGCTCCGCTTGCTGAAAGGCCAGTGGAGCAGGGTCTTCTCCCGCGTCATCGCGATCATCTTCGCGGCGTTCTTTAAGCCGCTGCTCCACCAGCTTGGACATGACCTGGCAATCTGCCAGATCATGCCCGTTGGTCCTGTGGATGGGGCAGTAAGGTCTGCCCCCACCGTCTTCTCGGCGGGGCGAACGGTAGTCCCCGCGGTCGCCACGCGGGTCTCGGCGATCACCCCTCCTGTCCCGGCGGTCGCGCTTCTGGGGCTTGGCATCCGGCTCAGCGACTAGGATCTCTTTGGCACCGACCTCTTTGCGCTTCTTCTTCTTGTGATCAGAAGCCTTAGAGGTTCTCGCCTCGCTGTGGCCGGACGGCTCCGTCGTGCGCTCCCGGGCCTCCACCGCCCTGGCGCATTTATGCGCCAAGGAGAACAGCTCAGAAGTGGTCGATATAGTGCGGGTAGCCATCTTCTCCCACATCTTCTGATCTCGGACCCCCCTCCGGAATGCGATAATCACCGATTGCTCGGAAATCAAGGGGATCGTGTTATGGCAGTGGCTGAACCACCGGATGAACTCCCTCAGGGACTCCCCCTTTGTCTGTTCCAGGGCGTGGAGGTCGTCCTCCACACCCGGCTGAGTGTAGGAGCCCTGAAAATTGGCGACAAAGAGGTCGCACAGTTCCTCCCACGAGTGCACAGAGCCTCGCGGGAGGTTCAATAGCCAGGAGCGGGCAGAGCCCATCAGCGACATCGGGAGGTAGTTGGCCATGATCTTTTCAGACCCTCCCGCAGCATGCACCACCGTAGTGTAGATCTGCAGGAACTCCTCCGGATTGGTGGTACCATCGTACTTTTCGAAGGACGCGGGGCGGAACCTCTCCGGCCACGCAGCTTGGCGTAGGCGGAGGGAAAACGCCTGGCATCCAACGTTGTAGGGGGAGCAGCGTCGCTCGCCCGCCCCTCGGCCCCGAGATGGGGGTCGAGGAGTGCGAGTCTACGCTCTCCCTGGAATCAGGGAGCGAGGTCTCCCACCGACAGCTAGACATCGGGTGGCCAATGCGACGTTGCAATTGCGCACGACGCCCACTAAGGACATCGCGCAAGTCACCATCGCGCTGGGACCTCCTTTCGTCTAGGCGGGCCCTCAGGTCCTCGTGGCCCCCCGCTGGCTTGGGGGAGCCGTGAGAAGGAGTGGGAGCATGTGCACGTCCCCCTATACCCGAGGGGGTTGCAACCTGTGCACCCTTCCCTTTTTCCCGGCCCTCGTGACCAGGAAAAACTCTGACAGAGCGGCTGGAAGCTTACGCATCAGTCGCGCGCATGTCCTGCCGCCCGACGCCGGAAGCCCCCGGCTGATTTGCCGCCTCCACCTGCTGCTGGGCGGCATCCACTAGGCGGGGCGATGTCCCGCAGCCATGGAGCGGCCGGGGTTTCGCCCCCTAGCACAACCGGGGGGTGATCGAGGAGCAGCCGGGCCGCATGAAGATTCCACGCTGGGGTGTTGGCTCCCATCAACAGACGTCGTCGGACGGGCTGTCCCGCTTGCGTGGGAGCTCCACGCATCCCTCCCTAGGCGGAGGGACCCGGGAGGTCCGACGCCCTGGCCGAGCGCCGGGACCGGCTGCGAGCGTCGCTCTCCTCGGGTAGGCCGTCATGCTTGGAGCGTGAAGCCGCCATGCTGACGCCCGTCAAAGCTTCTTGCAAGCTTCGCAAGAAGGTGGAAGAAGAAAGGGCAATCCAGCCATCGAGCCCCCTACCTGGCGCGCCACTGTCAGCGTATGAGCTAACAGACCCCTTCCGAAGCGAGGTGTAAGAAGTCCGAACGGGGGGCTTTCGTGGAGATTGCTCGAGATGCGGTGGAAAGGAAATGAAGACGAAGCTCACAAGAAGACATTCCGGTTTACCCAGGTTCGGGCCCTCCTCTTGAGTAATAGCCCAAATCCTGCTTGTGTTATTCTTGTTTGTGTTCTTGGGGGAACCGAAAGAACAAGGGACCTGGAACTCCCGGACCCTAACCCCAAAGGAGGATGAACCAATCTAAAAAGATCGAACCCCTGCTCCCATGCACCCCAGCTGCCTTTTATACTCGAGCTAGCTGGGGCCCATGGGGCTTACAATAGTGCATCACAATGAGTACACTGCCACGTCGCATTTAATGCACCTATCACTGTTTTTGCGGCACACTTAATGCCCTGGCACAGCCATCCTCTCCCCCGCCTCGGGCCCCGCGCCTGCCAGCTCTGCTCGCTCTGTCGGGGTGGGAAATTGCATCATGACGTCACTCGCAATAATGGCACGAGTTGGGAACACACGCCGCCATACTGTGACCTTCATTTCCCTCATTTAATGCGCACGATACGCATTAAATGCCTTTGACCTCCCGTGTGGTGGCACAGGTTACTAGGTGGCCTCAGGAGCTGGGCGCCAGCGACGTGGCCTGGGTGCCGCGCGTCCGCCTGGCGACCACCTTCGACCGCCGCGTGTGCGTGGCTGACGCCACGTGTCGGCTGGGAGATCCTGCTCCGCCGTGGCGGCGTGGCTGTCGCCACTCTGCTGGCGGCCGCCTCATGACCACCGGCTGGCGTGGCTCGCCGCCACATCCATTGGCGATCCGTCTTGGCCGCCCGGCGTGGCTGTCGCCACTCGTCCTGGGCGGCCGCTTCTCGACCGCCAGCGGCGTGGCCTGGTCGCCACCTGTCCGCTGGGTGGCTGCCTCCCTGACCACTAGCGGTGTGGCCTGGTCCCACCTGTCCGCTAGGCAGCTACCTTCCTGACCGCCAGCGACGTGGCCTAGACGCCACGTGTCCGCAGGGCGATCACCCTGCTGGCCGCCAGCGGCGTGGCCTGGACGCCAATTGTCCGCTGGGCGGCTCTTACTAAGGTGAAGTGGGCACCCTGGTGTAGAATACACCGACAAGTCGGTCAAAAAATATCCGTACCAGTTCCATCCCTAGTAAGAAGGCCTGTGTGAGCTACTCAATAATTATGGGCATGCTAGTTATTCTAGAAGTTTTCTCATCTGCTCTTCTTTCTGTTGATGTAAGTCTTTCAATTTTTCTAAATAACCACTTTCTTGATTATGCAGATACTTTAGTGCCACATGAATGAAGCATATAGCTTTAAAAGTAGTATACTATGAATGGTAACTTAAGTTTTTTATCATTTGAGTTTTCATTTGTTTGGAAACTAATGCATTTAAAAGTTTTAGGAAAATCCAACACTAATGTGGTCCAGATGGTCAAAAAAGCACTACGAAGGCTCCCACCAATAAAATTGCTAGAGATGGTACAATCATGGAGTGGGTTAGTCAATACTCTTTCCTTTGTCTATCTCTAAGTGCTTTATACATCAGCTCATTCATTTTCATAATACTTGTTTTTCATGGGCAGACACAAGATTTTTAGGATCCCGGAGTCCACCACCGACATCTAGCTCAGCTATTTGGTCTTTATCCTGTACACACTATCATAGTTGAGCAAACACCTGACCTCTGTAAAGCTATTGCCAATAGCCTTTATAAAAGAGGTACCTTTTTGTTCTATAAAAAAGTGCAGTGCTAGATTTTGATCCTTTTTCTAAAAAACAATCATTGCCTTCAACTTTGGTTCCTTTCAAAAACAAAATGTCTTCAGCTCGGGAATTATTAGTTAGGGTATGTCTATAGGGCAAGATGTTACTAGATGATGGCATCCTGAGATTCCCTTTTGCACGAGAGCCATTCGTTCTTGTATAAGCTCCTTGTTGATCTCAGATTTGTTGAGAGCTTGAGGGTCAACTGGTGATGATGAGGGGAATGCGGTTATTATGTCTAAAAGTCACATTATATTCCACTGGATATATATGTTTCACCCTTTTTAGTTAGTTGATTCACTTAATATATGTATAAAAGAAAAATGCTATTTAGCGTAAGATTTGATATCCCGTTGCAACGCATGGGCATTCTACTAGAGGTCATAAGGGAGAGGTCGCCCTTACCCCATCTCTCTGTTTCTCTCATTCTATGTCCTTTATCAATTTGGGGATGGAGCTAAAGCTGCGCTGGTGAGTCTGATCTGTTCTTTCTTCTTGCTACTAAATTCAATGGAATTCAATTCTTACTTATCAAAATCTGTATCCATGTGAGAAGCTTTGATACTTGTAACTCATGGTTCAACGGTATCATTTGAGAAGGTTTTAGAATTCTATTGATTATAAATGAGGCAGCACTCTGACAAAGCCCCTAATAAATAGTAAATCCAGTGTAATTCAATATCCAGGCATGCACATATGTCTATTGTATTTATCACCATACATATCTCATTGGAAATTAAGCAAATTATGTAGCAGTAGTAGCAAGGAGGAGTATGGTTTGTAAAAATCAACAGGATTAATATTTTTGTCTGAAACATTCCGCTTGGTGCAAAGAATGATATCAACATAGATACTAGACTTTTGCTTGTCAGTCTCTATTATCCATCAACATAGATGCACAAGATACTAAAACACTTTGAACAGGTATTGCCATTGATGACATGGACAATAATCTTTAGCTTATCATGGACGAAAATGCATTTGATGTTGTCATGCCCTTTGCTGCCGTCGGTTATGTTGGTGAGAGCACACTTGAGCCTCTAAGGTACTGGACTTTTGCTTGTCAGTCCCTATTATCCATCAACTTAGATGCACAAGATACTAAAACACTTTGAATAGGTATTGCCATTGATGACATGGACAACAATCTTTAGCTTGTCATGGACATAATGTGCTTTTTCCCTCACCTTTTAATTTTGTATATTCCCCTTCATCCTATTCTTTTAACTATTGCCTCTATTTAGGTCACAACATACTGGACCAAGTGCGTGCATTGGAGAATGAGATGGTTCTTAGGTTAAAGAAATAAGGCTTCAATGTTACCCCTAAAATTCTCATTGTAAGTGCATTATCCTTTAACCCTTATCTCGATTTTGCCACCTGTTAGAATGTTAAGCTTTCTCAGTACATGCTCCTGTTTCTTTGTTTTGCTAAGCCATTGAGCCATTCTATTATTTTTCATGTGCTCTTGCAATTTCACCAATGACCAATTAAATTGCTCCCTTTAAGTAACTCATGCTTTCTATTTCTTCAATTTGCAGTGCATGAGAAATCAATTTTGCTTCCTCTTTTACCTGCAAGCCTTTTAGTGCTGCAAGAGCCTCAGCTATTTGGATGGTTCACATACTATGCCCTTTTTGTCTGCAATGATCAGCTTCCTGTACAATATATAGTTGTTATTGTCTTGTTCTTTCATATCTACTACTCACTCAGTGGAAGCTACGGAAAAGGGGTGAACATTCCATCTGGAACAAAGGCAGTTCTGAGCCTGCCATTGTTATGCTAACTCTTACTTCTCATTGTACACCTACAAATAGAGCATCCGAAGAGGTATCCCTTCCTCTTTGACGCACTTATAATGTTTATTTGCTTCTCACAGTTTGTCATTTTGACTCCGCTTTTTTTTGTTTTGTTTCCGCTGTCGTGACTCTGGTCTTGTGACCATTTGATGTAATAAGTAGCCATGTGGCTAATACCTTATGTTTATGTTACAATTTCGTTATGTTCGGCAATGATACTTGTGGGATGTCAGAGACAGGGGTCCCACCTGTGGGGCCTACACCCGACTGGGCTAGACGGGCGGAGCAGTAGGCCCAAAGCCCAGAAGCACCACGACGGGCCCGGAGGAGGTTCTCGCCTTGTTCCCCAAGCCAACTCCCGATCCTTCGGGGATGTTTCGCGCCACGCCCGAACAACCCGCCAAGAACGAAGCATGCAGCCTGACACTGGCAGAGCCTGCGGATGCTGGAACCTGACAGGCGGCGTGGGTCGGGAAAGCACAACCACCACTCCAAGACATAGTGCGCCGGGCCAAGCGAAGACAAAATATGTGTTGGTGAGGCCACCATGTGGAGGGCCCGGTGGCGCCCATCTGTCATGTACCCTTCCCCCAGTATATAAGGGGAGGAGGGAGAAACAAGAAGAGGAGGGAGGAAAAACTCATATATCCAAGAACACAGGACTAGGGTATTATCTCCTCCGAGAGAGCCCGAACCTGTCTAAAAACAGATTGCCCTTGCATCCTGTGTTGCCATCAAGCTCAGATCCCGCACAAATCCCTAGAATCACAAATCTCATTGCCGTGGCCCGATCGTCGGCGGTTAGCGCGCGCCAGGTAGGGGGTTGTGTCAAGATCTTCGTCAAACTTGATGGCTACGACGAGCGGAGCCTCCACAGTCTTCTTCCCGGGTCAGGTCTTCCGTTTCGGAAGCCTGACCTTCATCTCCAACGACCTCAGAAGCCTTTCCCTCTCTAAGGGAACCGTGCTGCAGCGCGGTGAGGTTTCCGGCGAGCCATCGTCACGACTTCCGCGCCGATCGGAGGGTCCCCCTGTCTCGTGCTCGGAAGTGCCGAGTGGGGAACCGAAGGCCCGTTCCGGCCGGGGAGTCGGACTCGAGGACGCCGAGGTACGAATGGTGGGGTTTCTCGCTGCCAAACCACTCGGCACCTCCGAGCGCCTGGATTTATCTTCTTCAGGCTCACCCAGCTCAGCGGCCGAGTCAGAAGAAAGCCTAGAGAGCTGCTGGAATTTCCGTAGAGTCTGCGTAATCGAGGGCTCGCGGGCGGATTCGCAGCAGCGCCTCGACACCTCGGCCGCCGCCGACTTGGAAGGTGGCCGAGCAACTGAACCTGACGCGCGGGCGCGTACTCTCCGGGATCGCGCCCGGGCTGTCAATGAAGACATTCTGCAAGCTAAGATGGGGGACCAAGCTGTTTTTCGTACCCCACAGCAGAATATTGTCGCCTCCAAGACACTCCTGGATACCCTGACCCCTATGCTGGGGGCGGGTGATCCAGTTGCCCCGATCGTGGCCCAAGTAAAGGCCATGGTGACGGCGGCAGCAATCCAACAGGCCCAGACCGACCAGCCGGCAAAGGAGCTGTCACGTGGTCCGGAGAGGACCCAGACGGCCAGCAGCCGGTCAGGTCGGGAAGCCCGCCAGACACATCATGTTCCACCCCGCGGAGATGACCTGCGACACAGCATCAACCGCGACCTCCGTTCAGACCTCGACGCCAGGCGCCGCGACCGAGAAAAGGAGGAACAACGCCGTCATGCCGACGAGTATGAACGCTACGGCATCCTTCCGCGAGATCGCGAAGTACGCCAAGCGCGATCCCCTCCGCGTCGATCACCACCCGGAGGGTGTCACGGGGTCATTGAAGGGATTCGCACGTTTACCCCTCACCTACGCCGAGTGGTTTGGCCTGATGGATTTAATCCTAAAGGCATCACTAGGTTTGACGGTGAGAGGGACCCGGAGGCTTGGCTACAGGTATATGCTCACAGCGGTCGGGGCTGAGGAGGATCAGAAAGTAATGGCAAACTACTTACCGGTTACCCTCTCGCCCCTGGCCCAAGCATGGCTCACCGGACTTCCAGCGAACTCTATAGATTCCTGGGGAGATCTATGTGAGCAGTTCATTTCAAATTTCCAAGGCACCTACGAGCACCCAGGCACCCCTTGGGACCTATATCAGCTACACCAAAGGAGGAACGAACCCATCCGGGAGTTCGTCAAGCGCTTCATGCATAGGAAAAGCACCGTTCGGGATGTCACTGATGCGATTGTGATAGCTGACTTCCAGAAGGGAGTTAGCGACCCCGACCTCATCAAAAAGATGTCCCGGAAGCCACCAACGTCGGTCCGGGAGCTGTTCGCCCTAGCGGACCATTACGCTTCAGCCTCCGAGGCTTTGGCGGAACGGCGTGACGAGGGGAAGGATCAGGCTGAACCCCCCCGGCGGAAGGAAAAGAAGCGCAAGGGTGAAGAGCTGGTGGCAGTCGCTGCACCAACTCACCCTCGCGCCTTCAAGGAGGATGGATATGATAAGGTTATGAACTCACTTTGCCCTTTCCATCCGAAGGGGAGACATGCCGCCAAGGACTGCTTCACCCTAAAGAGGTTCGCCCGCGAGAGCAAGAAGCAGGCTGGACAAGGTCCGAGTGGACACGCCGCCAACAAGCCACATCCCCCCGAAGCCGAGGAGGACTATCAGGAAGCCGATCTCGAGCTCAACTACATATTCGAGGGCTCAGCTGCATACGAGTCCAAGCAGAAGCAAAAGCTCACCGCCCGGGACATCTACGCAGTGCAGCCGGAGATGCCCCAATATGTACGCTGGTCCGAGGTCGCGATAACCTACGACCGCTCGGATCACCCAGATCATGTCCCGTTCCTCGGCAGGTATCCTCTTGTCTTGGCGCCCGTCGTCCGCGGCATCAAGCTCAAGAGGGTATTGATCGACGGCGGGAGCGGGCTCAATGTCCTCTTCGTCAAAACCCTTGATGATATGGGGATTCCACGGTCGGAGCTAAAGCGCGGATCGTCGCCTTTCCACGGTGTCATACCTGGAACTTCAGCGACACCACTCGGACAAATCACTCTGCCGGTCACTTTCGGCGCGACGGAGAATTACCGGACAGAGAACCTTGGCTTCGAGGTGGCAGATTTCGCAACAGCATATCATGCCATCTTGGGGAGACCAGCACTGGACAAGTTCATGGCAGTACCCCACTACACGTACTTGACCTTGAAGATGCCGGGGCCGAGTGGTATCATCGCTCTACGCGGTGACATGAGGCAGTCTTTTTCCTGTGACAAGGAAAGCTGCGAGATGGCCGAGTCCCTGGAATCGCGAGCGGGCCGGGAGGGGATCCGACGAGAAGCGGATTCCGAGAAGCCTAAGGCGCTGGCCCCCACTCCGCAAAGCGAAACCCCGGGATCGGCCCGAAGAAGGTACCAAAAGAATCCTCCTCGACCCGTCCGATCCGTCGCAAACCGCCTTGATCGGGACAGGGCTCGGAGACAAATAGGAGGACGCGCTCGTCACTTTCCTGCGGGCCAATAGAGACGTCTTCGCCTGGAAGCCGTCGGACATGCCCGGAGTTCCCAGGGGGGTGATCGAGCACGCATTAAATGTAGACCAATCGGCCAGGCCAGTCAAGCAAAGGCTGCGACGATTCGCCCAAGATCGCCGACAAGCCATCAGGGAGGAGATTACAAAGCTGCTAGCCGCAGGCTTCATCAAAGAAGTGTATCATCCCGACTAGTTGGCGAACACTGTACTTGTCCAGAAGAAGAATAAAAGCTGGCGCATGTGTGTTGATTACACCGACCTCAACAAGGCTTGCCCGAAAGATCCCTTTGGTCTCCCCCGTATTGATCAGGTGGTAGACTCCTTCTTTGGATCCCAACTACTTAGTTTTACGGGCGCCTACTCAGGCTATCATCAAATTCGGCTTCGAGAGGAGGATTGCGAGAAGACCTCGTTTATCACCCCGTTCGGAGCATATTGCTACATCACCATGCCGTTTGGGCTGAAGAATGCTGGCGCGACTTACCATCGCGCGATACAGCGGTGTTTTCACCATCAGCTTGGACGCAATGTGGAAGCTTATGTGGATGATATAGTGGTTAAAACCAAGGCGGAAGACAGCCTCACCTCTGATCTAGCCGAGACGTTCGCAAGTCTGAGGGCGTTCCAGATGAGGCTAAACCCTGAGAAGTGTGTTTTCGGAGTGTCCTCCGGGAAACTGCTCGGGTTCATTGTCTCTCATCGCGGGATCGAGCCAAACCCGGAGAAAATCGGGGCCATCATAAGGATGGCCCCGCCTGCTAGCCAAAAAGAGGTCCAAAAGCTTACTGGGTGCATGGTAGCGATGGGCCGGTTTATCTCCCGGTTGGGAGTTCAGGGAATGCCTTTCTTCAAGCTCCTCAAGAAACAGGACCGCTTTGAATGGACGGCGGAGGCACAGCAAGCCTTTGAAGAGCTCAAGGTGTTCCTCTCCACCCCTCCAATTCTAGTCTCGCCGGTGCCAGGTGAACCTCTCCTGCTCTACATAGCGGCAACAACTCATGTAGTCAGCGCCGTGATAGTTGTGGAGCGGGAAGAATCTGGACACCGCTACGGCGTGCAACGCCCGGTTTATTTTGTCAGCGAAGTGCTGGGCGAATCCAAGACGCGATATCCTCAAATCCAGAAGCTGCTGTACGCCATTTTGATCTCGTCACGGAAGCTGAAGCATTATTTCCAAGGACATTCGATTTCAGTAGTGACTTCTTTCCCCGTGGGAGAGGTCCTCCATAATCGAGAAGCTACTGGAAGAATTTCAAAGTGGGCAGCCGAGCTTGGAGCTTTCGACATCTCGTTCAAGCCACGCACCGCCGTCAAGTCCCAGGCTTTGGCCGACTTTACGGCCGAGTGGACCGAATCCCAGACCCCCCGCACGGAAGAAGAGCCAGAATATTGGACCATGCACTTCGATGGATCTCTCATGCTTGGAGGAGCAGGGGCGGGAATTCTCCTTGTCTCGCCTAAGGGCGACAGGTTGAAGTATGTCCTTCGGATTCACTTCCCGGCCTCGAACAATGCCGCAGAGTACGAGGCTCTCATCCATGGGCTCCGCATCGCCACATCACTCGGAATCCGACGGCTGGCGGTTCGGGGCGACTCCCAGTTGGTGGTGAGCCAAGTACGGAAGGACTGGTCGTGCGTGGATCAGACTATGACGGCATACTGCCAGCAAGTCCGAGAATTGGAAGGCAAGTTTGACGGTCTGGAGCTGGTTCATGTCCTCCGCCGCAATAATGAGGCAGCCGACGAGTTGGCTAAACTGGGAGCCACTCGGGCAGATGTCCCGAGTGGTATCTTCGTCCAGGATCTTTACGAGCCAACCGTTACAAAACGACAAGAGCCGAGTAAGGATCTCGGGACCGAGTCCCGCTCATCGATCCCAACCGACTGCCTGCACCTTGATTATCTCCTGAAGGACAAACTTCCAGAAGCAACCACTCTGGCAGAGCGCGTCTCCCGACAAGCTAAATCCTATGTGGTGGTGGGCGATGAGCTCTTCCGGAAGAGTGCCTCAGGTGTCCTCAGGCGGTGCATTTCGGGACAAGTGGGAAGAGAGCTGCTCCAAGAAATCCACTCGGGGATGTGTGGCCATCACGCGGCGTCAAGCACCTTGGTTGGGAAAGCCTACCGACAGGGCTTCTTCTGGCCAACGGCAGTAACGGATGCCAAGGAGATCGTTCGAACCTGCGAGGGCTGCCAGTTCTATGCAAGGCAGACACACTTGCCGGCGCAGGAGCTGCAAACTATCCCCATCTCTTGGCCCTTCGCAGTCTGGGGGCTCGATTTAGTGGGCCCGCTCAAGAAGGCTCAAGGTGGTTTCGCCTACCTCTTCGTAGCTATTGACAAGTTCACCAAGTGGATCGAAGCCAAACCAGTCGCCACTATCACTGCGGTTAAGGCCAAGGAGTTCTTCCAGGATATCGTGGTCAGATTCGGAGTGCCCAACCGGATCATCACGGACAATGGCACCCAATTCAGGAGTGAAGAATTCCAAGAATGGTGCGAAGGCGTCGGGATCAAGATCTGCTTCGCCTCGGTGGCTCACCCACGAAGCAATGGGCAGGTCGAGCGGGCTAACGGTCTGGTCCTCCAAGGCCTCAAGGCCAGGATCTTCGACCGCCTCAAACCATACGCTGCCCGATGGGTGAAGGAGTTACCGTCGGTACTCTGGGGACTCAGAACCACTCCCAACCGAGCAACTGGCCAAACACCCTTTTTTCTGGTCTATGGCGCAGAGGCGGTTCTACCGACCGAGCTAGGATTCGAATCCACGAGGGTTCGGAACTACAACGAAGCCGAGTCCGAGGGAAGCCGAATGGTGGAGCTTGATCGATTCGAGGAGGCTCGGAACGTTGCAGCCATCCAGTCGGCTAAGTACCTCCAGGGACTTCGGCGTTACCATTCTCGCAATGTCAGAAGTAGAACCTTTTCGGAAGGAGATCTGGTCCTGAGGAGGAACCAGAAAAGCGAGCACAAGCTCTCTCCAATTTGGGAAGGTCCGTACATTGTGGAGAAGATGGTCCGGCCGGGTGCTTATCGACTTAAACGTGAAGATGGTGAGATTTTGGCGAATACTTGGAACGCCGAACAGCTCCGTCGCTTCTACGCATAAGTTATGTACCCGACTCTCACATATTAAATAAAATGGTGATCCGTCTTACTTTCTGAAGTTCTGTGTAATGCTAGTCCCGAGTGGTTATTACCCGACTGGTGTAGCGCCTAACCCTGCTCGCGCCGGTACAAAACGCACGGAAATAAAAAACCGCGATGAGCACAAAACTCCGGCGGTTTATACCAGCGCGCATAACGGAATGGGTAGAAAGCACTAACCACTCGGGGACTACAATTCGCAGCGCCAGAATTTAACCGAGATTTGCCTGATCGCGAGTTTCTAGCCGTCAAAAGCTCGAGCCCCAGCGCCTCGTTGCTGGCACTGGAGCAACTGACTAGAATAGTTGATCAGGCGGAACCCTAAACTCGGAATAAATATGACGGCATAGATTGGGCAAGATTCCACATTTTATTCCTTAGTATTAGTAATTTACATTACTAACCTTCTTTTTCTTTTTCTCGCGATAAAAAAAGGGGGGGAGAGGCGGCTCCCGCCCCCAATCCTGCTGGTGGTGGTGCTGCTGCTGGTGGTGCTGCTGTTGGTGCTGATGCTGCTGGTGCCGCGGAACGGGATGCAAGCGGCTAATCGCGACGCGATCGCCCCAGGGCTTCGCGGATCAAGTCCGCAACCACCCATAGTGAAGGCACGAGACGAAGAAGGGCCTCCACGGCGGCGGCGTCACGACGCTCCCGCCCGAGAACCTCCTTCAGCACGTCCTCCACCTCCGCAAGCGCCGGCACAGCCTCGATGAGAGCGGCGACGGCGGCTGCGTCTTTCGCCGCTGCCCTCTCCTCCGCCAGCTCCATCGTGGCGAAGTCGAGGTCCAACCAGAGCTCCGCGTTCTCCGAATCGCTATCCGACATTGGAAGCGGTACTGTAGAAATCTCGAAGAAGAAGAAGTTTGACAAGGGGGCGATCGCTTTACTTGCGGTGACGCCCTATTTATAAGCCACCCCAGCCCCGGAAATCGAAGCGTCTCCAAAGGCAATCAAATGCGCCACCTCGCAATCAATGAAGCGCAAAAAACAAAGCGGCTGCGCGAATACCGAAGAAGATCAAAGACGTTGAACAAAATTAAGGGACATTTCGCGGACACGTGTCACGAGCAGCTCAAGTTAATTCGGCCTTCCCGCCACTTCTTGATTAAGCGAGAAGTCCGGGGGCTGCGAGCTAGGAGGCGACAATACAAACCTGAGGGCTGAAGCACTCCAGCCACTCGGGAAAGCGTGTCCAGGCGAAAGGGCCACAGGCCAAGGACCTGGCGCTTGGGAGCCATACCAGTCGGCTGAAGGCCATCCAGAGGCGCAACGGGGGCCAAAAGGCCGTGGCCACAACATAAGTCCCGACGCTCGAGAGCTGCACTCCAGCCACTCGGAAAAGCGTGACCGGGCGTAAAGGCCACGGGCCAAGACCCTGGCGCTCAGAAGCCATACCAGTCGGCTGAAGGCCGCCCAGAAAGGCGCAATGGGGGCCAAAAGGCCGTGGGCCTATATCCTAAACAACACAGACAAATTATATTCAAGTGAGAAAACACAATATTTCAAACAAGGAGGGGAGGGCCAGCACTCGGCATCAAGGTTCACATCGAAGTCAGAATTCAAGATTCTCTAACAAGGCTTGCGATGTACCGGAGACCTCTTCGAGGAGCGCGTTGGCTTTGTCTTCATCACAGGCAAAACCTTCTTTCACAGCTTTAAGGTCAACTCTCGGATAATGAGACTTGACCACTGCCAATGCCTGGTTCGCACTCATGGTCGCGGACTCCTTGGCGTAAGCTCTGATCCTGTCGGCTCCTCCAGAGAGAAGCGGAACAGCGTCGTCCCCCTGGCCCGGCTCAACTCCTTCAATACGCAGAAGGTGCAGGACTGGCTCGCAAGCGACGCGCGGCTCAGTCTGGCCCTGTTCGGCAGCGGCCATCTTCTCCTTGCATTCTGCAACAAAGCCAAACGGCCATCAAAAACACACCCGACGCCAAGTACGTTCAACCCAAGTCAAAGAAATTTACCCTTCAGCTCATTGCATCCTCTCCAAATCGACTCGAGCCGAGGCCAGAGTTCTCTGAAGCCTCGGTCGGACTGACTTCACCAAAGAACGGTCGAATCACGCTCTGAAACACAAGAGCGTCATCATCCTTTCCAACTATCCAAAAAGACGTCCGAACCGAGTCCAGGGGAGGATCTCACCTTCGAGCATATGCTCAAGCTTCGCCTTCTCCTCCCGGATCGCCATACATTGGTCCTCAAGCCCGTGGACCTCCTTCCATCTGTCCTTGCTGATCTCGCTGAGCTTGTCCTGGTACTTCTGATGCTCCTTGAGCTTCGGGAGCACCTTCCGAAAAAATTGCGACCGCTGCTCCGAGCGCTCCCCCATGTCCTAGGTAACGGGGCAGAATCTCAGGGAGAAGTCAGCAGGCAACAAATTGAAGACAAGAAACTCACCCTGACGAGCGTGCTACACCTGACGGTGAGCTCATAAAGCTCCGTCCGAGCCGCTCTCTCCATCTCATCGTCCTCTTCCATCCCGTTCCAGTCGGTACCCCCCTCCCACCATACGGTCCGATTCGGGGGCTTCGGCAGAGGACCGAGCGGCGGTGGCTCTCGAGGCACCTCCTCCACTTCGGGAGACGGTGCCGGGTCAATCTCGTCGGCGGACGGACCACCTGATGGTTCGACCGTCGGGCCGCCGGCACCAGGTGGCGACGCCCCGGCAGTCGACGGCGAGGGTGACCTGGCCGAAACGGGGGGGCTCCCCTTGGGGAAGCCTGCGCCTGGGGCCCCTTTTCAGGAGACCCCTCCACCGGGACGTCCATAGTAGGAGTCCTGAATCAGCAAAAGGGAAGACACCTCAGCACAGGTGTCGGGACCTGAATCTGCAAATTCGGACCCTCTGTGTATTCTGCACTAGTCCAGGATCACGCTAGTGCACACAGTAATAACAGGGATGAACTACCACAATCATACACAGCGAAATTAATAATAAAGTACTTCAATTATTAAATAAATTGGTTACAAGACCTTAAGGTCATCTTACAAATAGTCTGCCACGCAGGGCTTACAATAAAAAAATTAAATAAATAGCAGCGGAATGAAGAACGTTGGTGAATCCCATCAATACGCCACAGGCAACTGACAAGGTTCAACTCCTAGATAATTGCCTCCTCGTGGAACTTCACCTTCCTTGAAGTTGTAGTCTTCTCCTCAACTGATGATTTTGTTTGAAAGCAAGGGTGAGTATACAACATACTCAACAAGTCATGCGCAGAAGTGCATGTCTAATAACTATATGCAGGTTTATTCCAAAGGATAGGCTCATTTGGTTCTTTTGCATAAAACAGCATTTTACTTTCAAATACTCATACTAGATTCAAATTGATAAAACCATACTATAATATGAATTTCAAAGTCTTTCATCAATGGTTTGGCACAAAGCCCTAGTCAAATTCTTCATCGGCACGAAGCCACCCAATTCCACATTTTATTTTCAGAAGATCTAACCCTTGACTGTAATCCCCGAGCTTTGTCCAGTACCGTGGACTCGGCTATTCGAATAGATTGATACACTCTGCAGAGGTTGTACACTTTCCCCACATGATACAGTCTCACACCACAAAGGCGATCAACCGTGAAGCTTTTGAAACTTCCATCTACACCGATGACCCTCGCGGTTTTGCCTTCACTACTACTTTACCCACGAAGGACAAAGTGTAGGACCGACAAACACCGTTGGACAGTGGTACTGCACGAAGCCCCAAGACGCTCCCCATACAGTTACCCCGACGTAACTGCCACCCTGAGGTATCAAAGGTAAGACTTCGGAAACTTACTAGACTAAGACCGTCCCACCTCAGCCATGTGGTTGTACGGAATACTCAGTTCAAAGGCTTGCAAGGTTAAGTCCTTAACTGTCCAGGGCAAGACATTCATCACTCATCCCTGACCCAAACAACTCACAACACTCATCCCACGGACACGAAGGCCGTTTATTAATTATCAGTGCCACGAAGGCCCACCTGGCATAAAGCCTCTTACCACTTGCCCCGGGCTAAATTAATCCCACCCTTGTTCATCTACTGTGCAACGCATGCCAACAGTATTTTCAGTTACCGTGTAGAACCACGAAAGTACCTACACTTCACGTCAATCCGTGACAAGCTCACACTTAGCATTCCAAAATCAGTTCATTTGTCATTAGTCAAGATTATTTTGCTGTTTTGGAAATATCATCAGCGCAAGCATTTCTAAGCAACTAGTCACGGTCTAGCCTCCCGTGTTGGCACATACATAGCATCCAACATATTAAATTTCCCAAACTTAGGGTGACAAAGGTGATGCATGGCATACAATTCATGATACAAGGTTGGAGTTAACAATTATGGCATTTAACTAGTTTTCCCAAAACTAAATTAATTATTTAGTCACATAATCATGCATACTTTGAATCAAAATACTATTTAAAATGCTAGGGGCAAAATGGTCAAAGCATGACTTGCCTTCAAACAGTTGATGTTCTTGGTCCAACACTTGAGATTGGTCTTCTTCAACACCCTCGCACAGCTCAACGTCTACGTGTAGCAGAAAAACATCCAAAAGCAACGAATAAACACACATTCAGGAAATACCGCAAATCAAACTAATGTGTAATTTCGCGAAAACTTCCAGATAATTACGTTGGCATTTTATAAGATTTATAAAATTTATTTCGACATTTTCGGACGTATAGTTTAAGAGATACAAATTCATAAGTTTGGACATTCCGCAAATAATTTAATAGTATAAATTTATTTATAAAATTTCATAAAAATTACTGTAGAAAGGTATTAATTTTTACTAATTAACAAAATTTGTGGCAAACGATTTGGACTGAAAATGAATTTGTAGCGAAAAAGACAAAATTCACAAATTCTGGAAATCAACAAGTACAACAAATTTTTATTTGCTTTCCTTGCATGCTATCAGACAGCGGGACCACTTTCACGCAAAGGCAATCGCTTCGACGATTCACACTAATGGATATATATATATATATACATATATTATTACACAGTGCGTATATACATACCTGCTGCGATTAGTAACAGAGAGTACCGAATCGAAGCTCCGATATATATTCACACGTACTGCCTAACATCTTTTCGTATCCAAGCAACCTATCCTAGTATAAATAAATATACATGCGGCCTTATGCCTACGAACACAGGCTAACTCATATATATATATATATATATATACGTGTACGTACATGCATTAGGGTCTAATATTTATCTACACACATATAAAAGAGTATACAACCTACGTACTAACAATTATTCATGTATACATGACCTAACATACGTAAATACATACGACGAGATCACATGATCGACAGAGATAGAGCTCGTGCGAGAGGAAAAAGAGAAAGAATACCGTTCGGCACAGGCAGTAGCGCAGACCGTCGACACAGAGAACGTGAGATCGGAGAGTGCGTCGACGGCGCGGTAAGCGGCGGCACCAACGGCGCGGCGACGTCAACGGCGGCGGCGACGGTGACGGCGGCGGTGGCGACGGCAACAGCGTAATGCAGCGGCAATGACGGGCGGCAATGATCGGTCGGGCACTCACCGGAGCGCTCTTCGCCGGCGACGGAGGAATAGCAAACCAAAAAGGAACTCACTAGATACTAGAAGTGGCAAAACTAAATGGGCATGGAAAGGTTTCATGTAGTGCTAGAAGCGAAAAGTTTGAAGTGTTCTGGCAAATCAGACTAGAAGTGAAAAGAAATGGTTTGGCGTTGGAGTGCTTCCCGTGGGATCGAAGGCCACTAGTGCATGCAAATGGGAAACGGCTGGGAAGATAAAGAATGGAAATGGTTGGTAACACATAAAGGACTGAATGGAAGTATGCGTGCTTCCAATGCATGCTGAAAAAAAATGAAACGGCTGGAGTGCAAAGGTCAAAGTATTCACACATTGCGTAGAAAAGGGAAATGGCCAGGAGTCCACCACATGGCTAATAATGAGAGGAAATAAAATCTGGGTATTCACATCAAGGCTAATGGGCCGGTTACTGATGGTATGCAAAGAGCAGTTACTAGCGTTTTGCATTCCGCAGGCAAGGAAATGAAGAAACGGTTTCTTGCATGGCTAGAAAAGTGGAAACGCATGAAGTAATGCACGGCAGCTCAATGGAAAAAACACATGGATCGACTGGGAAAATCAACCCTCCAATATACATGCATATACGTATATACACATACATGTTCTCAATACAGTTTAGAATAAAATAGCAAAAAGGTTCCAGAGATCCTAAAAAAAATTCCTCTAAAATACTAGGAACTATTTGGAACCTAACAAAGCTGGTTTCGCGATTTTTCGACGTATAGATTTTTCGTAAAAATTCTTTTAGTAAAATCAGACACCTGTACAGACTTTTGTAAAATCAACGACTTAGGTTATATAACGTGTTTTTCGAAAATATTTGAAGCGAACACTCTCGTCTAACAATTATCTTAATTATCAACAAAATTTTAAATTTTACGCTTATTCGAAAATGCCTAATCTTTATTTAATATGATTAGTTCAATAGACTTCCATCCGAATTAACAGCGAGGGCTTTAAATAATTTCTGAAAAATTCAAATAAACCCAGAAACACACTAAATAAATTAAAAGCAAATTTTGGGATGTTACAAACCTCCCCCCTTAACAGAATCTCGTCCCCGAGATTCGAGGCTAAATATAGAATTGGTTCGAGGAGACTCGACCTTCGAGGCTTTCTGCACCTACACACTTGACGAGATTGCTTCAAGGTCAAACGCTGGATAACATCCGAAAATTGACAGGTTGCTCCTTGCTGGTAAGATCCTTTGGCAACTCAATTGGCTTCGACAGGGTATGCTTTCTGGCACACCAGACACTTCTTCCACATGACCTTGATGTTATTCTTCAAAAATGGTTGGCTTGGTTTCTACGAACATTGCAAACTTGCACTGAGAACATACTGTTGTATCTTCAACCGGTGGAACAATGCTATCGATTTCATTATTGTTCATCTTTTGTATCATCATCTTCATAAGCTGAGTCTAGTTGACAAGGAACTGGTTCAAATCCTGATATGACACTGCTAGTATTAGAGATTGCAGTTGATCATCAACTATTCTGACACTGACACTGGCGACAACAACTGAGCGGGCTTGGTCTACTTCGGAAATACTGCCAAAGCTAACACTGGCACACTTTTCCATCTGTTGACTGACCAAGGTTAATAGGCAAGAGGGAAAAGCATAGATAAGTACCCAAGAATCCTAGTGCGGGGAGAACTGGTTTAAGCCAAAAACTTATACACATATTATTAATAACTTGGTATGGTTGCTTATCCAAGCCTAAAAGCTATGCAACGCATACTGCACACCCAGCAACCAATGAAAAACCAAATTAACCTAAGCACACAATATTGTAACGGCTAAGAGGGTAACTCTCCTATCTTAAGAGATGCAACTCAAACACATGAGTCTCAACTGACTACTAAAGCACTGGTTCTTCAAGCTTCGGGAAAACTTCATCGATCTACTTCTCTTCGAGCTTGATGATCCCTCGCTTCATGATCTTCAGGGCTGACAACGGCATCCAGTACTTTTTTCTTAAGTATGGAACATCGTTAACTATTCGGAACGACTCAGGTAAGATTTCCATTTAAACCAAAGGAAAGGATAGAAGTTTTAGCAAAGGGGAAAGAATAGGAGAATAAGATAAGTCAAGAACTTATTATTCTTTCAAGTTAAATTTTCTCCTTTAAAAATAATGTTGAAGCTCCTAAAGATGGCCAATCTACCTAGGGTCAAGACCTACAGTTAGTATGGCTCTGATACCACCTCTGTCGGGACCCGAATCTGCAAATTCGGACCCTCTGTGTATTCTGCACTAGTCCAGGATCACGCTAGTGCACACAGTAATAACAGGGATGAACTACCACAATCATACACAGCGAAATTAATAATAAAGTACTTCAATTATTAAATAAACTGGTTACAAGACCTTAAGGTCATCTTACAAATAGTCTGCCACGCAGGGCTTACAATAAAAAAATTAAATAAATAGCAGCGGAATGAAGAACGTTGGTGAATCCCATCAATACGCCACAGGCAACTGACAAGGTTCAACTCCTAGATAATCGCCTCCTCGTGGAACTTCACCTTCTTTGAAGTTGTAGTCTTCTCCTCAACTGATGATTTTGTTTGAAAGCAAGGGTGAGTATACAACATACTCAACAAGTCATGCGCAGAAGTGCATGTCTAATAACTATATGCAGGTTTATTCCAAAGGATAGGCTCATTTGGTTCTTTTGCATAAAACAGCATTTTACTTTCAAATACTCATACTAGATTCAAATTGATAAAACCATACTATAATATGAATTTCAAAGTCTTTCATCAATGGTTTGGCACAAAGCCCTAGTCAAATTCTTCATCGGCACGAAGCCACCCAATTCCACATTTTATTTTCAGAAGATCTAACCCTTGACTGTAATCCCCGAGCTTTGTCCAAGCAGTGGACTCGGCTATTCGAATAGATTGATACACTCTACAGAGGTTGTACACTTTCCCCACATGATACAGTCTCACACCACAAAGGCGATCAACCGTAACGAAGCTTTTCGGAAACTTCCATCTACACCGATGACCCTCGTCGGTTTTGCCTTCACTACTACTTTCCCCACGAAGGACAAAGTGTAGGACCGACAAACCCCGTTGGACAGGGTACTGCACGGCCCCAAGACGCTCCCCATACAGCTACCCCGACGAATCGCCACCCCGAGGTATCAAAGGTAAGACTTGAAACTTACTAGACTAAGACCGTCCCACCTCACCCATGTGGTTGTACGGAATACTCAGTTCAAAGGCTTGCAAGGTTAAGTCCTTAATCGTCCAGGGCAAGACATTCATCACTCATCCTCGACCCAAACAACTCACAACACTCATCCCACGGACACGAAGGCCGTTTATTAATTATCGCCACGAAGGCCCACCTGGCATAAAGCCTCTTACCACTTGCCCGGGCTAAATTAATCCCACCCTTGTTCATCTATCGCGGCAACGCATGCCATGATATTTTCGATTACCGTGTAGAACCACGAAAGTACCTACACTTCACGTCAATCCGTGACAAGCTCACACTTAGCATTCCAAAATCAGTTCATTTGTCATTAGTCAAGATTATTTTCTGTTTTGGAAATATCATCGGTAAGCATTTCTAAGCAACTAGTCACGGTCTAGCCTCCCGTGTTGGCACATACATAGCATCCAACATATTAAATTTCCCAAACTTAGGGTGACAAAGGTGATGCATGGCATACAATTCATGATACAAGGTTGGAGTTAACAATTATGGCATTTAACTAGTTTTCCCAAAACTAAATTAATTATTTAGTCACATAATCATGCACACTTTGAATCAAAATACTATTTAAAATGCTAGGGGCAAAATGGTGAAAGCATGACTTGCCTTCAAACAGTTGATGTTCTTGGACCAACACTTGAGATTGGTCTTCTTCAACACCCTCGCACAGCTCAACGTCTACGTGTAGCAGAAAAACATCCAAAAGCAACGAATAAACACACATTCAGGAAATACCGCAAATCAAACTAATGCGTAATTTCGCGAAAACTTCCAGATAATTACGTTGGCATTTTCTAAGATTTATAAAATTTATTTCGACATTTTCGGACTTATAGTTTAAGAGATACAAAATTCGTAAGTTTGGACTTTCCGCAAATAATTTAATATTATAAATTTATTTATAAAATTTCATAAAAATTACTGTAGAAAGGTATTAATTTTTACTAATTAACAAAATTTGTGGCAAACGATTTGGACTGAAAATGAATTTGTAGCGAAAAAGACAAAATTCACAAATTCTGGAAATCAACAAGTACAACAAATTTTTATTTGCTTTCCTTGCATGCTACTGTACACGGCGGGACCACTTTCACGCAGTGCACTGCTCGACGATTCACACTAATGGATATATATATATATACATATATTATTACACAGTGCGTATATACATACCTGCTGCGATTAGTAACAGAGAGTACCGAATCGAAGCTCCGATATATATATTCACACGTACTGCCTAACATCTTTTCGTATCCAATCAACCTATCCTAGTATAAATAAATATACATGCGGCCTAATGCCTACGAACACAGGCTAACTCATATATATATATATATATATATATATATATACGTGTACGTACATGCATTAGGGTCTAATATTTATCTACACACATATAAAAGAGTATACAACCTACGTACTAACAATTATTCATGTATACATGACCTAACATGCGTAAATACATACGACGAGATCAGATGATCGACAGAGATAGAGCTCGTGCGAGAGGAAAAAGAGAAAGAATACCGTTCGGCGCAGGCAGTAGCGCAGACCGTCGACACAGAGAACGTGAGATCGGAGAGTGCGTCGACGGCGCGGTAAGCGGCGGCACCAACGGCGCGGCGACGTCAACGGCGACGGCGACGGTGACGGCGGCGGTGGCGACGGCAACAGCGGCAATGCAGCGATAGCGACGGTGGCGACAGCGGTCGGTCGGGCACTCACCGGAGCGCTCTTCGCCGGCGACGGAGGAATAGCAAACCAAAAAGGAACTCACTAGATACTAGAAGTGGCAGAACTAAATGGGCATGGAAAGGTTTCATGTAGTGCTAGAAGCGAAAAGTTTGAAGTGTTCTGGCAAATCAGACTAGAAGTGAAAAGAAATGGTTTGGCGTTGGAGTGCTTCCCGTGGGATCGAAGGCCACTTGTGCATGCAAATGGGAAATGGCTGGGAAGATAAAGAATGGAAATGGTTGGTAACACATAAAGGACTGAATGGAAGTATGCGTGCTTCCAATGCATGCTGAAAAAATGAAACGGCTGGAGTGCAAAGGTCAAAGTATTCACACATTGCGTAGAAAAGGGAAATGGCCAGGAGTCCACCACATGGCTAATAATGAGAGGAAATAAAATCTGGGTATTCACATCAAGGCTGATGGGCCGGTTACTGATGGTATGCAAAGAGCAGTTACTAGCGTTTTGCATTCCGCAGGCAAGGAAATGAAGAAACGGTTTCTTGCATGGCTAGAAAAGTGGAAACGCATGAAGTAATGCACGGCAGCTCAATGGAAAAAACACATGGATCGACTGGGAAAATCAACCCTCCAATATACATGCATATACGTATATACACATACATGTTCTCAATACAGTTTAGAATAAAATAGCAAAAAGGTTCCAGAGATCCTGAAAAAAATTCCTCTAAAATACAAGGAACTATTTGGAACCTAACAAAGCTGGTTTCGCGATTTTTCGACGTATAGATTTTTCGTAAAAATTCTTTTAGTAAAATCAGACACCTGTACAGACTTTTGTAAAATCAACGACTTAGGTTATATAACGTGTTTTTCGAAAATATTTGAAGCAAACACTCTCGTCTAACAATTATCTTAATTATCAACAAAATTTTAAATTTTACGCTTATTCGAAAATGCCTGATCTTTATTTAATATGATTAGTTCAATAGACTTCCATCCGAATTAACAGCGAGGGCTTTAAATAATTTCTGAAAAATTCAAATAAACCCAGAAACACACTAAATAAATTAAAAGCAAATTTTGGGATGTTACAACAGGCAATAACAAAAAGACAAGGATCGCCCAAAAAGAATACCTCCTGGATTTCTTGAATTTCATCCCAGGTCTCATCCGAGACCCAAAGACCACTCGGAGGAGCGGCACCGGCCGGGCTGCCAGAGAGCAGAAGGCTGTGGCTCTGCGCCGTGATCCTGCACGCCGGAGGTCGAAGGCCCGGTGACGAAAGGCCGGCGGCCTCCTCCGTGATTCTGCGCAGCTCATCGGCCGAGGTGTCACCGCCGCTTCGCTCGGCGTTCTTGATCGAGAGAGGCCGACGACCGGGCGTCGAGAGAGAGGAAGGACGCGTTCTCGAAAAGGAACGATCGCACCCTGTTTGAGTCACACATCAGGCAAGAAATCACGGGACAGTTTTTCGAGAGAATGGTGCACTCACGGGAGGGGGAGGCCTCGCCGCCGAAAATTTATGAGGGCAGCCCCTGTTGGTGATCACAGTGCCAGGCACGAAGAGATCAACTACCCGTGCCGCCAATGCATCCGTCGACAAGGACGTGTCAGTTTCCCGAGTGGGATCCCGGGACCCGCCGTACTGGAACCCCAAATGGATTCTCTCCTTTAAGGGCTGCACCCGGCGCTTCACGAAGCTGATCGCGATCCCAGGGCCATTCAGCCCTCGGTTCTTCAGATCGTTAATCCATGCCAGAAGCTCGGAGACTTGGTCCAAACCGCCGCCATCCGGGGCGTCGCTCCAGCATCGGGAAGCTTTAGGGGCGCGGCCAGTGAAGGGGGCGAGAAAAGGGTCAACATTGGCACAGTAGAACCACTCTCGCCTCCAACCTTTGAGGGAGGTCTTGAGGGGGACGACGAAATACTGTCTCTTCAAGCCCTCCCGCAGCTGGAGCCCGCGCCAACGACTTGGGAGCGGCCCGGTTCGGATGAGGCTTGAGCAAGAAGAAGGAGCGGAACAAGTCCAAATGAGGACGTATCCCAAGATACGCCTCGCAAAGCTGAACGAAGATAGTAATGTGAAGAATGGAGTTGGGATTCAAATTGATCAGCTCGATTTCGTAAAAGTGGAGGAGCCCCCGGAAGAAGGCGCTTCCAGGAACGCTAAATCCTCGCCAGAAGAAGGACTCGAACACCACAATCTCGTTTTCTAGAGGTGTGGGGTAGGGGTCACCTGCGGCGGAGACGGAGAGATCAACTCCAGCGGAGGAAGGACGCCGGCGGCGACCAATTCCTCCAAGCGGGACGTCGTGGTGATGGAGGTCTCCCACCCCAAGGTCGCGGGGTCGGTGCCACCCTCCGACGCTGATGAGGATCCCGAAGAGGAAGACATCTCTGTGAAGGAGACCTGGAGGGAGGAACCGCCGAGGGCCTTGGGCGCGAAACTAGAAACCCTAGGTCGCCCAAATCGCCAAAAGAGACTTAAAGATTTCTCAACTGTGGTGGGGGAAGGGCAAAGGTATCTTCGCCTAGCAAGTTTTCCCTCATTTATAAAGAGTGAGCCTCAATTTTTGCCTTACGGCGGGGAAGACAAGGGCCTCCGCTTTCGATTCTGGGCCAGATCTAGGGCACGCCCCATGTCGGGCCGAAAGCTGAGTTGCGCAAGACGCAACCAGGTGTCAAGTCTGGTTCGAAGTTTGGGATGAAGTGCGCCCCATGATGGGCCTGAACGCCAGCCGCCACGGAAGCTTGGGGCTGGGCACTTTCCGAACATCCTCAAGCGGTATGCCCCATAATTTGGGGTCAATTGCTGGTCACTGCTTCTTAGCGTGATTGGGTACCGTGGGAGGATTTTCACTAAATCGGTCTTGAGAATGCGCCCCATGAGGGTCTGAAGCAGTGCGCCGTAAGCGGGCACAGGCATTACTCTGAATGACCAAGGTATGCCCCATGAGGGTCAGCTGAGCGACAAGCCGGTTGCCGCACACCGTAAACGGGTGCGGGTACCACTCGGCCACGAGCCAAAAAGACTATGGTACGCCCCACGAGGGCCAGCTGAGCGACGAGCCGGTTGCCGCGCACCGTGAACGGGCGCGGGTACCACTCGGCCACGAGCCAAAAGACTGCGGTACGCCCCATGAGGGCCAGCTGAGCGACAAGCCGGTTGTCACAAGACCGTGAACGGGCGCTGGTACCACTCGCCACGAGCCAAAAGATCGTGGTACGCCCCACAAGGGCTACCGGGCGACAGGCGGTTGTCGCAAGACCGTGAACGGGCGCGGGTACCACTCGGCCACGAGCCAAAAGACTGCGGTACGCCCCATGAGGGCCAGCTGAGCGACAAGCCGGTTGCCGCGCACCGTGAACGGGCGCGGGTACCACTCGGCCACGAGCCCAAAAGACTGCGGTACGCCCCATGAGGGCCAGCTGAGCGACAAGCCGGTTGCCGCGCACCGTGAACGGGCGCGGGTACCACTCGGCCACGAGCTAACCAACCACGGTGGTTCCACATGCAAGTTCTTTACGATCTCTTTTCCCGTATGATCTTTATAACAGGATAAGAGACGGAAATCCGATCCTAAAGCACTTGGGGGCTGCTGTGGGATGTCAGAGACAGGGGTCCCACCTGTGGGGCCTACACCCGACTGGGCTAGACGGGCGGAGCAGTAGGCCCAAAGCCCAGAAGCACCACGACGGGCCCGGAGGAGGTTCTCGCCTTGTTCCCCAAGCCAACTCCCGATCCTTCGGGGAAGTTTCGCGCCACGCCCGAACAACCCGCCAAGAACGAAGCATGCAGCCTGACACTGGCAGAGCCTGCGGATGCTGGAACCTGACAGGGCGGCAGGCGTGGGTCGGGGAAAGCACAACCACCACTCCAAGACGTAGTGCGCCGGAGCCGACGAAGACAAAATATGTGTTGGTGAGGCCACCATGTGGAGGGCCCGGTGGCGCCCATCTGTCATGTACCCTTCCCCCAGTATATAAGGGGAGGAGGGAGAAACAAGAAGAGGAGGGAGGAAAAACTCATATATCCAAGAACACAGGACTAGGGTATTATCTCCTCCGAGAGAGCCCGAACCTGTCTAAAAACAGATTGCCCTCGCATCCTGTGTTGCCATCAAGCTCAGATCCCGCACAAATCCCCTAGAATCACAAATCTCATTGCCGGCGAAACTGATCGTCGACAGTTGGCGCGCCAGGTAGGGGGTTGTGTCAAGATCTTCGTCAAACTTGATGGCTACGACGAGCGGAGCCTCCACAGTCTTCTTCCCGGGTCAGGTCTTCCGCTTTAAGCCTCGACCTTCATCTCCAACGACCTCGGAAGCCTTTCCCTCTCTAAGGGAACCGTCAGCCAGTGAGGTTTCCGGCGAGCCATCGCCACGACTTCAAGGCCGATCGGAGGGTCCCCTGCCTCGTGCTCGGAAGTGCCGAGTGGGGAACCGAAGGCGTCTGCTCCGGCCGGGAGTCGGACTCGAGGACGCCGAGGTACGAATGGTGGGGTTTCGCCGCCAAACCACTCGGCACCTCCGAGCTGGATTTATCTTCTTCAGCTCACCCACCGCTCGGCCGAGTCGAAGAAAGCCTAGAGAGCTGCTGGAATTTCCGTAGAGTCTGCGTAATCGAGGGCTCGTGGGCGGATCAGCGGCGCCGACACCTCGGCCGCCGCCGACTTGGAAGGTGGCCGAGCAACTGAACCTGACGCGCGGGCGCGTACTCTCCGGGATCGCGCCCGGGCTGTCAATGAAGACATTCTGCAAGCTAAGATGGGGGACCAAGCTGTTTTTCGTACCCCACAGCAGAATATTGTCGCCTCCAAGACACTCCTGGATACCCTGACCCCTATGCTGGGGGCGGGTGATCCAGTTGCCCCGATCGTGGCCCAAGTAAAGGCCATGGTGACGGCGGCAAAGAATCCAACAGCCTGCACCGACCAGCCGGCAAAGGAGCTGTCACGTGGTCCGGAGAGGACCCAGACGGCCAGCAGCCGGTCAGGTCGGGAAGCCCGCCAGACACATCATGTTCCACCCCGCGGAGATGACCTGCGACACAACATCAACCGCGACCTCCGTTCAGACCTCGACGCCAGGCGCCGCGACCGAGAAAAGGAGGAACAACGCCGTCATGCCGACGAGTATGAACGCTATGGCATCCTTCCGCGAGATCGCGAAGTACGCCAAGCGCGATCCCCTCCGCGTCGATCACCACCCGGAGGGTGTCACGGGGTCATTGAAGGGATTCGCGCGTTTACCCCTGACCTACGCCGAGTGGTTTGGCCTGATGGATTTAATCCTAAAGGCATCACTAGGTTTGACGGTGAGAGGGACCCGGAGGCTTGGCTACAGGTATATGCTCTGGCAGTCAGGGTCGCCGGAGGGGATCAGAAAGTAATGGCAAACTACTTACCGGTTACCCTCTCGCCCCTGGCCCAAGCATGGCTCACCGGACTTCCAGCGAACTCTATAGATTCCTGGGGAGATCTGTGTGAGCAGTTCATTTCAAATTTGCGTCGTTGGCTGGAGGCTTTTGTGCGGAGCTGTCCTTGATGCTCCAGGAGCTAGAGTTTCCCCATCGCCCAGAGTACCGCTGTACCTCCGTGCCTAGCATTGGATACAGCACGTGGAAGGTCAGGCTGTTGGTGTACGCCAGCAGTCGGAGTCTGGCATAGGATCGTACGTTCTACTTCACTTCGGAGAGATTGAAGATGGGAGATGCGCTGCAAGATGCGGCGAGATAGGCCCTTATCCACTTGGGCAGCAGCTACAATGACAGGCTGGAGGACACGCCGTATCGCCTTTTTCCTTGCCATGAGGAAGGAAGGTACCACAGCAGGTTTCTGAGTTTGGATCACGAGGCGGATCCAACAATTGTGCATATGGGATCGCTCATCCGAGTCCAAGATGAGGCTTATGTTAGCACTACTCACGAGCTCCAGGACGTATACGAGAGGTTGGCTGCAGCTCGAGAGGAGATTCGCCAGCTGAAGGAGACTCAGCAGGTAGCTGCTCTTCCTCCACCAGCCCCTATGCAGGCGGCACAACCAGTAGCACCAGCGCTAGTCCCAGAGGATCTGCCGATGAGAGGGTTGACGCCCGACGCCCCGCCAGCCAAGCGTCATCAAGGCCCGAAGCTTCGTGTGACCGCGCGTAAGTCGGTTCATCGCCAGTCGCCTTTGGGGGTTTCCCTGAGTTTCTTGGCTGCCCCTGGAGGAGCAGGACCTTCGTCAGCAGCTACCCCTTCCCGCAGCAGGAGCGAGGAGGAGGAGGACCCATCCCCACGTGTCTTTGAGAGTGACGCGAGTACTTAGATGCTTTAGTTTGGAGGGAATTAATTTTGTTCGCTAGCACGATGAATAAATGCTTGTGGTGGTCTGTATCGTGCCTTGTGCGTCTGTGATGCAGCCAGCGTTATCAAACTATTTTGATTTGAATAAAGAGTTTTGTTGGCTTTCTTTCTGTTATGTGCTTTTGTCGTTGTGGATGTTGTTAGTCCCCTGTTTCTTATTCTTGTTTTTCCCTCTTTCCTTGTGCTTTGGACGTCCTTGTTTCAGATGGAGAACCCAGGCTGTGGTTGTGGAAGAGGAAGAGGCCGTGGTAGGGGCCATGGACGTGGTCGTGGACAAGTGCAGTTCCAGGAAGAAGAACCTGTGGAGCAACAGCAGCAGCAAGAACAAGAACATGTGCAACCACCTGCAGCTCAACAGGAACCACCGCCACCTCCACCCCTAATTCATCCGCCCAATCTGGAACAAATGATGGCGATGCAGCTTCAACTCTTACAAGCATTGGCGCAGAATGCTCTCAACCCACCTCAAGCTGCACCAGCTCAAGCCGCAGCTGAGCCGCCCCAGTCCAAGTTTGGGGAGTTCATGTGGACTAGACCTCTAACCTTTGTTGGATCAGTTGATCCTCTGGAAGCTGATGACTGGTTAAAGGAAGTCGAAAGAAAACTTTACTTGGCCCAGTGTGATGAAGTGGAGAGTGTGCGGTTTGCTTCGCACCAACTCAAGGGTACATCAGCTAGTTGGTGGGAAAATTACTGTGCCGCCCACGAGGATGCTCAGAACATTGCTTGGAATGAGTTTGTGGAAGCTTTTCGAGCTACTCACATCCCTAAAGGAATCATGGAGATGAAAAGGAGAGAGTTTCACAAGCTACAACAAGGAAACTTATCTGTGTATGAATACCTGAATCGCTTCACCCAATTTTCACGCTACACGGCTGCTGATGTCGCTACTGATGAAGCTAAGATCTGGCGGTTTAGGAGGGTCTTTACCCCAACCTCAAGGTTCAGCTAGTATGCAATGACTTCCCATCCTTCCAGCATATGGTGAATAAAGCTTTAATACAGGAGGATACTCAACGTCAGCTGTTCAAGTCAAGGAAAAGGAAGATGATGTTCAAGAGTCAGCGTGGTGCCAGCAGCTCTAAGCCCCGCACCTTCCAGCAGCAGCCCAGCAGGCCAACAGCCTCCAACATTGCTAGGACCCCAATGTCCACTCCTCGTCCGATAGGTCAAGCCCCTACTAGCAGTGCAGGCAACCAAGCTCAGAGGAGCAACACCGCCACTGCAGGAATACAGTGCTTCAATAGCAGAGAAATGGGACACTATGCTAACAATTGTCCGCAAAAGCGTCAGCCAGTCACCCCAGTGCGGTTTAACTTGGGGTCTACACCAGCCCACGCCCCAGCACCAGCTCAAGGGAGAGGTACACCGCCGACTCTGCGTACCCCTCGGACCGTTGGAAGAGGACGTGTGAACCACATCACAGCTGAGGAAGTACAGGACGCACCGGATGTGGTCTATGGTAAGTTCTTCGTCAACACGGTGCATACTTCAGTTTTGTTTGATTCTGGTGCAACACATTCATTTATATCAGAATACTTGGTTAGAAAACATGGTTGGGATACAGTTCAGTTAAGAAACCCTTTGTTAGTTCAATCCCCTGGTAAATAATTAAGAACAACTGCTATTTGCCAAAAAATGGATATAGTTATAAAAGGGGTAAAGTTCCTAGCGAACTTAATATTATTGGATACTAAGGGTATAGAAGTAATACTTGGAATGGATTGGTTAACCAAGTAAAGGGTCAGATAGACTGTGCTAGTAGAGCTATCTCTCTTACTAGCTCTGAGGGAATTCGAGTGGAATTCTTGTCTAATCTTTCCTCTAAGGGGGGTAGTACCCTGAACCGTCTGAAAGGGACGTCATTGGAAAATGTGCCTATAGTGAATGAATACCCGGATGTGTTTCCAGAAGATCTGCCTGGTATGCCACCAGATTGGGATATTGAGTTCGTCATCGAGCTTGTACCTGGTACAGCTCCGATCTCAAAAAGGCCTTACCGGCTACCTGCCAATGAGTTAGTAGAAATGAAGAAACAAATTGCGAAGTTACAGGAGAAAGGGTTTATTAGACCAAGTTCTTCGCCATGGGGATCACCTGTAATCTTTGTCACGAAAAAGGATGGTAGTCTAAGGATGTGCATAGATTACAGATCTTTGAATGAGGTCACCATCAAGAATAAGTACCCCTTGCCCAGAATAGATGATTTGTTTAACCAGTTGAAAGGAGCCCAAGTTTTCTCAAAAATAGATTTGAGATCAGGATATCATCAACTTAAGATAAGGAAAGAAGATATTCCGAAGACAGCCTTCACTACCAGATATGGACTGTTTGAGTTTACATTGATGTCATTCGGATTAACAAATGCCCTTCTTATTTCATGAATTTGATGAATAAGGTGTTCATGGAATATTTGGACAAGTTCGTTGTAGTCTTCATTGACGACATTCTTGTCTATTCCAAGAGCCGAGAAGAACATGAAGATCATCTGAGGATAGTTTTGGAAAGGTTAAGAGAACATCAGCTGTATGCCAAGTTCAGTAAGTGTGACCTTTGGTTGAAGGAAGTTTCTTTCCTGGGTCATGCTATTTCTGCTGGAGGAGTAGCAGTAGATCCTACGAAAGTAAGGGATGTTTTGGATTGGACGCAACCCAGGTCAGTCCCGGATATCAGAAGCTTCCTTGGATTAGCTGGATATTATCGGCGATTCATTGAAGGTTTTTCCAAGATAGCGAGACCTCTCACTCAGCTTTTGAAGAAAGAGAAGAAGTTTGAATGGACAAAATCTTGTGAACAGAGTTTTCAGGAGTTGAAGAGGAGATTAACTTTAGCCCAAGTTCTTATTCTGCTGGATATTCATAAGGATTTTGAAGTTTACTGTTGTCGACGATCGGTTTCGCCGGCAATAAGATTTGTGATTATAGGGGATTTGTGCGGGATCTGAGCTTGATGGTAACACAGGATGCGAGGGCGACCTCTGTTTAGACAGGTTCGGGCTCTCTCGGAGGAGATAATACCCTAGTCCTGTGTTCTTGGATATCTATCAGCCTCTCTTCTTGTTTCTCCCTCCTCCCCTTATATACTGGGGGAAGGATACATGATAGATGGGCGCCACCGGGCCCTGAACATGGTGGCCTCGCCAACATGTACTTTGTCTCTATTGGCTCTGGCGCACCACGTCTTGGAGAGGTGGTTATGCTTTCCCCGATCCACGCCTGCCACTTCGTCAAGTTCCGGCGCCTGCAGGCTCTGCGAATGTCAGGCTGCATGCTTCGCTTTTGGTGGGTTGTTTGGGCGTGGCGCGAAGCTTCCCCGAAGGATCGGGAGTTGCCTTGGGGAACAAGTCGAAAACCTCCACCGGGCCCGTCGTGGCGCTTCTGGGCTTTGGGCCTACTACTCCGCCCGTCTGGCCCAGTCAGGTATAGGCCCCACTTGCGGGACCCCTATCTCAGACATCCCACAGCAGCCCCCAAGTGCTTTAGGATCGGATTTCTATCTCTTATCCAGTCATAAAGATTATACAGGAAAAAAGATCGTAAAGAACTTGTAATATGAAGCCACCGTGGTTGATTGGCTCGTGGCCGAGTGGTACCCGCGCCCGTTTACGGTGCGCGGCAACCGGCTTGTCGCTCAGCTGGCCCTCATGGGGCATACCGTAGTCTTTTTGGCTCGTGGCCGAGTGGTACCCGCGCTGATTTACGGCGGCGCGCAACCGCTCATCGCTTCTCGCCCTCATGGGGCATACCGTAGTCTTTTGGCTCGTGGCCGAGTGGTACCCGCGCCCGTTTACGTGCGCGGCAACCGGCTTGTTGCTCAGCTGGCCCTCATGGGGCATACCGTAGTCTTTTTGGCTCGTGGCCGAGTGGTACCCGCGCCCGTTTACGGTGCGCGGCAACCGGCTCGTCGCTCGGCTGGCCCTCATGGGGCATACCGTAGTCTTTTTGGCTCGTGGCCGAGTGGTACCCATGCCCGTTTACGGTGCGCGGCAACCGGCTCGTCGCTCGGCTGGCCCTCATGGTGCATACCGTAGTCTTTTGGCTCGTGGCCGAGTGGTACCCGCGCCCGTTTACGGTGCGTGGCAACCGGCTTGTCGCTCGGCTGGCCCTCGTAGGGCGTACCGTAGTCTTTTTGGCTCGGGGCCGAGCGGTACCCGCACCCATTTGCGGTGTGCGGCGATTGGCTTGTGAGGCCCAACCGACCCTCATGGGGCATACCTTGGTCATTCAGAGTAATGCCTGTGCCCGCTTACGGCGCACTGCTTCAGACTCTCATGGAGCGCATTCTCAAGACCGGTTTAGTGAAAATCCTCCCACGGTACCCAATCACGCTAAGAAGTAGTGACCAGCAATTGACCCCAAATTATGGGGCGTACCGCTTGAGGATGTTCGGAAAGTGCCCGGCCCCAAGCTTCCGTGGCGGCCGGCGTTCAGGCCCATCATGGGGCGCACTTTATCCCAAACTTCGAACCAGACTTGACACCTGGTCGCGTTTTGCGCAACTCAGCTATCGGCCCAACATGGGGCGTGCCCTAGATCTGGCCCAGACCGAGCGCCGAAGGCCTTTGCTTTTCCGCCAGAAGGCTTAAAAATTAAGGCTTATTCCTTATAAATGAGGGGAAACTTGCTAGGCGAAGATACCTTTGCCCTTCCCCCACCACGGTTGAGAAATCTTTAAGCCTCCTTTGGCAATTTGGGCGACCTACGGTTTCTAGTTTCGCGCCCAAGCCCCTCGGCGGTTCCTCCCACCAGGTGTCCTTCACTGAGATGTCTTCTTCTTCGGAATTCTTATCAGCGTCGGCGGGTAACACCGACCCTGCGGCCACGGGGTGGGAGACCTCCATCACCACGACATCCCGCTTGGAGGAGCTGGTCGCCGCCGGCGTCCTTCCTCCGCTGGAGTTGATCTCCGCCCGTCCCGCCGCAGGTGACCCTTACCCCACACCTCTAGAGAATGAGATTGTGGTGTTCGAGTCCTTCTTCTGGTGAGGATTTAGCGTTCCTGGGAGCGCCTTCTTCCGAGGGCTCCTTCACTTTTACGAAATCGAACTGATCAATTTGAATCCCAACTCCATTCTTCATATTACTATCTTCGTTCAGCTTTGCGAGGCGTATCTTGGGATACGTCCTCATTTTGTCTTGTTCCGCTCCCTCTTCTGGCTCAAACCTCATCCGAACCGGGCTGCTCCCAGCGTCATTGGGGTCGCCGGGCTCCAGCTGCGAGAGGGCTTGAAGAAACAAGATTGCCGTCATCCCCCTCAAGACCTCCCTCAAAGGTTGGAGGCGGGAGTGGTTCTATTGTGCCAATGTTGACCCTTTTCTCGCCCCTTTCGCTGGCCGTGCCCCTAAAGCTTCCCGATGCTGGAACGATGCCCCGGATGGCGGCGGTTTGGACCAAGTCTCCGAGCTTCTGGCATGGATTAACGATCTGAAGAACCAAGGGCTGACGGGCCCCGGGATCGCGATCAGCTTTGTGGGGCGCCGGGTGCAACCCTTGAAGGAGAGAATCCACTTGGGGTTCCAGTACTACGGGACTCAGGATCCCACCCGGGAGACGGACACGTCCTTGTCGAAAGATGCATTGGCGGCGCGGGTAGTTGACCTCTTTGTGCCTGGCACTGTGATCACCAACAGGGGCTGTCCTCACAAATTTTCGGCGGCGAGGCCTCCCCCTCCCGTGAGTGCCCCACTCTCTCGAAAGACTGTCCCATGATTTTTTGCCTGATGTGTGATTCTGACAGGGTGCGATCGTTCCTTTTTCAGGAACGCGCGTCCTTCTTCTCTGATGCTCCGGTCGTCGGCCTCTCTCGGCTGAGGAATGCTCAGGCCAAGCGATCGGCTGACACCTCGGCCGATGAGCTGCGCCGGGAATCGGCGGAAGAAACTGCTGGCCTTTCGTCAGATGGGCCTTCGACCTCCGGCGTACCCGGATCACGGCTACTGAGCCACGCCTTACGTCTCAGGGCATCCCCGCCATCGGGCGCTGGGTCTGGCTCCCCTCCGAGTAATGCTGGGACTCGGATGAGACCTGGGATGAAATTCAAGAAATCCAGGAGGTATTCTTTCGGGCAATCCTCGTCTTTTTGTTATTACCTGTGCTGAGATGTTTTTCCCTTTTTTGCCGATTCAGGACTCCTACTATGGACGTCCCAGTGGAGGGGTCTCCTGAAAAGGAGCCCCAGGCACCGGCTTCTCCAAGGGGGACCCCCCGCGTCGGCCAGGTCACCCTCCCCGTCGGCTGCTGGGGCGTCGCCACCCGGTGCCGGTGGCCCGACCGTTGAACCATCGGGTGGTCCTGCCGTCGACGAGCTTGACCCGGCACCGTCTCCCGAAGTGGAGGAGGTGCATCGAGAGCCACCGCCGCTCGGTGGTCTGCCGAAGCCCCCGAATCGGACCGTATGGTGGGAGGGGGGTTCCGACTGGAGCGGGATGAAAGAGGACGAAGAGGCGGAGAGAGCGGCTCGGACGGAGCTTTACGAGCTCACCGTCAGGTGTAGCACGCTCGTCAGGGTGAGTTTCTTGTCCTTCTTCAGTCTGTTGCCTGCTGGCCTCCCCCTGAGACTCTGCCCTGCCACCTAGGACATGGGAGAGCGCTCGGAGCAAAGGTCGCAATTTTTTCGTAAGGTGCTCCCGAAGCTCAAGGAGCACCAGAAGTATCAGGACAAGCTCAGCGAGATCAGCAGCGACAGATGGAAAGAGGTTCACGGGCTGGAAACCCAGTGCATGGCGATCCGAGAGGAGCAGGCGAAGCTTGAGCATATGCTTGAAGGTGAGATCCTCTCCCCGGACTCGGTTTGGACATCTTTTTGGACAATTGGAAAGGATGATGACGCTCTCGTGTTTCAGAGCGCGATTCGACCATTGCTGAGCTGAGAGCCCTGACCGAAGCTTGAAAGTTCTAACCTCAAGCTCGAGTCGGCTTGGAGAGGATACAACGGAGCTGAAGGGTAAATCTCTTTGACTTGGATTGAACGCATTACTTGGCGTCAGGTGTGTTACGATGGCAGTTCGGCTTTGGTGCGAGAATGCAAGGAGGAGATGACAACCGCCGAACGGAGTCGGATCGAGCCGCGCTGCCGTCGCGAGCCAGTTCTACACCTTCTGCGTATTGAAGGAGCTGAGCCGGGCCAGGGGGACGACGCTGTTCCGCTTCTCTCTGGAGGAGCAGATAGGATCAGAGCTTATGCCAAGGAGTCCGCAACCATGAGTGCGAACCAGGCGTTGGCGGTGGTCAAGTCTCATTATCCGAGAGTTGACCTTGAAGCTGTGAAAGAAGGCTTTGCCTGTGATGAAGACAAAGCCAACGCGCTCCTCGAAGAGGTCTCTGGTACATCGCAAGCCTTGTTAGAGAATCTCGAATTCTGATTTCGATGTGAATCTTAATGCCGAGTGCTCGCGCTCCCCTCCTTGTTTGAAACGTTGTATTTTCTCACTTGAACATAATTTGCCTGTATTGTCCTCTGCTAAGTGGGCTCCAGACCTCTTTTACTCTTTCCCCCTTGTCTGAATTGCTAGAATATAGGTCCACGGCCTTTTGGCCCCGTCGCACCTTTCTGGGTGGCTTTCAGTCGACTGGTATGGCTTCCATGCGCAAGGGTCTTGGCCCGTGGCCTTCTCGCCCAGACACGCTTTTCCGAGTGGCTGGCGTGCAGCTCTCGAGCGTCGGGACTTACGTTGTGGCCACGGTCTTTTGGCCCCCGTTGCGCCTTTCTGGATGGCATTCAGCCGACTGGTAGGGCTCCCAAGCGCCAGGGTCTTGGCCTGTTACCTTCTCGCCCAGACACGCTTTTCCGAGTGGCTGAGTGGTTCAGCCCCCAGGTTTGCATCGTCGCATCCCAGCTTGCAGCCCCCGGACTTCTCGCTTAACTGAGCGAAGTGAGCGGGAAGGCCGAATGAACTTGAACTGCTCGTGACACGTGTTTGGTGAGACGCCTCTTAATTTTGTTCAATGTGCTGATCTTCTTTGGTACTCCGAATAAATTGGCAGTCATTGCAACGTCGCTTCGTCTTCTACATTTTTAAATGGCGTCGCCTCGGCTCTGGAGCCATGCACAGCTTATAAATGGGACGTCACCGCCCTTGAGCGATCGTCCCCTTCTTCTTCCTCTTCTTCCTCTTTTTTCCCTCTCAGCCTTCCTCCATGGCTAACATGAGAAGATTCGTTGGCCCCTACGCGGCGTTCTTCCGCCAGCGATTCTTCGGGCTGCTCCACAGCTGGGAGGAGGCGGAGTCTTGGGAGGAGCTCGACTTCGCCACTCTGGAAGCGGAGGAAGAGGAGGGGGCCGCGGGGGACGCCACCGCCGTGGCCACCTTGCTGGAGGCTGCACCGGGGCTCCACGAGGTGGCCGAGATCATCATCGAGATAGTTGGGCGCGAACGCCGCGACGACCTAGCCGTCAGGGCCCTCGTCCGCCTTATACCACCCCTGTGGGTGGTTGAGGACGAGATTCTGGCGGCTTTGGGTCGCGCGAGTCGCGTCTGATCTCGACGATCTCGCCCCCGGGCCTCCCAGGCGAAGCGAGCACCAAGAAGACCAAGAAGACCAAAGACAAAGAGGATTGGCGGCAGGAGCCGCCTCTCTCCCCCCCTTCTTTTTTTTAGCGCGAGAAAATGAAAAAGAAAGTCAGCAATGTAAATTATTAATATTATGGAACAAAATGTGAAATCTTGCCCAGTCTATGCCCATCATAATTATCCCGAGTTTGAGGTTCCGCCTAATCAATCGTTCTAGTCAGTTGCTCCAGCGCCAGCAACGAGGCGTTGAGGCTTGAGCTTTTGTCAGCTAGAAACCCACGACTAGGCGAATATCGGTTAAATTCTGGCGCTGCGAATTGTAGTTCCCGAGTGGTTAGTGCTTTCAGGCTCTACCCTTCCCGCTTCGTGCGCTGGTATAAACCGCCGGAGTCTTCCGCTTATCGCGGTCTTTATTTCCGTGCGTTTTGTACCGGCGCGACCAGGGTTAGGTGCTACACCAGCCGGGTAATAACCACTCGGGACTAGCATTACACAGTAGAAATTCAGAACATGAAACGGATCACCATTTTATTAGTATGTGAGAGTCGGGTACATAACTTATGCGTAGAAGCGACGGAGCTGTTCGGCGTTCCAAGTATTCGCCAAAGCCTCGCCATCTTCACGTCTGAGTCGATAAGCACCCGGCCGGACCGTCTCCTCCACAATGTACGGTCCTTCCCAAATTGGAGAGAGCTTGTGCTCGCTTTTCTGGTTCCTCCTGAGGACCAGATCTCCTTTTGAAAAGACTCTGCTTCTGACATTGCGAGAATGGTAACGCCGAAGTCCCTGGAGGTACTTAGCCGACTGGATGGCTGCAACGTTCCGAGCCTCCTCGAGTTGATCAAGCTCCACCGTTCGGCTCTCCTCGGACTCGGCCTCCTTGTAATTCTGAACCCTTGTGGATTCGAATCCTAGTTCGGTCGGCAGAACCGCCTCGGCGCCGTAGACTAGGAAAAAGGGTGTTTGGCCAGTTGCTCTACCGGGGTGGTTCTGAGTCCCCAGAGTACCGACGGTAACTCCTTCACCCATCGGGCAGCGTATGGTTTGAGATGATCGAAGATCCTGGCCTTGAGACCCTGGAGGACCAGGCCATTAGCCCGCTCCACCTGCCCATTGCTTCGTGGATGAGCCACCGAGGCGAAGCAGGTCTTGATCCCGATGCCTTCGCACCATTCTTGAAATTCTTCACTCCTGAATTGGGTACCATTGTCCGTGATGATCCGGTTGGGCACTCCAAATCTAACCACGATATCCTGGAAGAACTCCTTGGCCTTAACCGCAGTGATAGTGGCGACTGGTTTAGCTTCGATCCACTTGGTGAACATGTCAATAGCTACGAAAAGGTAGGCGAAGCCACCTTGAGCCTTCTTGAGCGGACCCACTAAGTTGAGCCCCCAGACCACGAAGGGCCAAGAGATGGAGATAGTTTGCAGCTCCTGCGCCGGCAAGTGTGTCTGCCTTGCATAGAACTGGCAGCCCTCGCAAGTTCGAACGATCTCCTTAGCATCCGTCACTGCCGTTGGCCAGAAGAAGCCCTGCCGGTAGGCTTTCCCAACCAAGGAGCTTGACGCCGCGTGATGGCCACACATCCCTGAGTGGATTTCTTGGAGCAGATCTCTTCCCATTTGTTCCGAAATGCACCGCCTAAGGACTCCTGAGGCGCTCTTCCGAAAGAGCTCCTCGCCTACCACCACATAGGATTTGGCTTGTCGGGAGACGCGCTCTGCCAGAGCGGTTGCTTCTGGAAGTTTGTCCTTCAGGAGATAATCAAGGTATGGGGCCGTCCAGTTGGGATCAATGAGCAGGACTCCGGCCTCAGGATCTTTGCTCGGCTCCCGTCGTTTTGCGACGGTTGGTTCGTAAAGATCCTGGGCGAAGATACCACTCGGGACATCTGCCCGAGTGGCTCCCATTTTAGCCAACTCGTCGGCTGCCTCATTATTGCGGCGGAGGACATGAACCAGCTCCAGACCGTCAAACTTGCCTTCCAATTCTTGGACTTGCTGGCAGTATGCCGTCATAGTCTGATCGACGCACGACCAATCCTTCTGTACTTGGCTCACCACCAATTGGGAGTCACCACGAAATGCCAGTCGTCGGATTCCGAGCGACGTGGCGATGCGGAGCCCATGGATGAGAGCCTCGTACTCTGCGGCATTGTTCGAGGCCGGGAAAGGCGACGATCCGCGCTTTAGCTTCGACCGCGGAATCCCCATATCGTCAAGGGTTTTGACAAAGAGGACATTGAGCCCGCTTCCACCGTCGATCAATACCCTCTTGAGCTTGATGCCGCGGACGACGGGTGCCAAGACAAGAGGATACCTGCCGGGGAATGGGACATGATCTGGGTGATCCGAGCGGTCGTAGGTTATCGCGACCTTGGACCACCGTACATATCGGGGGGTCTCCGGCTCCACTGCGTAGATGTCCCGGGCGGTGAGCTTTTGCTTCCGCTTGGATTCATATGCAGCCGAGCCCCCGAATATGTAGTTGAGCTCGAGATCGACTTCCTGATAGTCCTCCTCGGCTTCGGGGGGAGGTGGCTTGTCGGCGGCGTGTCCACTCGGACCTTGTCCAGCCTGCTTCTTGCTCTCGCGGGCGAATCTCTTTAGGGTGAAGCAGTCCTTGGCGGCATGTCTCCCCTTCGGATGGAAGGGGCAAAGCGAGTTCATCACCTTGTCATACCCATCCTCCTTAAGGGCGCGAGGGTGAGTTGGTGCAGCGACTGCCACCAGCTCTTCACCCTTGCGCTTCTTTTCCTTCCGCTGGGGGGGTTCAGCCTGATCCTTCCCCTCGTCACGCTGTTCCGCCAAAGCCTCGGAGGCTGAAGCGTAACGGTCCGCTAGGGCGAATAGCTCACGGACCGACGTTGGTGGCTTCCGGGACATCTTCTTGATGAGATCGGGGTCGCTGACTCCCTTCTGGAAGGCAGCTATCACAATCGCATCCGTGACATCCGAACGGTGCTTTTTCTATGCATAAAGCGCTTGACGAACTCCCGGAGGGATTCGTTCCTCCTTTGGTGTAGCTGATATAGGTCCCAAGGGGTGCCTAGGCGCTCGTAAGTGCCTTGGAAATTTGAAATGAACTGCTCACACAGATCTCCCCAGGAATCTATAGAGTTCGCTGGGAGTCCAGTGAGCCATGCTTGGGCCAAGGGCGAGAGGATAACCGGTAAGTAGTTTGCCATTACTTTCTGATCCCCAATGCCTCGATCGCTGTGAGCATATACCTGTAGCCAAGCCTCCGGATCCCTCTCACCGTCAAACCTAGTGATGCCTTTAGGATTAAATCCATCAGGCCAAACCACTCGGCGTAGGTGAGGGGTAAACGCGTGAACCCCTTCAATGACCCCGCGACACCCTCCGGGCGGTGATCGACGCGGAGGGGATCGCACTTGGCGTGCTTCGCGATCTCGCGGAATGATGCCGTAGCGTTCATACTCGTCGGCATGACGGCGTTGTTCCTCCCTTTCTCGGTCGCGGCGCCTGGCGTCGAGGTCTGAACGGAGGTCGCGGTTGATGCTATGTCGCAAGTCGTCTCCGCGGGGTGGAACATGATGCGTCTGGCGGGCTTCCCGACCTGACCGGCTGCTGGCCGTCTGGGTCCTCACCGGACCACGTGACAGCTCCTTTGCCGGCTGGTCGGTCTGGGCTTGCTGGATAGCTGCCGCCGTCACCATGGCCTTTACTTGGGCCACGATCGGGGCAACTGGATCACCCGCCCCCAGCATAGGGCTCAGGGTATCCAGGAGTGTCTTGGAGGCGACGATATTCTGCTGTGGGGTACGGAAAACAGCTTGGTCCCCCATCTTAGCTTGCAGAATGTCTTCATTGACAGCGGCGCGGTCTCAGAGTACGCCAGCGGCGTCAGGTTCAGTTTCTCGGCCACCTTCCAAGTCGGCGGCGGCCGAAGTGTCGAGGCGCTGCTGCGAATCCGCCCGTGAGCCCTCGATTACGCAGACTCTACGGAAATTCCAGCAGCTCTCTAGGCTTTCTTCGACGGCTCGGCTAAGCTGGGTGAGCCTGAAGAGGATAACTCCAGGCGCTCGGAGGTGCCGAGTGGTTTGGCGGCGAGAACCCCCACCATTCGTACCTCGGCGTCCTTGAGTCCGACTCCCTGGCCGGAATGGGCCTTCGGTCCCCTACTCGGCACTTTAGAGCGCGAGACAGGGGGACCCCCCGATCGGCGTGGAAGTCGCGACGATGGCCCACCGGAAACCTCACCGTGCTGCAACACGGTCCCCTTAGAGAGGGAAAGGTTCCCGAGGTCGTTGGAGATGAAGGCCAGGCTTCCGAAACGGAAGACCTGACCCGGGAAGAAGACTGTGGAGACTCCGCTCGTCGCAGCCATCAAGCTTGACGAAGATCTTGACACAAGCCCCTACCTGGCGCGCCAACTGTCGACGATCGGTTTCGCCGGCAATAAGATTTGTGATTATAGGGGATTTGTGCGGGATCTGAGCTTGATGGTAGCACAGGATGCGAGGGCGACCTCTGTTTAGACAGGTTCGGGCTCTCTCGGAGGAGATAATACCCTAGTCCTGTGTTCTTGGATATCTATCAGCCTCTCTTCTTGTTTCTCCCTCCTCCCCTTATATACTGGGGGAAGGATACATGATAGATGGGCGCCACCGGGCCCTGAACATGGTGGCCTCGCCAACATGTACTTTGTCTCTATTGGCTCTGGCGCACCACGTCTTGGAGAGGTGGTTATGCTTTCCCCGACCCACGCCTACCACTCCGTCAGGTTCCGGCGCCTGCAGGCTCTGCGAATGTCAGGCTGCATGCTTCGCTTTTGGCGGGTTGTTTGGGCGTGGTGCGAAGCTTCCCCGAAGGATCGGGAGTTGCCTTGGGGAACAAGTCGAAAACCTCCACCGGGCCCGTCGTGGCGCTTCTGGGCTTTGGGCCTACTACTCCGCCCGTCTGGCCCAGTCAGGTATAGGCCCCACTTACGGGACCCCTATCTCAGACATCCCACAACTGTGATGCTTCAAAACAAGTTCTTGGAAGTGTTTTGATGCAAGAAGGGAAAGTAATAGCGTACGCTTCAAGACAACTGCGACCCTATGAAGAAAACTACCCAACTCATGATTTGGAATTAGCCGCAGTTGTGTACGCACTCAAGATTTGGAGACACTATTTGATCGGCAATAGATGTGAAATCTATACTGATCATAAGATCTTGAAGTACATCTTCACTCAGTCCGATCTCAATTTAAGGCAAAGAAAGTGGTTAGAATTAGTGAAAGATTATAATATTGGAATCCATTACCACCCTGGAAAGGCTAATGTTGTTGCGGATGCGTTGCGTAGGAAAAGTTACTACAACAATGTTACGGTACAGGAAGGCCAACCAGCGCTTCATGAAGAGCTCCAACGCCTTAACATGGAATTGGTGAATGAAGGCTGTATTTTCAATATGGAAGTGCAATCGACCCTAGAAGATCAGATCCGAGAAGCTCAAAAGAATGATAAAGGCATAGCGGACCTAAAGGAGGGCATGAAGAAAGGAAAGTTTTACGAATTTTCAGAAGATGAGAAAGGTACTGTTTGGTTCTGAAAAAAAATAGTAGTCCCTAACCAAAAGGAAATCAAGGATATCATTTTGAAAGAGGCTCATGATTCTGTGTATTCTATTCACTCGGGAAGTACAAAGATGTACTCCGATTTGAAAGAAAAGTATTGGTGGTTCAACATGAAGAAAGAAGTTGCTGACTTCGTGGCTCGTTGTGATGTATGTCAGTTGGTAAAAGCTGAACATCAGAGACCAGCCGGTCTATTGCAACCTTTGCAAGTTCCTGTTTGGAAATGGGAAGAAATCAGAATGGATTTTATCACTGGACTACCCAAAACGAAATCCGGATATGACTCTATTTGGGTCATTGTGGACAGATTAACAAAAGTTGCACACTTTATTCCGGTCAAAACAACCTATTCTAGTGATAAACTCGTAGAGCTATATATGGCCAAGACTATGTGTTTGCATGGTGTGCCAAAGAAGATCGTGTCCGATCGAGGTTCTCAATTTACCTCGAGGTTTTGGCAGAAGTTGCATGAGGTTTTGGGTACAAATTTGAATTTCAGTACTGCTTACCATCCCCAGACAGATGGTCATACGGAAAGAATAAATCAAATATTGGAAGATATGTTAAGAGCTTGTGCTTTGACGTATAAGGGTTCTTGGGATCAGAATTTGCCCTATGCCGAATTCTCGTACAACAACAGCTATCAGTTGAGTCTGAAGATGGCACCCTTTGAAGCTCTGTACGGAAGAAAATGCAGAACACCATTGTATTGGAAGGAGACATAACATGGACAGATAATTGGCCCTGATATCCTAAAAGAAGTTGAAGAGCAAGTCAAGGTGATCCGTGAGAATTTGAGGACAGCCCAGTCAAGACAGAAGAGTTATGCGGATAACCGTCGTCGGGAATTAAGTTTTGCACCTGGTGATCATGTGTACCTGAAGGTTTCCCCGCTGAAGGGAATGTATCGGTTCAGAGTTAGTGGGAAGTTAGCGCCCCGCTACATCGGTCCATTTCCAGTGGTTGCTAGAAGAGGAGAAGCCGCATACAAGTTAGAATTGCCTCCTCAGCTGTCAGGAGTACATGATGTCTTTCATGTCTCTTAGTTGAAGAAGTGTCTCAGGGTACCCGAGCATCAGATGTCGTATGAAGAGATGGACTTGAAAGAAGACCTGTCGTATCCCGAGTACCCCGTCAAAATTTTGGGTGAAGCCGAACATCGAACCCGGAGCCGAGTAATCAAGTTCTGCAAGGTTCAGTGGAGTAATCATTCCGAGAAGGAAGCTACCTAGGAGCGAGAAGAGGATCTTCGAGCAGAGTTTCCCGATCTTTTTCTTTCTCCGTCCGAATCTCGGGGACAAGATTCTTTCTAAGGGGGTAGCTTTGTAACATCCTCAATTTCGACTTTCTAGAAAAATCTAATTTAAATTAATTAAATTTAAAATTTGGTTCTTCCTTGATGTTTAAATTAATCTAGCATCCTTATCCGTCCAAAATCGGAGTTCCATTCTTCCTAGCCCGAAAAATTAAATTTCCAGATTCCAGTCCATACCCGAAATTCCACCCGAGTTAGAAAATACTCTAAAAATCCCGAAACCTATTGCATTGGGTCCCAAATATTCTAAAAACATTTTGGGAATTTTTCTCAAGATTTTTGGAAGCTATCTGGTATTTTATCTCGCGCGGCTTTCATTTAATGCCTGCTATTCGCCCCAGAATATTTTAAATTCCAAATTTCATCCAAATTCCGCGAAACCAATTTTATTGGGTTCCAAATATTCCCTAATGGTTCTAGGAATTTTTTCGAAATTTTTAAACCATTTTTGCTATTTTTTCTCTAGGGCGTTGCATTTACGTACTTCTCGGCCAACCGGAGGGTGCCACGTGGCATGCTACAGTGTTATCTTCAACCTCACGATTGGAAAGTTTCTAGAGGAGCTCCATGAAACCTCCATTCATAGCATTCATGATTCAAATCCTCATAACTTTCCAATCAATGCTCCAAATCGCGAACGGCCGGATCCGTTGGATTCGTAGCAATGAAATCTTTCCATCCCCCACGATCTTTAGCCCCAACTCTCGCTAGAAATGGCTCTATCCTTCCAAAACAGAAATTCACTTAATTGCTCATTACTCGGCCGTTTCAACTCCAAACGGCGTGCTTCCACCTCTCAAATCTTCGTGTTGGAGTTCTCTTCCCGGTGGTATCATCCTCCATTAGCCTCTCCTAGCCATTCGTCCGGGAGATTGCAAAAACCGACAAGGAACGCCGTTTTTCGTGTTCTTCGGTTTCTTCATCATATCTTCTTCTCCGGTGGGCCGAATCCAATTCCGTTCATTCCCTTGGGTGCGCATGGATGTCTAGATTCTAACTCATCAAACAATTTTAGGTTTCATCAAGTGTGGACGACGAATTTCGTGTTTAAATACCTCCGACCGAACCTCCGTTCATCGTCGAATTCGTCGCCTCCGGTGAGCGTTGGTTCGATTCCTTGCTACCTTGAGTCCCTCTAGATGTCCCCTTGATGATCCATACTTTAATTTAGCAATGTTATGTGTTAATTTTCGTAAATTTCTGAAATTTTCGAAATTTTGGGCTCCCTCTGTTTTTGCCCGTGCCCGTGCGAGCTCGCATTGCGCTCCGGCCGGCTTCGTCGGCGCCTCGGCTGCCCGGTCCAGATGCCCTCGCCGGCGCCGGCGGCGCTGGCGTCGTGCCGACCCATTGCCACGCCTCGCCGCCACGCGCGCCGGCTCATTGGCGCTGTCGCTCTGCCGCTCGCCTTGGCAGCCGGCGCCGCTGCGCCACGCCGAGACGTCTTTCCGCCCCTGGGCGCTCGTGCCGCCTCCCCTTGAGGCCGCCGCCACCGGCCTGCCGTCGGCCGTCCGGCCCCACCCCACCGGTGCCCCATGGAGCATTTGCTCCTCTGTTCTTTCCCCATGGCTAGAGCTTGGAGAAGAACCACAAGAGTATGATAGGGATGGCCCACCATCCATAGAGCCAATCAATTCCAAAATTCAGAAAAAAAATATAAAGATTCCTGGAATATTCCCTCGTTTTTCTTTTTCCATGATTTTTCAAACTTCGGAAGCTCATAACTTTTGCGTCCGAACTCCGATTGACTCCGTTCAAATTCCTAAATTCATCTAAATTCAATATCTACCTGCCAGTATAAGTTTTGTAATTTTTGGATTTTATGTATTTTATTGTTATTTATTTGTTGTACCGTTTTGTCCATAGCCGAGGATCCCGCCGAGTCCGCCAACCCCGCCGCCGGACTTCAAGAGTTCGACATCCTCGCTGCGACTGAAGGCAAGTCCCTTGACACATTTTGATCCCATGTTTGCAAATGTGTTTACAATGCTTTATAAACATGCATCGCTATCTTTATCATCGTACGTCCCATATAGATGATTAGTGAATCCAAATTGCGATTACCTCCTTGATTATTGATACCCATGCTTAATTGTAACCCTAGGAATCTTTGCTATGTCATGTATATTTTATATTGTGACTTTTGTTGGTTAGAGCGGTAGATATGCTTAGTACCCGAATTGATGAAAATGACACATGGGTGGGATTATACAAAAGTTATGGTTTAACATGTGATTTAAGGATTATGGTAAAGTATTTGGTACTGTTTTTATAAAATAAAAATAACAAGAAAAAGGATTTGGACTTGGGCGGATTGAGCACTAGTTCCCACTGTGCAAGTACCGCCCCAAGTCAATTAAGGACCGACGCTTATGACTGTCCATTCTAAGCATTACCGTACTACCACATGTATATAATGGTACGATCTGTCTAAATAATTTGTATAAACCTAACTTAGACTCACCAAATGGTGGAATGTGAGTGCCGGATAGAGGCAAGACTGTTTTTCTCACACGGCGCAAGAGGGGGCTTCTGTACTTGGTGGATTGAACCCTAACAGCGGTGAAACCTCAGCGGGTGGGTCGGTTTAGGCGTATACATTGTAAAGGCCTTGTCATGATTTCTCTGCCAGCACACCAAAGGAAGTGTGTTAATAGCTTGGCATCAAGAGAATATCATGTCTTGTGGGTAAAGTTGTACACCTGCAGAGTTAAAACTATTCGAATAGCCGTGCCTACGGTCAAGGGCAAAGTAAAGAATACTTTCATACTAGTAGACTTTGGTTTTGGTTTTAAAAATAAATAAGGTTTTGTTTTAGGGTTCGAGAGTGGTTAGAACTCTCGAATGTTTAGTTGGCGGTTTGAGCCAACCAGGTAGATGGAACCTGTTTTTATTTAATGACGGATAGAGTCATGTGTGGATAATCCTGATCTTTTAAAAGGTGGCGGATAGAGCCCTTATACTTGTGTTGGTGGAAAGAACCTTCACTAGACTATTAAATAATTCAATTGTTAAAATAATTGTTAAAATGTGCTTTGTGAAAATTATTATTAAGTATGGTTTGATGAAATTTAGCTTTATGCAAAAGAATCATAATAAGCCTTCCTTGGAAAGCCTCACATGTGCATAATTCCCCAGACTTGCTGAGTACTTTTGTACTCACATACTACATAAACTGTTGTCATCAGAAAACTATCAGGACGCCGTTGAAGATGGTGAGTACTATGCTGAAGAGTTCGAGGAGGATCGCTAGGACAACTAGCACGTTCCTAGTCGTCGCCTGTGGTGCTTTTGGGTTCCGCTTCTTTTCGTTTTGTTTCCGCTGCCGTGACTCTGCTCTTGTGACCATTTGATGTAATAAGTAGCCCTGTGGCTAATACCTTATGTTTATGTTACAATTTCGTTATGTTCGGCAATGATACTTCACTGTTGACTGTGTGTACTAGCTACTGATCTGGGACTAGTACAGAAATACACACGAGATTTCGGATAGCCGATCCGGGGTCTCACACTTATAGTTGACATTCAGTAGATGAAGAAGCCGAAGTCCCCGATGATACTTATTTTGTTACAAATTCTGGTGAATATTCCGACGAGCTTTTCTAGGATTTTCTCTTTGTCAATTGCCTATAGTATTTTGGGTAAAAGATATATTGTTGGACTATGTATCTTGCGCTGCAAATTTTTAATTCAGCCATTAGGCCTTATGTAAGAACTATATTTCATCAATGTAATATATATGAATCTATGTATAGATGAGATTACAATGTTGTACATATATGTACTAATCACTAATCATAGGACTAAAACTGTGTGTGCATAGATCTCGATCCCTTGATATTCCACGCTAAAATGGGGCTTCCGGCAGCTCGATAAGCGTAATCATGTATCGAAATTCTTGTGTCACTACTACAGAATTAGCTTCTAGAAGCGGTTCGAAACCACCTCTAGAAGCGGTTTTACAACCGCTTCTAGGCAACCGGTTGTGATACCTCGAAGGGTATCACAAGCGGTTCTAGGAACCGCTTGTGGTGGTGCGACACCAAGCGGTAAAAGGTAGTAATAATATCGTGGGAACGAGATTCGAACCCACGACCAGCACTCCAACCTCGTGACTCGCCTCATCCATCTAGCCAACCCACCCACGCGTGCTCTCTGATAGAGTAGGGCACGCATTCCTTTTATTATTTCTAAAACTGGGCTTCTACAAGCGGTTCGTGACACGAACCCCTTCTGAAGGGGGTCTTTAGAAGCGGTTCGTGTCACGAACCGCTTCTAAAGCCCCACCTTTAGAAGGGGTTCGTGACACGAACCCCTTCTAAAGCTTTAGAAGGGGTTGGGGACACCAACCGCTTGTAAAGAGCTTTAGAAGGGGTTCGTGTCACGAACCCCTTCTAAAGGTGGGGCTTTAGAAGGGGTTCGTGCCACGAACCGCTTCTAGAGATCCCCTCCGGCCTGTTGCCATAAACCGCTTCTGTTGTGAGCATTATAACCGGTTCGCACCAAACCGTTGCTAATAGGCCGCTTGTGATACCCGGTTTTGTAGTAGTGTGTGAAGAAAGCAATCAGGCATGCAAGACATCTAAATACATGAGCCTCTGTAAAGAAAGCAACCAAAGGAAAACGCCGGCGCCTCACCTACCAACCATGCGTGTAGTTTCATGCCCCAGAGAACAAGTACCATATGCAATGCAATTCGATGCAAAGACCAGAATGTGCCCTTTCTTTTGCCATCTCTAAGCAACTGCCATCTCAATTGTCGAGCTACAACTAACCTTCCTATGTTGCTTCCTCCTTCCTGCTGCCTTAAGTTGCTTGGGATTCATCACAGGGTCAAAACTCAAAAAACAAGACATGGACAAGAAACATGAGCATGGCATGTTCCTGTTGTCACTCTAGATGCTCCATATCCATGGGCCATTTTGTGATATGCATATGATCTGCTTCATGTTGGATACTCTAGATTTTGCCAATGACACTTGGTAAAAATTTCTTAGGAGACAAGAAACTATATATGCACAGTGATAATGGATGGATTTGCTGCTTGATCATCAGAGACAACAGCATTGAAAATTGTTACATGCAGATTCAGTAACATTTCACCTTTTTTTTTTAGAACACACAAGAAAATTGTGTATCATCCCATTAAGAAAGATAGTTGAGTACAACCTGCAGGACTGATACAAACAACTCCAACGCAAGAAGAAAACGCATGAACAAAGCTAAAACAAAACACACAGGGGACTACTCGACAAGAAATGTAAAAACGACCAAACTTATTGCTGGGTAATCTCCTGACAAAACCCTCATGTGACTCGTTCCCGCCAACCGCCATTATCGACCCTCATCCTTTATGGCCTAGACGACTTGCTTGGGCAGTGGAAGAGATGGAGAGAAATGACTCATAGGATTGGTTTTGTGCATTACTTTTTAAAGATCCAAAACTTGGAGATGGTGATGGATGGTTTGTAATTTCATACCAACAGAAGATAACCCAAATTACATGTACATTTCTTTATTTGTTTGTTCGTAGTTCTAGTTGAAATACTAACTTGTTGGGTTTATAATGAAGGGCATTCCCAATGTAGTTGAGTACTGAATTTCAAAAGCTGAGCACAGGATATGTGCTTGTTTGCGTCGAAATTTGGCATGTATGAGAATATCGGCAAAAAAGGACCTTAGGAGATTTAATAATACACGGTGGGGGGAGTTTTGGAAACAGGAATCCATTTAGAAAACCGTGGTCTATATGGATTCTTTGTCGCCATATCGAAGAGGGACTCGGATCGGTCGGAGGGTATAAAAGATGAGCCGAGGCCAGGGTAGAAGACAATATACAACACACAACCACAATCGTATTTACAGTTTTCGTAGTTTTTGTTTCTTGTAACAAGCTTTTCTCTATAAGTCAACTAGATCAATAAAGATTGTGCATCGCCGGTTATTGGTTCTATCGATTTCACCATAGGTTTGATTTGCTTTATTTTGTAGCGCATCGCCTCTCAAAGCCAATCTGCCTTTACCTTTGGATTAGCTCTAATCAGCTAATCTAGTTACGTCCTGATCGGTTTTTTGCCAATTGGAGTTACGCCGATCATCGTTTGATATCGGCTTTGATTGACTTTACTATTTTTCACCTTATCGATTGCAGGTCAAATCGATTGGCATACTAGAACCAGGTGTTCGACTAGTGCGTTGAAACTGGAAACCCTACCTCAAGTTTTAGCTTCAACAGTGCTAAACACATTTATGCTTATTGGAGGAACAAATTAAAGAATCAAGATTCCGGAAAGAAGTTTCGGCAGTGTGCAAAGGCACCTTGTCTAACCATGTTCAATTTGGCAAGAGCTAAACTGGCATAAGTCACACATGAAGGAGAACAAGCAATTGGTTCGGGTTAGGATCAAATTATGACTCAATAGACAATAATATGTGTGTCATTTATTTATTAAATTCCATTCTTTCTGCAGTAGGAGCCTCTCCTACTGCTTTTCTGTCAGAAAAAAAGTGTTTCATTTAATCATTGGATTATTACTGCAATATTTCTTCCAATAATTAGTATGTTAGAGGCTATTAGATGAGAGGTTATGGTAAGGGCCCAAGCAAGCATGAACAAATCTGATAGATGGACTGGCCCTATATGTCCAAACATATTGAAGAAAGTGAATGCTTACATAACTGAGTCAGGCTTTTGTCTTGCAATTTGGAATGGGAAAGATGGATTTGAAGTAAAGCACTATGAGCACAGCTGCACAGGTTCACTGTAAGCCTTGAGAGAGAGAGAGAGAAACATGCTCATGCAGATATTGGCAAATGTCCGGAATTCCATGTCCACACGCTATATCCTGCATATACTATAGTTCCACTAGGGTAGATGAATTCACTGACAGGTGCTATTCAGTGGATGAATTCAGGAAAACTTATGACCACTGCTTGGAGCCTGTTGAGGGCATTACCAGTTGGCCAACTTCTGACAGGCCCAAACTACTTCCACCCAATTATGTGAAAATTCTAGTTAGTCCGAGGAAGGAAAGGAAAAGAGAACCACATGAGAAGCCTAAGTCCACCAAGTTATCAGGGAAGGGAAATGTGATTAGGTGCAAACTTTGCAAGTGCACTGGCCACAACAAGAGCACATGCAAACTGAGATTACAGAAGCTTCTTCAACATCTGCAGTAGTATCAAACAATGCACATGTTGGCCCTTCATCAAGTGCTACTCTAGTAGGAAATGCCTTGGTAATGCATTCTTCTATGCTGTTTTCCCATTTAACAAAGGTTTGCCATGATTTTTTACTGGTACATTGCATAGATGATACTCTAGGCTTCCTAGCAGAGTTCATCTTCCATTAAAAAGAGGAAGGCTACTCCATCAGGTGGCATTGCATCCACAAAGAATAAAAAGAAATGAAGTGGATTCGGTGTCCTGTAAACAGACAGAACTGGAACAAGCCAAAATGTAAGATACCATTTCCTTTGAAGTATTTTCCAAACATGCTTCATTTTCCATGCTAACTCTACCCAGCCTGGTATGCCTATTTAAAGGTGAGAGACCATGTGGTGGTCTACTGTCGGGACCCGAATTTACAAATCCGGACCCACTGTGTATTCAGCACTAGTCCAGGATCACGCTAGTGCACACAGTCTCAACATCGGTAAATATCACAATCATACTCAACGTAACTACAAGTACTTTATTTAAAATAGCCAAACTGGTTGCCTGACCTTATGGTCAAGTTACAAAGATACGCCACGTAGGACAAAAACTTATTAAAGGAAATAAACTGCGGCGGAATAAAAGCATCAACGGGGCGCCATCCAGTATACCAAAGGCAACTGACTGGGCTCGCTCCCTAGTTAGCCGGATCTTCCTGGAGCTCTTCCTCCAAAGCAGGTGTAGCTTCTTCTTCAACTGATGTTGTAGTTGCAAGGGATGAGTACTTGGCACTCAGCAAGTCATGCACAGAATGCAAACTAATAATCTACATGCATGGCTTAGTACAAAGGAATGTTTTATGGTTCATTTGCAGCAAATCAGCATTTAACAAGTAGCATAAGTAGATTTGAAAGCGGTAAAAGCAAATATAATACCAATAACTATTCCAGGAGTTAAGTAAACACTTTCCCTTTCCTAATCCACATTTCCATCAACGTCATCTATAAACCCAACCAAACTTTTCAAGTCCAAGTTGTTTTCATGAAAGTCTAACCCTTGACTGTAATCCCTGAGCAGTGTCCAGTGCCGTGGACTCGGCTATTCGAATAGGTTTTACACTCTGCAGAGGTTATGCACTTTACCCACAAGATACAGTCAAAACACTACAAAGGCGAGTGATCGTAACAAAGCCTTTCGAAACCCGCAAACTATACAAGTGAACCTCCCCGGTTTTTGCCATACACCATACCTTCCCTCAGTGGAGGCGAAGTATGGGACCGACATACCGTTGGACGGGTACCATGCCATAGCCCTGGTACGCTCCCCTTCAAGCTACACAAAAGGTGTAGTTGACACCCCGAGGTTCCACATGTAAGTTATTAGTAACTTACTCAACTAGGTCCGTCCTATTACAGACATGTGGTTGCACGTTTGACTCAGATCAAAGGCTTGCAAGGTTAAGTCCTTAGGATGACCACGGCAAGACTACCCGAAGAACCAAAACGACATCTCCGGTGCCACTCATGGCCCACCATATCATTCTTGCCACTTGCCCCGGTCTAAATCTATTTAACAAACCCAGTTGATTACCATGCACCACGTGCCATTATCACCATCACAACACATGATACTTCTCCAAAACAGGTTCAATATCTCATTAAGTCAATATTAACATTTGATTGTCCAAAATCATGTCGGTGCACGTAGCAGTTCTAACCAATACACTACAACGGTCTAAAAACCCAATGTTGGCAATTTAATAATGTCCAACTAAATATCCACAACTATGGTGACAAGGGTTCATGGCACATAATTTAATTAATCAAGGTGTCATACTGCAATTTGGCATTTATCTAATTCACAGAAATAATTTAAACAATTTCTAATTAAATTAGCATGCAATAATTTAAATTAAATTAATTTCAAAGTGGGATCAAAATGGTCAAAGCATAACTTGCCTTCAAAAAATACTTGTTCTTGGTCTTGAGCTGGCTCCTGGGTCAAAACTTCACCTACGAAGCCTTCGGGTACTTCCATGTCTACTCGTAACGTGTGCAAATAGCAATAAATAATCAAGAAGTGGACAAAAAGTGTCCAAAAATTCAAATAAAATTCATAAACAGAGAGAGCACATTTTTATAAATTTTTCGAAATTTGAATCGTCCAAATCGGAGTTAAAACGCAAAAGTTATACCCGTTTAAAGTTTGAAAAATCAATTAAATAAATATAAACAGAGGTAAACTCATATCTAAAAATTAAATAAAATTCACCATTATGTAGATCTCAATTTTATAAAAATTTAGAAATTGGAATCACTAAAATCGAAGTTAAAACGCAAAAGTTATAAGCGTTTGAAGTTTCAAAAATCAAATAAAAGAATAAACCGAATTAATTCATTTATTTTTCTATTGAAAAATCCGATAATGACGTCAGCGTGGAAATTGAATTTCCACTGAATTATTTTTCTATTGAAAAATAGAATTATGACATCACGCTTGCGTCATCCGGTCTACGGACTCGCTCCACGGCTCGGGCTTGATCCACCGTGGACCCACTGCTGACGTCAGCACGGCTCGACCGAATGGTTCTGACATGCGGGCCCCACCGTGACGTCACGGATGACGTCATGGTGCGGTTGGCTGACCCGCTGATATGCGAGTCCCACGCTGACGTCACGCATGACGTTAGCGGCGACCGGGCGCGGCTCGGCTGACCACGTCGCCTCGGCTTCTGGACAAGTGGCGCAATCTGAGCCGTTGGTTTGAAATCCAACAGTCCAGATCAAATCTAATCTCACGCGCTTTGGATCTACGTGGTCGATCTGGACCATTCAATTCGAATCGGACGGTCGAGATCCGATCGGGTTTAACCGCGTCGTGGGGGCGACGTGGCATGACCGGGCGTGCGACGCTTGGCACAAACTACACCGTTCGATCTTGATCGAACATTTGAGATCGCATCTAAAGCTACAATGTGGGACGAATCTAACCGTACGATCTAGCTCTAATGCCTGAGATCCAATCTAGCACAGTGTGGTCTAGGGGCTACGTGGCTTAATCTAAAGCGTTTGATCTAGATTCAACGGTCGACATTAGATATAAAACCGCAACGTGGATTTACACGGGGGTGACGTGGATGAACCTGGGTCCTTGGATTACGATCGGACGGCTGTGGCAATTCGCGGATCCGGCAATGTCGCGGCGGAGCTGTGGTGGCCGGAGTTGGAGACGACGACACGGCCAACGGCGTTTCGCGTGACCTCCGGCGAGGTGAGTGGTACCCCTCGACGCGCCTTAACGCGGGAAGTCTGGATCTGGGCTCGGTGGCGGCGGGGAACGGCGGACGCGGCGGGAAACGGCGGAAGATCGCGGCGAAGCACGATTCCAGCTTTGGCGAGCAATCACGGGCGGACGGCGGCGGCTTAGGGCAACGTGCGCGCACGGAAAGGGGGAACACGACACGGGTGGCAGCGCATTAAATAGGGTCCTCGACGTCCGTGAAAACCGAGGCCCACACGCGCGCGGCGGCGGAATCCGGCGGTGGCTCGGACTGGGTGACGTGGCACGATCTCAGCCGTCCGCGTGCACACGATCAACGGCCCAGATCCGGCCAGTGTGAATGGGTTCGATCCGACCCCGCGCAGGGCAACGTGGCGCAACGCTAGCCGTTGGATCTTGATCCAACGGTCGCGGTGATTAGGGTTTGGTTCGGCTCGGGTTTGGCTAGAACGTGGTTCGGTCGGACTCGAGGCTGACTCGGGTCGAATGAACAGTACTAACCCGGTAGGATTTTCCAGCGATTTAATAATTCAATTAATTTCTAGAAATTCAATTAATTCAAGAAAAATAGTAAAATAATCAGAAAATTTCCAGAAAAATTCTGAAAAATACTTTGAGACATTTTGAACTTAAATAAAATATTTCCAAGAAAATTTTATTTAAAACTTTTAATTATTTAATTATCTCAAAAGGGAATACATTCAAATTAAATCCAAAGAAATCCCAAAAAAATCCAAAAATTCTCTAAAGTGTAAAATTTCACTTAAATTCATGAAAAGCAAAAAATTGGGGTGTTACAAACCTCCCTCCTTAACAGAATCTTGACCTCGAGATTCAGGGCTAACTAAGGAATAGGTTCGGGAATTCTTTTCGCAAATCCTCCTCGCGCTCCCAAGTCGCTTCACTCTCTGCATGATTCCTCCACTGAACTCTGCAGAAACAGGTTGAATTATTTCTTGTCTCTCGATCCATGGTGTCCAGAATCTTCACGAGGTGCTCCTTGTATGTCAGATCTTCCTGCAGCTCTATCAACTCTAAAGGTGTTTGCTCACCTAGCACTCGGAGACACTTCTTTAGTTGGGACACATGGAACACATCATGTACTCCTGCCAATGACTGCGGCAACTCCAGCTGATATGCATCTTCTCCTCTGCGACTTAACATTTTGAACAGATCGACATATCATGGCGCAAGCTTCCCTTTGGTGTGGAACCTCTTAACCCCCTTGAGTGGTGTAACTCTGAGGTATACAAAATCTTCCGGTTGAAAACTCAAGTCTCGGCGACGGTTATCAGCGTAAATTTTCTGTCTCAACTGAGCTATCTTAAGTCTTTCCCGGATCATGGCAATCTGCTCTTCGGCTTCTTGAAGAATATCCGGTCCAAAGACATGTCTGTCGGGACCCGAATTTGCAAATCCGAACCCTCTATGTATTCAGCAATAGTCCAGGATCACACTAGTGCACACAGTTTCAACATCGGTATATATCACAATCATACTCAACGAAATAGTAAAGTACCTTAATTAATTACCCAAACTGGTTGCTCGACCTTATTGTCAAGTTACAAAGATACGCCTCACAGGGCGAAGACTTATTAAAAGAGAAATAACTACAGCGGAATAAAATAGATTTCGTGGCGCCATCCAGTATACCACATGCAACTGATTGGGCTCGCTCCCTAATTAGACGGCTCCTCCTGGTATTCTTCCTCCAAAGCTGGTGTCGACTCTTCTTTAACTGATGTTGTATTGTGGCAAGGGTGAGTACTTGGTACTCAGCAAGTCATGCACAGAATGCAAGCTAATATTCTACATGCAGGGCTTAATACAAAGGATAGGCTAACAGGTTCATTTGCAGTAAAGTAGCATGAGTAAATACAATAATAGATTGCAAAGCGGTAAAACAATAATGAATAAAGTACTTTCACAATGATCTCACAAATAAAGCATTTCCCAATCCTAGGTCCAATTCGTCATACCAAACCAACCATTCTTCAGAAATCAAGCCATTTTTATGAAAGTCTAACCCTTGACTGTAATTCCCAAGCAATGTCCAATGCCGTGGACTCGGCTATTCGAATAGATTTTACACTCTGCAGAGGTTATGCACTTTACCCACAAGATACAGCCAAACACCACAAAGGTGAGTGTCCGTAACAAAGTCTTTCGGAAACCTCTAACTGTACAAGTGGGCCTCCCCGGTTATTGCACACTAACCCTTCCCTTGGCAAAGGCAAAGTCTAGGTCAATCAACCGTTAGATGGGTACCTGGCGCAGCCCCGGTACGCTCCCTCGTACAACAACACAAAAGGTATAGTTGACACCCTGAGGTCCCACAAGTAAGTTATTGGCAACTTAATCAACTAGGTCCGTCCCATTATAGACATGTGGTTGCACGTTTGACTCAGTTCAAAGGCTTGCAAGGTTAAGTCCTTAGGGTGACCAAGGCAAGACTACCCGAAGAACCGAATCAACTTTCCCTGTGCCACAACTGGGAAAGTGGACAAAAAGTGTCCAAAAATTCAAATAAAATTCATAAACAGAGAGAGCACATTTTTATAAATTTTTACAAATTTTAATCGTCCAAATCGGAGTTAAAACGCAAAAGTTATACCCGTTTAAAGTTTGAAAAATCAATTAAATAAATATAAACAGAGGTAAACTCATATCCAAAAATTAAATAAAATTCACCATTATGTAGATCTCAATTTTATAAAAAATTAGAAATTGGAATCACTAAAATCGAAGTTAAAACGCAAAAGTTATAAGCGTTTGAAGTTTCAAAAATCAAATAAAAGAATAAACCGAATAAATCGTCTCAGCCGTCCGCCACACACGATCAACGTCCCCGATCCGGATGGTGCGAACGGGTTCGATCCGACCCAGCGCGGGGCGACGTGGCGCAACGCTGGCCGATGATCCAACGGTCGCGTGGATTAGGGATTGGTCCGGCTCAGGTCTGGCTCGAACGTGGTTCGGTCGGACTCGAGTCTGACTCAGGTCAGATGAACAGTACTAACCCGGTTGGATTTTCCAGCGATTTAATAATTAATTTAATTTCTAGAAATTCAATTAATTCAAGAAAAATAGTAAAATAATCAGAAAAATTCTAAAAAATACTTTGAGACATTTTGAACTTAAATAAAATATTTCCAAGAAAATTTTATTTAAAACTTTTAATTATTTAATTATCTCAAAAGGGAATAAATTCAAATTAAATCCAAATATATCCCAAAAAATTCCAAAAATTCTCTAAAGTGTAAAATTTCACTTAAATTCATGAAAAGCAAAATATTGGGGTGTTACATCTACCCATGTCTGTGATGAGTATTTGATTACATTTGAGCTTGTGCTCCGGTTTGAATTCTCTTTAGTTTTGAGCAATTTTAGTTGATGTGAGTTGTTCCAGGACTATTGGTCGGAGACTTGATTGGTAGCAGCCTTAACTGGTCAGATCCTTGACTGGTCGTAGCCTTAACTGGTCGGATCCTTGACTGGTCGTAGCCTTACGTGGTCGTGGCCTTGACTAGTCGGAGCCTTGACTGGTCGTGCCTTGACGGGTCGGAGCCTTGACTAGTCGTGGCTTGACTGGTCATAGATTTAAGTGGTTAGAGCCTTGACTAGTCGTGGCTTGACTGGTCGTGGCCTGAAGTGGTCGTGGCCTAAGGTGGTCAATGATCCTTGTTAGAGTATTGTTGCATATTGTGTTGAGCAATGCTATGTGATGTTATGCTTGTCTGAGATGGTTGCAGAACTTTAGAGTTAGGTCATGGTGAGGTGGAGGAGACCGGGAATAGGCTAGGTCAAGGTGATGCCGGAAGATGACTAAGGTCGGGGAGTTGCTGCAAGCCGGGATGACAAGTGGATGGATGAGATGCTAACTTAAGCCCTACTCAAGCAAAGGAGGATAGTTGGATCAAGGGTTCAAGGGTGGAGTAGTGGTTAAATTAGTGTGTATGATTAAAACCCATCATATTGTTGGGTTATGGGTTAACCCAGTATGAGTGAGGGGGTGAATCTCAACCCTTGATGAGGTTTCTTGAGGGTCAAGACCATCCTCTAAGGGTGGAGATTGCTTCTATGTGGCTATAAATAAAGGTGTGGAGAGATGCCTCCATGCCCAGGTTTTCTGGAGCCAAGTTTGAGAGGAGAAATTTTCTTTTCCTTATGCTCTTTTGAGCTTTGCCTACCTGGAAATGTGGCTTTGTAACCATTCCTTTCTAAGTTATGCAAGACTCAAGTTCATCCATGTTCTAAAATTTATTTTATTTCTTGCATTTTTGCTTGATTCTTTTATGCAACTTGAGTTTTGCTTCTCATCTTTCTACTTGCTGCAGTTCGATTGAATCTAGGACATGTAAAAGGTTGAGAAACTCATCTAGATCATATCTCAACCCAGCAAGATCCAACAAAACTTATTCTTGCTCAAGTTTTGATTTCCTTTCTTCTTCTTTGATCTCTATATTTGATTTCTTTCTTTCTTGATCTTGTGTTGCCAAGGATCAATGATTGATGGATAAATCCTCTATAGATCATATCCAATCATCTAGGCAAGCTTCCACATGATCATCAAAGTTTCTCTCAAGAAATCTATTTTTGACTTGAGAAGGAAGAATTAGTGGTAGATCTTTTTCTTTCACGTTTGAGGGGTATTTCTTTGGTGTTCTTGTTTTTATGTCATGTGGGAGGTCATCTAAGATCCTCGAGCCACCACAACTCGCCATCCTCTTTGCCTATTATGTTCGAACGGAGACATATGGGTCACATTTATGGTGGCTAGTGTTTTTTGGAGGGAAGGAAATTTCCCTTCCCGCTGTCCCAGCGACTCCTGGCTCGGCCAGGTTTTCTAACCTGTGACAGGACACATGGATGCCAAATTGCCATCTCACAGAGACATTTGTGCCACGTCGGAGTAAAAGCAGGCGGTATTGGGTTCATAGGGTTAAGTGACCTGGTTTAGCTAGTTTAGGGCAAAGCGAACGGTTTCATAGTTGAGGGTGTTATTCGGACTCGAGGCATAAGTTGAGGGGGCAAAAGTGGACTTCATTCTAAAACATACCACTAACAACTATTGGTTGAATCCTTCAGCTTCTCAAGCTTTCCAAGTACTGCGAAAGTTTTGCATCATCGATTCCTGCAAAAAATATGTCTCTCAACATAGTATAACATCATGTTACTCAACCATTCATTGTTTATCTTATCACACAATTCTGTCTTATTGATGTCCCTTGCTGAGAAGGCTCTTTCGGTTGTGCTATTTCTACTGGCAAAATCAATGACAATTCGATGAACCGATAAACCAACGGAAAAAAAAAAATCAAATGTGTTTCATCTTGAACCATCCTCACAGCAAGAGTTGCAAGATCATGGCAGCTGGAAAATTCAGGGATATTTCTCATGTTAGGAACAACGATGTGAAGTTGTTCCTTGAGGGTTTCATGATCATTTATAGAGAAATCAACAGAGTAAATCTCAGCAAGTCGGAGAAGCATGGCATAATCAAATTTGGAGAGAGACACTTGGATCAAGGCAAGCGATCCATATCAATAGCTCCATAGATGTCTTACTGATCCAGTTTTTTTTTTAATATCAATAGTAATTGAGTCGATCAAATCAATGAAAATCTCAAAATGATAATGACGATAACAAGTAACAAATAGCCCCCTACGCCTTGAAGAGCCCCTCACTGATATACTATCATAAAAAATTCACCCCACCGATTCTACTGCAGTCCTGCAAAACATCTTTCATAGGCACAATCAACTCCATTGCGTTGACAGTGTATTTATCTTTCTGTTCTAAGAGACGTGCCAAATCCTCAGTCCAACCTAACACTCATACCATCAAAGGCAAGATAGATACAAATTCAAAGCTCTCTAAGTTTTCTATCAAACCCGACTCTGCGCCTGCTTGTTCAGGATTAGAATCATAATCACACACAGTCACTAGTGCATGCAATGTTGCATCCCACATTGTAAGCAGATGAAGTAAAAGTTGCATAGTATAAGCCCCACCATGTATGAGAGCGTCCGGCAAGATCACTCTCTTGATGTTTACCTTCCCCTGGTTGAGTGTCACCTCTCTAATTTTTCCACAATCTTTCCATGCTCTTGAAGCACAACATCTTTTGTTCCGCATGTATCACCCACAATGGTAATAATCCTATCGACATAATAAAAGCAATGACTAACAACATTAATGCTCCTTGCAATGTAAACTATTAGCCGGACCGCCACACCTAGTGCGTTCGGATCCCAGGTTAGACCCAACCCGAGCAGCTGGCCAAGGTCTTTTGGGCCATCTCCCTCCAAAAAGCTAGCTCAATGAGGGGGTGCTCTCTCACCCTTATAAACCATGCTCAAGCCCTCTCCACAACCAATATGAGACTATTCCAACAAAAACAACTACCAACTAGAATCGGTTGGCAAAACAGTGTATATAATAAGCACATGGACTATCCATCAAAATTAGTGACTTCAACTGTCAGGGCCCCAAGTTTCAAAATTCTGGGACATCCGAAGTATCCGGATCAACATCCGGAATGTCCGGACATAACCCGGAATGTCCGGACATATTGTCCGGAGTATCCGGATTAACCTGACCGAGCGCCTCAACCCGGAGTGTCCGGACCAAATGTCCGGAGTGTCCGGGTTAGTGCTACCGAAGACCCCAACCCGGAGTCTCCGGGTTAGCGTCCGGAGAGTCCGGTATTTGCGGGGGTTTAGTATAAAAATCCCATTTCGTGGCTCCCCTCCATTCTTTCTCCTCTATGTTGTTTCCCCACTCCTTGGTGCTACTCCCCTCCACCCTAGCTTCACTCCGGTGAGCTCCCCACCGGCCGGTGACCCTCAGTGGCTCCTCCCCGGCGGCTCCTCCATCCCGTGGAACTCCTCCTCAAGCCGGCATCCTCCTTCCTCCACCCGGCATTGTTCTCCTCCATCATCCTTGGAGGTAGGTCTTTCTCTTGGGGGTTGATTCGTGGGATTCTTGGGTTCTAAGGCCATCCATGGTGGGTTAGGGTTTAGGTTTGGATTGGGAGTTTGGATTTGGATCTTGAGCTCTAGGGTTTTGGGTGTAGTGATTCTAGGGTTGGTTTGGGGCTTGGTTTGATGAATGTGGGTACTAGTGAGGTAGATCGGGTAGTGGTAATGCCGATCCAATGGTCATTTGGGGTTGACTAGTGGTTTCTTGGATTAGTGTCGTTCCTCGTGGAGTTGGGTTAGCTAGAAGCTTCTCCGGCCTTGCCGCGTGTAGGAATGTCATAGATCGGGCCCCCGCGATGCCGTGGGACTTGGCGGCACCTCGGTCCGTTGAGTTGTAGGGTGAGGTGCGCCAGGTTCGGAGTGTCCGGACCCCCAGTCCGGAGTGTCTGCCCTAGGCCGGAGTATCCGGACACAAGGTCCGGAATGTCCGGGTTATTCGGACTGTCCGGATCAAATACCCGGACTGTCCGGGTTAGGCTGATCTGTCCCGTTGTGTGTTTTTGTTGGGGTTTGCGTTGTAATCATTCCTTTCGCATTGCATGCATCTTATTATGCATTGTATTCGTGTAGAGAGCGATCCCGCGGGACTTGACTCCGCGGTAACTGAGGGTACTACCGGAGAGCCGGCTACCGCCGATCCGCAAGCAGAAGATCAAGGCAAGCACCTAAGCATCTTGAACCTTATGTACAATCTATTTTTGTGAATTAACTGCTTATTGGGTGTTAAGTGTTGCATTAGGAATTGAAAGGTGGGATAGGCTAGGTCCTAATTGTTGTATGTACCCTATTCATTGTTACTCGAAAACACCTCCTTTGGAGCTAGATTATGGGTACTAATTGTGTCGTGCTTAGTATGCTTAGAAGTCGGGTATGGGCCAAGTGGTGGAGGGTTCCACCGCTTGAGATTGATGCACTTACAAGTATTGGGTTGCAATGGGTTGTTTATGAGAAATGAAATGATGAAAATTGAGACCGGGTGGGAGAGTTAGACAATTGGGTAAGGAGACCCAAATGTGGTAGTCCCGCCCGAGTCAGCTAAGGACCGATTCGATGTGGTACCATGGCTGAGCAGCAATTGGTTGATCACATGCCCGATTATGGTAAGGTTTCTTTTATCGCATGCCATTCGATGGGCCATGCCCTCATGTGGTTGGACGTGGTCGAGGGCAGGGCCTAGGCCGACTCTCGAGCGCCAAGCCGGGCTTGGGGCTGCTCGAGGGGGTGCTAGGTTTCCGGACCGCATGAAGATGCCCCAACGAATGGGTATGGATGGGAGGGGGTTGACATGAGGTTCCTTCGTGGCACATGTCGTGTGATCAATGCTTCCCTGCAGGGTTAACTAAGCGATTCGAATTGCCGCGCTCTCGGATATGAGCACGCTTGGTCACTGCTGTTACACGTAGTAATAACTTGAACTGAAGTTCGCCGTTGGGCTTGAGCTCGAAATGAATGTGGTTAATTGATGTGGTTTGTTAATTGCTAACTTCACCTAGTGGTAGGTGCAGTAACAACCACACTAAAATTGAGAATTGAGTAGTTTAAGTAACTAAACAACAAATGTTAAGCATTTTGCAACTGTTCTACCTTCAGCTTATTCCTTGCTACATCCAAATGCATGATCCTTTGGAGTCGGTCGTATATGGACCACAGGTAAGACTTGCGAGTACCTTTTGTACTCAGGCTTCTGCTTTGTGGTTTTGCAGGTGAGGATCCAGCGGGGTGTGAGTTTTGCCCCTACTGCCTATCGGTGACCGAGCGGGGCACCGAGTAGAGGCTGTCGACACTCGTGCGCCCGGAAGTGTTAAGGCATGACACTACCGGGGTGTTTTACTTTTGTTGCATAGAGTAGTGGATGGTACTTTTGTGAACAACTGCTACCTTTATTTCTGTAATGGAACCCGTTGCTTTTCGCTTGGTCGTCTTTGTTGGTTGTTTTTGTTGGGCCTCTTTGTGCCGTGTGGCGTGTTTGTTTGCTTCCGTGTTTTTGCGTCTCTGGTAGTGAGCTTGGGGGCTCGATGCCCCTTTGTGCGAATTGAATGTTGATATGGCATTGGGAGCCGGTATGTGGGGATCCTGGGCGAGTTTCGGATCGCATACCGGGGGAATACCGGGGTTGTTGTCGAGTCGTTTGGATGTTTGTAGAGTTGTCTCGTTGGGCTTGGGAATTAGCATCGGGATCACCTCCGGTGGTCTGTTGCTAGGATCCAAATCCGACGAGAGCGACTGTTCATCCAACAACTCGAGGACGATCTGGGCGGCTCCTCTCATCAACTCATTAAATTCCTCTCGTATTTGAGGCTAAATTGTATCCCAGTCCTCTTAGTCTAGAAATAGATAAACCACAACTAACAAGCAAACTATTGTGAAACAAGATCGTTCACCCACACCAATCCACGGCACGCCAAGCAATCACACGAACAGAAGAAAAAGAGCGCACACAATATAAGGGAAAACCTCTCTCTTTATTAGATTGATTTTTCTGTACAAAACAATGCCCTATATATATAGTGGAGGACCCCTGGAGATTAATTCGGATTCGCCTACCAATGGATAGAGTCCTTCCATACAGGGACACGGACTCTAACCATATCATAACACTCCCCCTTGGGCGAATACCACGTAATGCACATGTCTCATTAAAAACTCCTCCCAAAACCCAGTGGAAAAAAGGGATGGAGAAAAGAATACATTGCACTCGCACCCCATGTTACACTAGTTGCCTCATTAAAAACCTTCATGTGAGAAAACTTCAGGAAAACTCACGAAGGGAAAAGGAGCACAACTTATAATCTTCAGGATATAAACTATAATCTTCAGGATTGAGCAAAAGGGGTTATGGTTCAGGATTTACCCCCCCTGAACTATGCATATCTCTAAGTCATTTCATTCCAATGCTAATAGCTTTAGCAAGGACTTAGTGAACAAATCTGCTAGATTTTTACATGATTTAGTTGTAATATTTTTACCTCACTATTCTTCTAGACTTCGTGAGGATAGAAAAATTTTAGGAGTGATATACTTCGTGATATTTCCCTTTACATAACCCATTTGCACTTTGTGTAGCACAAGTATTTATTATCTTCATAGATAATCGTAGGAGTAACGACTGTATTAGAGCCATATGACTCCTGGATATAGCTAATTACATGTCTTAGCCAAACACACTCACGTGAGGCTGTAATCTCTAAGTGGTTGGTAGAATTAGCTACCACGGTCTGCTTAAAAAAACCGTCAAGAAATGGTTGTACCACCGTAGAGAAATACAAACTCCTGGATATAGCTAATTACATGTCTCAGCCAAACACACTCACGTGAGGCTGTAATCTCTAAGTGGTTGGTAGAATTAGCTACCACGGTCTGCTTAAAAAAACCGTCAAGAAATGGTTGTACCACCGTAGAGAAATACAAAACCAGTCTTAATTTTGGCACTGTGGGGATCAAACAGATAGCCAACATCCATATTTTTCCCCATGGTTATGCTTTGGTTCTTCAGGAAAAACAACCCAAGATCTTAGGTACCTTAGAGGTATATGAGTAAAGTCTTGATATTAGCCCAATATTTTCTAGTTGGGACTATACGGTTTCATGCTAGCAAATTTATTGCGAATGTAATATCAGACCTTGTGCAATTCACAAGATACATAAGTATGGGACTCCAGGTCCAAAAGACTTTCTCATTTTTCATTCCTTGGTCTAAATGGGTCTTTGTCCGCTTCAAGAGATCTTACTACCATGGGTTTTTCAAAGGATGAGATTTATTTATGTTAAATCTTTCCAATACCTTCTTGGTATAGGCAGACTGGTGTACTAAAATTCCTTCTAGGAAATCCTCAAGATGCAGGCCTAAGCAAAATTTGGTTTTACCCAAATCCTTCATCTCAAACTCCGTCTTGAGGTAAGTATTTGCTTTTTTTATTTCCTTTGTGGTTCTGATGATATTCAGATCATCGACATATACCAAGATGATACAAAATCCATTCTGGAAGTTCTTTATGAACACACAGGGACAATCATTATTATTTTAATATCCCTTCTTCAGGAGGAATTTACTAAGTCGGTTGTACCACATCCTTACCGACTGTTTTAATCCGTATTCAGTGACCCATATAAATATGCGGTCACTATATCCATCAACTGTATTGATAAGTTTAAGCTTGCTGCCATCAATATTAAATTTCGGAACGTTACTCTACTCATTGCAGGAGAACGGGGTTCATCGTAATCGATGATAGGTCTCTGCTAAAACCCTTGTACTACAAGCCTCGCTTTATATTTCACCACCTGGATATTTTCATATCTCTTCAAGATAAAAAAAATTCATTTGATCCTACAGGGAATATTTCAGGAAATGTTCAGTCAACAAAACCAAGAACTTTTCTCTTATTAAGTGAGCGCTGCCTCAATTGCTCTTTCATTTGACCCTATATGAGTGCTCCTGGTACTCTGCCATGGATTTTGGTTCTGGATACAGATTTTAGCAATTTTTAGAGGCAAAATATGTCAACAATTGTAGTCTTTCTTTATATATAATTATCCTGCATCACTCCAGGGATATCTCTTTATTAATTTCTTTCAGCTCCTCGTGATTTCCCACAACGATGAAGTCTGGGTATTCCGACTTCCCAACGTTGGATTGTGAGCACAAATATACGTTGGGATTATGTCGGGACCCCGAATTTGCAAATCCGGACCCTCTGTGTATTCAGCACTAGTCCAGGAACGCGCTAGTGCACACAGTCTGAACATCGGTAAATATCACAATCATACCACTCGATATTATCAAAGTACTTTATTTAAATAACCAAACTGGTTACTTGACCTTATGGTCAAGTTACAAATGTATGCCTCTCAAGGCGAAACTTATTCAGAGAAAAATAATAGCAGCGGAAAATCAAAATAAGGTAACATCGTGGCGCCATCCAGTATACCACAGGCAACTGACTGGGCTCGCTTCCCTAAGTAGACGGATCCTCTTGGAGTTCCTCCTCCAAAGCTGGTGCAGTCTCCTCTTCAACTGATATTGTGTTGAGGCAAGGGTGAGTACTTGGTACTCAGCAAGTCATGCACAGAATGCAAGCTAATATACTATATGCATGGCTTGGTACAAAGGAGTAGCTCAAGGTATATTTGCGAAATGTGACATTTGACAAGTAATATAAGTAGATTCGAAAGCAGCAGAAATAAGTAAAGCATAAATAACTTTTCAAGAAGTTTAATAAACTTTTTCCCCATCCTAAACCACATTTCCATCATCTTAAACCAACCCAACTTTCCAAATCCAAGTTGTTTTTGAGAAAATCTAACCCTTGATTGTAATTCCCGAGCGATGTCCAATACCGCGGACACGGCTATTCGAATAGATTCTATACTCTGCAGAGGTTATGCACTTTACCCACAAGATACAGTCAAACACCACAAAGGCGAGTTCCCATAACAAAGTCTTTCGGAAACCTCTAACAATACAAGTGGTCCTCCAGGTTATTGCGCACTAACCCTTCCCTTCGCTAAGGCGAAGTCTAGGCCAATCAACCGTTAGATGGGTACCTGGCCTCGGCCAGATGCGCTCCGCATACAACTTACACAAAGGGTGTAGTTGACCTCCCGAGGTCCCACAGTGCGTTATTAGCAACTTAGTCAACTAGGTCCGTCCCATTACTGAGACATGTGGTTGCACGTTAGACCCAGTTCAAAGGCTTGCAAGGTTAAGTCCTTAGGGTGACCAGGGCAAGACTACCCGAAGAACCAAAACATCACTCCCAATGCCACAATGGCCCAATTGATTACTCTTTGCCACATGCCCTGGCCGAAAACTGTTTATCAAACCCCAGTTGATTACCATGCACCACGTGCCATCAACATCACATGATACTTTTCCAAAACAGGTTCGATATATCATTAAGTCAATATTAACATTTGATTGTCCAAATTCATGTCGTGAGCACGAAAGGTGTCTAAGCAAAGATACTACAACGGTCTAAAACCCATGTTGGCAATCTAATAATGTCCAACTAGTAATCCACAACTAGGGTGACAAAGGGTCATGGCACATACTTAAGTAATCAAGGTGTCATACAGCAAATTGGTATTTATCTAACCCCCATGTTTAAACCAAGTATTTTTCTAATTGAACTAGCATGCAATAGTTTAAATCAAAATAGATTTCGAAATAGGATCAACATGGTCAAAGCACAACTTGCCTTCAAAAAGTACTTGTTCTTGGTCCTGAGTTGGATCCTGAGTCAATACTTCTCCTTTGAACCCTTCCGGCACTTCAACGTCTACTCGTAAAGCGTGCAAATAGCAAATACACAAATAAACAATAGGCAAAAAGTATCCAAACATCCAAATAAAATCCATAAACAGAAAGAACATAATTTTATGGATTTTTAGAAACTGGAATAAATCAAATTTGGAGTTAAGGCATAAAAGTTATGATTATTTAAAGTTTAAATAATCATTTAAATAATTTTGCAGAGAAAAACTTTAGTCCAAAAATTAAATAAAATTCATATTTAGGTAGATCTCAATTTTATACAAATTTAGAAATTTGAATCACTCAAATCGGAGTTGAAACGCAAAAGTTATAAGCGTTTGAAGTTTGAATCTAAATTTGAATCAATAATTCGAATTAATAAATCATTTCTTTTTTTTTCGGAAATTAATTATTGCGTCATCATGGACACGTGGCAACCTCTGATTGGTTGGCTGACGTCAGCCGGTCCATGGACTCGGTCCACGCTCGGCTCGGGTCTACCGTGGACCCGGTCCACGACTCCACGTGAGACTGACATGTGGGACCACTCGGATGACGTCATTGCTGACGTCAGCGGGGCTCAGCCGCAGTGCGACAGTGGGATCCACTTGGCGTCATGGGTGGCGTCGGCGCTTGGCTGGAGTCGGCCCGTGACATGCGCGGGCCCGCCATGTCGGCGTCAGCAGCGTCTGGCCCGACCGCGTCGGTCCAACTTCCCGACACGTGGCGCAATCTCGACCGTTGGTTTGAAAATCAACGGCCGCGATTAGATCCAGGGTTAACACGTTGAAACTACTCGATGATCGTGGGCCGTTCGATCTAGATCGGACGGTCCAGATCTAATCCTATAATAATCACTACTACGGCACGTGGCGATTGTGTACCGTTGGATCTTGATCCAGCGGTCCCGGATCTAATCGGGTTTGGAACACGTGAACTCACCTCAACCGCACGATCAAGATCGGACGGCGCCTGAGTTCGCGAGGGCGATGGCGACGCGGCGGAGGCAGCCACCGGAGACGGAGACGACGACGAGCCCGACGGCGCTCCGGGGTCGTTCCGGCGAAGTGGGTGGTCTCTTCGGGTGCGTCTCGAAGCGGGGACTCCGGATCTGGGCTCCTTCTCGGCGGATGACGACGGACGGCGGCGAGACGGGGCAAAAACCGCGGCGGAGTGGCGCTCAACTCTGGCGAGCTTCGCACGCGAATAAGCGGCGGCGGCCAGGCGAGATGGCTCGGGAAGCGGAGTGCGCAAGGATGAGGGCAACCTCGGGCGTGACCAGGGCTTTAAATAGCCTCGGCGTTCGTGCGAGGCGGAAACCTAATTCTACGGCGGCGGCGCGGCGGCGAGTCCGGCTCGGACTCGGCGGAGACGACGACGCCTGGCCGTCCACGTGGCACGATCAACGGCCCGCGATCGCGTGGCACGATCGGATCCGGGCCGGATACGGCTCGAACCGGTACGGGCGGATCTCAGCCGTTGGATCTTGATCCAACGGGTGGGATCGATTAGGGTTTTGAGCTGGTTTGATCGAGTCACGTGGCTCGGGTTGGACTCGAGTCCGACTCGGGTTCCGACTCGGTCGGATGAAACGATACTAGACCCGAGTTGATTTTCCAGCGATTTAATATTTAAAATAATTCCCAATAATTCATTTAATTCATTAAAAATAGCAAAAGACTCAGAAAAATTCCAGAAAAATTCTGGAAAATACTTTGGATCATTTTGGACTCAAATAAAATATTTCCAACAAAATTTTATTTGCAAAATTAAATTCTTTAATTATTTCAAAATGGAATAAATTCAAATAAATTCCAAATAAATCCAAATAAATTTCAGAAAATTCCAAAAATTCACCAAAGTGCCAAATCACACATGAATTTAAGAAAAACAAAATTTTGGGGTGTTACAAACCTCCCCCCTTAATAGAATCTCGTCCCCGAGATTCAGGGCTTACTAAAGGAATAGGTTTGGAAACTCTTTCTTCAAATCCTCTTCGCGCTCCCAAGTCGCTTCGCTTTCTTCATGGTTGCTCCACTGAACTCTACAGAAACGGGTTGACTTATTTCTGGTCTCTCGATCCATTGTGTCTAGAATCCTCACGGGATACTCCTTATAAGTCAAATCCTCTTGCAACTCACTTGACTCTAGCGGTGTCTGTTCCTCAGGAACTCGGAGACACTTCTTCAACTGGGACACATGGAATACATCATGCACTCCTGCCAACGACTGTGGCAACTCCGGTGGTAAGCAACTTCGCCTCTGCGACTCAAAATCTTAAATGGTCCAACATAACGGGGTGCGAGTTTCCCTTTGGCATGGAACCTCTTAACTCCCCTGAGAGGCGTAACTCTGAGGTAAACAAAGTCTTCTGGTTCAAAACTCAAGTCTCGGCGATGATTGTCAGCATAACTCTTACATCGAGATTGGGCTATCTTCAACCTTTCCCTAATCATAGCGACCGCTTCTTGACCTCTTGAAGAATATCAGGCCCAAAGACACGGCGCTCGCGGTCTCATTCCAATTCAATGGCGTCCGGCGAGTCGACCATACTGATGCCTCAAAAGGTGACATCTGTAAACTAGCCTGATAACTATTGTTGTAATCGAACTCGGCATACGGTAAACTCTTATCCCAAGAGGTAGCATAAGCTAATACACAAGCTCTCAACATATCCTCCGAATCTGGTTGACTCTTTCGGTCTGTCCATCCGTCTGCATGGATGATAAGGTACATCTTGAAGTTCAAACGGGTTCCCATGGCTTCATGCAACTTATTCCGTAACCTTGAGGTAAATTGGGTACCTCTGTCTGATACAATCCTCTTTGGCACTCCGTGCAAGCAGACAATCTGATCATGTACAATTACGCTAATTTATCTCCGAGTAAGTGGTCTTCACGGGGATAAAATGGGCTACTTTAGTCAAGCGATCCACTATAACCCATATGGAGTCATAACCTCCTTGAGTCTTCGACAAACCGGTAATGAAATCCATTCGATTTCCTCCCACTTCCACTCAGGTATTTTCAGTGGTGTAGCAATCCTGCTGGTCTCGATGCATTGCCTTGACTCTACGGCATACGTCGCACAATGCAACATGCTCGGCAACTTCACGTTTCATACTCGGCCACGAGAATCTCTCCTTGAGATCTGATACATCTTGGCGCTTCGGGATGAATTGAGTACTTGGAGTCATGGGCTTCTTCGAGAATCGCTTGCTTTAACTCCTTTTGTTAGGCACACAAATGCGATCCTTCATCCACAACGTGCCTTGCTCATCCAACTTGAAGTCCTCTGCCTTGCCTTCCTCCTTGATGGACTTAATCCTGCGGATCTTGTCATCATCCTTCCGTCCTTCTCGGATCTGATCCTCTAGGGTAGGCTTTACTTCTAATGCGGCCAAGAATCCGCTAGGTACTACCTCAATCTTCATTTTACGAAAATCCTCACATAACTCATCACGACTTGTGGCTAGCAACGTACTCACGGTATGGCTTTTCCGACTCGGGGCATCGGCTACTACGTTGGCCTTCAGGGATGGTAATGGATTCCAACATTGTAGTCCTTGATTAACTCTAACCATCTCCTCTGCCTCATATTCGAGATCCGATTGGGTGAATATGTACTTAAGGCTCTTATGATCCGTATACACTTCACACTGTTTCCAATCGAGATAGTGACGCCATATCTTCAAAGCATGCACTACGGCAGCTAACTCTAAGTCATGTGTCGGATAATTTTCCTCATGCGGCCTCAAGCGCCTTGATGCATAAGCGGCGACCTTTCCCTCTGCATCAGACACATCCAAGTCCTTGGCGCGATCGTCACAATAAATATCAAAGCTTTGAGCAACGTCCCAGAGAACTAACACGGTCGATGTCAATCGCTTCTTCGACTCCTGAAATCCTTTCTCACATTAGGCGTCCATGCAAACTTCTTTTCCTTCTTGATTGCGTAAGAGGTTTCGCAATTATCGAGAAGCCTTCGATGAAACGGCGGTAGTATCCTGCCATTCCAAGGAAACTCAGAATGGGTCACAGTCTTGTTTGCTCCCAATGTAACACAGCTTCTACTTTGCTTGGATCTATGGCGACTCCTTCTGCGGTCATTACATGTCCAAGAAACTCCACCTTGTCCTTCCAAAACTCACACTTGCTGAACTTGGCGAAAAGTTGCTGTTCCCTCAGCTTTTCCAAAACTCGCCTTAAGTGTTCGGCATGTTCACTCTCTGTCTTGGAGTAGATTAGGATATCGTCTATGAACACGACGACAAACTTGTCCAAATATTCCATGAACACCTTATTCATCATATTCATGAAATAGTGGCGCATTAAATCGATCCAAAGGACATAACTGTAAACTCGTAATGTCCATATCTTGACGAGAATGCCGTCTTCGGAATATCTTCTGATCGGATCTTCAACTGATGGTATCCCGACCTCAGATCAATTTTGGAGAAAACTCCGGCTCCTCTCAGCTGATCAAACAAATCATCAATCCTGGGTAGCGGATACTTATTCTTCACGGTGACTTCGTTGAGTGCACGGTAGTCAATGCACATCCTGAAACTCCCGTCCTTCTTCTTGACAAACAAAACTGGTGCTCCCCACGGCGATTTAACTCGGCTCGATAAATCCTTTCTCCATTAACTCTTCTATTTGTTTCTTCATTTCTACCAACTCCTCGGTGGACATCCGATAGGGTCTTTTGCTATCGGTCTTTGTGCAGTACAAGCTCTATCACAAACTCTATGTCCCTGTCTGGCGGCATACCAGGTAGATCTTCGGGAAAAACATCGGGGTACTCATTCACTACTGAGACATCATCTATGCTGATTGCCTTGGTACTGTTTACCATCAACTGTCCATCTCTAACTGCGGTGGCTTGAAATTCCACTTTCTTCCCACACGGGCTCTCAACTGAGATAGTCCTTCGTCCACAATCCAATACGGCCTTGTGCTTGGATAACCAATCCATTCCCAATATGACGTCCAAGGTCTGGGTCTCCAAAATTATAAGGTTTGCTAGGAACTCTATTCCATCTATTAGTATTCTCACCCCGGAACATCCTACTTTCGTTCGGAGTTCGGAACCAGGGGTTTGAACTAAAAGCATGCACTTAAGTCTTGCAATCCTCAAATCATTTCTAGTAGCAAAGCCTTGCGAAACAAGCGAATCTGAAGCTCGAGTCAAACAAAGCTGTGCAGGTGCCGAGTTAACAAGTAACTTACCCGACGACGTCCGTCGCATTCTGCGAGGCATCTGCGGTGACATGGTTGACTCGGCCTCTCACCACGCGATGCAGGGTGTGGCTCCTCGTGCCGACGTCCTAGCTGGGTGGTTCCTAGATTGAAGCGAACTGGGTCACTCCTGCTGTCTTCTTCGGACAAGCTGTTGGCAAAGTGTCTGGCTCGTTGCAATTGTAGCAGCGTCTCACTTGTTCCTTCTTGTTGCTCGAGTAAGCGTTTCTAAGCGGGCCGGGTGCAGTAGTTCGATTGGCAGGTCTTGGTGCTGGGGTGGTGTCCTTGTTGCATTACGTGGTTGGAATCAAGAATTGATTTGGTGCAACTCTCGGTATTGGCGTTCCTGGCGTGATCCTTCTTTGTTGCATCCTGCGCTTCTGTTCTCATCCAGTTCTTTGCGCTTGTCCTCAAGAATAAGCGCCTTATTCACCAACTCTTGGAAATCTGGAAAGGTGTGGGTGATCAATCCTACTTGCAATCTGAGTTAAGTCCCTTCATAAAACGAGGTATGCGGATTTATCTGTCGCTACATCCTCAGTGCGTAGCGTGCTAGCCGTGTGAACTTGTTCAGGTAGTCGACCACCGGCTGATTACCTTGCTTGATGCTCACGAACTCCTCCTTCTTAAGGTCCATGATTCCTTCAGGCACGTGATCTTTGTCGAATGCGTTGTGAACTCTTCCCAAGTGATATCTTGAGGGTTCTCTTGCGTGGCACGAAGTTCTCCCACCATTCTGGCCATTTGTTCCTTCCGGTGATGAGAAGCGTAGAGTACCTTCTCATTTCCTATGCATTGAGCTATGTGTAGCTTCCTCTCGATTGACCTTAACGATCCATCGGCCTCCAATGGATTGGCATTCCCAGAGAAAGTGGGTGGGTGAGTTCTCATGAACTCGACACCTTGTACTCTGGCGTGGTCCTGATTAACTTGATTAGCAGTGGCCTGGCGGTGACGTGTTGCATTTGTTGCATCATAGCATGCATCAATCGAGTGCAGGCAGCAAGAAAAGCTCGAAATTCTGCATATCCATGGCGGTCTGGTGCTCCCTCATTGGGGTTTTCTTTGGCGAGAACCACTCCCATTGCTTCCAAAGTTTCCACGGGTGTTCACCATCTGTCGATTTGCTCTAGGTTTAGAGATGAGAGGGAAACAAGAATAGACAAGTAATATGGAACTTATTCGGGCGAAAGGTGTAACCTTAAGGTCCAACTTTATTATTAATAACTTGGTATGGTCGCTTACAATGCCTAAGGGCCTTGCAACACATCTGCACACTCAAAGAAACAATGAAAATCCAAATCGAACTAACTCTGGAGTCTAACGCCTAAAGGGTGACTCTTTATTCTATGACGCGACTCGGCGAAGGAGTCTCACTATAGAACCTATGCTCACTCATCGAGAAAACCTCCACGGCACGGATGCGGGTCTTTGTGGCATAGGCGCCAAACGATTGCCATGTCCAAATGATCGTGTCCTCTGTGGGTAGTCGAAGCAAAGATGTCCTCATCGAGATCGACTCCTCTGGATCTCGCTCGTGTAGCTCAAATCTTGGCTCTGGGTCTGGTCCGTACAAGGTCATCTCCAACTCGTCAATCCTTCGTAGAAGGTGTGCCACATACTCCTGAGCTTCCCGCCATCTGTTCTTCTCTGTCGTGATTTCCGTGCGGGCCTTCTGTAGCTCCTTGCTTGTATTATCTAGTACATCCTCTTGGGCGACGACAAATCGTGCCAACTGTGTAACCGTGACATCCTCATCCTGAATCGCCTTCGGGTCAAGAAGGTTATCGCTGCGTGGATGATAACGGAACACCGTACTCTCCAACTCTCTGGCGTAGATACGGGTAATGTGCCGCATTGCTCGTCGTGATACTTCTTGGATACCCATCTGCATTGTAGATCTCCTGGCAGTGCAGTGTATCGGGCGATTGCCTGGGCCCTTTTTCCTAGCAGGTACCTCAATCTTCACGTCACAAGCCTTGATCGATCCCGCTTGTCTGATCACTTCCACTTGGTATTGGGGCTTCTCAAAATCTCCGAGAGTTTGTAGCATATGCCAAAGTTCCGCGGCGTGACCAACTCCCAGATCAACGTAGTTGAACTCTTCCTCCATCTGTCACAAGAGTGCTTTACGTAAGAACTCGGAATTTTTCTAATTGTGACAAGGTAAGAGAAAAAATTTCAGCAAGAGACAAGAAAAGAGAGAAGGGGATAAGTCGAGATGTCATTTCTTATCTTGACAAATTTTTAGTTTTAGAAAATAGGTTTTATCCTCACCACGACCATTCTAGCTAGGGTTGAGCCTACAGTCAAGTATGGCTCTGATACCACCTCTGTCGGGACCCCGAATTTGCAAATCCGGACCCTCTGTGTATTCAGCACTAGTCCAGGAACGCGCTAGTGCACACAGTCTGAACATCGGTAAATATCACAATCATACCACTCGATATTATCAAAGTACTTTATTTAAATAACCAAACTGGTTACTTGACCTTATGGTCAAGTTACAAATGTATGCCTCTCAAGGCGAAACTTATTCAGAGAAAAATAATAGCAGCGGAAAATCAAAATAAGGTAACATCGTGGCGCCATCCAGTATACCACAGGCAACTGACTGGGCTCGCTTCCCTAAGTAGACGGATCCTCTTGGAGTTCCTCCTCCAAAGCCGTGTGATCTCCTCTTCAACCGATATTGTGTTGAGGCAAGGGTGAGTACTTGGTACTCAAAGAAGTCATGCACAGAATGCAAGCTAATATACTATATGCATGGCTTGGTACAAAGGAGTAGCTCAAGGTATATTTGCGATAAAGATTTGACAAGTAATATAAGTAGATTCAAAGCCAGAAATAAGTAAAGCATAAATAACTTTTCAAGAAGTTTAATAAACTTTTTTCCCCATCCTAAACCACATTTCCATCATCTTAAACCAACCCAACTTTCCAAATCCAAGTTGTTTTTGAGAAAATCTAACCCTTGACTGTAATTCCCGAGCGATGTCCAATACCGCGGACACGGCTATTCGAATAGATTCTATACTCTGCAGAGGTTATGCACTTTACCCACAAGATACAGTCAAACACCACAAAGGCGAGTTCCCATAACAAAGTCTTTCGGAAACCTCTAACAATACAAGTGGTCCTCCCCGGTTGTGCGCAAGACTAACCCTTCCCTTCGCTAAGGCGAAGTCTAGGCCAATCAACCGTTAGATGGGTACACTGGCCTCGGCCCAGACGCTCCCGCACAACTTACACAAAGGGTGTAGTTGACCTCCGAGGTCCCACAGTACGTTATTAGCAACTTAGTCAACTAGGTCCGTCCCATTCTGAGACATGTGGTTGCACGTTAGACCCAGTTCAAAGGCTTGCAAGGTTAAGTCCTTAGGGTGACCAGGGCAAGACTACCCAAGAACCAAAACATCACTCCCAATGCCACAATCGGCCCAATTGATTACTCTTTGCCACATGCCCTGGCCGAAATCGTTTATCAAACCCCAGTTGATTACCATGCACCACGTGCCATCAACATCACATGATACTTTTCCAAAACAGGTTCGATATATCATTAAGTCAATATTAACATTTGATTGTCCAAATTCATGTCGTGAGCACGTGGCAGGTCTAAACAGTATACTACAACGGTCTAAAACCCATGTTGGCAATCTAATAATGTCCAACTAGTAATCCACAACTAGGGTGACAAAGGGTCATGGCACATACTTAAGTAATCAAGGTGTCATACAGCAAATTGGTATTTATCTAACCCCCATGTTTAAACCAAGTATTTTTCTAATTGAACTAGCATGCAATAGTTTAAATCAAAATAGATTTCGAAATAGGATCAACATGGTCAAAGCACAACTTGCCTTCAAAAAGTACTTGTTCTTGGTCCTGAGTTGGATCTGAGTCAATACTTCTCCTTTGAACCCTTCCCAAGCACTTCAACGTCTACTCGTAAAGCGTGCAAATAGCAAATACACAAATAAACAATAGGCAAAAGTATCCAAACATCCAAATAAAATCCATAAACAGAAAGAACATAATTTTATGGATTTTTAGAAACTGGAATCGTCAAATTTGGAGTTAAGATTTAAAAGTTATGATTATTTAAAGTTTAAATAATCATTTAAATAATTTTGCAGAGAAAAACTTTAGTCCAAAAATTAAATAAAATTCATATTTAGGTAGATCTCAATTTTATACAAATTTAGAAATTTGAATCACTCAAATCGGAGTTGAAACGCAAAAGTTATAAGCGTTTGAAGTTTGAATCTAAATTTGAATCAATAATTCGAATTAATAAATCATTTCTTTTTTCGAAATTAATTATTGCGTCATCATGGACACGTGGCAACCTCTCGATTGGTTGGCGACGCCACCGGTCCATGGACTCGGTCCCACGCCGGCTCGGGTCTACTGTGGACCCTGGCCCACGACTCCACGTGAGACCGACATGTGGGACCACTCGGATGACGTCATTCTTGGCGTCGGCGAGGGCTCGGCCGCATCGGCAGTGGGACCTTTGTGACGTCATGGGTGACGTCAGCGCTTGGCTGGGTCAGCAGCTGACATGCGAGCCCGCCATGTCAGTGTCGCGCGCGTACGGCGCTGACCGCGTCGGTCCAACTTCCCGACACGTGGCGCAATCTCGACCGTTGGTTTGAAAATCAACGGCCGCGATTAGATCCAGGGTTAACACGTTGAAACTACTCGATGATCGTGGGCCGTTCGATCTAGATCGGACGGTCCAGATCTAATCCTATAATAATCACTACTACGGCACGTGGCGATTGTGTACCGTTGGATCTTGATCCAACGGTCCAGATCTAATCGGGTTTGGAACACGTGAACTCACCTCAACCGCACGATCAAGATCGGACGGCGCACAGAGTTCGCGAGGGCGATGGCGACGCGGCGGAGCTGCAGCCACCGGAGACGGAGACGACGACGAGCCCGACGGCGCTCCGGGGTCGTTCCGCTGGCGGGTGGTCTCTTGGTGCGTCTCGGCGGGGACTCGGATCTGGGCTCCTTCGGCGGATGACGACGGACGGCGGCGAGACGGGCAAAAACATGGCGGAGTGGCGCTCAACTACGGCGAGCTCGCGACGGCAAACGGCGATGGCTCAGCGTAGATGGCTCGGGAAACGGGTGCGCAAGGATGAGGGCAACCTCGGCGTGACCAGGGCTTTAAATAGCCTCGGCGTTCGTGCAGACGGAAACCTAATTCTACGGCGGCGCGCGGCGGCGAGTCCGGCCGGACTCGGCGGAGACGACGACGCACCGGCCCACGTGGCACGATCAACGGCCACGATCGCGTGGCGCGATCGGATCCGGCCGGATACGGCTCGAGCCGTGACGGCGGATCTCACCGTTGGATCTTGATCCAACGGGTGGGATCGATTAGGTTTTGAGCTGGTTTGATCGAGTCACGTGGCTCGGGTTGGACTCGAGTCCGACTCGGGTTCCGACTCGGTCGGATGAACAGTACTAGACCCGAGTTGATTTTCCAGCGATTTAATATTTAAAATAATTCCCAATAATTCATTTAATTCATTAAAAATAGCAAAAGACTCAGAAAAATTCCAGAAAAATTCTGGAAAATACTTTGGATCATTTTGGACTCAAATAAAATATTTCCAACAAAATTTTATTTGCAAAATTAAATTCTTTAATTATTTCAAAATGGAATAAATTCAAATAAATTCCAAATAAATCCAAATAAATTCCAGAAAATTCCAAAAATTCACCAAAGTGCCAAATCACACATGAATTTAAGAAAAACAAAATTTTGGGGTGTTACAGATTATCATCTTCAGGATGGATCACTTCAGGGATGTTACCATCTTCTAGATGGCTCACTTCAGGGATTTTCTCAACATCAGGTTGAGCTTCTTCCACTATCATGGGTAGTGTTCTCAATTGTTTGGTTCTCTATTTCTGCGGACGTCTCTGCGAAATTGAGTCCCGTGCACCTGGAGGCCTCCCCCTCATTTTATCATGAGGGTCAAGAGTGGGTTCAATATCCTTCTAGGATATTTTCACTCTTTCAGGTGCATATACTGCAGGTATATGAGATCTTTCCACTACCTTATGATCAGTGAAAGCATTTGGTAGATTATTAGCTTATTTGTTGCAGATTTATTACTTTCTGAACTTCAAGTTTGGTCTCTTTAGTGTGTGGATCTTAGGACTCAGCATTTTTATTGTGGTACTTATCTCCCCTTAATGCCGAAAAAGTCCTTAGTACAATCAGTGTACCGAGCCGTGTACAGATCTCCAACTTCTAGTGAAGTCCCATGGTGGTACGCTGTGGTGAAGTCCCCCTAATGCCGAAAAAGGACTCAGCATTTGAGTTGAATTAATATCGCGGTGTGCAGCACTGCGTGGCCCCAGCAACTGGTGGGTATCTATTATTCTGCACAAGTGGCTAAGCAATAAATTTTATTCCTTTAATAATGACTCTACAAGGCCATTCTAATGTGTGGACATGAGGTACTAAAAGTTCTGCATTAATTCCCACGGCCACATAATAATCATTAAATGCTTTTGAGGTTAAACTCGTTAGCATTGTCTATTTGAATAGACTTGATTCTTTCTTCTGGAAAGGAGGCTCTAAAAAATTTGGGCAATTAATTTTTGGCAGAAGCATGGTTACTAGTAGACAAGAGACATAAAATATCTAAAAGGGCCCAACCGGAGCTGAAAATGTCCACATATATCACTTCGAATTTTCTCCAGGAAATTCAGTGATTCCTCTAAAAGTTAGATCCTCTAACTTTATGCATAAACAGGGCATAAGAAATCTTCACGTCTAGGAAAGTCTTTATGCTATGGCCAGCAGAATTACTAATTATTTTATCATAATATTCAACTCAAGATTACCCAGTCGATCTACAAAATCTTTAAATATCTCTAGGTTTTTATCGTAACACAAACTTCAGGTTTTATATATGCATAGTATAACCCAGAGAGGAAGGGAGGAAGTTTTTTCAGCCACACATTTATTACACCCATTAAACTTATCTATGAGTAGGTATTCAGTACCATCCTCTTTCTATGTCTGCATATGGGTATCATTCAGACCAATGTCTTTAAGATATAAATGAGTACAACTGGACTCAAGGTATAATATGACATTCTTCCAGTGCCAACTATAAGATCATCGCTTCTGGTGATAGTCATAATTTTCAAATCACTTAGATTGGTATAGCTGTCTTCTAGACAAATTTATTCCTCCTTCGCTGGATTATACTTTGTTCTATATTAAATGTATGACTTAACAATCAAACAATTATTGCATCAGGAAAAATTGTAGAATATAGGACAAGCATAGCACAAGAATGAGCAAATATTCTGGAAAAACACCTTATTTGACTATTATTGGTAATTACTCAACAGGAGCATAGACCAATTGTTTATTTAGGAACTAGAGCTAAACTGATAAAGAGACTTATTAGGAATATGTGACAATGACTTAGCAAAGTGAAGGAATACTTAGGAGATTAATCCAGGTCTCCATATGAGTCTTTGTATCCTTCTAGGACTTCCCGAACTCAATAATTTTAAGAGCCATATTGTCATACTTTTCAGCATCCGTGTCAACAATAGGTCGTACGGTGCAATATGACATAACATCATTTCTCCGGGTCTTATTGACTTTTTCAGTGGGCATTGTGTAAAGGTCTACCACATGCTTTGGGATGCGACAGTGCATCCATACCTAAAACAGGGTTATTCAGGGTACTCAGCCGTATTTAGTTGAATCTTGCTTCTGGCAGTCCTCTGGCCCTTTAATTTTACTATCCACTATAAATTGCCTCTTCCCCTATTTAATATATCATCCTTCCATTTATCCCCTTTATTCATTTGGCCCTTCTTGCTGCCATGGCTATTGCTAGCCTACTGAGCATTTGCATGTGATTCCGGTATTGCATGACTCCCTTTTGGAAGTATGTGATGATTCTTCAACAGAAGTTCACCACGCTTTTCTGCTTCTAGCAAAATGTATATAAGCTCAGAGTACTTCTAGTACTTGGCATGATGATACTATAACAGCAGTATCCCTATATTGGGGGTGGAAGGTGCATAATATCATGTCAATCATTTTAGCATTAGTAACTTTCTGGTTACATAATGTTAATTTAGCGACAAGTTTGTGCATTGCAGAATTATATGCTGCCACGATTTGAAATCCTGAAAGCGTAGGAGGGTCCATTCTCGTTGTGCTTCTGGCAACAACACAGATCTTTGCTTGTTATAGCGTTCCTTCAGGGAATTCCATAATACCAGCGGGTCCTCCTCCATCAAGTATTTGGCCTTTAGGTCCAGATGAAGATGGTGCCTTAGGAAATGTAAAGTAGCGCATTTTGTGGGTTCGGGCACAGCAGGTGCACCAGCTTCAGGCTGGGCAATAGCAGCTCCAAGTGCTCTAGCTGTTAGGTTGATTTTGGCATCCATTTCCCAAGTGAGATAATTACTGACATCCAGGGCAAGCACAACAAATTCCCTTTTTGCGATGTCAGACATATCCTATATGCAAGCAATACGAAATTTTACTACTGATAAAATATTATTTTACATGCATCCTCATTGAATCACTAAAGTTTTGGTCTATATATATTTAGTAGATAATTATCACAATTTTTCCAGAATTTTCCTAGCATTTAGCCATTTTTTGTTAATTATACAGCAATTTTTCAGCATTACTTAATAACAGAAAATAAATCCCAACATCAATTAAACGCGGCATAATGCTAATTACATTTTATGCAATTCTTGTTGCTGGGAGTGAAAACAGGTAATGAATGTCTCTGTCAACACGACTCATGGCCAAGTCAACCCGCCCCTAGGGCTCACATGAGGGAGGGAGCACTTCCCGTTTCCGGGTGCCAATTAAAGAACCAAGCCTCATGTGTATTTTCCTATACACCAATTGTCTTGCATCGGTTCCTTCATTACTGAAATCAAATCTCAACCAGTCCTCATAATTTTCTAGCAAATTTTGCAATTTTTCGTTAATATTTAAGCAATTTTCATAATTACATGAGTAATAGGAAAATTAATTTACCACATATTAAACATGGCTAAAAAGCTAGAAAATAAACCCAGGGTATGGACCTTCCAATATGTCCTAAAACATAATTTTGCAAATTTTTCGAAAGTCCACAAATCTAGAAAACCAATTTTCTAGTTTTAACCGTGATATTCTAGAATTATTTATTGATTTATAAATTCCAGAAAACACAATGGCAAAAGCGTCATTTTTCACAGTTTTTTTCTTTACTGCCTGGGCTGGCCCATGCAGGTCCAAAAATCAGCCCACCAGTTCTCTCAATCACCTGGCGGCTAGCCGCCACCTCATTTTTCGTACAGAGCCTAGGAGGCTTTCCCGCCGGTGGCGCGAGTAGGCGAGTGGATCCGGCCGGGCACGGTGGAAGCGGTGGCGGTTGCTGGCTGCAGAGTGCGAGGCGACGACGACTGCGGGCCGAGAGCTCGAGGCGGTGGCGGTGTCGGGCGCGAGAGCGGGTGGTCGGCCGGTGCTTTCGGCGTGGCAGACGGGGTCGCAAAGAATCGCTTTCACCACAGGAATCGGCACCTACCGGCCTACAGACCAAGGTGGCAGGGGCGGCTTCTGGCCATCTTGCCATCCTTTTTTTTCAAGATGAACAAGATGCCGATCAACACAAGAATGATTTATTGCTAGTGCAGACAAAGAGCGAGCGATCTGCAGGATTTGATCACGCGCGATTACTTACGTTCTTGACGTCGGATGTGTTGACTATCACGTAGGACTTTTTCGGTAATCCGAGTGGATGCTGGCTTGATGACGAGCTGATTGCAGATTAGATTGGGCGATCAATCGTCGATAGTAGTCATTTGTTGTAGTCGACGATCCGTCGCTTGTTGTGGTAGAGACTCGTGCTGATAACGTGTTGTGAAACAAGATCGTTCACCCACGCCAATCCGCAGCACGCCAAGCAATCACACGAACAGAAGAAAAAGAGCGCACACAATATAAGGAAAAACCTCTCTCTTTATTGATTTTTCTGTACAAGGCAATGCCCTATATATATACTAGTAAAGTGCCCGTGCGTTGCAACGGATCCCAAATAGATGATGACACCACAAGTTCTAAACTTTTAAAAACAAAAAAACGAGAATTTAAAACTTGAGCTATCACTTATTTGAGATCTGTTACCGAAGAATCACTAAATAAGGGAATACAATGAAATGCAAATAAGGCTAGACAAATAGCAAATAGCTACGGAATTCCTCACCTACTGGGCCTTGGGCCCCTACTATTCTGGCCCAAGAACAGCCTGGCAGACTCACCATCACCCCCAACTCATTCTTACAATAGTTAAGATATATATATATATATATATATATTGGAGGACCCTTGGAGATTAATTCGGATTCGGCCACTAATGGATAGAGTCCTTCCATACAGGGACACGGACTCTAACCATATCATAACACAAATCATCCAAAGCTACTTTCATCAAAGGCATGTATCGCCAGTTGTATATTCAACACTAAGTAGTCTTTCAATGACCTGTCCTTGCTTGTTCACAAACCTCACAATTACAACCATTCTATCCTACATCAGTGTATCTAGACCTAGGAGTTGGGCCGGGCTTTTCCCGGGTGACCCAAGGCCCGGTCGGCCCGGCACGGCCCAAGACCGGGCACGGCCTGACTGGGTTCGGGCCGGGCCGGGCCTAGAAATGAGGTCCGTCGGGTGGCCTGGCTCGGGCCGGCCCGGCCCGAGCGGCCCATGGTGGCCTGGAGGCCCGTGGGCTATGACAGAAATTGATCATTTATGTGAGTACACATGCAAATATCAAAAAATGTTTACTTAATATCACTATATCAAATATCTTGCCATTCCAAACATTAAAAGAAAATCTAAAAATGAAGCATAAATACAAAAGATAGCACAAAAATGATTCCGAGCGCTTATAATTGGTTCATGCCGGGTCCGGGCTGGCCCAACTCGACTTTGGCCCGCTGTGCTTTCGGGCCGGGCCGAGCCCTGTAAAACGCCTCTCGGCCCAGCCCGCCCGGCCTGCTACCTTTCCGTGCCGGGCCGGGCTGGCTTGTGATAGCTCGGAGCCCGTTGTGCCCGGATGGAATTTCTAATTGAAAGAAAAATGATTGTTCTATCGGCTGATTTAAGCTTTTCCCAATTAATAAAAAGAAGAGATTAACTCAACCACTCCAATTCAAAACTCTAACCAAACAAGCTTAGGAAACAAGCAACGGATTGAGCGCACTAGCGCGAAAGCCGTTGCGCGTTAGCACACGCAGCCGTTTTCTTGCTTGAGCGCACTAGCGCGAAAGCCGTTGCGCGTTAGCACACGCAGCCGTTTTCTTGCTTGAGCGCACTAGCTATAAAGAACAAGCAACGGATTGAGCGCACTAGCGCGAAAGAACAGCAGGCCCGGCCCGGCCCTGATGTAACACTGGGTGTCCCGATCTTTCGATGAGAATGATAACCTTCGATTTGGGTGGAGACGACTTTGACGATCCGACTACAACGTACAACGACGATGCGCCTTAGCAATCGCTAAACCAACTCCAAATGGTTATTGACCTTGCCGTGGGCACGATCAACCTGATCACGAAGATCTATTCCTGCAAGCAATCGAAGAACAAGCAAGAACAAGGCAAAAGCAATCTAAAATTGCAAATATAGATGAAGTATTGAAAAGTTGGGGTTTCGATACAAGGAGCTTGTTAGGCGGCCGTTGAGCACGTCTAAAAGACTCAAAATAGTAGCAAAAGGCTAAACTATCAAATAACCAAAACCCAAGTTATTTTGGGGGACTCCCTAGCTATTTATAGGAGAAATAGGAGGCCAAAACCAGGCTTGGGGCATCCAAAACACTTCCATGGCCGAATAGGATTCCTATTCCTAGTTTGACTCGGATTTGGAAAGATGACCGAACTTGTTTTGCAGATTCCCGTTGACTCGTAAGGAATTTGGAGATGGGGCCAGATCCGTTGGAAAGAGGACGTCGAAACCTTTCAAACCAGTACTCATAGACCTCAAACACCCTTGTGGATCAAAAGTTATGGTCGTTTTAAGTTGGTGCTGTCCCGGAGGCCGAATCCGAGTTGAACTTGTTTTGCAGATTCCCGTTGACTCGTAAGGAATTTGGAGGTGGGGCCGGATCCGTTGGAAAGAGGACGTCGAAACCTTTCAAACCAGTACTCATAGACCTCAAACACCCTTGTGGATCAAAAGTTATGGTCATTTGAAGTTGGTGCTGTCCCGGAGGCCGAATCCGAGTTGAACTTGTGCACCGGAAGAATTGGCTTCATGCTTGACGTTTGGGAGTCCTTCTCCTTGGTTCCTAAGGACAATAAAATCATCACAAGGATTAAATAGCATTCCATTCATTAAATTATTTGTATGCAACCCGAGGAACGCATTCACCTGGTAATTGAATTGACGTGCGCGAACTCGAGTAATTGGCCCTTGTATTATATTGGTGGCTTCAATTGGGTTTGTAGGCATGGCCGTATGCATGGTAGTGATGTCCTCATCAGGCCCGGCCCAACTCGCAGGCCTAAGTGTATTATGAGGCTGATCGACAAGTAAATAGAAATAACCATGTCCAATCTCATTAACTCACTTCAGCACAAAATTTCACCAAATTGTTCTGTATGGCTGGAGAAGTCATTTCATAGTGACCAAGGGCATTTTCAATAATCACGAGGCCAGCAGACTCAAACTATTTTCTGTACTAGTTCAGCATCTCCAAAAAGTGTTCTTTATTTCCAGTTTTGGAAGATTCCTCGGGTCCACAAAAGGAAAGACCTTGCAACAGAAGAAATATTACATCTAAATTACCAACACTCATGCAAGCTCCATGTGCAGTCACCATCTCATTTTCATGACAATAGGACAAGCATGACATGATTTTCCAATTATTGTGACTACTATTAATTCCACCAACATGCCTAGTGAAAGTTTCCATTGCATTCTTCCAATTGCGACTCCCAGATTTTGAGAAGACATCACGCCCAAATTTATCACCCCTAAGCTGCATCTTTATTCACACTATATTCCAATTAATCGAACTTCTTGAACCACACTTCTTTAAGGGGGTGTTTGGCAGAGCTCTAGCTCCATCAAATTCGTAGAGTTGGTGGAGCTGGGTATTCCTAGCTTCACCAGATTCGTGGAGCTGGAGCTGTGGGTATATTAAGAGTGTTTTGGTGGGTCATTTTGTTTACTTTTTACAATAAAATTATAAACTTAAGTCACTTTATTTCAGTCTACAAGTTTCAGCTCTGAGGTGGAGCTGGGATCTAGAGCTCTGCCAAACAGGGCCTAAAACTACTTGAATGATGTCCCTACTGTTTTCTAGGAAAATTATTACCACTGGTTGACATGGACCCATCTGCAAATACTTGGTCCTCACTTGATCCCTAATTCCCACATCATATTTTTCAATTGGCTTTGGGCGCCCTAGATCAGCAACAATGTCATCCGGATTAAGCACAACATCAACACATGGTTTCTTTCCTAGCTCTGCAGCAGTACTCTCATTTGGTGATAAATTCCCTCCAGAACAAACAGCTTTTTATAGGTTTAAAGAACCTCCATTTCTAACACAAAATCATGACATTTTAGTCGGATTTTTTTTTAAAAAAAAATACGAACATCACCAAGGAAAATTTGGTATGGGGATTGTTAGAAATTAGCCTATGAGTGACTCATTTCCTTTAATTCCAAAACATACAAGGTTTAGTACCATATTGCCTAGCAAAGTAGAGGAAAGACAACTTAAAAGGTGGAGTCCTTGCCACCTCTTGATTAATGTGACACTTGGCATGAGAATGGACAGTGGTTAAACACATGCACGCGCATTCGCGTATTTTCGCATGAAAATTCGTATGACTTGTGATTTGTGACAAGCGACCGCGTCGCGTCGTAGTGTGTCTCCTGGTACTTTGAATTCACCTTTTATTTTGCTGAATATTGCAATTATCTCTCTATTCACTCTGTTTTAATATGATTTACACATTCTAGTAACTGCCGACATTATGCGTGATCGATTACTAATCTTCATATTACTGCGCCGATTCTTGTCTGCGTGTATAAAAATACATGGAGACGTCCAGACTTGACACGCTGAATTCCTCCATTCTTCCTGGTCCTCTCTGCATAAGCTGTATTGTTGTGTTGAGCTGTTGAACCTGCCGGCCTTCCTTTTCGGCGTGCACCGTAACGGAAGGTAAGCGGTATCTCCGAGACTATTACCGCAGAGTTCACCTTTACGGGGCGGCAATAAGGTTTCTGGGCAGCGCTTCAGCGCGACCGCTTTTCTTCTTCCTCGTCATCGACTTCTTCCACAACCGCGTTTACGCTGCACTGCTTCCTACTCTTCATCAAACCCAACTGTAAATTGTTCATGTGATCGATCAACTCCATTAATTTACAATACTTGAGCATATTCTGAAGTACAATGTGTTACCTGCTGTTTTCTATATCTTTATTTTTTTGTTATATCTGTCTTAATATAAAATCTAAAATAAAAATATTGCGCATCTTTCCAACATAAACATCAGCTTACTTGATGAGTTGATGTGGCAACAACTCTCAACAAATATTTAAGGGTAGCTCAGGTCAACAACCCATATGCATCTAAAATTGGACCGACTGAACTATAGTATGCAATGGATCCAATTCAAGGTTTTGCTAATATTATCCCCTAGCAATATCGCTGGTGCTTTTTTTTTTAAAAAAAGAAAGATCTCGCTAACAACAGCGTCTACTAAGACCATTCAACTGTCAGGTAAGCAAAAAAACACATTTTTAGGACTGACCACCTGACCTTCATTTGTTCTTCAAACTGACGGGCGGCGGCGGCGGTTACAGCAACGATGGAGGGGCGGGGGCGGGAGAGCGACGCGGAAGGGAGGAGCCCAGGAGGAGGGGCGGCGGTTAGGGTTCTCAGACTTGGAGAGTGGCTTCTTTTCCCTCCAAAGAGCGAGTAGTTCCCGCCTAGGCGAGAGGAGGCAGAGAGAAGGGTAAGCGAAGGAGGTGATCGATTCACTAGTGAGTCTTAGGACATCTAGTATGGGCTTATGGGCTGATAGGGAGAGCCCATTGGGCCTTTTTTCTATGGCCACTTCTACACACCACTCGACAGTTTACATATCCACACAAGAAGAGGACGCGAGCCCCCCTCCTCGCCTCGCCTCCCCCAAAACCCTACTGCCGCCGCCGCCATGTCGTCGTCGTCGGCTCCGGCGAGCCGCCGCCTGCTGGCGCTGGGGATGGAGTCCTCGGCCAACAAGATTGGCATCGGCGTCGTGTCCCTCTCCGGGGACATCCTCTCCAACCCTCGCCACACCTACATCACCCCGCCGGGCCACGGCTTCTTGCCCCGGGAGACCGCGCACCACCACCTCGCCCACCTCCTCCCGCTCCTCCGCGCCGCGCTCGCCGAGGCGGGGGTCTCCCCCGCCGACCTCGCCTGCGTCTGCTACACCAAGGGGCCCGGCATGGGCGCGCCGCTCCAGGTCGCGGCGGTGGCGGCCCGGGCTCTGTCGCTCCTCTGGGGGAAGCCGCTCGTCGCCGTCAACCACTGCGTCGCGCACATCGAGATGGGACGCGCGGTCACCGGCGCTGTTGACCCCGTCGTATTGTACGTCTCCGGTGGCAACACGCAGGTCATCGCGTACAGCGAGGGGAGGTACAGGATCTTCGGGGAGACCATTGATATCGCCGTCGGGAACTGCCTCGACCGCTTCGCGAGGGTGCTTGAGCTCTCGAATGACCCGAGCCCTGGTTACAACATAGAGCAGGTATCCTGTTCGATCAAATGCCGTCTTACGATGTTTCATTGCCCTGGTTTAATCCTGTTATATTTGTACTCTGTATCAGTGTATGCGCTTAGATAGTGGTTTCTGCAAGTGTGGTTTTAGCATAAACCATTCTCTCCATGAACAAATGCATCGCATACATGGGGATGCACTGGGTGTTGAACTGATGATTGGCATGCCTAGTGCAGTGATAGTAGGCACAGGACGATTAGGTGGATACTATGGTGGGTGATTGCCCGTCAGGCTTTCTGCGATCTCTTGAGCTGTTTAAGATCGTAGGCATGGGCGTTCCATTCTGCCATTGACCTGTTTGATTAAATGCTTAAGCTTTTCTACTTTAGCTGCCCATGCATTTAGGGGCTGCTAGGTAGACCGTCTGAACCTATTGTTGCATGGGATGGGTTGGTGAGGTTACTGCTCTATGTTTGGTTGAAGGGATTGTATGGAACATTGGAATACATAGCAAGTTGGGCATATCCTGTATGGTGTCATATAGTCATAGGGATCACACGGCAACATTCCCCATTGCTCCACTCAGTCTATGAAATCACTTGTGCTTCCTCGTCTTTCTATAAACAAGCTCATGCAGGAAACCAAACATTGTCTCAATGTTGTTCCGACACCTCACCTCGTACAACGAACTAAACAAAATCTTGGTTGACTATATAGAAGCAACAAAATGACATGCGTTGTATGATCCAATCTAGGATGAATACATACATGGGCTGTTTGTTTGTTTGAAGCACCTCCACCTGTATGGGATCATAGATGGATGGCTTCATCTTGGGATCATGCAAGCCAAGTTCCTTTCTTAGCTGTATGAAAAAATTGAGATTTTGTTTGGTCAACAATATGAAGTTGTCTTGAATGTGTGAGATGTTGTTTGGTTGTCCGTACGAGCTAATTTATGCGAGTGGGAGGGAGCACATGGTATTTCATATGCTGAATGTAGCCATGCGGGATGGTGCTGCATAAACAATTGGATTGCGTGAAGCCATGTGGATATAGTTGACCCCCTTTTGTGCTTCCCCATTCTGGATTCACCCATACAATATTTTCAACACCGTTAGCATGACTGTAACATCCTCATTTTCTGTCTTCTTACCCAAACCTAATTTAAATTAATTAATTCAAAGATTTGGTTTTCCTTCGGAGTTCTACCTATCCTGGCATCCTTATCCTTCTGAAAGTGGAATTTATTCCATCTTCGTCTGCAAAGTTTAAAATTCTAAATTTCATTCTTACTCGAAATTCCATCCAAATTCTAAACTTCCTCAAAAATCTCGAAACCTATTGCATTAGGTTCCAAATATTCTATAATATTTTTGAGAATTTTGCCAAGATTTATAGTCCCTTTGCTATTTTATCTTTCGCGCGCTCTCAAAACACTGTTCCAATTCAAATTTTGTCTCGGATCCATTCAAATTTCAAAATTTATCCAAAAATCTTGAAACCAATTTTATTTGGTTCCAAATGTTCCCTAGTATTTTTGAGAATTTTTCTACGATGTTTAGGTTCTTTTTACTATTTTATCTATCGCGCTTTGGTTGCAACACTATTTAAAGGCCAATGAATTGCCGTCACATGTCATGGTGCTGTTCATGCGTCTATAACCTCTCGCTATTGTCCAGAAGCACGATTCCTTCTCTCCTCTATGGAAACCTTCACTTTAAGGCCCCGTTTGGCAACTTGGAACCGAGCTGTGTCTACTAGAATCTAGGAGAAACCCAGCCAAACGGGCTAAAACTCGGAATGTTTCTTCTTTTTCCACACCGTGGCTGAATCACTCTCAACCCCGTTTCACTAGTTTCTACTAGAATCTAGAACCGTACCAAATGGTTTGCAGAAAGTGATTCTGATTCTACATGAAACGTTTCTACCAAGAATCTGGAACCGTTTTCGTTTCTACTAGAATCTGGTACTGTACCAAACGGGGCCTAAATCTTCATAACTCCCTCATTACTTCACCAAATCAGCATGGATTGATGCGTTGTGAATGTACTGATGAGGGGAATCCGTTCCCTGCCATCATTCCCCTCAAATCTCGCCGGAAACGGTGTATTTCGAGTGGAACCCGAAATCAT